>OX016542.1:118305892-119575703 GCA_943590905.1 Sphaerophoria taeniata
GTATCATTCAAAATTGTTTTAAATTAGTACAAGGTGCGGCAAGAAAACTTGCTGATTTGTTTTTGGCGCCGAGCGGGGGGGGGGGGGGAGTGGTCTGATGTGGGCAGGCAAATGCGCGTTGCTCTTTCGTTCAATGCATGATGCCGACTGACTGCGGCGTAGATGAAACTTCAGGAAGTGCCCTAAAAAATGAGACACTCTACACCCACATCCGACCACCCCCCCCCCCCCCCCCCCGCTCGGCGCCAAAAATCAGCAAGTTTTCTTGCCGCACCCTGTATATTATTTAACTACATAATGATCCAAGCTAATACATAAGTGATGATCCGGTGGCATCACCGTTACTGTATGGGCAAACCATTGGTTGTTGGTAGATGGAGCCTGCTTTAAGCCCATAGGTAATACCAATTCTGATGGTCTGAAAAAAAAAATGTTTCTTACGATGAAATATTGAAAAGCTACCCTTAAAACATGTTAGGCTGCATAGCTGGGATTCTGGCAAATTTTGCGTGTGAGTATCGTGTAGATTCAATTAAACAAATTTAGATGATGAAAACATTAACCGGCAAATGCACTGAACTACTCTGAAATCGAGCGCCGAGCATGTGACAGAACAGATAATACTGAATGCTGAATGATTATTAATAAATCGAAGAGCCATAATTGAACATTTTAACTACAGTTCAAATTCAGTGCGCTTTAGTGCGTGCGTCGAACTGGTATTAGGTTGAATTTACTAGTAGTTAGGTAGTTTTACGCCTTAATGGATACAGTGCAAGAGAGACTCCTACGCTTTTTTTCTTTCCTTTAGATTTTGGAACGGGAATTGATACTAACATAACCGAAGACTTCTATTTTAGGTGCACGTCAGTTCTTCCACTTTCTTAAAAAAAAACATGCAGATTCTACAAAGAAGCAGATGAAATACCGGACCAGAATATGGCAGTTGCAGTGCACTTATCTACTAAAGTTTAAAACACTTAGGTCATTATCAGATTAAGGAGAGTTCTTCCCTCTATATTAGTTCTCCGAAGTCTTAAATATCTTAAGGATATCAGCACAGATAATCGGCCCTATCAAGGTAACCGTCGAAGCGGAATTTTCTCCGATTTCCTCCGAATTTTGCTTCGAGGTAGATCTCCGACAGGCAGTGTCTCCGATTCAGAGTAAATTCCGCTCCGACGGTTACCTCGATTTGGCCGAATAAATTTATACAGATGTCTCACCCTTATGGCGAGAAATGAAAAACAGCTTATCCAAAAGCTTTAACACATTCACTAAATGCTTTCAAAATCTATTTTCGCTCGCCTCATTGCCTATAAATGAATACTTATACAAGGAAAAAAGCTTCCAAAAGCTCCTTGTCCGTTAAGGCGTTGGCAAAAAATGTTTCATTTTTTTCTGCATATCAGGTTAGAGACGGAGATGTACAGCTCTATCATCGTATCCGTTCGAAGAAACTAACGATCGTAGAAAAGTTCCGATTGTAACATTCATTTTGTTCATGGTATCCATTTCCATTCGTCCCGAAAATTCCGCTCCGACGGTTACCGCGATTGGGCCGATTGACGTGTAATAACACATGTCGTTCTGCAAATGTTCCGACACAATTTAGCTGTCGGAGACGCATAGAATAAAATAATCGCTATGCTATGCATTGCTTGATGCGTTACTCTGAGTTGGACATTTCAACGCAAATTTGAATTTTTTCTGAAGTATGTGCGATTTAACAATCGGAACCCTTAGGATGATACCAAATTAGTATATTTCTTACAAATCGGATAGAATTTTGTTACGATCGGATACGGCGATAGGGCTGGTAGTTTGAAGTACTAACTCATCGGCTATGGGGGCACAATAGATCTATGGTTCGCAGTGTACTTAAACCTCTTTTTTCAATGCATTCATTCATTCTTTAAGAAAATCGTAACTTTTCAGAGATGGAAATTAAAGAGAAGCTAAAGTTTTTGTTATAGCAACCCGAATCAAAAGTTATCTAGGCCACATAACAGTTTTGGAACAGAGAGTATCCGCTTCAATGTTTTTTTTTTGTTCACCCTTCTCGTACAAAAAGTGTGTCTCATCAATAATTAATTTAATATTTGGTAAGTTGGCACTAAAACAAATGAGATGGAAGAGTTGTGAGCGGGCCTTACACCAACTCACCAGCTCAGTTCCACAAGGTCCTGTTTCTCGTTCATAACATAACCTACATTAAGTCCATCTACATTGATAATACTTTTCTGTTTTCTACTGAATGTTTTGCATTTTGTCTGAAAATTGAAGGCATTTAAAAATACGGAAAAAAGATTGACAATAAGTCAACGTGAAACAGGTCCCAGAAAGTAGCTCCATGGACTACACGAAGCTCCGTTTGAGGGGTTAACAGCTTCGGGAGAGCTGCTTGGAATTTTTATGGCTCGGATCTCCGAGAGCTTAACCTCGCAACACCCTGGGACCTGATTATGGAATTCGCGGCGGATCGTTTTGCTAGCGAGTTTTTGACATTTTTCAACTATTGCTTTCGCTTTAGCCTTCTTTCTTTTTGAATTTGACCAATTAACGAATACGAAGGCGAATTTGAAATGTCATAGTGTTTGATGGCGAGTTGAAATCCGACACCTTTTTCTAGGCGGATTCACAGGCGAAAGAGTGTTTATTCAAATCAGTGGAATATTGGAAGGAATTCGTTAATAAAGAAATACGAAGCGAATCCCATAATCAGGCCCCTGGGTTTGTAGGCGAATAGCTTTGGGGATAGCTTGGCTTCTGGGTTTCATGGTGTATTGGATTCAAAAATGCAATACCTCAGATTTAAAAAAAATAAAGTGTAGAATCGAACAAGCACTTTGTCAACTTCAGAAAGCGTTGTGTGGTACCGATCTTAGTTATAATTAAGTGTTATGTATGGTCTACACTTTTATATGGAGCAGAGGCATGGACCTTAAGCAAGTCAATGATGAAAAGGTTAGAAGCCTTTGAAAAGTGGGTGTACCGACGGATCCTAAAAATATCTTCGACTGAGCGAATCACGAATATATAAGTTCTGGAACTCCTAAACACTATCAAAAAACGTAAGCTGGAATATCTGGGACACGTTATACGAAACGAAAAATACCAGTTGCTGCAAGTAGTCCTGCAAGGCAAAATAGAAGGAAGAAGATCAACAGGTGGACAGAGAACAAATCGGATGGATAATCTTCAAAACTGGTTCGGACTGTCTGCGACCCAACTAAAGGCTAATTATAATGAACGGAACGGAGAGGACGAAGCCGTCCGTAACTGAGCGAAAATACAAGGAATTCGTATTTCGTATATTGTGCCCTAAATAGCGGATTGCTCCGTTTCGTCAATTTTCGTTCAGTTTTGGACGTTAACTGCGCTCCCCTTCGCTTTTTACGGACGAAAATTTGACAGCTGACTAGTTTTATTGATTTTTCTTAAGAGGAATTCGATTTGTTGTAATAAATTTCTTGAAATTGCTTGTTTGTTGCATGGCAACCGAAATTCACAAATTATTGGAAATAAAAAACATATATTTAATTATGAAAGATACTTCCGTACACATCCGTTCATTATGGGTAAAGTGTTCACATTGCAGTTCGGAATGGAGCGTTTCGTTCGCTTCTGACACTAGCTTCCGCTTGCTTCCGTTCATTATAGTTAACCCTTAATGCGAAGTGTTAACTCTCGAGAAGAAGTTAAAAGGATGATAATCAACCGCTTAAGAGGAGAGACACCATAAGAAGAAGAAGATTTTAAAGGAACGAGACTCCTAATACATGCTTAATAGTTTTACAATTGAAAAGAGAAAATAACCGAAGTGGTCTACCGATCATTGGCGTAAATCTATTTTGAGTTTGTTTCTTTTGATTAAAAGTTTTCCTTGTATTTTTGTTTTTTTACTATTTTTCAGCGTTTAGTATACACAATCTTAACAATTTTAATAATAATAATTTGTTTTAGTGAAAAATAAACGAGAATAATCTCCCCCAAATGCCCTCATTAAAGCGCACTTAATATTTTGACTGTTGTTTGGTTTGTTTGTTTTTTGCTTTGAATTGTTGTAATTGTATTTCGTTTTTTTAATAATAATATTGCCGAAGTTTATTATTTTTTTTTGTATTCTATAGTAAATGTGTATGCTTTTCATTTTTGATAAAATTCATATTTTATTTTGTGATTTTGCTTTGTAATTCTTTTCTTTTTTTAATTTAAAATTATTTGGTTTTTCATCGCTACAAATTGAGTTTTCTTCTTTTTTTTGTTTTTATTGTAATTTTAATTCTAAACTTAATCAATAAGTAATGAGTTGTACAATTATTACAATAATATACATTCTTTTTTATACGAATTAACATGCGTATATATAATTTATATAAAAAAATAAAAATTATTAAAATTAAACAAATGTAATAAAAAAATCTCAATTATACAAAAATGTTGTTCTATATTAATTTTTGTTTTTATTTTTCCCTAAAGGTGTGTGTGTGTGTTTGTTTATTTTGTTTCCTCTAAACATTGTATAACTAAATAATTTGATTTTTGATTTAAATTAATTTTTTTTTTAATTTAATTTCATGTTAACGATTTAATTTAAATGTTTCCTTATCGTTGGATAATTTTTAATTTTTCAATTTCTTTGTTTAACCATAGAGCTATACACAATAATGAATAATTATAATTTTTAATAATAATTTATTTTGTTTGTTTTTGTTTTTTACCCACTAAATGATTTTCTTAAATTGTTTAGCTTTAGTTTTTTTTTTTGTTTTGTGTTGTTTTAATATTTAGCTACTTAAATTAAGAAAATTAAAAAAATAAAACTAAAAAAAAATTGTGATTACAGTTTTGTCTTGTTTAAAAGATTTGTGAAAAATATTTATTTTTTTTTTTTAAGTTCATTCATGAAAAGAAAATTTAGTTATTTTCATTTTTTATTTATTAACAATTTTATAATAATTCCAATGATGATGTTGGTGGATTGTGAAACTAAAACAAAAACTACGCCTAACTTATTTCAATATTGTTTTTTTTTTTGTTTGTTTTAACTTCAATTTGTTTGTTTGTTTAAACTAATTATATTTGACGGGTTCAACTTTCATCTCTTTAAGTTTTTTCAGTCCAGCTTGGACGTACTTAAAGACGTCATAAATTGTGCTGTGTAGTGTTAGAGGACCATAATCGTGGTCGAGAGCAATAAAGAAACCTGGAATTAAAGGAAAACATAAATTAAGTTGGAATTTTAAATAGATCTTGTTAGTTAAGAGAGTAGAAAATGCTGTTAGAGCGCTTAACAAATTTCATCAATATAATGTAAAGGGTCCACCATCTAACGTTTTTTTTTTTCAACTAGTGCTTATTTCGTGAATGGTAACACTTAGTTCATGTCTGATTTGACAGGTAATTAGTTTTAATCTTTAATCCTTCCGCTGAACGAATATGGTTGTGTATGCGCTTGAACAACGCTGGGATATATTGCGACATTACTTTGAAAGTCATGGTAATGTTGCAGAATGTGTGCGAAAATTGCGTACGGATTTTGGAAGAAGAGAAGAACCGTCAGCTACGTATGTTCGTTATCTTGTGGAAAAAGTGAATGAAACTGGCATCCTCATCGATAAACCAAAACGTGAAAAGCCAAAAACAGTGCGTACACCCGAGAATATTGCTGATGTGGGAGAAAGTGTGTGTGAAGCGCCATCAACATCAATTCACGGTCGTTCTCAACAATTGAACATTTCGGAGACATCATTGGGACGAATGTTGCATAAAGACCTTGGTATGACGCCATACAAAGTCCAATTGGTTCAGGAGTTGAAGCCAACTGACCATCCAATGCGTTTTCGCTTCGCTAAGTGGGCCTACGATCGACTTAGATAATATGCCGATTTTGCCAAAAAAAAAAGAAAACATCTTTTCAGATGAAGCTCGTTTTGATCTTGGCGGGTATGAAAACAAGCAAAATTATCGCATTTGGGGCACAGAAAACCGCATGCATACATTGAAAGCCGATACACCCAAAACGAGTCACTATTTGGTGCGGATTTTGGTCCAGAGGCATAATTGGGCCATTTTTCTTCGAAAATGAGCAAGGAGTGGCCGTTACTATCAATGATTGTTATCGGGCCATGTTGAACGAATTTTTGCTCAACAAAATTGAAGAGGAGGATATTGGCAACATTTAGTTTCAATAGGACGGCGCTACGTGCCACACAGCCGAAGCTACACTCGATGTTTTGCGCACTGTTTTTGAAGATCGCATTATCAGCCGCAGAGCTGATGTCTTTTGGCCATCTCGGAGCTGCGATTAGACACCGTTGTACTATTTTTTGTGGGGATCCGTAAAAGATAAGTGTTACGCCGACTAGCCAGAGACAATTGACGCTTTAAAGGACAATATTTGCGAAGCCATTGGTGAAATACAGCTGCACACAATCGATAATGTGCTTAAAAATTGGACCGATCGTGTAGGCTACTGCATGGCCAGCCGAGGCAGTCATTTGAATGAAATTATTTTCCATTATTAACCGGAAGGATTTTACTTTCAAATGAAAAAAGAAATTTGAGAAAATATTCAGTAAAAGAAGTTATTTGGCGGACCCTTCATTATGTAGTTATAATCTAAAGCAAAGCCTACTGCAACTCTAAAGTCTAAACGATCCCAAAACAGCATGTTAATATGCCTTTAGGTGCATTAGTTGCATTATGAATTTGATTTTCCTGTGTTGCAACAAAATAGGAAAGGGTCGAACATTTTCAAATAAGAGAACAAAAAAATCTCAGTGCAAAAGAAGTCCCTTAGTAATCGAAATTTAGTCTCACAATGAGCAATAACCGTAAACTCCTTCAAAGCATTCATTATGGCCGCCATTGATATGCAACAAAATGGTTTGGGCCTTAGTAATTAGAACAAAAGCTGCAATTAGACCTACGGTGGCGGCGGCGCACAGTGTGACAAATCGCTGATTTAGCGGGATTTAATTAATAGCTCTCACAAATAACTGTTTTCGTTCGGGTTTTTTGGTTTTTATTTATTGAAATTGTTCATAGAATGGAATACAACAAAGTTTTTTAACATATAACTACAAATTTTGAGACAAAAGAACACGTGAAAAACAGCTTTTTCCATGTTATTTCAGTTATTTGGTACATCCAAAAGTTTCAAGACTCTATGTTCCATATTACTTTTTTTTCTTCTCGGAAAGCATCTGAGAGTTGCTTGGAATAGATCTGAGGAAATAAGTAATCGATTTAAGAGGTCAATACTTGTATCTAATCTACACGTCTTATTTTTTTAGTAAGCAGTTCCCTATACCTTCGAACGAACGAAAATATCGTTGTTTCTTGACTCTTGCGTTTCTTTTGAAAGTTGTCCGACTGGGAGTATACTGGAATGGAATAATGGAAATTATTTTTTTCCATGAAACCAAGACCTTATATACACTCACTGGCATAAAATGCAAGGCACATTTTTAAGGGATAGTTCCCTTGTTCCTTTGCCTAGCATCTGTGTCAATTGGGAACCCAGACCCAAGAGTTTCTAGGATGATATAAAACTTTGTGATAATTTCTTTATCAATCCCTGTTTTATTTGGGCAGTCTTTTCTTTACCTCTAAGAAGTCTTCTTGACCTATTTCCGTTATTAGGGTTGCCAGACTATTGAGTTGGCATATCTACCAATAACGTTTGTTTGTATTCTAAATATTTTTTGAATTAGTTTTTTTCAGGCTTTGAATTTTTTCTTGCTTGATTTCTAACCTGTCACACCTTGACATCTAGTCTATATGCAATTTTAAGGATACATTTCATAAACCGCACCCATGAGCCAAGTTGGCTTAATATTAAGGACATTGCTTCCTGATTTCTTCACTTTTTCCCGGTCTTCCTGCTTTAGACGAAGAAGGAATTCGGTACAAAGGTACAAAATGTGTCGTGTTAAGGTTTGATTTTCATTAAGCCACAGAAAATTTGAATTTTCGAAGCGCTCTCTATGAAGACCATTTTTGGCCCATCTCTCATCAAATTTTGAAAAAAAAGTTTTTAAGGTAATTTTATTGACTTTTTTGCAGCCTCAGAAAATATTATGAGGCTAAAAAAAACCTATAACAAGAGAAAAGGCAGCATCAACGCGCTTAATTTTGACTTTGGAAATGCAAACGACCAAAATTTGCCTTTTAGTAATTTCGATGGCCATCCTAAGAAACGAAAAATTTAGTATGAGTGTCGCACCTGTGCGCAAGAAGTTGAGACACATTTTAGTCATACATATGCAAGGCTTTATAACAAACATGGTCTCCAACTTCAATTAATTTTACTTTCATCAACCCATTTTATTAAACTTAAGCTCAGCTTATATAAAAAAAAAACTTATTTTTATACCAATTGACAGTTTATCTATTGAGAAAAAACAAGAAAAAGCTATAAAATATACGCAAACAAATTTAAAATAATATAAACACTTGCACTCTACAGGGTGATTCACGAGCGTTGTGCCAAAAAGCTAGAGCGTGTAGGTTGAGTTGATACAAGAAAAAAATCGTATGGGAGGGGGGGTCTATTCCCCCCCGTTTAGCCGGGAGAGGCAATTTTCTGAAAAATTGACTTATTTTGTAAAAAAAAATATTAAAAATCAACGGCTTAGTTTACAACACTGTGCTATACCTTTCTGAAAAGCTAAAAACTTCTTCTCTCACTTTGTTTTTAAAATAAATTGTTTTAATGAATAGTTTTAAAAAAATAAATTTTCAAACTCAAAATTTTCAAAAAAAAAAGCCAAAAAAAATTTTTTGAACTAATTTTTTTCAAAATTTTATGTAATTAAGTACTAATTTTGTTTTAAAATTTCAATGTCTTTGTTAATTTTTAGTCGAAAACAGAAAACCGGATGCAAAAATGTCTTTTCGTTTTTGAGAAATAAAAAAAAACCAAAACCACTTTTTTCTAAGAAATTCTTTGTTTTTATTTTTACCTATCTGGACTTTTAGTATAATTTACTAGTTTAATTTATAAATTTAATTTTTTGTAATTGGAGTTTTATGAGGACTCAATAAAGTAGAAAAGTATTGGATTTTCCCTGGATTAATCATTTTGTTCATTGAAAACGTCTGCCATTGACCTTTCACTTCTAGCTCTCCGTGCTCTCGTCGGCGGATTCTAGAAAACATGCTACGACTTGGGCGCCATCTATTGGGATATCTTTCAGCGTAGAGTCTTTCGGCTTCCCGATCTCGACAACAAGTTAAACCGTAGCAGAAGTTCCTGTCCGCTTACTCTTCTCGAACATATGAGTTTGTTATTGTTATGTGTTGATGAATTAATATTTTAATTGAAAATGCTGTTAAGTAAATATGCGATGCCTTTTATTAACCTTTAGGTTGTTAATTGTTTTTTCATTCAAGAAAAATTGCGGCTTAATTATCTTAAGCCCCCAGCAGGTAGAACCCTTCGCCGGCGAGTGGCCGCGGCCCCATGTATAGTAAGAAAAAATTGCAGGTCAGTTTTCAGACGTTATCAATGAATAAAATGGTTAATCCATTGAAAATCCAATACTTTTCTACTTTATTAAGTCGTCATAAAACTCCAATTACAAAAAATTAAATTTGTAAATTAAACTAATAAATTAAACTAAAAGTCCAGATAGGTAAAAATAAAAACAAAGATTTTCTTAGAAAAAAGTGGTTTTGGTTTTTTTTTAATTTCTCAAAAACGAAAAGACATTTTTGCATCCGGTTTTCTGTTTTCAACTAAAAATTAACAAAGACATTGAAATTTTAAAACAAAATTAGTACTTAATTACATAAAATTTTGAAGAAAATTAGTTCAAAAAAATTTTTTTGGCTTTTTTTTTGAAAATTTTGAGTTTGAAAATTTATTTTTTTTAAACTATTCGTTAAAACAATTTATTTTAAAAACAAAGTGAAAGAAGAAGTTTTTAGCTTTTCAGAAAGGTATAGCACGGTGTTGTAGACTAAGCCGTTGATTTTTAATATTTTTTTTTACAAAATAAGTCAATTTTTCAGAAAATTGCCCCTCCCGGCTAAACGGGGGGGAATAGACCCCCCCTCCCATACGATTTTTTTCTTGTCTCAACTCAACCTACACGCTCTAGCTTTTTGGCACAACGCTCGTGAATCACCCTGTATATTGACCTTCTTATAAGAAAAATTACACACAATTTGAAGTTTGGGATGATTTTTTGTTGTTGCACTAAGCCGCAAAAAAAAAAGTATACAGCCATTATGTGGGAGGTTTGCCCTGTGAGAGAAACCGGTTTTTGTTTAATTTTGTGCATGTCAATATTTTAATTAAATCCCGCTAAATCAGCGATTTGTCACACTGTGCGGCGACTGCTAGGTTAGGTTAGGCTAAAGTGGTTGCGGATACAGGATCCACACACTTAGGATATAGACACGCCTATTGTGATACCACATGAATGTAGTAAATTACTTGCTACTAGTCGAACCATTTTGAGCTTTTTATAAAGCAAAAAAAAAACATTTAATGTCTTTGTTAGCTTGTTAGCATGAAAAGCGATCGATCGATGATGTTGACAGACTAAAAAATAGGAATGAGGTTCGGAAGTTTTACCAAGAGGTAAAACGAATGACTCAAGTTTACCGAGCACGAACTGAAGCCTGTAAAGACCAACAGGGAAATATAGTAGTAGAGTCATAGTCAATGCTAGGGATATGGAACGACCACTTCTGTAGACTGTACAACAGCGATGTCGAATCAGATTCCGCTGTCAGGCAGAATGAACCATTCAATGTAGACGACGCAAGCCAAGGTTTCCGTCTACAAGAAGAAGAAGTGAAGATAACAATATCTAAGCTTAAAAACAACAAAGCCGCGGGAGCTGACGGCATAACTGTCGAACTCTTCAAAGCAGCCGGCGAAGGCTTGGTTATGAGCATGCACCAACTCATCTGCAGAATATGTTCCGAAGAGAGCATGTCCGATGAATATAACCTCAACATTGTTTGCCCGATCCTGAAGAAAGGAGACGCTCTAAACTGGACCAACTACAGAGGCATCGGCCTCCTAAACATGGCCTATAAGATCTTTTCTGCAGTACTATGTGAACTCCTGAAGCCGTTTGTCAACAAACTGATAGGTCCATATCAATTTGGCTTTAAACTGGGAAAGTCCACCATCGATCAAATATTCACATTACGACAGATTCTAGAAAAAACTCAAGAACTCCAAATCGACACCTACCATCTCTTTATCGATTTTAAGGCCGCGTATGACAGCATCTATAGAGAAGAACTGTATAAAGCCATGTCCAGTTTTGGCATTCCTACAAAACTCATTCGTTTGAGCAGGATGACAATGGAGAACTCACGCTGCTCCATTAAAGTCGGTAACGACCTCACCGACACCTTCGAAGTCGAAAAAGGCAAGGTGATGCACTGTCATGCGACTTCTTTAATATCATACTGGAACGAAAAGTGTAGAACTCCCGCGTCAACACTAGAGGCACTAATTTCCAGAAGTCTGTGCAACTACTCGCGTAAGCTGATGACATTGATATTATCGGGAGAACGCAGCGTGATGTCAAAAATTCTTTTGCGAGTATAGAGACAGAGCGGTCAATCAGGCAAAACAAAGTATATGCTGTCATCGAAAAAGGACACCCAACACCGACGTCTTGGACAAAAAGTCACGATAGACGCATATAATTTCGTTAGAGACTTTTTATACCTTGACCCCGCTATCGACACGAATAATGACATCAGCGGCACCGAGATCAGAAGGAGAATAACTCTTGCTAATCGATGTTTCTTCCGCCTAAGAAAGCAATTGAGAAGTAAAGCCCTCTCCCGAACAACTAAGGTGACGCTCTTTAAGACCCTCATCATCCCCGTCCTGTTTTATGAGAAGCATGGACCCTGTCAAAAACGGATGAGAGCACCCTAGGCCTATTCGAGAGAAAAGTTCTACGGAAGATCTATGGTCCTGTCTGCATCGACAGTGAATGGAGGAGAAGGTCCAAAGACTCAGATGGCTTGGTCACGTGGAGAGGATGGGCACAAATACTCCGGCCCGTAAAGTCTTCGAATTCACCCCAGAGGGACGACGCAGTTGAGGAAGACCAAGGCTCAGGTGGCGCGCGCAAGTTGAAGATGAACTCAACCAACTCGACGTGCGAAACTGGAGACAGATAGCTAGGGACCGAGCTGGCTGGAGAGGTTTGTTGGTTGAGGCCCAAGTCCACCCCGGACTGTAGCGCCACACTAAGTAAGTAAGCTAGTTCACTGGGATTATCATTGAAATATTCTCGTAGGTAAGTTTGCGTCTTAGGGAAAGATCAGGGCATGTAGTAGTAGTTGAAATGGTGGCCACGAGCAGTCAGGGCATGTACAGATGGATGGATGGCATGTAGAGATGGTGAGAGATTGTTTCCTTCTCTTCTTCCTCCATACAGCTGCTGCAGAAGTAAATTGAGGCTGAGACCGAGTCCGGGAGGACGCCTTTACTGAAGCTTTCCTAACTCTTTCTTGAATGTTAGGTTTCCAACTTAATTATTTGTCTAATAACAGACCAAGATATAAGGCTTCATTAGTTAAAATTTTTTTGAAGGTACAATTTCTGGAACCATGGACCCATGACAATAAAATTGTTCCTGAAGGTTGTATTTAAACGCTGGACAAAGAAGACAACTTTTTTGAATATTCCTAAGGGTCTATTGTGATACCACTAAAGAAAGTTACTCATTGGAAAGTTATGAACTTTAACAAACCATTTTGCAATATTAATGAAATTTGAGATCGTTGCCACTTCACTGGTATTATCAAAGAAGGGATTGCTAAGGTAGGTTTTCCTTCTATTGGAGAGTGCTGGACATGTACATACATAGAAGGTGTTGGACTGTTTAATCTTCCTCCTCGCCCATGCAGCTTCTACAAAAGTCATTTGTGTAGACCCCCAGCCTTATGGCATGTCTTCCTATAAGGCAGTGTCCTGTTATGACTTTAATTATGGAGCTTATGTTTTGTCTGCTCAGGGAAATCAAGCATTTTGACCGCTTCAGGTCTACGCTTGGACATATTCCTTTAGTTATTGGTTGCTGCGACCATTTAGCATATGTTGATTCTAGAGCCTAGATGTTTGCATGTAGCAAGCGGTGTTCATATGTTGTGTCTTTGTCTAACAGTGGACAGAAGTGTTCCGTTTTTGGCAAGCTCATCAGTTTTGCAATTTCCCGGATAGTCTCTGTGGCCCGGAACCCAAATGAGGTGAATTGGTAAATGTTAAACTGTTTTGTCATCTCATTCAGAGATGATCGACAGTCGTGGACTGTAATAGAGTTAGTGAAGACAAACGCGAGAGCTTTGAGAGCGGCTTGGCTGTCCGAGAAAATACGTATGTCCTTGCAAGATATAACGTATGCTTCTTCTATCGCTTGGAACACACTATATTGTTTGGAAAGTCTTTAAGATAGACTAAGATTCAGTTGTTTTAAGTAGATACCACTTCCAGGGCCGTTGTCGGTCTTTGAACCGTCAATATAGAAGTGTATCGTGATTTCTTTCAGAGGTCCTCCTTCTTCCCAAAAGGATCTTGAAGGGTTCGAATATGGAAATTACTATCCATTTTCCACCACCATTTTCGGGGTGGTATAGTCTAACGTCTAAATGATCTCGGATAGATCTAAAATTGTCTAAAATAGTAGTATGACCGGTGTTATTGCTGATCAATTGAGAGAAGCCTTACAATGAATTGGATGTCACCATTTTGGAGAAGGCGCCTAGAGGTGTAAGGTTTAGACTTTAGAATAACCTCTAAAGCTGCAGTTGGCGTTGAGCGAAGGGCTTCTTATTTAGAAAAATCAATCTTGAAAGTCGTTGCTTCTTTGAGGAGAGTTCCAACTACATAAAAATATCGAAAGATCGCGACTGTTTAGGAACAGACAGATGGTAGAGAACCTCAACCACCTTGGAAGACGACCAAAAGTCTTGTCTTTTATTGACAGAGTAATCTTCTTTTCACAGCCTTTTGCATTTTCCTCTCAATTTAAAAACAAAATCATGCACTCAAAAAGCCCACTCACCTGTATGGTTTCCTTTTTTAACCAACATATCCGCCTGGTCCCACAAATCGTGACAGCTTATAAAATAGTTGAAAAATTGTGTTTGCTTTTGAAAAGCGATATGCACATTCAATGGTACCATTTGAGCTGGTGGCGTATTTGATCCAGAACCCTACAATTCAAAGAAACACACACAAAAATGTTCATCACGACCTCAGTTTTCATCAACTATTGATTGATTTACCTGTGAGCACACTGAATTTGTTGGTGATATTGATGATGGTGTATTTCCATTAACAATTTCCGTACTACCTTTGGCAAAAAAGTCGTTGCTTATTTTAAGCACTTCACAACATTCGATACGTTTCATTTTGTAAAGCTTAAGCGAGATCAAAGATTGGCAACGAAGGCTGTTCAAAAGAGAAAAATATTCAAAATCAGTGAAATCCAAAAAATTCCCCAGACTCTAGAAGCTCACCTTAAAATTGCAACTTTATTGTGGTTGTCAGCTTGGCCATTGGGCGCCGTTTGCTGACTTCGAATTTTAGTCGAAATAAATCTAGAAACAAAGAATTAGTATCGTTTTCGTAGATATTTGAGGTTAAGAGGTTAACTTTGAGCTCATACTCACTTAATTAAGGCTAACGTATCCTTGTACATGGTCCAGGCAGCCTTCTCCGTTCGTTTGTCCTGTTCCATATCGGCACCGGATAAAAGAAAGTACAATGCCGCTTCCAGATACAACGTCACTTGATCGAAAGAATTAGTTTCCCTATCGGCGGCGTGTTTTCGTCTCACAGCTTCATCAAGAAGTTTGGCATCACTGAAATAAGTTGAAAGCGAATGTTTTGAAATATTCAAAATACGAAGACATTACTCCTTACCAATGACCTTCACCCATGACCTCGTCATTTCGCTCAAAGTACGATCGATAAACCTTGACCGCACCACCAGACGTCACCGTCGTTGCGGACGCCGTTGTTGGTGGTTGTTGTGGCGGCAGCAATGGCGGGACATTTGTGTTATTATGGAGAGGTGGAAAACCAGGTGGAGGTGTAGCCAGTGATTGTGCCGCCGCCGATGCAGTCGTCGTCGTTGACGTTGTCGTTGGAGATGACGCCACAGCTGGGGGCATTAGTAATTGCGGCTGACAGGGAGGTAAACTGTATGGGGCTGTTGCGGAGGCTGCTGGCGGTTTCTCCATTAACCGATCGTGATTGGTTGGCGGAAGTTGTTCAAGCATGTCCTTCTGTCAAGGTGCAAAAAAAAAATATATAAATAAAATTGGAGATTCAAGAGAATTCGACTGTTTTTCGTCTTACCTGCACCAAGTCCTTCTCCTTCTTTTTTTTCTTGTACTTGAACGGACTCGAACTCGAACTGGAACTACGTTTTCGACGTGGTTTACTGGCCCCCGAGATATACTCATCTTTGCTGCTGCAGTTGCTCAACGATGAAGGCGATATCGGTCGTTGCTTCTCTTCCGCCATCGCAGCCACACCACCAGCAGCGCCACCCATCAAGACATCGTCAGCTCCATTGCCAGCGTTGCCGCCAGTGGCAGTCAATAGGTGAACACTTCCATTGCCGGGTTTGAATTCGTTTTTGATTAGTTGCTCCTGCTTGACACCGGCAGCCGCAGCGGCTAGCTTCAGATTGTATTTTGCATTGTACTCGTCCTGCTCGTACTTGATGTTCTCGTGTTTTATGTCACCAGAGGCAGAAGTTGCTGTGGCTGCAAGCATCCCACGACCCATGACATAGCCATTGCTTGGATGAAGCAAATGTTTCTCGACACCACCGAATTCACCGGGTTTGGGAGGTGTTCCTCCACCAGCCTTCTCATTCTCGTAAAGTCCGCCATTTGTGGCGCTCTTTGATCCCACACTCCCCAGAGCCGTTGGCGTTGAGGAACCGCTTCTCGACGCTGACGACTGTCGATTGCTAGCCGCCAAATCGGCAGCCAATATGGCATCGCCAGCCACCGGACTGCTTATGCGAGGACTCAGTCCATACAGTCGGTAGGCATTCTTCTTCCATTCGGGATTGTAGCGCGGCAAGCGAGCCAATTCGATTTTGCATATCAGCGTGTGATTTGGAATCACCGGTGGACCGTAGACCATAACACCGGCTGGAGATAAATGCGGCGAGGTGATGGTCGCTGTGGCTAGTTGTGCTGTAGGTGTGGGAGTTCGCGTCGGAGTTCGGGTTGGCGTCCGTGTGGGCGTTCGAGTCGGAGTTGTGATTCGTGTGCTTAGCTTGCGCTCCACCGAACTACGATCGGGTGTTTTATTGGCCAGGAAGCCTGTTGTCCCCGGCGTCATGACTTGAGTTGGTGTCATGATGCGCGGCGACTTGAGACGCGGTTGCTGCTGCTGCTGATCAATCAACAGCTGCGATGACGAGGCTATTGTATTGCTATTGTTACTATTACTATTTAATAAAGAAGAAGAACTAGAATTGTTGAGAATATGACTGTTGTTGTTGTTGTTGTTGATTCCGCTATTGTTATTTGTGTTGTAATTATTTAGAATTGATTGCTGCTGTATAAGGTTTTCAGTACTATTACTAATGTTACTTTTAAAGGCTATTGGTGATAAGAGTTTTTCATGTTGATGAATTGTTGTTGTAATTGGTGTAATTGGTGTGATTTCAGCTGCTGATGCTGTTGGGGCATTTGGTTGTTGTAGTTGCTGTTGTTGTTGGTGATGATGCTGGAGCTGCTGTTCCTTGGCTTGATTTTGTAATTCTTCCGATTGATCAACAATAAGAACTTGGCCTTTGTTCTTGGCTCCGCCGTCTTTTAAATTGAAGAGTTTTCTTAAGGTATCACTTTTGTTTTTATCACTTTTTGTTTTATCACGGATTTTCTGTAAAAAGTAAAAGAAAACCTGATTAGTTGATGAATGGGAATATGAAGAAGAGGATAGTGCCTTGACTTTGAAAATGGTACCGTTCCCTTCATTGTTCATTTCAATAAGCAGAACTGAGGTCAACACGACGCAATGCTTGAATCGCAATTCAGTCAAAGTCGTGTGTTCCATTTTCATAAGCCTCTTTGTTTATTCCTCGCTTCGAGAAACAATGTGGAATAGAACAAAAAGCTTCCGTTTACCAACCAATCAGAACAAGTGATCGTCTTTTTGACATGAATGGGTGAACTTTGGAAGACGGGTTTATTTATTAGAGGGACCTAAGCAGCATCATGTCTGTTTTATTTGTTTATGATTCTCCGGTCGTTGTTTACTTAGTGAAAAAGAGTTGAGCCAGCTATGAAGAAGATATCTAATAGTTGTCTTTGAATAGAAACCGAATTTTGGTTGAATTCCTTAAAAACAGCTGAATCACTATAAACAAATTAAAAAAGTATCCAATTAGAATGGATACTTATTGTTTGTTTGTTTTTTATCCAAATGTCTTCAACGACTTGAACAGAATTTCCTTATTTGTTTCTGTTCGGGTAGACAAGCGTCAAGCGTTTGGTAATTACGAGTTTGTTTATTATTATTACTATATCTCCTCAGAAGTCGTTTGCTGGCAGCACAAAATATAGAGAACCAGTGGCAACACTGCCAAGCAGCCATCAGAGATGGATGCCGCCTCTGAAGTGCTAGGGTTTACACGGCCACCACAACGAAACCCCTGGTTTGACGATGAGTGCCGGCGATCACATGCAGCTAGGCATACAAAGCGGCGCTGCAAAGAAGGACACGAGCAGCTCGTGAGCTCTACGAGCAGAAAAGGAGAGAGGAGCATAAACTTCTCAGAAAGAAAAAAAGGTAGCATGAGAAGCGCGCGATCGAGGAGATAGAGGGATGACACAACAGGAACGAGGTTCGAAAGTTTTACAAAAAGGTGAAACAAACCTCCAGGGCTTGTCCACCCCGAACCGAAGCCTGTAGAGACCATCATGGGAACATCGTAGTGGAACCACAGTCAGTGCTGAGGATATGGAAAGACCACTTATCCAAACTGTATAATGGCGATGACGAGCAAATTTCCGCCAGCAATACAGAACCATTCAATTTGAATGCAGAAGGACAACAATTCCACCCACCCGACATTGACGAAGTGAAGATAGCGATATCTGGACTTAAGTCGAACAAAGCCGCTGGAGCAGACGGGCTAGCCGCCGAACTGTACAAAGCAGCTGGTGATGATTTGGTTAGGAGCATGCACCAGCTTATCTGCAAAATTTGGTCGGAGGAAAGCATGCCCGATGAATGGAACCTCAGCATCGTATGCCCGATTCTCAAAAAAGGAGATCCCCTGAACTGCACCAGCTACAGAGGTATAAGTTTCCTTAATATCGCCTACAAGATTTTGTCTGCCGTGCTGTGTGAACGTTTGAAGCCCTTTCGTCAACAACCTGATAGGTTCTTATCAGTTTGGCTTCAGACCCGGGAAGTCCACCATCGATCAAATATTCACTCTACAACAGATCTTGGAGAAGACCCAGGAACTTTAAATCGATAACTACCACCTTTTCGTCGATTAAAAGGCCGCGTATGACAGCGTCTATAGAGACCAACTGTATATAGAGCAATGTCTAGTTTTGGCATCCCAGAAAAACTCGTCCGTCTGTGTAAAACTCCCGCTGTTCCGTCATGGTCGGAAAAAGCCTAACGGACGCATTTGATTTCAAAAGAGGTTTTAGACAAGGCGATGCGCTGTCATGCGATTTCTTCAACATCATTCTTGAAAAGATTGTGCAAAGCTCCAACGTGAACACCGGAGGCATAATCTTTCAAAAGTCCGTCCAGCGCAGAGGATACGCAGACGACATTGACATAATTGGAAGAACACAGCGTGACGTCAATGGAGCATTTGTGAGTCTTGAGACGGAGGCCAGGAAGATGGGCAAGACCAAGTTAATGCTGTCAACAAGAAAGGACAACCAACATCGACGGCTTGGAGCAAACGTCAACATAGACAGATTTAACTTCGAGGTAGTTAAGGACTTCGTCTACCTAGGATCCACTATCAACTCAGACAATAACACCAGCGCTGAAATCAAACGAAGAATCACTCTTGCCAATCGCTGAAGGCAATTGAGTAGTAAAGTCCTCTCCCGAGCAACTAAAGTGACACTCTACATCATCATCCCGGACCTCATGTATGGTGCAGAGACATGGACCATGACGACATCCGATGAAAACGCTGGGCTGCTTTGAGAGAAAAATTCTTCGAGTGATTTTTGGTCCTGTCTGCATTAATGGAGAATGGAGACGAAGATTCAACCAAGAACTGTACGAGCTGTACAGCGACACTGACCTAGCCAGAAAAGTCATGTTGAGCGAATGGAAAATAATGCTCCGGCTAGTACAGTCTTCGAATCCAACCCGGAAGGACGTCTCAGAAGAGGAAGATCGCGACTCAGGCAGAGCACACAGGTGGTAAGTTTGTGTTTGAGTAGACAAGCGTTTGGTTATTACGAGTATGTTTATAAAGGAAGGCCCCTGCCCTCAAAAATCTTTAAGAAAATAATTTAATGTCCCATTTACATCTAATTGCACCTTGATTCACCAAAGAACACGGTATTATTTGTTCCGAATTATTTATTCAAGAGTTCACCAACAGGATAGATTCCTCTTCAACTACCGAACATGAACGATTATTTCTATAATTTCTCACCTTCTCTCAAACTTGGAAGACTCCGAAGATCCTGGAGTGATAGTAAGATGTTTGGCTTAGTTCTTTTGTCAAACTTATGACTTAAATAACTCCTTTTTAAACTCAATTTTTGCTTCTCTTAATGTGCCAAGCGATCTCTACTTGAGATCGTCAAATGATGCGTCAAATGGTAGATATCAGTGCACTCATGGGGACTCAACAACCTCTGTCTACCAAGTCCTATTCTCACCTCCGAGTGGTGACCATCGGGTGTGTAGTACCTCAGCTGGAGATAGGGTGAAAACACCTATAGAAGGCTATTGGCGACAGCTAGTGAGAGAGGGCGGGGGGATTGTTTTCTACTCAGGCACTACTCCTTTTTCCAGAATTCCCAGGAAGGATTCAACGATGGCGTTTACAGTTCCAGTTAGGCTGAACTACTCAGTGAACACCTTATACGGGCTACTTCGACATATTTGGAGCTCAGGACGATAAGGAGCGGTTTATTTGGCTCTTTGCCCTTGGAGTTCAAACCTGGCCCTCCAGGTTGGGGGTCGTGCTTTGGGGTGACTTCCCAATCACGTAAAGAGAGCTAGTTGCGAACCAACAACAAGCCTCGGATACGGACGGATTTACTGATGACGAACCATGCAAACGAAATAAGGACAACGAGATTCGGATCTGCAAGTGACCACTTGCAGCCGAACAATTAGCGGAGGCCCTAGACCGTTATAAAGCGGATATAACCGCCATCCAGAAATGTGATGGGATGGGCTGGGCAAAAGGAGGATAAAAAACTGCGATATCTACTACGGCGATTGCTACAGAGAACAAGAACAGCGTTTGTTTGTATGTGCCTTTGTCGTTGGAGAGAGGCTTAGGCAGCATGTCCTAAGCTTCAGAGCTGTCAACGAGCACTTCACGGCAATACGCATCAAGGCTAAATTCGGCAACATAAGCCTAATATGCGCTCGCGCTCCCACAGAAAAGAAAGATGACGACACCAAAGAGAAGTTCTACGAGCTCCTCGACAAGACATACGAGCAATACCCTAGCTTTGACGTTAAGAATTAAGATCGTCTTAGGAGATTTTAACGCCAAACTAGGAAGAGAGGATATCTTTGGTGGAACAGTCGGAAAACACAGCCTGCACGAAAAAACCTCCGATAACATATACAGGCTTATTGATTTTGCAGCGGGGCGAAACATAGTAGTAGCAAGTACGCGTTTCCCACAGCTCAACATCCACAAGAGGACCTAGAGGTCTCCAGACCAATCGATTGTCAACCATATTGATCATATTGCGATCGACGCAAGACACTCTTAAAGCATTATTGATGGCCGAACCTTCCGAGGGGCTAACATAGACTCGGACCACTACCTCGTTGTAGTCAAGGTAGTGCAGCGGATATCTCGACCAAAGCCAAAAACAGGAAGTGCTAGAAGAAAGTATGAGGTCGGACGGCTACGAACGAGTGTCAAGTAACCTCATGAGAAGTCCGCTTCAGCCAGCATTGAGTATTGAGAAACAGTTGCAGAATTGCCAGGAAGCCATTAGGGATGCTGCCTCTGAAGTGCTGGGTTTCAATAGGCCACCAACACGAAACCCCTGGTTTGATGATGAATGTCGACAAGCGAATGCAATTAAACAGAAAGCATATAAAGCGGCGCTGCAGAGGAGGAAAAGAACTGCCATAAGCTCTACAAACGGAAAAGAACGGAGGAACATAGGCTTCTCAGAAAAAAAGAGAAGCAGCACGAGAAAGGAGCGATCGAGTAATTAGAAGAATGCTATAGCAGGAATTGTAGTGTCCGTGGCTTAGTGGTTAGGTGCGTTGGCTGCTAAGCAGAACGTGCGTCGTGGGATCGAGTCCTACTCGCCTCCTACTGCCTCTTGCGAAGGACTGACAAAACTTCCAAGAGCATCAATCTCTCATGAAAAAAAGTGCTTTTCAACTTTACCGTTCGGAATCGGCGTTAAATTGTAGGTCCCCCTCAACTCTTCACACGCACCCAGAGAATTGTTGATGAGAGTAAGCCACTTAGGCCTTGGCTCTTCAAGAGCTGTCGCGCTACTCTATTTATTTTTTATAGCAGGAATTAGGTTCAGAAGTTTTACCAGAAGATAAAAAGAACATCTCAAGGTAATGCACCAAGAAGTGAAGCCTTAAAAAAAAAAACAGGAAATATCGTAGTAGAGTTACAGGTAATGCTGAGTATTTGGAAAAATCATATCTGCAATCTCTATAACGGCGATGAATGGCGGCACGATGTCATGCTAGTTTTTTAACATCATTCTTGAAAGAATAGTACAGAACTCAAACGTCAACACCAGGGGCACCATCTTTCATAATTCCGTCCAGCTGCTTACATATGCCGAAGATATTGACATAATCGGAAGGACTCAGCGTGATGTCAGTGGCGCTTTTGTAAGCATCGAGACGGATGCGGCAAAAATTAAAGCCAAAGGTTAATGGGGGCAAAATAAAAAAAGGACACTCAACACGGACGTATTGAACAAAACGTCACCATGGACAGCCATAACTTTGAGGTAGTCAAGGACTTCATCAACCTTTGCCCCGCTATCAGTACAGATAACAACACCAGTGCTGAAATCAAACGAAGGATTTGTCTTGCCAACCGCTGCTACTTTGGTTTGAGAGTGCATTGAGAGTGACTGGAGGAGAAGATACAACACAGAACTGTACAGGTAGGACGAGGACACTAGATTAGGTTAGGTTAAAGTGGCTGCGGATACGGGATCCACACACTTAGGCCAAAGGAAAAGGCCCATTGTGATACCACATGAATCTAGAGAATTACTTCTTACTAGTCGAACCATTTTGTCATTATTGTCTTTGTTAGCTAGTTCATTGGGATTATCATAAAAATATTCTCCCAGATGAAGTTTGCGTCTTAGGGAAAGAGCAAGGCATGTGCACAGAAGGCGATAGATTGTTTCCTCTTCTTCTTCTTCGTCCATACAGCTCCTGCAGAAGTCATTTGAGGCTACAACAAGTCGTATTGCGACTTGAAATCGGCTTTGAGATAAAAAGTCCTTAGAGCGCTTTAGGTCAAGTGACGGCACAAGGCCACTAATCTAGACAAGAAAGTTAAAGTTTGAGATGGCTTGGTCATGTGAAGCGCATGGATAACAATGCTCCGGCATTTTGACTCCAACCCAGAGAGACGGCGAAGTAGAGGAGGACCTCGTCTAAGGTGGCGTACGGAAGTGAAAGGGGACATCAACCAACTTGGATTGCGAAACTGGCTAGCTGGCTGGCTGGAGAAGCTTGTTAGTTGAGGCTTGAATCCACAATGGATTGTAGCCGTCTTTAAGCGCCTAGCCACCCTAAGCCACCATCTAAAACGAATGACTTCTCCAAGCTTTTGTAAAATACGAGAAGTTCCTGTCTTCAATCGTTTGCCACAAATTTCTGTAAGCCTCAAGTCTATTTGATAAGAAATAGACACCATTTAAATTCGTCTTTGACTAATTACAAAAACAAAAGGATTATCATTCATCAAAGGAAGACCGACTTTCCCTTGTTTAACGAAATTAAAGAAATTAGATTAAAAACTCGCGAAAATTCGAAAAAGAGTTGATGAATTATCTCGATTAAGTAGATCCTTCATTCCACCAATTCATCACTCAGTTAATTTGCAAGGGTAATTAAAGGGTTAACTGCTTATGGATTGAATTCTTTTCTGGTTGGTTCTTTCAACCAACAAAAAAAAGGACTCTGCTGTCCTCAGGCTTTAAAGATTCTCTCCTCCAACATAATTTCGAACCTAGCTGGCTTCCGATTCACATTTACTTCCAGGAAAATGCAAAAAATAATAACTCACCTTATCTCTTCTGGATTTCTCACTTTCGCTGTCGGAATGATCATCGCTGCATGATGACAGCGAAACTTTATTCTTGCTGGATGCCTTTTTAATTGGTGAGTATTGATGTCGGTGCGAGCTATTACTGCCACCACCTGGTCCCCCTGCTGCCGCTACACCCCCCACAGCACCCAAACTGTGTGATGTGTTTTCATTAGTAATTCGTGTTGGCGATAAGCGACTGAAATTTAAATTGATTTCCAATTAAAACTCATTTAAAATTAAAAAAAAAGGCTCATACTCATCTATGGAAGTATCCGACGACGAGGAGGAACTCGATGAAGAATCCTTATCATCATCGTCGCTCTTCCCATCACTCTTGTCATCGTCGTCATCATCATCGTCATCGTCATCGTCTGACGATGACTTTTCCACCGGAGCTCGTTTATTGATTTGCTTAACAATCCTCCGATTTGAGACCGGCACCGGCACAGGCACAACCACGTCATGTTTCATCATCATTGGTGGTGGTATCACTGCAGATCGACCGGCTGCTGCCGTCGATGTGACTGCAGCCGCCGCCGACATCACTGGCATCACATTTGCCTTTTTCGCTGCTTTGGTTGGAAGCACCCGACCCCGGCCGACTTTGCCAGCGGCTATATCAGCATTCCGGCCGCCACCACCACCCTTGTCATCGTCATCTGACGAACTCGGATCGGAAGTGTCGATGGTCTCGCGACTTTTGATATTGAGCTTTTGTACCGAATTCTGTCGAGACATCCGTCGACGAGCGGTAGTCTTTTTCATAGCACCTTGCCCAACTTCTTTTTTGGCAGTCAGCGTGGGTCCTTTGGCAGTGGAGGACGCCGAACTGATATTCCCACTGGGAGTATTCTTCCGCGGTCGACCGCGACCTTTCTTCTCGGGTCCATCGCCACCGCCGGCCGATTTCGCCGGTGATACTGTGCTCGAGTAGTCGCCGGCATCTTCCTCATCGCTTGAGCAATCCATACCGGATTGCTTCTTGTCTTTGGGCAGTCTTTTCCACCTCTTCTTACCGACGGCGGCAGTGTTGCTGGTGTTGGTTGTGATGGCTAAGGGAGGGGATGTGTTTTTCAACTTTGGTGAAGGTTTTGGCACCACCGGCACCGGATGTACAACAACCGGTGCTGGAATAACAGCCGGCGGCAGTGGTGAAGGCGGTGGAGCAAGAACTGGTGCCATCATTGACACCGTCGTCTTCTCCGTCGCTTCGGGAACAGTCTCACAGCTACTGCTGTCGCTAAGACCCGACAGCGGTTTGATGCCTTCATACTCGGCAGCGGCTTCAAATATCGCCGACGATTGATCCGACTCGACAGCATACAGCTGTTTCTCGTCGGGAATCGGACTCGACGACGGACTCTTGTCGAATGACTCGTTCTTAATCTGGCCCGGTTGGATTGTCACGAATTCATCTACCGCTGCTGCTGCCGTCACTGATGGAAGCATTTTGCCACCCAGAGGCATCGGGAATAGCGAATCGCTTTCCTTCTTGATGTCTCCAATGGCCGGCAGGTGATTCATGATAGGTGATAGTGGCTGTTGTTGAACTGCCGCCGCCGCTGCTACTGCTGCTGCTAGATGAGGATGGGCCAATATCGGTGGCTCTCGGAGGGGTGAAATGCCCGCCGATGAACCGAGATGGTCGTCATCGATTGGCATTGATGGTTCGTTTTTGATACTTGGCTGCTCAACAGGAATATTGTGATGGGCTGGAGCGACATCAGCACCGGCTCCAACACCACCAACACCACCACTGTGTTGTGAGGCGTCATTTTGTGCCTGTGTCGATTGTTGGTGTTTCTTGAAGAAACGATTCAAATTCCAATTGTATTGGTTTGGAGGAGGCTGTGGTGGTGGGGCCGGTTCGACTTTGGTCCCGTTCGATTCTTCGCTACCCGATTCGCTGGAATTGGTTTCGGAGCTTTCGCTTGAATTTGCAGAGGTCCTGCAGAAAAAAAACAAGAAAAATTAATTAAGCAATGGGTTGGAGTCATATTTTGAGTTGCCACTTTTCTTTTTTATGACTCTTGATATTTTTGATTTATTTTATTGAATAAAAACTAATAGTTCTCAGTGCCATATTTTCGCGCAGTTCGAAATCTCTCTTACGCTTAATTTTCCCAGGCAACCTATATCAAATGAGACATCAAATTGAAGGTCTGAATGTCTTCTCTCTATCTCTGAAAACCAAAATCATTTTGGACATTTCTTATTTAAACTGTCTGCTAAAAACCATCTTAATCCAATTTCTATCTTCAGAAACTTTCGTGCAGTTTCAAATTGGTATCATTCTCTATTTTTTCAGGCAATGGACATCAAGTGACACATCGAAATAAAGGTCTCACTGGCTCCTGTCATTTACTGAAACCCAAAATTATTTTCGAGCTCTTGTTACAGAGCTATGGCTATAAACTGAATTTTCGTGCTGTTTTCCCTAAGCTAAGTGGCAACGCATAGCAGAATATTTCAAATACTCACTGGTCAACAGAAGTCTGCTTTTTACGTTCATCGTCACTCTCCGAAAGTTCCAAATCATGGTCCAGGATACTAAAAACCAAGAGACACACAAAAATCAATTCAAATTCCTCTAACAAAAATTCAAAAACACTTACGTTGAATTTGGTACCGGAATCTTTTCTTTGGCTGTCAATCAATCGAGAAAAAGTAAAAAGACTAAATTGAAGAGAACACAATTTTTTTTTAGAAATGTCAAACTCACGTTTAATTGGTGATTCCTTTGGCGGTTTGAGGGGCATCGGCGGTGCCAAGGAATACTTATGTTTATTCGGTCCATTCAAATCGTAGTTGTCCATTTGCAGCCTCGGCGTCGCACTTATCTCTGTGTGTGGCGTCACCGAAGTCACCATTTCATTCAATATCGAATGAATATCCTTCTCTTGGCTTATCTTGTGCATATTTGGTATCGATGGCTGCGGGAAATGGCCATTGTGTAACGATGACGACGAATGACGACTACTTCCACTGCTACCGCCTTGCCGTCCATTTGGCATAATCGAAGTAGCTGGTGGTGGTAGGAGTGATGACATCGACGACGATGACGATGAAGATGTTGGCGGTGGTCCTCTGGGTGGGGCCATGCCACTACTCGATCGAATGTCATTTTTAACCGGCTGACCGGGATAGCCACCGCGACCGTTGTACGGTGGTTTGTTGTCCGCTTGTTTCATATAAGGCAAACGCGATTGCGGTGGATGCGTTTGCTGTTGTTGTTGCTGCTGCTGCTGCTGTTGGGGTTGGTAATTGTGTGAGGGCGGTGGTAGTGGCAGGCGATTATTGGAACTACTACTCGATTGTGGTGGCATCGATTGAGGTGGCGGTGGTTGCATTGGTGGCGGCCTTCGGCCCGATGTAATACCAATGAAACCTTTTTGTTCAATCAATGGCTTAGCCATTGAAAAATCACCCAGCTTGCTGGTGATTATGTGATCACCTTCGGATGGATCAACCCTAATCGGTTCCCGAAAGAGTCCCTGCTGCCGATCGGAGTGTTGAACTTGCTGGCGAGCCAACTTATCGCGTTCTCTACGTTCCCGTCGGTCGTAGTCCTCCATTCTGAAAGGGTTTTTAACGTACAATTAGTTTTGACTTTCACAGAGATTTCTATCATCAATAACATGCAACATAAAAATTCTAATTTGATAATAAACGAAATTAAACAACAACAATAACAACAAAAAAAAGCGTGTGGCATTAGAAAAGCTTTGAACAATAAAATGTCAAAATAATTATTTAATTGCAGATTTTATGACAACAAAGTTTTCAAATGAAATGGAAACACAGAAACACAGTAATGCAATTGGCAGGATTACAGTGGGAGACACACTTAATATCTATGTGAAATGCTGAAATTACATTTTTTTGTTTTTTACGCTCCTTTTTTATTATTATCTGAGTGTGTGAATGAACGGGTATGACTGAAAGAATATTGCATTTTAATGGATGGCAATGAGTGCATAAATGATGGCTTCGCATGTGAAAGTTTTTCAACTTAATGATGAGTTTTTTTTAAATAACTAGGAATTGGGAAACTTTTGCTGTTAAAATTAAAGTGTTTTTTTGGCTTAATGGGAGTCAAAATTTTAAGGTAATTGGAAAACAGTATTATTGTTCAGTCAATGTCTAAAAGAAATGAATCCTCTTCAATCTCAAATTATTACAGCTTAAAGATTGTGAAGAAAGAAAGCTTGATGGTTCTTGCAATAGCTCTACAAATGATCAGAACAGTAGAACAAACTTATTGCTTCGTTTTTGATAAACGTATTTGAAATTTAAAAGACTTTTGAAAACTCAGGTATCTTGCTGTGTTATCAAATACGCGGCACCGGAGATTCCGGTACTTAAGAATCCATTCTGATGGGATTGTATTTGAATACAATCGTGAAACGTTGTTATTTCTATGAAACCCATCATATGAGTTTAACGGAGAAACTTGGGCATTCGCGATGTCAAAAAAAAAAACATATCTGCTTTGGTGAATTTATAAATCAAATGCTAAATATCACAATTAAGTGATTTTGTCTCAGGGAGGAATCCCCTCATCTCTTCTGAGGAATCTGGTGTTCAACGAACTACTAATTTCACTAGAGAGAGAGTTGCCTATGTGGATGATATTGCTATTGTCGTCACAGGAAAGCATCCATACATCCTAAGACACCCCCGACAAAATGAACTTAATATGCTCACTTGATGGGCTGATCATTGTGTGTTTAGGTGTTAACTCCCAGTAAACGGATTAAATCTTTTTAACAAGGAGGTACAAAATTCGACATATCAACTCGCCTTCAATTAAAGGTATTTTCTTGACTTTTGCCGATGAAGGAAAATACTAGATAAAGAACTGAGTTGGAAAACCAATATAGAAGAAAGGTTGAAATAAAAGCTATACACATCGGTTATTCAACCGATTCTTACATAAATGGGGTTACAGTATGCTGGTCTGCATACCTATGCGTAAGGGACGTTACGCATCACACCTTCGGCGACACTAGACATCATACTCAATCTAACGCCCGGCGATATTTTTAGCTCAGTGGAAAAATAACAACTTTGGCGAATCCACAATTTTTAATTCATTCAATTCAATACCCAAGTACATAGACTACACCGTTTCAAAAATGAAGTTCGGAAAAAACTTTCAGGTATTCGTACCATCAAGAAAAGATAGGGAGGATAGTGTGGTCCTGCAAGAAAAATTCTTACACTTTTATAATGTTGGATCCAAAACTAAGGAAAGTGTAGGCGGTGGTGTGTACTCAGAAAAGCTTAATCTAAGCCTCTCACTCCATCTCCGCAATTAATGTACTGTGTTCCGGGCGGAAATTTTAATATTTAAAGAAGTTTAACCTTGGCTTAAAGAAAACGCGACATCAACTTCTGATATCCGCTGTCAAGCCGCCCTAAAATCCATTGACCCTGTCTATACAAATTAATTAGCTGGGCTTAACTGTCGATCATCTCTTAGGTGCTGAGCCACAGGAACATTGGTGGAAATTTTAAAACTGACAGCTGACACATGTTTAAGCATCTCTCTGTCTCTGTCTCTCTCTCTCCCTCTCCGTCTCTTTCTCTCTTCATATCTCTCTCTCTCTCTCTCTCTCTCTCTCTCTCTCTCCATCTCCCTCTCTTTCTCTCTCTACGATTACGGCTTTTCGTCTTCTCAAATGTTTTTTCCGGAAGCTGCATGGACGAAGAGGAAAAGGAAACCATTCCTCATTTGTTTATGCCCACGCTCTCACCTACATAGAAGAGCCTTACTACAATTGCACCAGTCAACTGGTCAGCACAGACATGAAGTATTTTTTGCTTTGAAAAAGCTCTTAATAGTTCGATGAGTAGGAAGTATCTACCCTAGATTCACGTGGTATCACAATGGGACTACGCGGCCTAAGTATGAAGAAATTCAGTCACTTAAACTTAACCTAACCTAGATCAGGGTTAAACCAATTACCAATATTTTATTCATTCGAGTATTGATACTCAAATTAAAGTCAGAAATTTATAGGAAGCATTTTCTACGCCCTTTTCAATCTGCCTGAATTGCAGAAATTCACCAACTCTAGAGTTGATATCAAATTTAAACTTGCAAGTCAAGTTGAGGACTGTGTTCCTTCAATTGGAAGTGAAACTGCTTGAAATTGTTTAAATATCCCTTGGGAAATGTATGGCAAGTTTAAATAATTATGATTGCAAAATAGAAAATATTATATTTTAAACATTCTTCAAAAAAATAGTTTTTCCTAGAGTTGATATCAAATTTAAACTTGCAAGTCAAGTTGAGGACTGTGTTGCTTCAATTGGAAGTGGAACTGCTTGAAGTTGTTTAAATATCCCTTGGGAAATGTATGGCAAGTTTAAATAATTATGATTGCAAAATAGAAAATATTATATTTTAAACATTCTTCAAAAAATAGTTTTTCCTAGCAGATTTCTAAAAAAAAATTAGTAAGGAAGCAAAATATCAGATTTGTCTATATACGCTTGCTCAAAATTGACCACCATAAATTATTTTGAAGCGGGTTTTGATCTTGGTCTGTAGTTTGTGAGGGATATTTGATTGCAACGGTGAATCATTTCTGCATACTCATTTTTTTGGGATTATAATAAGAGCTGGATTGAAGTAAGAGGCCCTCCGCTTTAGCCAAGAAAAGAAAAATGACTTTTGTGTTCAAAAGAGAGATTTTGAAGCTGTTTTTCAGTGAAGAGTTAATTTTTTTGAATCCGTTAATCACGCGTATGATTCATATTTGAGGAAGTTGATATATTTACTTGAAAACATTATACTAACATTTTGCGATTATTTGTTCGTAAATTGTACAGGAATTGGCGAAACAAGACTATTTCGATGTTGGCTTAAAGCTCAGAAAAATGTGGTGGAGAGAAGGCAATTTATTCAAAATGTCTCCCATAAGAAATAGGTACATAATGATAAATAATTAGTTATTGCAAATTAATTTTTAATCACCTTATCCTTATCAAGTGACTTTGTTCAATTTTTTTGTCTCTTAAACTTAGATCATCAATTTCGGACACAAAAAATAATAAAAACAAATTCACAAAATACATGAAACTATTCCGTTTGACTTCTTCACTGTTCAAAATTATTAAAACTACAACAAAGCCATTCAATTCGTTATCCTTCCAACAGTGTCTGACTACCTATCAAGTGACTAATTACTTTTTTATGGCTTAATGAGGGTTACTCATGCAGGTCCTTCTACCTAATTACCTATATCATCTCTATAAATCTCAAAAAAATTCCATTGAAGCTGTTTTTTTTCTTTCTGATCAAAGTCGGGAACAGTCTTTTTGAAACAAAGACGTATGAGGTAGGAGCCTACTATATCTGCTATAAGATTACTTCGCGAAAAATTATAAGAACCTAGAACGCACTTCAAATTAGAACTGCACTTGAAACTTTTTTCATTTCAAAGCTAAATCGTTTACTTAAATTACAAACTAAAAACCCTACACTCGATGGCGCACCAGTGTGGGAATTTTTAATCCCACAAAAACCAAAACCAAGTTAAGTAGGTAAACAAACAAACTCCATAAAAACACACTTTGATCAAATGATACACAGGTGTAGGTCTTTGAATGTGTAAACTTAAAAGCCCAGTCTATACAAAATAGATTCCCAATGAATTATTACAAAATAAGAGCATGGCATAACTTCTGTCTGTGGGATCCAAAAAAAATGACATTTATGTTGGTATGCAGTACAAAAACAAAAATGAATGACGAAACAGGACGAGGTTACTTTATGCATAAATGAATAACAGGGGATATGAAGACACAAAAGAGAAACACATTAACAAGACCGACAAAAAATGCATAAATATAATATTGTGTGTATGTTGTATATGAAAACATATTAATATTGAAGTACGCACAAAAATGTGTTATGAATATTATTTAGAAGAGTAAAAAATATAAACAAACAACATCAGCGCACAAACAAGGACAAGGACGACACAAACTAAAACACAAGCTCTGTGTTTTTTTTATTTTTTTACTTACTTGTCTGTTGATTATTATTGCTGTTTTTCTATCAACCTACTATTTCTACCTGTGATGGTGGTGGTGTGCATTTATGCGTGAAAAAAAAAATGAAAAAAAAATGGATTAGAGGTCGGATCCAGCTGCATGAAGACGAAGGAATTAGTGTCGTTGTCTGATGTCGTCAGAGTAGCACAAAAACAAATTTAAGCTAATTTTACTTTCTTTGTTTTGTGTGTGTTTGTTTTGTTTTGCACAGAAATTTTCTTGCTGCTTGTGATTTTTGTCTTTCAAATTTTATTTGTGTGGTTTGTTTTGTGTTTGGGAATTTCGAAAGAAAGAATGATTTTTCCTTTGTTTTGTTTACACTTCCTTTCGGAATAGAAATCAAGTTTTTGGTTAGAGTTTACCAGAAACTCATCTTTTGTTTGTGTTTCTTTTGTTTTTCTCAAAAAAAAAAAAAAAATCCAGCACCCATTGTAACCCCACAAAGTAGTAGGGGGTGTGGTTGCTTTTGAGTTAAGCTCTTGTAAATTCCCAAAGAAAAAAAAGAGGAACAAAATTGGTCAAAACCAAAGAAAATAACAAAAAAAACGCAAGAGTGCTATAAGGTTCCACTCTTAGGCCACTATTGTTTAGATTTGTGTTTGTGTATGATAATTATGCACTTGTGTCATTGTGTTTTCTTGTTTTGCAATTAATTATTTCGAATTAAAGTTTGTAGTACCTGCAATTAAAATAAGAAATATACAAAATAGAGATAAGTATTTTTGTTTCTCTACATCACAAGCCACATAAAAATAAACTTAAAATAAAAATATAAAGTTAAAAAAAGAAAAAAATAGATGAACATAAAAATAAATCCACCCTGGAGATTTTTCAGTTCTTTTTAATTAAATACAAGTTTTTACTTCTTCTTTCAGAGACTGCAATCCTTTGGAAGTTTATGGCTTTGTACTCTTTTCAGTTAAGACGATCACGATCGGACGGGGAGAAGGGAGAAGGGAGCGACGATATGCAGTAAAGAGAGAAAAACCGATTAGATAACCAAACGCAGCAGTGGCACAACAGCACCTTCTTCTTGTTTGCAAGAATTTGAAGAAAATACAAAAAAAAAATAGTATAACCACAGTCAAAGCAATTGGCAAAAAGTGGAAAAGAAAAAAGAAAAAAAAGAAAAAACAATCAAACAAACTTCGAAAACTGTGTGTAAACTTTAAGTTCTCCCGCCCGTTATTCGTGTGTAATCAAATTCCAAGGACGCGCGTCTTGATTCCCACGGACACGGAATGGTGGAAATCGTAGCAACAGCATCGAATTAAAGAAGGGGCGATATGGTGGGGTGAGGAAAGGGACGGTGGGGTAATGGGTGAAGTGGGTAAGATGAAAAACCACAAACAAATACTAAAACTTCAAACAACTGTAAAAATATAAAGACAAAAAAAAAAAACAAATAGACGAATGGGGGTTGTAGCACGAAGGATTATATGAAGGAAAAAAATTCTACAAGTAAAAATGGAAGATGGGAAAGGAGAAGACGAAGACGAAAGGAAAAAAAGTCGGAAGTCTTTTCGGTCAATTAGAGCGAGAACCAGAAGTTTAGGGTTTGAGTTGTAAGCATTCTTTCCGTTATGCGGAATTGAAATATTTTTTTTTTTGTGTCTGTTTGGGAAGGGAACTGGTGGGTGAGGAGGGGGAGTAAGGAGGATCCTGTAAAGATGCAAGTTTTAAACTTAATCAATTGTTTGCTTTATTTTTCTTTGCATAAGCTTTGACTGGATGTTTGCTTAAAGTTTTTCTTTCTTGTTTTTGTTTGTTTCTTCTTTTTTTTGAAAATTAAACCACACCCCCAAAAATACGAAGGCGAACATTTGTCTGTAGGATTGAGGGGGGTTGAGGGGAAAAAAATGCAGAAGCCAAGACATTCTGTCTCGTGCACAGGAAATGAAAAGCTAATAAAAATTACAAAACAGGGAGGAACACAAAATCAAAAAAAAAAAACATGAAAATGAAAATAAAAACAAAGGACAATCCATTTCCACAAGTCGTTCGGTTTCCTTCTATCGTTTCACCCCTTGTTTTTTCGGTAATTTACTAAATGCTATGCTCTCTCAATGTGTGTGTATGTATTTAAATAATTGTGTGTGTTTAAATTTATTTGGCTCGGGGGAATATTTTATTTTGCTCTTTGGTTTGAGGTTTTGAAAAGGAGACTGATCCTTTTTTTGCAAGGAACATTGCAATAAACAAAAATTTAATTTCGAATTTAAAAAGAACAGTTTTTAACAATTTGTATAGCAAAATTAAGAAACTATAAATAGTTCAAGAAAGTCCCTTTTTGTTCATAACAATATGATTACCGATGTAGCAAAATTTAATAAATTGAATCATTTGTTTGAGGTAAGAATAGAATGACAACAATGATTGCGATTTACGATAAATATGAACCTTCTGGTGCTGGGTTTAAAAATAGAGAGAGAAGAAATAAAAAGGGCAAGTTTATTGCGTGTTTAATGGAAAGTCAAGGACTTGAGTCTTGAAGGGTTGCAAATGAAATTTGCTTGCCATTCTCGCTTTCGTTTTGCTTTTAAGGTGAGTAGGTAGGCTCTGAATTTATTTATAGACGATGTCATTATCATTATGAGAAGCAATGACAAGGGGCCTTTTGAAGGTATTTCTAAAATTGGACAGAAGAATGTTCCGGGTTGTTGTTCAATTGCGTATGACATAATTTCATTGAAGTTAAACGGATGAGTTGTTCTTAGATTTTTTTTTTAATTTAAAGAAGCCGCCGAACTGCACAAAGCAGCTGAAGATGATTTGTTTAGGAGCATGCACCAGCTTATCTGCAAAATTTGGTCGGAGGAAAGCATGCCCGACGAATGGAATCTCAGCATCGTATGCACGATCCTCAAGAAAAGAGATCTCCTGAACTGCACCAACTACAGAGGCATTAGTCTCCTTAACATCGCCTACAAGATTGTGTCTGCCGTACTGTGTGAACGTTTGAAGCCTTTCGTCAACAACCTGATAGGTCCTTCAGACCCGGAAAGTCTACCATCGATCAAATATTCACAAAACGGCAGATCTTGGAGAAGACCCAGGAACTTCAAATCGATACCTACCACCTTTTCATCGATTTCAAGGCCGCGTATGACAGCGTCTATAGAGACCAACTATATAGAGCAATGTCTAGTTTTGGCATCCCAGAAAAACTGGTCCGTCTGTGTAAGATGACAATGGAAAACTCACGCTGTTCCATCATGGTCGGAAAAAACCTAACGGACGCCTTTGATGTCAAAAAAAAACTTTTAGACAAGGCGGTGCGCTCTCATGCGATTCCTTCAACATCATTCTTGAGAAGATTGTGAAAAACTCCAACGTCAACACCACAGGCACACTCTTTCAAAAGTCCGTCAAGCTACAAGGATGCGCAGACGACATTCACAAAATTGGAAGAACACAGCAATATGTCAGTGAAGCGGTCATGAGTCTTATGAGACGGAGGCCAGGAAGATGGGTCTAGCGGTTAACGAGGGCAAGACCAAGTTAATGCTGTCAACAAGAAAGGACAACCAACATCGACGTCTTCGAGCAAATGTCAGCATAGATAGATTAAACTTCGAAGTAGTTTAGGACTTTGTCTTTCAGGATCGGCTATAAACTGAGACAACAACACCAGCGCTGAAATCAAACGAAGGATCATTCTTGCCAATCGCTGCTTCTTTCGACTTAGAAGACAATTGAGTAGTAAAGTTCTATCTCGAGCAACTCAAGTGTCACTGTACAAACCCCTCATCACCCCGATTCTAATGAATGGAGCAGAGACATGGACCATGACAACATCCGATGAGAGAAAAATTCTTCGAGTGATTTTTAGTCCAGTCTGCATAAATGGAGAATGGATACGAAGATTCAATCAAGAACTGTACGAGCTGTTCAGCGACACTGACCTAGCCAGAAAAGTTAAGGTCCAACGACTTAGTTGGCTGGGTCACGTAGAGCGAATGGAAAACAATGCTCCGGCCCGTAGAGTCTTCGAATCCAACCCGGCAGGACGTCGCAGCAGAGGAAGACCGCGACTCAGGTGGAGCACACAGGTGGTAGGGGACCAGAACCAACTTGGCGTGCCAAACTGGAGACAGCTTGCTAGGGACCGAGCTTGCTGGAGACGCTTGTAGGATAAGGCTCTGGTCCGACCTGGGCTGTAGCGCCACCATAAGTAAGTAAGAAAGTAAGTAAGTAAGTCAGTAAAAGATTGTAAATATTTTACTGATTGCATTTAGCAAAATGGGCATAGTGTGAGAATTTGGTAACTAGAGATAGACGATCTCAGAGACATCATGGTCCAGGTTTTTCAATCAACATAAAAGTGTCAAAGACTGCCTGAAGCAGAGCTTTTAATTATCAAAAAATTGTCGAATGTAATAATTTACACAGTAATGCAGGTACTTCTTTTCAGTGCAGAGAGCATATCCTTTCAAAGGCAGTGAATGTATTTATTTTGCCAGTAAACAAAATCCAATCAATATTGATTGGATGTAACTTATACTCAGGCTACATTTTCTCTCCACCTACGGATGTACCTTTTTATTTCCAGCCCTATACATAAAGATTATCCTGCACTCAACAGCCCAATGCACTTGTCTACCAAGATCCTTTCAAACTAATATCTACAGTATTAAGGACCTATAGGCAAACTTTATATTTACTTGTCAATGTTCGAATGAGAACAAAAGCAAAACAGCAACTGAAAAAAACCCTGGCCTACATTCCCATCACTTATCTTGCAGATACAAATCTGTACAAAATTCGTGTTCTTGTTTTATCGGCAGGTCTTCGTCATCGTTATTTAAATGCAGCCTACAGCAGCATGCATCAGAACACCGACACGATGAGGAGCTCTGAGCTGACATCAACTACAAAGATGTCGAACAACATACCTATTCCATCAGCTTGAAATTCATTGACAATTACACGAGTAATACTCTCAATTTTCGGGTTCACAAAAAACATCCATTTCAATTTCACCCCATCGGCTAAAAGCTTTCTGACTATTTTCTTCCTCTCTCTCTCTCTCTCACAACAAAAAATGAGGAGAGACCCTCCTACCCCATAAATTCGTAAGAAGACAAAAAGGTGGTTACAAAATAGTGCTACTTGTGGTTGAAACTCCTTCACTATCAACATTTGCGATAAACGACAAGACAAGACATTAGACTAAACAAAAGGGCACAGCAAAAAAAAACAAAACAAATAAAACAATGCAAACACAATAACAGGGAAAGTGAATTTGAGATTACATCATTCCATTCTTGTTCTCACGTTGGGCGAAAAAAAAGAAAACAACAACAAAAACGATTTGTACACATTTCACCCGCATCTTTTGGAGCGTATCCAATCTTTAAAAACCACAAGCAACAGCCGCAGGTGGGAAAATAAAAAAGGGTTCAAGAAATAAGAATAGAAAAAAAACACCACAAAAAGAAATTTATAAAACTAATCTCTTCCCATCATCTTATTTGGACACATAACCTTAATTCTGTTCAAGTTACTTTTTTTTCGCAAGAATTTTTAAAACACTTAAATTCAAATTCACCATATGGAGCCAAGGAAGAAGAGAATAAAAGAAAAAGCAAAAAAATTACAATCTCAGAAGTGGGATATAACAAATAGAAGGGGTTAATGCCAAAAGGATTCTGTGTTCTGTTCTGATCCAAGTCTTTAGGAGGACACCAGGGTGGAATGGAAGGTGAGAAGGAGAGGGAGTAGAGAAGGAAAAAAAACACACTAACAAGGAGTATCTACTCCAAAACATAATTTCAATAAAAGGCGGTAAAAATAGAAGCAACAAAACGAAAGGCAACGGCGCACACTGTGCAAAGTGAAAAGCAACAGAAGATAGGAAGAAAAAAATAAACCACCAAAAGAAAACGATATGAAAGAAAGGACAGAAAAAAAGGAGACTAAAAACAAAGTTTTAATTTTGCGTTTGTCGGTGAAGTGAATCTACCAAATGAGTAAATATGCCTGTATGGGTAGCATTACCATCCTATCTCTTTAGTCTTTACTTTTTTTCTGTTGATGACGGTGACGACGACTGACACACCGGGTGAGAGGGAGGTGCGGGAAGGGTGGAAGGGAAGGATAGACAGTTTGCTTTGTATTCTGTACTACTATCATCCTTTCGATGAAAAGGATGAACCCACTCAAGCAACCAACCATCCATTTTACCACCCACTCACTAACTCTAGTATCTGCTAACGCTCTCTCCTGTACTACAGACAATCTCATGGACCAACCAAACGATACCCTCTCTGCCTTGCCTCATATAGACAGTGTGGAAATAAAATTCAAGGAATAAAGCAACAAATCTTTTTTTTTAGGCTAACGAGACGGTCGGCGGGCGTTGAGAGGACATACGAGAGGTTGAAAAAAGAGCTTGAAACGAATACGGGCCGTGATGGGAAGCAGGGGCGCACAGTGGATCAAGTTCTCACTTTTGAGGTTGATATTACCGCCTAAACCTTTAATTTGATATGTCACTTAATGTATGTTGGTGGAAAAATAGAGATTGACGGTAAATTACGATTGCGAGAATTTGATAGATAGATAGATAGATACAAATTTTATTAAATTAACAATTAAAATTTTTGTTTACAATAAATGTTCTTACAAATTCATTATGACATGGCATTTTTTGCCGTCTGCCAGATTGACAAAAAAAATAAAAAAACTTATAAATTGGAATATTAAGGTAGGTCAATTTGATTTGATTAAAAAGAAAAAAATACATGTATACAAATAAAATTTAAAGAAAATAAGAAAAAAAAAAAAACTAAGCTCTCAGAAGTCTTCATTAATTATTTTTTCTCTGTACCTTAGTGCGATTTTGCAATATTTATACAATTTGCCTACATTCATTTCATTTAGCTCTGTAATAACTTCCTCTTCAGACAAAAAATCACTTCCAAGGATGCTTCTTCTGGATTCTCTTAGAGTTGGACACTTGCCTACGAAATGAAAGATGTCTTCCCTTTCCCTTAAGTTGCAGATACTGCACTCCAACGGTAAATCCGGTCTGTGTGGTATGAAGTTAAGATTAAGTAATTCACTGCGAAGTCTGGTCATTGTCGAGATTGCGCTTATACTATTCTCGTCGTGGAAATAGTTTTTGTCTTCCAGATTAGGTTTAGCCTGCTGTATATTCGTCTATATAGGGAATTTGAAGCTTCCTGCACATATTCGGCTCTAAACTTCTCGTCCACCTTCGATATTACTTCGTACAATATGGCTTTGCAGTTCGATGTGTTTTCAATGTTTAAAGTGAAATTGAGATTACAACTTTCCGCTAGTGTTGACCACTCACTACAAAAGCTTTTATTCTCCTGAATAGCTTTAAGAACCACCTTCCTAACCAAACGGGACTCAGGCATCTTGATGACATTCAGAAGATAGTCTGCTTGCAGTTTTAATGTTTTGATGAAAAGAGGAGATAGTCCTGTTTCCAACATGAGAACGTAATTCGGCGTATTCGAAGGTAGGCGGAATATTTTCTTAACGTAGTGTGTTAAGAGTTTTTCAACTGTGTTATACTTTTTGCAACCCCACACTTGACAACCATACAGAAGTATACTTTCAGCCACCGCTTCAAAAACTTTGAATTTGCTGCTATGCGCAATGTTTCCGTTCATAAAACATCTTTTCCACGATAAGTTGATGGCAGTTTTAGCTTTTTGCAATTTTTCTGTAAATTGTTTTTCCATGCTCAAATTTCTTGAAAAGATTACTCCAAGATATTTGTATTCGCTGACGCATTCAATAGTCACGCCGTTATACGTCCATTTTTCATTCGAGGCATATCGACCTCCACCTTTTTTAAAAACCATAACTTTTGACTTTTGTGTGTTCACAATTAAGTTCCATAAACTGCAATATTGGTATAATCTGTTTATCATGAGTTGCAGAGTTTCTGGGGAATAAGCAAACATAACAATATCGTCCGCAAATAATAAAGCTTTGATACAAACTCCTGCGAAATCAACGCCACCAGGAAGGTGGTCAACGAGGTCATTGATGAAAAGCGCAAACAAGGTCGGGCTTAATGTACATCCTTGCCTCACTCCTGTTGATGTTTCGAACCATTCTGAAAGTTGCGCACCATTCCACACTGCCGACTGAGTTCCTTTATACAACTCTTCGAGCAAACGACCGAATTTGAGTGATACTCCTAAGCCATACAACTTATAAAATAAGGCTCCCCGATTAATTGTATCGAAAGCAGCTTTGAGGTCGACGAAAAACACATACAGTTTTCTATTATGCGCGCTAAAGCTCTCTGCTAGACTTCTTAGAATGAATATATTATCGATGGTGGAATAGCCTGATCTAAAGCCAGCTTGGAACTCATTTAAAACTTTCTCAGCTTCTATCCAGGTTAAGAGCCGCTTATGTAGCATCGTTGTCAAAATCTTATACGTTGCGTTAAGAAAAGAAATTCCACGGTAGTTAGAAGCTTCCATCACTGATCCTTTTTTGTGGATTGGGAAAATAATTGCATCCTGAAATTCCTTGACTACTATATCGCCTTCCATAACTTTATTGAAAAGTGTAACCAGGTGATCTTTAAGTGCTACAGTTCCGTATTTATACAGCTCAACTGGAATACCGTTAGTACCTGCAGCTTTTCCATCCTTTAGACATCCCAACGTTTGTTCTAATTCACTTAAAGTGAATGTAGAGTCTAAGATTTCACTGGTAAATCGAGGTGACGCATAATGCCAAATTTTTGGTGACGTAATGGGATTAAGTAAATCCTTGAAGTGGGTGCGTAGCACAGTTGTATTCAGATTTATGGGTACAGCAAATCTTTTGCCATTTAATTCCCAGACCAGTTTCCAAAATTCACTTGAATTTTTGCAATTTGCAAGTCTAAAGGCTTGACGTTCCTCATATATTCTTTTTTTTGTTTTGCATACTTCTTTAAACATTTTGTTAGCTTCAATGTAGTTGTTTTTGAAAAACACTTGAGAAGATCTTCGAAAGTTCCTTAACCATGCAAACGAGATTTTCCGAAGCTTTTGGCATTCTTCGTCAAACCAAGGCTCGTTACCTGGTCTATTACTTTTTTCACTCCTCTTTTGGTGAGGATAAGATACCTTCACAATATTTTCCAAAGAAATAAAGTCTGCATTTTGGTGTTCTTGAAGATTGATGTCTAGTCGCTGCCTATAAATCAATGCTTTAGAGGGATTCCAATAAAGTCTTGGCAATAATGACGAATTATTCAAGTTCTCATCAATTGTCTGTACAGCCCGTTGGAAAGTTACAACTAGTGGAAGGTGATCAGAGTACGGAAATTCTTTTACCTCGAAGTCTGTCACAAACGGCTCCCAGTCTTCGCCTATGATCGAATAGTCAATCACAGATGACCCTTGTCCAGCAACAAAAGTAAGATTTCCCGAAGCATCGCTTAAGCTCGTACCATTAAGAATCCGAAGTCTTAGAGAATCACATAATTCCATCAGTTTATTCCCTCTTGCATTACTAATTGTGTCTTTGGATTGCCTGCATATTCCCTTAACTTCATTCATCAGTCCCCCATCTTGTCCAATTCTTGCATTCAGGTCACCAATGAGCATAACGTTAGAAGTACTAATAGTGTTAAATGTGTCCATTAATCTTTCAAAATCATCTTCCCAATTGTTGCAGTTAAGGTACATAGGAAGTATCAAAAGTATTTTGTTTTCTATTTCTAAATGAATGTACGTTGAGTGATTATGATTACGAAGCTCGCATTTTAAGCTTGCTAGCTTTTTCTTTACGCCAAAGAAGCATCCTCCACTTGCTCTTCCTCGTGTATGATTGCGAATTGCAGGAATCCATATAAACTTAAAGTCTATTAGCTTGTTTTCAATACTTGCATAATTATTTTCTGTTACAAAAGTTTCATACAAAAAAACTAAGTCGAAACTATTTACAAAATTATAAAATTCATTAAATAAGGATTTATTAGACAGACCTGATACGTTATAAGATAAGATTTTAAAATATTCGTTTTTATTCGATAATTCGTTTAAAATTGTGTTACTAGAGCAATGGCAGACGGCTCTGTTACTAAATATTATAATTTCTACTCCTACCGGCAGCACTGGGTCCTGGCATATTCACTGCACTACCGACGATGTTGGTTGGCTGTGTAGTTGTTGTCTGATTCGGATTTGAGCTGTCATTATGGGCTGTCATTATTTTATTTAGTAAACACATTGCTTCTTCGTCATTTGATTTGAGGCTGTTGTTTTCATCAAGATAAAATGTTTTGTTCTCTAAAATAAGTGCTGGACCGCGTATTTGAATTTTAATGTTTCTATTGTATGTTTGTATGTTTGCTTTTATCTCCAACAGTCGTCTACGTTTATCTCGAGCAGCTCTCGTATAATCTCGATGAATTGAGATTCCAGTCCCACGCAATTTGATGGCACCCTTCAATATACAAGCAACGTCTTCACTCTGTTGCATTTCTACGATGACATTCGCTACTTTGTTGTTCCTGGAGCGAATAATTCTTGTTGTTATTATTTTTGCCGGGTTATTTTGCTGTAGAAGATCTAGACACACGTTTTTTGCTTTCTCCTTTACAAGTTGATCATTTTCCTGCGTTGGGATATGCAGTACGAGATTCTTTTCGTTGGACTTTCGTTCAAGAAAGTCAATATGTTTTTCTAGAACTTGGCATTTATTCTCAACCATTAAAAGTTTTGATTCAAGCATTTCATTGCTACGTTGTAAGTCGTCCATTTTTGTCTTGACTTCGATCAGGTCAGATTTTGTGGCCAAGTTTTTCAAGCGGTCGTCAAGCAGTGCAGCTAGTGTTCGTTCAAGGGTTTTCATATCGACTACTTGTGAACTACCAATTTGGGAGTTGTTGCTCATACTTCGTTCCAATGAAGGGTGCGATTCAGGCGAAAAATCAGAACAAGGACGTTTTGGCAGTTGTGTGACAATTGTTTTTTCATTGTTAATAGGGTTATTGTTGTTGTATTTATTTGGCGGGGTTCTTTGTAAGCCATTCATTTTTTAATCACTTGATATAATAAAAAATAGAAGGAGTTGCAAGCTCACCTTTGGAGAAATGGTTTACAAGAGCTTTATTTATATTTTTTTCGAACTGACACAGTTTAAAAACACTTTTTTCCTTTTTAATAACCAAATTTTTCACGGAGCTTAATACCAATGTCAACTAAACTATAATCAGCCAGAGTTGCGAGAATTTGTTTGCCCTTGAAAATTTGCTTTTGATGGGAAAATATTGGTAACTAGACCTCTTAAGCAATAGCTTAAAGAAGACATCTGGACCTTTATTTTGAGGTGTCACTTGATATGGTTTGCATGAAAATATCGCGAATGGCAGCCACTTGGAACTGCGCGAAAATTCCTTAAAGTAAGAATCGACATTCAATAAGTTTAAGAAGACAACATAATATCCAAATATCAAACTTGATTTTGGTTTTCAGGGATTGAAAGAATACACTTAGACCTTTATTTTGAGGTCTCAAATGACATTGGATGCCTCGAAAACTTAAGAGTGACAGCGTTTCGAAACTGCCAGAAAATTTTTGAGGTGAGCACTGCCGCCCGATTTTGATAAAAAAAATAATATTCTACTTTATCAAGATCAATACTTGAATAAAAAAGAAATGAAAGAAATGTGCAACCTTCCCTGCCACACCCATTTTTAAGGACCGTTTCGGTAGAAATCTGAATATTTTGCTATTGTTAAGGGTTCCTAAATATTCTTAAACATTAATTATCGACCTTCGAGCCACTGTGCAACTGAATAGGGCGATCTCGATGACTACCCGACCAACAACGCCGCCGCCACTGTCGACTTCTAGGATTCTTTCGAAGTCCTTCAGTTTTCTCGTTTATGTTCATCAAACCCCACACTCAACCCTATTCACATTGTATTCGCTTCCACTCCACAAGTCAGTTCGTCCCTCTCTCCCTTTGTCCCCCTGCCTTTGCAAAAAAAAAGAAAAAAGAAGCAAACTTGTGTGTTTTACTCTGAATAGAGTTAAAAACATGTGAACGATACACATAGTCACATGGTGTGTGCAGAACGAAGAACAAGTACACAGGAGGGACGGGGGGGTGCGGGAATGGGGATCATGTATGTTTGGGGGTTGCTTTACTATCGAGTTCAGTGTTTTTGCCTTCGTTTCATTTCGAATAGAAATGGATGGATGGTAATGGTTATGTATAGCGAGACGGAAAGATGACAGGCGTCAGCGCGGGCCAACGCTCTTTTCCCTTCTCTCTCTATCGCTGCTAGCCAGCTCCCAAGGGGGTAAATAGTTCAACTTGAAATAAAGTTTTTAAGTCCTTTTCGGCTTCCTGTGTGTTGTTATAGTTGTTGTTGTTGCTGTTGCTTTTGGATCGCGTTGGATGTCGTGTAAACGAATGTGTGTTTTATGCCAAAGCATTTGAGCATTATGAATAGTGAATGAGTATCTGTTTTTGTATTTTTTTTGCGCTTCGTCGTCGTCGACGTCTTCTAGTTTTGTTGAATAGAGGCTAGGATATAGGTTCTTAAGGTCTTCTCTAGCTTTAACCCCTTTTTTGCAACATTATATTCCCAAAGGAGTGAGACCGTGAGTGGTATAGTATTTCCTTTTAAGTTATTTTTTTCCGTCTTTTTTGTTCCAGTTATGGACGTGGAAAAATATTATTTTCCGAGCTTTTTTCCCAGTTTCCTTTATGGCACTTTAAAACAACTTAATTAAATCATAACCGATGTTACTAACACACACCCTGTGTCATCGTCGTCGCACAGTGGCCCGTTTTCACTTTTTACCTTGCAAAAATCATAGCTCCTAAACGAAATAAGATATGGCTTCAATTTTTTTTTTATTTTGCAGGGAATTTCCAAAGCTATGTTTCGTGAAAATTTTAACAAAATATGTTCACAGGGTGTTTCAGAATTAAGTCCCAAAGTTGGAAGTTTTTTCAATGTCATAAAAATTGTTAAAAATGTATCCATAATGGCGAAAAATTTGTTTTTGTGAATGATTAGAGAACAATTAGTTTTGGTATAGCAGGAAAAAGAAAAAAAAATAACACTTGAATAGTCATAAAAGCAAAACAAAATTTGTTTTTTATTTTAAGTTAAAGTTTTTAAGTTTTATAATTTTTGATATGCAACCAATCAAACCATCAATATTTACATTCAAAATCAAACAGGGTGTTTCAATTTAACAGAAAATTACCATAATTTCTATATTTCAATGAAAAAAACAACCCTCAAATTAGAAAAAAGTGTTTTAAAAGTACGAATATGGAAAAAAATAAAGCATAAACGTTAGATTTTTATCTTGTTTTATTCTTAATAATTTACTTATATTATTTCTTGAAAACTATCATCTAAATTCAATGTTGAATCTAATAGATCTAACATTTCTGGGGAGTAGTGTGCTTTCAGTTCTTTTTGATTTCTAGCATGCCTTTTGGAAGAAATAAGTGGATCTGATGATATTGCTAGCATAGTAAACAGGTCTTCATTTTGCCGAATTCTTGAAACCTTGCATATATTTTGATACCTGTATCTTTTGTAGTCCTTATTTTTGCATTCCTGAGCTTCTTCTGATAATTCCCCAAGTGGAAGTGACTGATACTCCATAATATTTTGTCTATGAACCAAAATTTTATGAAGAATAGGGGTGAGTTGTTTTTCTGGATAAAGCTGTCTTAATAACACTTTTGTTTCTCTTGTATACTCCCCAAATTTTACTGTATTAACTTTTTCTCGACAGTTTAAGACATTAAGTATTATTTGAAGCCTTTTAATAATTTCTTCATTGACTCCAGTTATTCGGGCAGCTGCATCCGGTTGTTCAAAGAATCGCCTGGAAGTATTGCCATCATTGGTATTTCCAAACCCAGGCTTAGGCTTATCCACATCAAGTCCAAGTTCTTCATGGAAACGCTTTTGAATATCCTGCTTCCTCTTTTTTTCTAACTCTTTGATTCCAATAGAGCTATCCTCTCCTTCCTTAGCAATCGTATCTATAGCTAAGTTTCAAAATGAATTCCATGCACCTACTCATACATACTCGTTGTTATGTTCGACCGTAATATCTGCTTCATTCTGTCCATTAAACTTCATTTGAGTTTTTTTGCAAATAGGACATGACCGTGTTGATCTATTTTCCGTTAGTTCATTTAAAACTTTCCCATCAATCATAGTTAAAAAGAACTCATGTTTAACTATTAATGTTACTTCTTCATTCACTTTATAAGCTGTTGGTTGAATATTTAATATTTGATTCCGGATATCGTTGACTGTCATATTTATAAGATCGCCAGTTTCCTTAGAATATTGAAATTGAATAGGTCGACAGAAATGAACTGATGATGGGCGAGGGTTTCTCCAAATTTCACCATTTGGACAATTTAACCTGAGTGGAACAACTGATGCCATAAACATGTTTTCGTCCGATTCATTTCCTATTGAGTTAATTTTTTGCTTGTACGCACTTTGGTAAGATGATCCATCGCAACCCCATTTGCTCCTTAATGTAAGATCTGTTGGTAGTTCAAGAAGCTGATTCTCGGTTTTGGTATGTAACAACCTCTTTGCTTAACTTTTGCCGATACTTCCGTGATCTCTAAATTTTTTTTAGCTATTCCACTCATTGCACTTATTTAAATACCTAAATTAAGTCATGCAAATCCAAAATAAAGGTTGCGACAAAAAGATTAATTATATTCTTTTCATATGAAAAAAACTAAAAAAATGAATAATCACTGACTTGAACCAATTAAATTGCCATAACTCGGCTTTATGCAACTTTACGCAGCTGAGTTTTTGAGGACATGTTAAGGAATATGTGGGCATTCATCCCTCACTTAGTTTGGTTTGACGGGTTTTGACGTTTTTTATATGAGCCAAGTTAAAATTCAAAAATAGGTGCAAAAAGTGATTTTTTATTTTTTTCATTAAAAAAAAGATATGCATTTTTTGTTTTTTTTTTGTTTCCAAAATTTGATTAAAATAATGTCAAACTTTTCAACAAAAAAAAATAAATGGATTTACTTGCACCGTTTTTCTAATATTCAAGTTCGAAGTGCAACAAAAAACAAAAAAAAAATATTTTTTTTTTTTTTTTAATATTTTCTGACTTTGATCGGCTCCTCAAGCCAAACCGTTCATCTAATATTTTTTTTATTTTGGATTCTTACACTTTAAACAATTCTAAACAAAATGTGATTTTTACTTTTTCAAAATAAAATCACTCGAAAAATGATTATTGCCACGTTCCTCGCCTAAACGGGCCACTGTGCGTCGTCGTAGTCCTCGTGGTGTATGGTTTTGCGGAATTTCCTCTTTTTTTTTTTTTGCGCGTTACATCCATATTGTCAGTGGAAATACTCATGCATTCGATGGTATGCCGAAACAAGCGTATGGGACTGGATTTTCCAGGAAATGTCAATCGAAATAGAGTGGAGGTAATAAATGTTTCATCTTCAGGTGTTTATTAATGTCAGATTATTCACTTAGTGGAAAAAAGTTGAAACTTATATTCCTAAAGGGCTTTGTTTGGTGTGGGAAGAAATGTGTCAAAGCTGGATGAACTTTTTTTTCAAGTGAAACAGTTTGGATTATTGCTTTTTGGTATTGTTTTTCGACATGTGGATTTTATCATTTCAATTTATCCTTTTGAAACATTTGAATGAGCAATGATGAAACTGATAGAAACGTCGGTCGTTGGTTCCAAATGTGCATCGATACGAAATTCTGTTCGTTTTGAGTGCGTTTTCAGCAATTTGAAGTTTTCGCGCAGTTTTAAACCGCTACTATTCTTAATTTTGCCAGGCAACTCAAGTCAAATAATACATCAAAACAAAGCTCTGGAAGTCTACTGTCAACCATTGAACACCAAAATCATTTTTGACCTTTAGTTATTCAACTGTCTCCTAAAAACGCGATTGTTGTGATTTTTCTGATCAGAAATTTACGCGCAGTTACAAATTGCTGCAGTTGCTAGTTTTTGCTGACAACTTATAGCAAATGATATATCAAAATAAAGGTATAAGAGTCTTCTGTCGATTACTGAAAAGCAAAACCATTTACGAAAGCTAGTTTAAGAGTTATGACCCTTTAACTGAATGTTCGTGTTTTCAAACCACATTCCTTGTTTCGATGCAAGTTTCTGCAAAGAATTGGTTTTTCTTTAAGGAAATATTTTTACATCGATAAGATTTAGTAAATATGTTAACAATTCTTTAGTTTTTCTGCAAGTTTGGTCACAAAATCCAGACTTAACCCATGAGCAAGGGACTAGGATGAATTCTTCAGAAAGCCAACGAGTGATATATCAAATGAAAGGTTTCAGGGAGTACTATTCAAAAAAAGGGATATACAATTTTGAATAAAATTGGATGACTTATTTTTAAGAATAATATTTGTCTTTAGTGACAGTCATTCTGTCCGCAAACAGCAAAATGTAAAGCATACTCAGTCTCACGTCGCAAAATAGATACACTTCTTCTCCCCAAGGACTTATAAGGCATGATTTTCAAAAACAGATTTTCTATAGTGCCCATTACTTGAAAAAAAAACCTCTTCGACGACTACTGGAATGCAAAATGTGTCTACTTGACGATTTTTTGTTTTGTTTTTCTTGTTCGTTTTTCACAGCGCTATAACTGGCTTTGACTGCGGAGAAAAGGTCGTCTCAATAGTATTGTGTCCTTTTTATAAACATATAACCTTTCTTTGAATGTCCATTAGATAGTCTCGCGGGAGCTTATAAATAAGGTCAAGGGTGGTTTTCCCTTGAATTCTTTGCTTTTGTGCCTTTTGCGATGTTTTGCAAAAAGAACAAACAGTCCCTGGAGTGGTGTTTGGTGTGTTATTCCTTTTTTATGTTTTTTTTTGTAAATTGACAAGTGAGTAACTAAAGAGGATATACAAATTCAAATTGATACTCGAGCTAACGCCTTAAAATCTTTTATATTTAGATTTAAGGTGTTAACAGCAAAGACCTAGGAGGTTTAATGTGGAGAGAAAATGGTTTTTAATCTTTAAATATTCATAATTTCGAAATATCTCGAAAATTTCGAAGTTGATAGCAAATGACAAGGTGACAGAAATTACTTCAGAACCACAGTAACAAAGTGAATAAAGAACGAAATTTGGAGAAGAAAGCAAGCGATCAATGAGACAGAGAACAATAGGAATTAAGTTCGAAAATGTTTGTATAAGACATCGAGGCCTTTCAAACCTCAAAAGCCGCCATCGATGTCATTTATAGTGCCATTTATGTATAAGCGAATCAGATTTACAACTGCTCTTCCTTTAACCCACAGATTTTGTAACTCTTATTCAATGGGTTAACCTGTGGAATAAGAGTGGAATAGGCGTTTTTATTATTAATAAAACCATAAGGTCTTCGAATCCACCCAGAAGGACGTCCCACTTGAGAGAGATAGCGATTCATATGGAACACCGAGTGACATCAACCATCTTGATGTTCACACATCTGGTATAACCTTGCTAGGAAGAAGCTTTTTGGATAAAACTGTGGTCAGAGTTGAACTGTAGCGACACCAAAAGTTAGATAAGAGTGAAACTAAAACCAAAAAAGGGTAAAATGTCAAAAGTCAAACAAGCTAAATTTCGACTCATTAACCTTACCCTCAACCTATCGCTGAAAAAACAACGCTCCCTCACAAGGCAAAGTGATTGACTTTTGTTCGACTTCAAAGGAAATTTATGTAAATAACAGAGTTCACCTTTAATCACCTTCGACATTACACTATCACAAAAAAAAAAAAAAAACTGAAGGACATCCATCTCCCAATTCAATTAATTTTAATTACTCTCGCGGAATGATGACGTTGAAAAAAGAAAAATAAAGTCCAAAAATGTGACAATTTTAATTGACAACGCCCACGTAGTTCATTCTGTGCCCGACTCGATTGGAGTGCTTAATAAATTGTCATATCAAACTCAGACCTATTTCCTGTTCAACAAGCAGTGGTACTTCCATCATCATAATAATAATTCGAAATTCCACGATTAATTAACATGAAAACAACTCGTGTTCCTCAATCTCTCTCAGTCTCTATCCTTCCAACGCACCGCAACGACAGCGAGCATACGAATACGAATCGTCGTCGTCGCACCGTCTTTTCGAGACTTGTGCAAGTCGTTGTCACTTGTCGGTCGTTTATCGTCCACTCCTGGCATCATAAAGATCATCACGAATGATGATGGTCCGGCACCACATAGTAGAAAAACTATATTCGCTCATATTTCGTCGTCGTCGCACAGTGTGGGAATTCGCACATCTAGCGTCATTTTATTCAAAAAATGATATGGTGCGATTGATGCCAAAACCGGTTTTTCTTAAAGCTTATATATCCACTTGAATTATTTCAGAAAATTATAAAAAAAAAAATAGGTTAACGCAAAAAAAATGAGCCATGATGCTGCAGTTTGGCGAAAATCTTGGACAGAATTGTTCGTGGAGGCAACCTACAATTTTTTTTTTTTTTTTTATCTGTAGTGCAAGTTTTATTAAAAGTTTTATTTTTTGTTTATTGTATTTACATCAAGGAATATTAAATTAAGTAAATATATATGTATTTTTTGTTCTTATATTTTTGTGTGGGTGGATAAAGTTAAAAATTTGTATTTTTTAAAGTTACTTTTAAGTTCATTGGAGAAAAAAAAGCAAAGAGTCGCAGAGTTCCGCCCTAAAATTAGGTTCATTGTAAAGCCTGACGTCTTCACTAATTGAAACTGCAAAAAAAACTTGCGCGTTTCTGCGCGCCTTTGAAATTAAGCCATTTTTCGCCATAGCTAACGAGCCAAAAAACGTTCCGGAACAAGCTAAACAAGAGAAAAAAAAATATTTTTGTTGCAATATGATCTATACGTGAATAAAGAGATATATACAAACTAGTATAGGCCAACATAGTTGTTAAAACTTAATAATTTTTGTTTGACAGGGCCGGAGTCAGGGCGTCTTAGCTCTAAGGCCTGAGGTTAAATTTTATGAAAGTTCTTTATTTGTAATGCTGCAGTTTTGAAATTCGGATGGTAGATCATAGTTACAAGACGATATCCAACAAAATATTTTAACACAGGGCCGGATTAAAGGGGTCTTAGGCCTTTCGTGAGCTTGTATGGAAAATGTTAATTTTTTATGCTACAGACTTGAAATTTGGATGGGAGGTAGATCATAGTTACAAGACATTTAGACTCGATACAATGACAGACCTTATTCACAGGCTGCTTATTACCTCAGACCCATATATTGCTGGCTTAAGAAGCATTTAAAAAAAGGAACAGTATAGAACCTGAGTTTGTGGAACTCTTAGAGTTTCATTTTTAAGATATATATGTATTTTGTTTTTGTGTTTATGCAATTTACTTAAAATAGAAACAATTTCCGTGTAAGAAATCAGAAATAAGCTAATGTATCTTAATTTTTAAATATGAAAAAAAAACAACAGTTTTTTGGTTTTTTTGACAGATACATTTTTTAACTTTTCCATCACTTTAAAAGGTTTTGACATGCAATTTTCAGTTTTTGACTCCAAATTTATAAGAGCATTAAACATAGAAAAAAAAAGTTGAGTGTAAATGAGAAAAAGAAGAGTAAAATTGCATTTAACAAGGAAAATATATTTTTTTTATGAAAGTTTCGACTTTAAAATTGAATTTATAGAAGACTGTGCTGTTCAGACCTATGATTTATAAAGAATAAGAAACAGTAGTATATTGGCTTCCAAAAAAACTATACCAAATTATCGTGGGCACTTATCATCGCTTTTTACAAACCGTTTTTTTATTTAACCAAGTTTTTCGAAAAATTCCCCTCCCGCTTAAACGGGGGGAGATAGACCCCCCTCCTAGAACAATTTTTTGCTTGTTTTAATGTCAGTTATAAATTTCGGGCATTAATAAAAAATTTAAAAATAAATTTCAAAAATGTGAAAAAACGGCGGATTTGTGACTCATTTTTCAAGAACTTCGACCAAATAAGAAAAAAATAACTATTACATTTCATTTCATGGGTATTTTGCATTTAACTTTGAAAAAAAAAATTATCAAAAACTTCAAATCACAAGCGTTATTAATTTAATACCGCTAGATGTGCGAATTCCCACACTGTGCGTCGGTCGCCCTAACCGAGTTACAAAAAAAAACCTCTGCGTGCACTTTCAACACAATAATTAGTGCAATTCACCATCAATCTTTTGCCTTCTGCCGACTCTGACGCCCTCTATGCAGCACCTCTTTCTCCACTACGCGCTGCACTGGCTTTGGCTTCACTTCTTGTGTGTAGCTCATAAATCATTCACTCGATGGCGTAGATTTCATTTAATGTGAATTTAAAGAAGCCATTCACACCAAAGTGCAATTTTTCTGGCATGTTTTTTTTTTCTGTTTGCATTTTTCGTTTGTTCCAAAAAATCAAGAAAAAGCGAGAGAAAAAAAAATCAAAGTGTCAGTCCTTGTAGTTTACAGTTCTGTTTTCACACTTGAGTAGATGGGTTATTTTCCTTTATTTTTTTTTCTTTGCCAACTTGCTTTTGTAAACTGTTTCGTATGTTCATCAAAAGAGTAAAGTGGGCGAGACAAAGGGAATAAATAACCTGTAACGCTACGTTTACACTACACTACACACGCTCTCTTCTCTCTCTTGCTGGCTGAGTACGAGGTGTGTGAATGTGAACCGACCCATCAATTAGGTGAATTTTTTTTTTTTTTGACAGATAAATACGCGTGAAAAAGAAAGCAAACACAAACAATAACAAAAAAAAAAAAAAAAAGAGGTAGGTAAGTTGTAGGCGGAAGGCAGGCGCGGCGTGTCGATGAGCGTCGTCGTCGTGTGGTGTGTATTTTTGTATCATGGGGAATGTTGGGAATTTCTTTGAGAGAGCGCGCGAAAGTGTTTTTTGGAAATGTTTTTCAATTATGAAAGTGTTAAAAATAGAACTTGTTTTTTTTTTTTTTTGCATTTCTTCTTTGAATGGTGGGGAGGAGGGACGGGGTTGTTGTAACAGATATAATAGCCTTCATCAACTCAGGTGAGTTAATTACAAAGGCAGATCGCATCAAAGCTATTATGACATCAGACTGTTTTATTAATTAATTCGTAGATGGTAAGGGCACAGAAAGAGAGAAGAGGGAGGGATCGGTGGGCGTTTAATCAAGAGGGGTAAATAGTGGCTGTTAAAACAACTTGATGTCTTTATGTGATATGAAATACAAGACTGTCGTGAGGTTATGCGAAGTTGAATCTTCTTGGCGGGATTCAATGACACATGTCAATGTTCAGGAGATAAGAGAATTAAGGAATGTTATCGGTAAGGATCGGTGTATTTTTTCATTGAAAGTATGTCAGTTCTTTTAAAGGATGTGATGTTTACATAAATCATCATTGGTAAGCTTTTTTTATTTTTTATCCATGAGGTGCGGCTAAAGAGGGAAAATCTGTAAGAAGATCGAAATCAATGAATTGAACTAGACTATTTCAAGATCTCAAAGAGTGCTTTTCTTATAGCACCACCTGAAGGTTTTATAAACAGGATGCATTACAAATTCATTCACCACCCAATTCAATTCACAGAAAAAAACACAGGCAACATTGTACCACACCGAGTATATAATTCACACTCAACCAAACGAAGCCGAAACCTATGAAAATCATATGGAGATGAAAGAAAACTTAAGTGGCAGTGTAATTTTAAACTTCGCCCGACGTATAGTTTACATTTGGTTTTTCCCAAAAGGTTGACTAGGAGAGGCAAACGAAGAAGTGAAAAGCAAGTTGGAAAACCAAGAACAAAAGTAGATATACGAATAAATACGAATGAACGAGTTGAGTACGAAACCAACCAGTCTGATGTTGACCGCCAAGGAATAAGGACCATAGGTAAGTTACTGAATATACAGGGTGATCCACGAGCGTTGTGCCAAAAAGCTAGAGCGTGTAGGTTGAGTTGAGACAAGAAAAAAATCGTATGGGAGGGGGGGTCTATTCCCCCCCGTTTAGCCGGGAGGGGCAATTTTCTGAAAAATTGACTTATTTTGTAAAAAAAAAAATATTAAAAATCAACGGCTTCGTTTACAACACCGTGCTATACCTTTCTGAAAAGCCAAAAACTTCTTCTTTTACTTTGTTTTTAAATTAAATTGTTTTAACGAATAGTTTAAAAAAATAAATTTTCAAACTCAAAATTTTAAAAAAAAGCAAAAAAAACATTTTTGAACTAATTTTTTTCAAAATTTTATGTAATTAAGTACTAATTTTGTTTTAAAAATTCCATGTGTTTGTTAATTTTTAGTCGAAAACAGAAAACCGGATGCAAAATGTCTTTTCGTTTTTGAGAAATCGAGAAAAAACCAAAACCACTTTTTTCTAAAAAAAATCTTTGTTTTTATTTTTACCTATCTGGACTTTTAGTTTAATTTATTAGTTTAATTTATAAATTTAATTTTTTGTGATTGGAGTTTTATGAGGACTCAATAAAGTAGAAAAGTATTGGATTTTCCCTGGATTAACCATTTTGTTCATTGATAAAATGGTTAATCCATTGAAAATCGAATACTTTTCTACTTTATTGAGTCCTCATAAAACTCCAATCACAAAAAATTAAATTTATAAATTAAACTAATAAATTAAACTAAAAGTCCAGATAGGTAAAAATAAAAACAAAGATTTTTTTTAGAAAAAAGTGGTTTTGGTTTTTTCTCGATTTCTCAAAAACGAAAAGACATTTTGCATCCGGTTTTCTGTTTTCGACTAAAAATTAACAAACACATGGAATTTTTAAAACAAAATTAGTACTTAATTACATAAAATTTTGAAAAAAATTAGTTCAAAAATGTTTTTTTTGCTTTTTTTTTTTGAAAATTTTGAGTTTGAAAATTTATTTTTTTAAAACTATTCGTTAAAACAATTTAATTTAAAAACAGAGTGAAAGAAGAAGTTTTTGGCTTTTCAGAAAGGTATAGCACGGTGTTGTAAACGAAGCCGTTGATTTTTAATATTTTTTTAAACAAAATAAGTCAATTTTTCAGAAAATTGCCCCTCGCGGCTAAACGGGGGGAATAGACCCCCCCTCCCATACGATTTTTTTCTTGTCTCAACTCAACCTACACGCTCTAGCTTTTTGCCACAACGCTCGTGAATCACCCTGTATATATTAAATCAAGAAATGTCAGTCTCGTAGACGGCCATAGGCCAAACCATATAGACTTAAGAAAATTGAATATTTATAATAATTATTAATTTTATATTGAAATAAAGAGTCAATCTAATCTAAACTACAGCGATAACCCGTTTCGGCGGCGATTGTACCGGTTTTGACCGCGATTATCCACATTTATTGGTGATTAACCTGATATAGAGGGATTACCCGTTTCGTCCGCGATTGTGTCGGTTTTGACCGCGATTATCCACGGTAAGAGGCGATTAACCTGTTTACACAGAGATTACTCGGCGGCGATTGTACCGGTTCCGACCGCGATTTCCCACGTCAAATGGAAATTAATCCGTTTCATTTGCAGTAGGCAATACCCGTTATTTAAAAGCATACCTAACCAGATCTGAGGGAGACAACACATAATTGACGGCCCAGCATAAGCAGGAGAGAAATACATACCTACCGGTATCACGACCATTTAAAGATTAGAGAATACTATACAATTGTACAGTAATTTTTGACGATTTGAATAAAAGAAATAGACATTAAGTTAAATTTCGGCATTTTATTTAACAAACCCTGGACTTCTCTGAGCATACATCAGCTATTAACTTCCACTACAAGGTTAAAGTTTGAGAGACGCAAGTCCGGCGAAAGCTACTTGAATCACACACAAAATCCTTTCCTTTCCGAACGGTTATTACTTTTCGGTTACAGTGACAGTTCATCTTCTACCGCTATTTTTGAGATTTCTTAACTCGTGATTCGCACAAAAAAAAACAGTGTGTTTTTAGAGAAAAAGGCTTAGAAGAGTCAATCCAAATTGGCTCAGGCCTAGGCAGGAGGTGCTATCTTATGATTTCTTCTCTTTTTCAGACGGCAGAGCTCTGCTTAAGGCCTTCACAGTAATTGAAGGACAGGCGACATCATCTGTCCAATGCCCTGGGAAATTCGTCGATTTTTCTTGAAGTATTGAAGAAGTTTAGGAGTTCATCTCTCTTGGTAAAAAAAAATGAACCCACAAATAACACCTTAGAGAAATGATAACTACGTTGACTAGCACCAGGAACCTTAGCTAGATAAAACACTCTGCATCCAAAGCTCTATGTTTCGAAACTGCGAGAAATACCCGAGGGACCGTGCATTAATTGGTAGTAGATAAGTAAATCCTCTTAAAACAAAAAGGGGGACAGATTCGCGTAGAACTAAATGAATAAGCGAAGCATTTAATGATGTATCAAATTTAAGTTATTATAACGATCAGAAAAAAGATTAGGAGACTAAACAGAACCTTGAGGAACCCCTTCAAGAAGTTCATTACTTTTATTTTGTATGACAGTGTTTCCTTTATTTCGATAAATTTAACACACTTCCTCTGAACAAATTCTCAAATTTAAAGTTAAACACCAAACTTGGCTATTTGTTTGAATAATTAACATGCAACGAACAAATTTCAGCTCGCGTCATATTTAAATCCGTCTAGACCAACAAATATCCCCCGAAAAAAAAAACGTCGACAAATATTTCGATTGCGTCATTTCCGAAGGTGACATTTCCACTCAGAATAAAATTCACGTTGTGATGTATTATGTTCTTACTAATGTTCGCAATTCTTTTTTTGTTGTTGTTTCTTTCATTTTTTTTCATGTTGTGGATATTTTAGCAACGAATCAAACTCAGGAGGGTCCCTTATTGACATTTGAGTACACTTTTGTACACATTTGTATACACTAGTGCTCTTGACTCTGACCGGGTACTCGAAATAATACCCGGGTATCCGGGTACCCGGGAACCCGAGGTATTCAATATTACCCGGGTACCCGGATACCCGGGTATTTGCATGGTTCGGGTACCCGGGTACCCGGGTATTTGAAACATAACGATCGTGTATCCGAGTACCCGGGTACCCGGGTACTCGGTACGCTTACGCGATGAAGCTAAAGTTGTTTGAACAAATGGATGCGTTTATGAAGGAAGTTTTTAAGTTAATAAAAATAATGACGGTGGTTCATTAATATTGTCTATTTCAATTGCAAGGAACTGCAAGTTGGAGGTGGATTATTAATATTATGAATATGTTGTTTATTATTGTCATTATAGATTAGATACTCTTAGGATGGATTTCGCTAGTCCTTATAGCAGTACATAGTTTTTTAGTGCTTTTTTTTGGTAATTCTTTTAAAAATGTCATTGTTTATGATTTTATTAGGGGTTGAAAAGATATAAAACCGATTTTGTGCGTCGTCGTCGTCGTCGTAGTCGTAGGTAGTCGTAAATAAAGAAGAAAGAAAGCTGTTGGCAAGTGTTTGTTGATTTATTGTTGTTGCAAGATGGTACGAAAAAGAAATGCAAGTTGTTTTTGGATAATGATAGTTGAAAGGGATGATTTTATTATGTTGGCTAATCACTGTCCTGGTATAATCTATGAGTGGAGTTTGCGATCAGTTTTGTGTTATTTTTTTCTCAATTTACCTACATTGTGCGTTACCATTCATCGTAATTGTTAAAAATGCTCTGGTGTCTACGAGTGGGTCATGTAGAGAAACCCAAACATTAATAAATTTTTATGACATGCAAAAACCCAAATTAAAAATCCTGCAACTGAGGTCAGTCTTTACTTTTATCGTAGAGATCCTACAAACACTTGCCAACAATTTAATATTTTCTACCAAATGTCATTTTTTATGAATTACAAAAAAAAAGCAAACGCACCAACTACCTGTTCTTATTATTTTGTATTCGTAATTATCTTTCAAATTTTAGGTGGTGACAATCATACCAATTTTGTATTTGTTTCCTCAGAATCTCAAAATTGAGCAAAAAATAACACAAAACTGATCGCAAACTCCACTCATAGATTATACCAGGACAGTGATTAACCAACATAATAAAATCATCCCTTTCAACTATCATTATCCAAAAACAACTTGCATTTCTTTTTCGTACCATCTTGCAACAACAATAAATCAACAAACACTTGCCAACAGCTTTCTTTCTTCTTTATTTACGACTACCTACGACAACGACGACGACGACGCCGACGACGACGACGACGACGCACAAAATCGGTTTTATATCTTTTCAACCCCTAATAAAATCATAACCAATGACATTTTTTAATGAATTACAAAAAAAAACAGCACAAAAAAACTATGTACTGCTATAAGGACTAGCGAAATCCATCCTAAGAGTATCTAATCTGATGACAATAATAAACTACATATTCATAATAATCCACCTCCAACTTGCAATTTCTTGCAATTGAAATAGAAAATGTTATTAAAAACTTCCTTCATAAACGCATCCATTTATTCAAACAACTTAAGCTTCATCGCGTAAGCGTACCGAGTACCCGGGTACCCGGGTACCCGGGTACTTGGATACACGATCGTTATGTTTCAAATACCCGGGTACCCGGGTACCCGAACCATGAAAATACCCGGGTACTCGGGTACCCGGGTAATTCCCGAAATCATCGGGTACCCGGGTACCCGGTCCATGGATCGGGTACCCGGGTATCAAGAGCTCTAGTATACACATTGTCCAAATGTGTATTGTGAAATGTATCTTGTGTCTTTTGGAATTTCACAAAATATCTTACGCTCTTGTTGAACAGCCACAACGACATGAAATACTCTGTAAGTACGTTGTTTAGTGAGCACAGAGGGTGGGCGGTGTTTGTGGTGTAGCGGAAAATTTATGAACCAGAAACTAGAAATTGATGGAATATTTATTCGCTTATAGAAATATATTGAGTTAAAATGTGTTAAGCAATTTGACTTACTTAATATTAGTTTTCCTTGCTCTCAGAATTTTTCGTGCAATTTCAAATCGCTGTCACCTTCAATTTTTTCGTGCAAAGTATATAAAGTGATACATCGAAATAAAGGCCTGAACGACTGCCATCAAACACTGAAAACCAAAACCATTTTCGAGTTTCCTTAACTGAGAGTTGTCGAATTAGAATTTTTCGTCCAATGTGTCCAATGAAATGAGTTTTGCTGTTGTGTTCAAAGAAAGTCACAGGAAATGCCTGGAACACTAACTCAAGATCAACGAGCAGGAGATAAAGTTGATAAAAATCGACCAATTTGGACAAAACAAATGATAGCAACACAAATAATGTCATTTAAATTGAATTATACTTAAAGACCTCCCAACCGACAAATTCCTTAAAACGCCCCCCGAATTTCGATCAACAATAAGAATCATTAAGACCTGTTTAAAAGTTATCATCTGCTTTTCCGGCTGACTTAAAAAATACCATCAGCAATAGCGTTCCGAGTCACACGCAAACGGGAAAAGACCTTCGTCACAACTCACAAAACCAATCCCCATTCGTTTTTACTTAAAAAACAATTTCCCTCTTTTGCGCGCGTAAGTCTCATCATTTTTAACAAAGAAAGTAGTAGTAGTTGAAATGGTGGCCACGAGCAGTGGCAAAGAAAATTAAAGAAAAAAAACAGCAACAGAAAAAAAGAAACAAACAAAACACAAATGAAACAAGAGTTTTCCTATTCCATAGAGAGACGAGAAGATGCAACAACAAAAGACATTACCATTAATAGAAAACAACACGAAGCACACACAAGTCAGAGTCAACCTAGAAAACGTATCTAGAGGAGCCAGATATCCTCTGCCCTTCCCGGTCTCCACCCCTTTGGCTATCCAGTTTCAATGTACAAGCACTAGCTACCACGTTTAACGCCAATCATGGATGGCTTAAACGAACGTCGTCGTCGTCGTTGTTGTTGTCGTTTTTTATTTATTGTCGATTTTTTTTTTAATTTTCCGCAATTGCCCAGTGGAGTATAGACGACGAGTGTCCTACAGCCACAACTGTATAAAAATGCAATACTTTAGGAAAAAAGGGGTGCTGTGTACTTGGACTACGAAAACGAATCGAACGAATCCATTGCTATTCAACTCTAGCTATGGCGAATAAAAAATCCCATCTCAAGCGGAAAAAAAGCAAATACGACGAAACGAAATGTATAGTTCCGACTTGACCAAAGAGACGCACATACACATCTCAGAGAAGGCACCAGCCAGGGCAAAAGAGCACTTGGGGTATAGAGAATAGTCAGTGCGCTATACCATGACAATGTTGGCGTGTGGCATTGGTTTGGATGGTTGGTCCACTCATTTTGGTAGTTGAGTAACAGACTATAATCAAATGGGAAATGTTAACGTGCAGTGGGAAGCAGAAGCCACAACAGCAGCAGTAGAAACAGCAGCAATAGCAACAGAAGTACCGGCATGGCAGTGTGCTGGTCAGGGAGGGAATGGAAAAAAAAAATGCCCGCATAAAAGTTCATGCAGCAAAAAACTGAGTATTGGTCTTTCATTTGTTCAGTTTGGATTTTTTTTGTTTCTTGTTTTCGTGTTCAACCTTTGAATATTCGACTTAAATGATAGAAACAGTACTGTGAGTAAAAAATACCTCAAAGATGGAGGGGTTTTCGGAATTCTTTAGAACATTGTGGAGATACTATAGTGACAACCACCAACTACTAAACAGCGAACTACCTTACCAAGTTGTCTCAATTTTGATTCGGCTTATGTCAAACTACAAAACCTACTAAAATTGGGTGCACCTCACTGTCTATATTTGTTTTGAAATTTTCGAATGCAAAATTCATGCCACCTGACTTCACATACCTCTTTGTCCTTTTTTTCCATTCCATTTACAGATTTATATGTTTTTTTGTCTGATTTTCCACCAACCCCAAAAAACCGTCAAATGCTAATTTTCAACTCTAATTTGAGTAATTTTTTTGCTGCTCTGTAATAATTAGGAAGGATGATGGGTTTAACATATATTTTTGTTTATTTAAATCTGAAGTGCACAAGTTATTTTTAATGCTCAAAACTTTGTTTAATGACTTTGTTGATTCATTTGGACAGCGAAAAGGGTAATTTAAAATTTATATGGAGTGACAGTAAGATTGTGAGTGTGACACAGAGTTTTCTGTTGAGTACAGGGTTATTTAGCTGATTGATGGCGTGCTCTGCTCGTCTGCAAGTTTGCTGATGGAGAAAAATGAAATTAAGAAGCAATAAACAGTCATTAGACTGTAGGGAAATCGTTTGACATGATGCACTTCACGGAAACTTGTACAAGTTTTTTTGAGTTTTTTTTTTTTTGTGAAGATAAGTCTTTGCAATTAAATAAGTGGTTCTCTGAACACTTATCTCAATTCTGAGTTCTGTTTTCCAAAACAGTGACAGATGACTTCAGGATCTTTACAAATCTAAATCGAAAAAAAGACAGTAAGTATACGCCATAGTGAACAATCGTTAAAAGCAATACGATTAGTATTTTTCTGAACACTATACTCCATTCTGAGTTCTGGTTTCAAAGATAGTAATACCGAAAAACGTTCCCTTAAAAAACAAACAAAAAGATTTTCAAAAAAGAGCACGAAATTTAAAGACATATGTTACCCTTCAATCAGAGCTTCCCAATAATTTTGGTGATCAGTGATTTACAGATGACTTCAAGACCTTTAATTTGGTATATCATTTAATGTGGAATGGCTGAGGACATAGAGAGTAAGAATGATTTAAAACTGCTCGAAAACTTTATGAGCCAATACCACAAAAAAGTAAGTTTATTGACATAACTCAGTAACCACACATAGTAAATTATTTTGGTTTTCAGTTAAAGATTAAAAACATTCAGAGGATCATTTTTGCGTGTTCATTTGAATAAGTTTCAAAAGGAAATCTGAAGTGACAGCTTTGTGAAACTGCGCGAAATTTTTTAATGGCTCAAATCACAATGTTTGTAAAGTTAAAATTGATTGAGGGGTCTGAAAACATTGAGAGCGACTGCAGGAAATCTTTTTGAGGCAGAAATGTCACTTAAACTTCGTTTCCGCTAAATAATTTGGATTTGGAAAAAGTCTCTAGACATAAAATAAATCTCGGATTAAGGGTAAAAGAAATCGTAGTTTTGATCAGGTTTGGCAAAAGAATTTCGTAATCGAACGTCGAAAATGGCATTGGAAATGGATTGCATTAGAATTTCGAGAAAGAGTGATTAAAAACTGCTCGAAAATTTCCGAAGTATGAAAAGAACAGCAATGAGTCGTAGAAAGGTCAAATTTGATCCTTGAAATACTATGAATCGTCAACCTTTAGTCAAAAATCAACGACCATCTTCATGACATTTACTCTGCAAGAAAGTACACTCACTCTGTCATCAATTTCAGTGGTTTGACCTTTCTATGGCAATAAAAATAGAAAAATAATTGAAAATCGTAATACCGACTACATCTTGGAAATAAATCAAAATCACTGTTCTCCATCAATATCCAAATTTATGGCTTTAATGGAAAGTGCCTTTCTCTATCCCTCTGGAAAGACATTATGTACTCGAAAATCCCATCTTCAAAATAAAAAAATATAGCAAATTTATCTTGCTTATGATTTTGTCGTAAATTTTATTTAAGACTTCCCTTCCCGAACAGTATATCGACCACTAGCGTCGATTCTACACAAAACTACACTAACCTCAAAATTTATTTTTACAGCAAGTGCCAGTGTGTTATAAAATGAATAAATCTTTTCAAGCCATTAAGTGTGTTTAAAGCTTGTAAAGCGAGAAAACTACACAATTCATCAATATTCCGGCACTTAGGCCGTTTTCTGGGGGCAAATGTAACACAAATATCTTCCAAAAGTCTACGCACTCTCTCGCTGGGGTGCCAAAATTGCTGACATGACCCATGTTTGGTGATTCTTTTTTTCGTTTGTTTACAACTCGGATTACAATAAGTTGTAAAAAGTTTGGTGTTTTATTGTCTTCCCTTAAACCATTCGACTTTAATGTTGATCTTCAATGAGAAGGAGACACAAAATTCTAAATTATTCATACACAAATTTAATGACAGCAATTCGAAGTCAACTCAATAAAATTATATCAAGCATGCCCATGCCTATCGTGTATACCTGATCGGTATTAAATAAACTCATCAAAATATCCCCCGCAACGCAAACGAAACACGAGAACACGCGTTACATGAATGTAATGTCTTCGTCGTCGTTGCTCGTCATCAAATGTCAACTATGGGTACGCGGTGACATTTCACTGCCCATTTAACATACATAAAATAGCAGTAAATATACCCCCAAGAACAGGAAGTACACACAAAACAACACAAAATGAGTCCACACTATATTCAAAAAAGAAAAGAAGAAAAGAAGTACACAACAAACAAGAAATACAAGACGAAAAAGAAGAAGAAGACAAATTTTCAGAAGTGGGATCACACACAACACACAAGAGCGACGACACGATGGGATGTTGCGAATAGAGAGTATAGCTTTTCATCCCAAAAACCTAAACCATTGAAAGCCATTAGTTTAATGAGCTAGAACTGTCAAGTTGACGTTGTTGAACGTCAAAGACGAAGGACGACGACAACGATACACTAACAACCATTGAACGATATGACGGGAAGAGTGATTATGGGTGAAGGGCGTGCGTGCCTTGCGTCTATCGTGTCAGTCGTCGCGTCACGTCGTCGTAGTCACGGCGAACGAAAAATATGAAAAACAAATGATGAAAGCTTAAGAGTAAAAAAAAAAAAAACAACAACAAAAAACTTAATTTTTATTCTATCTTTTATGTAAAGTAATCTTTTCTGCAAGAATATAATAAGTCTGACAGCTATACTGAGACATTTTGCTCAAAAGGTCAACAACTTTTAATAACTTTCGTGGAGAACAGCAACGAGCAAAAAAAAATTACAAATTTATATAAAGCAAAATAACGGCGAACTAGGACGTGAGGAGCAGTAGTGCGTGTAAATGGCGATTGCGGATGGCAATGGCGATATGACTCTGACGATAGAGTAGAGCACGCGTTTGTCGTTTGTTTGAATGGATAGCTGGGAAAACCCCTCTTCCGAAAGAACGAAAACGAGAAAAAAAAACGGAATAATAAATCATTTTTTCTTTATTTCTATACCTAGCCTCCTAGCCGCTATATTTTTTCTTACATTTTTTTTAACGAACGAACGAACACTTGTCACCACACAAGAACGATACCATTACCGAGGACGAGGACAAAACCCAACCGACACCGACCGACCCGATGCGACACCAGTAGCCTCTATTTGCCGAGGACAGGGTTTTAGAAGGGCTTTCGTTTCCGTTTTATTCTCTGTGTCATCCCTTGAATACATTGTGTGATGGGGTACAGTGGTACATTTCTGGTAAAAATTGTACTTTAACTGATTGTTGAAGATGTTTCGGGATGAGGGGGATAAAGAGGAGGAGGAAGTGGAATTATAGCATAGCGGGTGAGCTTTCCTGCTGGTCTAACATCAGGCCTCACTTTGTCAAGAGAAATCACAGCTAAAAATCTAATTCGGCAAAAATAGTACGTATACGCCACAGTGCACAATCGTTAAAAGCATTTAATATGAGCTGAAACAAGAGTTTTTTTATCGTGTTCATGATGGTGGTACTATATATTTAAATGGATCTTCGGGTGTTCAATAAAACACGCCAAAAAGTGCTTGTTTCCTTTCAAAACGCTTATTAAAGAGCAGATCGTCAGTTTATCAACAAGAACACTCATTTAAGATCAGACAAACGCCTCAAAAATCCCACTATACAATGATGCTTCCATTATCGGTGGCCGCTCGCTGTCGGTCGGTCTATTCGGTTTTGTTTGATTGTTGGTTTTGGTGTCATAGCCAAAGCCACATTCTCCTATCGTTCTTGTTTGTTACGTATACGATATAGCTGACCCAATCTCTTTTTTATATCATTTTCTCCAGGGGTAGGTTATCGTAACACATTTACAATTGACTGTAGGGTATAATTATTATCATCACCATCACTCACTCACTCGCTCATTCACTCCAACCGACCCAACTCAAACAACTTAAATCCGACCGAGAAGCAGCCATAGAGTTGAGCAACAAAACACACAAAATTGCATACTTATTTGGTGTGGCAGTGTGAACGAAGTCGCGCACCATAAATTGAGGAGAAGAAGTAGACATTATTTCCAAGGACTGTAGTACATCGTCGTTTGTTTTCGTATAATGCAAAAAAGGACTCTCTCTTTCTCTCTCTCTCATATTCCTCTTTTGACTTAAACTCGACTGTCTGTAGCTGGAGGTAAATGTACGACAAAAAAAAATTTAATAGTGAAATGACGACGACAACGACGAATCGACTCAACGACCCAACGAGGCCAAATGTACTGTGGAATTTTTATTTAATCGGTGATTTTCGATAGAAGCTTTGAATATTGATTTCTAGTCGTGTCCGTGTCCGTTTTTCATAGGAAATATATATTTGGTTTTATTGGTGTGAAGGTAGTGGGATGAGAAGAATGGAGGGTGTCATGTCAATGTGGGTGCAAAATTGGTATACTTTAGGCCAAGGATGATTTATTTATGTAAACATAAAACTGAACGATGGTCATACTCAACTCATACTCCATACACAAACGATGATATATATGGGCCAACTCTCTGAAACCGAACTGGCTCGGTGCAGTTATCGTGGTATGAAGGGTCATAGAGAACAGATATACAAATAAATGGTAACAGTTGTTGTGACCGAACACAAGCCACGAATTATTTAATTAATTTCGTGGAATTTTCAGAGGTATGAACACGCGGTTCTTGGTCAGCTGGTACAGGCAGTTCGTCGATATGTGAGCTTGTTGGGTTTTATGTGTATTTTTTGGAGGATTATTTGAAAAAGATTTGGCCGCCAACAATTACAATATTTTTTTACATTTTTTGTTGACTTAGTTTTTGGATAAAAAAAAAAGGTAAAACTGTATAAAGGCTTTATGAATTGATTTAGTAGCAATTTTAAATATTTTTAAACGTTTGGTTAGGGCTTAGTGGCGGCGGGATTATATTTGTTTGGCAGGGGAATTTGGGTTGATGATTAAATATTCAAACATATTGGTAATTTTTTATGGATGAAATGAGTAAAACGCTTTGTAATGCTAATTTTTGTTATCCTTTTTGAATGCTGGAAAAAGTTTAAGCTTGTGGGAGTAAATTAAAATGCTTTTTACACAATCAGAAGTGGGATGTAATTCAAGAAAAAGGTTAATTAGAGCGAATACAATGTTTTTCTGTTAAAATGTATTTGAGCTTATGTGCATACAAGAGATTAAGTCCAATCATCTTCGACAATTTAGAGAGACTCAAAAAAAATCGAACAAAATTGATGGAAGTGAATGACCAAATTTGGAATGTGAATTCAATTGATTAGTTAGTTAACCCAGAATATGGCCAGTGGATGTTCGTTGTCGTCTGTTATAAAACAATAAACAAAAAAAAAAACTTATAATTTTGGTGTCTCGTCTCCACAACACGCAACGCCACCTCATTCGTGACATGAAAACAAACAATGTCGTGCGTCTTTATTTCGCGTGATTTGTGAAGTGGTGTCAGATGTCAAAAATATGATTAACCTTTTTTTGTTTTTGTTTTCTTTTTTGTGTGGTCTGGCAATGGACCTTGGAAGTTTTTGACACCATATGACTTTGAATGCAAGGTGTCGACAATTACTTATCGGACAAGTTATTTGTGACCAAGTCAAGGGTCGGTGGAAGTTTTTCTTATCGTAAGAGTCGGTTTTGCATGGTTTTGTTAATTTTCACGAATTTGTGTCGAAGCGAATTATTGCACGGGCCTGTAATTGTGGACCTTCTTCAAGTTTCGTCACTTTTATTTAGAGACACAAAGTCTCAGAAGAGGGTTCAGGCCTAAAATGAGCGGACATGAGAGTAATAGCCAGAAGGGCATAGAAAATTTAAGACTGTGTGGTATGTATGTGAAAAGTGAACATCTGTGATTATTATTGTTTTATAACTACTATGTTGACTGCTACCGGGAACAAAATCAACGTCTATTTGGATGTGGATTCGTAGTTGGGACTCGACTCAGGAGGTTTTGAGTTTCAATTCAGTGAATGAGCGCATCAAGGCTAAATTCACCAACAAAAGCCTCATCTGCGCTCACGCCCCAACTGAGGAAAAGGATGACGACACCAAAGACAGGTTCTACAAGCTCCTCGACAAGACCTATGCCCTAGCTATGACATAAAATTATCCTTGGAGATTTTAATGCTTAGCTGGGCTGTGAAGAAATCTTTGGTGGAATAATCGGACGACATAGCCTACACGACACCACCTCCGATAACGGATTTAGGCTAATCGACTTCGCTGCGGGGTGAGACGTAATGGTAGCAAGTACGCGATTCCCACAACTCGATATCCACAAGGGGACATGGAAATCTCCTGATCAATCAACCTTCAACCAGATTGATCACATTGCGATCGACGCACGACACTTCTATAGCATGCAAGATGTCTGCCCATTCCGAGGTGCCAACATCGACTCGGACCACTACCTTGTTGTAGCCAAGGTACGAATGCTGATATCCCGATCAAGACCAAAACGTAAAAATGCTAGGAGAAAATTCGACGTCAAACGACTACAATCGCAAGAGATTGCAGGATCCTTTTCCGATCGTCTCCATTGTCCATTGCTGCCAGCACAATATGATAGAGAAATAGTGGCAATAGCGCCAAGCAGCCATCAGAGATGCCGCCTCTGAAGTGCTAGGGTTTACACGACCATCACACCGAAACGAAAGTTTGAAGCTTTTCGTCCACAACCTGATAGGTCCTTATCAGTGTGGCTTCAGACCCGGAAAGTCCACCATCGATAAAATATTCACTCTACGGCAGATCTTGGAGAAGGCCCAGGAACTTCAAATCGATAGCTACCATTTTTTCATCGATTTCAACGCCGCATATGACAGCGTCTATAGAGACCAACTATAGAGCAATGTCTAGTTTTGGTGTACCAGAAAAACTCGCCCGTCTGTGTAAGATGACAATGGAAAACTCAAGCAGTTCCATCATGGTCGGAAAAAATCTTACGGACGCCTTTGATGTCAAAAAAGGTTTTAGACAAAGCGATGCGCTATCATGCGATTTCTTCAAAATCATTCTTTAGAAGATTGTGCAAAACTCGAACGTCAACACCAGAGGCACAATCTTTTAAAAGTCCGTCCAGCTACTAGGATCCACAGACGGCTTTGACTGAATTGGAAGAACACAGCGTGATGTCAGTGGAGCGTTCGTGAGTCTTGAGACGGAGGTCAGGAAGTAAGGACAACCAACATCAACGTCTTGGAAAAAACGTCAGCATAGACAGATTTAATTTCGAGGTAGTTAAGGACTTCGTCTACCTAGGATCCGGTATAAATTCAGACAATAACACCAGCGCTGAAATCAAACGAAGGATCACTCTTGCCAATCGCTGTTTCTTTGGACTTAGAAGGCAATTGAGTAGTAAAGTCCTCTCTCAGCAACTAAAGTGACACTCTACAAAACCCTTATCATCCCGGTCTTAATGTATGGTGCAGAGACATGGACCATGACAACATCCAATGAAAACGCTTTGGGCTGCTTTCGAGAGAAAAATTCTTCGAATGATTTGTGGTCCAGTCTGCATAAATGGAGAATGGAGACAAAGATTCATCAAGAACTGTGCGAGCTGTTCAGCGACACTGACTTAGCCAGAAATGTTAAGGTTCATCGACTTAGGTGACTAGGTTACGTAGAGCACAGAATTAACTATAGTCGGTGAAGACTCTTTGAACTCTAAGACGGATTTGTAAGGAAAGAAGACCCTGAACGCGTTCCGTTTGTGGCGCTTGAGAAGACGAAACCTTTGCCGACGTTTTAAATCGCCTTGTGTCAATTTTTCAATGCAGGTGAAACTTTAAGTTTGTGTTAAAATGTAGTTTCTTTTTGTGTCTACATTAAACCCCAAAAATTCATACCTTATCAAATGTTTACTCATTTTCCTCTTGTTTACTTTGATTTTCCACACATCACCTTGTTCTCATTCGGCTAACCCTTTCTGCCTTTATTTTTGCCGACCCCCATCGGTTTTTGGATAACATAGTTGTGCCTCTCCTCTATTTTTCGAAATTCATTAAAAATAAATAAACCATTTGGATATTTTATTACTCCTCTTCCTCTCACTCCTCAACACAACCACACAAAATGCAAAACAACATTATTTAGACAAAGCAAACACAAGCTCCTTCAAACAGAGTGGCAATGGGACCTTTGATGCAAAACAGAAGTTGGGTTTGATTTCAAAAAAGACCCCACTCACTCCAACAACAGCAACTAAAACACGATAACAGCATGGCCAAGAAGATTGTTTTACTTTCCGAGCAGGTATATCGATTGAGTCTTGTGGTCTCTATGTGGTTATCGCAATGCAATTATGTATAGACTTGTGCAGTAAGGACGTCTGTTTTCCAAAAAATATATAGGTCTGTCCATGAGTGTTAGGAGGAACTTGAAACTCGTTTATAGGCATTATGAAATTGAAATGAACATGTGATGTGAACTTCCCAAAAAAATATTAAAAGGGGTTCATCAGATCAGAAGACGACATTCTTATATTCATTTGATTTCATGTGTGTGCAAATTGTGTGTGTACATGTGTGACTCTGCATGTCCTTGTGCTCAAAAAGAGAAGAAGCATTATAATTGTGAGAAAATACAAAGTTCGAGAACCGATATGAAGTGATTTTTATCAACATTTCTATCACGTAGGCTGCTTATAAATGATGATCGATTGTGTGGATGTGTGTTTTGTATTGTGTTATCCTTGTTTTGCATGCAAATTTTGCACAATTTTGCCATCATGTCTATTAGATGGCAAGTTATGGGCAAGATTATGAGTTTTTATGGGGGGTTTGAAGATTTTGTTTTAAGCAGAGGAGTTTTTGTGTGTTACATAATTGTGAGGGTATTGTTTTGGAAATTATTCAAGGGGCTGTGGGGGTCCCTATTGACTTTAATCTCGTTTCCATTTTGTCTTGCTCGTTTGGAATCAGTAACGATAAGTTTCTGAGGAAATTGTTGTAGTAAGATGTTAATGGAAAAAATACTGAACAAAAGTAACTACATGTTGCCGCGTTTTTGTCGCTTATTTTCATTTAAAGCTGGATAATTTTCTTTTTTACGGAAATATAACTTAACTTTTTAGTTTTGGTTTGACAAAAAAACACATTTAAGCTTTTAAGGTATTTTGCCGCTTTTTTGCGGCTTATTTGAAGTTGCCGCTTTTTTGCGACTAATGTGAAATCGCTAAACGAATGAATTTTTTGTTTTGAAAACAAATCTTGAATCTTGAAGAGATTTTTTGAAGTTTGTCGTTTTTAAATTCTTAAATTCTTAAACTCAAATAGTCGTTCATTTGCCGCTTTTTTGTTTTAAGCGTTTTTGAAAGGAGGAAGGAGTGATTGACTTGTATAAAATAGAAATAGAAATAGATTGAGATGATAATTTGTCGCTTATTTTTGAGTTTTTGAAGGAGCAACTAAATAATTTGCTTTTTGACGTAAATATATAACTTTTAAGTTTGCAGTTTTGCTTAACAACAAAACCTCATTTATATACCCATTGAAGATATTTGCCGCTTTTTTTGCGGCTCATGTGAAACTGCCACTTTTGCGCGACTCATGTGAATTTGTAAAAGGAATGATCCTTTGCTTTGAAAACTGCAAGAAAATATTTAAATGCTTACACTAAAAAAGTCGTTTATTTGTCGCTTTTTTGTTTAAGCGTTTTTGAAGGGAATAAGGATTGTTTGACTCGTTAAATAGAATTAAAATTTTTAATCATAAGAAGTTAACGAAATTGGTTTGATATCATACGCGTAAAAGTCTCTTATATGTCATCACGTTCATTTGTCGCTTATTTTTAAGCTTTTAAAGAGGCAATTTTGATAATTTCTTGGTTTTTGGTTCGCTAAAAAATAATCATTTACACTTTGAGGGTATTTTGCCTTTTTTGCGATTCGAATGAAGCTAGAATAGATTTTTTTTTTTTAATTAAAGAAAATTTTGTAGGTATCTTGAAGGGATTTTTTTAAGTTTGTCGTTTTTAAATTCTTACATTTAAAAAGTCGTTTATTTGTCGCTTTTTTTGTTTTAAGAGTTTTTGAAGGAGTCATTGACTTGCTGATCGCATTACGCTTTTTTGTTGCCAAATTTACAGAATTTTATTTAGTGATTTAAAAGAGGAAAATAGCTCTTTAAGTGAAAAACACTTCAGCTGGCTAGAACATATAGATTTTTGTCAGAGAAGAAGGTCCATTGAGAATGGGACTACTAGCGTAACCTGTGGAGTGCCTTAGAAAGTCGTTTTAAGCCGGTTATGTACGTGATTGGTGGAAAGAGCTATCGATTGGAGACATACGTCGTTGATTGCCCAAAAAAGTCGTTTATAGCCGGTAAGGACCGTGATTGGAAAAATCGTGATTAAATGAGGAGTAATAGCTGTGCAAAAACAATGAATGAGCGGAAAAGACGGATTTTAACGCATTCCCTGAGCACGAGACTTGTTGAGGGCAGAAAAACAACTGGCTTTTCAATCAAGGACACATTAAAGAAAAGAATTAAAGTGATTGAGATGTTTAAATGTTCAAATATTTGGAAAAACAGTTTATCAGCCTGGGATCCTTCTTGGAACCGAAAATCTCAATATTGGACAAGCGTGAACTTTTTCGACTAAGAAACAGAAATCCCGTCAGTGTCTCCACATTTCTCAATAAATTCAACAACTTAAATCCATAACCTTTCAAATGAAATTCAAATTTATAAGCAAATCCCTATTTTCTTAATCTTCCAATTTCCTCCATCTCACTCCACAAAATCATTTTGACATTGAACTCAGATTGATAAAGAAAAAAGTTAAGTACCAGAACTCAAAGAAAGCAAAAGAAAAAAATAAACCACGTGTCCTTTAATTTCGTGTATCTCGTTTCCCATAGAGAACATTTGGCAGAAGGTTTCCTTTTACACAAATTTCCTGCTGATTTCCAATGTCAACCTAACAATCTAAAACCCCTAACCTCCCCCGTCTCCTTTGATCACCTTAACACAAACAGAGGCTGTAAATTTATCGACTTTGAACTTTTTATCACACCACACAAAGGAATATACCGCACAACAACACCTTGCATTAGCATCAAACTCGCACAGTGTGAAGCAAAGCACAGCATGGCACAGGTGTGCAGAGGAACGAGCTGGCTACGACAAGGACGACGACGACGACATTTTCCTCAAATGAGATTTTCATTTATATTCTTTCCAAAATTTCTAAAACAAATTGTAATAATATGTCGTCGCTTTAGGCAGCATCGTCGTCGTTTTCGTCGTAGACGAATAATCTTTAAGTCGCGTGTTGGCGGGGGGTTTCCCATCGATGTCTTAAAAATCTGCTGTCGTTTGGCTTTTTTTTCCTATCTCAAGTGGGAACTCCTGGCAATGCTCACCGTCCCCTTTATATTTAAAATTCACGAAAATTTATTCCTTTTCTGACTTTTCAAATAATTCATTTTAACAGATCCCGAAAAATTGAATTTCGTTGTTGTTTAAAATTTGTTCCTCCATTTAAAAAAACCGCCTGCCATAGATATTCATATTGTGTCAGAGCAGTACCTTCCGCCATTGTGAACGATTTACATTTTTTTTGCTGCTGCGACGCAATCACATTAAGCAATTATTTGTGATTACGAATCCGACGAGGCGACTAAATAATATTATGTACACACATAATCGTTTTTGTTATTTTGAATCTCTCTGGTTTTCGAGTTTTTTTTCGGTTTTGCTGAGGTGGGATGTTGGGGGGGGCTTACGTTATCAACGACGACGATGAAAACACCGCGCGGCATCATTATCTCTGCATCATGTTAATGATGCTCAATGAAATAATTCCTAATTCGTTTTATTAATACAGAAAATTACAAAAACAAAATCTAAGTCGGTTTGTGTTTTCTGATATCGACACATGTTTTTGTGGTGTGGAAATTTTTTGTGAAAGAAAAAAAAACAACAATTCACACATACTTTCGATTTTATTTGATTGCCAGCGGAAACTTAAATTTTGTTGTTATTTTCTTTTTGTTAAAAAAAAGTTTTATTGATGTTTGTTCATTCACAATTACGGTCGAAAACTTTTTGTTTTCGATGCTTGCAGCCATTTTTTGCTGTTGTTTTGCATATCCCAAGGACAAATTCGCAATAAATTTCTAATATTGCTTTCGTTCTTTCGCACATTTCTTTAATTTGTTGCTGGTGTTGTTGTTGCTGTTTTCTTCTAAGAGGAGATACTAATTGAATGCATACATTTGTTTTGAAGATTTTTTTTTTTTTTTTGGTTTCACAAGAGTGAGTAGCGATTTTATTTCATTTTTCCTGTTTTTTGCTTGATCTTGAAAGTTTTCTTCGTCTTGTTTTAATTTTATGAGCAATTTAATTGAGTTATGAAGCGCTTGGTTAATTTCTTAAATTGGTTTTCTTTTTTGCTTCAGTTTTAAAACTTGAATTAGTTTGAAACTATGTGAAACATTGCTTGTTTACATTTATGTGTGCAAATATTGTGGTAATTCTTTTTTATGCTTTTGACATTGTCAACAGTTGTTTGTTAATGTTTCGATGGGAGAAGGGGGGTGGAGGGGTGCTCAGTATGTCAATAACAACAATGACGTAATTCTAAATGCTTGAATATCAATTTTCTGATTGTAAATGATGTCATTTGGAAGTGTCTTGTCTGATTTTGTCTTTTTTGAGATAAAACGCGATACAATAACGGACGGAAGTAACATTAATTTTACAATGGCTACCAATTTATTGTAAACAGGAGAATGTTGTCCAAAACAGTAAACCGCAAATTGCAAACTGCAAATCGGAAAATCTAAAGCGGGGATTTTTGCTACCGGAATTCAGACACAGGAAACGAGTTGAGCTAACTTGGGAATTAGGATAGCTTTTTTTTTATTTAAAATTTGCACCCACTCAAGGGGTTTTTACACCCTTATTTTGCCAGAGACACAGTGAGTGCTTTAGGAAGGAAGAAGGGGGTTGCAAAGGAGGTGTCGGTGTACATTGGTCTTGAATTCCTGACAACTAAAATAATTGTGAAAGAGTGAGTGTGAAAGAGAGTTCCACATTCGTGTAGTACGGCTAAAGAACGATTCTCTATACTTGAGTGTACGTCCGAAGTTGGGCTCGAGGGTAAACTGATGTGCATTCCTAGAAGCGCGGGCGATGAATGAAACTGGATATTTCACTAGAGCACTTACTGTAGAAGTAACGATTGAAGAAGAAGAGAGAAACACGAATCCTTTCGACGGTGATCTAAAGCCGTGAATTAGTCATTGATGTCGCAATCACCAATCATTCTTAGAGCTCTTTTTTGTATACCATCCAAGAGCTCGTTCCACAAGAGGTGGTCAGTGATGCACATACTCTCATTGATGCAAGTGCCACTCATGAACAGCATTGTGTTTTCGAAGCATTAATCTCTATGCATTTTTAATTCCCCATTGTAAAATGCTGTTTAAGTCAAGTCCGAAGAGGAGGGATGTGAGTCTGGGAATGAATATGAAAAGCTAAGGGTACAGGGTACTATCCTCAGCGAAACAATTTATTGGATTTGAAGCTGCAGACAAGAGATCATTTATAAAAATGAGAAAGAGGGCCGGAGACAAAACGGAGCCTTGGGGCACACCAGAATTTACTTTGTGGGTTTCAGACTTGAATCCGTCTAGTACAACTGATACTGAACGGTTCGAAAGAAAGTTTTTAATTCCGCTGAGAAGGAATTCGTTGAAACCGAAAGCACGTATTTCGATAAAATAGCATATCAAATGTCTTTGAAATAGCTTCTTTTTGTAATTTACGTCGAGATTTTACCTTCAGCGATGAGGCCTATTGTTTGCATGAAACAAACAACAAAATTGAGACCCAACAAGAGCGTCCATTAGTTCCCGGTAAACTCATTGTTTGGTTTTGGTGTGAATTTTTGGACGCCGCCGGCTTCATCAATATATTTCGGACACTTCGGATGCCCACCAAAAGAAGCCGCAGCGCTGATATCTTACATACACTTTGCAATATATACATTTACACATGCAGTCCGACAAAGGGTCTTCGAATAGTCAAGGAAGCTTTATAACCAAATTCAATTAGCACTTAGAGGCTGACACTCTTCAACTTAAAGAATTGAGTGGGGCCTACAATTTAATGCCGATTTCGACTGGCAAAACTGAGAAACATTTCTCGTGAAAAATAAGACATAAGCAGTACCCATGATCCATGAATGATGCCATAAACGAGTAGATTTGGGCACTACTGATTGCTTCTTAAATGGCACAAGATTAAAGAAACGAAAAAACAATCAAGGAAGACTAGTCACAGCGCCCAATACGGAAGAGTTTAAAAGAGCAATGCAAAAGCTTGGCAAAAACACCTGTCGAACTTTTCAAGCATCATATAAATGTTCTGAAAAATGGTATGCAAGTAGTGTCCGTGGCGTAGTGGTTTTGTGCGTTGGCTGTTACCCAGAACGCGTGAGTTTGAATCCTGCTCGTGCGCTTAAGTTTTTATTTCATCTTTCACGGGTACTGCCTCTTGCGTAGAACTGACAACACTTCTAAGAGTATCAACTTATCAGGAAAAAAGTGGTTCTGAACGTTGCCGTTCCGAATCGGTGTTAAATTGTAGGGCCCCTCAATTTTTCGCAAGCCCTCAGAGAATTGTTTATGAGTGTAAGGCACTTAGGCTTTGGCTCTTCTAGAGCTGTCGCGCCACTCTGTTTATGTACCATTCAACAGATAATCCACCAAGTATAGGGAGTGTTACCATTCTCCAACAATTTTACGGACACGTACCGGCGACTAATAATTTCGAATCGTAATTGAAAACCACAAACGCAAAACTTGCCAAAGATTATGCTCAGATTTGATCAAGCTCCCCGATCATAGTAGCGTCTTCCATTACGAAGATCTTGGCAGTAAAAATGTCAAGATTAAAATTGACATAAGAATTCACATGGAAATTCCGCTTGAATATTTGATTGTTTATATTTTTCAATCAGTAACAAATACACTTGACAGCCAGCCAACTTCTGTCAAAAAGAAAAAAATCCAAAATACACCTTCCAAGAACAGGAACCCAAACCGGAAAAATTTCACATTAAAAGACTTTTATTCCAAGAATAAACAAGAAAAGAAAAATATCCCACCCGACAAATCGAAAATGGAGAGTGAATCACCCAGAAAGCTTTATTTTCACCTTTTTTTTCTCTCTTGTCAGAGTTTATACGCAAATTTCGTTTAACCTTTTCACTTTGTCAAAAAAAAAAGAAAAAAAAAAGTTTAAAGTAAACAACATCCCAGACAAAAAAGGTCAAAGGTAAGACACTTTGTACACATTCTTAAATTGATACACACACTCAACTGATAAACGTCAAATTTGTGTCAAAGTGAAAAAAAGAATTTCTACACAAAGCGAGTGGATGTTTTTTATTTCTGTTTAAATTATAATCACGTGGTGTGTGTGCGTCTGTGTTGTCTGTTTTGTTACCCTTGATTGATTAACTGTTATACATAAGTTACAACAACAATAAAATTACTACTCACTCTCTCGTAATAAATAATATCTGTTTGATGCGATGTCTCAACATCAACACTATACTTATCATTTTCTCATTATACCGTTAGGCTAAAACCAATATAGAGAGGGAAGAGATAGATACTTTTGATTATTATTATTATTTTTATTATCATTTCGCATTGTGCTTTGAAGAAAACATTTTTTTTCTTTTTTTCATAAATCAACTCAGCAGCGTCGAGCTCTCGAATGTCGATGTCGTCTTCTTCGTCTTCATTATAATTGGTTTCTTTTTCTCTAATACACAATTTTTATTCTCTCCATTCATTCGGTTCAAAAAAGGAACAAAAAAAAAAAATAATAAAAATAATATTTCACCGAGTTGTTGTGTATACATATTTCTTTCTGTTTGTTTTGTTATGCGAGTGGAGCGTATCCAAGATCTCCATTATTTATCTTCAAGCCATTGTGAATTGGCTTGATTTTGTTTTTCGTTTGTATCTTCGATAAGCGAAAATAGAATGACAAAAAAAAGAAAAGAGGAACTCGATTGCCAGTTAAAGCTATCGCTCGCTTATCATTAAGAAATAGAATTCACAGAATTATGAATATTCCGTTTTATCATCAGAACTGTGCTAATTCGATTTTGTTATCTCTCGAAAACGTCTTTATGTGGGGCTTTGACAATCAATATAGAGCTTAGTGAAGTTGTTGTTTTTCTTTCCTTTGAAGTGAAACCTTTTGTTGAATATTAATGTATGCATACTGTGTAGTGAAGAAACAGGTGTTTTTTTGTTTTTTTGACGTCAGCAAGCATGTGTCAATAGAATTATTGTGAATTTTACAAAAGAAAAAAAAGTTGCCAATTGTTGCAAAATTTTCAAAGGCAATTGGGTATTACGTATTTATAGTTTCGCTTGAAGCTATTTCCGGAATGAAATCATGATGAGTTGACTTTTATTCTAGAAGTGACGTAGAGAAAAATTCCAGCGAACATTAAATTCGATTAGTGTGAGTTGACTGCGTAAGAGTTGTTTGCAGGAAAATTAATTTTGATTTCGTAGGAACACACAAATTTGATAAAATGAGATGAAAAGTTTAATATGTTGAATAGTTGGGTTTGATCATCCGTCTTCATCTCGAAATGATGGAAGTGACAGCCATAATATCCTCGAGACACCCGCTGAAGAGGGAATCTGTTGACTAGGCTCATAAAGCGCGGCTAGTCATTTTAAAGACAGGTAAAGTCTGAATTAGCTGACGATGACCAAGGTAACGAACATTGATATGGAACGTTAGATCATACGATCATATTTGGGTATTAATAGCAATACTATGGCCATAAAATGAAGTCCTGCAAGACAAGTGAAATAAGTTTCTAATCAGCCAAGATAAGATCATACCACTTTCGGCTTCAAAGCAGATAATGGAAGGTACGACGTTGAAACCATCAAACTCAGCGAAAGGAGACGGCAAGTATTCGAGCATACTTCTGATAATTGAGACCGGGTCAGAGAATTGCACGCATCGAAGAACATGGTCGTTGCAAGTACCAGGTTCCGGTGTTAGGATATCCACAGAGCCGCCTGGAAATCGCCATGAAGTAGACCACGATAGAACATCGCCACTGTGCAAGCCTGATCTCGATTCGCTCTGGGCTGACAACACCGACTCGGATCACTACCTTGTTGGACGGATTGCTAGTATAACCTTTTCTGACTCGAATCATCACGACTGCCTTGAGCAATGATAAAATCATTGCAATGCGCTGTTATGATGCATTAGCTGCATATATTACAAATTCCAAAGTAGCATGAATTATACCAACAACATATAATTCATATCGTACCAGAAAGACTTTTGTTTTTGTATTTTACAACTCGACCGAATATAATTCACACCCAGTTTTTAAAAAAAAATGTGCATTAGAGAGCGCACTGTCGACGACAAAATCAGGTTGAAGAGTGGTAACATTAAATACCTCTTACGATATGGGAGCCGATCAGTCGGTCAAAGTATAAGTCCAGGACCTTTCCGTTGAAACACCGGTTAAGCTCTGTTGAAAGCCGGAGGAAACTCCGTGCCAAAGGAATACTTTTTGATAGCCGATTGAGAGATCGTTGATATTCGGAGGGAACTCCGTTGATAAGCCAAGGGACACCTAGTTGATACACCGGTTAATCGCCGTTGAAAGTCGGAGAAAACTCCGTTAATAGACCGGTTCAAAGCCAAGGGAAACCTTGTTAATAGCCGATCGAAAATTCATTGATAGCCGGAGGAAACTACGTTGATAGCCAAGAAGAAACCCTAAAGAACGCACGCATACGTCGTGCTTATCTTAAACTCATAACAAATCCAAAAAGTACATGAAGTTCCAAGCCGTAAAGGAAGAAAGTCATCATCAGGAAGAACTCCAGTCCTCTGAGGATATCCCAGCCTTGATAACAAGGAACATCACAGCGCTTGGACTTGCCTTTGAAACCAGACTGCCAATACCATAAGTACCTATTGTCAACTCCATTTTAGACAGAAGCCGCATAGATCGGAGCGACTACTGGTTTGATGATGAATGCTAGCCAGCTTCACGGAAGCTTTACAGAAGAAAGCATTGTAACGAAACAGGGAGCGAGGGCTGTATCAAGCATCGATGTTCTATCAATCCGTATCATGATGCAGTAGGCACCACGCTGCGCCTACTGTTAGGACGAAGTATGAAATCTTAGCTCACAACGGAATTCTGCTAGTGCTCTGAAAGTGCACTCAAAAGAGTTGCTCAACGGTTAGTTCTCTGAAGAAATGACGGAGCCACCTGGCATTGAAAAAGTCGAAAAGGCCGCATAAGCCGGCTTAAGGACACGAAGCTGCAGGAGCAGTTGACATACCAGTTGAGCTGACTGGCATACCATCGTCAGAAAAGTATCTCAAATAGAAGGTTGAGCTTTACTTGCCCGCGAGAGAATTCGGCATACACACGACTATACCGGCTGGCCATAATCAACATTTCAAGCCAAATTTGTTTCCTAGACAACATTTTAAATGGCTGCTCAAATCCAACAGACCTTACTTCAGTCTCTTAAGGCTCTTTAAAAATAAATAATTCTATCGTGTCTTCCAAACTGTTGCTGTATAGAGGTGGTACCTACTGACATACGAACCGAACTTGGGTGTTTAATCATGGCCGTGTTCGTTAAGAAGGTCTTGTGGAGGAAAGTTGGCCCTGTTCTCTAGGAAGGACACTTCCGGAGACGATAAAATCATGAGCTTTGTCAAATCTTACGAGAAGCAGACTGAAGTACACCAATGAAGATTGATAGACTACAATCGATTGGACCATGACCCCATGCCGCCGTCAAATGAGCAAAGAGGAAACTGATCCGGAAAGCTTTAAGCGGTACAACTTATGTTGACATACAGTGTTTAGGAGACAACTGTTAGAACTCTGTTTCAACAAAATTATCTTTGGAGACATCTTAACAGAAACGCTTAATCTAAATGGGATACCCCATTAGTTTTCTAACCAAAGCCTGTTGATTTTTTCATCCCAATGATTAGATATTCACCAACAAAAAAAGTGCCCAAAAACTTGTTAGCTTCAACCCAAAAAAAAAGAAGGTATGCCCTTGAAGAAAATTTGCTTATTTATTGGCTCATTTCCATAATATTCAACGAAAATATTAAGACAAGGAAAAACCCACTCCAAATGTCAAAAACTCCATACAACAACTGTTGACACATTTATCCCACAAACAAACAAAAAAAAAAAGGAAAAAAAAAAGAACTCCACTAAATCATAGCATCATTACCATATTACCCGTTCTGAAAGAGTCGACAGCAAAAATGTGAAAAAAGCCCTTAGCAAGCAAAAAAACACATTCTACGCTTTTAGAACTCTCCACTCTACACAATTCCCATCAAACTATATATCCTACCCCCTTCAAACAATTCCCATTGTTTAAAATATAATAATAATAAGAATTAAATGGAAACGAACTAAAAATGACAACATCTCTGAAGAACGTGCCATTCACACATTACTCAAACTCATTTAAACCCCCCACCCCCCGTCCCCCTCCCATCATTCCGCAGTCCTGAGTTCCATACTCATATCTACATCCCCATTTATGTTCTATTCTTTTCGCTCGTTGTCGTCGCCGTCTTAGCATTTGGCAAAGACAAAACGTTTTCTTTTTTTAAGGTTCGGTAAGAAAGAAGCATAAGAGAGGAATAAAAATCAGGTCAAGTGACGTTGATAAGAAGGAAACTATACGGAAGGAGACACACGACGAAACATTAAAAAATGGAAAAGATTGTAATTTTCATGCGATACACAACACTTGTGTGAGTATACAAATCTTTAAAACCCCCCTCCCATCTGATAGCTTCCCAACCAACCACCACCCACTTGACAGAGATCCAAATCACAACATGGTGGCAATTTAATGTCATAATAACCTTCAAAGGTTGTGCGAGGCGGCGCGCGGCGAGGCTGTGTATTTTGATTGCGTTAACATTTTAATTTGACATTTGTTGAGTTGTCCTGGTCCTCTCGCATCCTTGTATGAAATGCAATTGACAGCAAATGACAATTAGATTTATGAAAATGGCGAAAACAGCCTTGACAACTTTCTGTCTTCGAATCAGCCTTGAATGGCGATGCTTGCTAACCTGTCGAAATAGGATTGAAATGTTTTATGGGTTTGTTTTGCTTCCAAATCAACTTCCTCACAGGAAATAAGTAAAACAGAAAAGTTTTAATTCTACTGTAATCGTAATTCATCCTCATTCACCCCTGTTTACACTTGTATCCCTTTGTCCATCGAGCTTGGAAAAACATGTGAAAAAAGAGAGGAAAATTCTTTCGCAAAAGAAATGCGAAAAAAAGAAGAAAAAGCAAGACGAAGAAAAATGATAAATAAAACTCCACTAGAGCAATCGATTTACGACCCCATACAATGGCCACTCGAACAATATTTTATATCAATTTTATTTATTTACAGTTTCCGATACTTATCCGACATTCCGAAGTCCCCATGCCCACCCGCTGGGAATGTAAAAGTTCTACAGTGCTACTGCTCCTGTTTCCATCTAGGTTCAATATTGTAAAACACCGCCACCATCCCTCCTTCAACTTTCTTCATAGTTGTTTTGTATTATTATACACACAATTGGGTGGGGAGACCCAATGAGGTGCACGAAAGAGAGAGCCAACGTGAGTAGGTTGATGGGAAGTTTGTAGAAAATATACAAGATGGTGATTTATTCAAGTTTAAACGAATATCGAAGGACATGTCTTGCAAGGATACTGTGAACTATAAAAAAAGGGGCGGATATGGATGTGGGTTGCTAATATAAATGAATTCGCGAAAGGATACGATACGAGACTAAATTTATTGATAGGGTGAAAGTTGAAACTTTACCCGAGAAATGAGAGGGAATGGAGCGAACGCAAAAGGATCGTTGTGTGTATGCTTTAAAAAGAACGATGACGAGTGTCCTTTGAAGAAAATAATAAAACTTTGAACTGTGAATAGTTTTCAGAAAAAAAAAAAAAACGAGAGAACCCGATTAACATGAAAACTATTTTCCGAGATTTCTCTAAGATTCTCACATACTCTGCTGCTAGAAAGAAGAAAACGAGTTGGTATGTAGATTGAAATGTCAAAATCGCTATTGTTGATTCGGATCAGTTTTTTTACAGTTCTCATATTCTTTTTTTCTTTAAATGGAACACGAATATCATGCAAAAAGGACTTCCCACGGGGTTAAAGGTTTTATTTTAAAAGGCTTTTTTGCATGTATGAACGAGAGAGAGAGAGAGAGAGAGAGAGAGAGAGAGAGAGAGAGAGAGAGAGAGAGAGAGAGAGAGAGAGAGAGAGAGAGAGAGAGAGAGAGAGATGAAAAGGACTTTTTTTGCAGGAAGTGGATCTATTTAAATAATAATGAAAAAGCAACAGTCAGCTATAGTTGGGTAGTAGAGTGGGGTAAACATTGAGCTCATTGTGTTTGACATGGTGAGCGATGGGGGTTTTGTATTGTTTCCTTTATAAAATATTTTACAAAAGGAAAGGAGTTTTTTCTACGCTTTTTTTATTCTTTTTTGTTGCTATTGTGAACTTACTACTATTGGTTTATTTATTTCTTGTGGACAATGGGATTTGTTCACAATTTTTATTATGACTTGTTGAGGTTTTCTGTTTGATAATTCTTATTAAATTTTCGTTTTCCATCGGGTAAATCAGATATTGGTTGGTTTTTGTGGTGAGTGAACGCATTGGTATTTTGTTTTTTTTCCACAATGAATCATTCAATGCTCAGAAGTTCAACTTTTTTGATTTTTTCCCACGCCAAAGTGCCTTCTTACCTCCTAGCTGTGTTGCATCCCTTTATACGAAAAAGTTAACTTTTTCATTTTCAGCAAAGTAACGTTTCTTCAAAACTGAAATTCACCATCGAAAATTCTACTACGACTTGGACAAAAAATGATCACTCATACATACATGCATGCAATTGTCATCAGATAAAATATTAGTTCTTTGTATGTTCAAACGCTTCTCAAATCTCAACGCATACAGAAATTCGCTTTAATATCAGATTGCTTCGTGTGGTGTTAGGCTAAACAAAGTGAGATGATTTAAGCTATTGACATACTGCTTCCGAAACACAGCAACCAGTAGTCTATTTCTATGGGATCTTTAGAATAGAGAATCTTATGATGGTTTGAATACGAAGGTCGGCTAGCAACCTTGAACTAATGGATGCGATGCGATGCATGTCGGAACTAGCAAAGACGACGGTAAAAGTTTCATTGACTTCTGAGCTGGGTGTCAAGGGGCAATCTTTCAACTAAGGTTATCACTACACAATTAGTCGACGTTTCGGAAGCAGTGGATTTGAGGAACAGAAGAGTAAGTCATATAAGGGCTTACCATATGTACTAAGACACTGAAGAATAATTTCTAGATTCTCTAAAAGAAACGCCAACAGCATTAAGCGCACTCCTGCAAAGCTGGTTCACCGAAAGATTAAGTAATTTAAGAGTCGTAAAGCTGAAATCGTGGTGCATCGTCAAAAACAAAGATGTTTAGCCTCAGAAGCCGGCCAATATTTCTTACAACGAATGGAAAAGGTATAGTCTATCATCTCTACCAAAGGCGGAAGGAAACACTTTATCAACAGACGTAGCACTGCCACGAAGCAATGGACATCGCTTGTTGAAAGGTGTCATTGCAACCAATTTAAAACCAATGAGGACCTTCATAGTGTATATTGACACTATTATACTAGGAGAAAATCGGAAATATATTGGACTGCATTGGAATCACATAAAACGGAAGAACATTATCATCATTATCGTCGGCCTGGCCAATGAAGTTTATCCTTCATCTGCGCCACAACCGGGATCCGGTCTAGGTCTCCTTCAAAATTGTTAGCCGACGCTATCAAGTTCCGCACCCCAAGGCCATCCTTCCAGCGCAAATTTGATTTACCGTGCTGTCTCCTACCATGAATTCTTCCGCAAAGGACTTTCCAGTCGGGTTCTTCTCCGCTCATACGAGCTAGGTAACACTTAATTTTGGTCATCAAGTCTGCTTCGAGGTAGATTTGATATAGCTCGTAGTTATATCGTCTTCGGAATCATCCTTCCTCACAAACATGAGGAAGACTTTTCCCTCGAATGCGGCTAAGAGTTCAGAGTGCCTTTGGCTAAGCACCTATAGGTTTCGGATCCGTAAGTGAGTAGAAGAAGTCTATAGTAGGATTTTTGGATTTAAAGAGACTTGAAAGACTTAAAGAGGTTCTGTTAGTTATGAGCAGCCGCGTATTTCTTCTTTGATATTGTTATCGGCTGCCGGCTGCCACGTCGAATTAGTGCTCCTCCACCTTAATAATTTTTCTTCTACTATTGCCAACGTTTTCAGCAGACGGGGCAACCATGTACGGAAGAGCACCGCTTGGTTTATATTGAACGCGAGTCTTGTTGAATAGAGCAGAATTAAGATTGCGAAAATTTTAAAAACCCTTACAAAGTCTACAATATGCTGAAGAACAAAAATCTTCAAGCTCCACATTTCTGCACAGAAAACAAAAAACAAAGAAATTCCATTAATCTGTTTAGCGGTTAGAATCTGTTGAAGAAATGGCCTCTGACTGACAATTTTTGCTGACAGGTGACTGACAGAAAACTTTATCGATTGGCAAGTGTCATTTCAAGCACACAAATGTCATCGTTTCTATGACAAGACCCAAGAGCGACCTTGATCAATTACCAATCATGTCATTTTGTTTGTACTTGGCTCAAATAATCAGATATTTCAACTGCCATAAATGTTCACAAAATTTCATCTTACTCCTCCCTCCCCAAACATTAAACAAACAAAAACCCCACTAAATTGTATAAAATTCCCTGAAAAAAAAACCATCTCATGTTAAAAATTGACAGCAACTGTCAGCGAGATTCTTTCGAAATTCAATACGTGCACCTATGATGCGACTTTAAACTGACACATACATGCAATGCGATCCTTCAGAACAAAAACAAACACAGTAAACAAAATAGTGTTAAAATTAAGAACAAATTGACGTTAGACTCTCTTCATTTAGTACTTCATATTTTTTATCTTAATAAATTTTAACGTCAACCATAAAAAAAGAGCAGTTACTCTCAAACAACATAGCATAGCATAGCAAAAAAATTAAAATGTTTAACAACAAAAAACCTTTCAACGAACATCATAAAAAAAATCCCAATCTTTAATCACTAAAACTTCCCAAATTGCAAATTTGTTCCGGCATTATAATTTTATAGCCAGCCAACCTTCATCGTTCTCCTTCTCGTTCTTTGTTTTACGACGATAGTGTTCAGTAGTCATCTACATTTTTTTTGTTCTTGGTGTGTCTGTGTCTGTTGCATTTTTTTGTGTTTCCTCTGCTCACTTTTAATTCTTCATTTATCCACAGATTAATTAGCATACGCTCGACAACATTAATGCAAAAACACAAAAAAATTAAAAGGAATTGTAATAATAATAAGAATAAAAAAAATAGCAAATTCGCGAGAAAAAAAAAGAAAGCGAAAAGTGAAAAAGTCAGCCATACAGTTTCTAGTCGAAAATCTACGAACTACAGCTACTGCTAGTGTCGGCCGGTAGTCGGTCTCCGTATACCGTATCATGCCTAAGGAAAGACCGAACCACGGAGAGAAAATAAAAGGTCGAACATTTAAATCACCAAATGCGTGGTGAATAGCAATGAAAAGATATTCCCCCCGGCATTAGCGGTGGTGGCAGCGGCGGCGGCAGCATTTAGTGATGGCAACGAAAGAGTACAAGAACAAAATGCAAATGATGTATTTTATAGCAAACGCCATAGATACAACACATCAAGCTTTATGTAGGACGTCGTAGGGTAGGCATAGGCATACCTACCAATATCCATCTATCTAAGGCTAGCTAACTCTGCTTTGTCTTTTAATAAGACAGAAGAGGAGACAGGAGTACCTTAAACAAAACAACGAAAAAAAAGCGTGATTTAAGTGTCAGTGTTTTGTATGCCATGTTGAATATGGTGCTGGGTGCCTATTGTTCGCCGACCGACTTCTCCTATAGTCATCGTTTGTTTTTTTTTTCACTCTAGGAACTTATAGCTCTCGGTCGGTCGGTACAATATTATCCCGACTGACAGTGGGACTGGAACAAAAGTTAGAAGAATGAATAACCTTGCGATCGTAATTTATCTTCGCATTGTCTAATTAATTTTTTCTCAAGGTCTTTGGGGAGAAATGAATTTGTGTACCTGGTGTCCACCTTTCAAAGAAATTACGAAACAGTGTCGTTATTTCAAGGGTTGATGGGACGGGGAGAAGGACCATTGAACAAAGTTATTAGGATCTGTCGAAATTATACATAGTTTTATTATTCAGTCAATGAAGCCAAATCGTTGGGGTAAGAGGTACAGAAGTACAAATGACATCCAAGTCTTTTGAAATCCTTGAAAGTTTTTTTCGTCGTAGCAGTTCGTAACCATAATGCAAGTCATGGTTGCAATTTCTGTTTCCACAAATTTTCGCGCAGTTTCAAAACGTTGTCATTCTAAATTTTTCCAGGAAATGTATATAAAATGACACGTCAAAATAAAGGTCAAACAGTCTTCTATCAGCGACTACAAAGCAATACCATTTCCGACATTCGCTTATTTAGTAATGGACTGGAGACTTTTTTTTTGTAAATTCTGTCTTTTGTTTTTTTTTTTCGTGCAGCTTCGAATCGCTGTTACTGTCAATACTGCTTTGTGACTCATGTCAAATGATACATCAAAATACTGGTCTGGAAGTCTTCTCTACACCACTGAAAACTTAAATAAGTTGTCAGCTCTGGTTACCGAATTGTGATCCTTTGACGAATTTCGTGCAGTTTTTGTCAAAGTTCTTAAATAAAGGCCTTACTAGAACCAAAACTGGTCTTGTCTTCGGTTCGATTTATTATTTTATCAGAAATATCATATTTCCTGAACATGCCTCTGGTCATTTTTTGGGCTTCTGCAGAAAGCGACATGATGACTTCCTGCGTCGAAAAAAGGTTTCATTCGTTCTGAAAATAGATACATGCTTTTATTTAAGCCAGAAAGCAGAGATTTTCTTGTAATTTTGAGGTTCTATAGGGTCAAGCAATCGTCGCTCTATGCCTGTTTTAGAATCCCTCAGTTCTGGATATGGTCCGCAATTCATCCGCATCCCAGTTTGAACAGCAAATTCTTAAAGAAACGGACAGCTTATCCCTCCCTCCTTCATAATCTTCACGTTAAAAGTTCTGCAGTTTCAAACCTTTAGAAGAAAGGGCTTTAAGGTTTTGATTGCTTTGATAATGCGCTCTATCTCTATCCCACTGTACCATTTGAACAAGCATTTTTCCCTCTAGTCTGTCTTCTTCTTAGTGTTTCGCAATATCTGCCACTAGTTTTTGCTATTTTTTTTTTTTAGTTCTATTGTAGCGCGCCATGCGGTCATTCATCCAACCTATTTTCAATCCGCGAAGCTTCCCAACACAGTTCCGTCCATCGTCGGTCGTCGCTATATCATTCATTCAGTACTTGCGGTTTTTTTAATTTCTTTTTGTCCGTGTTTATTGTAGAATGTATTTTATCTAAGCTCATTCCTTCCTCTACACATCCGACGTACCTACGTTTTTGTTCGTCTTCACTTCCAGTTCCTTAAACAGCCAACTCTCCCCGACCCTATCCCCACAAGTCTCCGTTTTTGTGTGTTTTTCATGTTTGTTTTGATTTTTGTTGGTTAATTTTTTCCACCCAAAGCAAAACTATTCGCGCTTTTATGCGCCCTTCTCAAGTGTGCCCCTCATTCCTCCCCCAATTCTGCTGCTGCTTTTGCTGTACTGCCACCATGACATTCGATTTAGAATTAAAAATCTGAAATTGAAAATTGCATTGAAGGGTAACTAAGGTAGCGCACCGAAGCTAAATCTACACCATAATGCTCGTAAAAGGGGTAGGTTTAACCAACCATGATTGTAATGATGGTGATAGCTAGCTTCTGGACTTGAGAGGGACGCACGATGCCAAAAGGGATATGCCTCACGTTCAATATGGAAACACACCAAACAAGCTTCTTTCTCTCTTTTTCGAATTTTATTTTGATTTTAATTTTGTTTTTCGTAAAGCTCTGTGTTTCTGGTTGGATTTTTCTTTTTCGTTTTAAATTAAAAATCGATTGTATATTATAGCTTGTTATTTTTATAGGGTGTGTGTGTTTTTTTTATCGCATTGTTTGCCAGCCAAAGGATTTTATGTATGTAGGGTGAAGGTTGAATGGATTTTGCATTGTAAGTACGACGACGATGGCGACGTGGAAGGAGGCGAAAACATAAATTTAGGATGAACGGCAATGAATTTTGTAATAGGATTTAAGAAGAAGTTGGTGTTTTTTTTTTATTGTTTTGCTAATTTGGAAAATTTAGCCTTGTCGGGGGACTTATGGATTTTGTTTGAAAATTTAATATGAATGTGCTGAAACGATTACACAATGGAAAGGACCAAGTTTTTAACAGGTCTTGTGTGCTGATGTGTTTTTTGAGATAGAAATGATTATTCAAATTAAAGGCGAATTCGCTTGGAAATTTATTATTGAGCTCTAACCCTTTCTTTGTTGTCTTGCTTGTTTTTTTGTTTTCCTGGAAGTAGTACATCGTTCGATAACACTATTGAACAATTGCAGACTTCTTGGAAATATTTAAATTTCAAACATATGCGCCAATTTGAGCTCATATTGAAAAACTCTCATGCAGCTACATATATGTATAATGTTCGAAAAGAAAAGAAATAGACGGGTAACTGAATTATTGATGATTTTGTGAGAACTTGAGGGAATGTAGAAATTAAAGCCATTCGACAACAACGACAAAGGTCTAATCAGTGTTACTTTTAAACAGGAAGGTCTGCCACTGACAAGTTTTTCCCTCTAACACAGCCATGCAGAGTCTACTTTTATTATTCCACAAATTTTCGGGCAGTTTCAAAACACTGTCAATGTTGATAACACGCCAAAATAAAGGTCAAAGAGTCTTCTATGAGCGACTAAAAGCAATACCTTTTCCGGCATTTTTAGTAGTGGACTGGAGAATAATCTTTTTGTAAATTCTGCCTTTTTTTTCGGGCAGTTTCGAATCACAGTTACTCTCGTTGTGGACCATGTCAAATGAAACATCGAAATAAAGGTCTGGAAGTTTTCTCTTCATTACTAAACACTTAAATAAGTTGTGAGGTCTGGTTAGCGAATTGTGATCCTTTAACGAGCTTCGTGAAGTTTTTGTTAAAGTGCTTACTCCCTTTTCAAATTTCTCGACCACCAAAACTTAAAAATTGGTCTTGTCTTTGGTTCAAGGCCTCAGAATAAGAACAGGTACTTCCCAGCGATACTTACTATCTCTGAAATCCATGTAATAGTCCGTAAGCACTGTGCATAGGCATGGGTCTTGTAAGAAGGGGGTAATATCGGCTAACGAAAAAATTATCCGAATGACTTTTGGTTCTGTCATAAAAACGAAGACCTAACTGCGAACTGTAACATCATGAAGCCAGAGAGCCAGCTTCTGTGAGGAGCAGGTGGACTCTGGATAGGACCGAACTCTGTGAAGAGCAGGTGGACTCTGGGTTAGTCCTAACTCTGTTAGGAATTGGTACAGTCTGTACTACTAAATTCTGTAAGAAGCAGGTAGACACTGGAAGACCGAACTCTGTGAGGAGTAGGTGTAATCTACTCTGTACGAACAAACTCTGTGAAGAGCGATAAAACTCTATAAAACCAAAGTCTGAAAGAGTAGGTATGCACTGTAAGACCCCAATTCCCGGCGGAATTGCTCTAAAGGAGCAAACAATAAGAAATTCGGTTCAAAAATTCACCAACTGCTTTCTCCTAATGACAATTGTAATAGTGGGATACGTCAGGCAACTCAATATTTGCTATATTCTTACGGTAGGGTATGAGCTTTGACTTAATGCTTAAATTTCACACGTCATAATTTTGGCACAAAAACCTGGTGTGAATTATATCACAACGAAGTGTTATTTTGTTTTTGTGTATAGAGGAAACATTGATTGCTTGTTGGCTGAATTCGTTGTGTGCGCTTTTGGTGGTCGTCGTCGCAACAAAATAAATTGGCGGGTCAGGCTGCGGATCGAGACTTATAGTCTGGGGGGGTTTGGGTCGTAACAGATGGTTGACGGAAAGAAAAATACGCCAAAACAACTAGCTTCATATTTCGATCAATTTGGTTCACCAAATCTGCTCCTCAAAATATGAAGTGAGCAGATAAAATGTCGGTAAATTTTGTCGAATAATTTGAGTGTCCGTAATTCCTTTTCGTGACTGAAGGATTTCTGTTACCAATTTAATGACAATTAATGCATTAAACCGCGTCTCGAATGGTGGCTTTTATATTTTAGTTGTTAAGCCCGCTCCCCCTCCGTGAACATAGATTTTTATGTATTGCGTCCCTCTTCAACTTTGAATGCCTACATCAAAAAAATCGACATAATAAAAACTATATTAAAACCCATAAGAATGACATAATAACCATTGCCTGCTATCTGCACATTAAAAGTTTCTTTCAAGTCTAGCTTTATGCATGATAATCTGCGACAGAGGACCTTACGCCCCACCAAACAAGCAACCAACCAACCGAGCGACAACAAAACACCGCCACAATGCCAGTCTTGACGAGACGATAGAGAATCGACCTAATTGATATTAAATTCCATTGGGGGAGAAGGAGATTGGTGCAAACAGACTCTTGGATTAACTACTGTCAAATAAATAAATAAAATATTCATTTCGAAAACATGGATAGCGGTGGTCTGGTCATGTTGTACCTGTGCTTGTCGAAGAACGAACAAGGTATCTCCATACATACTTGTCTTATGGGGTGGTATAGGGGAACACAAACAAATTGCGATGAACAATTAATAGGTCATTTCAAAAATTCAGCTTGTCCTTTTAGGAATGAATGAATCCATGATATGGAAATTTAGTTAAGAAAAGATTCCCGAAATTATTAAGTTAAGGAGAAAAAAGAACAAAATTAACAATAAGAGCATGTTGACACTTTTTTTCAGTTCACTGGGTGAACTTTTAACTTTGTGAATGGGGTGAAAGATTAAGGGTGGGACTATATTCGTTTAATTATTGTAAATGAGTATTATAATAAGCCAAATTGTTATTTCCTCTTTGACACACGCGATCTTTAACAAGCATAAAAACTATAAGCTGTCTAATTGGTTTGAGGTGTGTTTGTATTTTAATTAAATATTTATTGCTCTATTCATTTTACTGAGCAGTTAGTTCGTGTTCGATTGACATATTCAAGAATTAGAGATTTATCAGTCAACTGAAAGAAGAGTAAAAAACTATGCCAGGCAGTGCTTGATTAGTTTGCTGTACTGTGTGAGGCTTACAAATGCTTGCCAAGTTCATGAAAGAAATTTTTAAGGACATACTTGAAAGGACTTTTGCGTTACTTTGAAGATACTCAAAGCACTAATTAATTAAGAGAATACTTGCTGAGGTAAAGTACTATTACTATTACTTACATATTGTACTTTCAAAGACTGAAGCACCGAAACCATAAGTACTTTATAGGTCACTTGGTCTGTTTACATAGGGACAACAGACGAGTTCGACGTAGAAGACCAAGCAATAGACTTGTGTGTGAATAAAGTACTATGCAAAAGGGTTCTAAGGATGTTCGATGCCCCAGGTGACACGAATAGGCAGGTATAATGTCCCTGGTGGCACGGATCAGTAGGTATAATGCCCCTGGTAGCACGAATCAGCGGGTACAATGCCCCTGGTAGCACGTATCAGCAGGTATAACGCCCCTGGTGTCATGGATCAACAGGTACAATGCCCCTGGTAGCGATTAATACGGACGGCCGTAGCACTAACCGTGGATCAGCAGGTACCAAACTAACTGGTGGCAAATGGCAATCAAAAACGGACGAAATAACTTCAATTTCAAAACCTCTTACCGCCGCCGCCGCGGAGAGGAGAAGTGAGCTGAAGTTTCGATTATGAAATGGTCGGACAACCTTCCTACTTCAGGTTACTTTGACTACTATTGGTTGCAGTAGTAGAGGCGATTTAAGCACTATTGTACTAGTCTACTTATAATATTTTCCGAAGGGAGTGAGTGTGAATTGTATAAAACAAAGTTCACTTCTAAATGGGAAAATATTATACATAAAAAAGCATGTGACTTAGTTACAAGTGAGCTTATGTAAAGCTGTTTGATCGACTTGTGGTTTTTATGAGAAAATTTCTTACCAGGGTTACCTGACTTCGACATAAGTTATTTGAGTAAAAAAAAGCCTTAAGCAGAATACTAAACAAACTTTTACCAGCCTATTGTCTTGCTTTGAGAGTTAGAGTTTATTCTACTATCAATTCTTTGAATAAGCTGGAAAAAACAGCGTTTGATTCATGCAGTAAAACATTAGGAAAAAAGTGGGGCGTTCGACGAATAATCATTTTACTAACGCACGTACGAAATAGATGTTTCGCATATGCACCTCAGAAAAAATTTCAAATTTGCGTTGAAATGTTGTCAAACTCAGGTTAACACATCGCGATTTCATGCGGTAAAAAGTAAGGATACACTGGTCAACAAAATTTAATTGTTTGATTGCAACAAGGATGAGACACATCATTTCTAGTAGGGTTTGAAAGATAAAGAGTAGTTCTAAAGAATGCTGTAGTTATAAAGGCCATACAAATTTTCTGTCCTCAAAAAATTTCTTCAAACATCGCCAAAAACCGTGTTTAATGTTGTTGACCTGTGAATTAACGCTATGCGATTATTTGGTGTTTTTGCATCTCAGATTGTCCCGACAGCTAAATTGTAACGCAAAATGGTCAAATAAATGTTACAGTCAGGACTTTTTTTCGATCGTAAGTTTCCACGACGATATGGCTGAATTTATAAGACGGGCAGTCCAGTGGCGAAGCAGTTGTTGGGCGCGATAGATTTATAATAAATGATTTTATTGGTTTCTCAGATTTAAACGACACTAGTTTGTAACTTAATTAAAATTTCAAAATCTGATTTTTATTTTTATTTCTGTGAAAGAAAGTGAAATTAATCATTTTTGATTAAATCATTGATTTTTATTGAAAAAATCAGTTGATTTAAATCGTGATTTAAATCATGATTTAAATCAAAATGATTAAATCATGCCAACCCTGGGAGTAGCCTAACAAACTGTAGCATATCTAGAAGGATATGGCCCACCTACAATAAATCCCGTAGTAATAACCTTATTTGCAAACCAAGGCAAGACATAGGGTGTTTTCATAAACATCAGCCTAACTTAGGCCTAACTTAGATCTGTTCATAAACTCAGAAACTGCGTCGTACAAACGCAGATGAATTGCAGTAGGCATGTTCATAAACGACATAAATATCATCAGCGTCGGGCAGATTGTGCAGCCATTTTACACTGACTGCAGACAGGAGACAGAAGAAGAGAACGTGGGAAATAAAAGCAAATAATTTGAATTGCGAAAAATGTAATTTATTATTCATATTTCGTTAATAAATTTCTATTTTAAGTGAAATTTATCTTTTTTTAAAGGAATTTTTTGGATTTTTGTCTGATGTTTATGAACATTCAGTGACTTACTTAAAATTGTACTAAAGCAGGCCTGCACGCGTTCTGCAGAATTTGTGCGTTCATTTATGCAACAAAGCAGAAAGTCGATTGTACTAACGCAGATTTCCGACGTTTATGAAAACACCCATAGCCAGGGTCGTTGCAACATGCACCGGACACTGGCCTGTTCGGGAACACGCATCTAAGCTGGGCATTCCCCAAAATACGTTCTGTCGTAGTTATGGGGACCAGCGAGAAAAGGAAACTGTTCCTCACTTCTTGTGTAAGTGTCCTGCCCTAGCCAAAACGAGAGCCAAATCGTTGGGAAAGTCCCTCTTCAATGACCTTTATGAGCTTTCCGAACTGAAGATCAAAGATTTGATATCCTTTCTAAACGCAACAAAGTGGATTTGAGGCGTATTTTAAACTAATCGTTTCAGTTCCTCTTCGAACTTGACATCGTCAGCTATAGCGAACTCAAAACAAAAACTTAGAATTTTATATAATCCCTCTTTTAATTTTATAGGTCAAGCTAGTTTTTATGGTATTACACGGCGCAACCCAGCGCTAATTGGGTCACCGAGCTAGACGTAGCCGCCATTTCTACTACTACTACTACTACTACTTTGAACTGTGGTAGTCCGGTGATTGGCTATTAATATCTGGTATGGTGGTCAGCTCTATCGCAAAAAAAAAAACAAGACACATAAATTTTGGAGGGAACAAGGACCGGCTAGAATCAAAAGGTGGAAAAGGATTCTACCAGTCCAATGTACTTACCGTGTTTCTTAAATTGTAGCCTCTTGTCTTTTATACAAAATAAGTTGTCTCTTTCAGGCTCAAAATAGCAGGTTTATAGTAAGACAATGGAAAGAGAAGCATAAAGTTGACATATTCAAAGCAAGATTCGACGGGCCTCGAGACAACTGTAGAAGAGGTGTTCCACACTTCACTTCAAGGGCAGAAAAATTAAATATCTGGGGAAGTTTGAACTATTATAAAATACCAGCAGAAAGAAACTATATTGAATGTTATTCTGCCAATGTTCCGCTTTGGAGAAGAATGACGTTTGACGCCCTTTTCCTCAACGATATAAGCGACCTATCAAGCAAGATGTATTAACAGACTTTGTTTTTCTTTAATTTCTGAACTGCGGAAGACAGAGGATGGTTAAGCTTTCCACATTCGCGTAATACGGCTAAAAAACAAATTTTACTGCGTTCTGGCTTCTTTGTGTTAAACAAAGAAAAATAAGAATTTTCTTCAACTTCTAGGACTACACGAATCTAAGCGTGCGTTCGTAAAGGTTTTCCCCCGTCCTTGAATCGGTATATCAACGAGGTTTCCTCCAGCTTCCTATTGCAACAGCTTCTAGCCAGGTACATAACTTTGGCTGAACTGCTCATTTCCCATTTGGTAAAAAGTAAATATCAACCTTTTCATCAACCAAATTATGTGCCGGATGATTCTCTTTCTTATGCATTACTTCCGATAAAATGTAGGTGTGAATTATATGATGAGAACTAACAGTTTCTCATAAAAAATGTTTGTATTTAAAGTTGAACTGCGGAATGCAAAAATAGTACAACTCAGGTTGATGAAGTCAAAACTTCACTAGAAATAATTCAAGACAGGGGATTTGTCAAACGTAAATGTCCTCCCACAGCAAAATCGAAAAATTCACTCCAAAAACGACAACAACGGTATCCGAAGAATATCACCTTTCACGCTTTAAATCAACTTTCCTTAAATGTCGATCGATATACAGATGCATTTAAAATCCACCATTGCTTCGAAAATAACAAACCAAAAAAAGTCCAACTCTCTGTGTGCAATTGGACGAAAGAATCAAATCAGAAATCCTATAAAAAATGATGATAAAAAAAGGAAAATAAAACTTCTTTATTTTTTGTGTGTGCTTTCTTCTTTCGTTCCTGTTTATTTTTATATTTTGTACTTTTTACGATCCTCCTACTATTTGCTACTAATTTTTTTTTTTTGCTGTTTTGGACTGTTTGTATATTTGTCTGTCATTAAATCTACTCGCCCCCTCTTAACAAGTTTGATGTGATTTGATTTCGACACAGAAAAAAGAAGAAAAAGAAAATAAGTTCGTTTGTTTGTTTGACTTCGTCTTCGTTTTGTATTAAAAAATTTCTGGCAAAGTTGCAAATTTTTTGTTTCTTAGATCCGCGATTGAGGTAATGACGACAAGAAAGTAGAAGAAAGCCAAAGAATGAAGAAATGCTTTTCCTATGAGCTGTTAGAGTTCTTTTTAAGCTTTTTTTTATTTTTGACACACAAAACTTAGAGAAAGAATTCATTCTTTTTGAGTGAATCACGTATGATATGTACTTATTGGACACAGCCGGACAGCAACATTCCCTATTATGAAAATATTAAATTTTTAGTGCCACTAGCAGAATGCCAACGTCAGAAACCAGAAGCCAAAAAATTTATCAAAAACAGACAACAGAGAGAGAGAGAGAAAGGCATTTATTCTGGTTAATTTGCATGCCAGGCCAAGCCAGTAAAGTCCGAACAAACAAAAGTAAGAGATGCTAAATTGACACTTCAGCTGTCATATATTTACGACTATATCGAATTTTTGTGTGTACGCTCTCGTTCATTTCGGGTTTGTTTTGAAGGCATTTTTTGTTGGCACGACTTAATTATTACACTTAGCTGGATGCTCGAGCCTCGAGAATGTTTGAAAGCGCAACCAACTGTCAGAGAGTCAGACAGACAGGGAGTGTGTGTTGTAAATACATTGGTAGCGGGAGGTAGTGACACATGACATGTCCGCCCGCCTTACTGCACGTTTCAGCATAAAATTCTGACGGACACTATTTGCGCGTTTTTTGTTAGTGAAATGGAGTGAAGTAAGCGCGCCAGGCAGCAGATAGCAGAGGTGTGATGGTGGACAATACCAAAAGCGGCGAATTGCTGTGCTGCTTATTCGCTTCGAGCATGTATCTGAATTTGGTTGAAGCGTTCATGAATAAATGATATTTGACTCGTTATGGAGGCAATTACGCTTTGCACATTTATACGTTTTATTATTTTTCCTTTTTTTTTTCCTCTCGACTTTTTGCTCTCCCTCCTGCGCTGCGTTTCAAAATCACTCAGTTATTTATAGTTGACAGAAGAGGCAATGGCGGCAATGCGCGGCATACATATGTTTTTAGTATACCGCTGTTACTGAAACTGGGCTGCTGCCTTGTGTGTTGATTGTGACAAAGGCAATGACAGTAGCAATGTCAGTATTGATATACTGTTTTGGCAGTTGACTGACTACGGTTCGGTTGCAGAAATCGATTTGTACACTTGTCATATATGTATGAGTTCTGTTTGCTGTGAAACGTGCTAGCAGCAGCAAGCAGTAGAGAAAAAAACGTCTATAGAGATATGAAAAGAGAGGAAATCCGATTGATGTTTGTTTTTTATGTTTTTTTATTGAATGTGGCTACTTCTACATCTCCTCAAAAGTACTCTTTGGATCTCGATTTGTCGTTCTTACAGTCGATTGAACATTGATATATTTTTCATATTTTTTTTCTTTTTTTATTTTATTTTATTTGTCTACGTATATGTATGTTCGTATAAAAAGCCTTCTTCTCTATTTGGAACGAGATGTGATGAAATGATATACTTGTCGATCTTTTACACATGCACGGCAAAAAAAGGAAGTGGGTAATGTTTTTGATATTTATTTTTCTTTGGCGTTTACTTTTTTTTTCTTCTTCAGCTTTATCTATACGGAAGAATTGGCAATATATTATGCGAAAGTGGGTACAAAAAAAAGAAGCGAGAGAAAGTAATTTTTTGCTGTCAGTTTGTATGCCTACTTTATATGGAAAATGTCAAATTAAATTAATGACAACAATTGGTGCGAGGTGAATTGTCAAAGAACACAAGTATGAAGGTATAGCGGGTTTTCCACTTTATGGATAGGTTAGGTGAATTATTGATAAAGGGGAATTCACACGCTTTTGTATGCGGTACACTTGTTAACCGAAAAATTTTGAAAAGAAGAAATAGTCATGGGTTTTTCGGAGTTGAGTACAATTTGGACTTGAAGTACAAGTACTTCGAACTAATGATTGTATTCCAGAGTTCTAAGCATTAGGAGAGACAGTCATGTTGCAAACGATGTTCGAGTATATTTGGTAGCAATTATTATGGAGTGATTTCAAGTATTAAAGTACTTCAAGTACAAACATACTCAAGTACTTAAGTACCGTCAGAGCGGGTGACTTTGGCCACTTTTCAGATTGAAATGTGAATAACTTTTGCAACAATTTTTTGTGTTTTATGAAAACTTTAACATTTTTACCTACTTCGCTCACTCTTTAAGTATGCTAAGTCTTGAACAAATTGATCGAATAGTTTCCAATACAGAAGCTAAAATATGGGTGGCCAAAGTCACCCTCCATAGCGGGTGACTTTGGCCGGGAGGACTTTTTCTTAATTTTCTAAAAAACTACTAGCAGCAAGTCAATTTCACCAATCCCAAATGAAAGAGCAGAGTTTTTCACTATATGTAGGTATTTTAATAGTAGTTTACACTGCATTTTCGATTTTTAACAGTTAAAAAAAAAATATGATTATGTTAATTTTATTTTAAGTTTTGATATCCATGAAAAGATATTGAAAAAAAAACAGTCTTTCTCGGCGATCCACTGTTGGAACAGGAAGTTTTTTCTCCAGATCACTTTTGTTAACCTGTGCAACATCTTGTCTTTCTGGATATATAAAGCTCTGCCCAGCACCTCTTCGTAAGAAGGAGACTGTTAACTCATCGTTGTAAATATTTAAGATACAGTCAACGTAAAATGTTACTTTTTTTTTTACTGCAAACCTGACCAAAAAATAGTCACCAACACTGATAGAAATATCCTCGTTGGCCGTTGTATCTTCGTCACTCATGATTTGTTGTTCTTGGCATTCATCGAGGTTAATACTATCTGAGTGATCCAAAGATAAGGACTTCATTGAGTTTAAGGTGGTATTATTCGTTGAGGACTCTGACGAAACGATGACCTGATAATACACATAGGTATACCTAGTTAATTTACCTATTTCATTCAATGAAATAGTTAAATAGGTATACCCTTACCTTTCGGTGCCTTGGCTTCCGGTTGCGACATATGTTTGATGGACCAGGCTCATCCGTATACATTTCTTCAGTGAAATCTTCATTTCCTTGTGTACTGGAAGCCTGTGTTAAGACGTTCGGCGATGTTGTGAAGTCTGCCATAGTGATACTAGCGCCAGGTTTAGTGTTAACCTTTTTCTTTCTTGGCTTCCTGGTTGAGATATCTGGGGTCCGAAGGCTCTTCATATAATCCAAAACTGACTCGCTTAGGGTGACCATATTTTCTTCAGGCGTCTTTAGATCGTTTTTTTTCCAATTTTGATATAATTTTTTGCCTATCACATGGATAAATTCCAGTTGCACGGAAGCCAAATATTAAATTCTTCTTAGCCTTATTGTCCTCATGTAAGCTATTCCAGACTTTTTCAAAAGTATAGGAAACACTTCTTTGGGCACTGTTTTGTTTTTCGAGTTTGCCAACTTGTAGTTTGTAAGGCTTTTCTTTAACAATGCCATCAAAGGTCGAAAGAAGGCTACATCTAGTGGTTGTGCTATATGAGTGCAATTGGGGGGAAAACAAATAAATTTAACATAAGTTTCTTCAACTACAGTTTGATAACTTCTTCTGAAAAATGGCTCGCAAGATTGTCAATAACACCAATGATTGCCTTTGGACCAATTAACTTCCGGGCGTGAGGGAAATAGACAGTTTGGAACCAATCGGAAAACACTTTGATGTCAAACCAACCATGAGACGTAGCATTATATCGGCATCCAAGTGGACCACCTTCCATCCAGTTGTTATAAACATTTTTGGCTTAAACAACGTATAAGGGTAACAATGTTCCAGTTGCTGTGCCACAAAACATTATCGAAGTTGAACTTTTAGAATGGGCCATAACTTGCTCTGGATATTTAACACCTCTAGAAAAAATGTCTTTTCTGGCTCCTTGATCGTCTGAGAAATTGGTTTCGTCGTAGTTACTGATGTCCAGCTGCAGTTTTCTAATATACCAACACACACACTCAGGTAGGATAATTAGGATGCACATAGTGCAGCTGCAGTGTTCTAATATACCAACACACAAATATAGCAGAGCAATAAACTATATTGCTTACAATTTATCAAACAAAACCTAGTGCAAAATTTAAGAGGGTGACTTTGGCCACCCGGCCAAAGTCACCCGAAATACCGGCCAAAGTCACCCCCCCATTTGGCATTTATTATAAAAAAAATAAAATTTATTGTTTATAAAATAGTTACGAGGGTAAAATTAGGAGGATTCAATTTGAAAAACAATACATATATCGGAGTCAAAGTCATTTTGCAATCATGCTTCTGCAACATGTTGAAAATATCCAACATTTTCAGGTGATTTTTTGTGAACATTTTTAATAAAAATAAAAATTGGTATATTTTTTTTCCTAATGTTAATTAAATAAGGCTAGTATGATCATTTTTTAGTCCATTCAATTATACGAATTTACAAAGAAGTTAGGAAAAAATCAAACCACTCCTTCATATTTTAACAATTTTTATAAAAAGGATTCATTCAGTGGCCAAAGTCACCCGCCCTGGCCAAAGTCACCCGCTCTGACGGTATATAATTTGTTTCAATTTCCACGTCAATTTTATAAGGGAATTCAAATTCATTTTGTATATCATTGGAAGCTAGTAGGTAGGTAGGTAGGTAGGTAAAAGTAGGTGTAAACTGCTACTTTGCTACTTAAGCACCAAGTACTGTACTTGGGTACCTACTTCAGAAGAATTATTGAAAATAAACAGCTTGATATTAGTGGTGGAAAGCAAAGCAAAAGCGTTAAACGACAAGACCAAGATCCGTCGAGGATAGTCTCGAAACCCAACCCCGGAGGACTTCCCGGCAGTGGAACAAAAGGAATTTCATGGGACATAAAGGTTTATGAGGAGAAGCCTCAACGAAATTTTCGTTCGAAATTGGAGACAGCTTAATGGTGTTCCTGGTGGCTGAAGAATCTTGTTGGATACGTCCCAAAGAGTACTACTAAAAGTACGTTAGCTTAGCCGTCACTATCATCATCAACTTGTGAGTCGATTGAGTATAATAACTTAAGTACTTTTGTTAAATCCTGATACTACTCTTATTATAGGTACATATGTATAGTCCAAGTTTTTTTTTATTAGGTGTAGTAATATGTGTCAAATACAGTGTTTTAATAGTTGAACCGTATTTCAAGTACTTCAGAATGGGCTAAAGTAGCAAGTAGCAGTTTTAAAGGGCTTTGCAGTCGTTAGTATTGCATTAAGTTGGTTTCAATTTCGTCAATTTTCTATATGAATTCTAGAAAGAAATAGTAGATCAAGAGAAAGGCCATTTTTTGTAGTACCTGTACATTGCTCTTACATACTAGGTGCAGATTGAACCAGTATTATGTGTGTACTGGCAACGTCAACACCAAGAGGCACAATCTTTCAAAAGTCCGTCTAGATTCTAGAATACGCAGACAACATTGACATAATTGAAAGAACACAGCGTGATATCAGTGGAGCGTCCGTGAGCTTGAGCCGGAGGCCAGGAAGATGGGTCTAGCGGTTAACGAGGGCAAGACCAAGTTAATGCTGTTAACAAGAAAGGATAATCAACAGATTTAACTTCGAGGAAATAAAGGACTTGGTCTACCTAGTAGTATCCGCTATAAATTCAAACAACGAAACCAGCGCTGAAATCAAACGAAGAATAAGTCATCTCTCGAGTCACCAAAGTGTCACCGTACAAAATCCAAATGTATGGTGCGACTTCGCTTAAGGCTGCTTCTAGAGAAAAATTCTTCCAGGTCCATTTTTGGTTCAGTCTGCATAAATGGAGAATGGAGACGAAGATTCAACGAAGAACTGTACGAGCTGTTCAGCAACACTGATCTGGGCAGGAGAGTTAAGGTCCAACGGCCTAGATGGTTGGGTCATATAGAGCGAATTTAAAATAATGCTCCGGCCCGTAGAGTCTTCGAATCCAACTCATAAGGACGTAGCAGAAGGGGAAGACCTGGACTCAGGTGGAGCAAACAGTTGGTAATAGAGGACCTCAACCAACTTGACGTGCGATAATGGGGACAACTAGCTAGGGATAGGGACTGAGTTGGCTGGAGACGCTTGTTGGATGAGGCCCTGGTCCGGCCTGGACTGTAGCGCCTTCGTAAGTACGTAAGCAAATTCTGGCTGCAGAACTGGTTTTTCAGAGTGTAACTTGACAAGTGGAAAAACATGGAAAAGTAGAGACACGTAGAACGCTAGCGCCTAAGAGAGATTGATACAAAAAAGGAAGGTAATTCCGATTGTCATTAAACCAATTTTGAAAAATTTCACTAGTCATCCAAGCGTTTTTGCTGGATCTATAGATCAGCGGAACCTTGAAACCGGAAAATGCTCTTGGACATTTAGACTTCCCGATTACTAATAGTTTAAGCTTATGTTTCCCAGTTGCATTCGTACAGGCCAAAAACGTTATTCTTTCTTTACTAGTTTTTCTTCCCGGTGCTGTATGTTCAGTAGACAAAACGAGTGTTTTATGGGGAAGAAGTTTCCAATAAAGGCCAGTTTCATCCGCATTATAGATTTGATGTGGAGTAAGAGACATTTCTCGGAATTTTTCATGTAACTTTTCCAAAAATGGATTAACTGCACTTTTGTTGCATGATAACTTTTCGCCGCATATTTTTAATGTTCTTACCCCGTGCCTTTGTTTAAATTTGTATACCCAACCTTGACTTGCTTTAAAGTTCGGGGCTTCTTTGAATCGCAAATTGAATTGGTTTGCTTTTTGGCACAGAAGATCTGTTGAAACTGGAACGTGATTCTCTCTTTGCCACGTAAACCGCAACTTACCAAAAAAAACATTCGAACTGATCTACAAAACACAAAAATGTATCCACATAACTCACCAGCCTGCAGCTGCATTCAATTTTTCTTAAGATATGTCTAGACAAATAACAGTTATCCACTATCCACGACTAAAAAAACAATTGCGTGCACGAACAAGAAAACGTGCAAGCTTTTACAAAAAAAAAATGTGCACGACTCGGTCGTACGAACTTGCTCCTGCATTTCAAATTATAACTCATAAAAAAAATTAATATTCGTAAATAAAAATTGAAATTGAAATATGTACCTACCTCAAAAAAAGATTCTATTTAAGAAAAAATTGATGTCATATGATTTCTTAAGAAATAGTAGATTTTTCGAATTTTTTTTTTTAATCGTCGGAGCGGTTTTTTTTAATTTTTTATATATAAAATTTTTCAAAAATGTCTTAAAATTAATTTGGGTATGCAGTATTCAAGAATGTATAACTATGCATTTTATAAGTAAATTTCGATTTTTAATAATGGTCCGTTTTTGAGATACAGAATTTTGAAAAAAAAAGTTTAAAAATATTTTTTAAAAATCGAAAAAAAAAATTTATTTTTTTGAATACAGAATATTATTTTAACAATATAAACTTACTTTCAAAAAAAAATTACTCTGATCAGACTTTTAATTTTCGAGAAAATCTGATAACAAAAAAACGGTTCTATGGGAGGTACCGTTTTGGAGCAATACAAAAATATTTTTTTTACATAAAATAAAAAATACATTAGTATTTTAAAACAAAATTTTCGAGGAAGTTTAAAAAAAATCGTAGGAGCCGTTTTTGAGAAAATTGAAACTTTTGTTTTTGGCCAAAAAAATCGTATGGTGGCTACCCTAAATTTTGATCTAAAAAAAAAAAATCAAAAAAACCACCCACGCGAATTTGCTCAAACCTCTAATTTTCAAGTTTGAAGTCAATCGGACCAGTGGTTAAGGCTGTTGGTGCGTTTACAGACAGACAGACAGACAGACAGACAGACAGACAGACAGACAGACAGACAGACAGACAGACAGACAGACAGACAGACAGACAGACAGACAGACGGATGGAATCGCCGGACCCACTTTTTTCGAATTCTCTATCATCGTAATGTCATATCTCATCATTATCTCAACTTTTTTTTTACGAATTCAATACTTGCCATATATTCTATAATATGTCGCAAGTAAATTTTCACATTACAGAGTCAAGAAAATTTCGAAGTTCACATTATAGAGATAACAATGAAAATTTTTGGCGATTCACATTATAGAGAAATTCGCATTATCGGTAATTCACATTATCGAGGGACTAAAAATAGAGTAGCGCGACAGCTCATGAAGAGCCAAGACCTAAGTGGCTTACTCTCTTCAACAATTCTCTGAGTGCGTGTGAAGAATTGAGGGGACCTACAATTTAACGCCGATTCCGAACGGCAGAGCACTTTTTCATGACAGATTGATACTCTTGGAAGATTTGTCAGGTCTTCGCAAGAGGCAGTGCCCGTGAAAGATGAAATAAAAACTTGGCCTGAGTAGGACTCGAACCAACGACGTTCTGCTTAGCAGTCAACGCACTTACCAACTAAGCTACGGGCAACTGCATTATCGAGGGACTACTGTAATTAAAAAACTGACATTGAAAACAAAAATCTACTCAAACTTTTAATTTACAAAAAAACGGTTAACATATTTCAAACTAAAATTCCCTCAAAAGGAAAGGAATGAATTATACCTACTGCCTCCATTTTCACGGACAAAGCAATAAACCATCACACCACTGAAAGGTTAATTACTTACGGAAACGAAAGTTTATTTTCAGGAACGAGTCCAGTTAAGAAAAGTAGAAAAAAAGGAAATAGAACAGGTGTGAATTTAATACTAACCTGGGATGGAATTAGTGCCATAAAAAAGTAGGGTTTCGTAGACGATAATTCGGTCATTGGCATTAGGTCTCTGTGAGCTCAAAAACTAGGCATGTCAGTACTCCATGGAAAAAAAGCGCAACCGACATCTACCATCATATTATTTACACATATCAATCTTAATTTGACAGAACGATTACGTCAGACAATAAAAAACAAAAACCTCCTGATTATGCAAAACCAAGCAGAAACACATGCACTCAGCATCATCAAACAAACAAACAAATAAAAAAAGGGTTCTCCCCTGCCCACACTTTGACCAAATCACATTAAACACACAAATCAACCCGCATTGTGATTTATAGCATCATCGTTCTCTCTTCTCGCCTTCTGTGTTCTGTCGCGCAGTTGTTCTCGATCTCGGTACTCGTTTCTCGTTTGTCGTTAAAAACAATATAAAAACATAAAACAAAATAATGAAAAACGAGAAGCAACAAAAAACAGCACAAAAAAAAAACGAATATAAATAAAAATGCGATTACAACTTGTTCTCTATTACTTATTAAAATATAAAACAAAGCAATACAAGATGACAAGAGGTGCTAACCGCGCTCTCTGTATCGTGCCGACAAAAATGAAAACATGCCGAAATATGGGTATAGACACAAAAACGTAGAAGGCAGGGACGGGACCGGGACATACCTAAACAAAGTGCAGAATACAAAAAGCGATGAAGGACAAAGGTTGGAGTTGTAGTCGGTGCGCCTGGGGGGTGAGAAGAGAATATTAAATTGAAGTTGGTGCGATGTGCCCTAGTAATTTCTATCTAAAGCATACAAATCGATCGATTGACGACAACAATGACGACGAAGTCTTCGTAGCTTGCGCTTCAACGTCAGATTCACGAGTACCTAAACCTAGCGTTCGTCGTCGTCGTTTTATCTTATCGACAGTCCACCGAAACGACTTTTTCAACTCGACAGACCCAACGGCCGACAACACCCCCTTCTATCAACTACTTAACCTATCGAATGTCAGAAGAAGACGAAGAAGTGGACCAAAAAACGTAGAACAGAGAATAGAACGAACGAGCGAGCGAACGAATGAATATAAAAAAATAAAAATAAATAAACGAAATAAAATTCACAAACGGCGAAATGGAAGAAGAACATGGAACGTTGGAACATCGTCGTCGTTGTCGTTATCGTGGTCGTCGTCATTGCTGTGGTGCTTGCGCTGGCTGTGTCGTTGTCGATGTTGATGCCGTGCTGCTTCACCGTTGTCGTCGCTGGTATAGTTGTCGACAAACGTTATTCAAGTCACGTGCCCTATTGCCGTTGCTACTTGTGATGCTCTTGCTATATTTTGTGCTCCTACTACGACCGCCTGTTCAAACTGCTCGGCATATTCTAAGGTGGTTTAAGTTAGTTGAGAGAGTGAGATAGGGCGGCGGAAGGTGTTCCCTAGCGTTCTTGGTATCTATAAAATAGACACCGACCACCCTAGAACTGCCCCTCCTGCTGCTGCTCGACTTTATGTTCTATCATCGTCATCATCGTCTCATAGCTACTTTCACGTCACGCTGATTATCATTGTATTTTGTACTCACTTGAATATAATATGTTTTTATTATTTTTTTTTGTATTACGGATATGTCAAAATAAAAGACAAAACAAAAAAATTACGAGGGATTAAAAACAAAAGAAAAGAGAAAAATAAGGGCCCGGCTACACTTCATTTTTCATTTCACTTCTACTTGCTTAGCTTCTATTTTAATTCAAATATTTATAACGAGCGGTCGGGAGGGAGGGGGTATTGTGCAGGAGGACACGAACCTGAGTTTGCAAGGGGCATCTGACAAAAAATAAAAAATAAAACCGACCGAAATAGAGAAACAGCGACACAAAAAATATATTTCATTGTTTTCATGCCATGATGCTGATGGGTGGTGACAAATAATGGGGCAAATGTCTCAAGCACTGGCACAACTACACAAAACACAGAAAACACACAACGATGACAATTCAGCAAAATCTGACTTCACCTCTATTGTGACTAAGTTGAATTTATTGTAAAATGAATTTGTAATTGTTTTTTTTTTTTTAAACTCTTGATCGTTTATTGACATTTGATCTCATCGAGCTTCCGAGATCCGAGAACTATCATCATTTTACTGTCGAGTGGTGAGATTTTTGTTTATACTCACCACAGTTAACCTAAGAGTTCAGAGATATAGCATAATGGCATCTGTCAGATGTACTCGTTGGAGAATTTGTTTTTGTCTAAATTGTCTTCTTTGTTTTTTTGTGGAGACTATGAAAAATTCGTTTTCACTCTTCTTTTCTTTTTTCTTTTTAATTTCGTGAGAGGGGGGGGGGGGGAATGGGGGACATGGGGTTACGAAAAAAATAAACAAATACCTATAATTTTCTTCATTTGCGAGTTTGTGTTAAAGCCATGTTGTTATTTGTGTTTTTCTTGATTATGTTTTTGCGTGTTTTATTAGAATTTTGTTTTTGTCTTGTTTATGGTGACTTAATATAAATTGGATTACTAATTGATAGGAATGAAGTGAGTGGGATGAGTTTAGTAGTTTAGAAGCAAGTAAATTGTTTAGATACAAATTTAAATTAAAAGAAATAAAAATAAGAGGTTGATTTGATGTGTGTTAGATGACGAGTTTGAAGTTGGAATGGAATGTTTGTCGAGGGGAACTTGTAGGGAAAACATACTTGGTAGGAAGACTGACAACATATTCGCCGTGACGACGTGTTTGAAGCTTTCGTAGAGTACAAAGTATCGACGACCGTAGACAAGCCTTTTTTTTAAATGTCGCCATTATCAGTAAAACACAAATTTTGACTTCAAAATCGCTTCCATACTCGTTTTGGTGTTTCCTTTGGTTTTTTTTTTTTTAATAAACCCAGAATATCGAAGGATTAACCCTTATTTTGTGGAATAAGTGAAAAATGCTATTACTAAAATAAAACTTCTCTTAACTGGAGTTTATCAGCTTATTCCACCGTGTAGGGTGGTTTAGCGAGGGAATAAGAAAAGTTACAAAATATTACTCGACTCTGTCAGTTCATTAGATAGCGAAACAATCGATTGCCGTATACCCAGCAAAGACAAAAACAAATCAGCCGTAAGAATGGCTTTTCTTGGCAGCCTCTGCCCAGGAACACAATCAATGCTTTATTACGCCTCTTTGATACCATAAACTCATGTTATCTAAAATGTAAAAATACACACAGGAATGTGCATAATAGAGATTTGGAAGATAGAGAATGAAGTTCCTAATCTTAATATTTGCGAGTTCGCTAAGCTCGCGTAAGAAAGGAGCAACCAAAGCCATTTTTCTAGCATTTAGAAGGGCAAAGCAGTCACTCAGAAAGTGCTGGAATGTTTCCCTTTCCGCTGTATTTCTTCTTTCTACAGCTTCGACAAAATTCGTTGTGGGGAATACCAAGTTTCATGGCATATTGTCCGACTAGGAAATGACAACTATACTGCCGTAAGGTTTGATCCTGGCCAACTCATCAGCGATTTCATTACTTTGAATGTCGCTGTGCCCTGGCACCCAGACTAGATTAATTTTTATATTGTCGCTAAAACTTGCGAGCTCCATCTTGTTATCTCTAACGATTCTGAATTTTGTCAGATTATTGTTTATAGCCTTGATAGCTGCTTGATTTGATTGCTACCTTTTTGGAATTTTGACTACTAGAATTTCAGCTTGAAATACGCTACATCTATCGGGCAGTCTTAAGGGTTTTCCCAATTCTTCGGAGAAGACACCGAGTTCCCAACACATCAACACCGAGTTCCATCTTGGAACCATCAGTGTGATGTCGAAATCCTTTGTAGGGCTATTAATTTTCCAATTTTGCCTAGTTGGGATATCAACCTTAAATTGCTTACCAAAGCTTAAGGTTGGTAACGTGTAGTCAGAACCCTATGACTATATTTTTTTTAGGTAATAGATTTAGAATTTTACTATGACCAAAAGACTTTGCAGTCCGCATACCTGATTCCCTCAGTCTTAAAGTACTATAGAAAACTGTTTCATGAATGTGAAGGTCAATTGGAAAAAGATTCAGAATGACTGTAAGTGCATCAGTTGGGTAAGATCTAATTGCTCCAATAGTTCTACCGTAGTCAATTCCAACCAACAGCAACAAAAACTACCCATAGATAAACACTTATTCCATGGGTTCGTTAACCTGTGGAATAAGAGTGGAATAGGCGTTTTGTATTAATATGGATGTGAGTGGCTGAAGAGCTATCCACTGCCATGATAGTCGAAAAGATTTGAGGCTAACCAAAGATAAATTTTGACACTTTTTTTGACTCAGCAGGTTAACATGTTTGCTGTAAGGGAATATCAGGATGTCAGGGGATTGACCAATAAAAATCTGGTTTCATTTTCTGATTGCTCAGTGCTCTTATTATTGGTATGACACTTTTTGCTATTAAAAAACTGTTTAACCGATGATTCTCCCTGAAGAGTCCTATTCCTTCTTTTATAGGAGATCGCTTCTATCAACCTTCAGATTCGAAATTAAGACTTCTATTCTAAACGAGTATTGTAATCGCATTAATAGATGTGACTGTACTCCCAACACCGTTTCTGTTTCTGACATGTCAAAGCGTTTGGTGTCTCCTCGGACAGCTTCGGAAGAGTCGGAATTGATCAAGTAGTGTAAGAAACGCTGCTAAATTCCAAAGAATTTTCCATTTCGGTAACTTTTTTACCATGCAACCAATGAACTCGTAGGACCAAACGTTTCAGCTTTCAAAAGTTAATGGTATCGCCAGTATATCCCTAAAAGGCTAGGGCACTGCAAGGAGAAGCTGGCAGATGCACCAACAGCCTAGAGCAAATTAAGACTTAAAGGCTTGTTGTAATCATAAATTTTCTTGCGGAATATTCTTCTAAACGTAAAAAACAAACGTTGAAATTAAACCTAGCGTCTAAAGAACAAAAGTCAAATTTTGTTGTTTAGAATCGACATGAGTTGGGACTTGTTCGATAATGCTCTTAAGTTGGAATAACAATGTACCTACCAGAGCAGTTTTAAACAAATTAAAGTATTCACTTCGCTTAAGAACCACTTTTCTATTATCTAGAGACCCATTTCCCGTCATAATGTTGTGGTTTGTTGTTATTCCTCTGCGTCGGCACACACACTTAAGCTTCTTTAAAATTATAATTCAAAAAGTAATCAATTATTAGTTTACCTAGCGCGTGAAATCAAATTCTATAAAATAGACACTGACTGGCATTTATGCATGGTACCCACATACCAATCTATAACAGCCAAACATTAAAAGCACACACGCGTGCTAACATTTTTCAGCTAAAAACCCTCCTCCCAACCCCTGAGGCCTCCCATGAGGATTAAATACGAACGTATAAGAGTATAATGGAATCATGGAATGCATGTTTTATTATGAACTTTAAGCACATTGTAATTATAGACCAAATCAACCCCGAAGTCATATCCAGGGGAAAACCCCTTTGTTTCTCTCTATCTCCCTCTCGCTCTCTCTTTCCAGCTTTGAATGGCTGCTTGGATATGGGTATTTAAAATGCTTCACGCTATGTCGGAGCGCAAAAAATAAAACCGATACTTCTAACTTGATGCAAACACAACACAGCTGTAAACAATGATTTACATTCACACACAAGGTGAAGTTACGCACAAGTTCGGCACGAAAAAAAAGCAAAAATACACGCAACGCAACGGAAGGGCTTAAACAGCACAAATACACCTTCTCTACCCATAACCTAAGAGAAGAACAGCAAGAAAAAAAGTTTAAAACGAAAAAAAACGTGTAAATATTCCACTCTCACTCGCATTGTGTGTGCAATTTCAAATAACAACAACAACAACAAAAAATCCGCCAAACAAGCCAACACAATGCGAAACTGGCAAACAATATAATAATAAATGTTCCGTTATAAGAGCACGCCAAAATAACCTTACACATGACGATACCAATCAAAACCACCATAATATTCGAGTGCGTGTGTGTGGGTTTGGGGGCTGGTTTGAGAAGGAAGGGTACAATTGCCATTAACATTATCAGCATTGGGAATTCATCATCATCATCATCATTTTTATAATCATTTCACTCATGATGATGATCCTACCACGATATTGGTTTCAGTATAACGAACTGGCGAACTGGTACTACATAAAAAAAAAAACCCTGACGGTGGGTTATCCCGGCTGATTACACAAATGTCTGTGCGAGCAAAAAAAAAAACAAAAAAAAAACAATGTAATCACTCAACGAACATATTGCCCAAAAAATTAAATTTATTTACCACCCATATTACAATAATTCACCACACCTTTCGTTTAACCTCCAATTCGAAGTTCAACCATAGCGTCAAACCAACCACAGTAACCACAATACACCGTTATGACCGAATCAGGTGTTATTTGGGACAAAACCATTTTACTACACACGAGGGCAGTCAGTGGTGGCAGTGGCGAAGTGCGGGGATGCAAAATAAAAAATGTGCACGACTCGGTCGTACGAACTTGCTCCTGTATTCACAATTATAAGTCATAAAAAAAATTAAAAAAAAAACTCATAAATAAAAATTTAAATTGAAATATGTACCTCAAAAATGGATTCAATCGGAAAAAAATTGATGTCATATGATTTCTTAAGATAATGTTGGTTTTTCAATTTTTTTTAATTTATTAAAAAAAAAATTAAAATTTGAAAATATACCTCGTAAATACATTTTATTCCAAAAATTTAAATGCCAAACAAATTTAAACCTTATTTTTGATTTATTGAATTTTTTGTTTGAAAATCGTCGGAGCCGTTTTTTTTTAAATTAATTTTTTATATATAAAATTTTTCAAAAATGTCTTAAAATTAATTTGGGTATGCAGTATTCAAGAATATGTAAATATACATTTTATGAGTATATTTCGATTTTTAATATTGATCCGTTTTTAAGATACACAATTTTGAAAAAAAAGTTTAAAATATTTTTTTAAAAATCCAAAAAAAAATTTGAAATTTTTTTGAATACAACAAATTATTTGGACAATATATACGTACTTTCAAAAAAAAAATTACGCTGATCGGACTTTTAGTTTTTGAGAAAATCTAATAACAAAAAAACGGTTCTATGGGAGGTACCGTTTTGGAGCAATACAAAAAAAATTTTTTTACATAAAATACATGAGTGTTTAAAAAAATCAAATTCGAGGAAGTTTAAAAAAAATCGTAGGAACCGTTTTGGAGAAAATTTAAAGTTTTGGTTTTTTGCCTTAAAAATCGTATGGTGGCTACCCTAAATTTTGATCTTTAAAAAAAATGAAAAAACTGGGATATGGGTTTTTGCTCAAACCTCTTATTTTCAAGTTTGAAGTCAATCGGACCAGTGGTTAAGGCTGTAGGTGCCTGTAAACTTCCCGACAGACAGACAGACGGAATCGCCGGACTCACTTTTTTCGACTTCTCTATCATCGTAATGTCATATCTCATCATCATCTCAAAATTTTTTTTTTGTACGAATTCAATACTTGCCATATATTCTATATGTCGCAAGTAAAAAATGAAAAATAGTAAAAAGAAAATATTGTTTACGTATGAATGACGGTATGTATTTAACTAACCAGGTGAAGGTAGACAGAGAGCAGATGGTCTTGGTCAGGGGTGGATTTTGTGCAGTTGCTGAATAGGTTTATATCTAAGATTCGCAGGAAGGTTAGCTATTCAGGGCTTGAATGCAACTACTGTAGAAGGAACTGCAATGGATCATAAGGACAAATTTTCCTCTTTTTATTCATGCATTCAAGATAACTAAGACTTAATTCTTAGTGGGTGAGAGTATCCACATCCAGGGGCACCCCACAGGGGGTAGTTCTCTCACCGCTACTCTGCGTTCTTGTCATAAACGGCTTACTCTCTAAATTGAAATCAAGTGGAGTGAAAACAATAGCCTTGCATTACTTGCGACTGGCAAATTCCTACCCATTATCAATGAACAGACCGAATATGTCCTATCGTTGGTAAGTAAATGGACTAGGAACTATGGGCTGACAGTCAATACAGCTAAGACAGAACTAGTGCTATGTAATGTACTAACAAACGTGAATAATAAGGTACCTTCAAGGATGTCCTCTTAAAATTTCTGATCATGCAAAGTATCTTGGTGTGATCTTAGATAAAAAGGCGTCGATCGCCTTTTACCCCTTCATCAGAATTTTTGGAAAAAACCTAGGGACCAAACCCTAAAATAATCATATGGATGTATTCGGCTATAATTAGACCAATACTAACCTATGGTAATCTGATTAAGTGGACGGCTTTAGAAAAGAGCACTTACCTCAAAACTTTGACGAAAGTTCAAAGACTTGCGTGCATAGGCATAAGTTGTCCTCAATTTAAAACCCCTAGATCTCTGTGTGGGCAGTTGCCCGTAGTTTAGAGGTTAAGCGCGTTGGCTGCTAAGCAGAACGTCCTGGGTTGGAGTCCTACTCGTGCCCATAAAAGTTTTTATTTCATCTTTCACGGGTACTGCCTCTTGCGAAGAACTGACAAAACTTCCAAGAGTATCAATCTGTCACGAAAAAGTGCTTCTCAACTTTGCCGTTCGGAATCGGCGTTAAATTGTAGGTCCCCTCAATTCTTCACACGCACTCAGAGAATTGTTGATGAGAGTAAGCCACTTAGGCCTTGGCTCTTCAAGAGCTGTCGCGCCACTCTATTTATTTATTTTTTTTAGATCTCTGTGTGGAAGGATTTGCAGCTTAAAGTGCCATGCGACTTAGTCAGACTAAAGTTTGGAAAAACAGTTCCATAGGACATGTTCAGATCCTTCATGAAGTTATGGGTCATAGTACTGCGACAGACTATAAAATACCCGAACTTGATTTTCACCAACCACTCCAGGTTACCATACTCCAGTGAGTTGTCAATAGCTATCTACACTGATGGCTCTAAAATGGATACTGTTGTAGGGACAGGCTTCCTTTCTGAATCTCTCAAGTTAACCGACTCGCTTAAGCTTCCAAGCCACAGTAGTGTCTTCCAAGCGAAGGTCCTGACAGTGACAACAGCTGCTAAACAGGTTTTAATGATGGCGATACCACGGGCTGATATCACTTTTACATTGATAGCCAAACAACAATAAAAGCGATTATTGCAGTTGAGGTTAAATCAAAGCTTGTTTCATGCTGCCGAGAAGAGCTTAGGTTCTTGGCGCACAACATAACATTAGACTCTGCTGGGTCCCAGGCCACAGCGATATACCATGCAACGAGAAAGCCGATGAATTAGCAAGATTAGAATCAACGCTTGACGTAATCCAAGCTCAGCTAGTCAGCACCCCAAACTGTTATTTAAAGCAGGACATCTCAAAAAGAATAATTGTTAAGGCCGATGAAAGGTGGAACCTTCTTGACCTGCAAATACAAGAAAGATCTGGCCTTGTTTTAACAAACAAAGAACTAAAAGACTTATGCAATTACACAAGAGATCACTTCGAGCATAATTACCAGACATAATCTGGATGTAATAAGAAAAACATGAGAATCAGTTCAGATGATCTATGCAGAGGATGCGGTGATGAGGAGGTGCAGGAAGACACTTCGCACTTTCTATGTCGCTGCCCCGCACTCTCCCACCAAAAGAAGAAATTGCTCGGTAACTTTTTCTTCGGGGACTTAGAAGAAATCTCTAGTACTTCAGTTACTAACATTCTGAACTTCGTCAATGCCTCTAAATGGCTAGATTAACTGAAAACATAGGTTTTTATTACCTTGAGTAGCAATACTTAAGGGTATCACAATGGATGTGTATTGATCTAAGTGTGACGGTAACGACATTAATTGTCAGCCCCTTAACCTTATTCTTTAACCTTCCTACTATTTCAGTAAACAAAGAAAAAAAACTAACTACTAATAAAATGGGGTTCGGCTGTACGCAAGAAGACATGAACAGAATTTTGACAAAAAAGAACAATTGAGTATAAATTATTCCTACATTTTTAATGTCATCAAGGCCTCGTAAATACATAATTCGCCTCTGGCTAAAGGCATAAAAATATGCACACGAAAAGACAATATCAAAACTAACACAATTAAACCTAAAGAGGTGAAATGATAATACAAAAAAAAAGTATCGACATTTTGTGGAATTTACGCGAGTTAACGTCAATGATAAACCACTAAATGATTCATCCCCCTCTCCTCCTGCAATTTACATATACTCGTAGATAACAGTCGATTTTAATTTGACATTACAGATAAATGCGTGTGCATAAGCAAATTGAAGTTTAATATTTTTTGGTTTTTGTTGATTCCCAACACGATTTTGTCCGATTTTTATTTGCAAGTCCACGTCTACTGACTGAGTTTGAATACTTTTTTTCTGATTGACAATCTGATTTTTTGTAATTAAATCTGTTTTTTTTTTTTTTTTTGGTTGGCGAATTTGAATTAATTACCATTAATTGATGGGCGATGTGTTTGTGGTTTTTAATTTTTGGCACGAGCGGCAGAGGCGGAGGCGGAGGAAGGTGTTGCAGGAGATTACAAAAAACCAAAAAAATGAAAACAAGATGTTTCAGTTGATTTTTTCGATATACAAAAAAAAAAAGAAAAAAAGAAATAAAACGAAAAATGCTACTTTCACTCGTGCATAGAGATGTGAATGCTATTAAGCTGACGCGACAACACGGAGAGCAAGCGATAGTCTTCTCAGTTAAGCAATGAGCGAGTAAAAAAAAGAGGCAATTTTAATTTTATGCAAAACACTTTCGGATTTATTTTTCACTTGTTTGACGTGATGGTGGAGTTTGCCTTTTTTTTTGTTAGTGTTTGCTTGCACACGCCACCTCTGCTGAGAGATATGTCAGTGATGGTGATAATTTATTTCCAAACCATTCCAATTATCGAAAGAAAAAAAAAACGAACAGATTAGATCGAAAATGAAAATGAACTGTCATTCATGACTCGTTTTTCGATTTAACTCGACAGGGTATAAATCGTTGGTGCTGTTGTTGTTGCTGTTTTTGTAACCACGTTGACACTTTTTGACTGAGGTGAGAATTCTGTTTGTGCGCTCAGGTCTATTGGACTTGAAAGCAATCTAAAATACAAATCCGTGAATTTGTATGTAACCACAGAATCAAATGGGAAAAGCTGATAAAAGAAAATCGATACCGGAATTAGATTATTTGGTACGGTAATCAGGAATCTGCATTTCTTCAAATCAAACAACTTTGAAATCATTCTTGATTTACGAAAAAAAAAAATAGTACGTATACGCCACAGTCTCACATTGCTTTCAGTCAAATTCTGATATAAGTCGGAGGCTAAAGTTTGTCAACTGCTTCAACTGCTGAATTCTTGCAAAGCCTGCTTTTTTGCAAGGACGTTCTCACTAGTGACGAACGGCAATACAAAAACTAAGTGTTCTAGGTTCTGTTGCATGTGTTGTAGGACGTCCAAACAAAATAACATCATTAAAATGTCTTACTGACATATTTTTACGATTCCATTTTCAAAAACAAACCAAATGCTGAAGCGAAACATCAAACATAAAATGTTTGAAAAGTGGGCGTGGTAATGGAGCAAAGTATTGAAAACTTCACTTACATCGTAAAAAAATTGAATGCTCTTTAAAGAACAAACTTTCATATTTGCTTTCATATCGTTTGACCTACTTTGAGTTAGCTGAATACTAGTAAATAGCAATGGGCGTGACAGTAGGCGTACACAAATATTTATCAAACGACCCAGATTGTAAGAGATCTAACTATCAACTTACAATGTCCAACGCAAGCAATCTGAATCAACAAGTACCAACGCTAGCGAAGCTAGTTTAAAGCATTTTTTTATTCATATAATTCACAGTTAGTTTTGTTAAAAAAAATTAGATAATCATAATGACCAAGATTGACATTGAATAAAGCTTTGTCTATATTTCGCTTTATTGAGTTGAGGGCATGAACGACATTGCATTACTTGGCTTTTATACCGACTTTTCTTGAGTTAATGTTCATTTTTACTAGAAAAACAGTCTCTCCCCGTTGTTCACAATGCGTTGAGTTGTGGGTCATAGAGCTGCTTAAAGGTACAGTCCAGCTTAACCAAATAATCAAATGGAACCGACGAGTATGAGTCTTGTTATCTTATAATTTGACAATTTCTTCAAAGTGATTGATCACCGCCTGACATTTTAATCAATTCACAAAATTGACAAAATCAATTCAATCAAGATATGAAAGCCTTCTAAAAAACACTCAACTGGAAGAAAGGGTTGCACAGCTGTGACGAAGGTCTTCTTCATCTCAATTTGCTTTTATTTCCACAACTATAAATGTCAAACGTCAAAAGTGTCAACATCTAAAAGGACATTCTCCATGTCTAAAATGTATGTAAGCCCACTTCTCCCTTTTATACACTACACAGCCGACCAAACGACATTCAATCGTGATTCATACATGTAGGAACGTTCAGTTATGCACAAAGTGTCATGTATTTTTCTGAATGCAAATGAGCCAAGCATCGAATCACACCATCCCATCATCACTGGGCATCGAGAACATCAACACGTGAAAAAATAACGAAACGAATGATGCGATAACAAAGTTAAAAACATAACCTTATATGTTTTTCTCTTCATGTTGATGTTGAAATTTATTGAATTGCTAATTGAGTTTATTGAATGGCGTTCATTGGAATAGGCGAGTTGAAGCAAAAATTATCATTTATTATTCCATAGAAAAAACAGAAAACAAGAAGACTGTCTGACTCTGTCCCCCTTTTTTTCTCTCGCGCAAGATTCTCGAAAACTCAAGAACTTAAAAAGATGCCTTCAAGAGACTCCTGAAAAACAAATTCAAAGTAAGAAAAGGAGAAAAAAACAACAACGATCCACTTAAAGAAGTGTGTCGGCTGTCAACGACCAAATCAAAGGCCATATTCAGTCTTTCTGTCTTGTCAACTCTCGCACCTCACTACAAGTCAAGAGGTTTTTTTTTGTTTTAAGCTCGACCGACTGCAATTTGCAAATTTCCAAATGCAAAACAATAAAATTAAGATGCAAGCAACACTAAGGGGTGGCCACACCATATTCGTTCGGTGTTTGTCGTCCTAAAAAAAAAACTACAAAATGCCAAAACGTCAAAAAAAAAATCTCTAGATACAAAAACATATAAATAACAGATATAAAGCATCGAGAACTTAACAAAACACAACAGCAGCCAACATCAGCCAAAGGCAAAGGCAGAGCACAGAGCAAGCTAAAGCAAAAGCAACACTTGTATGCATTTGTGACATGGGTGGAATATTTAATTAAATTATTTGTGTGCCGTCTAACCATATATCTTTACGAGTGTAGGAAAGTCAGGCGTTTTGTATGCTCTCTCGCAACATTCGCACTCTTCTCTAATTTATCTATCTGCCTAGACAATCTAGACTCTTCTGAATGTTGTACATCGGAGTCGTTCGTTGGTTGGGTTTGGTATGAGATAAAATTTCCATTTTGAACCAAGCCAAGAAGAAACAAGGACCAAGAAGAAGAGTTAGAATTTCACACAAAAGTTTATGGTTTGAAAGTAAAGTTGTTGGCGTTTTGGTCGTTCTTCATCGTCATAGTCGTCGCACAATCGACATACTCGTTACTTTATACACCTAACCTATGCATGCAGAACAAACAAAGGATATGTCGTCCTGTTTATAAAATGTAATATAAAAATAGAAGGAGACAGAAAAGGTTGTGGTTGGTTCTTTTTTCGAGGTCTTGAGGTATGTATGGAGTTTAATGAAATGAGTTTTGTGTAGGTTAGCAATGTTAAGCTTTTTGTAACTCTTACTCTTGGCAAAATGGAATAAATTAACTCAAGTCTGGGGGTAAAGTGTGAGAGGATCGGTTTAGTTGGCTAAGAAAGATGAAATAGAAATTAGTATGGGTAACATTTGATATCTGACAGTTTAGCAATTTTATGGAGAGTTTCATAATTAAATGGTAAGAAACTTGGTTGGTCAATTGCAAGTGAAATAGAATTCTTTGGGATTGCATTGTTTTTCTTTCTAAAAAGAAGAGAAACACATGAGTCATCATGACAGATTACAAGATCAGGGATTTATCACTCATCGTTCGTCATTGTCGATATATTCTTGAGCTCTTTACGATTTCAGTGATGACGCATACTTCATAAAGCCTTTTTTTGTGGGATCGGAATTCAGCTTCGTTATGCGTTTGACATGAGTCAAAGAAAAACTCGTCTTTGGAAAAGATGCGTTCGTAGGAGAAAATGCATTGGAATAATTCTTGTTCCTTGGACTTTGTTAGAATTCAACGGGCTGTTGAGGAATATATGAAGTTCTTCAAGTTGATTGAAGAATTAGCTGCAAAAGCATTACTTCAATTCAAGTGTTCAAGTATGACGGAGAGTGCTGAACAGTGGAGAATAAGTGCATCGTAGTTTCTTCATCTCTGTATTGCTTCCTCTGCATTGATTTTTATGGTCTTAATATGATTGTTCTTAAGCATCTGTTCTATGTAAAGCTGTAATGTTTCAAGTACTTAATAGTAGCAGTTCCCTTACCCGCATAATTTCTAGTATCGAACAGACATTAGTACTTCTACTTCAGTGTGTTGGTAATATTGTGCTTAAGAAAGCCAAGTATTGAGTACCACAACCAGCTTGTACAAGTACTTGAAGAAACTGGAACTTGAAAATACTAGTACTTGAACATGAAAATATTAGGAGTATTGTTAGAGGTACTTGTGAGGTTCTTAATTTTATGTTTTTAGATTAGAAAAACTGATACTTGAATACTTAAAGTATCAGTGCCTACCCACGTTCTTATTAAAGTTCAAGTACTTCATTCTTGTATTTGAAAGAACTTGAATACTAAACTAATTAGACACTATAGTACTTTAGTACTTCTACTTCAATGCCTGAGTAATAGTACTTAAGAAAGACAAGTACCTACCTGTTTTTCTCAAGTCTGTTTATAATTAAGCGAGTATTAATAGCAGAACTTTTAAGTACTTTTTTATGTTTTTCTTAAAGACTAAACTGGTACTTGAATATATTAAGTATCAGTATAGAGGTACTTGGTATAGTTGAAGTACTTTATTCTTGTACTTGAAAGAATATAAATACTAGACTTAACAAGTATTTTAGAGCATGTATACGCTTTTGGTAAGATTTCTTGATAATGAGTAATATAATGGCTAACGTTTTCTTGAAGTTTGAGGGCCAGGTATCAGCTTTCATCGCATTACAAGTACAGTCAAACTTCTTTATAACGAAGCTTCAAGGGAACAAAAAATTGCTTCGTTATAAAGAAGTTTTATAAAAAATTCGTTATAGGTACAGAAATTTTTTTTTTCTAACACTGGGAAGGGGAACAAAATGAAACTCGCTATAGAGAGAATTACGTTATAAGGAAGTTCGTTATAAAGAAGTTTGACTGTATTTTACTTCCATTAGCTACTGATGCATAGTGGAGAAGACTCCTCTTGAAGCATATCTGAGCCGAGGGCCGCTATTTGTAATGATTCTTGGGAGTGTGGAAATGGATAAGGAGGCGTGATATTGAGAATTACTTCTTAACCCTTACCTGGTTCTCATTGAGAAACTGATGATGAAGGCTACAAAGCCTAAAACCCTGACTACAATTTGGTTGAGTTTTTCGTTCTGCTCATGCCAAATATTCAACGAAAAAGAAGAGGTGAGAGTTATCCACCTTGAGGTATTCCTCTTGGTGTGTTTTACTGAATGAGTGAATCATTGTTTGTTCAGTCGTTTGCATTTGGAAACCGGGTTCAGCGGATTTTGAAAAAAAATAATAATAATAATAATAATAATAATATAAAAAAAAGGAATTAAAAAACTTGAAGCCCAGATTTCTTCCTTCCATGGGTACCAATTGGTTTTCCCAGACCAATGTCCTCTGGTTCCTTTTTTGTGTAATACTAACAACGAAAGGATTACCTTTTGTGTCTGCATTTAAAGACAAATAACACTTCCAATGGACCACACAACAAAGCAGAAATACATAATGCAGATCATAAGGAATATTACGGTCAAGCAGGAGAAAAAAGTGTACACCCTCTATGACATTTTAATTAAGGAAATTTGATCAAATTAATTGATTATAGTACAACAACAACAAAATGTTTCCATAAACTCTCAGACGATATTTGGACGTGGACATTATAATTGTCGCCAAACTTTTCAATTTTTTTTTTCTTTTAAGCTGACCCACTTCCGAGGTCACCCTGCTGTCATATAAAAAAAATCCATAAGCAGTATACAAGTGCTCAATACTCCAACCTAGCTACCCACCTAAACCTTTTTCCTTTCCATCATTATATTATTATATCGAAATAAATAAAGATTTCCCTCTACTTTTTCTGTTTGAAAACTTACACACAAGCCAGCTCCAAGCCTCCAACATAGCCGAGCGAGTACCAAAGCCAGTCAAGGCAGCCTGTCAAAACAAACTTAATGAAACATTTTTCAACCTCATCTCCCTTATTCGTCTGTATGTATGTTCGTTCGGTTCGTTATAGCTGGTATAACATCTTTTGCTCATAACCTCAAAAAACGGGTAATTTTCCTCGGACAAAATTAATTTCTCAAATCTACGCGCCAGCAAATGATGAAGACAAAAAACAGAAAATAAAATTTAAAAAATCAAGAAGAATTAAAACGATGAACTAATACCCAACGACTTCCAGCAGTTCACCAGCACATGCACCACACCTCCTCCTTCATGTTTTTTTTTTTGTCTACCTTGTGTTTTTTTTTTTTATTTGAGTGTCTCTTTTTTTAATTTCATATTGCTGTATGATTTTTTTCTGTTTTGCTTTTTATTTCGCTCCAATTTGTTGCCTCTTTCGTGTTTATTTTTCTGTCTTTGAATAAATGTGGCATGGTCGGTCGGTAATACTCGCGCAAGTGAGGAAGCGAATTCAATTAAAGAAAAAAATTAAAAAAAAAAAATGAATTATGAAAAAAAAGTAGAACTGCAATAAGTCATAGTCCGGAAAGCAGTTTGTTTTGTTGTTTGCTCATTAAGTATTCTGTTGAAAAGTTGGAATAGCATAAACTTTGTTGAAATTGACCAAATTGTACGCTGGAACCTAGTCAACGAAAAATACGATTCAAAACTTATAATTAAAACAACTCAAATTTGTCAAAACGAAATTAGATTCGAAAGATTAAGTTTTTCATAGAAAAAGAAAATTTAACGAAACAGGATTTAAGACACTGCAATTGGAATCGATGAAGTTTGATCTATCAAAAGATGTTTCGAGATGCCAGTTCGCCTCTCAGGCCGCAATATCCGCTAGTTGGCATACAAATGCCTTACTAATTTGTTTAACGATATTGATGTTGTTTCCTTTTCTCGTTCACATTCGTTAAGTTTTTTTTTGTCCTCAAAAATCAGCAAAGCGAATATAAAACACCCTACAGTGAAAATAAGCTTTGAAGCATTCTAAAGGCTCAAAAATTTCCTTAAGTGAACAAAAGAAGTAATCTTGGCGTTCTCTTCTTCAAATTGTCAAATTCACTTAAGCAATGAGCGAATGAAACCGCACTAGTAAAAGTTGAACGAAAATTTAACGAGCATGGCTTACGTACCTACATTATGGTTTGCTCAAAGGGTTCGTGTGTATTCGCTAGTTCACTTATGCGTGCTTGCGTGAGCAAAATTGCATTATAGTTCAGCCTCTATGCAATAGGTATACTCAACGAAAGGTTAAATAAATTAAAACTTGACGAAAGTTGTAGAATTTGTTGTATAACTTTGAAATTAAGGCAAATCAGACATGACGTCTCTTTGTCTTTCTAACCCACACCGAGACCGACAAAGACAAAATGTATTGTCTTTGTCTGCTTCGATGTGTGTTGCTCCTATATTACCTATGCAACTGACATGTTTTTTTGTCGATTCCTGTTTGTTTGTGTGTTTCTTCATAAGACGGTGTGTAATTTTAGGCGTTGACATTTTGTCCCGGATTTTTTGTCTGCTTTGGTGTGTTTTGCTCCTATACAACCCCATGTATTTACTGCAACCGACGAGCGGACAAGACTTTTTAACGTGTCGTGTCTTTTTCGGTGTGTTGCCTCATAAGAGCATTGAACATTGAACATTGAAATTACAGAACTTCGAACATGAATGTGACGAACTAGTAGCACTGGCGACTGAGACCACCGGCTGGGACATAACAAGACATTAATACATCAGAGAGAGACAGATAGATACATAGAAGGAAAACACATAAAAGAAACCTACGTGGCTCAGAGGAGGAGACATAGATGTTATTATTGTCTCATGTTATGGCAGAGGTGGCCTTAGATAAGCTGGCGATTTTCGTTGAAAAAGAATGCTGCCGAAGCTGGGGCTTGAAAACGTAGCGTTCGGCTTAGCAATCGACTACTCTATCCTCTGAGCCATGGCCACCTGACTCATAAGAGCAATGGACTTGTGTCCGGGGAAGACAGAACAAATGTTTTGTCTGATTTGGTATGTTTTAAGCCTAACAATTGAATTAACATTACCACTTTTTTAAGAATATATAAAAAAAAAAAACTTAAAGCCTTGGTGGTTTGCAATCGGTTTTGGCGTTTGAAGTTTTGTTTAGCTCCCAGCAAGAGAAGAAAACTTGAAATTCTTCCAAATTAAAGAGACCATCTTTCTGTACTTCGTTAAGCTGCGATTTCGTTTTTTTTTTAAATAACGGTAAAGAGGGGGGGAGGGAGGAGCTGGTTGGAGGCCCTTGTCGAAGTTTAAGAGAGAGTTAATTATGGAAAATTCATATATTTCTGTCATCCTCATGGAAGCAATAGTTTCACCTCGTTTAAAATAGTAAAGTAAAACTTAACGAAACTTTCATGATTCGAATCTTATTTTAACTTAAGATTGTTGTTGGAGACTTGACTTTGTCTTTTCTGGTGGACAAGGAAACTAAGAAAAAATCTTCCCAACTAAGAGCAGACAACTTTTGGATTTTCGTCAAGTTTACAAGTTGAACTGACCGTATCGATAAAGAATCACAAAATTGACAAACGCCATTCTAAATTTTCTTGTTTAGAATCTCATATGGAGATAAAATTTTGTTTCAATATCATTCACCTTTCTCAAACTTGCTGATCTTTTGTTAAAACTTCGTTAAGTTAGCAAATAGATTCCAATTTATCTCAAAAAAGAGCCTCGAAGACAAACAATACATCATTTTGAAGACCAAAAAGAAAGCTTCAAATTGTTTCTTTAGGAAAATATTGAAATTCTCGCCTATTTACGACTTTTTTGCTTTTGAACACAGTTTTATTTTCAAATATTTCAAAAAGCAACTAGTTTGCAATTTAACGCCCCAAACTATATCAGTGTTTCAGTAGTGATTTTTTTATCATTTTTTTTTTGTATTTTCTTAATTATATTGCGGTTTGACTTTGTGTTAGTTTGGAAATATTATCTGTTTGTCGTATCACAAACAAATCAACAAATAATTAAATAATTTATTAAAAACGCACCAAGCTGTGTTACCAAATACTTGTTTCTGTTTTGTGATGTTTCTTTTTTTCTTTTGCTCTTTGTTGAATTAAAAAATTATTTCAACAGAAAAAAAAAAGAAAACAACAACAGTACAAAAAGCCTGCCAAAAGGTGAGTACAACAAAAAATAATAATCAAAAGTTTGGTGAGAGAATTAAAATGACTCAAGGTCGTGAGTTCTTTTATTTATTTAGGTTAAAGTACGCAACCTGTCTTTGAGCCTCCATTTTTTTTTTCGTTAATTGTATTTGTTACATTTTTTTTTCTCCTTTGAACTACTCCAAATTCAGTGAGCAATAACTTGTTTTCCCCCTGTGGGTGTCAACTGGTAGCATATTCTTTTGAAAAAAAAGTCAAAAATTCGGTTAGTGAAGGAGGTCGATGGGCGCACGTGAAACTTTTGTTAAAATTGTTGGAATATTTTTTTTCTCTCACAGTTTGATGGAAACATTTTGTGGCTTCCGCTCTGTGGTTTGAAGTGTCAAAAGTGAGAAGAGAGAGAAAAAAATATATAGGAAATGCGAAAATCCTTTTCATAATTGGTTGACGCATGAAGTGAACTCACTTCCTGAATTTCTATCTGGTTTGCGTTTGATTGCAGGGAGGAAACAAAATTGCCGTCGAATGTAAATTTAATCGATCTCTTTTTTTCTTTTTCAATCTCAACTCAGGCTGTTTTTTTTTCTATGTTTTTGTTTTCTTTCTTCTAGTTGAACTCGAATGTGTGAAGTTCAAAATGTAGATAAGCTTTTTTTTTAAACGATGCACACAGGGGCCAAATGCCTGAATTCTTGGCAAAAACTATTTAAGGCACTTAATTCATCGAAATTTAATAAAAAAAACAAATATTTATTGTTATGTTATAAGCAGTATCCTCAAACTTGTTATGAGCAAGAAATTAAAACGCCTGATTGCTTCATTTGTTCAAATAATTAAAATATTTGAACCTGATCCCACAAATAAATTAAAATAAATGGGTAAAATAAGAAGAAAAAGGTCGTAAACCTAACCTCTTAAAGAGGCGATATTTTCTAAAAGCGCGAAAAGGCGCAGGATTTTATTGCAGATCCAACAAGAACACATTACACACAATCAAATAAGATATAATTCGAAGACATATTCAGACATATTCATAATTAAAACTTCAAAGGAAAACACTGAAAAACACGATTTTGATAAAAAACATTTAACGATTTTCTAAAATTGACCAAAATTTTATTTAATGACACACAGCTACAATTGTTCATAAAAAATGATGACAAACCTGTGCGTACTGAATTCACATCAAAAAATTGTTTAAATAAATTAATTCACTGCAAAAAAATTGACTTGAACACTTTCTCGTTTTTTCACCTTACCAACAACTGCTAAACCACTGCATAGAAAGCACAAGTTCAAACGAATGACATGGTCAAAATACAAACAACATGATAAAAATTTGCACGTGGTCTTAATGTTTGGGTATTTAACTATATAATCCCGTACTTTTTATTAGGATTTGCAGAATTTGTTTTTTAGGTTTTTGCCAGGTTTTCATGCATTTGGCCCCTGTGTGCGATGGAGGTATTAGTGATAACGATAAAAAAAATAAACAAGCAAACAAAAATGTTTATGATGAAGATCAAAAAATTGTGTGTTCTGTTTGAATTTGAAGAGAAATAAAAATTCAACAAACAATTTTTCGATACAATTTTTAAGATAACATAAAATAGACTTCATTTGAATTTTGCCAAGAGTTAATGGCCTCAAAAAGAAGTCAGAACGTCATAGCGTGAACGAACTCGGAAAGTCTTCGAAACCAATATCAAGGGGCAGTGCAGTAGGAGAAGACTATTTTCAGATGGTAGGAGACCTCAAGTAATTGGCTGTCTGGAACTATGGACCAGGTTGGCTGAAAGTGTTTGATGAGGTACTTACAGCGCCACCTATACAAACTTATATAATTTTTTTTTCTTTCCGTTTAATTCTTGTAATGACAGTAAAGAATTCCTTAAAAAAGAAATTATTCAATTTGGTGCAATTATTTTGAAGTTATGGCATTTTTAATGTCACGACTTGGTTCGGTGCCTACAGCGCCACCTGTAAAACGTTTTTTGTAATGTTTCTCTCCGTATGTAGATATACTGTTATACACCTTACCCTGACGAAAAAAGGCCCATTCGGTGCAGTGATGCGCGTTCAAACACCTCGGCAAGTCAGAATGTTGCAACTGCCAAAAATTGACTTCAATATTAGGGTAACGGCACTAGTCTTTGGACAGACCCTAATGTCCGGATTGTACTTAATATAGGGAATAAAAGAGAAACTAAAAACAGAATTTACAAAAGAAAAAAAAAACAACAAAATACAGAATCAGTAACATTTTCCACATACACATACAAAGTTTCAACCAGATCAAATGTATAATCGAAAAGTTATGGGTCGTTTAAGCAGTAGCCGCTGCTGTTCTGCTGTTCTTTTAGCAATAAAATAGTTGCAGACCTTGGAAAAATATGCTGAGAATAGTTGATTTTGTGAACTTAAAGTAAGTCTGACAATCACGTTAGACGAAGTAGGTTCAAAATCGTCCGGACACTCTATTTTGATCGTCCGGAGACTGGTCCCGATTTTGTTTTTTTATATTTCGTCTAAAATAACAATAACTAGGCAATATTTTTTAAATTAATAAGATGCCAATAAATCATTTAATAATTATCAATGTTGAAAATGAATTGATAATTGAAGATATTGAGTTTTTAAGTGGGACTGTCCGGAGACTCCATTTAAGATCGTCCGGACACTCCGGAAAATCGCCCTTTATTTAGAATTCATCCTTTTGAATCAATGTGTAGTTACTTTCATTTCATTCGTACACCAAACTACTGAGAAATATCTGTATTCTGTAGTCTTAGCAAGTGTTTCATACACTAATACAAATGAAGATATTTACATTGAAAGTCATAAAAAAGTTATCTGTCCGGAGACTGGTACCTATAAGGTATAGGTGTTTAGACAAACAAACAGCACTAAAAATGGACAAAATTCTCCCACATAAGCAAGAAGCGGCGCCCAAGCAAATACCTTCACACAAGCACATCCTTAAACTTGCACTAAGTTGTTTTTCAACAAATTTGTTTTTTTTTTTACTAAACCAAACTTTTCAAGGGAAAAAACACACAAACAAATCGGATAGTTTGTTTGTGTTAATTTCCATAATTGGATTGTTCTGCCAAAAGTATGTCGACTCCCCAAATAAACAAAATAATAATATTCTAACAATAAAACTTGCCACTCATGAACCGAACGAGAACAGAGAGTTCTCTCCTTTAATTATTCCAACCACAAAAATTGTGTGAGTTCTCATCGCAAAAAGACAATCTAAAAGTTTTTCAAACCCTTCCAACAAATTTGAAAAAAAAGAACTGTCTACGAAATTTGTCCCTCTTGGCTTCTTCGAATTTTCCAATATCATGTGCATGTCCTTTAGAAAATGGGACACACATTTAGGCACTCACACAAAAATTTATATAGCTTAAGCGAAAAGCTAAAGAAAAGTCGTCTGTTAGGTGACATGTAATTTCAATTGTTCGGCCCATCCCCAACCATCTGTCTGTCGGTAAGGTAGAACGACTCAGAACAAGAGGAACTTAAATTCTTTCGTCCTACCGCACTATAAATTGAGTCTTAATCATTCATGTCATGCACTCGTTTCGTTCCGTGCTTGTGCAGTTTAGTTCAGGATCTACCTAACCTAACCTCCAATGTGATGTTGGTGCTGCTGCTGCTGCTGGTGCTTGTGAATTTTCATCTTCATTGTCGTCTTCGCTATACCTAAATGTGATATGTCGTCCGTTCTTGTGTGTCAAGGAAGAAATTTCATTTTTCCCTCTCTCTCTCTCTTTTTTCTCTTCTTCGCTCCCTGAATCTGCCTTTGGATTTTTGTAATAAATTTTTAAATTTTCCAAAAAACGCAATGAAGCCAAACTACTAAATTAGTATCAAAGTTTGTCCTTCATTTCAAGCGAGAAAAACACAGAGTGAGTCGGTCGTCGGTAAAAGGCAAAGACGAAGAGGGAAAAATCAAAGAAAAACATATAGACAAATTTGTATCCACCACAAACAGTGAGACAGAGAAGGAGAGAGAAAATTCAATCCGAAAAAAAGGAAAATTCCTTTACAAACATTTCTATACACACAGAAAATTCAACGACGACGACGAGAAGGGAAAAATTAAAAAGGGAGAGAAAAACAAAAAAAAAGAAAAACGTCTGTGTGAAGTGAAGAGTCCTCAAAAGTAGGACATTATCCATTTAGGTTTGACTATCAAATTTCTCAAAGCGAAAAATCTCCAGAGCGCTGAGGGAGAAACTTAAACATAAGGAAAATATTCAACCTTCCCAAAAAAAAAAAAAAATACATAATTAAATAGTCGAAAAAAAATAGCTTAAACTAAAAAAAAATTATAAGGATAAAGAAAAATAAGGACTTACCGTGGTTTTGGTATTTTCTTCATATCCATTTCATTGGGTTTAGTAAGCTTCTTACTAAAGTCTCTCATTGTGAATCATTTCTTGGTGTTGTTTTGTTGTTGTTCGGCTTTTTCTTTGAAGTAATCATAAGATTTGTTTTAGAGTTGTTTAGTTTATTTTTTTTTATATTTAATGCGAGTTATTTCTTATTTAGGTTTTTGGTGAATTGTATTTGTTATATAAAATAATTAAATATTTTTTTTAGTATCTATATTATTTTTTTTTGTTTTTTTTTATTTTTTTTTATTTATTTAAATGTAAATTGAATTCACTATATTTTTGTTTTTTTTTTTTATTTTATTTTAAGGAAAGTAAACGAACTGAAAGAGAAAAAAATAATTTATTTTTATTTATTTAAAGATTTTGTTTAATTTAATTTTTTTTTCTTTGTTGTGACTTGTGAGAATATGGAAGAAGTCAATTTTTGTTTGTCTTCAATTCTTTGTTTTTTAAAATTCTTTGAATGACAGATAATTTGAGTGACTGAATTTCTTAGTAAAAAGGGAGTCTAGGTTAGGTTAGGTTAGGTGATAAGGGGTGTGCACAGCGTGAAACTGTTGCATACACGGGGGCCTACTGGTCCATTTTGATACCCTATAAAAATAAAAGGTAGCATCGATGCTCTTCAAAATTGCCGATTAACGTAGACTGGCTCGTTAACGAACCAGCCTGTTCCCGAAATGACGGAGTCGGTTAGTTTGGAGGTTCGGACACAGAGTCACAGGTATTTAATTGTTTCTATTTCCTCCTCATCCTGACAGCTCCTACAGAAATCGGGTGCAAATGCCCCCATTCTTTTTGGCCATTGTGCCAATGGCGCAATGACCCACTAGCCGTTAGTACACCTATCAGGATTTTAATGTTCCTTTTACTCAGCGATAGAATATACCGAGTTTCCTTTTAATTTGTGTTAGGCCATAAACTTCTAGAGAATACACAATCGTCCCTGGATTTCCAGGAGTTATTGATTTTCTCTTTTGATTTAAGGTCTATCTTCCTCTTGAGTACCCCAATCGTGACGAATGGTCTGAATGGTCGCTACTACTTGTATCTGCTTCTGACCCTTTCCTGGCTAGTTCATCTACTATTTCGTTCCCTTCTATATTACTATGTCCAAGAACCCAGCAGAGCTTAACCTGGTTAGTGTGACAGATTCTATTTAATTACTTCCTACAGTTTAAAACTGGCTTTGATCTTATGGTCTCACTGGCTAAGGCTTTGATAGCAGCCTGGCTGTCCACGAAAAAAGTAATCTCCGAGGAGCTTAGCTTTTAATGATGTGCCAATTCAGCTGCTTTTTCAATGGCATAGATCTCGGCCTGAAAGACACTACAGTCAGCTGGGAGTTTATACCACTCTCTGATGTTGAGAGATTGGCAAAACACTGCAGCACCTGTCCCTGATTCCATTTTTTAACCGCCAGTGTAGAAAGGGATACCCTGTTTACTTATAAGTGAATTAGGATCCCAACCCTGTCTTTCCAGAGCCGGGAGATCCAAGATCATTTCCAACCCAGCTTGTGGTGTGGATCTCTGAGCCCCTGTTATTCGTATACAGGCAAGTCTCTGTACCTTATTCATCTCAAGCTTGATTTTTCCACCGCTTTCCACCATACAATAGAGGCATAGGTAAGAATGGGTCTGACAATCGCTGTGTACATCCATTGGATGACTAACGGTCGCATACCCCAACGGGAGTCAAAGACCTTTTGAAACCATAAACTTCCGAGCTCAATATCGACTTTTTGGGTTTTTGGCAAGTGTCATAATCGCCTAACAAACATGGTCATGTTCCATGCAAATTGCAGCTCTAGATCACCTATAATTTGAACCAATACAAGTCAGGAGTTGCAATGGTTTAACTCAGACATTAGACATTAATCGATAAAATCCTATCATTCAACAAGGGCTGCCTGAAAAATACAGAAATAAAAAATGTCTCTTTGCTAGAGTAATAATGCCGGTTAATCTGTTCTGGTTGAAGGCAGAGATATTTTTGAAGTAGGTACTTCATATTCATACAATTTGCGAATTGCAAAGATTTCTTATCTTTATCTTTATTAATATTTCGAACACTTATCCGTGCATTTTGAGTAGCTAAAAAAATAAAAGGGGTCTTAGGTGACTACCTTGTGGTATACCCGACTTGGCGATGAAAGGCTTTGACTTTTGAGTAAGAGTTTCTTAAGTAAAGCAGCACAAATGCCATCAACGCCCAGTGATTCAAATGGCTCAAATGTGTTTATCGCCCAATCAAGTCGATTGCCTGAACAGGTATCCGAAGCTATCTTCCAGTCATTTTTCCTTGGATTGAATGGTGTTTTTTGAATTGCATGGCCTGTTGCTTGTTGCGATCCTGAGAAGGTCGTATCAAGCAATAGATATGCTCCCCGACCAAAAAATGAAAAACGCTTTTAAACATAGTTCGTGAGCCACGCCAAAATAAATCAGTATTTTTCTATCAGGGTTAAGCTCTTTAAATAGTTCAAGGACGTAAATCATAAGAGTCCTGAATGCGTCCGCTGAAGCTAAGTTTGTGAATTGATACATACCTTGCTAGATTAACAACCATTCTAAGAACCTTATCTCTTCAAACCTTTTCTTTAAATCACAAAAAAAAAAAATATTTGTTTTCGTCACTTGTTTTGAGCGATTATCAGAAACCCCACAAAGTAAATAATTTAATTGATTTGAATTGAATATGAAGATAATGCATAGCAATAAAGAAACGGAAATGCCAAACGACCGACGACAAACGCTTGACAGTGATCAATTTGTTTTCTTATTTCAAAATGAACAAACTTGACGAAAAAATAAGTACGTACAAGACTATTGAGGATCGTTGAATCATTACAAAGAGGCGTGTTTAGAAACTGACAAATTTTTGATTGCTTCGTACTCCACAAAAAATTAAAGAGAAAATCTCAAAAGTATGAGGTGTGTCTAGGTCTACATCTGTCTTTGTCAACGAACGAAAATTAAACGTCATTCTAAAATAAAACAAACAATCGGCGACAATTATTACTGTTGCGAGGGTGAATATATTTTTCCGTTGATTATTATTTTCGAAAACGTCACACATGTTCTCAATCCACTCAAACATTTTTCTTACGTTGGAATTTTGAAATAATTTCAAATCGAATTCGTTTTTCTTTCTCGTTCGCGTTTAGTATTTCCGGGGTTATCTGTTTTGGGTCAATGAACCTTGTAATTGGTTTACGTGACTTATGTCATCAGAATGTTGTGAGAAATGAACTCGTTCATTTTCAGTCTGTTCATCCAGTTATTAGAGAACCACCACTTCAACTTGAAATCGTTTCGTGAATCGTGATAAGAGTAGCCTTTAACGATTTTTCGTTTCCCTCATATCAGAGACTAACGACAAGCATAAATCTGGTTATGTGCGATTTTCACATAAGTCTTGTGTTTTTTCTTCTCTCTCTATTGAGTGATCTCTAAACTTGTTTTCGTCTTAGCTAAGGGAGAATTAATGAATACAATGAAGAATGAACGTCATCATAATTCTATCTAGCTTAGCGAATCTCACCTCACCTTTTTTGGAGAGTAAAAGTTCAAGAAATAGAAAAGAATAAAGGAAAAAAGGAATGTTCCGATTTATGTAGATTTTCTTATTTTTGCTTTTATTTTTGGAGACACCGCAAGAAAGTGAAATGATCTCGTTCTTTTCTTTGACGTTATTTCACTTTCTCCCCAAGTTGAATGAATAATCAAAATGAAATGAATTGGAAATGGATTCTTGTTATGAGAAGTGAGAGGATCTTTGAACAAAAAAAAAAACAAAGAATTGTTCCAGATTCCCTTTCAACGGTTAGAATAATTTTTGATTTGAATTTCAAATGACGCTGTCATGGAACTGACGGTTCTGTCCGATGAACTTTCAATTTAAAGATTGAACGTCTGCTTTGACGGTGTAAATCTCTGATCAAATTTCATCTTTAAAAGAAGGAGTTACCAAAGCAAAATCGAATCTACAAGGCAGAAGCTCGGTTGTAAGGTTCTATCGTCGAAGTTGGACTCAAACAAGACTCTTCATCGAGTTTTTACAAACTTTTGAAAAAGTGTAACAGAAATAGAACAATGTTGACCAGCCTCCAAATTCAGTAGTCGTCCAAAGCATCAATGTCCTTGCAACCAGTTGAGAATGAACAGTTTCCAGTATTTCTTCGGATAGAACTGAAATTGAGGAATAAATAACCCATGGGAAGTTTTTTCGTTCGTGAAGTTAGAACTAGCTGATCAAAAACAATCAAAAACCCTGGGGTAAAACTGATAAGGATTATTAAGCGTTGAAAGGCTTAGTTGCAGCCCTCCAAGAGCCTAAGTCACCACTAGGACCGGGATAATGAGTCTTAAATTTGTAAACTTTTTTAAGATTTCTCTAGAACGTCCTCACTGTATTTCATGGACTCGGGGTCTGTTTTGAAGGTCATAGTTCGAGAAAAGAGAAGGGAAGCTGTTAGCTGTTCACACAATGAAACTCTGATGTGTGAATTCGGAGGAAGGGGCGAAAAGTAGGTAGTGCCGATTTACATTAATCTTGAATTCCTGCGATAAATGGGAAAGACATAGCGTGGTAGATAAGCTATTTAACATTCTCGTAGTCCGGCTTATGAACGAGTGTCTGTACCAAACGTTAACAGTATCTCCGAACGAAGAGGGTAATCTGATAAGCATTCCTTGAAGAGCCTTGACGCGACGAGGCGGTAGAAGTAACGGTTAAACAAAGAGAAAATCAAGTATCAACAACATCCAAGAACTGAAATGTAGAAATAAAAGTGAGTCATAAATTTTGCTCTCTATCCCATATGTTCCAATTCCATGAACGCACACAATTAGAGCAGAAAAGGAGAAAGGGGCACAAACTTCTCAGAAAGAAAAAAAAGGAGCATGAGAAGCCCGCGATCGAGGAGATAGAGGGATGTCACAACAGGAACGAGGTTCGAAAGTTTTACAAAAAGGTAAAACAAACCACCAGGGCTTATACACGCCGAACCGAAGCCTGTAGAGACCATCATAGGAACATCATAGTAGAACCACAGTCAGTGCTGAGGATATGGAAAGACTACTTTTCTAATAATGGCGATGCGATGACGAGCAACATTCCGCCAGCTATACAGAACCATTCAATTTGGATGAAGAAAACCACCCACCCACGACAATAACGAACTGAAGATAGCGGTATCTAAACGTAAGTCGAACAAAGCCGCTGGAGCAGATGGCCTTGCCGCCCAACTGTACAAAGCAGCTGGAGATGATTTGATAAGGGGCATGCACCAGCTCATCTTCAAGAAAGGAGATCTGTAGCGGCTATATGCTCTTACCACTACAATAAAGAGTTGATAATTATATAAACGAAAATATTATTTATTTATCCAACTATCAAGTTTGAGAATTACAAGTATAATAATAATTTTCTTAAAGCTCAAAATAAGTTCAAAACACAAGCTTGCGTTAATATTTTCCGAGTGAGCAAGTAGATTTATTAGCAAGTAGAGGTATTGTCATTATGTCAATGCGGCCACATCCACTCCCCCCGGATGAGATCCAGAGAGAGATTTAAAAGCGACTTTCCTCTGGTAAGCCTTAGCAGGGCGATCCAACGAGGCTTTCCACTGATGTGGTTGCATTGGCTGAGCAAGAAAATCCTCTTCTTCATTGACCAAGTTGTCAGTTTTGGTGACGAAAGCTGGTTTAAGGCGTTCAATAGAAATTGTTTTTAATTCACCATTCACATTCACTTTGAAGACACGATCTGATACTCTGTCTTCCACTTTGAAGGGACCAGAATATGGCGGTTCCAATGGTGCTTTGACATGGTCTGAACGTATGAACACATGAGAACAGGTGTCTAGACCTTTTAAAATGAACATCCTGGATTTTGAGTGATGTGCAGTGGGCGTTGGCCTTAAGGCAGGTATGTACTCACGATGTTTTTGTAGGAAAATTTCTGGATCAGGGTTCAAATCATTTGAGACGAAAAACTCACCAGGTAGTCTAAGGTTGGTTCCATAAATCATCTCAGCTGGAGTAGCCTTGAGGTCTTCTTTATAGCTGGTTCGAAGTCCTAATACAATTGTGGATAGTATTTTGGTCCATGGTTCGGGTGAACACATTAGAGCAGTCTTGAGTGTTCTGTGCCATCTCTCTACCATTCCATTTGATTGGGGGTGGTAAGGCGTAGTTCGATTTTTCTTAGCCCCAATAAATCTTGCTAACGCTTGGAAGAGTGACGATTCGAATTGGGATCCTTGATCAGAAGTAATTGTAAGTGGAGTTCCATAATGAGCAATCCAGTGATCAAATAGAGCTGTTGTAACAGTGTCCGAAGTAATGTCACGTAGTGGGACAGCGACAGGCCACCTTGAGAAACGGTCTATAATGGTTAGGCAATACAGATAACCATCTACGTTAGGAAGAAAAATTATATCTATATGTATGTGGCTGAAGCGAGCATCAGGTACTTCGATATGGTTTGGTATGAGCTTGTTATGGCGATGAATCTTGGCTTTTTGACAGGGTAAACATTGTCGACACCACAGTAAAACATCCTTGCGAATGCTAGGCCATACATATTTCTCACGAAGCATTCGAGAGGTACTTCTATTGCTGGGATGTGCTATATTATGTATCACATCAAAGGTTGTCTTTCTAAGGAATGTAAGGTCGCACTATATTGTTTGCAATTTCACAGTAGATTTTAGTTCCTTCAATTTCCAGCTGTTGAAGTTTAAGTGCGTTAGGATTCTCTATGAGATCTTTTAACTCTTCATCATCTTCTTGAGCTTCTTTTATAGTTTCTAAAGAGAGTTTCGTAGGCATATAGTGTTAATACGTGACAGAGCATCGGCAACTACGTTTTCATTGCCCTTCACGTAAGCAATATCTGTGGTAAACTGCGATATATAGTCGAGTTGCGTTGACGTTCAGAAGCTTTGTCCAACTTCTGCTGAAAAGCGTAGATTAAGGGTTTATGATCAGTCTTCACCATAAAATGACGACCGTCAAGTACATCTTGAAAGTGTTTTATTCCTGTGAAAATTGCTAGTAATTCACGATCGTAAGTACTGTAGTTTCGTTCAGCACTGCTTAGTTTCCTTGAAAAATGTCCTAACGGTTTCCAAGCATCATCTTCAAGTTGATCTAACTTTGCTCCAATTCCAGTTGACGAAGCATCAGTCGAGAGAACTCGATTTGCAGTAGGTGATGGAAAAACTAGACGAGTTGTTGATGTAAGGCAACGTTGACATGCGTCAAAAGCCTCAATTGATTCTTTAGTCCAAAAAATTCTTGTTTTATCGTTTTTTTTAGTATACAAAAATATATACAAAAATAAAGTCCAGATCTCGAAAAATTGAATCCATAAATCTCTGGAATGTTTGTGATGCATTCTTGAGACCAAATGGCATGACAACATATTCAAAAAGGCCACATGGAGTGATGATGGCAGTCTTCGGTATATCATCTTGGTGCATCGGGATCTGGTGATACGCTTTGTTGAGGTCTATTGTTGAAAAAATATTTTTTCCATGAAGCAGTGGAAATAAATTTCGGATATGTGGTGGAGGATACTTATCTGGCTGAGTGATGCTGTTGAGTCGCCTGTAATCTCCACACATTCTCCACGAATTATCCTTTTTTGGAGTTAGATGCTGCTAGATGGTCTTCACCACCACTTTCTAGTAATCCATAGATTTCAGCTTTTGCTGCTACAGCTTTGCCACCTGCAAGTTTCCGAGCTTTTTCTGTCACAGGTTGTCCATTGGTAATGATTTTATGAGCATAACTGCTTTTCTTCAGGTTGGATTTATGCTGAGGAGTTGTAATTTCGATGAATTCTTGAAGTAGTTTAGCATACGGACTTGCAGAACAGAATCTATTGTAGACACATTATGAAAAGACGTCGCCAGCAATTCACCTTTGGTGGTGAATTTTGTTATGGTATCTATGAGCCTTTGATTTTGCAAATCAATAAGAAGACCATAATTTGCCAGTAAGTCAGCCCCAATTATTGCAGTAGGTATATCAGCAATAATAAAGGGCCATGAAAGATTACGTCGGAGATTGAGATCAAGGTTGATGATTTTTGAGCCAAAAGTGTTGATTCTTGTAGAATTTGCGGCAAAAAGTGTTAAATTATTAAGTGGTTCATTAGTCCGAAAAATACTAGACGGAATAATTGAAAACACTGAGCCTGAATCTATTAAATATGTAAGGTTAGAATTCTTGTCATAAATATGTAGACGGAGCTCTTTAGGTGCTAGATTAACGCTGTCACCAACGGCTCCAACTGATGGCAGCGATGTTAGTTTCCCAAAGACTTTGAATTTTTATTGTAAGCACATGGCATTGTGCAGTATTTAGCTTCTGTTCCAAATCTTTGGTGGTAATAACAAATGCCTTGGTCATTGTGAGTTCGACGGCTTCTTGACCTTGGTCTTCCTCGAAATTGTTGAGGTATTTGAGCTAGCTGTTGATGTGTAAAGACTTGAAGAGATGGATTAGAAAGCTGTTGTAATTGTTGAGTAAACTGCAATTGTTGATCTTTTACTATCTGTAGCTCACGAATACAAGTGGCAAGCATCGTTTGTGTTTCATCGAACTTCTTTTCAAAATCTCTGTAAGATCTGTTAGGAGGATCGATTCTGTCCACACACGCAGCAGTCGCCATGACAAAGGTTCCTCGAGCTTCCATTATCCGATCAGCGACCTTGGCTAATGTATCTAGGTTTTCATTGTCGTTAATAATTAGAAGCGTGCGGATGTCAGCAGGCAAGCAGTCTAGCCAGAGCTGGTGTAAAATGTCCTTGTCAATTGATGTTCCTGCGATGTCTTTCATTTCCCTGAGGAGTTGTGAAGGTTTGCGATTCTCAAGAGTCATGCCCTTAAGAAGTTTACGTATATCTTTTTTTCTTGAACTAGCAAGACGTTCTATAATGGCATTTTTCACTGCTTCATATTTATTGCGTTCAGGAGGATCGCTGAGAATGTCATTTACTTTCTTGAGAGTTCTGTGATCCAGGGCTTTAATGACAGTGCTAAATTTAGTGTTGTCGCTGCATGACGGAAGGAAATGATCTGAATTCTGTTTCAACAACAAGGAACCATGTCTTGGGATCATCATGATAAAAGCCTGGAACTTGGGGTTTACTAACAGCAAGAACTTGTCCCTGTTGCCCGCCGTTGCCATTATTGTTGAGGACAGCGTTATAAAATGGCTGAGCTTGAGCTTGGGATTGGGCTTGCTGAATTTCAGAGCCGTGAAAACTACCAGAAAAATCTTGATTAATTGAACTATTTGGGTCGAGCGGGTTGGCTAAATTTTGAAGCTCCTTTAACGCGTCATATCGGTTAGAATCTCCACCTTTTCCAATTGGTGTGTGAGCTAGACTCATGATGTAAAGGTGTAGCCAATTTGACTCCAATGAAAATGTTCTTGAAAACAGGGGTCACCAGAATGTAGCGGCTATATGCTCTTACCACTACAATAAAGAGTTGATAATTATATAAACGAAAATATTATTTATTTATCCAACTATCAAGTTTGAGAATTACAAGTATAATAATAATTTTCTTAAAGCTCAAAATAAGTTCAAAACACAAGCTTGCGTTAATATTTTCCGAGTGAGCAAGTAGATTTATTAGCAAGTAGAGGTATTGTCATTATGTCAATGCGGCCACAGATCCCCTGAACTGTACCAACTACAGAGGTATAAGTCTCCTTAACATCGACTACAAGATCTTGTCTGCCGAGTTGTGTGAACGTTTGAAGCCTTTCGTCAACAACCTGATAGGTCCTTCAGACCCGGAAAGTCCACCATCGATCAAATATTCACAAAACGGCAAATCTTGGAGAAGGCCCAGGAACTTCAAATCGATACCTACCACCTTTTCATCGATTTCAGGGCCGCGTATCACAGCGTCTATAGAGACCAACTATATAGAGCAATTTCTAGTTTTGGCATCCCAGAAAAACTGGTCCGTCTGTGTAAGATGACAATGGAAAACTCACGCTGTTCCATCATGGTCGGAAAAAACCTAACGGACGCCTTTGATGTCAAAAAAAAAAAACTTTTAAACAAGGCGGTGCGCTGTCATGCGATTTCTTCAACGTAATTCTTCAAAAGATTGTGCATAACTCCAACGTCAACACCAGAGGCACAATCTTTCAAAAGTCCGTCCAGCTACTAGAATACGCAGACGACATTGACATAATTTGAAGAGCACGGCGGCGGCGCACGTGATGTCAGTGGAGCTATCGTGAGTCTGGAGACGGCGGCCAAGAAGATGGGTCTAGCGGTTAACGAGGGCAAGACCAAGTTAATGCTGTCAACCAGAAAGGACAACCAACATCGACGTCAACGTCAGATTTAACTTCGAGGTAGTTTAGGATTTCGTCTACCTAGGATCCGCATAAACCCAGACAACAACACCAGCGCTGAAATCAAACGAAGGACTCTTGCCAAACGCTGCTTCTTTGGATTTAGAAGACAATCAGTAGTAAAGTCCTCTCTCGAGCAACTACAAAACCCTTTGGGCTGCTTCGAGAGAAAAATTCATCGAGTGATTTTTGGTCCTGTCTGCATAAATAGAGAATGGAGACGAATATTCAATCAAGAACTGTACGAACTGATCTGCGACAATGACCTTGCCAGAGCGAATGGAAAATAATGCTCCAGCTCGTAGAGTCTTACAATCCAACCCGGAAAACGTCGCAGAAGAGGAAGACCACTACTCAAATAGAGCACACAGGTGGTAGAGCACCTGAACCAACTTTGCGCGCGAAACTGGAGACAGCTAGCTAGGGATTGAGCTGGCTGGACACGCTTGTTGGATGAAGCCCTGGTCCGACGTGGACTGCAGCGCCACCCTTAGTAAGTAAGTAAGTATACAAAATTGGTTATTTCGAAAAATTTGTTTGTGGTTTTTCAAGGTAGAAGAAGCAGAAACGTAATAAAAGGCAAGAGGACAACATGAAAAACAGATTAATTCCGTCTACTGCCTTCAAATGAATACAAATTCACCAGAGATAATTATCATTGAACAATTCTTTCGACCAGGACATTTCTTTCAGGATAAAATCCTTTTCAGCCTCTTCTTAATTTTATTTATTTTATCTTCGATGCAAAAAAAAAAGGCTTAAAGGTCTTAACCCTTCGAGAATATTTAAATCAAATAAATTCAAACCATTGCGAAGGCCTTAAAGCATCGTTTAAGGAATTAACTAAATTAATTATTATTACCAGAATTGAACCTTCTGCAAATCGAAGTGCACATAATTTAACAGAATTTAATAGGTTTGACCTTAGCCCCCGTTAAAACCCCATTATTCGTAGTAACCCTTTCTATCCAAACCAAGTCTTAATCTTATAGGAACCTATTCCCAATTGAATTGTCAATTATGAACCAACCTACAAGATTATCCAAAGCAAAAAACATCATCAACACATTCTCACTTCAATCAACAAACAATAAAATGGGTGGTTCGATGGGATGAAATTCCCCGCCTACATAATTTTCTTCTTCGTCGTTTCCAAAAAAAAAAAGAACTGTTTTCATCTCGAAGCCATATGTGTGTTCGAATTGAGAATAACCCAGTTCAAGGGTCGTGAGAACAGATTTTTAAGATAAAAACCCTTCCAACCCCCCCTACAATCACCACCCAACCTGATAATTATAATAGCTTGGTTGGTTTGGTACCTACATACCTAGCATCTCGACAAAAACCACTTGACATTATTTCTTCTCCAATTTCCGATGAATACCTTCGTCGTCGGTAGGTACTTGTAGTCGGGTACAAAAAAAAAAAGAGGAGAAAAAAAAATTAAACCCACCCTCTTATCGGATTTAAATCGGATTTTTCTCGCAGAAAGGACATCTTCATCCCCCATCTCGAAGGCAAATAAAATTGATAAGTACAGAGGCAAATGACAGTTCGACCTATTTCTGACAGTTCGATTTGGTGTTATTTAAATCTGTCAAAATTGGCAGGATCTGTTTGTTTATGAAAAACAGAAAAAAATTAACTATGATCATCGTCATTACAGTCCATTAAATGAAATAAGGAAAGACATAGATACCGTTAACAAGAAGAAAAAAAAAAGAACAATATGGATAAGAAATCAATTTCAAAAAGGACACTCAACTAAATGTATACTCACATTTGTATACACAGGATGACAGGATATACAGCGAATATAGAAAGTAAAGAGGAATAACCAACAATCACCGATTGGCGCGCACCAAAGGAGCCAAACAACAAAACCAAAAAAAAAGGAAAACGAAGCCATTCCACAAACAACAAAACAAAGAGAATAGATATAAAGCAGAGTAGTAGTCAAATATAAGGGATAAGAACCAAGGATCCTACTTAATAAAAAAGGGATGAAAATGTAACAACGAGGGCGATGAACAAGTTCCTAAAATCCTCAGCTCTTTTTGACTCTGAAGTTCGTACCCGTACCGTAGCATGGCATCCTCAACATCCAACAGCAGCTTGGAATTCAGTTGAAAAGACGAACCGAAACCAAATAAAAAACGACGACGAGGGGACGAGTATGAAGATGAAGCAATCCAAAGGAGCAACAAGGGGCACATTTTCATTTTCATAATGACAGAGCGAAAGGGGAAGTTTGTGTTTCTGCCTATGTCCTGTCGCCTGTCTTTCTCAATGTTTCTGTGCTCCACCTCGCCTGTCCTTTCTCATCCACAATTTGCTTGTTGCTTTTTTTTTTCTTTCTTCTGCTTTTCTATCCATCGTTCTTCTATTTTTTTTTCTCATCTCATCTCTTTGACTTTGCAAAAAAAAAAAAAATTAACTCAACAAGAAGAGGTGGGATATTTGGGATGATAAAAAAAAAAAAAAAAAAACACCCAATTCAGTCAGTCTAGCAAACGATAAAATTTCCTTTTCTCTGTTCTCTCCGTAGTCCGTACTTTGCAATCAAATGGTGGTGTAATAGAGCAAAGTTGGATCAAGCAAAAAAAAAAAAAAATAACAAGTAAACAACACAACAGATAGAAATAGGTAATGTTGAGTATCGTTCTGATTCGGTCGCACGTTTGTCGCTGCTGTTGCTTTGCTTGTTGTTGTTGCAATGTGGTTATCTTTTTTTTCCTCTTTACATACAAATCGCTCTTGAGAATACATTTCATTCGCTGTTTGATTTTTTTTTAGTATTTCATTTTTTTATTGAATTTCGCCTTTTGGCCAGTCAGTAAGTAAATAGTAATTGAATGTCTGACAGATGTTGAAGGCAAATAATATCCCCCCACAGTTGTGGTGAAAAGTTTGTTCAGGTATCAACAGAGGTGGGTTTACGAAAAAATAAAAGATGGATTATGTTTGGCCAAGTTGGGGATTTAGGGTGGATATGTTTTGATTGACTTGGTGTTAAAAATGTTAAGACTCTAGTGTCAAGTTGGTGATGATTCGGGTTGTGAATGATGAAAAAAAAAGTCAAAAACAAGAGATGAGCATTTGAAAATGAAACCGGGATTTGGCAATGGGAATATTATATATATATAATGACAGGCGTTAATCGTTAAATACTACTTTTAAGTTACAATTAAGCAAGGGATAATGGTCGAGGAGCTTGAAATCTTAAGGATTATGGAAGTGTCAACCTTTTCCTTTGGCCTAAGTCAAGTTGATCATCATCAATTGATGATTAGTTGCGATGGGTAATTGTACAGAAATGAAAAGTAGGTACTTTTTCACTAAGAGTGAATAGGCTCAGTGAAAAACCAATGAGTTCGACACGCGGTCTCCTATTATAAATTATATACTGGGGCCTGATTATGGGATCCGCGGCGGATCGTTTTCAATTCGACCTTTCAAATTCGACTCGCTTCGTTTTTCCTTATTTACGAATTCGCGGCGAAGCGAAAAAATATTTCTTCTAATATTCCTGTGATTTCACTCTTTTGGTTTGACTATTTCTTTCAATATTCCACTGATTTGAATAAACACTCTTTCGCCTGTGAATCCGCAAAAAAAACGCTGTCGAATTTCAAATCGCTAGTAAACATTATGACTTTTCAAATTCGCCTTCGAATTCATTAATTGGTCGAATTCAAATCGAAGAAGGCGAAAACGAAAGCAATAATTGAAAAAATGTTAAACTCGCTAGCAAAACTATCCGCCGCGAATCCCATAATCAGGCCCCTGTATTCGGAGTGTATCAAGCCTTTCGCTTAAACGGGGTAGTTGAGACATATCATATTATATTGTCAGTGAAATCGCTCTTCCTCACAAATGTCTCCCTGAGAGGTTTCCTTCGAATGCGGGTAGTATTCAATTTAGGGATCTGAATGTAAGAACTGTAAAAAAGACGTAACAGACAGATTTAAGCAGAAGCCAAGGATCGTCATTTCAGTACCCCAAAATCACGGAGTGCTTTCTCCAACACAAGATTTAAGATAAGGCAGGCTAGTATCTATTCTATTAAAGTTAATGGTGGGTCTGGACTAAAAATAAATAGAGTGGCGAGACAGCTCTTGAAGAGCCAAGGCCTAAGTGGCTTACTCTCATCAACAATTCTCTGAGTGCGTGTGAAGAATTGAGACCTACAATTTAACGCCGATTCCGAACGGCAAAGTTGAGAAGCACTTTTTCATGACAGATTGGTACTCTTGGAAGTTTTGTCAATTCTTCGCAAGAGGCAGTACCCGTGAAAGATGAAATAAAAACTTTTATGGGCCTGAGTAGGACTCGAACCCACGACGTTCTGCTTAGCAGCCAACGCACCTAACCACTTAGCTACGGGCAACTGACGGTGGGTCTAGACTGAATATGAATATTTCAACTTGGATTATTGTCCAAAGCGGCTTTTAAGTCTATAAACAGATTGTATGAAGTCTGGGAAACTGAGGGGAAATAAGAGCTCGGTTTGCTTTAAGATCATTTCAGATCAGATAAACCGAAAATTTGAGCATTATAAAAGAATTTTTTTTAACGACTCCGTCAAGAGATCTATTTCAAGGCTGGATGCTGGAACTATCTTGGTAAGGCCTAAGTGCTTTACACTCTTGAACACATGCTTGAGGGCGTGTAAGGAATTGAGGGGACCTTCAATTATGACAGTTCCTGGCAAATAATACTTCTGAAAGTTCTGTCACTTTTTCGCCACAGATAGTACCCATGAGATGAAATAAAATCATATGAAGCACGATTATGATTCGATTCCCTGCTTTCAAGTTTCTCTAATAAACAGATTGAAAGAAATTGAGCGAAAATCTCAGGCACTTGTTATGCATTCAATTCAGGTTCAGCGAATTATAAGAGGAAACATTTTTGTCTTCGGTTTCTTAGTTATTGACATTCACTACTCAGAGGTCTAAGTCTAGAAGAAAGTTGCTTGCTGTGTACGGAATCAAATCGTCGGTTAAGGCACAGGAACTCCGAAGCTTAACCTTGTCTGTTTGTCAAAGTTTTCTTAGTTAACCCATTTTACTTCAAAAGAAATTGCTTGCGGTGCACGGAGACAACTTGTCTGTTTCATATAAATCAGGTTGAGAAAACACTAAAAACCAATTCAGACACCCTATATTCACGTCAAGGACATTGCTGATGTTATGTAGTCCAGCCATTGGTCACTTTGCCATTAGAATCTTCGGCCATGTTGAGATAACCCTCTCCACCCATAACAATTGGCCTTGTTTCGAGGAAACAGGATCTGTGAGTTATTTCTGTTCAAAAATTACCAGCAAACGGTTAAAACCACTGTCTATCCACTTCGACAAAAGAGGATTTCACATTCAAGTGTCCCAAAAAAATGGGAGCTGTAGATGCTGAATCTGTTAGCGAGCATTAACGAGTTACGACTCGATCAATTTATAGACCAGCCATGCGCACATCCTTTTTATATTGTTTTGTTTCTTTTTTATTCTGTCAACATTTCAAAACTGCGTACTACATACTTGTGCATAAAAGTACATCAAAACATTACAAAACAAAAATTATTAACGTGTTTGAAAACTTTTATCACCTACTGTCATCATGAGAAAATACTTTTATTCCATTCAAATCTGTCAAGAGCAAAAGAGACACAAATATCGTTTGAGAAGACATATTTCGCACTCACTGTTTTTGGTATGACTTCTTCCATATTCTCACAATTCATAAACACTTGTTTAAAGAAAAATATATTATTAAACAATTTCCACTAAAATAATCTTTTTCAAACAGTCTTTTCTGTATTTTCGCATATTGTGGAGAAAAAAAAAACTAAGAACTCCCCACGTTCTCGAAGTGTGTGAAGAATACAGCAAATTGGGAACAAATCAAATTTCCCAATCGTCTGTCCTGCTCGTTCTCATGCAATATTTTGGCAACAAATGATTTTTAATGATTTTTTTTACATCTTTCTTTTTCACAATTATTGCACATTAAATTCATTTTTCACTTCATTTATGATTTCGGTAAATAATTTTTGACTCAAGAATTTCTAAAACATTTTTCTATCTTTCTTCACACTCAAGACATATTTTCCAACATTTTTTGCATCACCCTTCGTCAGGCGAAGTCAACGACGACATTAAGACGATAAGAAAAACAAAATAACCATACGAAAAATTCGCACTAAATTTTCTAATTTTTGTATTTTCATTACCTTTTCGTTTCTTCACTCTTCTTTCCACTTGCAGTTTTTATTATCCACTTGATGATGAAGGGAAAAATAAGATAAGGAAAAAAAACAAAATAAGGCAATTAATTACGAGTTAACATTGTTTTTGTCCGAAAAACCGCAGCTTCACGATTAAGGGGCAGGTTAGACTGAGGGCAAAGGTGAATCAAACAAATTCAAAGGAAAAATATACCGACGGAAAATTTTCAAGTGAGAAATTGTTTTTCCTCGATAGTTGTAGAATTCAAGAAAAAAAATAACAGTAAAGAAAAATTACTTTACACACATCGAGATTTGAGTTTTGTTCACATTTCGTTTTTCTATTCAATTCCATTCGACGACGACAACGACGACGATCCGTCACTCGCGTTTTACTTTATTTTCTTTTTTTCATTCCCTTATTTTCTGTCTCCACCTCGTCTTTGGAGACCTCTATGAACCGATATTTTTAAGCGAACAGTGCCGCGGCGAGAAGAAACACTCCGAGAAACAACGAATTGAAAAAAAATATATATATATATATATAACCAACGAACTACGAAGAAACGACGTCCAACGACGAACAAGAAGAGAAATAATATCGAAGGGAAAAAAATTGGAACTTTTTTTTTCTTTCTTCACTGGTCGATTCTTTTTCTATATTTTTTTTGTGGATTATTTTATTTGAGAGTTTTTACACTTTGTTTTAGGTAAATTGATAGAAATGAACACGAAAACAGATAGCTTAATCGTTAACGGAACAATATTTGGTATTTTTGGGTTTTTTATTGTTTTATTTTCTGGGAGAAATTTTTAGAAAAGTTTCCAAAAATGAAAATCAACCCAACACGCAAAGTTCGCCATTTTCTACTCTTTTTCGGTTTTCTTCTTTTGACATATATTTCTCGCCTTGCCTTGGACCCGATATGAATTTGGTTGTGGTGAATGTGAAGTGTGTGACAGGGATGGGTAGTTAATCAGGCGAATTGATGCGAATATTTTGAATAAGATTTCTCATGAGAGTGAAAGAGATAAAGAGTGTTTGAAGAAATAAGGGAAATTTTTGAGTGAATTCGCTGGGAATGGTGAATTAATTGGCGGTCATTGCCATATCTGCTAGAGTTGTATTTGTTGCTATTTTATGTGCAAATGGTGGAATTTTTGTTGTATTCGCCTGGGAATTTTTGTTTTTATTTTGAAGTTAAGGTTTGTTTGACTTGCAAATGCGGAATAGACATTGACTTACTATACTATACTATATATAGTAAGTCAATGGGAATAGATTATTGTTCTGAATGTTAGGCCTTTCAGGGCACTATTTTCAAATCGTCTGCTGTGCACCTTAAGTTGGATTTACATATGGCTGCATTTGGCTTGACTTTCTTATTTTTGCCCACGAATTTGGACACGAAAATCGTCTCAATCGATAGATATAGATTATTTATGCACGAATCAACTTTTATTTTTGTCCGCAAATAAATATTTCTATTAGAAATTAATGAAACAAAATTGCACTTTTTACACAGAGACAGAATTCACGATTAAATGTCATTTTTAGTACCGGCAGACTGCGTATGTTTATGGGATTTTTTCGGGTCGGGAATTTTCCTAAATATTTCTCTTTGAGGACATTTTGAACTCCGTTCACTGTGCACTACAAAGTATAATGAAAATTGTTACTATTACTTACACTTATGTTAAAATGTTAAAATTTCGCGCGAAATTTTAAACTATTACTTAAACTCATGTTAAAATTATTATTTTATCATGAGAAAATGCATTTTTACATGAGTTTAAGTAATAGTTTAAAATTGCGCGCAAAATTTTAAACTACTACCTACTTAAACTCATCTTAAAATACATTTTCTCATGAGAAATTAATAATGTTAATTTATCACCCAAATTTTTTGCCATCAATTCAAATTCTAACATTGGGTAAAATACTACTCATCTGCCAGCACTAACATGCTTCAACCTGTGCCCCGGTTCTGTAACTTATGAATCGTTAAAATCAGTCGTTAAACGCTGCGAATTGAAACACATTGAAAATTAACGATGTGTTCTCTTTCTGTAACTTTGACAATCGTTAATTTTAACTACCGGAACAGATCTAAAAGAAACACTGGAAGGATATCGTTAAATTGCGTTCCATAACTGTTCAAATCGTTAATTTGACGGCTTTTAGCTGTCAAATTATCTCACGGGACTTTAGGTGGCGATAAAAATTTGTACGAAGATAAAAGTAAGTCGCAAATGATTTTTTTTATCAGATTTAATTGATTTTTTTAGGTTTGTGACGAAAGCAATCAAATATTTTTTATTTAAAAAAATTTATTTGTCAAATTTCAAACGTTATAAAAACATTTTATTTTCAGAAAATGGCCAAACGACGACGAAAACTCCGTTCTCTACCGCCAAGCACTCAAGCTGAAGGACCATCGCAACAACGCATTGAACAACAGCGCCAAGCAGCACAATCGGCCAACCCAAACGATCCAGTTATTTCTAAATGCTTTTGGGTAGGATTAAAATTCATTGAGATTCATTTACATCAATGCTAACAAAACCCACTTTTCAATTTGCAGATGGTAACGAGGAACATGGCGAAGAACGCAGCGAAGCCGATGCTGACGAAGAAACTCGTCAATTTATTGAAATCTTCGATCATGCTTATGCTCCCGACCAGCCACGCTCAACAGCTAGTGACCGTCGTTTGGACGGAGTTCCGATTATTCGCTACACCGTTTCATGTAAATTAGAATAATTCATACAAAGCCTTGAACATTTCAAATAAACTCAACCTTCTTGCAGCTAATTTGAATCCAGGATCAGGGTACAGCAGTGGAACATCTACTAGTGGTGCAGCTAGTGGCGGCAATCTTGAGAATTTAGTCATTGTCCACCAATCACGTCCACGCAATACTAATGCCAGTGTCCTCAGCCGATCGTTCAATCCAATAAACCAGCAATAACTTCCAAGCATCAATATTGGCATTGTTCGTTCTTCACCAGCCACCGGTCCAAGTACCAGTTCCCGAAACAACAACAGCCTCGATGATGGTATGTTTGAAACTATAACCTTGAAACCCTTTTTTACTCATCAAACAAAACCAAATCCCTTAGAATTAATTGCTCGATTCAATTACTACATTCATCATGGGCAATCACTTTCAAGCGGAACTGCCGGAGGTTCGAATCCAACAGTTCCAAGCACTTTGAGCAATTTAACAAGCGGAGGCGGTGCTCTGGGATCAACTAGCGGTGGCATTTAGTTTGGTACAAATGCCAGTATTACAGTTGGTGGCGCCGATGATTCAACGGAAGCCCGCGTTCCCCCATCGACAAATTGTTTGCAACGTAATTCTCGTCGATTGATTTTAGTCGATCAACAATATTGAACATCACACACATTTAACAACTCCGATGATAACCAAAATGAACTCTTCAATCAAGATGGTGCTTAGAGTTTCTATCCCCTGGAACTTTCTTTCTATATCATTTGTTCTTATTTTCAGCCCTTCATTGGTGGCTGGAGGAAGCCAAACATCTCGATATGGAATCCCAGCCTGATATTTGTCTAACTGTGGCTCATCAATTAATACCTGTGTTGCAGGAATTACGGGCCAAAACAAAGCGCAGAAAGAGGAAGACAGCTTCAACTACAACCCCAGCTGGTGGTGCAGCTGATGAATCTGCACCCAAAGGTCAAGGGCCCGAAGCGAGTGGAATAAGTACGCCCAGTGTCAGGATCACAACCTCACAACACCAGCAACACAAAATACTTCATCGTCGCCAAGCAATAGAAGAAGTGCAATTCCGATTTTGCTGCGAAGAAATTCTACTCCTGAAATTTAATTATACGAATGTCTTTTTGCTTTATATTATTGCAAATAAAACTGAATGTTTGTTTACATGTCCGGTATGGACTCCTAAGCGGCCCAACAGATGTTTGTTTTTTTCTGTAGAGAATTGAATGGAAAAATAGAAAGTTTTTGATGCAAAACTCGAAAAATGCATTGGCTTGCAATATTAAAAATTGCATGGAATGGTAGGTGCACACGTTTTCAAATGCCTTAGGCTGTTTTGACAGGAAAGTTCTTCGGGTTATCTTTGGCCCCGTGTGCATTGATGGGGAATGGAGAAGAAGATACAACAGAGAACTTTACGGGTTGTTCAACGACGTGGACCTAGCCAGAAGTGTCAAGGTCCAGAGACTCAGATGGCTCAGTCATTTAGAGCCCATAGACACCAATGTTCCGGCCCGGAAAACCTTCGACACTATTCCCGAGGGACGTAGAAGGACAGAAAGACCGCCACTCAGGTAGCGCACACAAATGGAAGCGGACCTCAATCAAACTGGAGTGCAAAACTGGAGACAGCTAGCTAGGGACCGAGCTGGCTGGCGGAGACTGTTGATTGAGGCCCAAGTCCACAACGGACTGTAGAGCCACCTAAAGTAAGTAAGTATGGTAACTGGTCTGATTATGCTCAGAAAATCAACAAAAGTTTACAATTATCTCTCTTTTATTTGCTTGCTTTCTCAAAATACAAAAAAAAAATTATTCCAGTCCATTGCTTTGAACCTCTCAGACTGCGAGGTTACTGGTCACAGCAGTCTCACAAATAGCTTCCTCTAAAAATGGATGCTCCAACGCTTCTTGGGCTGATATCCTCTTGTGCGGATTCAATTCCAAGAGCTTGTACAACAAATCGTAGACACTCGCTGGGAAAATATCTTTTTCCAGAATTTCTTCTCCGTTGAATGAAGATTCTTTGCATAAGCAATCATAAAACAATTGCTCGCAGTTCTTGCACACCTCCATGTTGCTTCCTGTGCCCTGCATAATCGTCGTATATTTATCCTTTAGTTCCGCGGTAAAACCTGTTCTTCTGTGATTTCGAAGACGTACACAGAGCTTTGGCAGTTCGACCGGCTTAGTCCAGTGACTGATGGTCACGATGCGTCCTAAAACAAAGGCAGTTTTCCGAATAGCTTTGTCACCGAAAATGGTCACCATTTCGGCTAAGGTAACATAATCGTCGGGTGCCTTGAAGAACGTATAAACTGATGAGAGTATCGACATAAATATCACTCCCACATCCCAGATATCGACGGCCGTCGTTCGATCGGGACGGCTTGTCGGCACATGATGTTTGATGACGTATTTTTTGCGATGCTTCTGCTGGAGATGTTGGTCTTTTTTCAGTGTCGCCAATAGCACTGTACTGAATGTCTCGTTTCCAATGCGACAATGAACATTGAAGATTCGATTTCGTGAATCTTTGAATTTAGATCAGCAACAGCTTCCTGGCTTTTGTTTGCTGCTGATTTTGTGGAAGCGAGTGATGAGGATCTTTGGGCACTTTTTTCATTGCTTTGTGTATTTGCTTGAGCATAGAATCCCTGATTGCATTTATAACTTGTTAGAACTCCTGAAACAATATAAATCGAGTTATGGGATTGTTTTGCATGAGAGGCATAACTTACCCGAAACGATGTCGCATGTCTCGTATTCGTCTTCAGATTGGGAGGCGGAGCTGGATGAGGAGTAGTGGGACGTCTTCGTCCTTTTGTTGATAGATTTCATAAGTTATTATTTATTATTGCAAACGCGAATTTTCAATTCAATAATTGAAAAAAAATATTATTTGAAATTAAAAATATTTGTCATTTCAATTCAAATGTTTTGAAAGAAATGTCAAAAATTTTAACGATTTCCACTGGAAATTCCAGTTCAATTAACGACGCAAATTTGAGTTAACGATTGTAGTTACAGAACACAAACTTTTCCAGGATCGTTAACGAGGGAACAATCTGTTCCATTTTTTAACGATTCGCTAAATTAACGACTGAGATACAGAACCGGGGCACTGAAGTTATTTCCTTTGTATATGGATTTACCAGGTAATATCAAGAATGGTTTTCTGCTTGGTTTGACAGTTTTTTGACAGTTTTTTACATTAGTTTGTAATGTGTGTTCTCTGCTTGCTTGCTCGAAAACCATTCTTGATAGTACTAGGTAAATCCATATACAAAGGTTATTTCCTCACCATTTGACAGATAAATCAAAGAAAAAACAAAATTCTAACCTCAATGGGCTGGCCTGGGAAAGTTGCCCCCTGCATTTTGAAGACCTTTATGAAAAGATGTTTGTGGCGTTAACAATCAAAACGGGTCTAAAGGCACTTTTTCAATATATTGAGTGTGATATATCAAAATTTACGCATCAAAGAGAGCTATCAGATGGTGAAAAAATTTATTTCAAAACGAGACCATTCAGAAGTTATTATTGTTTTTATTTTCAGGTTCGCTTCAAAACCAGCCTAAATATTAATTTTCTAATAATCAAAATGGGTCTATCTTTCATACAAAATTATATGTACATATTTTCAAAACGGCTCTATTTTTTCCCTAAATTAAATCAAATATACGATTGATTTTCAAAAGGGTGCTTAATAATTTCTTTTGCCAAAATTTGACACTTGGCTCATTTCCTTATAAAAATCTCCAGTTTACCATGTGATGTGCTATCGAACGGCTGTTCTTTTCATTAAGTAGGAAATTATCTTGTATCCACGAGAAGTGGAGGATAGATCTTTAGCCAAGATAAAATAAATGGCATTTTAAATTTTAAGTTCAAGCCAACTAATAAATAATAGAGTGGCGCGACAGCTCTTGAAGAGCCAAGGCCTAAGTGACTCTCTCTCATCAACAATTCTCTAGGTGCGTGAGAAGAATTGAGGGGACCTACAATTTAATGCCGATTTCAAACGGCAAAGTTGAGAAGCACTTTTTCATGACAGATTGATAGGGTAGAGTGGGTATTTTAGGGACACAGGAAGAATGGGACACAGGCATTTTCTCAGTTCATACAATTTTTTTTTCTCTTTCTTTGTATGACAGATTCTGTCTTCAGTCTGTCCCTATCCCTCAACAAAACAAGTTGTGTCTAGGAAAAAAATCACGGAGTGGAGATTAAAAAAAGGTAATTTGTGCATAAAAAGTAAAACATCTGTGTAAACTTTGATTGAATTTTTTTTTTTAATGTGTGAACTTACTGAAATGATTTTTTGCTTTTCTTCTGTCGGACTTTCGCCTTCTTTATAACTGAAAATAGGTTGCCAAAATGTTATTTTATCTTTAGAAATGAATTTTGCTCAGATACGATCTATAAGAACTCGGCAAATTTAATGTATTCCAAAAGTGTCCCATTCCACCACATAGTTGTCCCAATCCTCCTCCTATCAGGAGGAATGGGACAAAGTGAGTTGGTTCATGAAATTAATTTTTTGCTTTTCTTCTGTCGGGCTTTCGCCTTCTTCTTAACTGAAAATAGGTTGCCAAAATGTTATTTTATCTTTAGAAATCAATTTTGCTCAGATACGATCTTTAAGATCTCGGCAAATTTAATGTATTCGAAAAGTGTCCCAAATATTCCCACTCTCCCCTACTCAATTCTTCGCAAGAGGCAGTACCCGTGAAAGATGAAATAAAAACTTTATGGGCGCGAGTAGGATTCGAACCCATGTTCGGCTTAGCAGGCAACGCACTTACCAACTAAGCTACGGGCAACTGCAAGCCAACTAAACGGTTTATAATCACAAAAACTTGTGGCGTTATAAGAACGAGAGGTGAGATGAGCTACAAATCTGACGTTGGAGTGTAAAAGAGTTGATATGAAGGATCTAAGACCATTGCCTTCAGAAGTTCCTCTTTTAGTAGCTAACAAAAAATGGTGTCAACAAATTTCTTAAACAAAACACCATTGTGAAGAAAAGTGGAGAGAAATCGAAGACTTAAAATTTAACGAGGAAATTATCGATACAGAAGTTTTGCAGGATGCTGAGGATGAACCAGAACCAGATTGAAATTGTGAGTCATGAAGAAACTCAGCATTGCTGCGTTTTGTCGTTTCCTAAAAGTTTACTTTTTGTTCCAAAGTTCAAATGAGAACAAAATATAATTACTGTGAATTATTTTTATGTATACACTAGCTGATCCTGCAGACTTCGTACTGCCTCAATCAATAAATAAAAGCTCTAGGATTTGGCATCCCGCTATTACTCTACCCGCTTTCCTCTACCCGTTAACCCAATACCCTCAACCCGTCACGCCGCTACCCGCTACCCACTACCAGACTACCCCACTACCCACTACCAAGACCGCCCTCTACCCCGCATTGGCATTGTTTGCTGTTTTAATGATGACAAACAGTATAGTATGAATGTAACACATTTATCTTTTATTATTTAACCTACCTTTTAGAATAACACTATCACTACTGCTATCAATGTACAAAATAATCAACAAAATTTTCATGAAAACTGAAAAAGAATTAAAAAAGCTCTTAAAAAGTAGGACTAAGTGGTAGGAAGTTGAAAATTAAGGAATGAATGTGTTTCTTAATGCCTCACCATACAAAAATTATAAAAAAAAAACTGTCCAAGAATTACAAACACAAAATGTGTGGGTGAGCCATCTTTAACAATTAGCGATATAAAAATTAGTAACTAACCTATTCTCATACCTACTGAATACACATATAAAAATTTATAAACATCGGTCGAGCCGTTCCGGAGGAGCACGACCACTAAAACTGTGACAGAAGAATTTTATATATTAGATAATATAAGTTTTTGAAGTAAAAGTATTATAATTTATTTTATTTCTTATTATTTATTAAAAAAGTTTTAAAGTTTTAATGAATATCAATAAAACAAAACTTTTCCTTCGTTATTTTTTGTCCTTTTTAGAATCAAAAAGTTACTATTTAAAAAACTTGTTTTCAAAATGCGCTGAATAAGTTTTTAACAAACAAAACTGCCTAAAAAAAAATTCATTTCATTACAGGACGAAAATAAAATATCCTTTTATCCTTTTTTTAGTTAATTTTATACAAAAAGCGTCCACAAATCAATCAAAATTTACTGCATTGAATTATCTTGAATATTTTAGAAACTACAGGTTTTCGTCCTTTTACTCAGTTTTATGTTCCAATTTTTTAGCCTCTGTTTGATAATTAACGACACGTTTATAGATCTTGTGGTTCTAATGAAATTTGCACATCTGCTTACAATTTCTAAGAAAACTGTAACTTCCTTGTTCCATAAAAATAGTTGAAATAGAGATACAAATAATATGGGTTGTTAAAGAAAATTTACCTTTCCAGGTTTTTCTCGCAAACAAGCCAAAAACTTTTTAAATTTAAAAGAACTGCACACGTTGATTGTAGATCGCAGATATGACAAACAATTTTTTGATGGAAATCAATATCGAGGTTTTCACTGACAGATGTCTCAAAAACGGCAATAATGATATCAGTTAAATTGTATATGCCTTAGGGGCCAGTTATAGCTATCATTGAAATGGATCCGGAAAAATCTTTGAATGGATATTTAACTATGTTTTCTTTTGAATAGAAGTGCAAATTATATACCAATCGATCGGAAATCACTCCAAGAATTTTTATTGACATAAAAAAGTTGAATTACATACTTATTTTTTCTTTAAAATGTGTTTTTCCATTTTCCGGTTGTAAATTAATTTTCCTGAACAGCTGATTGTTTTATGTCAAAAAGTGAAACAAATCGTTCCAATGATTTGGGTTTCAATTTTGTACAGTTCCAATGATTGAATGATCTGTGTTTCAACTTCTCACAGTTCCAATGATAGAATTACGGCAGGAAAAAATTTCCTGACAGAAATTTTCAATGATTGCTATAACCGACCTATCAGAAAAATTCCAATGATGTGTTTCAATGATGAAAATCAATGTTAGCTATAACTGGCCTCTTAGGGCCAGTTGCTCATTCGGAACATAAATTTATGATCTACTTAAAGTTCTCCTTTTGTATGGGGATTTTAAGTAGAACTTATCGAATTCCGGAACGTCCCATATAAAAATGAAAACTTTATGTAGAACATAAATTTATGTTCCGAATGAGCAAATGGCCCTTAATGTTTTTATTATCCTTAGTGGGTAGTGGGATGGGATATCCTATTTTTTGCTTCAGGTTTTTAAGGGAAAGGAAATCAGCGAGGAAAACATTCTGAATTCTGTCCCTTAAGAGGTATTGATTACGAAAACGGGAAAACAGAGTCGTGGATTTATTCATTTTGTTTGATCGAATTTCGGAATTTGCACGTACGAGGTAAACCTAATTTGATCCCTAATTTAATTAGAAAATTGAATTTAAATTTTTTTCTGATGAGATTTCATTTTTCTGAACAGCTGATTGTAAAAACCTCAAAAATATTCCATTTCGTTTTTCTGGTGTGTTTCGATTTTTTTCTGATCTGATGTCACAAAATAAAACGTGCAGCTGGATTTCTGACACAAAATTCTTGGTTGCTATAAACACTCATCAGAAAAATGTTTCAAGTTTTCACTGTTCCAATTTTTTCTGATGGATTTTTCTGATAGCTATAACCGGCCTAAGGGTCATAAGCGATTTTATTTGGCAGCTGTTAAGCGGCATATACACGCATCAAAGTCTCATCAAGCATGTAAGAGTGTGTTTGTGAAATTGAAACACGTATAGAATGTGTGTATGCTTGACGCGAAATCAAAATGTTTTGATTTTTCTTCAATCAGGGGTCTATGCTTGACGTGATTGATTGGTTGATCAAGCATCATTCTTGTTTTTCCGTTGCTAGTGTCAAGACAGCATTCGGAAGGATTTTTTTTAATGTGCATGATGGAAGATAAAAAAATTTTATTAGAATTTATTGAAGTGTACCGTTCCCTGACAGCGTTGTGGAACATTCACCTCAATTATGAAATTCGAATTTCAAGTCGCATTTATAGTCGTAGTCGAATCGTATCGTATTTGAAAAGCAAATTATGAAAGTCGTATGTTGTACATACGACTCTAGTTAAATCCAACGTATACCTACCAACGCAAAGTTTGAAATGTCAGCTTTGTATATGCACATGTCAGTCCAAAAGAAAACAAAATAATTTTGTGATCATAAGAAGTTTATTTTCATGTAAATAGCAAATAAAAATTTAATAAGCAAAATTAAATTAAGGAAAATGAATTCGATTGATTTGTTTTTTACTGAGGATGAGGACCTCTACAACATTTTGGTGGAGAGCAGATACAAGTGCCTCGAGCTGGTTTTTCTTATTGAATTTCCTTTAAATAAATACATATTTACCTAAATTTGTTAAAAATTCTCTTAATAAATTAAAATAAATAAAATCTTACATTTGTTTTGATTCCACCATCAGATTTTTTTTTCCTTGAATGCAAAACTCGCAAGCAGTCGTACACAAAATAACAAACGACACAAAAACGGATAAAATACGAGTAACGCCGAATTTCATAAGGCCCGGTGCACACACGCGATTTTTACCGCGGCGATATCGCTGCGATATCGCTTTTACGACATAAAGTACTCACAATCAAATGGAGTGGTGCACACACACTTGCGATATCGCAGCGACACTTCTGCGACACTTATGCGACATTTCTGCGGTAAAATGTCGCAAAAGTTTCTGCGATATCGCAGCGATATCGCGGCGACAAAAATCGCATTTGTGTCTTGTTTTACATTGTTTTCTATTGTGCAGTGCACACATGCGATTTTTACCGCGAGTTTTGATCAAATTGAAAGGTAAAATATGGATGAATTTTGATGCTGGTTTCTTTTTATTTGATTTTTATTTTGATTTTTGGTGAAACTTTGACCGCCAACTCATCAAAAGATCTTACACTCATTGGAAAATTGTTAAAAAAATGTTCAGGATTTTGTCTTTTATTTTGAAACGATGAATAAAATAGTCATTTTGTTAGCCATTAACGTCAGTGACGTCGTTTCTTTTTATTAAGAACATAATTTTTATGCACGAGGTACGCGAAAACATTTTTTTTCCTGTAAACCTCCATTGTTTAAATACGAACTCGAAGTAAAGATTGAAACCTGCGGTAAAATGTCGCAAGTGTGCACTGAATAGTTGCGATATCGCTGCGATAAACCTCCATTTGTTTAAATACAAACTCGAAGTAAAGATTGAAACCTGCGGTAAATGTCGCAAGTGTGCACTGAAAAGTTGCGATATCGCGGCGATATCGCAGCGATATCGCTGCGACAAAAATCGCGTGTGTGCACTGGGCCTAATAAGGAAAAAAACAGCGACTAACATGCGATGATATGCGATAGGTACTGTTTTTCTGTCAAATTTAAAAATTTCAAATATATCTCCTAGCTACTACGATTTTAACTGAGATAATTGAAGAAAAGCGATTTTCATAATCGCGATGTACGTCTAAAGTCGTATACGACTCTAAAATACGAATTTCATAATTGAGGTGATTAAGTCGAAGGAGTACAGCAACCGGTATTTGAAAAATGAGCTCCTTCTAAAATACAAAGAGAAGTATCCCGAAGCGACCAAAAAGGATGTGACGCAAAAAATTAATGTTCTGCAGACGAACTACAGAAGGGAGTTGAAAAGGATATTGGCCCTGGAAAAAGATTTTCATGTGTAAACTGCTTTCGTTTTTTCAGGCACTCTTTCATCCAGATCCGTTTTTTCCGCAAATTTTTCCTCTTCATTTTTAACGCCAGCGCTAGTCCCAGAGCTATGCAACAATCGTCCGTGTCACTCATATTTTCCTAACAAAGAATCCGCACATCCATTCACATCCAAAATCTACGAAAAAATGATGCTTGATGACTTATGCTTCATATGTGTATATTCAACGCGAAAAAGAATTTACAAACACAGGGTGCTTTCATAAATGCATGGTTGCGAAAGTCTGACGAACGCATATTTTTCATAAATGCAAATGATAAATGTCATGATGTTCATAAAAGCAAAAAGCAAATATTTGCAGCGCAAATGTGCAACTATAAAAACTCACATGCAATCTGAATTTCTTTCTCAATGAAAGAGACAGGTATATATAGTAAAAAGGATTTCCCAGGGTGTCTTTTGACACATGACGCAAATCATAAAAAAGTGTTCATAAATGCAGTGTAAAACACATGCGCAAGTATTTTGTGTGACGTTAATATGATCGCAATTGATCGCATATGTAAACAAAGCAACCATGCATTTATGAAAGCACCCACACTCTCACATGCTTGATGAGATTTTGACGCGTGTATATGCCACTTTATGATCTCGATGTCGATGGGATCATACACTAGTTATCAAACTGTGGGCTGAACTTATAAACCGACGGCAAGGCTACCAGTTATGTCGTTTCCCATTGGACGTCCAGAAGTCTTCTGAAACCATTCCATTGGAGTGAATTTGACAGAAGGATGCTTCTGAGAAGAGCAGAACTCTTCCGTTTTGAAAACAGAATCGTCCGAAGAATGACACACACATCATAACTTATTATTTATCTTTCATAACCCGCTCCATTGGAGGTAGAAGAAGAAACGTCAGAAATAGACCAATGGAAAACGACATTAATAACTGTATTTTGATTGCCCTATTGATGGGATTCATGGGATCTCTCCTTTGAACATGGCAGTAACGGTGGAGTAGATGGTGATCTATTTTTTTGGAGATGATATTTTTGAATCTTAACACTCCTGATACGATCAAGCTTTGTCATTTCCGTAACAACGTATTGAAGGATCTTGCTTTCGGCTCTGCATCTGTAGTAATTTTTGGGCACATTCCACTTTTACAAGATTTTGTTTTGTTATTTGCACCCACTCAAGTGGTTTTGTATACCTACCCTTATTATACCAGGGATCTAGTGCGAGTAGTATAGCGTTTATGTGCGTTGGCTGCTAGGCAGAACGTTGTGGGTTCGAATCCTACTCCATAAGTCCATAAGGTTTTCATTTTATTCTTAACGGGTGCTATCTCTTGCGAAAAACTGACAAAACTTCAGAACAATACATTCGGAATCGGCGTTTAATTGTAAGTCCCCTAAGTTCTTCACATGCACTCAGAGAATTGTTGATTGTAATTTGTAAGCCACTTATTGAGCCACTTAGGCCTTGGCTCTTCAAGAGCTGTTGCGCAACTCTATTTTTTTTTACGCCAGAGTTACAGTGAGTGCTTTAGAAAGGAAGGAAGGGTTGTCGTTGTCGGTGAACATTTGTCTTGAATGATTGGGAAAGACAAAGTGTGGAAGAGAGTTCCACAACGCGCGAATTTTTTTATTTTCACACCCCAAATTGATTCTCTTTTGGGCAAAATTTTTTCCGCTCGCTTCGCTCGCTTGCAATTTTTGGTTCAAGCTCCAAATCCTTAATAATACAATTTCTCTAATCATTTGAGAGGGATTGTTGAGTTAGGTTAGGTTAGGTTACAGTGGCTGCGGATTCAGAATCCACACACTTAGGCCAAAAGGAAAGGCCCATTGTGATACCATGAATCTAGAGAATTACTTCTTACTAGTCGAACCATTTTGAGCTTTTTATAAAGCGAAGAAGATATTTGATATCCTTATTAGCTAGTTCACTGGGGTTATCATAGAAGTACTCTCCCAGATGAAGTTTGCGTCTTAGTGAAAGAGCAGGGCAAGTGCAGAGAAGGTGAGAGATTGTTTCCTCTTCTTCCTCATCCATACAGCTCCTGCAGAAGTCATTTGAGGCTACACCAAGTCGTATTGCGTGTCTGCCTATAAGACAGTGTCCCGTAAGGACACCTATCAGGGAGCTAATGTGAAGTCTGCTTTGAGATAACAAGTCTTTAGAGCGCTTTAAGTCCAGTGAAGGCCATATGAGTTTCGTAGCTGCGCACGTTGGTAAGTTGTGCCACCTATAGTTTGTTCTCGTTAAAGCTGCTTCTTTTAGCAAAAGTTTACATGTAGCTATCGGTATACCTATCTTCTCCCTTTCAGGTGAAATAGGTATGACGGTTCCATTTTTAGCGAGTTCATCGGCTCTACAATTTCCTTCGATGTCTCTGTGACCCGGCACCCAACAGAGGTGAATGTTAAATTGCTGCGCCATCTCCATCAGAGACGATCGGCAATCGAGGGCCGTTTGAGATTTGGTTGAGACACCATCGAGAGATTTAATAGCAGCCTGACTGTCAGAGAAGATGCGGATATCAGAAGTTGATATAACGTTTTCTCTTAGCCAGGAGAGAACCTCTTTAATCGCTAAGATTTCCGCTTGGAAGACGCTACAATGATTGGGAAGGCGGAATGAGATGCTTAGATTAAGCTTTTCTGAGTACACACCACTACCAACTCCATCACTTGTCTTGGATCCATCTGTATAAAAATGAATGCCTTTGTCATCCAGAAGTTTTTTGTCTTCCCATTCTTCTCTGGATGGAATGGATATCTGGAAGTTTTTACCAAATTGTGGTTTTGGAATGGTGTAGTCTATGTACTTTGGTATAGAACCGAAAGAGTTCAAAATGATGGAGTGTCCCACATTATTGTTGGTCCATTGAGATGAGGCGTTGAGTCTTATAGCGGTACTCGCTGCCACTTGTTTGCTAAAAATGTCGAGGGGTGCCAGATGGAGGAGAATGTCTAACGCTGCTGAGGGTGTGGTTCTCAAAGCCCCGCTTATGCAGAGACAAGCAGTGCGTTGGACTCTGCTGAGTTTGTCACAGTAGGTGACTTTCTCCAGTGCAGTCCACCATACTGCAACCCCGTACATGAGAATTGGTCGAATGACCGATGTGTATAGCCAATAGGTTATGCGAGGTTGAAAACCCCATTTGCTTCCTATGGCTTTCTTGCAAGAGAAAAGAGCTACTGTGGCTTTCTTAACTCTTTCCTGAATATTAGGTTTCCATGTTAATTTTTTGTCTAATATCAGACCAAGATATTTGGCTTCATTGGTAAAAATTAGTGGTACACCTTTTATTGAAGGGGGTACAATTACTGGTATCTTGTTTTTCCGTGTAAAAAGGACAAGGTCCGTTTTTTGAGGATTAATACTAAGTCCACAGCGATCAGCCCATCTAGTGAGCATATTAAGTGCGTTTTGGAGGAGGTCTCTAAGTGTACTAGGATGCTTTCCTGTGACGGCGATAGCAACATCATCGGCATACGCAATCACTCTGTAGCCTTCCCTCTCGAGGGATATTAGCAATTCGTTAACTACTATGTTCCACAGGAGAGGGGACAGAACACCACCTTGCGGAGTGCCTCTACCGACAGACCTTTTCGTACAAAAATCCCCCATCTCAGAGTTGATGATCCTGCTTTTAAGCATTAGATTGATCAGCTCACAGAGTGAGTATTCGACGTTTAGGGTCGTCATAGCAGAAGTGATAGCAGATGTGTCAACGTTGTTGAAAGCACCTTCAATATCCAGGAAGGCAACCATAGTATACTCCTTTTGCTTTAGGGAGTATTCGATAGTTCTTACCAGAGTATGCAAGGCTGTTTCTACCGATTTCCCTTTGCAGTAAGCATGCTGAGACATCGATAGTCCCCTATCAATGCTATTACGTATATGGATATCAATCAATCGTTCCAGCGTTTTGAGAATGAAAGATGATAGACTAATAGGTCTTAGATCTTTAGGGTTGACATGCGAGCATTTGCCCGCCTTGGGAATGAATACTACTTTTACCTCTCTCCATCGCTGAGGTATATAGGCCAGATCTAGACAACTTATGAACATCATCTCAATGATGGGTAGAGTTATATCGATGGTGTGCTGTAGCTCAGCTGGTATGATTTGATCTGGACCTGGAGATTTATAAGGTTTGAAGCTATTCAGAGCCCATGTCAATTTTTCTTTTGTGACAAGACCTTGAGGAAAAGTTAAGTTAATACCCGATCCAGGACGGTTTATTGTATTAACGGATTTGGAGCTATCTGGGAAGTGGGTATCTAATAGCAGGTTTAGCGTTTCTTCGCAAGAGTTAGTCCATGTACCATCTGAGTTTTTGAGACAACTAGGCATGGTTGGATTTGTCGAGAGAATCTTCCTTAGCCGCGATGCCTCCGAGGACTCTTCTATTGAGCTACAGAAGGATCTCCATGAGGATCTTTTGGCTATTCTCAATTCTTGTTTATACTTTTTGAGGGATTCCTTATAGGACTCCCAATCTTGGAGGTTTCTAGACTTTTTTGCACGGTTAAAAAGCCTTCTACAACCTTTCCTGAGTATTTCTAGTTCTGCAGCCCACCAATGTGGTTTTCTCTTTCCTCGCACTGTAGTGAGGGGACAGGCAGTTTCCATAGCTTTATTGAGGGCTGCTGTAAGCTCATCAACTTTTTTATCGAGTTCAAGAGCGCATAAGGGAGGATCATTAAGTTCTGGTTTAATCAGACTTTTCAGAGTTGTCCTATATTTTGGCCAATCTGTTTTCCTATAGTTCCGGAAAGGGATCGGTTTTGGGGACTCTTCACTAAGAGTGAATTGGATGTACCTATGATCGGAGAACGAGTGCTCCTTTGATACTCTCCAATTCAATACTTTATTCGAGAGATGCAACGAGACAAGAGTGATATCTAAAACTTCTTGACGATTTTTAGTAACAAAGGTTGGTTCATTGCCAACGTTACTTACTACCAGATTAGTTGTTAAGATGTAATCAAAAAGAGACTCACCTCTGTCATTTATATCGGTACTACCCCACGTAGTATGGTGCGCATTTGCGTCACAACCGATGATTATGCTGGTTTTGAGTCTTGTTGATTCAGCGACCGTCTTCTCCAGAGTGGTACCAGGCAGTGGGCCTTGGTGGTCGTGGCCCAAATACGCTGATACCAGCCAGTAGGTATGGTTGTTTATTACCATACTGGCTGTGGTGACGTCGTTATCACTGAAATTAGGGAGTAAAAATACATTTAGACTACGTTTTACTAGTATGCAGGACCTTGGGTTACCTTTTCCCGTTACATGTAAGACGCAGTAGCCAGGAGTTTTCAATCCTCGAACCCGGGATTTCCCAATCCAGGGTTCTTGGATGAAAACGACATCTTCCCCAGTTTTTGACAGGCGGAGAAGAAGGGAGGCCGAAGCCTTAATAGAGTGTTGGAGATTAATCTGTGCTATTTGCAGCATTTTGGCTACAATTAGGCAGATCAACCTCCACCACTGTTAAATCCAGTTCATCCAGATCGGACGAAGGGGAACCTAGCAGTTCATCTTCTTCCTCACTGGAGAGAACTTTGTTGGATGAGTCATCAGTCTCCATTAGGGATAAACTTCTGACGTTTTCGGAAGAAGACTGTGCCGCGACAGAAGAGGGCCCTGGTACAACATCATCCCCATCCAAGGATAGGAAAGTGATGATAGCACTGGGACCCCCCACGTCTGGCGACACAGCTTCTGAGTGTAGGGAAGAAGATTGCGCCGCGACAGAAGAGGGCCCAGGTACACCATCGTCCTCATCCATGGATGGAAAGGTGATAGTAGCACCAAGATCCCCTACGTCTTGCGACACAGCTTCTAAAGTGGGTTGTGGAGGCTCGCATAAAGCGTCTACCTCATCTTTTTTGTATATTCGGAGAGTAATCGTCTCGAACCCGTATCTTATCACTCCCTTGTCTCGCACCAGTGAGGCCGCAGAGTCCTTATTGATAACGATAATCGCACTTCGATAAAGACCCTTCGGCTCCTCCAGTTTCGCGATCTTCCAGTCGTGACAGGAGAGGTCCGGGTTGCTAAGCCTGATCATCTCATGGATGTCTTCAGGACATGCAGGCTCAATCGGGATCCAAGCTCGAGCTCTCGGCCTGCAAGGTAGGGTTGCTTAAACATCGATAGTCTATCGATAGTATCGATAGTAAAAAACTATCGCGTATATTCGATGGTGTTAAAAAACTATCGATTGTTTATTTTGAGCAATTTTTTTCAAAAGCAGACAAGAATTGACTTATTTGCGAAACAAATTTAAGATAAAACATCTTCTATTCATTCAACATTTATGAAACTCTTATTTTTCTCTTTTTGGTATTTTTTAATGAATTGAAAAAGGTGTTTTCGTTGAAGCTGCTTCATTTTTAAGTGTTTTGTTTTATGTTTTGAAATATGTTTCCGGAATGAGCTGAAAATGTTATGTTCCTTACGACTGCTACTACACAACACTTCATCAGTAGTGACTCTTTTCGAACTACGTTTAATATGAGAAAGTGCAGGTTAAATTTAAAGTGAGTCCCCGCAGCTGAAAATGAGTCATTTTGAAAATAAATCGTCCGAAGAATGACACTTACTACATATATCATAACCCGTTCCATTCTAGGTAGAAGAAGAAACGTCAAAAAAGACCAATGGAAAACGACATTATTCAGTCTGTTTTTCAGGGTTATTCTTCACATGTAATAAACTGACTGAGAAGAAGAATGTCAATAAACAGGCAGAAAAGAAAAAAAAACTTTTTTCGTAAGCTTAAAGCTAAAGGGCTAACTATAATGTGCGGAAGCTATTGCCAGAACCGAACCAAACGCTCCCTTCCGAACTGCCATCTGAACACTTTACCCATAATGAACAGATATGTACGGAAATATTTTTCAAAATAAAATATATGATTTTATTTCCAATAATTTGTGAATTTCGGTTGCCATGCAACATACAAGCAATTTCAAGAAAATTATTACCTGAACCTGAAATCAACAACAAATCGAATTCCTCTTGAGAAAAATCAATTAAACCAATAAGCTGTCAAATTTTCGTCCGTAAAAAGCGAAAGGGAGCGCAGTTTACGCCCGTAAGCAAAACTGAATGAAAATTGACGAAATGGAGCAATCCGCTATTTAGGGCACAATATACGTATTCCTTGTATTCGCTCGGTTACGGACGGCTCCGTCCGCTGCATTCCGTTCATTATAGTTAGCCCTTTAGCCCTTAACTGTAGAATACTTAAAAAGTGAGTCAAATTGAAAAAAATATGAATTCCTGAGCCAGCTTATTAAAAATGAGTCCCTTTTGACTCAAATGAGTACCAGTGGTAACTGTGTATGAGATTTTGCACGACTGGCAGTCCATGTATAGTAATTCAATGAACAACTTTTGTCTATAATGTTACTTTCGTAAGTCCTATTTTGATTTAAAAAGAACAATCGATAGTATCGATACTATCGATAGTTTTTTTCAAAAACTATCGATACTATCGATAGGGCCGAAAAGCGATGTTTAAGCAACCCTACTGCAAGGAATATCTTCCTTTGCAACAACCTCGAGTTTTGCGCCTGGCCAAACTTCGCCCAGCATGCCGACAGCAAGCGTATATAGATCGCGTGACCTCTGATCGTTACAAACGATGAGTTTGACATGACCTTGATGCCAACCCCCATCGCTTGTTACAGGTGGTGGACCCGGATGCTCTCGCATGACTTTGAGAAAGCCAGCTGAGAGCTTCAGTTTCACCATCTGCCAACGGTCAGAGGAGATCGCGTCATCAATATTGCTTCTGTCAATGACCGCAACCACGATTTTGTTGTGTTCCTTAAGCACATCACTAAAAGGTTTAGTGAGAGGTACTTTAGGAATTTTGGGAGTGCTGGTGTTCTGCACTTTGGGTTTCTTAGGGATGGGAGTGGACTCCTCCAGAGACCTTTGTCGCTTTGACGTGGAGTCGCAGCTGGTCCTAGATTTGGCTAAGATGGATTTAGCCCACTCAATCTTCTTGCTATGAATGGGACTACTACCATCCCCCAATGTTGCACCAGAGGATTTTAGCAGTCTCATCGCATAGCGACGCTGTTTATAAAGGTCCCTAGGTTGGATGGTCGTCTTCGTAGTGGAGGCAGGGTCGTTATTCACGACGCTGCTAACACCACGGAGACTACCACTAGGACCATCCTGGAGAGGTTTACTCTCTTTGGTAGTGGAACTACCGACATGAGGAGGCGCTTTCGCCAGGGATACCTTCTGTACCTCCCTAGAAGCTGGGCAATGACTTGGCACAGACCCCTCTCCTATGTTTGGCACAGGATTTACGACAGCCGGCATTATCGCCGAACTGTCGCCCGGTGTAGATACAACCTGTACCACACTCGAAGTTGGGCAGTGACATGTCACAATCCCTTCTCCTGTGTACGGCACAGGTGTAACGACAGCCGACGTTGCCGCCGAACTGCCGCCCGGTATAGATGGAATACCGGCACCGGTTTGAATTTTTGTTTTTTGTTTTTGTTTTTGTTTTGGTTTTTGTTTTGGCATTAAGGTCCCACGAGTAAGCGAAGTAAAGGGGGGGTCCATCTGCGCAGAGATTCGCATACACAGATAAGGCTAGTTAATCCGGAGGTCGCCTGGTATCCGGATACTCCGTTAGTGACTGAGCTATTTTTAGAAATTGGGCCCTCAGCCTGGCTGATCATCGGCACGAGTCGTATAACACCTTGAATCCAGCCCAATTGGGAAGTTGAAGGGGAGGATATGATTTGGAAGAGGAGAGACGAACAGCAATTAAGCCATAAGCGTCCCAGGAAGGAAACAAGGTACTGACAGAAGTGATACACTATACAGTCAGGGGATAAGGAGACATCAGCCAGTGTAATGCACAAAGCCGATGGAGGAGAGGATAGGGAACGGGAAGGGGAGGGGCGAGCGACCTTTAGTTTCAGGACTCTTCTGGAGAAATAATTCCCGAGAATCATTGACCTTACTCAGCTTCTACAACTCGACAAGTTCGACGCTCAGGTAGAAGATTGTTGAGTTAATAGAGTCAATAAAAAAATGTCTTTCTGATGGAACTTTTAATGTTATTGAAATAGCTCAGTTATTTAAGGGGACAAAAAGATGCAACAAGATGAAACTGGGTGCAAGTACAGTGTGCTTGTAGAATGCCCTACTCTCACCGAACACCAAACTTCAGAAGAACGTTTACATTGGAAAAAGTTTTCTTTATGTCACATAAACTTACAGCATGCGGTATATTTCAATTGTTATATAACGTTTTAGAAAATGTTTAAAATTAATAGCAAAGGTCAGAAACCCCGAATTTGATTTCTGGACTAATGAACCACCATATAGGGGGTCAGATTCTAAAAAATGGGTTTCCGAATGACTAAGTTTCTCAATATTTTTGTGCATGCGATTTTTTAAAATTATTTTCAGTCTTCAAAACTGAATTTCGGAATGACTTCGTTTCTAAAAGACATTGGCGCAAAATTATAGTCGCTTATGAACAACTTTAGTGTGATACTAAGCTTAAAATGACTTTTGAGTCATATCTGAAACGTCATTTTAAGCTACTATCACACTAAAGTTGTTGATTAGCGGACTAAAATTTTGCGCCATTTATTTTAATTTCACAAACAAAATTGCTCAGTATACTTCAATTCTTATTTTAATTTTTTCTCAATTAAAGTGGAAAATTATTTCAAATTCGAAGGGAACTGGATCCACTAATTATTTGAGGAATTTAATTCCCACTGTACATGGGAACTAACTACACTTTACAAAAGTGCTGCTAAGAGAAGACTTTCTTGGACGAGCCAATGTAGTGTTCTTTTCTTGGTTTTCTGGACTACCTCCACGTCTTTGTACAGTTCGTTAAGATCGCGGTTGAAAATTCTTTATTCGCCATCGTTGCATACGGGACCGACAATCCGTCGAAGAATTTTTCTTTCGAAAGTGCCCAGTACAATTCCCCCATTTATATTTATCGTCCACCACTCGGCGTCGTCGTCGTAATAGAGTAGGACTGGTAAAATCAACGTCTTGTCTAGTAAATTATAAAGAATTTACTCTCGCTACCTTCTTAGACATAAAAGGAGCCTTTAACAACGTCTTAACAGAATCCATTCAAGAATCACTGACCGGGGTGTAGAAGACTACATCTGAAATTGGATTGTATCCATGCTCAATGATAGAAGGATTCAAACTACCTTAGGCAATACTAACTTGACCAGGCGCGTAAGCAGGAGAGCACCCCAAGGGGGTGTGAGATTACGGAGATGGCATTGCTAAAAGTTAGACTGGGCTACAAGCTGTAGCTTCGGTGTCAATCAAAGCAAAACTGAACTGATGCTCTTTACTACCAAAACAAAAGTACCCCCTTCACCCTCCCTCGCCACAACGGTGAAACTCTTTCCTTGTCTTCCAGCGCTAGATATTTGGGAGTAATACTTGACCCAAAGTTAAACTGGAAACTTAATATTGAAGAAAGGTTCAAGAAAGCCAGCATAGCTTTCTGTGATTGTAGTAAAACATTTGACAAAAAGTGGGGTTTGCAATCGAAGATGATTATATACAGCGCAGTGGTAGATTGGACATCTTAACCTATGATTCCATTGTTTGGTGGCCCACACTTAGCAAAGCCTACAATATAACGAAATTAAAAAAGGTTCAGAAAACAGCTAGTGTTGGCTCCACTGGAGCTTTGCGCTCATGTCCATCGGACGCCCTAAACGTTTTTCCTTACCTCTTACCAATAGACTTGCACATCAAATATTTAGTATCTTGCAGCGCGTTGAGACTTAGGGAATCGAATAGCTGATATATTAAACCCTATGGTCATAGTAATATTACTAACCTCATCCCAGTGGACATCTTTTCGACAAACACCGACTACTGCACTCCTACTGTGGACCTCAGTGCGGATTTTAAAGTTATCATTCCATCTCGAAAAGATTCCTCTTGGTGCTATGAAGGGCAAGATGTTCTCATTTTTTTCTCGCTGAATAAAACCACAGGTGGAGTAGCCTAACCAACTGTATCATATCTAGAAGGATATGGCCCACCTATACAATAAATTCCGTTCTAATAACCTTATTTGCAGACCCAGGCAAGACATAGCCAGGGTTTTTGCAACATGCACCGGACACTGGCCTGTTGCGGATCTAAGCTGGGCATTCCCCACAATACTTTTTGCCGTAGTTGTGGGGACCAGCGAGGAAAGGAAACTGTTCTTCACTTCTTGTGTAAGTGTCCTGTGCTAGCCAAAATGAGAGCCAAATCATTGGGAAAGTCTTTCTTCAATGACCTTAATAAGAAAGTTTCCGATCGGAAATTATATTTCCTTCACCGTACCCGATTCGTACATAAATTAGTGACGCGTACCGACGCACTTCTTTGTTGTTTTGTGACTGAACATATTACAAATATTTTTAGTTTCGGAGACCGGACGAAAACAGTAAGTAACAAATCGCTATGCATCGCATTTTCTAAACGCAACAAAGTGGATTTGAGGCGTATTTTAAATTAATTGTTTCAGTTCCCCTTCGAACTTGAGATCGCCAGCTAGCGAACTCAAAACAAAAACTCAGAATTTTATATAATCCCTCTTTTATGGTATCAAAATGGCGCAACCCAGCGCTAATTGGGTCACCGAGTTAGACTGCTCATAGCCGCCATTTCTACTACTACTACTACTACTACTCTACTATAGTAGGTATTGTCTTTCGACTCGAGTGAGAACTTTTGAACCGATTTGTTTGGCCAAACCCTAACCCAGTGATCACTTTATAACAAGATTGGAAACCTACCTACGTTTTACCCTCCAAATACCGCAAAAGTTATTTTTTTCATGCACACATACTCTTGCAGCTCACTTGCTTTTTATTATGTAGGCAACTGTATCTTAATTACAAAAACACGCATACTCTTACAGCTAACCTGGCCCCTTAAGTTTGTATTACACGCATACTGTTTCAGCTAACCTGGACCCTCAGCTTGTAGGCAAATGTCACTTTGACAGCAAGGTTTCCAATCTTGGTATAAGTGATCACTGCACTAACCCAGTAGCAGCGGTTCGCTAGGGTAGTTCTTCGTCAGATCTTCACTAATGTGGCTTTTCTTACAACCTAGAAGAATTGCTATGTTTTTTGGCGTGTAAGAAATGTGCAAAAACGAATCAATCCCATTTTCGAATGGCTTTGCTGTCTGGTCAGCTGTTAATCGTTTTGTACGTGATAATCACAACAACAGAAAACTCACACGTAGTATATATGTGTAAAATCCGTGTACAAGTATGTGTAAATCCGTCTCCAAAGAGAGATTCAAGAGAAATCAATCCTTCGAGAAAAAATTCAATTTCTTTGTGAAAGAAATGCGTTTAAGGGAAAAAATTGCCACTTTTACGTCACGGATCAATTCTTTGGTTGTAAGAAAAGCCACATAAGATGTCGTTTGTGGTATTGATGTTTGCGCCAAGGTAGGTGAACTCGTTTTGGAATTATGTTAAGGATAGCGTAAATCTCCTGAAATATGAGACTGTGTGGACAATTTTTTAGTGATTTAAACATGAACAGCTGTAAACTTGTAGTGTCAAATTGGTTTGGATAATGTAGTTCACCCAATGGATAGCAGAATGTAAAGGCAGTGTTCGAGGGAATCGAATCTACGATTCACGTGGATAGCAGAATAGCGCTGGTTGTTTGGCTGGACGAGCCACCCAAGTTATCAAAAAAATTTGAAATCCGTCCAACATGTTGGTCCAGCGGTTGTTTTTGCGTTCACATGATCGAGCATTGATTGTAAACGAGCCATGTTTGTCCATGTGAATCCCCCTAAACGAATGTCAGGAATACCCAGCGGCGGATTTAGAATTTCAATCTGGGGGGGTTTTCGATTAAAAAAAAATTGTCAGTGTAAATCTAGTGGGCCGTTTTAGCCTCAGGAATTATCTTTATATGAGTTCATATTTCTAATTATTGGAAAACTATTTGAATAAAACCTTCTTGGAGCGAATATGAAAAGCTAAGTGTTCTATCGTCAGCGAAGAAGTTACAGACAAGAGATCATTTATGAAAATGAGAAAGAGTTCCGGAGACAAAACGGAGCCCTGGGGCAAACCAGCATTTATTTTGTGGGTTTCAGACTTGAACCCGTCCAATACAACTTGTATAGAACGGTTCGAAAGAAAGTTTCAAATCCAACGAAGGAGGGAGTCATCAATACCGAAAGCACGCACTTTCGATAAGAGATCCTGATTCCAAACTCTATCAAATGCCTTTGAAATATCAAGTGCAACAATCTTACTTTCTCCAAAACGATGTAAAGATTTGTTCCACTGTTCGGTGAGATATACCATCAAATCACCAGTGGACATGTTGCTGCAAAAGCCGTACTGTCGGTCATTAAGAAGCTTTCGTTCTCCAAGAAAGCTGCAGCGTTTCCATGACCTTAGAAAGAAGGGATGTAAGTGAAATCAGACGATAATTGGAGGGAGAGGAGGATTCGCTTTTTTTGGGTATAGGCTGTTTTCCAACTACTCGGAACGAGCCCATAAGAATAGAATAGATGGAAAGCTTACGCAAGAGTTTTGCCAGCGTTGAAGAACATCTTTTCAGAACAACACCGGGGATACCATCCACGCCAGCGGATTTATGTATGTTGAGATCTTTTAGGAACCTCGCTACAGCACGAGTGCGAAAAAAGATTGGTCGCATGGAATCATTAACGCGCTCGAGAACTGGGAGAGTCATGACACTCTCTGGCAGCAAAGGTTAGCTTTCGCGAGAGAGCCAACGACTGGAGTATCATCATCAACGAGCGTTGGGACCGAGGAAGAAGAAAAATTCTTCATGTTTTTGCACGAATGACCAAAAAGTTTTACCGCCCTTGGGAAATTGCAGTATTTCTTGCCTTAGTTTTTGGTCATGTAAAAATTTGGTCCGTCGAATATGTATATTTTAGGCCTTCCTGGCTTGTTTTAATTTATTCCGATTTTCCTCAGTAGGGCTTTGTAACAACGGGAACTTACCTCTTTAACCCTGATAACCTCTTAACAGCTCATATCAAACCGCATGCGTTCTCTTTGGGTCCGATGCTTTTAATCCTATTCGGAATATAAGTTCTCATTCCCAGAAGAATTAAGGAAATTAAACGAGGAAGCATAGAAGCTTTCTCGTAATGCCAAACAGTTCTTTTAGGAGCTCTTTCTTTAACTAGGATTTTTTGACACGAGAAATTTGCGGATGTTCATATCGAACATCATGCGAAATATTTTCAAAAGAGTAAGTTGATCAATTATTGATCTGCTTGGAATCGGCTGGATTCGATTTCCTGTTGAGTTCAGTTTTGGGTAAGATTGGACGAGTTAGGCTCAGCTTTGGGGGGGGGGGGGGGTCTAGCGGTGTTAATTCACAATATCTTGGAGGCCAATTCACAGGTCCAAAACGTGAAATTAGGCGGTTACCAAACGTGTCTTTCAATAAATCGAGGTGGCACGAGGTGTGTGACATGTTGCGCCGCCGTCTTGTTGGAACCACAGCTCCTGGAAATCATGATTGTTCAATTCAGGAATGAAAAAGTGGATGGACATAGATCCAATTCCTGTGCTCGGTGGCGGATGGACTCATTCAGGTCTTTCTCAATGCTATGCTCTACAGTAGCAATAGCTTCTTCTGTACGCACCGTACGGCGTCTCTGGGGATGCGAGTTATCAATTAGAGTAAACTTGGTACGAAAACGTTCCATGTTTAATCGAATTAACTGCTCTGTCGACGATAAGTGCGCTATACGTATTCCGCACAGAATTATTATTTTCGAAATAAAAATTGCGCAATTTGCAAGCGTTGTTCAGGCGTGAGTCTATTCATGGTGAATTGCCAAACCAAACTGAGAATAAATCACTTGACAGCTATTAAATCGGTCGCCGTCTTGAAAAGTAATGCCACCCAAGTTCTATACCTCGAAAAAAACACCCTTTATATCAGAAATGGGCATAGTAATGTTTTCGAGGGTACTTTCTTTCTTCTTTGGTCCAGATGATCTACCCACACATCAAGCGCTCGTTACTGGGACTTCGGATTTTCACTTATGATGGCTTCAACGATTAAGATTGAGGGTAACTTAAATACTGGCGCTTCAACAAACTTACAAAAAGTCAACTTCCCAATGAATAATCGCAACCGTGTCCTTCAAAGAGGATGAACCATGAAATAAAACACAATACTTTCTTTACATTGCTTTTATGAAAAAAAAATTGTTTTTCTTTAATTAATAAACATTAAAAGAGGAGTGCAAGTGTTTTACACAGATTATAATATAATTAACCATTTACACGATACATAGTCTCGTTTTCTGTATATATGCACGTAAGTTTCTTGTTTTGTTTTACTTTCATTTTCATTTTTATTTGTTTTACACGTTTTCTTTAATCTTCTTCTTTATAATTAAAATTAAATCAAAATCAATAAAATGTAACAACAAAGCATGCAAAATTATTAATTTTCCATTTTTCCTTTAAGCTACATAGTAAATTGTTATTTTCTTGTTTACTGCATCGATAAATGATCAAATTGGGGAGAGGAGGAAACGAATTTAAAAAAATTAAAATTTTCAAAAATATTTCTAGCAGGGGATTTGTTTCGTTTTTCATAATTAATTTTGTTTTCCCCAAAAAATTTTTGTTTTCTTTATTATTTTTTATACACTTTTTTATATATATTTTTCTTGTTCTTCTTTTTCTTCTTCGCACATTTTTATTTTGTTTACATTTTCATTTTCTTAGTCCTTCTCGCTATGAGTTTTTTGTTTCTTACAAATATTTTTTCCTAAAAACTTTTTCATTTTCATTGGGTTTGAGGATGAAAGAGAAAATTGTAAAGATGGAAAAGAAAGAGAGAGATAGATAGAATAATAAAAAAAGAAATCAAAACGAAATTTCGACTACAATACTAGAAATATGTAGTGTTAGTGTTTTGTATGTGTGTTTGTGTGTGTGTGGGGGAGGTTTAATTTGAACATGCCCTTGTAATTGGAATACAAGGATTTTGGGGACTTGTTTGTGTTTGCTGTTCTTCATCTTGTTGTTGTTGTTGTGTTGGGGCAAAATTAATTCTTAAATCATCATAAGGATTAACTAAACGTTAAAATCGGGACCTTACAAATACAGCACTGGAATCATGCTCGCTATAGCCGAGACGTTTTGTATGTTTAAAAACTTCGTTTGTTATAGCTGTTACGGGCATCGACTGATCCAAATTCTCGGCCATTCCCAGTACCAAGCGCAGATCTTTTTGCATATGCATTAGAGGCTGCTGTGGATTGAAATCACCCTTCGCCATTTCTATTTGGAAATAAATATATCATAAGTGATGAGCTATGGATGGAGACAAAGTAAACAAAAGAGTTTTTACCTTTTCCTTTTTCGAGCAACAGTTGCGATTTCATTGACGTCAATTCAAATATGTCGATAATGTCCTTCAATGATATGGAGAAGCGGTCGGCTGTGGATAAATTCAAATTTAGGACTTTTAGTTTATTTAATTTCTGGATATTTGTTGGTAAAGCAAAGGTCCCCAAAATGGTACTAATTTCCTTGAATTTTCTCGCTCCTATCTAACTCAGGAAGAATCGGTGTTTGTATACACTGAAGAACGGGTGAGGAAGGCGTGTGTCGCCTTCTACGCCTGCAACAAAACCTTCGGCAAAAAGTGGGGCCACCAGTCAAAAATGGTAAAATGGACTTACACAGCGGTTCCATTGTTTGGTGGCCCGCTCTCAGCAAAGCTTACATAGTAAACAAGCTTACAAAGGTGCAGAGAAATGCTTTCGTAGGGATATCAGGGGCAATCAGGTCCTGTCCAACGGATGCACTTAACGTCATCCTGGACCTTCTTTCGATTGACCTCTTTATTAAATATCAGATGTCCTGCAGTATTTGAGACTAAAAGAAATAGGCTGCTGGAAAACTAGATCCTACGGACACTGCAACCAAACAAGCCTCATACATACCATGAAACATCCTATCCATCCTTTAAAGAAGTTTAGAGTCTTGCTTCCGTCAAGAATCGACTGGAAGGAAGGCGATTTGACAAAAGACTTCGACACAACTATCTTCACGGATGGTTCGAAGATGGAATGCGGTGTTGGTGCAGGTGTCTTCTGTGAATCTCTTGAGATTTCAAAATCCTATAGACTTCCCGATTTTGCCAGTGTATTCCAGGCAGAATTGCTATCGATAAGGGAAGCTTGTAAAGCCCTTAAAAATATCCGACAGAACCAAAATGTAGCTATACTTACATAAGTCAGGTAACTATTAAACCCATTGATTCAGACTTATCATCCTCTAAATTGGTCCAGCAATGCGGAGAGGCCCTCAAGGAACTTGATATGAGCGTCACTCTAATCTGGATAACGGGCCATAGGGGCTATGAGGGAAATGAGAAGGCAGATGAGCTAGCTAGGCAAGGATCAGTCCTTCACAACTCATTGGCAGTTAGAGTATATGCTCCTCTTGGAGTTGTGACCAAGTACACATCAGAAGCAAATCATAGGTGGAATAGTTTAACGAGTTGCGTTATATCTAGGAAAATCTGGCCCGCCTATAACAAACCAAAATCAATCAATTTAATTTCCAAACCAAAGCATGACATTGCCAGGATTGTCGCTACCTGCAAAGGGCATTGGCCTGTAGGAGCATGTGGCAAAATTGGGTATACCACATAACTGTGAAGACCAGGATGAAAAAGAAACAGTCCCACACTTTCTATGCCATTGTCCGGCCTTGGCTAGGAAACGAGAACTCTACTTAGGTAAAGAATTCTTCAACGGTATTGATGAACTCTCAGAATTCAAGATCAAAGATATGATCTCATACCTCAATAATACAAAGTGGCTTTAGCGCCCCCCTTATTCCTCCCTCACTATGAGATAATAGGCCTTAGGGTAGGAGAATAATACAACATTATACATACGTGCGGAACATACATAATCCATAACCCATTTTCAAATCTATTTAGAATCTTACGAGGTATGGTATCAAAACGGCGAACTCAGCGCTAATTGTGTCCAACGCGAAAGTAGGACAGCCATTTCTACCATATTCACCTACCTACATTGCGTAGTGTTTTTTTTTTTTTCCTAAGCTATACTTTACAGCAACCTGAATATTTGCATGGGTCGTCATCAATATATCCGTCCGTTTCCGAAGGCTGTTGTTGCTTCGCGACTAAATTTTTTCTCCTTAGCCGGGAAGTCATCCCGACACGTACAACCCCCAACCTAAATTACTAGGCACTTGATGTAACTACAAGTGCGAGAACCGGAAAAACCGCTCCGCTTTAAGCTTCATAGCAGTGGTCGCCGTAAGCCCCTCCGCTTACAGGCTTACAGCGAACTTTACGGGCTGTACAACGACATGGACCTAACCAGAAGGGTCAAGGTCCAGCTACTCAGATGGTTTGGTCATATAGACCGATTGGACACAAATGCTCCGGCCTGAAGAAACCACTCCCGAAGGACGAAGAAGTAAAGGAAGATTGTGACTCGGGTGGCGCACCCAAGTGCCAAGTGAAAGATAACCTTAATTAACTTGGAGTGCAAAACTAGGGACCGGGCTGTCAGGTGGAGATTTTTGGTTAAGACCCAAGTCCACTATGGACTGTACCGCCACCTTATGTAATTTTAGTTTCTTTATAAGATAGGTGACACCTTTCCTGAAAAAATGGTAATTTTGTAGACTGTCTAGCCTTATAATAGCTTGCATTGAACAAAGTTGATTAAATTGTTGCCACTGAGGTTTTTTAAAAACTCTCTCTGGAAGCCGGGTTCGAAATTGCGGCTAAGAAATGTTGAGCTTATTTTTTTTCTCAAATCGATCACTGGTGTAGTGTCCGTGGCTTAGTGGTAAGGTGCGTTGGTTGCTTAGCAGAACGTCATGGGTTCGAGTCCTACTCGTGCCCATGTAGTTTTTATTTCATCTTTCACGGACACTGCTTCTTGCGAAGAACCTACAAAACCTCCGAGAGTATCAATCTGTCATGAAAAAGTGCTTCTCTACATTGCCGTTCCGAATCGGCGTTAAATTGTAGGTCCCCTCAATTCTTCACACGCACTCAAAGAATTGTTGATGAGAGTAAGCCACTTAGGCCTTGGCTCTTCAAGAGCTGTCGCGCCTTTCTATTTATTTTAATGGAACTCTGGACGAAGGATATTTATGGTTTATTTTGAATATCAAGTAACTTCAGAAATCTCAGTAGCTTATTTGCCAAAAGCGTCTTGTTTTCAAAATGTAGACTTGATTTATGGCTTTAAATTCAGACATCAGAAAAATCTATGAATTCAATTTGTATCCACCCAATGCGTAGAGAAAGTAAAGAGCTTCCAATGTATTGGTAGTATCGTCTGCATCGGAGGCGGAACCGAACAAGATGTCATCGGCCGCATCGGCAAAACAAAAGCGGCGTTTGGTATGCTGTCGTATGGAGAGTTATTCACTCTCTCAGAACGAAGCTACGACTGTTTCGCACTAATGTCGAATCTGTGCTGCAATGGACAAAACACACGCTTCGAAAAGGTAACCATTCCATTGCAAGTCAAGCAATCGAGTAGAATCCGCTCACACAAGAAGGAAGAAGCGCTGGGTGATCAAAAAGCACAGGGCGGAGGACCGTCGAGGAACACATTTCCGGAAACCGAACACGATGGCGCGTAGGCGTAGTAGAGGCCCTTTGCCCCTTAAGTAAGTAATTTGGAAGAGCAAAGTTATGAAGGACGTAATCGAATCAGATAGAACAAACTTGTGCCAGAACATTTCAGCCAACTTGTCAGTAGCTATCTATGGGATAGAGTTATTTCGGTTATTGTTTTGATTCATGGTTCGCGTTGGTCAAATAGGTTTCACCTTTGCATGTGAGGCTGCATTTATTGGTGTTCGTCAACTATTTATGCGACCTATACACACCAACATTTGACTGTTTAACTAATTTTTCTTTGTTCGCGTTGGAAACTGAGGAAGTTCGTGCTGTTCGATGATCATAACAAGTGATACAACAGGGTACTATGCACATGAACCCGAAACTAAAGAGCAATTGAATGCATAGGTATGGCGTATGTATTTTTCTAGACGAACAACATCTGACTAACATTTTTGCGACCACAAAACGCTGCGAAGCAAATAGAAGCCTTCGTTTTTCGGAATGATTGGATATTATGACTTGAAACTGTACTATTACAACAGCTTGCGCGCCCTCAATGGCTCTTTTCTATGCCCTTTATATGCAAATAGCACAGCGCGAGCATTAGTAAAAGAAGAGACGATTTGATAGGAGGAGTCGGTGGACATTGGTTTTGAATTTCTAAATATTGCAATGACTGGGAATAAAGAGTGCAAGATCTACGCCAGAACGTCCCAACCCCCATCATTTGTGTTTATTTGAAAAAAAAGGTAATAATGTATCAAGTATAAACTTACCCAAAGCTAATGCTTCTGAAAAGCCGACAAGGCTCACACCAAGTATTGTTTGAAGAATAAGATTCACTTTGCAAGCATTTCCAACATCTGTGAAAAGAAGAATAAGAAAAGAACACAAAAAAGCAAAAGTTAAGTTCAAGATTCTTCGTTACAAAAAGTTTTTATTCGAAAAACACTCACCTCCTAAGAAGAATGTATTTTTGGCGATTGTTTTGAAACAAGAATGACACTCTTCAAAAACTGTACGATCACCGCCAGCTAAAATGATCAGATTACCATCTTCGGCTTCTTGTCTTGTGCCATGAATCTACAAAACCAGAAAGTTCTTTCCCATTATCTTAGGAGAAAAAAGAGCCTCCGACTTACTTGAACTTCCAGATATCTGCCACCACATTGTGCGATACCTTCAGCGATATCTTGTGAGGTTTCTGGATCGATTGTTGACATTTCCACGTATGCCTTGTTGTTGAGGTCCTTTCCTTGCAAGACCCCACAATTGCCAAATACCAACTGAAATCGTTTACAAACGTCAAAATGACATCAAACCTACAAAATAGGAGTCAAAACTTACATCTTTCGATGCTTTTGGATCCGATACACAACAGAATGTAATATCCGCAGCATCGACAACATCCATTGGAGTGTCCTTCACTTCGGCGCCAGCCTCAGCAAATGGTTTGCACTGAAAATTGACCCGAAATTTTCAATTTCAAGTTCAAAATGTAGCCACCGCAAGAGTCAACTTACCTTTGAACTTGTTCGATTCCAAACGACAACCTTATGTCCTGTGCAAATTAAATCCTTAACAATCGTCGATCCCATAATGCCCAAACCGAGAAAACCAAAAGTCAAATTCGATGGCGTAATATCGCGTTCGGACAACGTTGCCGATCTCGCATTCATATCGATTGCCTGTGCCTCTGGCCGACTAATAATTGGCCGATCGAGCAGAGCCACCGTCGAGCTCATATTGCGACGTGACAAGCTGCCAATGTGCGACAAGGCGTCAGTATTGACGCGCCGACGTGAAGATGTCGCTTCGGTGGCCTCCGACTCGACACGTTTCCTTTTACTTTCGGAGGCTTTGCTTCCACTGCTGCGACGCTTTGTGGTTGTAGTTGAATTGCTTTTTGCCGCCGCTGCCGATATGGAGGACTTTGCACGTGATTTGGCTTTTGTTGCTGCCTTTTTGGGTGGTTTGGGTGGTTCACCCAAATCGTTGGTTGAATCGGCTGTTTCTAGGCCATCGCGAATTTTATCGAAATCAGCATCGCTGGTGTAGTTGGGAGGTGAAGCGATGGAAGCGGCTCTAATTTCGGCATCGATGTCGGTTGGGTTGTCGATGTAGGCGAGAATTTCTTGTAGAGCGAGTTTGAAGGAGTTGGGCTTGTTGGGGCGCATCAGTTCCTCTTTGTAGGGACCCTCGAAGGGTTTGATGTTGTGCTCTTCGATCCAGGCGCTGCAAGGTTAATTGGATTATTTGCAAACATTTTCATCAACTGGTTGCTGCGGAGATTTAAATGGTGTCGAAACTCAATTCTTGTGACCCACTGAGCTGTAACCCAATGTTTTGCTTTGACCTGTTCGTATAACCGCGGTGCTATTCCATTGAAATATGTCAGGAGTAGGCCTTTGCACCAGAAAATGGGCAGCATAGGTTAGGTTAAAGTGGCTGTCATGGTTGTAAAAAAACACACTTAGGCCAATTGTTTGAAAATACGCCCAGTCGCGCGGCGTGTATTCCTATTAGACAGTGTCCGGTTATGACACCAATTAACGATCTTATATGCAATCTACTAAGAAATATCAGGCACCTAGATCTCTTTGAGTCCAATTTAGGCCAAATGTTTTTCGTCACCTGACAGCCATTTGTGGTTGAATGTTTAATGTTGTACCATATTTGGCGAGTTCATCGGCTTTTCAGTTTCCTCTGTCTCTATGGCCCGGCACCCAGTGAAGGTGAATGTTAAACTATTGTGCCATCTCCATTAGAGACAGTTTTGGTCCGTAAACGAGTTTGTAGAGACAGAGTTCAAGGATTTTATAGCTGCCAAAAGTTCTGCATGAAACACTACAATGATTTGGAAGGCTGAATGAGAGACTTAGTTTTAGTCGTTCAGAGTACACAATTCCACCAACCCCATCACTATTTTTCCACCCATCTGGATATAAGTGGATTGCATCGTCTTACAGGAATGTTCTATTTTCCCAGAAGGATCTGGAAGGTATAGAAATTTGGAAGTTTCTATCGAACTGTAGTTGGGGAATGGTGTAGTCTGTATGCTTTGGAATTGATTCTAGATAATTAAGAACAACATAGTGGCCAATGTTGTTGTTAGTCCGCTGTGAAGAGGCATTCAGGCGATTAACAGAACTAGAAGCTATTTGTTTGCTGATTATATCCAGCGGTGTCAGATAGAGTAAGGTGTCTACTGCCACAGATGGGGTCGTACGAATTCATCCGCTTATACTTAGGCATGGCGAGCGTTGGACTTTGCTATGGTTATCGCAGTTAATTTTTACGCCCAAGGCAGTCCGCCATAAAGAAATCGGTCTGATTACCGATGTGTATAGCCAGTGATTGATTCTAGGTTGTAGACCCCATTTACTGCCAATGACTTTCTTGCAGGTGAAAAGAGCTACCGTAGATTTTCTTATTGTTTCGTGTATGTTGCTCTTCCAATTTAGTTTTCTGTCTAAAATAAGACCCAGATATGGGCAGCATAGGTATTTTGGCTTTTTCTGGTTGCTCTCTCGAGCAACTAAGGTAAAACTGTACAACACCCTCATCATCCCAGTCCTGCTGTATGGTGCAGAAGCATGGACCTTGACAATCGGATGAATGTGCCTTAGGCTGGTTCGAGAAGAAATTTCTTCGCGTCATCTTTGGCCCCGTGTGCATTGATGGGGAATGGAGAAGAAGATACAACAGCGAACTTACGCCTTAACGGTTGTACAACGACATGGACCTCCGGCCCAGAAAGCCCTCGACACTATTCCCGAGGGACGTAGAAGTGGGAGAGGACTTCAATCAACTTGGAGTGCAAAATTGGAGACAGCTAGCTAGGGACTTGATGGATTGATGGAGGTGGCTTACCATTTTGATGGTTGGAAGAAGCAACGAGTTGAGCCCACCGATCATGGTAATGAAATGACATTTCGTCCACCTCTTTACGTACAGCAACGTGTAACCCATTGATATGCACCTTCGTCAGGTGACAAAAAAAGAAATCTTAAAGAGACTACATCGATTTTGTGCTTGAGACAACTACGTTCAACTGCCTCTGCATCCATCATCAATTTTGACTGATGCCTTTAGCTAGCTTTTGGGGGAAATCTGTTTCAAGAGGCTTAGATTGGCACTCTGTTGCAACAGTCTTTTTGTCTTTTCATGGCCATTTCGACGGGGGATAGATTTCTTTTGGTTTTTATTTAGTTTTTAAAGCATGTGTAGGCATCTCTTCTCAGAAGAACATGAAGCATATGCAACGAATAACGCACCTCCCAGTGGCTGACCTGCTAAAACCTTCTTAACTAAGAGAAAGAGCGATTACAAGCAGAGAAAATCTCGACTGCCCAACCCTAACTGATTAAATCGTCTTCTTCTCATTACAATGAAGTCTGCATGGAAATCAGTTAAACCTTAACCAATTCTAATAATAAAATGCCCTCCGACAGCAGAGAAAAAAGTGTACGAGTAAAATTAACGCTGAAAAATAGCCATTTTGTCACAACTATAAACGTATGCCTGACGTATAACTAATAATAATTCCAATAGACACCCACCCACTTGAAAATAGCAGGCTGCCTTTGCACTCGCGGTAGGTAGGTATACGAATTCCAATTTATAACCCTCAAAAGTATAACTTCCTAATTATATTAACAAGCCTGCACTAGCTCGTAGTTGCAATGCGTTTTGCACAGGGAAAAGACATCAAACATAACCAAAAACTTGTAAAATCATAAAATTCTTATCAAACTATGATTTCCATTGATAACAAACATGCAATATGTACTTACTAGTTTCTCGATCCGAAGAAGAATACACATTTGCAGGGAACATTCCTCCGGGGCTGATGGAGCATCTCCTCTGGCGGCTCAACGATCTACATTGGCAAGCGACAATCACGAAAAACAAGAACAGAAACGAACAAGAAAAGAAAAATTAATTATCTAAGCAGAATTTTTTTCCTGTTGGAGCTGAGGTGACTTCAAAATGGAGAAAACCAAATTCGGATAGATCCATTTTTTCTCTAAAAAAAATTAAATTAAATAAAAAAAACTCACCATTGACGGCCAGGGTGTGAATCCCTTCATTTTGGCCCTGAAAATTGAAAGAATAATAAAGGATTAGTAAAATTCCTATGAAAAAGAAAAAACTTAAACTAAAAATTTCGGAGAAAAGAACGCGCGGGAAAAGATTTTCCACACAAATCGAGGCCGGCCATTGTGGCTGGTTGTGTGTTGTGGGGGAACACAATTCTCATATTCGATGGATGGATGTACTTTTTTTTCCTCTCAACAGGAAACTTGATTTCCACTTCGAATTCAATAAAACTTTACCATTTCTTGGTTAGGTTTTGAAGTCAATTCAATGGATTTATCAATTCTTAGTTAATTTTCACACAATTCGGATCGGAAAAATGCCAAAATAGCCACGGCGACACAGTCGAATTGGAGGATAGAAAGCTTGGGTTAGTTTCCAGTGCATTTGGTTGCCATGAAAAAAAAAAAAATCGACCGAGAAGAAAAAACACAAAAATTCCAAGAAAGAAAATTCTCACTCAACAAAACACTTACCATATTAAATCTTTAGGCTTGTATATAATTGGTTCGGACATTATTTTGGATTTTGCTTTGCGTTTCCGAGCAATTTTTAATTTTATTAAAAATAAAATTTCTTCGTTTTTATTTTTTTGCTGGGTTTTTGCTTAAATAAATGAACGTTGAACGACGACAGCGATCACAATCCACTCGGAACAAATTCACAGAATCAAATAAAAGCGACGATTTGGTGGAGGATAGAAAGAGTCAGGTTGTTTGTGAGTTTTCTTTTTCGTGTCGTTCAATTTGTTTGTCTCGCTTTGGTTATTTTGTGAATTGAGTTTATTTTTTATTTTTGAAGTTTTGTTTTATTTTGACATGAGAAATGCAATTTAATGAAACAGGCGAATGGAGAAGAAACTGATTGATGAATTTTTTGAAATATGAAAAATATTTGTAATTGGAAAATAAATGAAAAATGCTATGGATTTTCGGACTGGTTTTTCTACTCTTCTGAAGCGTTTTTTTTTTACTTTATGGATAGGAAAAGAAAAACAATATGGCCGGCCGCTGGTTTTCTTGTTGTCAAAAATTTGACGAAGTAATTGGAATTGAACGAAAACTTGTTTTGGTTGCTAGGGTTTTGGTTTTGAATAATACTGTCGGTTTGAGGAGAAGTTGTTGTGGTAAATATGTAGATGGCGATAGATAAATACCAATGTGGCGACACTCTGTCGATAGCTACGCTCCTACTGGCGAGTTTCAGCATCCACCACTTTATATTTAAACTGTACAAAAACTGCATGAACAAACCACTACTTTATATTCAAACTGTACAAAAACTACTGTAACACACATTTGAATATTCCATTTTTTCATTAACGCTTCACTCTGATTTCTGACTCTCAACAGCACACAACACAGTCTCTCATACTTAAAAATTATAATTCATTCTGCCAAACTTGTTTAGTTTATTTCAATTGTTAAAGTTCTATTTTGTAATATTAAATTGTTGAACTAAACTCAGTGTCAGTGTTCCATTTCTCTGTTTTAACTTTGCTTTCGGTGGTGACATTCTCAACATTCAGTTGGTGTCAATAAAAGACACCACACCAAATATTTGACGGGAAGCGAACAAATCCAGAGGTGGCGTTAAGTTTAACTTTCAGCATTTTTCGTTCTAACAGCATGACAGATACACTTCTATGCCCCCGGATTGGTGTTATTGAACAGTCCGTAGAAATGTTCTTTGCATTGACTTACTATATATGGACTGCTAGTCATCTGAATTGTCCATACAAAATTCGAATAAAAATGGTTCCACTTGAAATTAGCTACACTAGCATTGCGTGGGACCAGTGGCAAAAAAAGTAAGTAAAAATTTTAGCGACATCTGTTTTCTTTTAGTTGAGATAAGCTTTGATGGCATTTGATCGCGTAGAAAGTACTGACATCTAGCTTAATTTGTTAAAGATAAACGATGCCATCTTTATTTTTGCATATGTAATTGCACAAATTTTGAAAGTTCGTGTCTTCGTGAAAAGCAAGCAGGCAGTAGCAGTAAGTTTTATGTAAATAATTTCTTTCTTTTTTTCAGGCAATTCTTTTACTTTTATAGAACTCCAAACTGAAGTACTCCTCTTCGACAACAATCAATGGTACAAAGAAGAAATGCTTTATATTGGTGGCTGGCATGGCGTGGAGATCCGAGTTGTCTGGCTTCCTTCGTGGTGCTCGGCTTTTGTTGTTTGGACATGTATTTCAATTCGAGTACAATTTCGTTCTTTAATTCAATTCAATGACTGGAAGAGCACTTTTATCCATTCTCTGAGTTTTGGTAAGAAGAAATTAAAAACCTAAAAACTGTAATTTCATTGAATTCCTTTCACAGATTGATTTGGCCTTGGGGAAAAGAGCTCTTTCCATTTGGCCCGGTGGCGTTCAGAACGGAGTTATCAATGGCCTGAGATAGCAAGAATCCTTATCCTTATTGGATCCGAATCCAATTTTCATCGAAGTCTTTAATGCACGCCTGCTGCCGCAAATTTCTGGCCAAAGTAACTTTTTCATTGGTGAGTGTGTTATCTTTCGGTAAATGATTCATTTTTAACTTGATTCTTTACAGAAAGCAAAACGAGGAACTCTCAGTGCTGCTACTTAATTCGGCACGGTATCCCAACATGTAACGCTCTTCGGTTGCTGTGCATTTTATAAAGATTTTGGATAAGGAAGATGGCAGTTGCGAGGAAATCCAAAACACCGAAATTGTTGTCGAACGAACTGCTTTTCGGGACAAGATCATGTGTTGCTTATCGGAGCTGGTATTACTCTGTATGAGTGTTTGAAGGCTGCAAAACAGTTGGAAAAGAGCGGAGTCCAAGCCCGTGTCTTGGATCCATTCACAATCAAGCCAATCGATGCTGCTTTGATTTTAGAAAACGGACGCGCCTGCGGAGGCCGTATTGTAGTTGTCGAAGACCATTACAGGGAGAGTGGTACTTGAAGCTATTGTACGTAACTCAGACGTAACAGCTGTGGCACAATTTTTCAAAAGTTCGTTCAACTCCTGGTTTACGCGGGAGACATCGGCAGAACGAAGCGAGCTGTCAGTAGTGCATTTGCTGGGACTGAGACGAAGGCGGCTAAGATGGGTTTGGCTGTGAATGAGACGAAAACAAAGTATATGCTGTAATCCAGCAGAGAGACACAACACTGTCGACTCGGCCAGAACATCAGAATGGGCAGTTACAATTTTGAAGTAGTCAGAGACTTTTTATATCTTATCTGGGTTCCACTATAACCTCGCACAATGACATCAGTGCAGAGATAAAGCGAAGAATCACTCTTGCCTGCTGTATGGGGTGGGGCATGTACATTGACAAGAACAGATATGAACCTTCTGGATTGCTTTGAGAGAAAGATTCTTCGAGTTATGTTCGGTCCAGTGTGCATCGACGGAGAGTGGAAAAGGAGATACAATCGGGAGCTACACGGGCTTTACAGCGACATCGACCTGGTCAGAAAGCTAAAAAATTCAGCGGTTAACATAGCTGGGTCATGTGAAGCATATGAACACCGGCGCACCAGCACGTCAAGTTTTCGTATCCAACCCCGATGGACAACGTGGAAGAGGAAGACCTCATCTTAGGTGGCGCACTGAATTGGAGAACAACATCAACCAGCTTAACCCTAGAAAGATAAACTTATTTTTTAGTACTGAAAAGATAAACATGCGCCTGCGAGGCGCACGATTAAAAAACATAGCTGTTTTATTGTTTAAATTAAATAAATCTTTATTTTATTTCTTCATTTTATTGAAAGAATATAACAAAATCGTTTAAAACATAAAAGACAGTAAAACATAAATCTATATTATTATTAATTCTTCTAATTAAAATAGGATATTTCAAATCCATAACGAAAAACGAACACAAAATCGATGATCTTCGGTATATTTTTTGATGAGAATTACAATTATTATCAGTCTCTGTCTGAATCAGAAGTACTTACATAACCGGAACAACCGTATATCGCAAGTGTTAATCGACGAGTGAGTTGACTCAAAAGAACGAATTTTTTAGAGCGTCGGTTAAGAAAATAAAGCAAGTTATATATTTTACGGGCGCCTCTGAGGCGCAGTTTATCTTTCTAGGGTTAATGTGCGCAACTGGAGGCAGCTAGCGAGAGACCGAGCTGGCTGGAGAGGCTTGTTGGCTGAGGCCGAAAGAATGAAGAAAGACGTCATGCCTCGTGACCAGAAACTACAAAAAGCTAACAATGCTTTCCATGTTTAATATTATAAATCATTAATTTTTAATCGTAGTACCAATCTAAAAATAACAAAGCAAACGACATAACTAACAAAAAGAACAATGACCAAACCCGGAGACCAGCATTCCGTTGAATTGCTTGTTGTATTTGCTCGTTGGCGTCCTTGACATTTTCTGTAGCTCCAATTACCGCATTTGCTATCCTCTCGATATTGTGTTTTTGCAAAGAAACCTGGAAATAACAGAAAACTATTTGATTCAAGGTCAGAGACAATGGAATACAACAAACCTTCTCTGTGAAGATATCCTGCAATTGTGCGATGTCAACTACATTTTTTTCAATTAATTCTACTTCTTCCGAGAGTCCTTGCAGTTCATGGAAGAGTTGAACATTCTCCTCTTCGAACATTTGAATATCCTCGAGACTTAGCTCTTTTGCTTGCTCATCAACTAACTGCTGAGATTTCTGGATGTCCTCATCGAGTGCTACTTTTGCTTCGGTTGTTTCCAATTTTCGCTTTATCCTATCGAATTCCCTAGCTCTGGTTGGCTCGCCATCAAAGTCATCAGCATCACCATCTTCGTAATCAGAATCGGACCGATCTTTACCATTTGAAGACGAGTAGTGCCGTGATTCGTGATCACTACCGTTAGGAATATATTCTTCATCGGAAGCCGACGACAATTTCTTGATAGTCTCACCCCCTGGTCGAACCGGAATTTTCTTTTTATCCGAGGCCAATTTGAGTAAACGATAGCTATAGAGCTCATGTTGAACTCTGTACTTCTTTTGTTCCAAGAATATATCGTAGACATTCTTCAAATACTCGGTTAACAAATCCAGAACAACCTCGATGTGTTGTTGGTGTTGTCGTTTTCGTTTGATCTTTTTCCAATCGCTGCGCAACTGAGCCAAGTGTACAGTATAGAAATTCATAAATTTCTCTGACTCACGATCGATTAAATCTCTCTGTCCATCGGTCATTTGAGCAGAAGATTTAAGATGCATCCCGATTTTCATGTAAGCAGAACGATTTTCCAGCAGGACATTCCTTAATGTGGTGATTTTGTTGCAAGCGTCCTTGGCTTGTTTGGCGAATTCATCTCGTGGACGACTTTGCTGGAGAATGCGATTTTTGTCTGGAACGGGGTGTGTGTCTTCTCTGAGGGCTTTGATACAAGCCTTGAATATATGGGTTTTATCCATTCCTCTTTAAGACAACGTTTAAATGATTCAAATATCCAGCTGAATCTCTTGGTAAAAGGTGGTGGCGTCCTACCAGGTGAAGATTTGGAGTTCATTTGATGGAACATTACCGTACATGTCATGTACTCGGAAATTGAATGATACCGCCATGTGGAACAGAATACTCGAAGTAGTGGGCAGGTCTGAAAAGAAGAAATAGGTTAACTGAGAAAGTTGTTCATTTGCGGCGTTTGTTTACCTTTTCTCTTTCGACTTGTTTGGCAGGAAGGGACTTCTCTTCTACAATCATTGATTCAACGTTGGCCATTTTCATTTGGATCTAATATTTTTTATTGCTTTTATTTGAATTATTTAAAGAAATTAAGTAAATTAAAATTTCAAGCAGGTACGGAAAGAAATGAAATTTTTTTCGAGAGATATGACACAAGCTGGCAATTGTGAGGCATAATAATAAAGTGTCAAAAATGTTACACGATTTTTCCGCTCGTACCACGCAGCGTCCTTAAAAGTGGAATCATCGTGAAGTTGGCCACTGGCAGTCCATGTATAGTAAGTCAATGGTTCTTTGCATTGACTTACTATCACTGATCTCTATTATATAGTATTATAGAGATCAGTGCTTACTATATATGGACTGCTAGTCGTCTGAATTCTCCATACAAAATTCGAAAAAAAATGGTTCCACTTTACACTAGCGTAAAAATACCAAGTGGCAAAAAAAGAAAATAAAATTTTTAGCGACATCTCTTTCTTTAAGTTGCGATAAGCTTTGATCGCATAGAAAGTACTGACATCTAGTTTAATTTGTTGAGATAAACGATGCATGCCATGTTTTTTTTTATGTAATTATGAAAATTTTGACATTTCTGGAAAAACAAGCAGGCAGTAGCAGTAAGTTCTTTGTAAATTATTTTTTTTAATAATTTCTTACTTTTTTCAGCCAATTTTTTTACTTTTATAGGATTTTCAATCAAGTGTGAGATTGCAACTTCCACTGAACTGCCCCAAGAGTGTTCCAGTTGCCTGCCAAGGCATTTCGAAGCCACGTTCACATGGCAATGAAGAAACTATATCCCGTCCCTAGTTGGAAGCAAGAACAAGAACTCCAAACTGAGGTTTGGCCTTGTGGAAAAGAGCTGCTTGGATTAGAATTGGCCCTTTAAGAACGGATTTATCAATGCCCTGAGTTAGCAAGAATCCTTATCCTTATTGGATCCAAATCCAATTTTCATCGAAGTCTTTAATGCACGCCTGCTGCCGCAAATTTCTGGCCAAAGTAACTTTTTCATTGGTGAGTGTGTTATCTTTCGGTAAATGATTCATTTTTAACTTGATTCTTTACAGAAAGCAAAACGAGGAACTCTCAGTGCTGCTACATAATTCGGCACGGTATCCCAACATGTAACGCTCTTCGGTTGCTGTGCATTTTATAAAGATTTTGGATAAGGAAGATGGCAGTTGCGAGGAAATCCAAAACACCGAAGAAGTTGCGAAGCTATTGAAACAGCACAATATCGATTTAGGCCACAATAGATTTCTCATTCTGCAGGTTTGCATGTTTTTGTTAATCCATTTATAGTCCATTAGTTCTTAAGAATTCATTGGTTTCCATAGGGCGAAGTAGAATCAATTGCCAAGAGTCAGAACGAAAACGAATGTTGGATGTTGGAGTACTTGGAGGACATTGTTGGGACCACTCGCTATAAGGAGCCACTAGTTAAAATCAACTCGCGGGTTGAGCAGCTCACTGAAGAACATACCGAAAAGCACAATCGTTGCAAAGAGAGATGAAGGATCTCGAATAACCTTACAACGAAGCTGTGGAGTATTTGAGATTGGAAAACCAACTCACAAGAACAAAAAACTTGCAAATCCAAAAGTACTTGAGAGAGAAGAAAAGAAAACTCGAGGAATACACAAAAGAGCATGAGGGCATTGTGACGGAGCTGAAAACCATAATACCACGGCTAAGACTTTGAAGACCGAGCGACTGGAAAAAGAAAAGGCCATGAAATATGAATTGGCCTCTCGACAGAAAACGCAGATTAAGGGTTCCTCTTCATCCGTTGATGGAAATAATATTTTTTTTTGTGGGGTTTTTGCTATTAAATTATCAGAATGGCCGAAGCTGCAAGAGTAAGTCACTGCGAACATGACTTGAAGGCAGTAGTGGGGTCGTCCGTGTAAAATTTCCTTGAAATTAGCATACTTAGCGATGTTTCTCTGTTAACTAAAATTGCAGACTAAATTGAAACTCAAGCGTAATACACAAAAAAAATCCAAAAGGAATCTATTGTAGCTTATAAATTGTTTTAAATATCATGACTATGATAAACAAAATATTGTGAAACCATATTTCCCAGTAAACAAATTGATCTTTGGAAAGACATCATTTCCTGTTGCGTCCCTTCTTTTTCTGTGGAATTTCTTCTTCATCCGAACTGTTGGACTCTTCAATAACTCGATTTGATCTTCTAGCCTTCTGTTTTGACAATGCAGCTTTATTGCCCTTCGTGGCTTTTGGTCGTTCCTCCTCCGACTCTGACGTTGATTCAGCGGTACTTTCTTCAGACTCTGATTCATCACGGACCTTCTTATTCCGACCACTTGCTTTCTTGTTTGGTTGTTTCTTCTTTGTTGGTTTCTTGGTTGGCTTCTTTGTTGTATCAGTTGCTCGATTTTCGCCAACTTGTTCACTACTCACATCCCCATTGTCCTCCCTAACCTCAAGGCATTCATTCAAACGACTCTCGAATTCAGTTAGCAAAGTCTTCAACTCTGGTTTGGCCATTTTCGATGTATTATCGATGTATTCGATGCCACTGTCTCTCTTCGGTCGTCACTCGGAATCGCAGGCACAATTTTTCCACCAAACTCTCCACTTGGCGACCCTTCTGAATCAGTCCCAGAATGTAACGCATTATAATGCGATACTTCTCTTCGATGTTCAGATTTGTGTCGCTCAATTTTGAAATTATATCCGGCAGTACATTGTACAGAATGTTCGATTTGTTGGCTATCTCCTTGAAGAATTGTTGAGTAATGTTCTTGATCTCGTCATTGGGGTCAACGATGCACATTGCCAAATCGGCTATTTGACCCTTAACTCGAATCATCTCGGGAAGGATCAAATGACTTAGCATCTTGACGGCAGTCAGTCGCAGTTCGTCGTCTGTTTCGTGCAGGGTCGAATAGAAGTGTACGGTCCAGGGCTCGATTGCGTTCGGAAAGCGGAAAGACAGATCGGACAGACCGACAACTATGTTGCATTTGATTTTGATGTTCTTCGTGCAGTTGAGAATGTTCATGAGGAACGGCATGCGAGTCTCACAGAACTTGGAAGATACCGACATGAAGCGGATGAGGGTTAGAGTGGCTGCTTGCTGCAAGTGTTGGTCTTTGTACTTCGAGGGGTATTTGCAGACTTCGGTTACATAAGGCACCATTTTGGCTAGAAGGCTTTTTTCGTCATACAAAATGACATCCTCGCAAATGTGGTTTATTAATTCGGCAATGCTGTCCTCGGCAGTTGCTCCAACGAGGTCTTCATTGGGCTTTAAAAATATAAGATGTTTAATAGGTTAATAGATTAGGCTGTTAGTTGACAATACCTCTTGTTGTGGTTCAGCAGTTGTTCCGGAAAGCCTCTTCAGAGATTCTGTAGCAGACATGTTGAGGTTGGCTTTTCTCTTATTCTGCTGGTTGGATGCGGTTTTCTTGGTGGCATTCTTCTTTTCTTCGGTAAGTTCCTGGCGGAATTTCATATTGTAGTAGACATCGATGTCGAGAAAAATCACTTCCTTCATAGTCATATGCCCGATGAGAAACATAAACCTGGCTATCAAGAATGTAGGCAATCGAATTTTGGAAGTGACGGCGTCCTCAGTACCACTTTGCTGGCTATCGGAAACTTGGGAGAGTTGTGAAGCTACCATCTCATCGACTTTTACCATGAATTCTTTGAATTTTCGCGACAACTCGACAACAATATTTTTCGAAATAATATCGGGCTGCTGGCAGAGGTGATAGAAGAATTCAATTGTTGTAATTGTCAGTTTGTCAAAGTCCGGGACCTTCGGATGGAAGAAGAATTTCTGATAGAACGTGATGATATTCATGATATTCTGTACGAGCGGGCTGTCGGCGTCCATTCGTTTGTAATATTTTGAGTTGATGGATTTATCCACGGAGTTGAGCAGGAATAGCACTTTTGCTTACTTGACAAACAAAATTAATAAGAAAAAAAAAAATAAAGAAGCGCCATTTTGAATTGTCAAAAATGTTACACGATTTTTCCGCTGGATCTCTTTGTCGTCCGCAAAAAGTGGAATCATCGTGAAGTTGGCCACTGGCAGTCCATGTATAATAAGTCAGTGGTTCTTTGTATATCTACTACTGGTATTATCAAGATTGACGTTTTCAATTTTGTCTGATTCCTCAAAAATGTATGCTCAATACAAACTTATGCAAAAAAAATGGCTATCTCGGCTTGTAACTAGGTGACGCTAGAGTCGAACGCCCGGTCGATTATAGCTGTCAAATTTATATACAAAGCCATGACGATGTTCACATTGGATTCTTTCCTCCGACTTATCTTAACGTCTATATGTTTTTTCTCTTTCGCACTTGCTAGTAAGAAAAAGACAACAAAGTGAGGCAGGATTTTCAAACCAAACTGAAAAATTTATGGATTTTTTTTTACATTTGGCATATGCCGTCAAATTAATTAGGCCTGTTCCACCTAACAACATCTCACTGAGATCTCAGAGATTTTTTAAGTGGAACAAAAATGAGAAATGAGATTTTTTTCTGAGATCTCTGAGATGAAAATATTTTGGATTCGATTTCTCACTCAGCTATTTCGACGTGACTGACATAATATGTACAACAACAAAATGTAAGGTAACCATTTTATCTCAATGAGAATTGAGAATTATGTTCCACCAAATGATTTTGCCTCAGTCAAAATGACATTGAGATCTCATGTGGCTTTTCTTACAACCCAAGAATTGATCCGTCACGTAAAAGTGCTAATTTTTTTTCCCTTAAACGCATTTCTTTCACAAAGAAATTTAATTTTTGTATCGAAGGATTGATTTCTCTGGAATCTCTTTTTGGAGACGGATTTACACATAATTGTACACGGATTTTACATATATATACTACGTGTTTGACATTTCTGAGTTTTCTGTAAAAAAACGATTTAACAGCTGACCAGACAACAAAGACATTCAAAAAAGGAATTGATTCGTTTTTGCACATTTCTTACACGCCAAAAAATATTGAATTTCAGTAGCAATTCTTCTTGGTTCTAAGAAAAGCCACATCAGTGAGATGTTGTTAGGTGGAACTGGCCTATTGTCAATTTATGACTACTATAAGACGTCAAAGTGAGTCTGGAGCGTTCACACTACTTTTGTGTTTGAACACGACGGATTGGCCTTAGGGGCCAGTTATAGCGATCATTGAAATCCATCAGGAAAAATGTTTGAATGGATATTTAACTAAGTTTTCTTTTGATTACTAATGCAATTTATATACCAATCGACCGGAAAATACTAAAAGAATTTTTTTTGAGAAAAAAATATAAGTTTGCAAACTTATTTTTCGTTTAAAATGTATTTTTCTATTTTCCGTACGGAAATTCGTTTTCCTGAACAGCTGATGGATTTTTGTCAAAAAATGAAACAAATCGATCCAATGATTTGCGTTTCAATTTTATACAATTCCAATGATCTGTGTTTCAACTTCTCACTGTTCCAATGATAGAATTACGGCAGGAAAAAAATTCCTGACAGAAATTTTCAATGATTGCTATAGTGCCTGGCTACACAGGGATTTTTCAAGCTACTGAAAAATCACGTGCGGTGGCTACACACTGTTGTGCTTACTCACGTTCTTCTTTTCCATTTCGTTGCGGGGAACGTGAAATGTCTCTTTTTTTGTTTGACATTTTTTTTTTAAATTATGACAACCACAATAAATTAATAAATAAATCAAATCTAATTCTCATTTCGAAGGGAATTATATCTTATTTATTTAATCAAAAGGAAATGGATCAAAGGTTTAGTTTGTAACAGAGTTCTACACTTCATACAGATTTCAAGATAATAGGTCTCCTTTTTTGAAGATTGGGCTAAGGTTTAATTCATATGGAATCCTTACTACTTTCTTAATTATCTTGCCAAATTCTTCATCTTATTATTTTCAATCCTTTAAGGTGTGGAATGCGTAATAGCAAGCCTTTACCGTTAGCAGGCTCCCTTACTCTGCGCCTGCAAAGCTTAGTGGGATGACGTGATGCAAAAGCACATAACTTTTTTCCGTTTTTGTGTAAAATCTAGTTGGTAGATTTGCCCAGAAACTTACACGAGTATGAGATGAGTAAGCACCACAAGTCCAAATTTTAGAGGGCAGGGCGCTATACTTTATGAGATACAGGAGGTCAAATAGGTGACGTGATGCACAAGTACACAGTGGTTATTCCGTTTGAACTCTCGTAAATATTCCAATGACAATCTTAACTTCAGTAAAATACTGGCCAGAGTACCACTTTGAAAAAATACATATGTACATAATAACTGCTTTATATTCATTCCAACATTAAAACAATATTTAAAATGTTCAAAGAATTTGTTTGCAAAATTTCTTGGTGCAGTCATCGCGGAATGAGTATGAGAAGTCGTAATGGGCTGGAGCCTCAACTTCGACTGTCTTGATGATTGGCTTGGCAATTAGAGCTGGAGCGGAATGGATGAGTGGTCCATTCAAGAAACTGTCGGAGAAAATGCAATTCGTAATACAATTTTGACATCATCTGTTTCATTGGGTCTTAACTTACTTTACACATTGTTAATAACTTATTTAGTTTCATTGGGTTTGGTCAGAGTCTTTTGAAATTTGAATTAGTTTTTATTCAATAAGCTCTCGAGGTGGACCATGATTTTGGTTAAGTTGACGTTAGACTTTTATATGATATATGAATTATCCAAATGACTTTGATAGACAGCCTGCAGCTTAAAGTGTTGATTTTTGCCACTATTTGATGCGTTTATACATCACAACACATCCTTTTATAAATGAATAAAATAATATGAATGAGCAAAAACAGTTAACCACTGCACAGTTTTTAAAAACATTAAACATTTCTCAATTTCTTTTGAACAAAAATTATGGAAGTTCTTTTTAAACTCACACACAACTTATAAAAAAATTGAATTTCAAATGAAAGACAACGCCAACGCCTGCCAGAAAAAAAAATAAACAAACATCAAAAAGAGGAACAATTTAGGAATGAAACTGTATTGCTCACACAGAAAATTCAGTTCCCTTCGTGAGCATCTTCCCCCTTCACGTTTCGTTTCTCTTGCCTACGAACTCACTCGTTACAGGCCGGCTCCACTGGGCATGAACGATGCCCTGTTCATGAACATGTCTTGAGAAAATCCAATGGAGGCAGAAAAATCCATGCCCACACAGACATCTTGTCGAACAATCTTGTTTTTTGAACATGGCATGAGTGTGGTTCAAAACATGGGCATGAATTTTGACGTTTCGTGTACGTGTAAGGTTTTCATTTGAATGTAGATGTAAATCGAGTGATGAGTTTGTGTATGAGTATTTTCGCTTGTTCTGTTTCGTTTGTTGTGTTACGTTTAATTTTGTATTTTCTTACACCGCGTTTTCAGATAAAATGAGACGACATGACATAATTTGCCCAGGGAAAAAAAAATGTTCTGTTTGTGGATTGGATTGCGGTTGTGATGTTGGGCAGCTGTATGCTCAGTGGAGACGCTGTGTTAGGGCATTGAAAAATCCCTGTGTAGCCAGGCACATAAACGCTCATCAGGAAAAAATTTCAGATTCCTCCTGTTCCAATTTTTCCTGATGAAAACCAATGATCGCTATAACTGGCCCCTTACTTCAAAATAAGTGGGCGGAAATAGTCCAATAGGCGTTTTTCTTTTTTACATCTGAACAGAGCTTGAACTGTCAAACGAAAAGTTGTGTTTCTTTTTTAGTTCAGAGTGTTCAGAGCATCAAAGTTGTGTTACTTTTTTCGTTCAGAGCACTGATTCTGAGTGTTCAGAGTTCGACGGCGCGCTCAGAAAAAAGAGACCGAGCGTAATGAACGAATTACGAAATGCTGAGCGCAAGCGTGTTTTTCTCAAAACAATTGAAATGGTGGTGGAAACAAGTCGCTCAGGCAAAGATGATTAGTTTTATTTTGAATAATTATTTAATTATTTTATTTATTAATGAAAAAATGTTAATTTCAGCTTTCAAAAATACGAAGGGTCGATGTCTGAACTAAAAATGCTCAATTGCATTTCAAAATGAAATCCGAGCGTTCAGAAAATGTTCAGAGCTTCATTTGTTCAGAGCGTGTTCAGCAAGCTCTGAACACTCAGAGTTCGGAGCTCTGAACTAAGGCCGTGTGCGAATTCAGTTAAAAATGGGTTAAAAATTGACATTTGGTTAAATTTTGACACTTCGCATTATTTGACTAGCTGCTGAGCAGGTTAAAAAATGACAGTAGTGGTTAAAAATTCATCCATTTTTATTTTTTAACCACAATTCATCCAATTCGCAGACGGCCTAAAAAAGAAAAACGCCTAATGTGAACATCGTCCATAGAACACCCAGAATTTGACAGTATGTGGAGGCCATCTTGTTGTATCTGTAACATTGTCATCGGATACAAAATCTTATGACGATTGTGTCAGATGCGCCACTATTTAGATGACTGATCTTTTGCTACCATTAGATGCCTTTACCCGCATTTGTTTGTTTTACTCATACAGGAAGTGGGTTCAGTGACACTATTCTGCACAGTTTGAAACAGTTTGAAGCAGTTGCCCGTAGCTTAGTTGGTAAGTGCGTTGGCTGCTAAGCAGAACGTCATGGGTTCGAGTCCTACTCAGGCCAAGTTTCTATTTCATCTTTCACGGGCACTGCCTCTTGCGAAGACCTGACAAATCTTCTAAGAGTATCAATCTGTCATGAAAAAGTGCTTCTCAACTTTGCCGTTCGGAATCGGCGTTAAATTGTAGGTCCCCTCAATTCTTCACACGCTCTCAGAGAATTGTTGATGAGAGTAAGGCACTTAGGCCTTGGCTCTTCAAGAGCTGTCGCGCCACTCTATTTTTTTTTTTTTTTGAAATAGAAAAGTACAGTTTTTTGGTGTTCATTGAGACTGTTCTGATTTGGTCTGTCTAGAACAGTGTGTAACAGTTTAGGACTGGATTTTCCATTTTTTTTTAGGAAAGACTCTTTAGTGTTCGAAATTCTTCCACTGACTCTACTCTCGACTGTTCTGGAAATGAGATCAAAACGTGGAATAATAGTGCATTTAGCATAAAACCACGTTTTCATCTACTCAAATCCGAAAAAAGTCGAGATTTGTGCTAAACCTACTGGTAATCTGGAAATAAAGGAAGGTGTAAACGTTATACAGAAAAAAACCTTCTTTCCTGTCAGTTCATTAGATGACGCTACAATCGCTTACCATATAGGGTATTGGCACCAGTTACCGAACACTTTTGAGAAAAATGGTTTTATTTTCGTTACTTTACTGTTTTTTCAATTGAAAACAACATGCATGTGGGCATTCTATTTTTACGAATAGGTAAAGCATCTCATTAACACAAATATATTGTAATATTCGGCTTGGTCCGACAATTAAAACTTATTCACTTTTTAAATAAAACACAAATTCACTTTATTCAAATCACTCACAAACTTATTTACTCAACACTTTCAATTATAACTTTGCAAACACAGAGTACTTTCCTTTATCGCAGTTCACAATTAATTAATTCGCCTCGCCACCAAACGGCTATTTATATCGAAAATGATGGGTTCTAGAAACTACTATTGGTTCCTATTGGTTCTTGGGGAAGCTGAAAGTTCGAGAGAAAATACTGGGATTTTTGTAGGGGCTAACGTTCTTAATGCTAAACAAAAGTTTCTCTTAATCTTAATTAATTATTGCCCCTCACGAGTGTTTACTACTACAATTAAACGATATTAAGGCCCCTATTACCGTTGGCGAGTCGAACGTTCGATGTGAGATGTTCTCATTGGCGAACTAATACATTCGACGTATTACGGTCGGCGAACTAAACAATTCGAGTTCGAACTGAGTTCGAAATAAAAAAAAAGAAAAACAAATAAATAAAACGTCAAATCATAAATGTTCAGAACGAAACTATTTAAAATGTGTTGTCTATTGCCTTGAAATCAAAAAGGAGAACGCTCAACATTCCATTTTAATTTTTGTTTGTTGTTTGCTCCTTTCAGAAACGTAAGTTCTGGTTCAAGACAATTTATTCAATAAGCAATACGCTAAAGCCGCAGTTGCCCGTATCTTAGTGGTAAGGTGCGTTGGCTGCTAAACAGAGGGTTCGAGTCCTACGTATTAATCTGTCGCCCAGAGTATTAATCTGTCATGAAAAAGTGTTTCTCAACTCTGCCCTTCGGCATCGGCGTTAAATTGTAGGTCCCCTCAATTCTTCACACGCACTCAGAGAATTAATGATGAGAGTAAGCCACTGGCCTTGGCTCTTCAAGAGCTGTCGCGCCACTCTATTTAATACGCTAAGGCCAGAAATATAATAGAAAGGACTTTTGGTGTAATTAAAACTCGTTTTGAATTGCAGATCCTGAGATTGTAAAGAAATCCATACCATGCCAAGAGCTGGAATAACTACAACACTCCAAGCAATATAAAAGCCCAACGTAGAAAAAACGAAATAATGGGATCTTTGCAGATAATAAAAGCAAACATTGGAGTGCAATTCAAGTCAAGTCCATTCTATTGAACAATTAGTCTTGACTCTATAAAATCAATAAATCTAATTTGATTTTTTCAAATTTAAGGATTTTTCTTTTCCATTCCTAGGTATTCTTTTTGTCGACGGTTTTTTTCAAGATTTTCATTTTCGTTTCTTTTTTTTGCTGCCTTTTATACAGCAAGAAGTTTCTCTTTCTGAATTTCATAACTTTTTCTCGAAAATCTAGCAATATTGGACAAAAATATTACTTTTATTCAAGGTTCGAGCTCTTCTCACACAATGTGTAACGTTCGACAAATTAAAACACGAACGACGTTAAAATTAACGAACATTCGATTCTCATAATACAGTGAGATCCAACTTCGAAAAACGTGTGACATTAAAGTCGAATGTAAGGTTCTCGATTCGCCAACAGTAATACGAAAATCTTACACTCACATGTTTTTAAGTTCGACTCGCAAGCGGTATTAGGGGCCTAAGTAAAGAGAGTATGTACATTAAATAAACAAGAGATACAGAGTAAGTAAAGAGAGTAATGAAAAGTGTGTACATTAAATATAGAAAGAGATACAGAGAGTAAGAGATAATAAAGTATACACATTAGTATTAGACATTACAATAGAAGGAGATACAGAGCGTATGAGATAAATAAAGTGTATACACATTACAATATTTTAAGAGAGCAAAAAATTTAGTTCAGTGGTAGTGGTTTTGATACGTTCTTTCGGAAAAAAAAATAGATTAGGACTGAAAATTTGTTTTGAAGGAAAAGCATTAAGTTAGTACTTTTCCAGCGTTTTAAAATAATCTCATGTATTGGATTATTAATGTTGTAATGTGTTTACACTTTATTTATCTCTATCGCTCTGTATCTCTTTTTAAATTTAATGTACATACTACTCTTACTCTCTTTACTTACTCTTTATCTCTATTACTCTAATATCGTTTTATAGTGAAATAAGTATGTAGCAATAAGTTTAATTGTAGTAGTAAACACTTGTGTATGACAGTTAAAATGAGGGGCTACACATACAGCCGTATTCATAATGATTTCTTAATCAGGCTCTTAAAGGTTACTTAGTTAAGCAGGCTTAAATATTTAGGCGACCTTTAAGCAGCTGTACTAAAAATTCTTATTCATAAGTGATTTGCGACCTTTACTTAACTAAGTAACGTCCCTGTTAAAAATTTAATAGAAACTGAAAATCTATTACTGGATGCTATTACGTTTTAGTTGTTAATACAAAAAAAATCATCCCATCCCAGTGCAGTTTGGTCGCAGAACTGGGACTCCCCAGATAAGGCAACCATAACTTGAAGACCGGGAGCATAGAGAATATATAACAATATTATCTCTTTATGACCGGGAGGTATATGGCCTCCCTAGATCGGCTCGAACTAGGCCAATAATTTTTGTCATGTCCAATTTTGAGAATCGGTATCTCCATTGGATTAATTCGGATCTTGTATTGTATTTAAATTGCCGTATTATCCTTAATACATTTCAGTCTCGAAGAATTTGTTGATGTTCCATTATTATTGTTATTGTTTTGGCGATAAATATTTGCGTAGATAATAATAAAACTGAATTGAAAGCAACCAGATCTAAAAGTTTCAATTTCATTGAAATTTCAATACCTCAGTAGGATTTAATCAGCCTTTAAACGCACAAATTTGCGTTTAACTTAAGCGACCTTTAGTCAACCTTGCTTAAATCAAAAAATTGATTATGAATAAGGATTGTCTGCTTAAGTACTGCTTAGAGCTCGCTTAAATTTAAGCAGCCTTTAAGTTTTGGTTATGAATACGGCTGATAGTGATTAAGAGAAAACTTTTGTTTAGCATTCAGCTCTTACAAAAATTCCAATATTTTTAGCATCTAGTGGTTAAGTGAGAACTTCCAGAACATTCAGCTTCTCCAAGAACCAATATAGTAGTTTCTAGAACCAATTATTTGTGTTATATAAATAGCTTTTTGGCGGCGAAGCGAATAATTGATTGTGAACTGCGATAAAGTAAAGACACTGTGTTTGCAAAGTTATAATTGAAAGTGTTGAATAAATAAGTTTGTGAGTGATTTGAATAAAGTAAATTTGTGTTTTATTTAAAAAGTGAATAAGTTTTAACTGTCGGACCAAGCCGAATATTACATTGGTGTCAGAATAAGGGATTAAAACTTATTGAGAATAAAACAGTGAACAGTGATTAAACTATTTTGTGTGAAATAGTGAAGTTAAAAATTAAAAAAAAAAAAATAGTAAAGTTTTGAAAGACTTAACTGTCCCTGAGCTAAAGGCCGAATTAAGCAAACGTGGCTTAAGTGGGGCAGGAGTTAAAAACGAACTCGTAAAACGGCTACAGGAATATCTGGAACAACAAAATGAAAACCCAGATACATTTGCTTTCGAAGTGGAAGCAAAATCGGAAGAGGTAAATGCAACTGCCGACTTATCAACATGATGTCACTTCTTCTAGCGAAATTCGATAGGAATGTTCTGGAGCAACTACAAACACAAAAGAATGATGTTGTCGAACAACTACAAACTCAAAGAAACGAGCAAAAGAACGAACAAGAGAATGTTCTCAAAAAACTTGAAGCTCAAAGAAACCTATTAGAAGGCAAGTTTGCGGACTTTGAAGACAAAATCAATACTCTCGATGAGCGCTTCGAAAAAAAAAATTCAACGACTAACGACAACGACAACGACACGTTTAGAGAAAATGGACGAACAAATCGAAACCATCACCAATGAACTAGAAAAAGTGCGAAACATGAAAGCTCGAGAATCTTCTGGCGAGTGCTCAAGGAAGAGAGAAGTGAATCCTCCAAGCTTTGATGGTCAGATACCGGGTTCAATCTACAAGAAACAGTTTGAAGCAGCAGCGTTAACAAACGGCTGGGACGATGACGAAAAATACATTGCTCTTACGCTTGCCTTGAGAGGAGCAGCTGCTGAACTGCTACAAAACATCCCAGCAGAGAAGAACGGTGACTTCAAAGTTCTGGTAAACGCAATCGAACAGCGGTTTGGGGATAGCCACATGACGGAAGTCTTCCGAGTTCAACTAAACAACAGGGCACAGAAAAGAGGTGAAACTGGCAACGAGATAATAAATCAACTTGCTGTTGAAGCCTTTGCGAGAGCTGTGGGCGATATAAATCTCCAAAGGGCTTTTCGCACTGCCGGAAAGCAAACACTAACAGAAGCATTGGCTTTCGCTCTAACAATAGAAGCCGCAGAACAAGCTTCCCAAAACGTGCATCGCGTGAGAGAATTGGAAGTCCAGGAATGCTCTTGTCAGAAGGCTACTCTGGAAAGGGGTCAGCGAGACGGACCAGCACGATGCTGGAACTGCAACAAGACCGGGCATCTTCAACGACAGTGCAGATTACCGCGAAGAGGAACCGCATGCCAACACTGTGAAAACAGAAACAAGTCAACTGGTCATAGTTACACCTACAACAACGTTGCTTCCCAAGTTGTTTCCCACCCCACCAACTTCGAGGGACTGAAGCTGGTTTCCAGTACCGATAGCTACAGAAAGGACATCCAAGTTTCTCAAACAAAACGTGACAACAAGAGCCTGACCGTGGAAGCAAGTATAAACGGCAACAAATGTGTGGCTACCATCGACACCGGTGCCACGGCGTCCATTGTATGGCAGGACCTCGTTAAGAAGACATGGCTCCACAACACCAATAGCTATCGTCTAAGGACTTGGAGAAGCCGCAAAGGTGTATGGTGAGGTACGTCTTAAGATCCGGATGGCAGAGTTGGAATTCTCTCACCTGTTCCTGGTAGCAGATATATGTGACGAGTGCATTGTCGGCGTCGATTTCATGAAAGATCACCAAGTCCTGAAATATCGAAATATCGAGATTCCGATGATCTATGGGATCCACTCGTATGAGACCTCGTTATCTGTGAAAACCGTCATCAAAGAAGATCTCACTTTGTCTGCTTCTTCGGAAGTATTCGTGTGGACGAAATTGAAGGGTAAGTCTGGCAGCCATCGATACCTCATGGTCGAACCAGCATCTGTAAAGTCCTCCCAAAACGTCACCATTGGGAAGACTCTTGTTAGAACTGTAAAGAACATGGTTCCCGTACAAATACTGAACATCAAGCCGTATGAAGTTAAACTACGAAAGGGTGAGATTGTCGGACAATGCGAATCTGTATCAGCGATAACAAGGATCAACGAAGAAGAGTCAAGGCAAACCTTGAAGTCCGAAGAGTTGAACTCCATAAAGACGAACATTCTCAAGTCATCTAATCTTGGCCACCAACAACGAAGAACTGCAGAAGGTCTCCTCGAAGAATTTGCAGACATCTTTTCGTCATCGCAAGGGAAATATGGCAGAACACAACTGGTTCAACATCGAAATAACACCGGGGATGCAAAGCCGATCCGTCAACCTGCAAGAAGCCTTCCACTAGCCAAACAAGGTGAGGTTGAAGAACTGATAACCACCATGAAAGAAGAGGGTCTGATCGAAAACTCTAAAAGCCCTTGGGCGTCTCCAGTGGTCCTGGTAAAGAAGAAAGACGGATCAACCCGCTTTTGCGTAGACTATCGAAGGTTGAATGATGTGACCAAGAAGGATAGCTACCCTCTGCCTAGGATCAGTGATACTCTGGACGCAATGGAAGGAGCACAATGGTTCTCAACTTTGGACCTGAAAAGTGGATACTGGAAAGTAGAAATCCATCCTGAAGACAAAGAGAAGACAGCGTTCTCGACAGGAAACGGATTGTGGCAGTTCAAAGTGATGCCTTTTGGACTGTGCAATGCTCCAGCGACTTTTGAGCGCCTTATGGAATGCGTCCTGCAAGGACTCACCTGGAAATCTTGCCTGGTCTATTTGGATGACGTCATCGTATACGGGAAAACATTTGACGAACATTGCACAAATCTGAGAGCCGTGTTTCAAAGACTTCGAGAAGCCCACCTCAAGCTCAATCCAGAAAAGTGTTCACTCTTCAAAACTGAAGTGAAATATCCAGGACATATCATCTCATCCCAAGGAGTTAAGACGGATCCTGATAAGGTTGACACCGTGAAGAATTGGCCAACACCACAGGACAAACACCAACTCCGAAGCTTTCTGGGTCTAGCCACCTATATTATAGGCGCTTTGTCAAGAACTTTGCTGAGATCGCCAAGAGTCTACATCAGCTAACGGAAAAGGGAAAGCAGTTTAAATGGTCAGGTGAGTGCGAGCGCAGCTTTCACGCTTGTGTAATGCACCAGTGCTGACCTACCCGACTCCAGGAAAACCGTTCATCATTGATGCTGATGCCAGCAATGTCGGGATTGGTGGCTTCTCCAAGAACCAATATAGTAGTAATATAAATTAACAAAATCAAGTTGTCGAATATTGTGCTATGATAAAAAGACGTTATAAGAACGAATTTTTGGTATAAAAATGGTTTTCTTACCACTAAAGACTCTTTTATTCCAGTGTTCGAAAATAGGAAACTATTTGTTAGGGTTTTTATGTTATTATGAGTATCAAAAATGAAAATATTTGAAAATTTCACAATAAATTAACATTTCCAACCTAAACTCAGTAAAAGCATTATTTGCAAGATAGTACGTTAAATGGTTACTGGTGCCATGACCCTATATAGCAAAGACAACAACAAATTGATTATCAAGTAGCAACTAAACGACAATAAAATTCCCAAAGGGAATTTTTGGTAAACATCACTTTGCTATGAAAAAGGGAGATCCTCTAAACTGCGCCAACTACAGAGGAATCAGCCTACTTAGCATCGTCTACAAGATCCTCTCTGCCGTAATATATGAACGTTTGAAGCCTTTCGTCAACAATCTGATTGGTCCTTATAAATTTGGCTTCAGACCGGGAAAGTCAACGATCGTCATCGACCAAATTTTCACTTTGCGGCAGATCCTGGAAAAAGCCTATGAACACCGAATCGGTACCCACCACCTTTTCATCGATCTTAAGGCCGCGTATGACAGCATTTATAGAGACGAACTGTATAAAGCTATGTCTAGTTTTGGCATCCCTGCCAAGCTCGTTTGCTTATGCAAAATTACGATGGAGAACTCACCCTGCGCCATCAAGGTTGGCAACGAGCTTACGGAATCTTTCGATGTCAAAAAAAATTGAGACAAGTTGTTGCAGTGTCATCCGATTTCTTCAACATCTTTCTTGAGAAGATAGTGCAAAACTCCACCGTCAACACCAGAGGCACTAACTTCTAAAAGTCTGATCAACTTCTCGCGTACGCCGATGATATTGATATAATGGAAAGAACACAGCCTGATGATGTCAATAGTTAATGGCGCCTTTGTGAGAATTGCGATAGAAGCAGCAAAAATGGCTTTAGCGGTAAAAGAGGGAAAAACGAAGTAAATGCTGTCTTCGAGGAAGGACACCCAACACCGAGGGCTCGAACAGAACGTCAGAATAGACGCATACAACTTCGAGGTAGTAGAGGAGTTTGTCTACCTAGGCTCCGATATTAACACGAGCAATAACACCAGTGCCGAGATCAGACGAAGAATAACTCCTGCTAATCGCTGTTTCTTTGGGTTAAGAAAGCAATTGAGTGGAAAGCCCTCTTTTGAGAAACTAAGGTAAAACTGTGTAACATCCTCATCATTCCAGTCCAAAGCCCTTCTGGAATATTGTTAAAATTACAAAAAATAAAAATAGGAAAATTCCATTCCTCAGGGAAAATAATGAGATTGTGTGTTCTAACGAGGATAAAGCTAATGTGTTCGCTGAGCGCTTTTTAAAAAATCATAGGGCCTCAAAACATTTAGGTGTTAGTGAAACAAACGCATTAGTTGATTCAAAAATCGACAATTTCAATAATTCAAATTTATTAACACCTTCAAATGCATTTGTTTCAACTAAAGATATCAACATCATTATCAAAGATTTAAAACTTAAAAAAAACAGATGGGCTAGACAATATCAAAAACACCTATATTGAACATCTCTCGAAAGAAGGCATTCAGTTTCTTACGTTCATAATAAATGCATGTTTGAAAATGCAATACTTTCCAATTTGTAAGGCGGGAAAACCTCCCGATTTAGCTAGCGGATATAGACCAATTATAGTCTTCTAAGTAGTTTAAGCAAAATTTACGAGAAGATTCTTAAAGAAAAAATGTGCACGACTCGGTCGTACGAACTTGCTCCTGTATTCCAAATTTTATGTTGATTTTTCAAATTTAAAAAAAAAAATAATTTAAATTTGAAAATGTACCTCGTAAATACATTTTATTCGAAAAATTTAAATGCCAAACAAATTCAAACCCTATTCTTGATTTATTGAATTTTTTTTTTGAAAATCGTCGGAGCCGTTTTTTTTAAATTAATTTTTTATATATAAAATTTTTCGAAAATGTCTTAAAATTAATTTGGGTATGCAGTATTTAAGAATATGTAAATATACATTTTATAAGTAAGTTTCGATTTTTAATATTGATCCGTTTTTGAGATACACAATTTTGAAAAAAAAGTTTAAAAATATTTTTTAAAAATCCAAAAAAAATTTTGAAATTTTTTTGAATACAAAATATTTTTTGGGCAATATATGCGTACTTTCAGAAAAAAAATTACGCTGATCAGACTTTTATTTTTCGAGAAAATCTAATAACAAAAAAACGGTTCTATGGGAGGTACCGTTTTCGAGCAATACAAAAAATTTTTTTTACATAAAATACATGAGTGTTTAAAAAAATAAGATTTGAGGAAGTTTAAAAAAAATCGTAGGAGCCGTTTTGGAGAAAATTAAAAGTTTTGGTTTTTTGCCATAAAAATCGTATGGTGGCTACCCTAAATTTTGATCTTAAAAAAAATGAAAAAACTGGGATATGAGTTTTTGCTCAAACCTCTAATTTTTAAGTTTGAAGTCAATCGGACCAGTGGTTAAGGCTGTAGGTGCCTGTAAACTTCCCGACAGACAGACGGACGGAATCGCCGGACCCACTTTTTTCGACTTCTCTATCATCGTAATGTCATATCTCATCATCATCTCAATTTTTTTTTTTACGAATTCAATACTTGCCATATATTCTATATGTCGCAAGTAAAAATGCTAAAATATATTTCCGATGAAAAAATATTCCCCGATCAACAATTTGGTTTTCGGAGATTTCACTCTACGTCTCATCAGGTGAAAAGAATCTGTCAACATGTCAAAAGTAAACGAATCCAAGGTAAATCGACGGGTATGATACTTTTAGGTATTGAGAAGGCTTTTGACTCAGTATGGCATAAAGGAATAATTTATAAAATGATTAAATTTAAAGTTCCGGTATATTTTTGTAAAATTGTTCAAAGTTTTCTTTCCGATCGATGTTTTAGTGTTCATGTCAACAGTGGTATTTCGTCTTTATTTACGTTCAATTTTGGTGTCCCCCCAAGGCTCTGTGAATTTGCCATTTTTGCAGACGACACAGCAATATATTCTTCAGATGAACTTGCTCTCAACATAGAGAGTAATTTAGTTCAAGCTGTTGAAATATTAAGCAATTTTTACAACAAATGGAAAATTAAGTTTAATGCTGATAAATTTCAAGCTATCTTTTTTTCAAGGAAAAGAAAGTCTTGTTATCTCCCCAGCATCCAATTTATTCAGATAAATGGAATAGACATAGCTTGGGAAAATTCTGTAAAATATCTAGGTATACATCTTGACACGAAACTAACATTCAACCACCATATTAATTGTACTATAAAGAAAGTAAATATAGCTATCAAATTGCTTTACCCTTTTATAAATCGAAGATCTGCTCTAACAATTGAAAATAAAGTGATCATAATGAAAGGAAATTTTGTTATATGGAAGTCCTGTTTGGGGAAGGGCTGCACTATGTCACATTAAAAAACTCTAAGTTTTACAGAATAAATTATTAAAAATGATGCTTAATCTACCATTCCGTTATTCCACTTGTGACCTTCATCAAGAAACGAATGTTGAATTGATCTCTGAACGAATTCAAAAGCTAGAAGCAAACTTTGCGTTTAGATGTAATTCATCTGATAACCCTCTTATAAACCAATCAATCTGTGATAAATATTTGTTCAGTTACCTTTCTATTTTTTCCCTTTTTTTTTGTTAATTCATTTATTTTCGTAATTATTTATCTATTTATTTATTCGTTCATTTATGTACTTATTCATTTATTCATTTATATTTACTTACTTTTTATTTATATTAATTTATTTATGTATTACTTATTTATTTTTTATTTATTTATTTATTTTCTTTTTATTTATTTAATCATTGATTGTTTTTATTTATTTATATATTTATATATTCAATTTTGTGTTAATTATACAGGGTGCGGCAAGAAAACTTGCTGATTTGTTTTTGGCGCCAAGCGGGGGGAGTGGTCGGATGTGGGTGGAAAGTGTCTCATTTTTTAGGGGACTTCCTGAAGTTTCATCTACGCCGCAGTTAGTCGACATCATGCATTGGACAAAAGAGCAACGCGCATTTGCCTGCGAGGCTTACTTTTCCAACATAATTTCCACTCAACGTGCTTTCCGTACTCGTATTTCAAAATCCATCCCGCAGGTCGCGTTCCTGGCCGGCAATCGATTGTTTCGTGGGTGAAAACATTCAGGGAGAGCGGAAACGTGACGAAATCCCATCCAGCACACCGGAGAATCAGAATCATCGATATGCTTCACAAAGTTCAGAGGAGCTTCGAAAATCGGGTATCTCAGTGTTTCGAAAACGGAGGCCATCACTTGTCCAATATCATCTTTAAAACCATGTAATGAAAAATTCATATCGTGTGTAACAAGAATAAACAAGTTTTGTAACGGTATGTCCACTAATTTTGGTTTTATTTCCTTTGAAAATCAGCAAGTTTTCTTGCCGCACCCTGTATTTATTTGTTAATTTATTTATTATTTATATTATACTCTATTATCCAAGAATTCAATTCTATTTAAAAATGTTTGTTAAACACAACTGAATCAAATTCCAGTAATTTTTACTTTTCTTTTTTTTTTTTTTATAATTTAAATTGAAGGTTTTTCTTTACTTTTCCTTCAAGTATTTCGTTGCCCTAGTATTTTTTGTTTAAACTATTAAATAATATTTCAGATGTAAGACATACTTGTCAAACCACTGTATTGTAAAATGTGCGGTTACAACACCTATTATACTGATTTATACAAAATAAAAATACTAACTACTACTACTACTACTACTACTATTACTCATCATTCCAGTCCTGCTATTATATAGAGGGTGATCGGTGTCCCTCATCCGCCAGCTGGAGAAGCTGCGAAAAGCTAATAAAAGCATAATCTTATAAAATATGCAATAAATTAGCGTTGCGAAATATCACAGTAAGTATAACGCAGGAGTATACAAAAGTGATACCCTCACCCAGGCAGTTGGGTACCGCGGGTAGTGAGGTTTAGCCACCTCACTAGGGGGATGGACCTTCGCGGTTGTTGTGGTTATCTGAGTTTGGCCTCAGCTGCTATTCGTAAATCACGGTTAATGGCTCTTCTTTCGGTACTGAAAGTTGAGTGCAGTTTCCGTGACCGGACAACGGCTCTTCTCTCGGTGACTGAAAGTTGAGTGCGGTTTTCCGTGTTGTTACATGAATAGTTAGTATAGAATCAAACCAAGATGAATAAGAGCTGGGTACTGGCTTCTTTCTTTTAAGAAAGTTGAAGTGTGGTTTTTTATTCTGGTGGATCATCAGGAAGAGGTTTAGTGTCCTCTTAAATAAAACATAGTGACGCAGCTGACTTCGGTTGGAATTTGTCAAGCCGACAGTATGGATAGGTCCACCGTGGGATAAGGCTTAGTTGCCAGGTGCCTACGTTAAAGCTTTCCTAATCTGTCAATTTCAAATGATATATCAATTGTTGGCAAAAAAAAGTAAATAATTCAACCTTTAAAATTTCATAACTCAGATCATTAATAGTGTTTTTTATGGTAATTCGGAATTGGTACACAGAACTGTCCGATTCCGGATAACAAATGAACATTCAAACACATTTTTTTGCTTCTAAGGTAACGTGACCATTTTTTTTTCGTGACAGAGCGGGACGCTTACCAATTCTCACATATAATTTATTAAAAAACAAAAAATATTTTTTTACATAAATATATAATTCATAATTTATTAAAACGAAAAAAATAAATTTTAATATAAATACATTATATTAATATTTAGATATATTATAAGACAACCCAAGAACGAAAACTTATTATTTAAAACGAAGGAACTTTTTCTTTAATATGTGTCAAAATAAACCTAAAAAAACCAGTCCATTTTAAATATTATTGAGGATTGTTTTTAAATGTCTTATTAAAGATACAATTAACCAAAGTTGACCTCAAATATAATTATATTTTTGTCGACAGCGAGAATTTGAGGCTGGATTTGTCTGTGTTGACAGTTTGAATTTGATTTCGTTTCGCAAAGTCAAAGAAATATCTTCAATAGGTGGTTTAACAAAAACGTAATTTGACAGTGATGCTTACGAAGTTGACATTATAAGTCGAATCGGTGTGGACTTCGAAAATTTCCCCGGCGTAAAAACACGTTTTTTTTCGAATCTTCACCAAATTTGACAAGAACATATTGCCCGATTTTCAAAGTCTCATTATCTTCTAGCTTATAATGAGATAGCTCAGGTTTTCCCATTTCTTAATCTTCTTGTTCCGAAATAAAACCGTTAGAATTATCTGATTCAGCATAGGAAATGCTTTAAACGCTTTCATCCACTGAGTCAGGCGGGGATGTTCTTTTTGAAACTTTCTTTTTCGGCTTCTTTGCAACTTTTTTTCAAATTTGAGAACTCGCTTCACGCTCTACTATTCGACGCTTTTCAGTGGAACTTGTTAGAATACGTGAGCAATCTTTTAAAGGATCGTGCTTTTTCATGCGCAGATGTAGGTGTTTTACGATTTTTTCGGATGTCTGAAATAGCTCTCTTTACTATTTCTTCGTCGATTGCGTAACATGTAACAATCGAAAATGATATAAGTCGTGTTATCAAGATCAATATGGGGCACATTTAACAAATTTCAAATGTACCCCTAACACAAGTCAAATGTGCCCCCTTTGAAAAAGTCAAATGTGACCCAAAGGCTGTTTACCAGTTTACAGCTAGTTTTTAAAATTTTAAAGGAAAAGAACTACCACTGGTGGAAAATTACATCAAGTATCTGGAAATCACAAAAACGCGTCTTGCTGGTAGAAGAGTTGAAGCAAGACTGTTACAGTTTACTACGTTTTTTTAAAAATCAAATAAAGCGTCGTTTAAAAGGCTGCGTTCACACTTAAAATCGCAAAGTCAAATGTGCCCCAACGTCAAATGTACCCCAGTTTACCCTATACGTGTGGTTAAAAAGTGTCAAGTGACCACCGTCTTTCGCGTGGTGTAAGTGCAATGAATTTGTATGTAGAGAGAAATGTAATGGCGTTTTTAATGGCAAACAAGAAGTAAAAAAAAGCATTCTGAAAGCGTTCAATTGGGCAAAAGTGACAGTTCTGATTCTGAAAAGAAGAGAATTTCCCTTCTGATTTAAAAAACAGAATGGTTCTTTTTGGATTCCAGATTTCCAATTAAAAACGCCATAAGTGCTTGAATTGTGTTTGCTTGCAAAAGCGGGACTTTTTGGTTCTTGCTGGGGACAACGGGACAGGCAGCCTGAAATCGGGACAATCCCGCCCAAAGCAGGACGTATGGTTACCTTATTCTAAGGCCGTGTGCGAATTACATTAAATCGTAGTTAAAACTAGACATTTGGTTTAATTTTGACACTTTTTGTTGAATAAAATGTATTAAAATTACACTAGCTGCGGAGCAGGCTAAAAATGTCAGCCTTAATTCCCAAAGGGAATTTTCGGTAAACGTCTCTTTGCTATTCCGGGAACAAATAATTTTTATTAATGAAAAAATATACCCCATGGATTAACTCCTATTCAATGGGTTAGTTGATCTGTGAAATAGGCGTTTTTTCCCTAATGTGGCTGTTTGTGTTTAGCTGCAAGTGATCGCTAGCATTCCGCATTCAACCCAGTGGAAACCCCGTAAAACTCTGGTATGGATTTTTTAGAGAATATTGAAGACACTTGGTGATCCTTTGATTGTTTAGTCATCGGGCGTGGAATTTATTTTTCGAGTTTTCTTGTTTTGGCGTCTTTCCAATGTTCCAAGTCTGACTCTTCGGAATATGCGGACATTCTGAATACTGTATGCTTGAGAGTTGTTGTGTTGTCGTTGTCGACTCGCGACTCTGGATACAGAGAAATTGTTCTACCGTGCTGGCGGAAATATTCCCAATAGGTTATGATACCTCAAATTAAGTTAAGATATCCTCAAGTTTAACAGCTCTGTCAAAAGCTGTCCCCTGCAATGTCACCAAAACTAAGAACCCGACAACAAGCCAGAAAACAATCGAACGATGCCTAATAATGAAGACGACTTAACGATTATAGAATTCTCACATGGTTCGACGGAGCTAAAGGTGCATTGTCATTACTCATTATGAAAGATAAGGTGGCCCGGAAATATTGATTGCAGCAGTTATCCGTGATACCATGTATTGAAGGATTTTTTCTGTTAACATCATCGGTTTTATGGCTGAAACACAAATACGCTTTAGCTTCGCCTTCGTATGCATTATACGATGCACCTGCTTCGAGTTTGCCTTGAATTAAATTTCTCCCTTCATCATCATCATTCTTCCAAAACCAAATGAATTTTGTTGTTGACTTTTTTTTTGACAGCTGATGAGCAAATGTTCAGCTCAGCATATTTGAACTAGAGCTTCCCTTTTGAGTCATGCTACGTAACACTACGTGCACAACGTGAGCTCGAAGCTTCATTGTGATAGCATGCATTGAATTCCTATGGCTGAACTCGTAAACGTCAGTCGAAGCCAAAACTAAAGCGTTTTTGTGTTTCAGCCATCAGTCTCGGAAACGTTTACGGATTTTGTAAGGATTCCGTAGATCAGGAACATAACGCCCACTTAGTGCTTTTAGAAATAATCATCTACACCTGTCCAATATAATGACGTTAAAACACTCCTTCAAGATACCAATCGACTCTGATCATGATCACTATCTCGCCTTCAAAATTCCTTGAGTCAGTAGTAGCAGCCGTTAGCAATATCGAAGAAGAAATAGGTACTCGGGAGACTGCGCAGCTAAAATCAAAGAAACCTGCTTTAGGCCGATAAACATTTGACGTTTGGTTTGGTGTGTGAATTGCGAAGGTTTAAGAAATTTCCCTTAACCAAAAATGTTTTTACTTTACTACTGGTAAAATATTTTCGCTTACAAGACCCAACTTAAAACAATAACCCCTCTCCCTGAAAATAACTTCCTGTACCTAATATATCAAAAAGGAACTCACATGCAAACAGTTTCAAAAATCTACGAAACCCATGTTTTTCACACCGGAACAACGTCGTTATTTTGCTTTTGTTACTTAGTTTTTGCAAGCCAAAATTAAAATAATGACTTATCTCGTCATCACAAAAAATAACAAGAATACCTCCTGACTTGACTTCCAAAACAGTCAAAAATATTTATGCAAATATTTTCCTAATTGTCGTTTCCTCCATTCTCTTCGAGGAATTCATCCAAGATGAAACAAATTGTTATTCCATCTCAATGCAAGCCATTTGATCAAATAAAAATACTAAAAACTCTCATAAGAGTCGTCATTAATGTTTTTTTAGGAGATGTTTTGAAGAGCTCTAATAAAATGTTAATTAAAAGATAATTTATTGTCATTTAAACTCAATCTATCTAATTAACATCAACAAACAGCTTCAACTGTTTTTTAATTGCTCGTCATAGAATGTATGTAGTTCTGAAGTAAGAATAAACTTTAAACTCTCGAGGTGACTGTTTCATTCATTCTTAAACGTTCTGCAAAATTTTATTCGAGATTTATTGTCAGTGCAAAGAGGTGGTCTAAACGCAACGAAGCTCATCGGTTCAGTTAAAGGTTCAAATTCACGTGGAACAAGTACAAGTAGTGGTTTTCATATTGACATTGAACTTGACACATGAGCCTAAAACTTTGGCCACACGTGACGTACATTTTAAGCCACCAAAATATAATTTCACGAAAATAAATTCTACGTTGTGCCTCCATATCGGGTCCAAATAAGACACTTGCAATTCTTCGAGGGGGCTATTTATTGTTTTTGCCATGCTACGTAACTATTATGATTATTATTTTTTAAAGCTCGAGCGTGCATGGAAAAGCAATTAAATGTTTTTGTTAACAAAATAGACTTGCGATTGTGGACAAATATTTGTTTGGATTCGAACACTGGGTTTAATGAATTTCTGTCAGTCTTGGCGATAAGTTGTTTCAATTCAAAATGTCAAAGTCGATTTTTGAGATCACAGAATTTGTGTACACGGACGAGCAGAAGCAGAAAATCTTCGAATTAAGGCAAAAAGTTAATAGTGAGTTTGTGAAGAAGTTTTTTGTGCAGTGATAAGCTCTTACCAGAGTGATACAATTTTGACAGATTGCAGTGAACTTCAAATTGGCACTGATGATGTTTTCCTGTCAAAATTCTTGTATGCAGGCGAGTGGAATGTAGAGAATGCATTTGAACGAATCCATCGGTATTATGATTTCAAGGCATTGCATCCGAATTGGGTGGCAAGTCGACCGCCAGAAGAGTTCAGGGAGCACTTCTTAGTTGACAAGTGTCGATTTGTTATGCCAAAATCGGATCAAGAGGGCAGAGCGATTATGATTATTAAGTCAAGTAAGTTGGAAAGTTTTAGTATGAATTGGAGATTTAAATTCGTCTCATTTCAGCTGACTTGTTTGATAAGTATCCAAATTACTTCTACGACTTTGTGGAAATTGACGATTTGATAATTGAGTCGCTGTTTTTGCTGCCGGAAGTGCAGAAGACAGGAATAAATATGGTTTTTGATTTACTCGAGTAAGTTCAGTATTAACTAACAACATTAACAAGTCATTTCAAAGTTGAAATTGAAGGAATCCAATTGTGATGTTGGAAAATTTCAAAACTGTTATTTTACTCTAGTTGTCATGTCTATCGATTGTGCGTCTATTAAGCAATGAGTTTATGGGACTCTTTACATTTTATCAAGGTTTAGTGTATAAACGAAAAACTTTAAAGCTTGAAGAGGTCAATACAAAATTCCTACAGTTTAGTGTAAACCTCCTTGACTGACATTGGTGCGTTGAGGTTTCTTCAGATATTGTACCAACGAAGTGTTGGGGTAGTACTTTTGCACTGACGACTAATATCATCACACACCTAACCACAAGCAGTGTACAAGGTTGGGCGCAACCATCAGTCGCGATCATTGTTATTGCTATACATCCACCAAACAGGTATTCAAAAAGTGTGATGGCTGAAACACCAACATGCTTCAGCTTTGGCTTTGCCTGACTTTTACGAGTTTAGCCATAAGAATTCATTGCATGCTTTCAAACTGAAGCTTCGACCTTACGTTTCGTACGTTATGTGACTTAAAACGAAACGAAAGATCTAGTTCAAATATGCTGAACATTTGCTTTGTCTGACAGCTCAACAGCTTTAAAAAGAGTACACAAATAAAATTCATTTGTTTTTGGAGGGATGATGATGATAGAAGAAGAAATGTCATTCAAGGCAAACTCGAACTGGATGCATCGTACCTTAGACCAAAACAAAATTAAGCGTGTCTGTGTTTCAGCTATCACACTTTCTGAATACATATTTGGTGAGTGTATAGCAATAAAAATGATGACGAATAATGATTGTGCCCAACCTAACCTAGTGTGATGCTTGTGACTAGGTGTCTAAGCGTGTTTGTATTTCAGTCATTACCCACGACATAGAAAGTTTTGCCTTCCTTGGAGATAAATACATGCATACATATTTCAATCAGATTGTTGACGAAAGGCTTCAGACGTTCATATATTATGGCAGAGAGGATATTATAAGCGATGTTAAGCAGGCTGATTCCTCTGTAGTTGGCGCAGTTTAAAGGATCTTCCTTGTAAAGGATCGGGCGAAAACAATGCTGACGTTCCATTCATCGGGCAGGCATTCTTCCGACCATATCTTACAGATGATTTGGTGCATGCTCCTATCTAGATCTTCGCCTGCTGCTTTGAACAGCTCGGCAGCTAGACCATCTGCTCTAGCGGCTTTGTTGGATTTCAGCCGTGATATTGCCGTTTTACTTCTTCTAGGTCGGGTTCACGAAATTGTTGGCTGTCATCGCGTCCAATGAATGGCTCTTGCTTGTCACCGGGATTCTGTTCATTGTCGACGTCTACAGAAGTGGTCTTTCCAAACCCCCAGCATCGACTTGCGGTTCTAAAATGATGTTCCCCTGTTCATCTCTGCAGGCATCGGCTCTTGCTCGATGACCTTGAGCCAGCTGTTTTCTCTTCCGGTAGAACCTCTGAACTTTATTCCCGCTCTTGGCTCTCCCAATATCCTCCATCTGACACTTCTCATGCTCCCTCTTTTTTCTCCTTGTTTTGGCCGTTGTCGGATATTTGTAGCACTACCTTGGCTACTTTAGTGTCCGTGGCTTACTGGTTATGTGCGTTCGCTGCTAAGAAGAACGTTGTGGGTACGAATCCTACTCGAGTCCATACAAGTTTCTATTTCATCTTTCACGGGCACTGCCTCCTTGCGAAGAACTGACAAAACTTCCAAGAGTATCAAACTGTCATGAAAAAAGTGCTTCTCAACTTTGCAGTTCGGAATCTGCGTTAAATTGTTAGTCCCCTCAATTCTTCACACGCACGGTTGATTGATCGGGAGATCTGCATGTTACCTTATAAATGTCGAGATGTGGGAACCACATGCTTGCCACCACAACATTTCGCCCGCAGCAAAATCGATTGCTTCCCACGACGAATCCGCAACCAAGAAACCGCTGTTGTTGCTCTTGGTAGCAATTACCATAGTCAATTTCACCGTTTTTCATCCTCTTTTTGTCCATTCCATCGCATTTCCTGGATAGCGGTAATGTCTGCTTTGAAGCAGTAGAGAGTATCCGCTAATCGTATAAAGATGTTCAGCAAGTTCGGCTTAACTGGAACTGAGGACGCCACTGTTGATTCCAAAAAAAATGAAATTCTTCCGTTACCGTCATTCGTTGGAAGTGCTTGGTGGTAACACACCTTCGTTAGGGGGTAATTAGTAGAAAAGCTACTCCACTTCGACCTGTCGACCATGGGAGGCCCTTCTGCGAAAAAAATTTTCACGATCGCATAGCTCTAAGCTTCATTATTAGTAGTCACTGTAAGCTCCTCCGCCACTCCAACGCCTACCCCATGGAGGGGTCATCAAACATAATCTTCATTTAATCGATTTAAAGGTATGCTATGTGCTTGATACCCCATCCTGATTAGTGACAGGGTGCGTTCACAAATAGAATCCAAAGCTGTCAAGCCCAATATATTGGGTAGCGAGTAATAACTACATAAATTTTCATAAATTTTCGGAAAGTGGTCATTTAAATGGAGATTCTGAGCCAAGTCGTGGGATCCTGAAATCATAATCCCTTAGCATTATTAGAATAATCTAAATATATTCAACCTTGTAAATATTCTGCATTGTGTTCGTTCTAATAAAAACAAATTCTTATGGTCTGTTGGAGATATGTACAACCGAACTACTACTGTATTTTTACTTTCAAGAAAACATATACTGTGTTTTTTACTTTCAAGAAAATACTTTTTGATTTTTGTTTTCTAAGCTTCACTTGTTTTCTGCTCGTCATATAAATCAGTCGCTCTTTGTAATTTTCTTATTTTCTGTTTCAATTTTTCTAATAAAAGTTTATATAATAATTATTAACAATAGAAGTCCTTTTGAATAATTATTATTGTTCGCATCTTTGGGAATCTGAAGAATCTGAAGAACTCTGCAACATGGTCTTCCCCTCATAACTAAACAAACACACTGTGGCGTATGAGCAACTAATTAATTATTACTTTTTTAAGAGCAAATAAAAACATCATCAAACTTGTATCGCCATCGAACTCAAAAATGATGAACAAAAAAAACGATGTTCTTCCCTTCACAAATCGAGTTTGTCAGCTGCTACAAAAGGGCTTCCTCATGAACACAGCGACCTCTATGATAATGCCATTTATGGAGAAGAGTTTCAGAGATTCCGTAAGTTCTCATCCATCAAATAACATCACTTTTACACTTTCCTTTTTTTTTCTCCAGATCAGCCATCATGATGGGAAAAATTTGAAAAAATTCAGATCCATGTTGGGCGTAGAATATGTTCCAGCCATTTACGGAGGGCCGGAGAAAAACACCCTGGACGAGAATCTCATTTGGAATCACATCATGGCTAATCGAGACTACTTGGTCAAATTGCAAACATACAATAAAGTTACACCTAAGAAATAAAATGATAAATTAAATGTAAATTGTTTGTTTGCTCTTCTCGCTTTCAATCAACGTTAAGAGGTTCAATATACAGGTATAATGGCGAACCTGCCAAAATGGTGTATTGCCGGGCTTTAGCCATAAGAAATTATCCAGAACTCGATTAGACGACCTTCATCGAAATGGTGTTCCTTAAATTAAGCTGTTATTTATTTGTTCTTTTCGGTGAAGAAGGTGGAAGAGCATTACTCTTAAAATAGGATTAAAGGTAAAACTGTTCGAATTTCGACCACAAACGTATTTTTCAAATAAAAACAGGAGTGAGTTTCCCACAGAAATAATAAAAAGTAGACAAAGTACGTAGAAAGAAACACACTCTTTGCTCCTTCCGCCTAATCTCTACCACTCAGAAAGGATAACGTAAAGTTTATTTGTATTTTTGTTTATGGCTGCTTCATTTCGTTTTATTGGCCTCTTTGGGTTATAAAGAAACGTAGAGAGACGGGAGAGAGTGGGAGAGAGAGAGCTAATCTTTGGAATTGAATAATTTGCGAGCGTTTTTCGGTGCGTTCTTCTATGTTCGTTCGATTTGTTTGGTTCGTTTGAAAGGGGAAACGGAAATGTTATATGGAAACAACCACATCCGGGATTTTTATGATTTTTCGTGATAAACTTTTACTTTTGCTTCTATTTGACTATAGGTTTTGTGTTTTTATGAGGAGGGTGTGAAGTATTTTTTCTTGTGGAGAGTTTATTTTTATTGAAGGTAAACTCACATAGACTGTTGAGTAGGAATAGGGACGCATAGGACCGACCGTTACAAAGTTGAAAATTTGAATATTTGAATCTGACTGTTGTACTAGATTGTTAATTGGGTTTGTGTCTCGGCTAAATGTACTAGATTGTTAATTGAGTTTGTGTCTCTACTAGGCAACCGTTTTAAAACTAAATGAATGAAGTGTAAAGGAGTGAGTGTGATGGTGTTTGTGTCTTTGCTAAGTTTGTATGGGAAATGTGAATGTGGATGGTGTCTGGGGATAAATGTGTAATGTGGTTTATGTATTTGGTGAACAAGTTTGTATGGGAAATGTGAATGTGGATGGTGTCTGGGGATAAATGTGTAATGTGGTTTATGTATTTGGTGAACAAGTTTGTATGGGGGAATGTGAATGTGGATGGTGTCTGGGGTAAATGTATAATGTGGTTTGTGTTTTAGGAATGGGGGGCGGAAGAAGTGTCGCCATTTAGTTAGAGGCAGAGAAAGCAAATTTTTATTCTTCAAGCAATTGTTTCATGGATGCTACTTGTCATGGTAGTTTGTGCGAGCAATGAATTAGTATGATCGGCACTTGTAACAATATTATTGTGTGTGCGAGCTAAAAGGCAATGTCAATTGGTAGAGAGTCAAATGCATCGGTTAGGGAGGCGATTAGGTTGAGCAATCAAATTTTATGTTTGTAAGATCAAGGCATGTGTGAGCATGTTTTTAACGATGGGCACTTGTAACAAAAGATCTACACTTGTGTAAACAATGAATGTTAAAGTTATTGTGGTAGTGCATGAAATTACTATTGGAAGTATGTGTGTGTGTGTGTGTGTGTGTGGGATAAGCTAATTTTGAATGATATTTTAGGGTATTAAAGCAAAATGTTCTTAGCTTCTACAATTCAGTTTGTGTATATTAGAACTTGATTAAACATGTCTTTCTTGAATAAAATAAAAAAAATCAGTTAGTGTTCGCTCTTTCAATGAGCGTAAGCCAATAACAAGTCTCTCGAAACTTACGCAGAAGAAAAATTTTCCGATAACATCAGCAAAAAGAATCCAGACAAAGTGTGGAGAACAAATTATGTTAGAATTAGACGATTGTTTTGTGTATTTGCCAAAGAGATGCAATAATCAGCTAACCGATGAGGACATCAAGGAACTTCCAAGATGTTGCTTCGAAGTTGTGGAGCCATATGGGGGGTACTCTTTCCATGTGGACACCCACTTAAAGCCACAAACTCAGCAAGAACATCAACAACAACAATTACTACTACAACCACCACCTCAAGCACCTCAAAAAAATCTAAAAGAGGTAAAACTGCCTTCCCCAACTCAGCAGGAATATCAAAAACAACAATTACTACTACAACCTCCACCAACACCTCAAGCACCTCAAAAAAATCGAAAGCAAAAAAATCTAGAAGAGGTAAAACTGCCTTCCCCAACACAATTTTTTGACAAAAGATAATAATTTATTTAATTCACAAATTTGTTTTGTAAAATACTTATGCATGTATAATATATGTATAAATTAAACAAATATTTTGAACAAACAAAAATAAAAAAAAAAATTTCTAATTGATTTTTTTACAGCGATTTATTATTTTGAATGACCAAGAAACAAAAGTTAAGAGATTCAATTTGAGAGGGCGCAAAATTGATTTTTCTCTCAAACCAGTCCCCAATAATGAAGAACCGACGTCATGGATTCGAAGTGGTGTTGAGGATATCCTCACATTAGCTGTAAGCGGTCTTGACCCTCATGATAAGGTGGGGTTGACATTTGGAGGTAAGAATTTTTCCAACCTTCGCGGTAATGGATGGATTAATTTTAAAAATTGTTCCGAACTGCGCTTCTCGGATGTATGGGAAATGATGACCAAAATTTTCCAAAGCAACTCCGAAGGAATAAGTACTGATGATTTTACATTATCAGTTACATCCGTACACATGCCAGTTGGGCAAGGTGCAAGGAAATCTTCCGAAATGTACAACACCTTCGTCGAAGAATGCATTAGGCGAAAAGGTATAATAACCATTCAGAATAAAGACAATTTATGTCTACCAAGAGCATTGATTGTTGCCAAGGCATCTGCAGACAAAGAACTAGCTTTTAGAAAAGTTAGAAGAGACGTTGAAAAAGTGCAAACTGAACGAGCAATAAAACTTTTGGAAGAAGCTCAAGTAACCATACCAACATCAGGTTGTGGTATACAAGAATTAAAATTATTTCAAAATCATTTGAAAGACTATAAAATTACTGTCTACGAATATGGAACCAAAGGTAGAAAAATTCTATATGAAGGACTTCCAAATGAGAAGAAAATAAATCTGTTGTATTTCAATAATCATTACAATGTAATAACCTCCCTTACTGCTGCATTTTGTTGTGGATATTACTGCGAAAACTGTCATGTTCCGTACAATGAAAAAAATAACCATCATAAATGCAACAAATTGTGCTCTCAATGCCAACACTCCCCAATATGTCCAGAGACAAAGAAACAAATCACATGTTCAGACTGCAATCGTATCTTTAAAGGAACTAATTGTTATGACAATCATAAAATGTCCGGATCATCAGGTAAAAATTCCATTTGTGACCAAATAAAAAGATGTCACCTTTGCTTAAGATGCTACGGTGGTAAACGAAATCACATTTGTGAAGAGTTCTTCTGCAAACATTGTAAAAATCATGTATCAAAAGAACATTTATGTTATATTCTCCCCAACACCAAAGAGCCTAATCTTAAAAACATATTATATATATTTTATGACCTAGAGTGTCGTCAAGAAAAAATAATTGAATGTGAACATGAAGTGGAGGAGGGTACGATAAAGCAGCATGAACCAAATTTGTGCGTTTATCAACACAAATGTGATCAGTGCATAGATCACGAAGATTTGAATTTTTGTAAGATTTGTAAGTTCTCTATGAACATATTAAAGGGAGAAATGATAATATCACAATTTTTACATCATGTACTTGAAATACGAAAAGTATTTAAGAAAGTAGTAGTGATTGCTCACAATGGACAAGCCTATGACCATCAGTTCATTCTCAACTATATTTTGAAGAAAACACAATTAACCCCTGAACTAATTATGCGAGGAACAAAAATATTGGCAATGCATCTTGGAAACGTCAAATTCATCGATTCAATTAATTACTTTCCCATGGCCTTATCAAAACTCCCCAAAGCCTTTGACTTAGCTCCAGTTCTTAAAAAAGGCTATTTTCCGTATTTATTTAATACAAAGGAAAATGAACATTACATTGGAAAATTGCCATCATTGGAGTTTTATTGCCCAGACTCTATGAGAATAGAAGAGCGTGATAACTTCATGAAATGGTATTCCGAACATAAAAATGATAATTTTGATATGCAACATGAAATTGTAGAATACTGCAAGAGCGATGTTAAAATATTAACAGGAGCTTGCCTAAAATTTAGAAAATTATTTTTAAATCAAAGTAATGTTGAACCATTTTTAGAAGCCATAACTATTGCCTCAGCATGTAATCTTGTATTCAGACGGAACTTTCTGCAACCGAACACTATTGGTTTGATACCTAAGTTTGGATACAGATGTGTAGATAACCAATCTATTGAAGCAATTCAGTGGATGATTTTGGAAGAGAAAAAGAGAAATATTAATATCAAACATGCATATAAAGGCAGAGAAGAAGTTGTTAAAGGGGTAAAAGTAGATGGCTTTTGTAAAGAAACAAATCAAGTTTTCGAGTTTCACGGATGCTACTTTCATGGTCATCCTCTTTGTTTGAAACACCAACGCGATGAACCCTTACATGAAAATGAAACAGATACCTTAAATCTAAGATATGAGAGCTAAGACTGAGCGTTTGAGAAAGTTTAATTACGAAGTAATTGAAATGTGGTCTTGTGAATTTCAACATCTTCTTAAGAAATTGAATAAAGAAGAATTAAACTTTGTTAATACACATCAATTAATAGAAAACGCCCGACTAAATCCACGTGATGCTTTTTATGGGGGACGAACTGGGAACGCATTCAACTACTACAAATGTAAGAAAGGTGAAAAAATTAATTACATAGATGTTTGCTCTCTCTATCCATGGGTGTGTAAAACTGGAAAATTTCCAATTGGTCATCCTAAAGTTCATGTATATGGTGATGAAAATTGTTCAGCAGCGAAACTCGAAAATATGAACGGGCTTGTAAAATGTAAAATTCTTCCTCCTGAGCACCTTCTTCATCCAGTATTACCGATTAAACAAAACCATAAGTTGATGTTTTCCTTATGCAGATGCTGTAGCGAAGAAAAAAATTTGGGGCAAATTTGTACTCATTCCAATGAGCAAAGAGCATTAATTGGAACCTGGGTAATCGATGAAGTTTTGAAAGCAGTCCAAAAGGGGTATGTTATACTCTGCGTTTTTGAAATATGGGAATATGAAGTAATGGAATACAACTTAGAGAAAAAATCTGAAGGTCTTTTCACTGCCATGATGAACAAATTTCTGAAAATCAAACAAGAAGCATCAGGATGGCCAAGTGAATGTTCAACTAACCACGAAAAGGAAAAATATATAAATGATTTTCTAGCCAAGGAAAATATTCAACTGGAATATTCTGAAATTTGCAACAATCCTGGCAAAAGGTCACTGGCTAAGTTGATTTTGAATTCATTTTGGGGAAAATTTGGACAGCGTGAAAATCAAGTTCAAACAATAATTTTAAACGATCCTTCAACATTATTTCACCTACTTACACATCCATCGGCAGAGGTAACACACATTCTGCCAGTAAATGAAGACAATATTGTTGTCAACTTTGAAATGAAGGAAGAAGCAGCTGACTCCTTATCAACAGTCAATGTTTGCATTGCTGCGTTTACAACTGCACAAGCTCGTCTTAAACTCTACAGTTATCTTGAGAGCCTAGAGGAAAGAGTTCTCTACTATGACACTGATTCTGTTATATATGTTAGCTGTCCTGAACAATATCAACCTCCAACTGGTACATTTATCGGCGATATGACAGATGAACTAGAAACCTACGGTGTTGGAAGCTATATAACAGAGTTCGTAAGTGGAGGCCCAAAGAATTATGCCTATAAGGTATTTAGTACTGATAGCAATAGTGAACAGGTGGTCTGCAAGGTTAAAGGGATTTTTCTAAACTATGAATCATCACAAAAAGTCAACTTTGATTCAATTAAAAACGCAGTATTGAATTCTTCTTCCCTAGAAAATGAAAACAGTATAATAATCAAGACAAACAACATTCGGAGAACTGAAGAACATGGAGTTATTACCATACCAGAAACAAAAACATACAAGGCCAGAGCAGAAAAACGTCGATTTTTGGAAGACCATAGCTCTCTACCGTACGGATATAAGAGGCAGTTTTCAAATCTATAAGTAATTTTTTAAACAATTTATTGGAATAAAATCAATGCTTATGTACATACATAATACATATACAAACAAAAATTTGTTTGTTTGTTTTTATTTTTCTATCTTACTTAAGTTTCAGCTGTTGTCAGTTTTGTCTGATTTGAGTTATGAAAAGCCTCAAGGACTTCCCAGCCATCACACTATGGTCCGAATGAGACCAGAATTTGTTCAATTACTGTCTCCACCCAGCTCAATCCCTAGATAGCTGTCTCCAGTTTAAGTTTTTTAGTTCAAATGCTGAATTCCCAACCTCCTTAGGCAAACTTGTCAGTTCATAATGACTTCATTGCGCTGCGCTTGATTGTCTACTATCATGCAAAATACTTTCAGTCTTGTCTCATACGAATTGAATGTCCAGTCCAGCCCATTGGAGTCATTATATCAAACAAGTGTACATCTTTTGTTACAAGTACCCATCGTTAAAAACATGCTCACACAAGTGTTGATCTTACAAACATAAAATTTGATTGCTCAACAATAATTATATGTTATTTTTTTTTTATAGCCTACCTAACCGATGCATTTGCCTCAGTACCAATTGAGTTTGCCATTTAGCTCGCACTCGCAGAAAAAAAAATAGAAAAATTATCACAAGAGCCGATCTTTATTTTCATTGCTCACACAAATGACCATGACAAGTAGCATCCATGATCCTCGAAAAATCCAAACAATCCAAAAATTCAAACTGAGTTCCTATCAAATACCTACAAGGTGGAATTCGTATGTGTTGATCTTATCAAATACGTACGGGAACCTTACGTGTTGATCCTACGAGGAAAATATTTTCATGTTCATTCAGGAGAATAATATTAATTCAAAACGAATTTTCTGAATGTTTTATTTGTTATTCATACGAATGAACATGTTAAGGAGGTGCATACATACATTTTTATAATAAGTGTAATTGTGCTGCACGTAGAAACGGGGCTGCCTGAGCTCTTTATAAAAACGTTCAAATCGCATGTTGACTATGTAATAAAATTGATGCTTCTTCCGAATGAAAGGCTGCCTAAAAAACTGTTCTGTATGCCTTGCAACGAAAATCATTGTGGTTTGAAGAATGGTTCAACTTAGCAACGGTATGTGGAGTTCAACTGAATCTTACGTTAGAAAACGTGGGCACATGGAAGGTACAAATGTATGAAATGGTGAAGTGCTTGCATCAAAAATGGAATGTATATAGAAAGCGAGGACGTCAATGCATCGATCTATATACGTAAACCTGCAGCACATTCTCGAAGATAGGAACTACTTCCAAATCATTTAGTGTGAAAAAAATATACACAATTCAAAGATGAGAGGAGAGCTGCAAAAGCTTAACTATCAGCCGCATAGAGACAATTTGAGAGTTGAATGTACAATGTGTAACCCAGTGATCACTTATACCAAGATTGGAAAGCTTGCTGTCAAAGTGACATTTGCCTACAAGCTAAGGGAGCAGGTTAGCTGAAACAGTATGCGTGTAATATAAACTAAAGGGGCAGGTTAGCTGTAAGAGTATGTGTGCATGAAATAATAAATGGCTGTTTTGAAATGCAATTAAGTACACAAATAGAATTTACAGAGAAAAAACTATGAACACTGTGTGATTTATTATAACTATGTTACTATTTATGCTTATTAAATGATATTTTTTTTTATTTTTATATACATATTTTACATATTTTTTTTTTCACGCATTGTATTAAAATAGAGCAAACTCTGGCAGACGGCTTATATGATTTAGAAACTGTAAACTTGTTAAAAACAATATGGTTGAAAAAATAAATCAAATTATCTATCTATCTCTATCGAATCCCTCAAAAAGTATAAACAAGAACTACGAATAGCCAAAAGCTGTAGCTCAATAGAAGAATCTTCGGAGGCATCGAGGTTAAGGAAAATTCTCTCGACAAATCCAACCATGCCTAGTTGTCTTAAAAACTCGGATGTTTTTTTTTTGTTTTGTTTGGGGAACGTAACTTTATGTTCACAACGTGGTTTGGTTTTTTATATTATGTTCTCAACCTCGTTCACAACGTGGTTTGGGTTTTTATATTACGTTCTAAACCTCGTTGATAACGTGTTTTGGGTTTGTATATTATGTTCTAAGCCTCGCTTATAACATGTATTGGGAGTTGGGTTTATGTAAATATATTATGGGATCCCACATTGTAGGTATTTGATTAAGTATCATTTGTAAGGATAAATATGATTCTGTTGTGATTTTTTTTGATGTTCTTACTTACAAATATTCTTCTTTTTTTCAGTTCAATGGTTCCCACAAAGTTACTGACACTTCTCGTTGTCCTGACCATTTGCTACGTCCAGACAAACGCAGCCGAACCCGCTCCCTACGAATGCAACATTTGCGAGGAACAACTTGCCAAATATCGCAAATTCATACTGCAGGCCATCATCAGTTTCGAAGATGTTTGTCTGGACGTAGCAAATGGTCAGGACAACGAGAAGTGTCAGTAACTTTGTGGGAACCATTGAACTGAAAAAAAGAAGAATATTTGTAAGTAAGAACATCAAAAAAAATCACAACAGAATCATATTTATCCTTACAAATGATACTTAATCAAATACCTACAATGTGGGATCCCATAATATATTTACATAAACCCAACTCCCAATACATGTTATAAGCGAGGCTTAGAACATAATATACAAACCCAAAACACGTTATCAACGAGGTTTAGAACGTAATATAAAAACCCAAACCACGTTGTGAACGAGGTTGAGAACATAATATAAAAAACCAAACCACGTTGTGAACATAAAGTTACGTTCCCCAAACAAAACAAAAAAAAAACATCCGAGTTTTTAAGACAACTAGGCATGGTTGGATTTGTCGAGAGAATTTTCCTTAACCTCGATGCCTCCGAAGATTCTTCTATTGAGCTACAGCTTTTGGCTATTCGTAGTTCTTGTTTATACTTTTTGAGGGATTCGATAGAGATAGATAGATAATTTGATTTATTTTTTCAACCATATTGTTTTTAACAAGTTTACAGTTTCTAAATCATATAAGCCGTCTGCCAGAGTTTGCTCTATTTTAATACAATGCGTGAAAAAAAATATGTAAAATATGTATATAAAAATAAAAAAAATATCATTTAATAAGCATAAATAGTAACATAGTTATAATAAATCACACAGTGTTCATAGTTTTTTCTCTGTAAATTCTATTTGTGTACTTAATTGCATTTCAAAACAGCCATTTATTATTTCATGCACACATACTCTTACAGCTAACCTGCCCCTTTAGTTTATATTACACGCATACTGTTTCAGCTAACCTGCTCCCTTAGCTTGTAGGCAAATGTCACTTTGACAGCAAGCTTTCCAATCTTGGTATAAGTGATCACTGGGTTACACATTGTACATTCAACTCTCAAATTGTCTCTATGCGGCTGATAGTTAAGCTTTTGCAGCTCTCCTCTCATCTTTGAATTGTGTATATTTTTTTCACACTAAATGATTTGGAAGTAGTTCCTATCTTCGAGAATGTGCTGCAGGTTTACGTATATAGATCGATGCATTGACGTCCTCGCTTTCTATATACATTCCATTTTTGATGCAAGCACTTCACCATTTCATACATTTGTACCTTCCATGTGCCCACGTTTTCTAACGTAAGATTCAGTTGAACTCCACATACCGTTGCTAAGTTGAACCATTCTTCAAACCACAATGATTTTCGTTGCAAGGCATACAGAACAGTTTTTTAGGCAGCCTTTCATTCGGAAGAAGCATCAATTTTATTACATAGTCAACATGCGATTTGAACGTTTTTATAAAGAGCTCAGGCAGCCCCGTTTCTACGTGCAGCACAATTACACTTATTATAAAAATGTATGTATGCACCTCCTTAACATGTTCATTCGTATGAATAACAAATAAAACATTCAGAAAATTCGTTTTGAATTAATATTATTCTCCTGAATGAACATGAAAATATTTTCCTCGTAGGATCAACACGTAAGGTTCCCGTACGTATTTGATAAGATCAACACATACGAATTCCACCTTGTAGGTATTTGATAGGAACTCAGTTTGAATTTTTGGATTGTTTGGATTTTTCGAGGATCATGGATGCTACTTGTCATGGTCATTTGTGTGAGCAATGAAAATAAAGATCGGCTCTTGTGATAATTTTTCTATTTTTTTTTCTGCGAGTGCGAGCTAAATGGCAAACTCAATTGGTACTGAGGCAAATGCATCGGTTAGGTAGGCTATAAAAAAAAATAACATATAATTATTGTTGAGCAATCAAATTTTATGTTTGTAAGATCAACACTTGTGTGAGCATGTTTTTAACGATGGGTACTTGTAACAAAAGATGTACACTTGTTTGATATAATGACTCCAATGGGCTGGACTGGACATTCAATTCGTATGAGACAAGACTGAAAGTATTTTGCATGATAGTAGACAATCAAGCGCAGCGCAATGAAGTCATTATGAACTGACAAGTTTGCCTAAGGAGGTTGGGAATTCAGCATTTGAACTAAAAAACTTAAACTGGAGACAGCTATCTAGGGATTGAGCTGGGTGGAGACAGTAATTGAACAAATTCTGGTCTCATTCGGACCATAGTGTGATGGCTGGGAAGTCCTTGAGGCTTTTCATAACTCAAATCAGACAAAACTGACAACAGCTGAAACTTAAGTAAGATAGAAAAATAAAAACAAACAAACAAATTTTTGTTTGTATATGTATTATGTATGTACATAAGCATTGATTTTATTCCAATAAATTGTTTAAAAAATTACTTATAGATTTGAAAACTGCCTCTTATATCCGTACGGTAGAGAGCTATGGTCTTCCAAAAATCGACGTTTTTCTGCTCTGGCCTTGTATGTTTTTGTTTCTGGTATGGTAATAACTCCATGTTCTTCAGTTCTCCGAATGTTGTTTGTCTTGATTATTATACTGTTTTCATTTTCTAGGGAAGAAGAATTCAATACTGCGTTTTTAATTGAATCAAAGTTGACTTTTTGTGATGATTCATAGTTTAGAAAAATCCCTTTAACCTTGCAGACCACCTGTTCACTATTGCTATCAGTACTAAATACCTTATAGGCATAATTCTTTGGGCCTCCACTTACGAACTCTGTTATATAGCTTCCAACACCGTAGGTTTCTAGTTCATCTGTCATATCGCCGATAAATGTACCAGTTGGAGGTTGATATTGTTCAGGACAGCTAACATATATAACAGAATCAGTGTCATAGTAGAGAACTCTTTCCTCTAGGCTCTCAAGATAACTGTAGAGTTTAAGACGAGCTTGTGCAGTTGTAAACGCAGCAATGCAAACATTGACTGTTGATAAGGAGTCAGCTGCTTCTTCCTTCATTTCAAAGTTGACAACAATATTGTCTTCATTTACTGGCAGAATGTGTGTTACCTCTGCCGATGGATGTGTAAGTAGGTGAAATAATGTTGAAGGATCGTTTAAAATTATTGTTTGAACTTGATTTTCACGCTGTCCAAATTTTCCCCAAAATGAATTCAAAATCAACTTAGCCAGTGACCTTTTGCCAGGATTGTTGCAAATTTCAGAATATTCCAGTTGAATATTTTCCTTGGCTAGAAAATCATTTATATATTTTTCCTTTTCGTGGTTAGTTGAACATTCACTTGGCCATCCTGATGCTTCTTGTTTGATTTTCAGAAATTTGTTCATCATGGCAGTGAAAAGACCTTCAGAATTTTTCTCTAAGTTGTATTCCATTACTTCATATTCCCATATTTCAAAAACGCAGAGTATAACATACCCCTTTTGGACTGCTTTCAAAACTTCATCGATTACCCAGGTTCCAATTAATGCTCTTTGCTCATTGGAATGAGTACAAATTTGCCCCAAATTTTTTTCTTCGCTACAGCATCTGCATAAGGAAAACATCAACTTATGGTTTTGTTTAATCGGTAATACTGGATGAAGAAGGTGCTCAGGAGGAAGAATTTTACATTTTACAAGCCCGTTCATATTTTCGAGTTTCGCTGCTGAACAATTTTCATCACCATATACATGAACTTTAGGATGACCAATTGGAAATTTTCCAGTTTTACACACCCATGGATAGAGAGAGCAAACATCTATGTAATTAATTTTTTCACCTTTCTTACATTTGTAGTAGTTGAATGCGTTCCCAGTTCGTCCCCCATAAAAAGCATCACGTGGATTTAGTCGGGCGTTTTCTATTAATTGATGTGTATTAACAAAGTTTAATTCTTCTTTATTCAATTTCTTAAGAAGATGTTGAAATTCACAAGACCACATTTCAATTACTTCGTAATTAAACTTTCTCAAACGCTCAGTCTTAGCTCTCATATCTTAGATTTAAGGTATCTGTTTCATTTTCATGTAAGGGTTCATCGCGTTGGTGTTTCAAACAAAGAGGATGACCATGAAAGTAGCATCCGTGAAACTCGAAAACTTGATTTGTTTCTTTACAAAAGCCATCTACTTTTACCCCTTTAACAACTTCTTCTCTGCCTTTATATGCATGTTTGATATTAATATTTCTCTTTTTCTCTTCCAAAATCATCCACTGAATTGCTTCAATAGATTGGTTATCTACACATCTGTATCCAAACTTAGGTATCAAACCAATAGTGTTCGGTTGCAGAAAGTTCCGTCTGAATACAAGATTACATGCTGAGGCAATAGTTATGGCTTCTAAAAATGGTTCAACATTACTTTGATTTAAAAATAATTTTCTAAATTTTAGGCAAGCTCCTGTTAATATTTTAACATCGCTCTTGCAGTATTCTACAATTTCATGTTGCATATCAAAATTATCATTTTTATGTTCGGAATACCATTTCATGAAGTTATCACGCTCTTCTATTCTCATAGAGTCTGGGCAATAAAACTCCAATGATGGCAATTTTCCAATGTAATGTTCATTTTCCTTTGTATTAAATAAATACGGAAAATAGCCTTTTTTAAGAACTGGAGCTAAGTCAAAGGCTTTGGGGAGTTTTGATAAGGCCATGGGAAAGTAATTAATTGAATCGATGAATTTGACGTTTCCAAGATGCATTGCCAATATTTTTGTTCCTCGCATAATTAGTTCAGGGGTTAATTGTGTTTTCTTCAAAATATAGTTGAGAATGAACTGATGGTCATAGGCTTGTCCATTGTGAGCAATCACTACTACTTTCTTAAATACTTTTCGTATTTCAAGTACATGATGTAAAAATTGTGATATTATCATTTCTCCCTTTAATATGTTCATAGAGAACTTACAAATCTTACAAAAATTCAAATCTTCGTGATCTATGCACTGATCACATTTGTGTTGATAAACGCACAAATTTGGTTCATGCTGCTTTATCGTACCCTCCTCCACTTCATGTTCACATTCAATTATTTTTTCTTGACGACACTCTAGGTCATAAAATATATATAATATGTTTTTAAGATTAGGCTCTTTGGTGTTGGGGAGAATATAACATAAATGTTCTTTTGATACATGATTTTTACAATGTTTGCAGAAGAACTCTTCACAAATGTGATTTCGTTTACCACCGTAGCATCTTAAGCAAAGGTGACATCTTTTTATTTGGTCACAAATGGAATTTTTACCTGATGATCCGGACATTTTATGATTGTCATAACAATTAGTTCCTTTAAAGATACGATTGCAGTCTGAACATGTGATTTGTTTCTTTGTCTCTGGACATATTGGGGAGTGTTGGCATTGAGAGCACAATTTGTTGCATTTATGATGGTTATTTTTTTCATTGTACGGAACATGACAGTTTTCGCAGTAATATCCACAACAAAATGCAGCAGTAAGGGAGGTTATTACATTGTAATGATTATTGAAATACAACAGATTTATTTTCTTCTCATTTGGAAGTCCTTCATATAGAATTTTTCTACCTTTGGTTCCATATTCGTAGACAGTAATTTTATAGTCTTTCAAATGATTTTGAAATAATTTTAATTCTTGTATACCACAACCTGATGTTGGTATGGTTACTTGAGCTTCTTCCAAAAGTTTTATTGCTCGTTCAGTTTGCACTTTTTCAACGTCTCTTCTAACTTTTCTAAAAGCTAGTTCTTTGTCTGCAGATGCCTTGGCAACAATCAATGCTCTTGGTAGACATAAATTGTCTTTATTCTGAATGGTTATTATACCTTTTCGCCTAATGCATTCTTCGACGAAGGTGTTGTACATTTCGGAAGATTTCCTTGCACCTTGCCCAACTGGCATGTGTACGGATGTAACTGATAATGTAAAATCATCAGTACTTATTCCTTCGGAGTTGCTTTGGAAAATTTTGGTCATCATTTCCCATACATCCGAGAAGCGCAGTTCGGAACAATTTTTAAAATTAATCCATCCATTACCGCGAAGGTTGGAAAAATTCTTACCTCCAAATGTCAACCCCACCTTATCATGAGGGTCAAGACCGCTTACAGCTAATGTGAGGATATCCTCAACACCACTTCGAATCCATGACGTCGGTTCTTCATTATTGGGGACTGGTTTGAGAGAAAAATCAATTTTGCGCCCTCTCAAATTGAATCTCTTAACTTTTGTTTCTTGGTCATTCAAAATAATAAATCGCTGTAAAAAAATCAATTAGAATTTTTTTTTTATTTTTGTTTGTTCAAAATATTTGTTTAATTTATACATATATTATACATGCATAAGTATTTTACAAAACAAATTTGTGAATTAAATAAATTATTATCTTTTGTCAAAAAATTGTGTTGGGGAAGGCAGTTTTACCTCTTCTAGATTTTTTTGCTTTCGATTTTTTTGAGGTGCTTGAGGTGTTGGTGGAGGTTGTAGTAGTAATTGTTGTTTTTGATATTCCTGCTGAGTTGGGGAAGGCAGTTTTACCTCTTTTAGATTTTTTTGAGGTGCTTGAGGTGGTGGTTGTAGTAGTAATTGTTGTTGTTGATGTTCTTGCTGAGTTTGTGGCTTTAAGTGGGTGTCCACATGGAAAGAGTACCCCCCATATGGCTCCACAACTTCGAAGCAACATCTTGGAAGTTCCTTGATGTCCTCATCGGTTAGCTGATTATTGCATCTCTTTGGCAAATACACAAAACAATCGTCTAATTCTAACATAATTTGTTCTCCACACTTTGTCTGGATTCTTTTTGCTGATGTTATCGGAAAATTTTTCTTCTGCGTAAGTTTCGAGAGACTTGTTATTGGCTTACGCTCATTGAAAGAGCGAACACTAACTGATTTTTTTATTTTATTCAAGAAAGACATGTTTAATCAAGTTCTAATATACACAAACTGAATTGTAGAAGCTAAGAACATTTTGCTTTTATACCCTAAAATATCATTCAAAATTAGCTTATCCCACACACACACACACACACACATACTTCCAATAGTAATTTCATGCACTACCACAATAACTTTAACATTCATTGTTTACACAAGTGTAGATCTTTTGTTACAAGTGCCCATCGTTAAAAACATGCTCACACATGCCTTGATCTTACAAACATAAAATTTGATTGCTCAACCTAATCGCCTCCCTAACCGATGCATTTGACTCTCTACCAATTGACATTGCCTTTTAGCTCGCACACACAATAATATTGTTACAAGTGCCGATCATACTAATTCATTGCTCGCACAAACTACCATGACAAGTAGCATCCATGAAACAATTGCTTGAAGAATAAAAATTTGCTTTCTCTGCCTCTAACTAAATGGCGACACTTCTTCCGCCCCCCATTCCTAAAACACAAACCACATTATACATTTACCCCAGACACCATCCACATTCACATTCCCCCATACAAACTTGTTCACCAAATACATAAACCACATTACACATTTATCCCCAGACACCATCCACATTCACATTTCCCATACAAACTTGTTCACCAAATACATAAACCACATTACACATTTATCCCCAGACACCATCCACATTCACATTTCCCATACAAACTTAGCAAAGACACAAACACCATCACACTCACTCCTTTACACTTCATTCATTTAGTTTTAAAACGGTTGCCTAGTAGAGACACAAACTCAATTAACAATCTAGTACATTTAGCCGAGACACAAACCCAATTAACAATCTAGTACAACAGTCAGATTCAAATATTCAAATTTTCAACTTTGTAACGGTCGGTCCTATGCGTCCCTATTCCTACTCTGTTGGATGTGGATATTTGTTATTGGGATTATCAAAATAAGATTCGGAGTTTTGATGTTTGGTGTTTGATTTTCGTCTCGCTGTAGTAAAATTTAATCAGGAATGTTACAAATTGCGAAAGTGTAAGTTGTTCACAAATTTTTATTTTATTGTGTCGCAAATAATGAATTAACACGAGTGACATGAACGAGAAACATTGTTGTTATTCTGGTTTTATTGCAATTGGTAAGTGTCGGAACACAGGATTACGGAAGAGTGATGACTGACGATATTTCAATCTCCGAGGCTCGTTGAATATTCGTTTTTTTTTTTTTTTTTGGTCGGGCAGTCACCCGAACATGGAGATACAAGACTGTTCCTTATGAATAATAATAAATAGAGTAGAGTGACAGCTCTTGAAGAGCCAAGGCCTAAGTGGCCTCAACTATTCTCTGAGTGCGTGTGAAGAATTGAGGTGACCTACAATTTAACGCCGATTGCGAACGGCTAAGTTGAGAAGCACTTTTTTCATGACAGATTGATACTCTTGGAAGTTTTGTCAGTTCTTCGCAAGAGGCAGTGCCCGTGAAAGATGAAATAAGAACTATGGGCACGAGTAGGACCCACTACGTTCTGCTAAGCAGCCAACGCACCTAACCACTAAGCCACGGACACTATGACTTGGAATTTCAAATATGTCAAAGGCACATAGGTGTTATCTAAAAAGTTCATCCTAATGCGACGAAAATTCCTATGAAACCGACATGCCGGTGTCTCATTGAATACATTTGTATCGGGTTTTCCGATAGGCAGTTGACAGCTTTGAACTTATTTTGTGAACGCATCGTTTCACTAATCAACCGCTTCTCAGGTCAAAGGTCTCGAAGAGTCACGTGCCAAGAACAACGCCCGACGTTTCCTTAAAAGGTCAAAGCAATTAGCTCCTGGTTGCAGAACCGGGGCATACGCTTTTCGAAGGAAACCGAAGGCGAATTCTATCCAACGTACTGTGTGAGCGTCTTAAACCGTTCTGCAACGCAATAATCAGCACGTACCAGTGTGGTTTTAGGCCAGGCAGAACAACGATAGACCAAATATTCACACTGAGGCAAATCCTGGAAAAGACCAACAAATTTTAATTCGAAAATCGATACCCACCATCTTTTCATTGACTTCAAAACTGCTTATGATAGCATCCACCGCGAAGAGCTTATGAATTCGCGATCCAGAACAAACTGATCCAGCTGTGCCGCATGATTCTAAACAATAAGCGGTGGAGTGTGCAAATGGATAACAGCTCATCCGAGTTGTTTCAAACATGCGCAGGGCTTAGACAAGGAGATGCCCTGTCATGTGATTTCTTCAATATAGTCCTGGAGCAGATAGTGCGCAAGGCAGTTATGAGGAAAACACTATATCTTCAACAAATCCTAGGCTATGCGGACGACATAGACATCATCGGTCGAACCAAGAGAGCTGTGCTTGAGGCCTTCACAGCGATTTAAGAACAGGCGACACTCATTGGTCTTGAAGTTAATGAGAACAAAACAACAACAATCTGTCCACCGACTAGGACAAAACGTCACTGTTGGTAGCAGCAATTTCGAGGTCGTTAAGGAGTTCACCTACCTTGGAACAAACATCAATCCCACAAAGGACACCTTAGTGGAGATCCGAAGAAAAATTACCCCAGCGAATCGCTGCTACTTCGGTTTGGCCCCTAGCCGATGGCCTCAGTCGCCAGTGCTACTATGTGTCTGTAGTTCATTACATTCATGTGCGAAGTACTGTGTCAATGTCAATGTCCGTTTGGCCAAACAGTAGATAGTACTACACTAACTCGGCCACATCGAGCGAATGGATGCGAACGCTCCAGCCAAGAAAGTCTCCTCTTCGCAGCCCCCAGGTTCGAGACGACCAGGAAGAACGAACCTCCTACATAACAAAGACCAAGTGACTGCGGATGCGGTCCATGCGGATGCCAGAGCGCTTGGTTTTGGTGACTGGAGAGTGCATACGAGAGAAGGCTGCTGTGTCACGGGCTGAGATCCCACATGGATGGAGAGCCGGATAAGTAAGCAAGTAACTCTGTCACTCTTGCGGATGCCAGAGCGCTTGGATAAGTAAGAAAGTAACTCTGTCACTATTCATCGAACAGTCATCGATATTGATCGTCACCGATTACCGATTATTTTCGGTCCGAATTGGATGACATAGACTTTGACAACAAGTTGTCTTAACAGGATTGTTGCCCGTAGCTTAGTGGTTAGGTGCGTTGGCTTCTAGGCAGAAAGTCGTGGGTTCGAGTTCTACTCGCGGCCATAAAGTTTTTATTTCATCTGAACTGAAAAAAACTTCTAAGAATATCAATCTGTCATGAAAAAGTGCTTCTCAACTTTGCCGTCGGCGTTAAATTGTAGGTCCCCTCTATTCTTCACAAGCACTCCGAGAATTGTTGATGAGAGTAAGCCACTTAGGCCTTGGCTCTTCAAGAGCTGTCGCGCCACTTCTAGAAAATTTCTTTAGGGATAGGTACGTTAAGTCATTGGTTTATGTCAACAGGCCAATTCATGCGACGATGCGACGCAACGAACGGTGATGTTGGAAGACCATAGAGACAACATTGTGGCTGAAATGTGTGACCGAGTCCTAAGAAATTGGGTCTAACGAATCGACCGCTGCAAACGTGCACGCGTTGGCGATATGAACGAAGTCGAGTTCCACTCAAATCTTAATGTTTTTATAGTACTTCAAGGCGATAATAAAGTTTTTGAAATGTCTCAAATGTTCACTATCCTTTGTCTCAATTGTATCGCTTCACACTCTGTAAAAACTATTTCTTGGTTGCTAGCTTTTTTTCAAAACAGACACCGCTTTTCACTGCAATAATTCTATCAGTTGCCCACCGTACAAAATTAAATGGTCACTTAATAAACCCCGATCAGACAACGATGATGAAATGAATACCTTTCGACAAAGTATCATTCAAACCATCAACACTTTGTAAAAAAGACAAAAAATTGCAATTGAAATGACATCCTTTTCCTTAGCTATCTCTCCTTTTGGCGTAAGAAAAAAACACATTTCAGGAAATACAACAGTGGCAAAATCCAACAGGCGGAACACTACCATCCCAGTGCTGGTTTGAAAACTAAGAGGAGGGCCATGAACCATCCGAGGCTATATCTGCTTCAGGTACAGGGAATAAGTACATTTTTATAACCCACAAACTATCTCCAGGATCTCCGGTTGATGGTTGCTCCTGATGGAACAGGAAACCTGTTGCCGTCCATCCTCCTACTCATACAGTCTTTATGTCTTTTGTCATGACTTCCTCTTCATTTTCAGCAGTTTAGTTTTTATGTTTTCGAAGCTGTTGCATTTGAGCATCAATTTTTTTCTGTGAAGCTTTACTATACTGTACTGATTAAGAGTAAGAGTCCTGAGATATATGAGTTGCGCCGCGTCTCGTTGGTAAAGTTTATTTCCCAAGAGACGAGACTGACATGATGACGCGTAGTGTGAACGAATGGAGACACTTTTTGTGTCTCGTTTCTCGTATTGACCCATTATTACACTTTGTTCCATATTACGCTGTAAAAAGTATACTTCTCGTCTCTCACGAACTTGTTCGTCTGTCAGTTTTGTGCTGCACGAAAAGGATACATATGTCTGTATAATGATCCAGACACGCAGGAACTTAACTTTTGTTTTCTCCTTTTTGGTTTACTGGTTTTATTAGGTTTTGAGGGCGTTTTTTATGTGATAACCCAAGAGACAAATGGAAGACGGATATGACGACTGAGCGTAAAGAAAATGAATGAAGATTGCCACTTGAAATCTTTATGAGTTATCTTAGAATTTCAATTTTTGATTATGAAGTCGATTTTAGAGTTTCAAACACAGTACAGAGTAGCAAAATTACTTTACTGTAATGGTGAGTCCCCACGGCACAGAATAGCCCTTCCAGCTTTTAAATGGGTTATATGCGAAGAGCCAGCAGAATCAGAATTAGGAAAGGAGAGGAATAAGTTTGTGAGGGTATCTGTATTGCTTTCCAGATACGTCAACTTATTCTTTGCCTGCCAATCCAAGACTTGGGAGCTTACATAAAGGCAATCCGATCATTTAACTCGAGAGAAAAGTCCTTCGGAGAATAGTTGACTGCATTTGTGATGAAGATAATCTAGCCCGCATAATCGAAGATGAATAGGTTCGGAAAGTCCTTAAGGGTATAATTTATGGATGGATAGCAATTTGCTCGGTGCTTCAAAAGAAAAACATGAATCAATCACTCGGCGGCCATAAAAAGAATATTCTCAATGTCTCATTGTTTATCAAAACATAAATAAAATCTCAGTCACTCAGCTACTGATCGAAGATTTTTGCTAAATTTTATTCTTTCCTCCAACCAAATGTTTAAACATCCAAGCAAGAACCCCCCACACACATTCACATAAACTTGAAGCTCCACCTACATCCACAACCAGGCAAAGGCAAACTCGAAGCGGTGCGAATAGAGTAGATTTATATTGAGTACCTATATCGATTGCATATGAACATGATCTCTCTTGTGCTTTGTATTCGTGTTTGTATGTGGATTTTAAGATTCGCTTGAGTCGATAAGTCGATATTGGTTTTTCGCGGTTAAATGATTCATTTTTACGATGTTCCACGCATCGGGACATCGTAGAAAGAAGAAAGGAACACGAGAGTACTCAGATTTAAGAAAATTGCCATCGGTCCAACGTGTTCCCCAACAAAAATGGAATACCATCTCTAACGTGATATTGTCAGGTGGATTAACATGCGAAAAAATGTTTGGTAAGTTTGATTGATCGAAACAGAGAAACGGTTAATTGTATTGCTGCGAAATTTTTACTTAAATCAAGGAAATTTTATGAGCTTTAATAATCAAGCCTCAGATTAGTTGTATCACTTAAAGCCACAAAATAACGGTAGTTTTTATGAAAAAGTTGAAAAATGCATATTTTGGACCTTTTTTAAAATTGATAGAAAAGATTGAAAAAAGAAATATTTTTATTTTTTCAAAATGTTTTTGTGTAGAAAATTTAATATATTTTTCAAATCTGTCTGTATTTTTTTGTCAGTCAATTTTTAGCAGAGATATAAGGGTCCAAAGTCTAAAATTGTGTTTTTGCATGTAAACCCACTTTTGATAAGAAAAAAAAAATCGTACCGATTTAAAACAAACAGGGAATTAATGCCAACAAATTTTTCAAATTGAATCTTAAATCGGTTGGATTGAAAAAAATGTCCCCTCACTTTATGACAAACCAAAAATTTTAAATTTTGAAATTGAGTGAACATTTTTTACGCTCAAGCGAAAACGACTAACGGTATTTCCTAAACTCAAAATAATTTAAAAAGAAAAAATTATAACCTTTGAAAAACTTTTTATTTCACTTCAATCGGACTTTTTTCTACTGAGATACAGATATAGGGATACAGCCCTATAAAAAAACACTCAATTTTTGAGTTTTTTTCAAGTGTTCCTTTAATTTTTTTGGCTAGTGTAGTTGATAAAGTGTTTTGTTTGGCGAAAAAGGAGAAGAATTTGTGGCAATTGTACCTAATTGTCTTGTCAGGTATATGCATATATTTTGCATTTATAATTTATATTTTACATAATAAAAAGGAAATCGTAAGCTCATAACAAGTTTCGGCAAATTTTTGCTTTAAACGGATTGAAAGTCCTCTCCTCTCTTTTGTAAGATTAATTGCAATCGTTTTGATTTCCGCCATTACCATCTATGTTCTCATCAAATAATATTAAAAATGATCGCCATTTTTACACCACAAAACCCGACAAACAATAAATTTGCTCCTCCTCACCACTAGCTTTCACCACTGAGTGCAGAATTCATCCTCTTAAAAATCACAAAAATCTCAATACCAATTCTCAAAGGCAGAGCGATCCAACCATTTCCTTTTATACACATATCCATGGCGAGCTATCAGCCAAAGAAAAAGCAATAATTGTTCACTCAAACACCTTGCTTAGCATAATTGCATATTGCATCTTGCTTCTTTCAATTAGGGTGAGAATTGAGAACGAGAGCCCAGCTGCGTGCGCAAGACCCTCACTCGATAGTCGATACTCGAACCAACTTGCAAATGGATCAGTAGATCAGTGCATTTGACTTGGCCTTGACATAAAATGAAAGAAAGGGTTCCTTCCTGGGTCCTGGCCCGAGCCAAAGTTTTCAAATGTTTTCTCTGAAATTTGAAATTATTGAGACCGCACAAACAGGGACTGACTCCAAGCACTTATTATTTTTTCCTTCATTTCTTAACCTTTACCTATATAAACATTGCTGTGGACACTTCAGTACAGCATAGATTAGTTGAAAAAAGGTTAGGTATAGGCTGCAGAAGGACTTGAGCTCAATAATGACCCGTTTTGAACATTCAACATTGAATTTACAGTACTTCGCACATGAAAGTGACGAACTACAGACACATAGCAGCACTGGTGACTGAGACCATCGGCTGGGACAGAACAAGACATTAATACAACAGAAAGAGACAGATAGATACATAGAAGGAAAACACATAATAGAAACCTACGTGGCTCAGAGGAGGAGACATAGATGTTATATTGTCTCATGTTATCGCACAGGTGGCCTCAGATAAGCTGGCGATTTTCGTAGAAAAAGAATGCTGCCAAAGCTGGGGCTTGAACCCGCAGCATTTGGCTTAGCAGTCAACTACTCATTCCTCTGAACCATGGCCACCTGCATGACCCGTTTTGTTCCCTTGTTAGTTTTTGTCAGGTTTCGAAGTTTCTTTCAGCTTTTTATCATATAATGTCTGTGTAGCATTCGCCTTAGCCATAGTCTTTTGATAGTTTAATTTAATATCGTCTTTAGAGCTTAGATTTAAATCTTTTGTGTCAAGTAGAATGTAATAAGTGTTGGATATCGCCACGACTAAGAACGACTCGTTGAACTTTAAAGAATGAATTTCTTTTCCTAATTCAAATTCCCATAAATTGGCATTTTTTCAAACACCTAAGGCTCTCTGAGTTCAAAACACTTGCTGGACAATGCGCTGAGGAGTAATATAGTCCCTGATCGCGTATCGCGAGACATCACACTCCCTGACCCCGATCGGTCTGATCCCAAGGTTCACTTTCTCATAACTATCTGGTTTCATCAATATCTTACATTTCTTAAGACAACATTTATTTATTTTTGTCGAAAATTTCACTTAAGGTAGCACCCAGTAGCAATCACATACAAATATCGGGATTTTAAAAACATTGATTACTCCCAACTCGAAGCAGATACCCGAAATATAGACTGGCACAATATTTATAACTTCTCTTCGTCCACTGCGCAGGTGCAGTTTTTTAATAGGCACGTTGCCTTAAAAACTTTACAAAATAAATCAAAAGATCTCAACTGGTTCACCAATGAAATACGTATCTTAATGCAGCAACGTGATCGAGCGTATAACTCATGGAAAATATATCGTTTACCTGAACTTAGACAAATATATCAGTCACTTCGCAATAGAGTTGTGATGGAAATTCGTTCAGCCAAGACTAGGATTTATTCGGGTAAACTTAATACCGCCGCGAGAATGTTGACGGTAACTTTTTAAATAGAAAATTCGTCTGTACTCCTCCGACGACTTCTCTATCTAACTCTGTGCTTCCAGTTCAATTTTTATCAACGCAAAATACTTCCTCCAACTTTGGCTTCACAGGTGTTAGCAGTATTGAAGTTGTTGAAAGTCTACTTTCAGTAAAGTCAAATGCCATAGGCCTCGATGAAATGCACCCTACCTTTTTAAAAATTATACTTCCCGTTGTGTTGCCGTATATCAATATCACTCATATCTTCAATGCTATCCTTACTACTGGAGAGTTTCCTTCGGACTGGAAATTGGCAAAAGTTATACCTATACCCAAAAAGGCTAAGTGTAGCGAATATAGGCCAATTTCCATTTTAACTTTTCTTTCAAAAGTCTTTGAAAGGATCCTGAAAAATCAAATAGGTGAGTTCCTTAAGGAGAACAATCTTTTAACTCCAAGACAGAGTGGCTTTCGAGAGAAGCATAGCTGTGTTACGGCTCTGCTTGATGTCATAGAGGACTTCCGTCAAGCATTGGATGACGATAAAGTTAATTTTTTTTAAATTTTAGTCCTCCTTGATTTTTCGAAGGCTTTTGATACTGTGGTTCACAGCAAACTCGCAAATAAACTTCGCCAGCATTATAACTTCTCCTCTGATGCAGTAAAACTTATTTCTTCCTATTTATCTGGAAGAATGCAAGCAGTTGAAGTAGGTAACAGGTTGTCTTACTTTCTTCCAACCACTTGTGGAGCTCCACAGGGATCTATTCTGGGACCATTACTTTTTTCTTTATATGTAAACGACATTCCCTCCGTAATTCATAACTGCACACTACATAATATGTATGCTGACGATGTACAGATGTATCTCGGCTGCGATCTTGGTCTTATTGAAGATGGTGCTTACCGCTTAAATGAGGACCTTGAAAAACTATCAGGTTGGGCACAGTTTAATGGACTGACATGAAATCCATCTAAATCTAAGTGTTTAGTTATATCTAAAAGAGTTCTAGATTTGTCATACTTCCCACAAATTATTTTAAACAATGCAACTATAGAATATGTGGACTCTGCTCGGAATCTTGGAGTCATTTTTACTCGTAACTTGACATGGGATAAGCATATTAACGCTATAATTGGAAAATCATACGGAGTATTACGCATGCTTGGGGTCTCCCAGGCTTATACACCTATGAAGACGCGTGCAATGCTTGCAAAAAGTTTAATTCTTCCAATTTTGGCCTATGGCTGCGAAATTTTTTCGAGTTGTAACTTTGCATGCAAAAGTAAGCTCAACGTCATTTTCAACAGCATCATCAGATACATTTATGGCCTTCGTAGATACGACAGGGTATCTCATTTTTCAAATAGTTTACTTCACATGCCACTAGAGAACTATTTTCAGTTTCGTACCTTATCATTGTTTTCCGATGTCCTGCTTACACACCAACCACCCTACCTTTTTGAGAGAATAAGAAGGGCTTCTTCAGTTAGGTCTGACCAGTTGATTCTACCCCGATATGCCTCCCTAACATCTGAGCGCCAATTTTTTATTAATGCTATACGTAAGTGGAATTCTTTGCCTCGCCATCGCCATATCAAGAGAATAAACAACATAACAAATTTTAAGTTAAAATTACGTCAATTTTTATCAGTATATCTTAAAAAAAATTTTCTTTTCCTTTTCTTTTCTTTTCTTCTCTCTCCTGCCTAAACCATTATAGCTTCTTTTTCCCTCCTCTTCTCCACCTCTTCCTGTTTTCTTCCTATATCTTCTTTCTCTCATTTTCTCCTTTTATTTTCCAAACAATCATTAAATTTTATTATAAATATTGTATAATTTTTGCCTACAACTTTATCTTTCTTTTCTATTCTTTTTTATTTCTATTTTATTTTTATTTTAACAATGAAGTTAAACTTAATAGGTTATCACTAGTTTATAAGATATTATATCTTAATGTGTATAGCCATATCGAAATAAATAAATAAAAATAAAAAATAAAAATAAAAAAAGGTCATCTTTCTTTCTTTGTTTAATTGGAAGAAATCATTTGACTGACGATCTACACCAAATTTTTGAAAGTTTCAAATTTTTGAAGTGTAAAGTTTTTCGTATTTTACTCGATTCGTCAACATTTTGAAGTATTGGATATTTGATGTCTCAACCGAGTGCAAAGGATACAACTTCAGAGTTAAATACAAAACCAACAAGGACCTACGAAAACTCGTTCAGAGTTGATAACCCAAATAACAAAACTCGTTCAGAGTTTTCAATTCAGCAGAAAGTCAAGAGCAATGAACAGAACAAACTCGTTCAGGGTTTACAACATTGTACGCGGAGAAAAACTTGACACCTTATCATTTCACATTACCGCCAAAGCCAAAGCTTTCAAATGTTTTCCCTGAAATTTGAAATTATTGAGACAGCAAAATCAAGGACTCTTGAGTTCTTAACGTTTACTAAAATCGAATATGTTAGGTTAATTTAAGATTATAATATGGCTCTTTAAAGGAAATTTGTATTGGAGCTACTGTTATTTTTAAAAACAAAAATATTTCTTTAAAATTGTTGTGACTTGTATTGAAAAATAGAACTTTCTAGATTGAAAAATAATAGTCGACTTCGTATTATGAAACTCAAATCTAATTTATTAATATTTTTCTTACATATAAATTAAAACAGAATTAATTGATAAGGAAGTGAAAAGTATTTAGATATTAACAAGTAAAAATAGGCAAGGTATTTAATTAGCATTAAGTTTATAAAATACTGAATAATGGTCATAACAATTCTCCCACGCTTGATAAATACTTAAGGATTAAGAGTTAAGAGTTCAGTTTCTAATTCCTAAGTAATCTGGTGGTTTACGTTGACGTGATGACCGACGTAATGGTTGTTGGTTTATTGTGGTTGATGATTGTTGAAGATCAGTTTTATTTTCATGCTGTTGAATTGGAACTGTTGATGTACTGGGATGGTTTTCGGTGATTGTAGGATTATTGCCAAAATATTGATGGAAAATTATTTGTTCATCTGATAATAATTGTTGGTTATCTGGAATTGAATTAGTACTAGTTGCTTTATGCAATGGAAAAGATTCGTTTGATGTGTCATGTGTTGAACTTGTATTTGGGACACTGGTTGAACGTAGTTGGTTTATGTGTCTTTTGAAAGTTAATCCATTGTTCAGTTTAACAATGTAATGAAGTCGTCCCATTTTTTTGGTAATAACACCTGGTCTCCATAGCATTTTACTCGCTGTGTAATATCGGGCTTGAACACTTTCTCCCACGCTGAGTTGTCTTGAGGGTATGTCAACATTGGCAGTACTTTTGAATTAAGTGGGTTTCAGTGCGTCTAAGCGAATTCTGATTTGTCGGCCTAGATATGTATTGTTCTGATGGTGACTTCCCGTTCTTGAGTGGTGTCGCTCGGTATTTGAAAAGTACAAGGTGTCTCAAAAGTAAGTTCACATTTGCTTATCTTATTACGCGAAAGCAACTATTCTGAGGGGCGCGGGGGGTATGTCAGTCGGTAGTCTGGCTCTTGGGAATTTAGTCGCTATGGAGCGTTTCTCTGGTGCGGACCGTGCGTTGTGCGTACGTGAGTTTTACAAAAACGGTGATTCGGCGACTGTAGCGCGTAGAAAATTCTGCAGTATTCGACATATTCGTCACTTAAATGATGCGCCTAGCACTCGACTCATTGCAAAATGGGTTGAGAAGTTTGAACAGACTGGGTCAACTCTGGAGAAACCAAAATCTGGGCGGCCAAGAACATCAAGAACAGCCGAAAACGTGGACTTCCGAATCGAGAGGTTTGGATCATCTCGAATAGACTGAGTAACACTGTCCACGTTTTCGGCTGTTCTTGATGTTCTTGGCCGCCCAGATTTTGGTTTCTCCAGAGTTGACCCAGTTTCTTCAAACTTCTCAACCCATTTTGCAATGAGTCGAGTGCTAGGCGCGTCATTTAAGTGACGAATATGTCGAATACTGCAGGATTTTTTACGCGCTACAGTCGCCGAATTACCGTTTTTGTAAAACTCACGTACGCACAACGCACGGTCCGCACCAGAGAAACGCTCCATAGCGACTAAATTCCCAAGAGCCAGACTACCGACTGACATACCCCCCGCGCCCCACAGTATAGTTGCTTTCGCGTAATAAGATAAGCAAATGTGAACTTACTTTTGAGACACCTTGTATTTCTCTTAATTTGTGTACAATAGTTGATTGTTCATTGCTCATTGCGGCTAATTTGTTTTTGAATGTCTGAATGTTTCTTTCAGCTAAGCCATTTGTTGCAGGGTGACCTGGAGCTATGAATTTTTGAAAAATACCTGAGTCTTGACAAAATTCTGTGAATTCTTCACTTTTGAAAATTGTGGCATTATCGGAAACCATGACATCAGGAAAATCGTTTCTGGAAAAGATGTTGAGTAGAATTTCTTGGGTTGATGATGAAGAAGGTGCCGTTGTGCATACTCCTACTTCTACCCACTTCGACTTGGCATCCACGACTACGAGAAAATAATGTCCTTGATATGGACCCGCATAATCAATATGAATGCGTTGCCAATTATTGTCTGGTTTTTCCCATGGGTGAAGGGGCGCTTTGGCTGGATTGTTTTTGTTTGATGCACATCCAGCGCACGATTGCACAAAAAATTCGATGTCTTTGTTAATCGAAGTCCAATAAACGTAACGCCTGGCAAACTGCTTCATTTTTGTTGCTCCAACATGGGTATGATGAAGCTCTTTCAAAACCGCCTGCTGTAGGCTACTGGGAAGAACTACTCTCTGGTCTCTGAAGAGCACATCGCTATCAATGGTATATTCTGATTTTGAATCTCTTTTATTACGCAAATTGAACAAAATTTTTGAAAGATTTTCATCTTTTTGCGTTTCATTTTTCAGTGTTTTGAAATTTATTTTATTTGAATTAATTTGGTTAATAGTTTCAAAGCAAATTGAATGTACTTCGTTATCTATGGAATTTATGCTTTGAATATCTGAGATTTGTGGAGCTCTAGAAAAGCAATCAGCATTAACATTCTCGCTTCCACTTTTTGAAATGACTTCGTAGTTATAACCAGCTAAGAATGCTGCATAACGCTGCAATCTAGCTGATGTCATTTGAGGAAGTTTCGAGTGCTGATGAAAAATTCTGGCTAACGGCTTGTTGTCTGTGATCAATTTGAAGTATCTTCCAAAAAGATATTCATGGAAGTGTTGAACAGCGTAAATGATGGCTAAGGCTTCTCTGTCTAGTTGAGAGTAATTTTGCTCTGATGTAGTTAAGGATCTAGAAGCGAAAGCGATAGGCCTTTCCTTACCATCAATGACATGTGATAATACACCTGCTATTCCTGTAGGACTTGCATCACATGCAAGTTGAATCGGTAGTTCTGGATTGTATGGCATTAAGACTCGATCACTAGCGATTTCGCTTTTGAGGTTGTTGAAGGCTTTCTCACATCTGGTTGACCACTTAAACAATGTGTTCTTATGTAAAAGTTCACGAAGTGGTGTTGTTATTGTTGACACGTTAGGGATGAATCTGGAGTAGTATGTAACTAGGCCGAGAAATCGTCTTACATCATCGGTTGAATTAGGTCTCGGCATTTCTAAAATTGCAGCCACTTTGGATGGAGATTTAAAAACCTTATTATATTCTACAGTGTGACCTAAAAATTCAATTTTGGTGTCGAAGAAGGAACATTTTGAACGATTTAAGTGCAAGTCGAATTTTTCAAGTTGTTTTAAGCAAGCAATTAGATTCGATTTGCATTCTTCAAGCGACTGGCCATGAATAATAATATCATCGAAGTATGACTCTGTTTTGGGAACATCACGTAAAATTTGATCTATTATTCTATTAAAATCAGCTGGAGCAGTTTTAATGCCAAACGAAAGACGATTCATTCGGTATGTTCCCCTGTGCGTTGAAATGGTTTGAATAATACTTGAATTTTCATCAACTGGTACATGCAGATATGCTTTATACAAATCAAGTCTACAAAATTATTTTGAATTTCGAAGGCTATTGAAAATATGATCGATTTTTCTGATAGGATAGTGTGCATCTACGAGACGTTGATTGACGCCGACTTTATAATCCACGCACAATCTTACCCCTCCATCAGCCTTAGGTATCACCACTAACGGCGAACCCCAGTCACTGGTCGATGTTTTCGTTATAATTCCAGTTTTTTCCAAATTGTTTAATTCTATGTCCACACGTTCTATTAACGCATATGGAATTGGACGTTCTTTTGAATAAACTGGTGAAGAGTTTGGACGTAACTTTAATGAAATTGTGTAATTTGGAATGCGTCCTATTTTCTCTTCAAAGACGTTGGGGAATTCAGACACTAGCTTGTCCATATCATATGATACATTGAAAACATCATTATTCTTACCTGAATTTATTTCATCCAGATCATTTAAGTTTATATTGAGCCGCCTGATCCAAGATCTCCCCACTAAAGCTGCACAACCATCTTGGACTACGAATAGTTCATCTGTTATTTGCGTACCTCTGTATTGAATGTTGACGCTGGCTTTACCATCCGGAACAAATGTATCTTGAGTGTAAGATCGAAAAACAATATTTGTTGGAGTTAATTCGGTCGTTGGATTAAGAGAGTTGAATTGATGTCGAGGCAAAAATGTATATGCTGAACCTGAATCCACTTCGAATTTTATTGTTTGTCCTTGAATATTTATGTTAGCATAGTAACGCTCGAAATTGTCAGCTGGTGAAAAATCATTTTTGTTAATGTCGATTATTTGATAAGTACCATACGAAGCCTCATCCAGAACTGGTTGAACATGATTTGTCGATGAGTTGAGTTTGGAACGATTTCCCAAAAGTGTTGAAATGCAAACTTTAATCTTTTGCATCCGGCACATTTCAGTTTCGAAGAATCCGTATGGCAATCTTTGGCGTTATGGTTGTTTCTGCCACATCGCAGACACAACCCAGCAATTCCCAACTCTTGGTAGTTAATTTTTGATTTTGTTCGCTGTACTGTTCGATTTGGTTTGTTGAAAGTCTTAATTTTCTTATTATATGAAATTTTGTTGATATCCGGAACAATGCTCTCCTTTGTTTTGTCAGAATTTGAAATTTCTTTAGCATCTATTTTTGCTGCTTCGAGTGATAGTGCCTTTGAAACAATTTCATCAAATTTACAACTGCTTGATTGTAATAACTGCTCTCTAGTGGTAGTATCACGAACTCCGCGAATGAACTGAGCCCTGAGAAAAACATCTGCAACAGATTTTTTGCATTCGCAAGTGAATTCACATTCGGCTAAGTCCATCCGTAGAAAGGCAACCAATTCGAATATAGATTGGGTTTCTGTTTGAAATTTATTGAGGAATCGATGTTGTGCCACCAAAACATTCCTTTTTGGAGCTAGATGACATTCCAGCATTTGAAGCAATTCTTCATAGCTTAATTCTGTTAGATTTCTTGGAGCGGACAATGCCATCACTGTCTTGAAGTGCTTCGAACCAATTGAATTTAGAAGAAGCTTTTTGCAATACACTGGATTATTAGTTATGTCCTTCATTTCCAAATAATTCTTGAAACGTTGAATGTAGATTTTGAAACTTTCCTTCGATGCATCGAATTGTTAGAAATTTGGAATTAAGGACGTTGGCGTTGAATTCTGGAGTCTATTTATGCTTTCGGAAATATTGTTGGTGGTCAGTGAAATCAGATGTTCCATCATTTTTCGTTGAGCAGACATAAAGTCTGCAAATTGACTTGGATCCATTTTGAATCTGATTGGAATTTATCGAATTAATTGAATCTTGAGTTTACCTCGTCGCCAATTTGTTGTGACTTGTATTGAAAAATAGAACTTTCTAGATTGAAAAATAATAGTCGACTTCGTATTATGAAACTCAAATCTAATTTATTAATATTTTTCTTACATATAAATTAAAACAGAATTAATTGATAAGGAAGTGAAAAGTATTTAGATATTAACAAGTAAAAATAGGCAAGGTATTTAATTAGCATTAAGTTTATAAAATACTGAGTAATGGTCATAACAAAAATCATCGACCTAATGGCTAAGGCTGCATAAATCCAAGGTCAGAAAGACAGAAAACAATTGGATGAAGTCGCCATTATATTTCTTTCGTTGTCTCTATACCATCATTATTCGATATTCGGTCCCATACCCGAGATGTGTGCAAGAGTTGAAATGTATATTTTTGATTTGGATCTGATTAGTTTGAAAACCCGGTATAGATGAATCTGATCAAATTAATAATCTCTATGTGTTGGTGGATATTTGTCTAAAAATTGACCTTCCCCAAAATCCTCATTTAAATTCATTAGCCGTCAGTAAAAGTCATACAAACACGATTTCTGGTCAAAATCAACATTTTTCAACTGCCCATCTCTCAAAAAAGTCAAAACCAATTCCAAATCCTCTTAATTTCCATCATCAAAACGTCAGCAATTCAAAATTTGAACATTAGCATTATTTTGTTTAAAGGAAACATCATTTCCAGGTCATTTGTCAGCTTGTTTTTGGTTGTTGTTGCTGTGAAAAAATATAGAAGCTTAAATCAATTAGCACATCATTTTGTATTTATTCGATGGTTTTACAATCATATTAAGCAAAATACCAAACGCCAAACAACCACAAAACTACTCGATTTCCGCTTAGACCGACCTTCAGATCTTGCCTGGAATTCTGCAAACAAAGCAAAACATTATACACAAAAAGTATTTAATTCCAATAGCAATTACAAAATATTACAATACACATATTTCAGCCGCAATCCGATTTGCATTTTGGTCGAGTCTTTAATTAGTAAACACATTAGCTTCAAACCGCAAACAAAAATTTCAAAAACGAAAGAAAAATCACACAGAAACCGTGCGAGGGCAGCGCACGAGCGGGCGGCCCGGCCCAACCAGCGCGATAATGCAATAAATAAATCGATTTCAAAATTAAATGGAAAACAACAAGCAGACACGACACCGTGCGTCGCCTATGCAAGTCCATTCGAAACGAATGCATCAAGCACGTTGAGGGAAGCAGCAAAATGTGAATTCGGTATCAATTCACACATTCCAATGTCCTTAACACTTCTTGCCCAATTTCCCTTTTGGCTGCTGCTCTATTACATTATATGCGGAGGTTTACCAATTTTGCACGCATCCATCTACCGTCAGCAAAACAACAAAAAATGCAATGCAATGCAATGAAATCCAATAAACAAAAAACGAAAAAAAACAGAACCTCTACACACGAGTTTTAAAATATTACAAACCTCAAAAACTAACCGAAATACTTGGTTTTCGGTTGTTTCCGGAGCCCTGGACACGATAGTATCCTCGTTTCAGTTTCCAGGACATGCCGCCGACATCGACTGAGATACAAAAAACGAAAAAAATATCGTTTCGAAATTCCGGGAAAAACAATAATAGGAAACAAGCCATTATAGTAACATCAGAAAACCAATTTACGGCCATTTATATTCTCCATCATGAAATGAGTTTACACCAAATGACGACGCACGACCGACGCCACGTACGACGAACGACTAACCGCGAACAAAACGCATCCGCCTTCCTCCGATTTTAGCGTGTTGCCGCCCCCAGTCTACACTGCTCCTTCCTCGTGTCTTTTGTAATATCAGGTCAGACCAGAAAACTCGGAATTTGGTTTGTATTTTGTGGTCATCGTTCTGGACGCTGCTGGCTGTCCGGCCGGGACATCCAACAACAACAAAAACAAGGACGTTTACAAAAAGGCTTGATCTTTAATTAGTGATTATGTGGTAAAATTAGATTTAGACAACCAATCATGACAGATGTAAAGCGTAGAAACAAATTAAGGCACTAGATGTTTTGTGTATTGAAATTGGATAGATCCTTTATCTATAATTGAGGTTTTTTGTTGGGGAAAATAGATGGCGCTCTAATTGATTGTTAATTGGAAAGTGGGATTTTATACAATGGCCCGTCATTACTTCAGGAAGTTGGTATCAAAGTTGTATTTTTAACCGTTACGTTACGTAGTAATTTTTTGAACAAATAGCGCTCAGCAGCCAGTCGGATGGTTAAAACAAAAAACACTCCCTATATTTCGAGGTAGTGCAGGGGCCAACTTAGCCTCGAATATGCGACTTGGGTTAGGTTAGGTTATATGGGCTGACAGCTGGTGTTGTTACCGTCACACTTAGACCAATGTAGATTCTTGTGATACCCCCAAGTATTGTAACTCCTGAAAAAGTTTTTTTAACTTATGAAATCTATGGTTGGTCGAGCCATTTTTTTTTTCGCTCTAATTCGCATTAAGGGATTCTGATGTTATGGTCTATGACAGTGGTATCCAACGGGTCCAACCACGGCAAGATGGTCTCCTAGGTCCCCTAGGTCCCCTAGCCAGTACCACTTGTACGCACCATGGTCTTTTTCATTTCTTCGGAGAACGGAAAACTATTCTCCAATAGTTCTATTTGGTTCCCCTGACATTAGTTCTGTGTTCCTATAAGTTCGTTCTTGAAGAATTTTTATCGTCTTTTAGAAAGACGCTAAAGTCGCTCAAGATTGGCATACACTACTTATTTTTGTCCTTGCTTCAATGAAATAGAGATTGGCAAGAGTGATTCTTCGTTTGATTTCAGCACTGGTATCATCGTTGTCTGATATAGCCCCTGAGGGTAGGAAGACAACAACGTCCTTTACTACCTGTTGCGAACAGGAATTGGATTTCATCGGTCGTTTAACCCATCATTAAGATCAAATGCTTCGTAGAGTTTTTCCCAACCAATAGCTTGAGTTTTCCACCATAATCTTACACAGATGAACGAGTTTTTTGTTTTTTTCTATGCCGTAGAAGTAATTTCTTGCCGATGGTGGATTTTCCACTTCGAGATTCACGAAGTGCTGCAGACAAGATCTTGACTTATGTCATGACTTATGGTGCATTTCAAGGGGTCTCCATATTTTGAGGATCGGACATACTATATTGAGGCTCGCATGCAAAGGATTATCCTTATATCGTAATAGTGTATACTACTAACCACCTCCTTTGCAAAAGCCCCGCAGCTAAGCCGGTTGTTAAAGATATCAGCGACTCATCCTTCGATTTGGGAATTGCACACCGCGTTATATAGCTTCGAGAAATGTTCTATTTTATAACCGTCCTTGATCTTTACAGGCTTCGGTTCGGTGTAGAACCTCCGGTGGATTATTTACGTTTTCGTAAATTTTACGATCTTTATGCCTGTTAAGACACCCTTCTTCCTTCTGAGGAGTCTCTCCTGTTCTGCTGATAAAGGTCGCTCGAAAGTCGACAGTCGACTATTGATAGCAGCAATGTGTTTAATCTGTTCGATTGATCGCAGGATATCGAGATGAGAGAGTCGCGTGCCTACTACTACGCTCCGGAACGAACTCATCAGCCTGAAGCCCCTGTCCGATGTGTAGTTCTTCACTTGAAACAAAAATAAGCCTATAGATTTCGAATATGCCATATTAGCACTATCTACATCAGTTCAAGCTGACAAGAACTGAAATCTCCACGGTTGAAGAAAAGATGGGTACATTAGTACTCTTTTCTTTCGTTGCTTCCATCCAAAACTTCTCAGTGGGTTGGAAAGCCAATCTTGAGGTTGAGGTACGAGGCCTCTTATGTTCACCGCGAATAGGTGGAAACTCGAAATTGATCACTATTTATGCTTCCCAACCAAAATTTCATCAAATCAAAATTGAATAACCGAAACTCTCAACGAAACCAATATCAATTTACATCCTGGTACTTAAACGACTGCTCCAAATTGCATTTATGATCCCTCAAAACATCCAATTGCTCGGTACACATTGTCAAATCAAATAATCTCTCCAAATTTCCTCATAACCTTCAAATTCCATCATCATCTCCTTCTTCTGTCTGCTGAATGGAATACGTTTAACTCCCAATACCCGCCAATCATATTAATTGAAAGACGAACTCAAAACTCTCATATCGTTGATTTTATAAATCGCATCGTTGCACTCAACCAACAATTTCGAACCCAACAAAATACCTGTACGAATTTGTGAAATTCCTCAGAAGCAACTTTGGCACAGCCACAAAACTCAACTAGACTACTTTATCAAAAGAATCAGGAAACCTTGTGATGTGTAAATATTTCTTATCCTTACCAAATCACAGGCAAAATAGCACTCTCTCATTCCCGCAACGGTTATGACAATTTTTCGTCCTTTCCATGGAAATTTATTGAACTTTCAACTCGCTCGCATAATACTCTCAAAAACTCAACCCTTGTATTTATGACGAAATTATTACTCAAAGATTATTTTTGGATGAATATCTATTTTTTTTTTTTTTGTAAATCCTTTTAGCGTTTTTTCCTTTTTTTTGGCAGTTGAATTCTTCGGCAGAAGATTCACTTACGGAGGAGTAGAGGATTCGAAGGGATTTAAAGGAAAAAAATCTCTTCCATCAAAATTGACGATGACGACGATGATGATGAGTTGGCGACGAACGACGACGGATGATTTGGCACACATGTAGGTTATGTCGTGTGTTCAAAAGGACCCGCTAGCTTCTTCGACTCACATATTTGTGTTGAAATCGTAAATTTTTCTGCAACTCCTTTGCATTATATCCTTGATGGAAAAAGGGACCGATTTTTTTTTTATTATTTAGTTCAGCTACACCAACCGACCACCCACCCGCCCTTAGCTCTCTCTACAATCGACTTATAAACATTTAAAGTTTCGTCCTTCATCCTCATCGTCAACGTCGTCGTCGTCATCATCTTAGTCCTGATTTGATATTCGAGAAGGTAAATCCACTTGGTGATCGCATTGAAAGTTTCGGTCTTTTTTTTTTAGGCTCGTCGCCACTCAAATGGAAAATAATATTCAAAATAGGATATGAAGTCATTTTTATACTTATTTTTTTTTTTTTTTTGAAGATTTTGGCAAGAAATCAATACACGACGAAAGGAGAAAAAAAATTATAGTGAAATTCTGAGGAGCTCTTGAAAGATTATGCGGAGGTGGGGAAGCTACTGACTAGCTGGCTGGGATACAGTTGAAGAAAGTTAAGCGTTTTACCGGATATCCGATACTTGATCAGAAAATGAATGAAAAAATTTCAAAGAGGAAAGAGTAGTTTTCTTTTGTCGGTCACAGGAAGTAAGGTGAATTCGCTGTTGTCCGCGGGATCAGATTATTTAAAAATGATTCAAATGAATGGAGAGAAAATAGGCGAAAGGAAGTCAATTTTTTATGGTTAAAGGACAATGAAGAATGTGTAAGTTCTTAAAGGATGAGTGGCTTAGAGGAAGCTATGAACGGCATAACGAATGCTTACTTTGAGACTTAATAGAGCAAATCTTGCTTTCAAGGAAGGATACAGGCAGTCTTAAGTATTAAAACTTAATATTTGGAGCGAGTTGGGTTGAATGCAAAAAGGCTGTCGAGGAAGATTTGAATAGGAACGAATAGGGATGAAGGCTTGAACCAATTTTCCAAAAGGAGACGGATGGGACGTTTGTGGTTTTTTGCGAAAATAAATTTCTAAGCTGTCAAAAAGTTCCTTCCAGCTTAGTGTAGGTATAGTGGGAATTCTATGATCAAAACTGGGTCAACCATAATTGGAAGTTCCACCCAGTATACAAACATACTTGCATACGATCACAGCCTGGGAACCAGCTAAGGTGTGTCTTCCAGCTAAGTCATCCAGTTTGTGTCAAACCTGTAGGGTGGGAAATGCAAACAATCTGCGTCTCATGGCGCTGTCGCTAATCTAATGTAGAGGCGAACTTCTTCAACGGATATTCCTTGGATGTCATTTGTGTGGTTGAAACTTGCTCCCAAAGGACCTCAAGCACTAATCTTTGAGTACTGCGATAGTTAATGGCAGCCAAGTCCTTTGCAAAGATTGCAGTTCTACCTTGGTGATCCACATCACCACGTACTCGCTGAAAACTTTTGTTCTCTGTCTTTGGCAACCCCATAAGCCATAAGTAAAAAAAGTCTAGTGACCGATGCCTTTACTCAGCATTTTTGCATGAAAGGAAAGCTTTTGTAGCTTTTTTGACTCTTTTTTCTATGTTGGGATCGCAAATAAAATTTAAATTGGAATCTGACCTATAGCCATTACTTTCAAGTGAAACCAGAAGATGAGGGTTTAAAGGGTGCCAAGACTCCAACATCAACCATCTTATCTGGCTCTCGCTTCACTCTGTACACTTGTGGAAACGGGATGAGGCACAATGAAAAAAACGCTAGAACAGCATTGGATTTTACGTCGAACTGTTCGAAATAGTTTTTTCCTTCAATTTACTTGGGTCAGTAGAGCAGCCGATAGCCGCACCGGCCGGGCGGCTGATCAAATTCAACAACACCTGCTTTAGTCCTTCAAGGCTTTTTAAATCCAAAAACCTTAGATTTACTTTGAAACTGCTGCTGTATAAGACAATGATATCGTCAGTAGGTACTCACTTGCGGATCCGAGTCAGAGGTACTTAGTGAAAGGCACTCTGAACTCTTAATTTTAGTGCTACGGAAAACACTAGTAGTTGGCCCCGTTTGTGAGGAAGGACGACACCGGCGACTGTTCAACCATGTGTTACATGAATTAATGTCTCAAATCTTGGTTTCTCAAAATTCAATGGTTGTAATTGTAATCAAACCACTTAAAAAGGTCAGCCTAAGTAATTATCTTAAAAGCAACAAAGTTAAATTTTGAAAAAAACCCCATCTCTCAGCTTCGGTTAAAATCACTTAAAATTGAATGTTAATTCACTCGATTTCCATTTATATACGTCTCTGGTGTCAGTGGAGGCTGCACAAAAGGACCTCTACCGCAATAGCCACGATATGTGGATACGGGTTCGGCTAGCAGATATAGCAACACACACTCAGCAAAAAACTCATATATAGCTCGATCCTTGTGCATGGAAGAGAAATACAAGAATTGAATGGGGGGGGGGGGGAATAATAAAAATAAATAAACTATGAGAAACAAAAAACCACACAACATGACCACTCAACGAATTGCCATGTCCCACTTTAGTTCAGTGTCCAGTCCATAACTGACCTCTTATACACATTTCTCCCATGTCTCTCACGTGTTGTTTGCCACCTTCATTGATAGTTCCTGCCACATCCTGCACACCTAACGGTATGCATAAACATTAGTTGTGGCTTAGGACTTTATTTCAATGTGTTTTTGAAAGGGAATATAAAGTGTTTCGAGTATCTCCGGTTGTGACCTGACCAGTTTCTCTTTCTCTGTCTTTTTTTTAAATGGTGCTCATGCTGTCTGTCAAGGAGAGACACAGACGATGGACATAAAGGGGAGACAAATGCACCTCAACCTACTCATTCATCTATTTAACAGCTCCCAAACAGACAGAAAACAACAAAAAAGTGAATTTAAATTACTTTCGCCCACCATTGTCTCAAACTCTCAACGACCTCTGCTGAGCAGATAGGGAACCTTTTCAAAATTTCATTTGAATGTGGTCTCCAAAAGTTTAACAACCCAACTTTCTGCTACCTCCCTCGTTTTTATATCTTCCTGGAAAGAATTTTGCATTAACTTTGAAGTAAACTTACAGAAGGAGTAGTGAACAAATAAAAACTGAAAAAAAGAGTACAGGACACATCAGTCAACCTTGTGTACAACAACTTGAAGCCACATTCTATGGTTCTGTTGCAACAACTTTACTAGGTACATGCTTGTGTTTTTGGAAATGGTTTTTTGCCGATGGTCTAACCAACTCACGAGAGTGACATGGAGTACAGTGGGATAGTTTCAGACTTTTTGGATATCAAAATATAGTGGATTGCCTTCAAACTCGATAGTAAGCAATTTGAAGAACAGCATACCCCACTGTTGGCTTTCGAACATGTTGTTTGGTTATTTCCTTTTTTGTAAATGAATACCCGTTCCCAAATAATCACTCTTCCTATCTTCCTCACGCTCTCTCGGCCATCTCTATCAGCTCACGTTCTGTAATATGTGCTTGTTAATGGTAAAATGGCTTTGGTTTTTTTGGTCCTTGAAACGATACATTAAGATTTTAATATGTTCTTTGTTTCGTCTATTACGAGATGGAAAGTTTATCTCGATTACGAGTTGAGTCGTTGAGTAGTTGTTAGTGCGAAAAGTCAGTCTTGTAGGTCAGCTTAATATTGGCAGGAGTGTTCAGGAGAACTTTTAATATCGAACGATTTTTCAAATGAATACTGGTTTTAAGACACTTAATGTGATTATCGAGTTTTGAAATGAGTTTTTGTTTCAAACCTGGAAGATTTGTGCTTTAAAATTTTACAGACGATAAGACATACTATTTGGTTACGAGATGGAGGTACATTTCAAACTTTAGGTGACGACATCACGTTCAAAAACTCAGTATACATGAAATCGTCCAGAAAAGTCTCTTAAACATAACGACTGCAATCACAATAGCAATAGATAGAGCTACCTACATTCAATAACCCCATTAACTTCCGGTTTTCATAACTTCAACAAATTAATATCCTTCCGCAACATAATAAAGTGTTCCCTCCCTGGGACACAACTAACACAAATTCAGACTCATTGTGGCTGTTAATTTGTGACCCAAGCGGCAAGCCTCTTAATTCGTTTCTCAGCATTGACCGCAAAATAATGACACATGCTATATATAAGACTTCAAATGAAAAACGAAAAAGGACGAACAAATAATGATTACAAATATAATTTGTAGACTAATCTCGACCCGGCCGGCCTCCATTGCCCTCACTTTAAGCACATTGTTAAAACCTTTGAGTACACACAACAATCCTGTGACAAATGTTCTTAATTCTCTCTCACTCCGTCTCACTCCCTTTATCTTTTGGGGGCTGTAGGAGCTGTGTCGTAAGTAGTTTCTTGCAGCGATACCGACTCTCTGCAGGGACTCCATTTTTTTTTCTAGGCCGCGCTAAGTGAATAATAATTTTTAGCTATTGCCCTGGCTCGCGCGATGACTTTATCTATCATCCGAATGTTGGGAGGATAAAAAACAAAATAAGAACGAAAATAAAGAAATACGAAAAGGACTAAAATTTATTGCAAAAGGACGTTTTTGTAATAATCTTCATTTTTGTGCCTTCTTTTCAGAGAGGCTTAGTTATGGCGATGCAGAGCTAACTTGAATTCCATAAGAAACGATTACTTTTTCCAATTTCTTCCAGTGAATGAGTTTGCTTCAATTTTTTTCTGGGACATGTCTTGAACCATTTTCTTCGGTTTTTACGGCACGATCACACCAGACACTGTGCTGGCACTGCCGCCGCCGCCGGCCACAAACGTACGTTTATGAAATTTCTTTGGAGACATTTATTTCCTTTCGTTTTAATCGTGTGTGAGGGAGTTCAGTTCATATAATATGGGAAATTAAATTTGCTTTTTTTTTGTCTTTCATACTTCTTTTGTTGCTCGTTTAGACAGAGCATAGTGTACCACTTTGACTCAACTGGTCTGAAAGTGGGCTCATTCAATGGAAAAGGTATAATTTGTTGCAGATGTTACCAAGATTCCTGCTTATTGGGAAATTTTTTTGTTTGTAATGCGATGAAAGAAATGTGACCAAACAACAAGCTTGTGTAGTTGTTCCAAAGATTTGAGTCAAGAGGAACTTGGTTAACAATTTTCTATACTTACCGGCTTTTGGGGATTCTTCTAACGTTCCCTTGTGAAATTATTGAGATCATTATTTTCGATCTGTTCACGAGCGGGTCCGATCAGGGCTTTCTGTGAGAAATGCTTCTACGTGATCTTTGGCGCGCCATCTGGTAGGTTAGGTTAGGTTAGGTTAGGTTATGTTAGGTTAGGCTGTCTAGATGTTGTTGACTCAGTTAGACCTCAAGGGTCCATTGTGATACCACTAAAAAAGTTACTCATGGGAGAGTAATGAACTTAAACAAACCATTTTGTACGTTTATTGAAGTTAAAGAGACATCTTGTGTCGATCGTTGCCAGTTCACTGGTATTATCGTAGAAGGGATTACCGAGATAGTTACTCCTTCTATTGCAGAGTGCCGGACATGTACCTTCATAGAAGGTGTTGGACTGTTTCCTCTTCCTCCTCGTCCATGCAGCTTCTTCAGAAGTCGTTTGCGTAGACCCCTAGCCTCAAAGCATGTCTACCTATGAGGCAATGTCCTGTTATGACTCCAACTGTGGAGTTTATACTTTGTCTGCTCAGGGTAATCAAGCCTTTTGACGCGTTTCAGGCCTATGCTTGGCCATATTTGTTTGGTTGCTAGGCAGGTGGTACCCTGTGACCATCTTGCATTTGTTGTTTCTAGAGCATATTGTTTGATAAGGTATTTGCATGTAGCAAGTGGTGTTCCTATATGTTGTGTCTTTGTCTAACAGTCAGAAGTGTTTCAGTTTTGGCGAGCTCATCAACTTTGCAATTTCCCGGAATGTCTCTGTGGCTCGGCACCCAAATGAGGTTAATGTTAAACTTTTCTGTCATCTCATTAAGAGATGATCGACAGTCGTGGACCATAAGAGAGTGTGGAGACGCTATCATTGCAAGATATAACGTTTTCCTTGAGCCAGGATAGTGCTTCTTTTATCGCCATTACTTCTACCTGGGAAGTCTATTTGATAGACTGAGATTCAGTTGTTTGAGTAGATATCACTTCCAACACCGCGCCTCTGTTGGTCTTTGAACCGTCTGTAAAGAAGTGTATCGTGTTTTCTTCCAGAGGTCCTCCTTCTTCTTGAAAGGTGAAGAAGTGCCTCTAAAGCGGTACAGCAGCCGAGTGCTGGACGATAAGTAAAAAAGGAAAATTGATACTGGGCACTTTCGAAAGAAAAATTCTTCGACGAATTTTCGGTCCCGTATGCGAAGATGGCGAATGGAGAAGAAGGTTCAACCGAGAACTGTATGAGCTATACCAAGATGTGGATATAGTCCAGAATGCCAAGAAAAGACGACTACATTGGCTCGGCCACATCGAGCGAATGGACGAGAACGCTCCAGCCAAGAAAGTCTTATCATCCCAGCCCCCAGTTTCGAGACGACAAGGAAGACCAAACCTACTGTACAAGGACCAAGAAACTGCGGATGCCAGATCGCTTGGTTTCGGCGACTGGAAAGTGCATGCAACGGATCGTCCACGATGGAAGGCTGCAGTAATGCAGGCTGAGATCCTTCATGTATTGTGAGTCGGATAAGTAAGTAAGTAGTCCAAACTCCAAAGTCGCTGTTGGTGTTGAGTGAAGTACTCCAGAGATGCCGTACCTGCTGACCACTGGACTTTAATGAGTTTATTCAAATTTACCATCTTGTCCAGTGCGGTCCACCATACGACAACTCCATAAATGAGTATCAGTCTGATTATTTTTGGGGAGAAGCCCCATTTTGAAGCTATAGCGTGTAGCCTTTCTACAAGTAAAGAGTGCCACGGTAGTCTTCTTTACTCTTTCATCAATATTTGCCTTCCAATTTAGTGTTTTGTCTAACATGAGGCCTAAATATTTGGTGCCTTAGATCAGAATGACTGGATTGTTCTAAACGGTACCAGTTTTTAAAGTAATGATACCACAGTGAGTTCTGTTGAAAGTTATCAGACAGTTGATAGAGAAATACTCTCTTAATCTGATAGGGGACCTTCTTCTATCAACTTAAACACGAAGCCACATTCGACGATAGTTTTTTTGTTTGCAACTTGATCTTCCGATTCCAGCCCCAAAAGCTATCGGACGGCTTGGTATAGAGTTTCCGCCTCCGTTACGGTTCTAGCTTCATATTTCTTTTTATTTCAGCGTTTAAATTACACTCAGAGAGATTGTTGCAGTAGTTTGCAGAATTTTTACTTTCAGCCACCGGCCGGCTCGCATTCAACATCAAACTAAATTCTCTGATCTCTGCGACTTTAACTACCTAAGATGGAGTTGACGGTACTAATGACACGTTCACTTGTCTTCAACACCGTGGTTCAGGACTATATCTGTCCTCCGCATGGCGCTATTTGAGGGCGAGCCCATGACTGTAGCTGTTGTATTTCCATTTCGTAATGGAGTTGATTTGAACTGATGAATTGTGTATTCAGTTAGAAATCGCCTCGGAACCACCATACCAACAAGAAAGTCATCAGAGTTGATGTGGGGGATAAGGTTGGACGAGTGGCGGCGATCTATCAACACCCGACTCCATCAAGTAACTTTGCGACCGCGGCAACCTGAACCTGACGTTCGCAACAACCACGTTCTCCAATGCCGCAATTTCTATGACTCGGTGCTTTTTTTGATTTTTTTTTTCAAGCAAAGTATGACAGCCAGAATACTAGCTTGCGACCTTTTTTTGCCTTTGAATCACCAAGGGTGATTTTAACGGCATCGGCATCAGTTTGTAGCAGGAATTCTTTTCGTCATGATTATGGCTGTGGAGAAGACACAGTCACCGTCCGCCGTTGTTTTTAAGTCCCGCCTGACTCTGATTCTCTTACATAAGACTCTAGACAATACCATATTTCCTTAAATGTCATTTTTTCAGAACAATTTGTAATGTTTGTGCTTAACATGTCTACCATCGATGCCACCAAATCCAAGTGCCACTTACTCCCTTCTTCCAACTTCATTTAGCATTATGAGCAAAGCCTTTTCAATTCCATTTATAAATCTTAAAAATTTCAAGTCACTCCAACTTTCCTTAACTCCTCTACACTTCCGCTTCCTGAACGGAGCGCGTGTATTGCATATCATTCTCTCATCATTATTATCCTTATCCCAAAACTAAGGAAATTAAATAGTTTCCTTGTCCTTACAGATTGCTCTCATTCCTGCTTCAAAATCCCCAACTGCTTGTATTGTATCTCTCTTCGTAAACATCCGAAAATGCCGAACCATTTGTTATAACAAATCTCAACAAAGCGCGCGCGAAAAACTACTCTCCACGAGTTTGAGGATTATATCGCATCTTTGTCGCATTGTTAATCACTAAATTTATCATTCTTCTTGCCGTTGGCACTGATGGGAACCTCAACTAAGAGATTCGGAATAGAACTGACGGTGGGCGGAGGATGTGAGCAGCCCACTTCCAAAAAAACACAAGGAACAACTTTTTCTCCGTTTCCCATAGTCCCTGACGATGCGCTGATGAGAAAAATAGCCCAGCCACTCGCTTGAATAAAACAGAGATATATTCCCCAGCGACCCTCATCGCGCGCCCGTGTCGACTTGAAGACGTGATACCCCGTTGGGAACACGAACAACTTTTTCTTTCACTTTTCTTTCTTCGTATTTTTAAATTCACGCACCCCTTTCTTTGAAGTAACGGAAGGATTTTCAAAAAAGTTAGCCTGCCTCCGACGACGACGGACGAAAAAAAAAAAATAGAAACATGTTCGTGATGCCGCATAGGGAAACAGATGGTTCGGATATGCGGTGGAAATTGTGTAGTTTTCAACATAAATTTTACGATTCTTAGAATTCAAATGGAAAACAAAAACGAAGAGTGAACAACGGCGGCGGCGGCGGCACGAAAGAAATGAAGACACAGAGAAGATGTTAAAGACGTGATCGCGTCATTTTGGAGTTCTCATTTCTCATATCAAGATTAGAAACACGGAATTGTTGTTCTTTCCAGGAGTGTTGTAAATTTTCTGACTTTTAAGCTCGAAACAAAAGTTTTAACATCTTGGCTTTTATAACACGGAAATGGAAATGTCGGAAATAAATAAAAGGCTAAAGGTTTGAGGATTGGAGTTGAGGTGATTATGAGTTTTGAATATTTAAAATTTTTCTAAACGATTGTTTTGGAAGAAGTTTGCGAACAACTTTTGACAGAAACGATACGCAAAGTGTTAAAGGCGAAAAACCAAATGGGATGTGTTCACGAAGTGTGGATTTATGGTTTCACGTTTAAAATGCTTGAAAGGTTTGATTCGAAGGAAGATATTTTTATGGCAGGTAAATGGCCATCAAACTTTTGGAGCAGCGGATTCTTTTACGAGCAACATTTAGAAATAATTAAAATAAATTCGAAGAAAGTCTCAAGAACGTGGCCTTATTCTTTGTTGGTAAAGAGAGGGAGACGGGAGCTATGCACTTTGTGTAAAGCTTTGAAAGACCATCTCCAGAATGGGAGGAAAGTTTTATGTCTTCCACGTTTTCAATTCAGCAGGAATGTTGTCTATTACTGCAGATTCGTATGGTTTCGAAGCTGTCAATAACCCAGCTAAGTTTTTTCCTACTTATCTACTAGGGATGTCCTTCTCTGCCATCACCTATAGCTTAGAACGTGGGCAAACCTCATCCAAGACGACAAGACCTCTGATTGTTCAATAAATGAGTTTGACATGGTCTTGATGCCAACATGAATTGACGGTCTCGACACGTGTAGAAGGCTGGCTAAGGGTAGTGCGTTTTTGAATAGAAGAGAGCTTCTCCAAGGACCAAAGTTGGTTCGACGACACGTCGAGTCATCGCCGTTCGATTGGTTGGCAATATTTCCCTGGTCGCCTAAATCCTAGCGATCTGAACCTTTGCAAAGCGGAGGAGAACGGGTTTGTTTGACAACGGGTAGGTAGCAAACAAAGAATTGAATTAAGTGAACTGGAACACTTGCTGCAAGCCCTGACCCGGAATGAAGCATACCGACGAAGTACAAATCTTTCAAATAAACTCAAGAAAAAAAAAACACGTATACGCCGTAGTGAACAGATTTGTTCAAAACTTTATTGAAATCGTTAAATTTTGTATCATTTGTTAAATACTAGAGTCAATTCTATGTGCAGCTTATAAGCTTTATGCTAATATTTTTTAAATCACACTATTTGGCTTCGTGTCACTCATTTTGTGTATATGAATGTCAATTTGACATTTCTAAATTTGTCAGAAAAAATGTTCATTTAATCCCATTTAATCTTTAAAATTGAATTGGTCGCATAAGCCTCCAGCAGCAGGCCCACCACGTGCAGCGTGCCATAGACAGTAGGAGCAGCTCCCTGTGTATGTCAATGGGCTTGCACAACTTCAACCAAAAACACATTAAAAAAATAAAGCAAACACAGAAAAAGGAAAAAAAAGGATAATGCTTATTAAACGTGCATTAGATGCTTAATGCTCTGTGACTCTCTGGCGCTGACTGTTATGCATGCAGCATTAGTTGGATTCTAGCATTTGGCCAATTCCTGGCCGGCCTGACTGCTGCAACATCACATTTATAATTTTATTTATACTCCTGTTGTCATCCAGCTTATTATTGTCTGTCTTGCGAAATACTATTTTTTTCCTTCTTTTTTGAATGCCTGCATCTGGCATTTTAAATGTCCGCACTGTCCATCCAAAATTGGGAATGCAGCAGCAAAATTGCCTTTTCTTCGAAATAATAAGATAGAGAGGGAGAGAGGCAGAAAAACAACATTTTTGAAACGACAAACCGCATGACCTCGGTTAATATTTCAAAAACTTGAATTCCTTTTTTAATTTTTTCGTCCAGGTGAATGCTATTAAGTGTGTGTTCCTCCTTAAAGTGGCTTGACGTTGAAAGTTGAATGTTTTGGTTTCTCAGCTAGGTCATAGGAAAGTAGGAGAACACGATAAAAAGACTTTTGAAATACTTTCCTAGATGATGCTATCAGCAAACAAAGAAATGAGTTATGAATCTGCATTATTATTTTAGCCCGTATGGCCGGGATGTATAGTTTGTGTGGCAGCTTAATGCAGTTTGCAAATTTGGAAAATTTATTGACTTTAAAACTGGATTTTCCATGGTTGGAAAAAACGTGAATTTTCACTGAAGATGCTGGGGACATTTGTAGGAGGATGCATTTGAGTCGTATAAGCTCATCCAACGAACGTCTTCAACCAAATCGCCCCGCCCTTAATAGGTGTTCACTAGTTGAGGTCCTTATCTCCTAAATAGAAGCTTTCCTCTTCTAGGAATTGGATTCGAAGGTTTTACGTGGCTGCAGCATTGTAGTCTCTCAGCTGTACGTATCGTCTTGACTGTAAAGGAGCCACCGGCCGATCCGAGGTTCTTCGAGTAAACGCGGAATCCTCAATCTATTCTTTATCAGATCGAGAATTACCTCTAGCGAAACGAAGCCGCTCAGGTTCGTTCATTATTACTCAACTGTCTAAAAGCAGTTTCATGATTGATTCTCCGATCATTACGGATATCGGTGTGGCAACGTGCAGCAAAAGCTCCAGGACGAAACCACTCTCTGGGAACCATGCCCATTCTGTATCTAGCAGGTCAACACCATTTTCAAAGCTGCAAAGTGAGCCACCAACCAGGCTGCATCGCTGCACTGGTGGCTTAGGCGTGGGGGCCTGTAGAGCCATTGATGGAGCCTGTCTTACCATGCCTATGGGCCGAAAGAGAAGTCTGGATGTATAAAATTTATTGTTGGAGGTCGTCGTACGGGCCGACTTTTTCACCAGTTTGTCATAGCTCAAAGCGGTTTCTTAATTGAAAAAATTTCTTTACTAATGCGTCAATAGTGCACTTCTCTGGTCTCGAGCCACACTGATAAGAATTTTTCTCTTCAAGTAAACAAAAGCACTATCATCAGATGTTGTCAAGGTTCGTGTCCTTACACCATCCAATGACAACTGGATGATGAGAGTCTTATATAGTTTCGCTTAAGTTGCTCAAGGAACGACTTAAGTCCAGAAGCAGCTTTAATAAAGAGTATTCTTCGTTTGATTTTATAGCGGAACTTAGGTAAAGAAAGTCCTTAACTACCTAAAAGTTAAATCTGATATTTTTTCCAAGACGTCGATCTTCGGTTAAGGCTCACAACCGTCAGGCGCAAAATTTCTCAAACAAAAATCAAAATGTTGGTTCTCCTTTCATCTTTGCTCCCAAGGTCACACGAGCGGCTCTTTACTTTTTTGCCCAGAAAGTGAATAATTCCACTACTTAGGCTTTCAAAAAACAATTCAATTTGTGTCTTAATCTTTTGTCCATTTTGTATGCTTTCATCTCAAAAGGAAATAAATACAGGAGAGGTCCTTTGCTTTGTACAAAGCAGGAACAACCTAATCCAAATTAGCCAAAGTACCTTCTATATGATAATTAATAGTTTGCCATTTATAAACATACCTTTAATGAGTCCGCCATTAGCCCAAAAGCCTCCATATTGTTCTGTCCTGCTAATTTAATAAAAGATCCTTTTTCCATAAGTCCAAATTCCACAGAAGAAAGGACACATACAACGAAAACGAGCTCATTTTCTCTTCTAGAAAAAAACAAATCCAAAAAACTGAAAAAAATCATTTCCAATCGTTTCATTTGTACAAAATACCACACCGGCTGTTGATGGGCTCATGCTGAGGGGGCGGTAGTCGTTGTCTCTCACTGAATATGAGAAAATATTTCTTTTCGGTTTTTTTTCCTCTGTTTTTTGAAGGGAAGCTTAATTTCAATCACCATCAACAAATAGACTAGACATTCCTTCACACAAGACGAGAGGCCAACAAAACGAAGAAGAAGAAATCGACCACTTAGGCACAAACAAAGAGAAACCAAAAAAAAAAAAAAATACCACCACAATGACAAAGTTTGTAGGATGGTAGGGATGTGCCAGAATGGCAACAATCTTGGTGACATTAGGGGCGCCATTTTGTAAGAATGGAAGTCTATTGTCCGTTATCGCTGTCATTTGGCGTGAAAAACACAAGAACGATGAAAAAGGAAAAAAAATTGACAAAATTCCTTCAGAACACTTTGAACGATGAGAATGTATCAAACTTTAGTTGCAAATGGATCTTTTATTACCCTCACTATTGCTTTGCTGTCATGCGATTCAATTTTGGTCTCAGAAATGTGTTTTTTTTTGTATTTTTGTTTATCCTGTTGGTTTGGTTTTTCTTGTTTTCAGTTCGAATTTATCAAATAAATAACAAACAAAGAATTAGAAAGTAGCAGACTTCATGGAACGTTGGATTTATGAGAGAGTCGTTAACTGGTGTCGCTTTTCGAAGAGATGAATAAATAAGGAGGCACACAGTGGTTTGAGTTCTAAGTTCTAATAGACTAAATTCTTTCGGCTACAAAACTAGCGATTGAAAAGTTGACACAAACAATAAACAGCGATGAATATTGACGTATATGAAGCTCAGAGAGTCCACAAGTGATCGAGGTATAGTCAAAATCCAAGCTTTTTAAGGGAAAAAGAAGTTTTCAAAAAAGGATATTATTGAATGTGTTTTATCGCGCTTTACTTTCAGATTTAAAAAAAAATGAATGACCCTGTTTCGACGACAAAATAAAATTGCCGCATGTGAAGCTCAGAAATTCCATAATTGACTTTCCAAAATCCAAGCTTTTTAATGAAATTAAATTAAAAAAAATGTGTTTTAAAGGGTCCGCCAAATAACTTTTTTTTTTTTTTTTTGTGAAAATGCTATAAAAAAAACTACAGAATATTTTCTCAAATTTCTTTTTTTTATTTGAAAGTACAATCCTTCTGGTTATTAATGAAAAATAACTTCGTTCAAATGACTGCCTAGGCTGGCCATGCAGTAGCCTACACGATCGGTCCAATTTTTAAGCACATTATCGATTGTGTGCAGCTGTATTTCACCAATGGCTTCACGAATATTGTCCTTTAAAGCGTCAATTGTCTCTGCGTTGCTGGCGTAACACTTATCTTTTAATTATCTTTTAGTCCAACGGTGTCAAATCGCAGCTCCGAGGTGGCCAAACGACATCAGCTCTGCGGCTGATATTGGATCTTCAAAAACAGGGCACAAAACATCGAGTGAAGCTTCGGCTGTGTGGCACGTAGCGCCGTCCTGTTGAAACCAAATGTTGCCAATGTCCTCCTCTTCAATTTTTGTGAACAAAAATTCGTTCAACATGGCCCGATAATGATCGCCATTGACTGAAACGGCCACTCTTTGCTCATTTTCGAAGAAAAATGGCCCAATTATGCCTCTGGACCAAAATCCACACCAAACAGTGAATCGTTTTGGGTGTATCGGCTTTTCAATTAATGCGTGCGGGTTTTCTGTGCCCCAAATGCGAAAATTTTGCTTGTTTACATACCCGCCAAGATCAAAATGAGGTTCATCTGAAAAGATGACTTTTTTGGCAAAATCGGCATCTTCTCCAAGTCAATCGCAGGCCCACTTAGCGAAGCGAAAACGCATTGGATGGTCAGTTGGCTTCAACTCCTGAACCAATTGGACTTTGTATGGCGTCATAACAATGATGTCTCCGAAATGTTCAATTGTTGAGAACAACGGTGAATTGATGTTGATGGCGCTTCACGCACACTTTCTACCACAGCAGCAATATTCTCGGGTGAACGCACTGTTTTTTGCTTTTCACGCTTTGGTTTATCGATGAGGATGCCAGTTTCTTTCACTTTTTTCACGAGATAACGAACATACGGACCTGACGATGCTTCTCTTCTTCCAAAACCCGTACCCAATTTTCGGACACATTCTGCAACATTACCATTATTTTCAAAGTAATGTCGCAATATTTCCCAGCGTTGTTCAAGCGTATAGACAACCATATTCGTTCAGCAGAAGGATAAAACTAATTATTTGTCATATCAGACATGAGAAAAAAAAAGGTCTACCACGATATCTAGAAATCAATTATCTAGAAAGTAAAAATCTCGGATATGAAAATCTCGAAAACAAAAATCTAGAATGGAAAAAATCTCGAAAACAAAAATCTAGAAAATAAAATCTCGAAATGCCAAAATCTCGAATGCAAAAATCTAGAATGTATGTTTGAATTTTTGAGACAATGTTTACAATTCGCCGCGAATTTTAAACATTGTCTCAAAAATTCAAACATACATCAATCTAGATAGAGTCTTTCGAGATTTTTGTTAGTTCTGGATTTTTGTGGATTCGAGATTTTTGCGTTCTAGATAATTTTTTTTTTATTTTCGAGATTTTCGGCATTCGAGATTTTTGGCATTCTAGATTTCGCCATGATCCCGAAAAAAAAACGTAAGATTTATTTAGTTTTACTTTTAGATCTGAGAAATGAATGACCCTGTACCAACGACATAACAAAATAGCGCAGAAAGCCCCCAAGTGATCGGTGGAATGGCAAAACCTAAGCTATATAGCGAAATAAAATTTTCAACAAAAAAGTGTGTGTTTTATTTACCTTAACTTTAAAATCTGAATGACCCTGTACCAGTTTTCAATCAAAATTCGACTTCCGGCTACTTCAATTGGATTAGTAGAGGTGTCACCATTACCTCCAGTAGGGGGCTACTGGAAACGGATCCTGATGATTCTCATTAATCCGACGATGACCACAGCAACGGCAATAGCTCAGCAGCTAGCTGATGTCTTGGCCATTTATAAAAAAAACTGACATAACAGCATAACAAGTTATAAGGTGGCCAATAAATAATGTCTTGCAAAAAAACAAACCATGTACTAGATGTATGCAGGTTTTCTAGTCAGCAAAGAGACAACCTTCGGGTGCAAGTAAGGTCAAGAACAGCAGCCTCATAAACGTTCAAGGACCTCTTGAGTGGTCCGCAGATGAGGCTTAAGATGCCTACTTCGAACTCGTAGAAACTACCCTCAATGCCTGTCTTAGGCATGACGTTAAAATAAGGTTGGGAGCCATTTTAAAGGCAATACATTAGGTCCCATAGTTTAAAATGGCAGCATCGAAATAGAGTGTCATTTCCACTGCCAGGTTCTCCAATGTGCTAAGAGGAACCGGCCCGAAGAGTCCATTTTTTTAAATTTGAGATGGAAGGATGGCGTAGATCAAGACGTCCAAAGCCTTCTTCCTCAGTCAGGTTCCAAAAATGGGTTGGGGTCAAAATTCTGCCGGGGTCAAAATTATTTTGTCAAAATTCTGCTTTCAAAATTGTGCTTTTCAAAATTCTGCTTCTAAAATTCTGCTTTTCGAATTTCTGCTGCTCAAAATTCTAAATTCTTAAATTCTGCTTTTCAAAATTCTGCTTACCAAAATTCTGCGAATAATATACAAAAGAGAGGTTTGAAAATTGTGAAATTGCAAGAAGAACTTGGAATTTCTTATGAAAAATAAAAATCAGGTTTAAAATTCAAAATTATAATTATATATTACTTGCGGCTAGCGCTGACTGATATGAAGTGATTATATAATTCAATAATAGTCATGTATGATCCATAGCAAACAAAGTATAAATGAAGAGAGAAAAGAGGAACGATATGAGAAATGAAGTTAATCTTAGTGTTGATAGATTAAGGTTTTAGTTTAGTACTCGCTTTCGATTTAAGTTAAGTTTAACATGCCGGGCGCCTTAAAGTATCTTCATTGATATACTTTAATTATCCTTGGGTAAAGGGCATAGTTCGGTTACAGCTCGCTTGAATATTTCGTTTTGCGTTTTGACTTCTGCTATTCTAGGAATTCCGTCGTGGCCAGGTTTCGCTCGAAGCACTCTGCCGAGTAACCACTTGTATGGGGGAAGATTGTCGTCTTGAAGACAAGGGTATTAGGTTTTAAAATATTCGATTGAGAGGTCCACTTATGTCGCTGTTGAAGCAAGTGAAGGTATTCGCTAGACCAGCGTTTCCAGAACACTTGTTGAAGTTGTTGCATTCTTCGGAATCTCGAAAGACGATTACTGGAAATATCAGAAATATCTGGCTCTGGGAATGATGTTAACGGGGCTCCAATCAAAAAATGACCCGGAGTAAGAGCTTCCAGATCGCCCGGGTCATCCGATAACGGCGTAATTGGTCTGGAATTTACAACGGCTTCAATTTGGACTACTAATGTACAAAGTTCCTCGAAGGTTGGTACAGCACTGCATAATACACGTATGAGATGGTGCTTGGCAGTCTTAACGGCGGCTTCCCAGAGCCCACCGAAGGGGGGTGACCGGGGTGGAATATGACGCCATTCAATTCTGTTTTGTTGACAAACTTCAGTTACCATTTGATTGTGTGAATCCCTTTGAAAGAGTTGCTATAATTCTGATAGTTCATTTTTCGCACCTACGAAATTGGTAGCATTATCAGAGAAGATGGTTTTGCAGATTCTTCTTCTGCCGATGAATCTTCGAAGAGCAGCAATGAAGGCCTCGGTTGATAAGTCGCTCGCCACTTCGAGATGGATAGCCTTTGTCGTAAAGCAGATGAACACACAAATATAAGCCTTTATAGGTGCTCGTCCGCGAATTTTTGAAGTTATACGCACTGGTCCACAAAAATCAATACCAGTTGTAGAAAATGGCCGGCTGGGTTGAACGCGTTCGGCTGGTAAATTTCCCATTAAAGGGTGCTTTATTTTTGGTTTAGTTCGAAAACATCTGATGCAATTGTAGACGACATTACGACACGCATCCTTTCCATCAATAGGCCAGTAGTGTTGTCGAAGTGCAGCTAATAACATTTGTGGACCTGCGTTTAAGTACATAAAATGAAAGGAGGTAATTAACATTTTTGAAATATGATGTTTGGGAAGAATAATTTGATGTTTAGAGTTATTGGGAAGAAGCGAATTTTGTAAACGACCAGTAACACGAATTAAACCAATTTTATCCAAGAAGGGATGTAAACCCTTTAAACGACTTTGACCACAGATCTCCTTCCCTTTCATCAGACAATTGTATTCGATGTTGAATTCACGACGTTGAATATTGCGTATGATTCCATTATGTGCGTGGTCAAGTTCACTTACGGTCAAAGGTCCAGTGTAACGTTGCAGTTTCTTCAGAGGCGCTAGAGAATTATTTTTGAATCTGTAACAATATCCTATAATGCGGTTGAGTTTATGCCATGAGCTTCGATGAACTATTGTTGAAAAAATGTCTAAATATTGAGTGGCGATAAGAACAGAGTTTGTGTGGCGTCTTTCGGGTATGGTATCATTGTCAGGTTCAAGTTTAAATCCTTTCCATTCTTCAGACGAATCTTGTAAAAAACTTGGACCATTGTTCCAAAAACCAGATTGCAAGAAATATTCAGGCATTACACCACGGGACAATATATCTGCCGGATTTTCTTTAGTGTACACATATTTCCATTCCTCGACTCTAGATAGTTCTTGAATTTTTGCTACACGGTTGGCAACAAATGTGTGCCATGTGTAAGAGGGTTTGGCAATCCAGGCTAGCACTATTTTAGAGTCCGTGTACAAATATCTTTCGTTGATGTTAACAGGAAGAATGTTTTGGATGCGTTCAACTAATTCAATCATCAAAAGCGCAGCGCATAGCTCTAAGCGTGGAAGTGTTACTGATTTCGTAGGAGCAACGCGTGACTTGGCGTAAATAAGACGGGTAGTAATAATTCCGTATTCATCCTTGCATCGAAGGTAACAGCAAGCACCATAAGCCTTTTCGCTGCTGTCTGAGAAAGCGTGCAGTTGAACATTACTTGGAAAGGTGTTTGAAAGGAGATGTCTGGGTATTTTCAACTTATGAAGCAATTTTAGTTGTTGGGTGTATCGATTCCATTTTTCTTGGTAAAGTATTGGCAAGGGTTGGTCCCAAGATAGTTCGAGGTTCCACAGCTTTTGGAGGAAGATTTTTCCTACCACAGTTACCGGCCAAGTGGATCAAATATTTTGCCTATATCTGATAGAACGCTTCGTTTTGTAATGATTGGTCGGTCATCAATTGAAATGTGAAATAAGAAGGAATCTGCAATTGGTTCCCAAGTTAAGCCTAACGTTTTCACTACATCGTCCTTCCCAATTCGAAGCAGAGGTTCCTTATGACTTTCCTGAATGGTGCTTAGAAGAGACGGTTCATTTGCACAAAACTTCCTAAGTTCGAATCGAGCCTTTTCCAGCATGCTTATAAGTTCCTTCTGCAATGAGAGGGCATCTGATAACTCATGTGTACCAGTCATCACATCATCCACGTATGTTTCCTTTAAAATCGACTCGGAAGGCACCGGAAAATTATTTTTCTCTTCAAATGCGAGTTGATTAAGGCAACGTGTGGCCAAGAAAGGAGGAGCAGCCGTCCCATACGTCACAGTATTGAGTTCATAAAACTTGATAGGTTCAATAGGGTCTGAACGCCAAGCTATCATTTGATAAGGCCTATCAATTTTATCAACAATAATCTGTCGGTACATTTGTTTGATGTCTGTTGTGAATACCCAACGGTATGTTCGAAATCGTGTTAAAACCGTGAACAAATCTGATTGATCTGTAGGTCCCGTCATTAGCAGATCATTGAGCGAAACGTTAGTTGTTGATTTTGTGGATGCATCGAATACCACACGTAATTTTGTGGATGAGCTTCCAGACTTAATGACACAATGGTGTGGTATAAAATAATTCTTAACGGGAATTGGTGTTGTAATTACAGTCATATGCTGTAGCGATTCATATTCGTTCATAAACAATACGTATTGCTCCTTGAGCTCAGGTTGACGTTCTAGCTTGCGCTCTAGATAAGCAAACCGCCTTTGAGCAGTTTGAAGTGAATTTCCTAATGCTGAAGGCTTATTGCGGAATGGTAAGCGAACGATAAATCTGCCATCAGTTGAACGGCGAACGGTTTCTAAAAAGTGTTGTTCACAAATTCTTTCCTCTTCAGTAAGAACCTTGTGAGGTGTGCTGTGAGCTTCAAGCTCCCAAAACTGACGTACGAATTTCTCGATTGATGCTATAGATGGGTTAGTAGTCAACTTGCATTGATATGATGTGTTTGTTTGATCACGCGAAATGCCAATTGGACCACCAACTACGTAACCAAGTTGCGTGTTTTGTAAGTGGGGAAAGTTATCTCCGAGGCGTACTTGATCTTGAAGCAGAAGATCAAAGAAAATTTCTGCTCCTATCAAAATATCGATCTTTGAAGGTTTGTTGAAATTTGGATCTGCTAAGACAACGTTAGGAGGAAATCTCCAATCTTCGGTGTCAAAGTTGAAATTGGGCATTGGTTCACTTATCCGAGAAAGAATGTGGAAGCCAAGATCTGCTGAAAACGCTGTTACAAGCGATTGGATTTGCGTGTATACAATATGGCGTGCAGACGTAGAAGTCTCATGAGACACCGCAGATGGGAGTAAACGATTTGTACCGCGGAAGAGCTAGTTGCTGAGCTGGATCTAAGATAGCTCGAGCTTTAAATGTTTGTCCTCCTTTTCCAACGACACAAACTACAGCTGTTGCAAGGAGCGTTTGTTTGACATTAACGCCAGATTGCATAGTTGCCAAGGTGGAGGTAGTGGCAGATAGAGTCTCAGAAGAAACACCCTTGGCTGATGGTTGCAATGAGGAATTTTCGAGAGTGGCCACGGGCATAAATGGCTCGTGTAAAAATGAATGATGGTTACTTTGACATATACGACATTTTTGTGAATCGCAAATTGGTTGATCATGTTCGAATCGAAGACAGTTAATACATAGTTTATTGTTAGTTGCAGCCAAGAGACGTTCCCTTGATGTTAGCGATAAGAATTTTGCGCATCTGTATATGAGATGATTTAATCTTGAGCAAAAAGTACATACCTTCTGAGTTTGGGTTGTAACAAAGGATGATTTAGTTACTAGTGTCCGATTGCTTACCCTCGGTGCTAGTGTCGATGTTGAGGCCATAATGTGTTGAGATGTTCTTTGCTCTAATTGTTGACATCGTTTGTCCAAAAATTTAAGCAGCTCCTTGAGTGTTGGTAGCCTTTCAGTCACACGTTCGTCTATCCATCTTTCGTTGGTTGTTGTATCGAGCTTAGAAAGAATGAAACAAATAATGAGGTCATCCCAAAGACCAACAGGTCGTCCAAGTGACGTAAGGGAGCGCAAGTGAATATTCATCGTGTCAATAAGATCGCGTATGTTGTTGGCAGCCGCCTTTAAAACCGGTGGACAGTTGAGAAGTCCTTTAATGTGCTCTTCAACGATGACGGTGGTGTTTGCGTACCGATCTTTAAGGATTTTAATAGCTTCATCGTAGTTTTTTGAAGTAATGTCCATAGATTCAATGCAGCGCAACGGTTGACCCGACAGAGAAGAAATTAAGTAGTGGAATTTCGCAACGTTGTCAAGAGAATCATTATGGTCCACCAAAGACGTAAACGATTCAAAATAAGTTATCCATTTCGTATTTTCTCCGGAAAATGTGGGAAGAGTGAACTTTGGTAACTTGACCGTAGAACCACCAACAGTTGTGCTCAGAATCGTTGTGTCTTTGTTGCGTTGTTCACTCACAATGTGTTCACTTTTGCTTATGGCATGTGCGAGTTTCGGCTGTACCTTAAAGTAAAGCTCTTCAAAACACGCGCGAATAGTGATTTCACCTTCTGAGCTATCTATTTCTTCTATTAATGATTGAATGGTCTGAAATTCGGTGTAGTACCCTTCCAGACCCCTTAACCGAGCTTGCAATTCGAAGACCGTAGCTTCGTTTAAGCTCTTTTCTAAAAACTCATTGACTCTGACTTGTTGATGGACGAGCGTTTTTCGCTTTATCTTAAGATTAGCTAGTTTTTTCTCACTCATGTTTTTTTTTTTTTTTTTTTAATTATATTATAAATTGTCTCATGAGAAAAACTATAAATATATTAATATTACTACAAGCACACAATGAGGTCCAAAAAAATTGATGATGAAAAAGTGCCGTATTGAAAAACGAATCACCAGATTGCAACTATTCGACTTTCTGTGTAACCCGTTTATTAATTCCACTATATACTTGTTTATGTACCTATATAGTGGTACAGTATGACCTCTTTCTTTTTTTTCAAAGGCGAAGAAGCAGCAGTGTGTAAGCCGTTTGATGAAATATAATGAATCGTAATATCAACCTATAATTATATGAGGTATAATTTTCCAAGACCAAAAGTCCTGTCACGGTCGCCAATGTGAAATTGCAAGAAGAACTTGAAATTTCTTATGAAAAATAAAAATCAGGTTTAAAATTCAAAATTATAATTATTTATTACTTGCGGCTAGCGCTGACTGATATGAAGTAATTATATAATTCAATAATAGTCATGTATGATCCATAGCAGACAAAGTATAAATGAAGAGAGAAAAGAGGAACGATATGAGAAATGAAGTTAATCTTAGTGTTGATAGATTAAGGTTTTAGTTTAGTACTCGCTTTCGATTTAAGTTAAGTTTAAGACATTACATATTATAAAATAAATATTTATCAATATTTAACAAAAATATTAAAAAGCGCGTGCTAACGCGTTCGAGTTAGTGTTCAAATTTTACCATGAATATTTCGATTGTAAAATCCAATAAGGGAAAAGATAAACTTTGTGTTGATAGCTATATGTTTTATCTTGAAAAGTTACACAAACGTAAAACTTGCTAATCGACTTAGAGACAAGTGCAAGGGACGAATAGTGACTAAATTGAATTTTGACCCCAACCCGAAATTTGTTTGTAATTATGAATAAACAGATATAAAAAAGCAGAATTTTGAAAAGCAGAATTTTGAAAAGCAGAATTTTGAAACCAGAATTATGACCCGCTCCCTCCAAAAATAAATCTACACCCAAAGAGACGCTAGCTTAGCATGGTAATACGCCACAGTTGTTAAAGTATTGTAATAAAAACACATGCAAACCCAAAGTTTGTTGTACATTATATCGTTTTCGTGGGTTGTTCGGTTTGGGAAGCAAATCAAGTGAGGTTTCTGAAACACTCATCAAATATCCAAGCTCCGAATATGTTTCAATGTCCTCATAAGAAGTTCATCGTGACTGGAACTGTCGATGCAAATGTTTGTTCTATCAGGCTAATTTTCCCACTGCCACCTGTTGTACTTCACTAGAAAGACAGTTTCCCACCTACCACCTTGTTGCCCTTCAAACAATGACTGAGGTTTAATCATATACTTGCTTTGAAATAACTTTGTTCACTGTGGCGTATACTTCTCATTTTTGTATATTTTTTTATTCACGTGCGTAACGTTTGACAATTTTGCTCAAGCAAAACAAATAACCATGAATTTTGTCCTCTTTCGAACCACTATTGAGGTACGAATGGTGACAGCAGTCAGACTTCGTCAGCAAACTTCAATACAATACCTCGAATTGTTAATATAATAATAGGTCCTTTGTCTAGTCACTTTGCAATGCTTCGTTGATCCGTTGTTTATGGTTGAATTTTGCAAATCATTTCTCACCAAACAAATCTCGAAACCTCATTGTGTAGGGCTTCTGGTAAAGTCTCGATTTTCTACAAAGTTCGCTCGTTATTGGGGTTATTCGAGGGTAGGTCAGCTTTTTAACAAAGCAGTCCCCGAAAAAAAAGTGGAAGAACAACAACCTCCCAGAAGGCAATTTCTTGCCATGATACTTTGGGACCACCAAGCAAGTGAGGAAAGGGAGCGAGGTGTTCTCAAGGGTTCTTTTGTTGATTTAATTGATTCAGGCTAATTAATTACCCGTTTTTGGTGATTGAATTGTGTACGAGCCAAACATACAAAATGAGATTTTAAATTGGCAAATGGCATGAGGTCCTCGTCCCTCCTGGCCATCTTACTCCTTGCGTTGGACGTGGCGGATTGGAGAAGGCTGTACCTTATACCATTTCAACTCAATCCAAATTTAAATCAGCGAGCCCCCAGTGGTGAAACAAATAGGAGATTTCCTCCCAGAATCGCATGTTCGTATTGGTGTACAATAGAAAGCCAAGAGTTCGGGTACTCCTTCCCTCCCGTGTCTCGTCCCCTTTGAAGCTTGAACGATTTATAAAACATTGCAATCAGGTAAATGAGAGTAATTAATTAAAATCACTACCGAACGATGCCGATATGCTTTCTTTTTCAATTAAAACTGGACGAGATGATGCTTCGTTCTCGTCGTCCTTTTGGTGTTGAATACTTGTTTTTTCTTTAGTTGGGGCGTGGGAGTTGCAAAAAAGGATAAATTGCTGAATATTTATTGATGGCTTGCGATTGAAATCTGGACATTGACCAGATGATGCTGTTCTGTCTGTTGGTTGTGAGTCTTTTGCATTAAGGCAGTCGAAATGGTATTATCTCTTTTGTTTATAAGTATACGCCAATCTTTATGTACTCGTCAATCGGTTGGGCGGTTACCTTTCAACAACAAAATTAAAAGGCAAATGTTATTATACAATTGCAACAATGTCAACAATTTAAGGATAAGGTTTGTTGATGAATCAGTTTGCTGAAGGCTTTTCCAGACATTTTTCAGTGCATTGCATTTGGTTCAATTGGATGAGTTCAGTGGCAACTTTGAATCTCTTCATAAAGTTGATATCACTTCTATGAAAAGGATTTAAGAGGGTTTATAAAAAAGCAGTTAAAAACTGACATCAAGTTACATTTTTGATGGTTTTGATTTGAAACACTTTGATGCAAAATCCTCTAACCCTAATCTTGGCAAGTGATTTTGCATTTGAGGTGGTTGAGTTAAGTTTGACAGTTCACTGAAAACGGTTGTCAGAATAAAATGGGCAATCTTGCGGCATGCATTTTTGGCGACATCGCATATGTGCTCGTTCCACAAGAGGTGGTCAGTGATGCACATACCGAGAATCTCGAGATGTTCGGTCTCGTTGATGCAAGTGCCACTCATGGACAGTGGCAGGGGGGTATTTCTCGCTTCAACGATGCAAGACAGCATTGGGTTTTCGAAGCATTAAACTCTACGCGTTTTTTAATTCCCCATTGTACAATGCTGTTGAAGTCAGAGTTATTTTGCCGCTGCAGTTCCACATCCAAAGAGGAGGGATGTGAGTCTGGAAACGAATAAGAAAAGCTAAGGGTGCTATCGTCAGTGAAACAATTTATTGAATTGGAAGTTGCAGACAAGAGATCATTAATGAAATTGAGGAAGAGGGTTGGAGACAAAACGGAGCCCTCGGGCACACCAGCATTTTTATATTGTGGGTTTCTGACTTGAAACCGTCCAATACAACTTGTATTGGACGGTTAGAATATGGGCATTGCAGGCCTTCCTGGCTTGTTTAACTTGTTCCGGTTTTCCTCAGTTGGATTGGCTCTGAAACACCGGAACTTTACTTCTTTTTCCCACAGCTTGAACCAAACCATGACTTTTCCTTGGATTTGACCCTATTCGGGATACAAATTTTCATACCCAAAATAATCATATTAGTAATCATATCAGCGCTGGAGTCTACGTCACTATCGAGGAAGCATAGTGACCAGTTTAAGATCCGGAAAAAGTTGTTGATACTGTCCGAGACCTGTTCTCTTCGGAGCTCTTTCAGACTATGGTCTGATCTGCATAGAGGCGTTAAAACATTGATAGTGTATTTATCAGGGTCAGACGTAAGGAACAAGTCAAGAGTATTTTCTGCTTGGCCATTAATATCCGATATTCGAGTGGGCTCAGTGACAAGCTGAGTAAGGTGGTTAAACTTAGCAAAGATTTCAGCACAGTCCTTCGGGTGTTGTCTGGCCCGAATGGAGAAACCACGAAAAATTATGTACATTGAAATCGCCCGTAATAACGATTTCAGTGTGAGGATACAAGGAAACAATTCTTTGGATGGAGTCGGACAAAGCGTCAAATTCTTGAGAAGCTGAAGCTCTGTCCAAATTTGGGCTTCGATAAAGGAAACAGTAATGGATATGATGTGCTTATTTACGGAAAATTTGAACCACATAAAATTGAAAAAAGGGTTGGAGCAGCGTCCATATTGTGGTAAGAATTGATAAGCAACATTCCTAATGTAGACGGCGAGACCATGGTGGGGGAAGAATAAAGGCAATACCTATGAATATGAAATTCAGTAGGGTCGGAATCCTCACCTACTTGGGTTTCACTCAGTGCCAATATAGCTGGCCTGTTCGAGACAGTGTGAATATACGCAGCAAGAAAATTAATTCTTAGCCCACGAATATTGCAATAATCAACTCTGAAATTATCGATCATTATCGATTCATTTAAGTTTCAATCGGTGGCAAGGTGAAATGTTGAAATTGTTGAAATGACTTGAATTGAATTGAATCGAATTGAATTGCTAAGATTGTTCAAAACCGCATTGATCAGATGAAAGACCCGTTGGAAGCCATGCAAGAGAGTTTAATGCTCTCACAATCTATAAAGTCACACTGGTGATAGCTTTTGTTCTCAAATGGTAAGATGGTAGACTACGGGTTCTGATATTGCCAACTGATTTTTCATTGTCATTCAAGCAGTTTCATTGCTTTGTTCGATTAGTGACGACTGACGACAATAACTACAAGCCGTTTTGGACGTCTCAGTCCAATTTTAAAAAACTTTTAAATTACTATCAAAGAGACCATCCATGCATAAGAATCTTAGCCAACGCCTAGGCCACATCGTTTCCTCTTTTATGCCAATTTGACTCCCCCGTCCTCTCTCTTCAAATCTAACACGCTCCGTATTTCGCTTTTGTAAATGAAACGCCAATATCCTAATCATTGCATCCACATTCATTTCTATTGATTAACTCAAATGCCCTGCTTATCATTCAAATACACAAATTACACAAAAACATACAAACAGAAAGTCGATATTTCAATAATTCATTTCATTGCATAATAACATAATAATAATGGGCCTGTCGAACTTATGGCCGCAACATAGTCTGAGATTATGGGATTGCAAATTGAAGTTTCTTAAAAAAAGAGGCCGTTTGATCGATTTGGAATTCGAAAACTAAACTGATTGAAATCCTAAGAAACCAAGCTGACGAAAAACATCTCATTTATGAAAATCGGCCGAATACTTGTTAAGTTATTCAAGATTTACACACCGACATAAGAAATGGCGCATTTTGTAAATTTCCCAACTGAACTATTACGGTGGTTCCAAACCCTTTACAACCACATCCAATTTTATCCCCATCGAATATTGTCAATGTGTGCAATCAAACGGAACCAAAGAAGAAGCAAATCCAAAAACCAAAGTAAACCATAGCAAAATGCATGCACTGCCATAGATAGTGACAAAGTCCTGGGAAAAAGCGACAATATTCCAAGATGAATGTGCGGCCATATGAACTGTGTGCTAATGTCCTTGTCCATTGCCCAGGCAACTAGCTCTCAATAATAATTCTCAAATACGATAAGTACCAAGCAAGGGCATTATATTTATAAAAGAGAGGTAGAAAGCTTAAGCCAGCAGCACATATAATATCTCCAGCTAGCCAGGCAGCCAATTTGGCTGCCCACAGAGCGCAGCAGGAGGTGATGCAGGTCCTTTTGTAATTATTACATTATTAGAAATTATTGCTTGTCAATGGAACCGAGCGCAGAGTGTCTGTCTATCTGTCTGTCTGTCTATGAAAAAAGATTTACCTTGTGCACTCCAGAAGGATATTATTAAATTTTGATTAAGAGTCTGCATCCGTTCGTTTGTTCCCTCTGGGTCATTGGGTAAGGGGAAGTCTATATTTTCTGTCTGTATGTGAAATTGAATGCCGAGTTTGGTTATCTTAAATAATATTTATGACAGCCCGGTGTGAGTGTGGCAATATTATTGCAAAGGTAGAGGAGCTCAATTCACCTTTGCTATGAATATCGCTTCTCAATATGTTGTGCATTCCTAAGCTTGCTATTATGAGAACAAGAGGGGTGGGGGGAGGGGAGCAAAGTTTGGTGTGATTTAATGAAAACCTTCTTAAGTAATATATGGACGGCGCTACCGGAATTAGGGTGCCGAGTACCGACGACGACGCCGATGACGATGTCTGAGTCTCAATTTATGGTTATAGTCGAGTGTAAATTAGCTTGGATGTCAAAGATCTTGGTCTTTAGGTTTTTGGTTTTTGTTGGGGTGAGGGTAACTTAGTGCAAAAATCTTCCGAAAAACTTTACTCACAAATCGTGAAAGTTTTTTTTTTCTTCCCTTGTGGAAGGAAAAAATAAATTTTACTTTTTCGCTAAAATATAAATACGAGTGTACAGAAAAGTAATGCAAAAAGTTTTGGGTTGTTTTTTTTTCGATTTAACCGCAGAACCGAAGAAACTAATCCATGCAGCAGTCAGAAGTTAGTTACAATGGGATTATTGAAATTTATTTAACGGGAATGGAATACAATCTTTGCTGCTAGTTGGTTTTTATTTTTGAGTTAAGCTGTTTCCATTTTTGCAGAGAGTTTGAATTTTGATTCAAATTTGGAAGGAAAATGTTCAAATATGTGAGTTTGAAACTAGAACGGAAGAAATATAATGTGGCATCGAAAAGAGTGATGGGGATCCGTTTTATTTTTTGAGAATACTGTTGGAGTGGTGACGTGTGTAAACAATGCGCTTTTTGGACCTCTTTTGTATAAATTAAGTCTGCCAAGGTTTGAAGAACTTAGAAATCGGGACTTTCGTTATATTTGTGAAAATATACACTTCTGACTTAAGGGCATAAACAGATTGGGCCTTTATCCTTTATCCTGGTGCAAAACTTCCACAAGAAGGTAACTGCTGAGACTTGCTCATGTAGGTTTGGAATACCCCTGTTATCAGAACTAAAATTTGAATTTGTCAGTTTTCTTTGGGTTCATAATATAAAATTGGTTAACGCTACCACCTGCATAGTTCACTGTTTCTTTGTCTTATTTCACATCAAGAGGATGATTTTATGATCGATCTTTCTATTTCAATATTATGGAGTATTCTTTTCCATTCCGCTGTCATTCTTATGAGGAATCAATGACCAGAAACATCACAACCGAAGAACACTCTGCTAAGGAATATTCACTACCGTCCGTCGCCCCCCAGGCCATTTATACAAAGAAAGGAAGCTCAAAACTAGAAAACAATTATTCACCGTACAATATGAGTTGGCATTTTCATAATTTTCATGACTTTTCGATCTCTTTCGTGGGTCATTTCGTTCATTGGCAAAATGCCTTACTTACTAACTTAACCGGCTCCAAATTCATGTAGGATCTCAGTTTGAGGCTGTCATGAAATTTCTGAAACAAATCTATATCTATACTAATATATAAAGTAAGACTTTTGTTTGTTTGTTGGTTGTATGTTTGTAGTCGATAAACTAACAAACAAACAAAAGTCCTACTTTATAAATGATGCACAATTGTTCTCCCATGCACTGATTGTACAGTAGGAGGTTCTGTAAGGAAAAGAAATAGTTAATAAGCACAAAAAACATTGATTTTTAATTTACTTACCCGAAATTTTGTTTTAAAATTCAGGAAACTGGCAGATTGACAGGCGAGGCGACATCAATTTTTTGAAATGTCTCTCTATTTTCATTTCATTTCATTTCATTTCATTTCATTTCCTTTTCATTCTTCCTTATTATATTTAAGGCTGAACTCCTACTTAAGCGTTTGGACCAAATCAATGTTTACACGCGAATTCTTGGGCACGATTTTCTGTGCAAAAGAAATTTTTAACTTCGATATTTTAAAAAGGCATGGATTTAAGTTTCCACAATCTACGTGCATGAAAATTTCGCATTATGAATATTGGTTTTCAAAGCGAAAATTGCATGCAAGTGTAGGTGCATTTGTTTTCAAATGGAAAACTGGAAGATTTCAAAACGGGTTTTCGAATGGAAAATAGAAAGTTCTTGAGGAAATACTCGGAAAACTCATTGGTTTTCAAAGGCAAATTTGCATCTAATTGTAAGTGCATTTGTTTTCAAATGGAAAACTGGAAGATTTCAAAACGGGATTTCGAATGGAAAATAGAAAGTTCTTGAGGAAAAACTCGGAAAACTCATTGGTTTTCAAAGGGAAAATTGCATGTAAGTGTAGGTGCATTGGTTTCCAAATGGAAAACTGGAAAATTTTAGAATGGAAAATAGAAAGTTCTTGAGGAAAAACTCGGAAAACTCATTGGTTATCAAAGGGAAAATTGCATGTAAGTGTAGGTGCATTGGTTTCCAAATGGAGAACTTGAAAATTTTAGAATGGAAAATAGAAAGTTCTTGATGAAAAACTCGGAAAACTCATTGGTTTTCAATGGGAAAATTGCATCTAATTGTAGGTGCATTTGATTTCAAATGGAAAACTGGATGATTTCAAAACGGAAAATTGCATGTAAGTGTAGGTGCATTGGTTTCCAAATGGAAAACTGGAAAATTTTAGAATGAGATATAGAAAGTTCTTGATGAAAAACTCGGAAAACTCATTGGTTTTCAAAGGGAAAATTGCATCAAATTGTAGGTGCATTTGTTTTCAAATGGAAAACTGGAAGATTTCAAAACGGGTTTTCGAATGGAAAATAGAAAGTTCTTGAGGAAATACTCGGAAAACTCATTGATTTTCAAAGGCAAAATTGCATCTAATTGTAAGTGCATTTGTTTTCAAATGGAAAACTGGAAGATTTCAAAACGGGATTTCGAATGGAAAATAGAAAGTTCTTGAGGAAAAACTCGGAAAACTCATTGGTTTTCAAAGGGAAAATTGCATGTAATTGTAGGTGCATTGGTTTCCAAATGGAAAACTGGAAAATTTTAGAATGGAAAACAGAAAGTTATTGATGAAAAACTCGGAAAACTCATTGGTTTTCAAAGGGAAAATTGCATCTAATTGTAGGTGCATTTGTTTTCAAATGGAAAACTGGATGATTTCAAAACGGGTTTTCGAATGGAAAATAGAAAGTTCTTGAGGAAAAACTCGGAAAACTCATTGATTATCAAAGGGAAAATTGCATGTAAGTGTAGGTGCATTGGTTTCCAAATGGAAAACTGGAAAATTTTAGAATGGGATTTAGAAAGTTCTTGATGAAAAACTCGGAAAACTCATTGGTTTTCAAAGGGAAAATTGCATCTAATTGTAGGTGCATTTGTTTTCAAATGGAAAACTGGAAGATTTCAAAACGGGTTTTCGAATGGAAAATAGAAAGTTCTTGAGAAAATACTCGGAAAACTCATTGGTTTTCAAAGGCAAAATTGCATCTAATTGTAAGTGCATTTGTTTTCAAATGGAAAACTGGAAGATTTCAAAACGGGATTTCGAATGGAAAATAGAAAGTTCTTGAGGAAAAACTCGGAAAACTCATTGGTTTTCAAAGGGAAAATTGCATGTAAGTGTAGGTGCATTGGTTTCCAAATGGAAAACTGGAAAATTTTAGAATGGGATTTAGAAAGTTCTTGATGAAAAACTCGGAAAACTCATTGGTTTTCAAAGGGAACATTGCATCTAATTGTAGGTGCATTTGTTTTCAAATGGAAAACTGGAAGATTTCAAAACGGGTTTTCGAATGGAAAATAGAAAGTTCTTGAGGAAAAACTCGGAAAACTCATTGATTATCAAAGGGAAAATTGCATGTAAGTGTAGGTGCATTGGTTTCCAAATGGAAAACTGGAAAATTTTAGAATGGGATTTAGAAAGTTCTTGATGAAAAACTCGGAAAACTCATTGGTTTTCAAAGGCGAAATTGCATCTAATTGTAAGTGCATTTGTTTTCAAATGGAAAACTTGAAGATTTCAAAACGGGATTTCGAATGGAAAATAGAAAGTTCTTGAGGAAAAACTCGGAAAACTCATTGGTTTTCAAAGGGAAAATTGCATTTAAGTGTAGGTGCATTGGTTTCCAAATGGAAAACTGGAAAATTTTAGAATGGAAAATAGAAAGTTCTTGATGAAAAACTCCGAAATCTAATTGGTTTTCAAAGGGAAAATTGCATCTAATTGTAGGTGCATTTGTCTTCAAGTGGAAAACTGGATGATTTCAAAACGGGTTTTCAAATGGAGAATAGAAAGTTCTTTTTGAGAAACTCAGAAAACTCTTTGGTTTTCAAAAGGAAAATTGCATTTATTTGTAAGTGCATTGATTTTCAAATGGATAAATGGAAAATTTTTGATTGGGAACTTGGAAAACTCTGCGAGAGCACGAAAAACTTCAAGACCTTAAATCAAGTCTTTGCATATAATTTGAATTGCATTGTTAAGTTTGTATGTCCGGTAGGGACTCTATATCCGCTCAATCCTCAATGCATTTTTATAAAATTTTCACTTTAGATAGGTATAGCCTGAGTAAAATCAAATGTTTGGGCCAATCTAACGTGAAAATCAGCAAAGAAGGGGGACAATCATAGTGGTTACTAGGGTAGCGCAAAGCGGGCAGCGGGAAGAGGGTATTGGCTTAACGGGTAGAGGGTAGCGGGCAGAGTAGTAGGGGCATACCAAAGGCTAGAGCTTTTATTTACCGATTGAGGTAGTACGAAGTCTGCAGGGTCAGCTAGTATTAAATAAATTCGAAAAACAAAATAAATCTGAAAAAAAAGAAAATATATTGGACTACGTGTAGACAGAAACTTCTTGCAAACATGCAAATTTGGTAGCACTGAGTACCGATTCGATTCGATTTTCGAAATCATATGTTCGATATTTCCAACAATCGTTTCTTGGGTTGGTATGACAACCATTTCCGTCGAGAAACTTTTTTTTTCAACTCAGCTATCGACGACGCCGGTCCAGTGGCACAGAAAACTAAAATTACAAAAAAAAGTATTTATATATATGACACCACAAGGTGTTACTTCTTTCTACCATCTTCAAGTAGGAGACAAAAACCTTTTAAATAAAAAAATTAAAAAAAAGACAGCATTTATAAAAAGAACAACAAAAAAATAAAGGGTAAGAGATTTTACAAAAATAAGATGTGTTAGTTAAAACAATAAAATTTTCAGCTTAAATATAAGCGCATTATGAATTATATGCATCATCGACTCTTGTAGACGATATAATATCCCTACTATAGTAGCTCTATAGAGCTCCCTTTTTCCCAAATTGACACAGCCTCTCAGCCCACGTAAGTTTTTGCATATAAATTAGTGAAACGTGAAAGGAAGCGTTCTACAGTGCGACACGTGCAGTGGGCTAAGATTACCCAATTTTTTATTAATATATGGACTGCTGTACATACAAGAAATAAGCAGATCTTACTTGAGTAAGGCCATCAGTGAATGCTCAAGTCCGGTTCAATACCGTGAGAGCAGTTTCATCGCGACCGTTTAGTCTAGAAGACATCGACCATAGAACAAAAAACAAACGCCGAAAAGACAAAAAGAAAAAAAAAACCCATTTTGATAAAGTTATAAATTACAATTATTTTTCTTGAATCTCCTGTTTCAATTATTTAATACCATATGAAAAAAACAAAAAAACAAAAGAACAAGTAATAACTATGTTTAGTATGTATGATTAATTCCCTTTAAAGTCCAATGCCTTAACCCAAAAATTTTGAATAATTCTTCTCAATCCCGAGTTGCAAAAACAAAACACACATAAGACACAAAAACAAAAAAATCAAATATCAGAAAAAAACCCATCGCTAGATCAACATCACATCAATGTGCGCACATCGTTGGATGCATCATTAGCCATCATATTGACATATGTTATGACCCATAATTAGGTCACGAAGCAACGGGTTTATTTCCTCATTTCCTCATTGCAATGTTTCGTAACATTATTGCAAGTTCAGCGATTGTGTTTCGACATCGTAATGAGGACAAGGGAAAACAACCTCAAAGTGCTTCGTCGGCTTTATTAGGTCATTGATTGGGTTTCAAACCAGAGGTATGAATTTGTTTTGATTTGTCGTGAAACAGAGATGAAACTAGCGAGTCGTTCAATTCGTTTAAATTAAATAATATCGTAACATTTTGGCGCAGCCGGTTCGCGAACCATTAAAAAAAAAAAACAAGTGATTAATTATTGAGAAAGAATACGCTTTGTATTAAAAAAAAACGTTAAATTGTGAAATAAATTGAAAGTGCCATAAAGTGAAAGTGACTAATTGAGAATCAAAATAAAGGCAACAAACCGATCAAAATAAGTATACACGGATTGCAGTAAGTGTTTTATTTTTATTCCATTTGTACCTAGAATATTATAAGTCATAATATTATACATTTATATTTCATAACTTTAAGTTGATGGTTCTGTTCTGTTGAAATTTCTGTTTTTAAACGTTAATCGTTACAAGTTAATGGCCAAGAGCGCAACTGAGGCTGAACTTAACGATCTGTTAGAAGAAATTGAAATCCTTAAAAAGGATAAAAAAGAATAGCGACGTCAACTTAAAGAACTAAACGAGACTCTCATCTCTGAACTGAAGGATCTCAAGTAGCACAAAAGTCAAAAATACACCAAAATATTTGGTGTATTTTTTGCATTTTCGTGATATGCATTTTCAATATAAAAAATACACTACTTTTCAGTGCAATTTTTGAACACTTAATTTTGATTTAGTGTAAAAAATACCCATGTTTTCGTACACAAAAAACACCGAGTGCGCAAAACTTGTACCGATATTTGGTATATTAATTTTGCAAGTGGCATAAAAATTGTCCTGGTTACTAGGATATAATATATTCTAGGAGTGTATACTAAACTAAAAACTGACAAGTAGTTTATTTTTTCAACCGGAAAAATTAAAAATGAATTAAAATTTACACCGTTTCTTATTTTTTGGTGCAAGATGTATCTACAAGAATTATAAATTAATTATATGATTGTAAGTGTTCACCTAATTAATTATAGACACATCATGAATGAATATGATTCTGAGTGCCTAATTTAAGAACAAAGCACATTCTGTCGATGGATTTTCGGTCCTACCCTGTCTAAAATTCCAGCGCCTCGAAAATTTTGATAAATTAAAGATTTTCTTATTGGATTCGAAAAAAATATTTCTCGAAAATTATGCTTTTTGATTTTTTTTTAAATTCCTTGCATATGAACTGTCTAAGACACCAGAAACGAGTCATAGTTAGGTCGATATATATAGTAAAATGATTAATAATTGTTATTATTTAAATATGGCGGCCACCTGAATTTCATTTTTTTCCTTGTATTCCTTAAAAAATATGGCCGTTGTCCAAAAAATACACCAGCTTCTGAATTCGGAATTAAAAATGAACCAATTTAAAAGAACTAGAAAAAAAATACACAATTGTAAAAGTTATAAGCAAATATGCTCTTTCGGTGCATTAATTTTGCTGAAAACTGTATAAAATATTCACTGATTTAGTTTAGTGTATTTCATTTATATATGGGTGTAAATCCTACACCAAAACATATTTGACGTTTAAAAATGGTGAATTTTATCTACCACACATAGTGTAAAAAATATGCTATGCTGAATCGATTAATTTTATGTACCATTAATGGTACATTATAAAAACAACTGAGAGCAGGTTTATTTTTTACACTAAATTTCAAAAGAAATGTTGAAATTTTGCACAGAAAATCCAATGGTGTGATTTTTATACCGGTATTTTTGATAAATACACCAAAATTATAAATTTTTTCTAAAATACACCAAAATTTTTGAATTTACACCAATTTATGCACAAGTGTGCTACTTGAGATATTTTAAATCCTGAAGTTTTTGTGTTGGTTAAATCTCAGTTGAGCTCTAAGTGGGGACAATTTCAGCGTCTGGAAACAACAGATGCGATTCTGACGGAATATATTAAAGCCGTGCAGAATTCAAGAAAGTCGCACACTAAGGAGTTAGAAAAACTGAGTCAACAGCTTCAAAAGTGTAATTACTTGCGTAAGGAGGCCGAAAAACAACTCCGCAGCAAGTAGCTGAAGAGGCTGACCAACAACTCGACCAGCTGACAAGTGAATTGAATAAAAGCTTGTCGGCTCAACAAGATTCTAAAAAGACATTATTTGGAACTGGTCCAACCTTTTTGCCACCAAAAACAACTATCCAAAAAAAATTTGTGAGTAAAGAAGTTCAAGCTTCTTTCGCAAACACACATACAGAACAGAAGGAAAAAGATAATACGCAAATCGTTAAAAGCCGTAGCAACAGCGAAATGAATTTTGACGATATTAGTAAGATAGTATCCAGGTTGGTTCCAGTTTTCTCTGGAGAACGGAATCATGAACTGTCTCGCAGAGTTTATGAATTCATAAACGCTTGCGAGTTGGCTTTAAAAAGTGTGGCACCAGGAGAAGAGCAGACACTTGTTTCACTGTTGACGACGCGGCTTGTGGGTGATGCCTTCGAACTGTTTCGGTTCAACAGCCCGAATATACAGACCATTTCAGACCTGTCTAAGTTACTGAAGGACAGTTATTTAGTCCCCAAGACACTGGACACGGTAATGAATGAATTTAAGATCTCGCACCAATTCATGGGAGAAGACATTAAATCATTCGCGAGGCGTCTGGGAACCTTGCAGGCGACAGCATATGAGATCATAGATGCTACATATCTGCCAAATGAATCAGGGGGTTTGAAAAAGGAAGTAGCTAACAGTGTTATAACAACATTTAAAGCAGCTCTTCGCCAGTATATGCTGACTAACCAAAGTGGTGACATCAGTATTCTGGCAGAGGAAGCGCGGAAAACGTCACTTCTTTTAGCACAACACCAGCAGCAGGTCAACAGTCAGTCAAGATCGTATTTCTCGCAATATCCGTTTCCAATGTCCCCACAACCATTGTCCGTACCTCAACAACAATATTTTTCTACACATCTAATGGGGGCCCATCCTTCTTTTTATGAAAGACCTTCTGTTCCACACACATCACACACTACACAACAACAATTCTTGCCATCTTTTCCTCAGACACATCAAACACCGCATCATCCTGTACAGGAAATAGAATCTAAGGGACAAAGACACGATTCTAAGGTGAAATGCGGATTCTGCGGTAAGGCTAACCATACTTACGCAGATTGTCGCATAAGGAAGAGTACACCTTATTGTGAATCCTGTACGTCCTATGGGCATTCGCCGGAAGTATGTCCGAAATCAAAAGTTTTTGCTGTTCAAACCCGTGTAAAATGTGCGTGGTGTGCCCGAGTGGGGCATACAGAAGATAAATGTTATGCAAAAACAAACATGGCAAGAAAGGAAAAGGGAAACTTGCTAGGGGCCAGCCTAAACAATTAGGCTGTGCCCCAGTAGTCGCCCCCACAACAAATAGTATAGTTAAATTAGACAAAGATGTTCGGTTTCCAGAAAAAGAAAAAAAAAACACCCAACACACAAAAACTGTGCAAACACAGAAAATGGGTTTTTATTTTTTGAGTCAAATAATGTGTTACCAAATGAATCGGTAAATAAAAAACGATCCTCTACAAAATGCACCACCAAATTCCTAATTTTTGAATGGTTAACAGTGGTAAGTTATGTGCTTTGGACAATAGGATTTAGGTTAACAAAAATTACGGAAAAAACCAGAAAAAATATATCACTGGGTTTTAATTATTTATCTTCTGCTATTCAGAATTTCAAAGATAAAACAAAAAAACCGAATTCAAAGGTATATCTCTTAAAAGAAAGTGATGTTTACGTCGAGCTCCCTATGCCCTTAGCTAAAACAGGTAAAGTTTTAGTATTAGTGGACACCGGAGCTGACACCAGTTTACTAAAAATGAGTGTCCTTAAAGATAGCAAAACTATTCGTAAAAAGGAGATAAAGGAATTAGGTGGGGCATTCGGCGGTAATGAAGTAACCCTTGGCACAGTCAGGGGGAATACATTCATATCAAAAGAAGGTAAATCAAAGTGGCACGTTATAGTCGGTATGAATGATATACCAGTCGATGGTATCCAGGTCGGGATATACTTTGGAACCATTCAGTTATCGATACCGTGACCAAAACTTTGAAATTTCTGAATAAAGATAAATCAATAGCCTCTGAATTTCCCTTAAGACATGCAGTTGATACAATCAACAACATGCAATGCTTGGTTCAAAACGCGCATTTAGGAAATAGGGAAGTTAAAGCCCGAACTCAAACCGTTGTTACGATAAAGGTCCCTTCGCAAATCCCTGAAATCCTTGTTCACTCCCAAGAACTATACCCAGGGGTATACTTGGCAAACACGGTAGTCAAAGTAAGGGATGGAGAAGTCCAGGTTCCGGTCTTGAACTCAACTACAAGAAATTTTTATCTAAATGAAAATTTTAGACCTAAAGTCACAAATTTTAACCAATTCAAGGTTCTGAACGAGAAGTCGCCGAACATCTACCAAATACATGGTGCAAAACCAGAGTGTAATAGGGTAGAATCTTTGCTAAAGGCATTAAATTTAAATCCTTCTCTAAATGTCGAAGAAAGAGCATGTATAGAAGAAATATGTAGCGAGTATAACGATATTTTTCACCTAGACGGAGATACGCTCAGCTATACAGACGTTCTTTCGCACAAAATACCGGTGCGGGTGGACCAAGGGCCAATCAATCAGAAACAATACAGATTGCCGCAAGTTGCTAGGGATGAAATAAACTCACAGGTTAAGAAAATGCTTGATGATGGGATTATTTCAACCAGTAAATCACCATGGAACTCCCCTCTTTTGGTCGTGCCTAAGAAATCAGGACCAGACGGGCAAAAGAAGTGGAGAGTCGTGGTTGATTTCCGCAAGTTGAACGAAGTGTCTGTAAAAGACGTTTTTACTCTGCCAAGGATAGAAGATATCCTTGATCAGTTAGGAAATTGTCGATATTTTTCAACTCTTGATTTGGCCAATGGTTACCACCAAGTCCTAATTGACAAAAAGGATAGAGAAAAAACTGCTTTTAGCACAAGTCTTGGCCATTATGAATTTAATCGAATGCCATTTGGTCTCTCGGGAGCACCCGCAACTTTTCAAAGGATAATGAATAATATCCTAACGGGGCTCCATGGCATTGATTGTTTCGTGTACTTAGACGATATCGTGGTTTACTCTGGGAATTTGAAGGATCATTGTAAAAAATTGGTAAATGTTTTTGGCAGACTTCGAGAAAGTCGTTTGAAACTAAATATAGATAAATGTAAATTTCTTTGTAGAGAGGTGGTGTACTTGGGTCACATCTGCTCTGAGGATGGTTCCAGACCGGATCCGTCAAAGACTAGTTGCGTGACCAGTTATCCACCTCCCAAGAACGTAAAAGAGGTCCAGTCCTTTATGGGATTTGTAAACTACTACCGCAAATTTGTACCAAATTTTGCAGCTATGGCTTATCCCATAAATAACCTCCTTCGAAAAACCACAAAGTTCGAGTGGAGTGAAGAATGCCAAAAGGCATTTGAAGACCTTAAAACAGCGGTAACATCCCCTCCGGTCCTAATTTACCCCGATTTCACTAAACCATTCATCCTAACAACTGATGCTAGTGGTGAAGCTTTAGGTGCAGTGTTATCGCAGGGAAAAGCAGGTGTCGACAAGCCGATTGCATACGCAAGTAGGTCTCTAAGTCCCTGTGAAAAAGATACTCCACAATAGAAAGGGAACTTTTAGCCGTCGTATGGGCGACTAAAAATTTTAGAACCTATTTGCTTGGGCGACCGTTTGTAGTCTATACTGACCACCAACCGTTGAAAGGAGTTTTCAACGTGAAAGACCCAACCACCCGTCTTGTAAACTTCCATCACAAGCTCTCGGTGTACGATTACAAAATCGAATACAAACCCGGGAGGAAAAATACAAACGCCGACGCCTTGAGTCGCATCTCATGGCCTGAGGGTCAGTGTTTAGCAGTAACTAGATTACAGATGGCAAGAGGGCAGGAGCGACGGTTAAGTGGTCAGGATATACAAAGCAATACAGGCAAGTGGATTTCGCTCTCGAACCCAGAAGAAATTCAAACGGTTTTGAGCGATTTTCATAAATCGGCACTTGAGGGTCACCAAGGCGCAAGCAGAACGTACCTACGCATCAGAAAACAGTATAGATGGAAAGGTATGAAGAGACAAATTCTTGATTACGTTAAGAAGTGCCCAGACTGCCAGAAAAACAAGAGTTCACCACCAACTAAGATGCCAATGGTAATTACTGATACTCCATTATTGCCTTTTGACAAGGTGTATATGGATATAGTTTGTGGGCTTCCCTTGTCCTATTCCGGGAATAGATACATTCTGACCTTTCAGGATGATCTGACCAAATTTATGGATTGCGCAGCGCTTCCAGATGCGGAAGCATCAACGGTAGCAAAAGTGTTCTATGAACAAATAATAACACGTTACCGAATACCAAAAGTGCTCGTAACTGACAACGGTGCTAATTTTACATCAAAGGTATTTTCACAAACATGTAAATTACTTGGTATAAAAAAAATGCATACCACGGCTTATCATCCTCAGTCCAATGGTTCTTTAGAAAGAAGTCACAGGCCATTGGCGGAATATTTAAGATCTTTTGTTTCCAATGATGAAAAAAATTGGGACCAATGGCTACGACAAGCTTTGCACGTGCATAACAACACCGTTCATTCGGCCGCTAAGTTGACACCTCTAAACGCTCTATTCGGTTTTGAATTCGAAATGCCTACAAATCTAAAAAGAAAGGCATCCCCACTCTATTCAAGTGACGACTATCCTTGCGTTCTGAAATATCAACTCGGTAAAAGCCACCAAATTGCCAATGAAAATTTGCAACGGGCAAAAAATAGAGCCAAACTTAACTATGACAAAAATGTAAAGTGCATCGCATTCCAAGTAGGAGAAAAGGTACTGCTCAAAAATCCCATTAGGAAAAGCAAATTTTCTGAAAAATGGGTCGGTCCGTACAGTATTGTATCCGTGGATAGTCCGGTGACAACCACCATAGAAATAAGGCGGAATAGTAACAAGAAAGTTCACAACAACCGCCTCAAACGTTTTTACGATTAATTTGGTTTTGCATTTTACGGTCTTCTTATTTTAATAACTATGTACATCAATATTTTACCAATTTGATCAATTTTACTAATTTTTCTTTTTTTTTACAGGACGGAACGAAAGTTAATAAATATAGTAAGATAAAATTTAATTTAAAAAATAATAAAAAATTAACGATTATTACGTTAAGCTTCAAAACAATTATTATTTTAATACATTAACAACAAATACATAAAGATCAAAACAATTATTATTTAATACATTAAGATTTAAAAACATTTACAAAATTGTAAGATGATGTCCAACATAATTTTAAGTACGTTTTTAGTAATTATTATAAGCGTAACTTCAGACCTTACCCCAGGAGCAGGAGGAGAAGACAAAGAAGGGTCACCGTTCATCATTCAAAAGCTGGACCAGACGTCTCCGATTTTTTTGGAACAGGTGGAACCAGTGGTTTTTTACAAAAAATACTTGGACGGTCCTTACAAAATTTACGCCACTAAATAACACTGCTGTACTGGAGATTTGCGAAAAAGCCGAGGAAAAACTGAACACGTTGTGTACCAAACATGTTTCAGAAAACTTCGCCACATATTGCAGACAAATAGTTCGGGCATCAGAAGGAAACATAGCCATTTTGAAGCAAAATGCTCAACGACTCAATACAGTTTTTCGAGGACAAAAGGCATCAAATCGACAAAAAAGAGCCTTGGATTTTGTCGGACAATTCTCAAAATGGGCGTTTGGTACAATGGATAACGAAGATTCTCGTAAGGTGTACAACCAACTAAGTACACTAAAACGGGATGACGATGGCACTTTCAATTTGCTACAGCATGAGGTATCCATCATCTCCTCGAATTACGAGAAGCTAAGCAGGCCAATAGCAGATCTCGCGGCCGAAATCGAGAATGTTACGTCAGGGTTGCAGTTGTTCAGTAACTCAATCGGACAAGTTGTCACCAATCTGTCTAGCGAGATAGACATTCTTCAGACAAAAGCTGGAATGAATGATATCGTGTCAGTTCTCACTTCAAAGATTGTGGAACTACAGCAACGCCAATCTATAGAGCTCTCAATTTTGGACGACCTGTACCAAAACCGACTGCATCCGTTTATTCTAAACGCCCAGAACGTCAGTGATATCGTCAAGAAGATGCCCCCCAATAGTAAAAATATATTTGGAGACCTATTAATTTTGCATCAAGCGGCAAAAACATCCGTTTTCTTTGACGGAGGATTCATTTTGGTAAAAGTGACGATCCCGCTGCCCGATCCAATGCTGTATAATCTACATAGAGTATACCCGGTTGCCTCTATGTTTAATGAAGAATGGGACCTGGTTCTGGACAATAAATACGACTACATCTCAGAAGCGGAAAACCACGCTTTCTTCGGGCTTCTAAGCCATGAGGACTTTGAAAAATGCAGCCTAGTGTCGGACTACGACGCTGAGTCAGAAACATGGATCTGTGGTTTCAACTCACCTCTACTTACGTCCGGAGCAAAACATTGTCTGGTGGAACTGCTGCAACACTCAAGGTCGTCATCCAGTTATTGCCGGTACGTAGCAGTCCCAGCGAGTGACGGAATTATGTTTAAAATGGTGGCGCCTAATCATTGGTTTTTCCATTTTAAGCACGTTCAAGTTTTGAACATTATTTGCTCTGGCGAACGTTTCCAAGCAACGCTACAAGGTCCCGGAGTGTTCGAACTAAATCGGCCGTGCGAGGCCAGCACGAAAGAAATGCTGATTGCATACCAACGAGGCTACAACACAAATCAAATTTTCAAACAACCCCTCGTCAACCATTCCGACATTCTGGAATTCCTAAGGAAACCATTTAAGGCCACAAACCTAATGCCAACTGTAAAACCGTGGCCAGTCAAGACTGGAGGTCACGAAACCATGGTCCGAAACATTTTGGATGGAAAGCGTTCCATTCAGGAGTTGGAACTGCATCTGAAGGTAATGGAAGCGGGAAGAAAATTAGAGGGTTTTAATTATGAAATCTCTACCCATCGATATTCCCTCTTATGTCTGATGGCAACAGTGATAGTTTTGTTTGGATTTATTGTTTACAGAAAAAAAAACCCAAAATAAAAACAGTCAACCTGAACCACGTCTCACCAAACACCCAAGGCGAAGATATTGAGATGCGAAGAAAAAAAAGGAGGGAGGCCCCTGACGTTCCAAGAAACCAAAGCAACCCCATCAACAATGTTCCAACGTACGCGTGCGTTTAAATTTTGGGGTAGGGCTGAGGAGACATAGATAAAAAAAAAATTAAATGAACGTAGATATATAAAAAAAAATAGATACACAAAATAAATGAACGTAGATATAAAAAAAAATAATTAAAACATACATGAAAATAAATTTAAAATAAGCAACAATAGGAAAAAATATAAAAATATTAGTTAAAATGCGATAATTAGCTTGAGGAAAAAATGTTGGTATATAAATATAATTAAAAATTCTTGTAAGTAAATCATATGTAAATTAATTGTGCACCCAAACATTATACTTAAGAATATAATATATAATGTAACTTTAAAATATAAAATCACGTAACAATAAGTAATATAATAAAATATAATAAAATAGTTACGTCAATATATCATATGTAATATTTAATTTAGATTTAGATTTAGATTAGATTAGATTCTTTATTTTTTCAAGTAGATAAGAGTACAAGTATAATTTAATTTTAGATTTACAAAGCATGGCTTTATAAGCCGTCTGCCGGGGGGAAAGTTCTTAATAAATTCAAAAAATAATATATCAATAGAAAAAAGAAAGTTGACAAGATTTATCTGTGTGAATAATATATTATGTATTATTAAAATTATATTACAAAAAAAACAACAATGAGAAATTAAGTTTAATAAATAACAAAAGAAAACAGGCTTTAAGTTTATTTTAAACAAGAACAAAAAAAAATAATAAAAAGTTATTTGTACATAAAAAAGGACTTATAAGAAAAAGAACTGCGAATTTAAGGTTTAAACAGAAAAGAACTGACGCAAAACAGATTCAAATATTCGTTACGGTAGTTTCTTCCATGAGATACAAAACGAATAAGTGGCTTCCAGCCTCGATCTCCGTTTAGAATGCAGACACATTCCTCCAAGGAAAGGAAACTAGAATTGAAGTAGAGTCTTCGGATTTCCTGGACAGAACGCTAGGAAATGTAGAACATCTTCATTTTCACCAAGGTTGATAATTAATTTAATAACTAAGAAATGTATAATTCTAGAACACTATGTAACTACAAAATATGTTGTTTAATTAAGAACCCATATGTGTAAAAAAAAAATAAGAGAATTTTAAATAAAAATAGTCAGGACAATATTCATATTTCTGGTCGAAACTTACTCAAAGGGGGGAGGAAATGTTATGACCCATAATTAGGTCACGAAGCAACGGGTTTATTTCCTCATTTCCTCATTGCAATGTTTCGTAACATTATTGCAAGTTCAGCGATTGTATTTCGACATCGTAATGAGGACAAGGGAAAACAACCTCAAAGTGCTTCGTCGGCTTTATTAGGTCATTGATTGGGTTTCAAACCAGAGGTATGAATTTGTTTTGATTTGTCGTGAAACAGAGATGAAACTAGCGAGTCGTTCAATTCGTTTAAATTAAATAATATCGTAACACATATACAAAAGTGAGTACACGTAATTTTCTTATCCTTATCAAAAATTATTGATTATTTTTGGTGTTCATGTATTGAAGAAAAAAATTGAAAAAAAATCTCATTTTATACTTTAATTATATAGTTAAGAATAATTTTTGTATGTAAACCAACTTAGTTCTAACATTCGTTAACATAATATGCCATGCAAGATCATTTCTATTATGTACAGTTTAAATAAGTAACCTTGAAGTAGAATCACCTGAATGACTGAAATTTATATAACGGGATTATGATCTTTAAGCTAACATAACAACAAATCAGACATACTTAACTTTGTTAGTGTAGTGGAGATTCCATGCGAGGTGAATTTTCAATCTTCTCTTCAATCATAAACAAGCAAAGCAAGCCAAGTACACAAGTGAGCTTTATAAAAAAATGGTTATCATTGTCATAGAATATTCAAAGAGCATAGAATTGTTTTTGGTTATCCAGCCAATCATAATTTGAGAATCGAGAGTCGTCAACTCACCACAGTAACTCTCTTAAAATTAGCAATTGCTTTGCTATTGCGGTTATGTTTATTTTTTTTTTTTTATAATAAGCACGCACTCAAGGGGTTTTTGTTCCCTTTTTATGCCAAAGCACAGTGCGAGCGTTAAGGAAAGTGGGATAGATGGAGAGGGTTTAGGATGAGGTGTCGGTTAACATTGGTCTTGAATTCCTGAACACTACAGTGACTGGGGAAGACAGAGTGTGGAAGAGAGTTCCACATTCGCGTAGTACGGCTAAAGAACGATTCTCTAAACATAACCGTACGTCCGAAGTTGGGCTCGAGGCTGAACTGATGGGCATTCCTAGAGGCGTGGGTATTACGGTTGAATATCTTAAGGTGAGGAATGCAACTGGCTATTTCACTAGAGCATAAACCATTGAAGTAACGGTAAAAGAGAGTGAGGCATGAGACATTGCGTCGATGTTCAAGTGACGTAAATGTCTCAACGATGGTAGGGTCACCAATCATCTTAAATGCTCTTTTCTGGATACTGTCCAGAAGACTTAAGTACGTTACTGGAGCACCAGCCTAAACGTGGGAGTTGTACTCAAGCTTTGGGCGTATGTAAGTTTTGTAGATGGTAGCCAGATCAGAAGGAGAAAAAAAGTTCTTGCATCGTCTTAAAAAACCTAAACATTTTGCGGCATTTTTGGCGACATCGCATATGTGATCATTCCACAGGAGGTGGTCGGTGATACACATACCGAGAATTTCGAGATGTTCGGTTTCACTGATGCAAGTGCCACTCATAGACAGTGGCAAGGGGGGTATATCTCGCTTCAACGATACAAGACAGCATTGAGTTTTCGAAGCATTAAACTCTAAGCGGTTTTTTATTCCCCATTGTACAATGCTGTTTAAGTCAGAGTTTAATGAGCTTATCATATTTAGCCGTTGCATATCCACATCCGAAGGGGAGGGATGAGAGTCTGGGAACGAATATGAAAAGCTAAGAGTACTATCGTCAGCGAAACAATGAATTGGATTAGAAGTTACAGACAAGAGATCATTTATGAAAATGAGAAAGAGGGTCGGAGACAAAACAGAGCCCTGGGGCACAACAGCATTTATTTTGTGGGTTTCAGACTTGAACCCGTCCAATACAACTTGTATAGAACGGTTCGAAAGAAAGTTTCTAATCCAGCGAAGGAGAAATTCATCAATACCGAAAGCACGCATTTTCGATAAGAGAGCCTGGTGCCAAACTCTATCAAATGCTTTTGAAATATCAAGTGCAACAATCTTACTCTCTCCAAAACTATGTAAAGATTTGTTCCACTGTTCGGTGAGATATGCCATCAAATCACCAGTGGACCTGTTGCTGCGAAAGCCGTACTGCCGGTCATTAAGAAGCTTTCGTTCTTCAAGATATTTCTTAAGCTGATAATTTATCAGCGTTTCCATGACCTTAGAAAGAAGGGACGTAAGTGCAATCGGACGATAATTGGAGGGAGAGGAGGATTCGCCTTTTTTGGGTATAGGCTGGACAAATGCTGTTTTCCAACTACTCGGAACGAGCCCAGAAGAATAGGATAGATGGAAAAGCTTACGCAAGGGTTTTGCCAGCGTTGAAGAACACCTCTTTAGAACAATAGCGGGGATACCATCCGGGCCAGCGGATTTGTGTATGTTGAGATCCTTTAGGACCCTCGCCACAGCAAGAGTGCGAAAGAAGATTTGTCCCATGGAATCATTGACGCGCTCAAGAACTGGCGGAGTCATGTCACTCTCTGGCAGCGAAGAGTTGGCGGCGAACTGCCTAGCAAAAAGGTTAGCTTTCGCAAGAGAGCTAACGACTGGAGTGTCATCATCAACGAGCGTTGGGACCGAGGAAGAAGAAGAATTCTTCATGTTTTTCACAAATGACCAAGAGTTTTTACTGCCTTTGGGACATTGCAGTATTTTTTGCCTTAGTTTTTGGTCATGTAAAAATTTGGTCCGTCGAATATGGACATTGCAGGCCTTCCTGGCTTGTTTAAACTTATTCCGGTTTTCCTCAGTAGGGTTGGCTTTGTAACAACGGAAACTTACCTCTTTAACCCTGATAACCTCTTTACAGCTCATATCAAACCATGCGTTCTCTTTGGGTCTGATGCTCTTAGCCCTATTCGGGATAAAAGTTCTCATTCCCAGAAGAATTAAACTTGTGAGCATATCCGCACTGGAATCTATGTCACTATCGAGGAAGCATAGTGACCAGTTAAAGACCCTGAAAAAATTATTGAGACCGTCCCAGTCGGCTTTCTCGTATTGCCAAACAGTTCTCTTAGGAGCTCTCTCTTTAACTGGGATTTTTTGACACGAGAAATTTGCGGATATGACGCAATGGTCAGATCGGCCTAGAGGCGATAATACACTTATTGTATATTTATCAGGGTCAGAGGTAAGGAACAAGTCAAGAGTGTTTTCTGCTTGGCCGTCAATGTCCGGTATTCGAGTGGGCTCGTTGACCAACTGAGCAAGATGGTTAAACTCAGCAAAAATCTCAGCACACACTCCTTCGGGTGTTGTCTTGCTCGAATGGAGAAGCCAGGAAGAATTGTGTACATTGAAATCGCCCGTAATAACGATTTCAGTGCGAGGATACAAGGAAACAATTCTTTGGATGGAGTCGCACAGTGAGTCAAATTCGTTAGAAGTTGAAACCCAGTGAAAATGGAGTAGGACAATACATCGAAAGGATTGAGGGGCTGCATTATATGACTGGGCCAATGTAGCAAGGAGGTGACACTCATGTCACTGTAAGATAAGAGATGCCGAAGCCTATTGGCTTGCACAGATAACATATTCCATCTTGTGTGGACGTGTATGTGTGAGGACAAGGAATGTGGACAAAACAAATACATTTATCATTTGGTTGGTAAATGTGACATTATTGATTGGCACGAATAATTTCTTTTTGGTTATTGTATGAAGTAGCAGCAAGATCCCCCCCATCCGACGAGCAGAACCGAGCGTCGACAAGCGTGCCACCCTGCTGCTAATAATGGGACTCATAACGACCAATCCCACTTTACAAGGCACAGCAGTTTTCTATCCAGAATAGTCCTTCGGATGCGTTTAACAATTGCCGAAACCATGCACTCTGGCATTAGTTACTTGGTCTCTGTACCGGAGGTTTGGTCCTGGTCCTGGTCGTCTCGAACCTGGGGCTGCGAAGATAAGACTTTCTTAGTTGGAGCGTTGTCGTCTATTTTCTCGATGTCGCCGAGCTAATGTAGTCGTCTTCACATGTTGGTACAGCTCTTACTGTTCGCAGTTGAACCTTCTTCTCCATTCGTATCATTTCCCCTTTTTTACTTATCGTCCAGCACTCAGCGCTGGTAAAGTCAAAGCCTTGTATAGTAGGCACTTTGTCTTTCCATGGAGGTATTTTGAACACAGTTGTTTTTCCAAACCGAAGAAGCAGTTCGATATGGCAATTTTTCGTCTGATCTCCACTAGGGTCTTTGTGGGATTGATGTTTGTTCCAAGGAAGTTGAACTCCGTAACTAGGTAGGTACCTCGAAATTGCTTATACCAACAGTGCCGTTTTGTCCGAGGTGTTGGACAGATGTTCATTAGTTTGTTGATTGTATGTACTTTGTTTTGTCCTCATTCACTTCAAGACCAACAAGCTTGGTGAAGTCCTCAAGCACAGCTCTTCGGGAGCGACCAATGATGTTTATGTCGTCCGCATAGTCTTGGAGCTAGGTGGATATTGTTACGGATCTTGTCTTAAATACGAAATGAGTAATGAAATAAGAACACCCTGTTTGAGTACGGAATTCGACAATGAAAAATCCGAAAATCGAAAATAAGATTTCCGCTTGCTGACGTTACGTAAAAACAGTGAGTACCAACCTACTGAAGCTCTCACTTACTACCGCCAAAACTTTTTTGAGGTCTTTTTCCTTTTTGACCGTCAAGCAATCAAGTCCTAAAGGTAAGGTACATTTTAAAGACTTAACCAGTTTAATCTTTTCTTATAAGTGCTTCCTTTTGAATAAATATTCATAGGTCAACGTGGTCATTCTTGTGACCATCGACTCAAAGACATAAAGTCTACTCAATAAAGAAATAATCCAATAGGTTTATTAAGAGAGTCAAACACCTGCAAAGGAATACTTAATAAATTGCACGAGGTAAGCCCAAATATGCTATAAATGTTTAGCTTAATTTATTATTTTTAGGAAAAAAATAATATTTCTTTATAAAACTAAATTATTACTGACATATAAATTAAATAATTTAATTTAGCATGAGTGCGTTATATATAAGAAAATCATGTGTGTCAAAAAGAAAAGAGTCGGAAATAAAATATTATGAAATTAAGGTGCTTCTGGTCACCTGGGGAAGTCGCAGCCAAGATTTCACCACGATCATTTTATCTCGAAGGCCAACAGCATACGAAAACGAAGCAACGGCACTAAAATTCAAGGCCAAGTTCAAGCTCAGTGCTTCTCATTCCACCAAACCAACGCACGGTAGAAGGGGCAAAATCACCAACACTTTACTCAATAGCGGCACTTTTCCCGAGCGAAGGAGGCCCTTGTCGTAGAAGCCCACTGTAAAAATTAGGCGACTGGAAGTCAGTGTGCTCAAGTCCGGGGATCTAATCGGCTCGCTCAAACTGACGAAAAGTATTGTGGCGTGGGTAAAGGTCGGGAGGAAGCAAAGTGGTGCAACCGCGTGGGCGATTGTCTCGTGCACAGTGCACAGTGTACACTTTTAATGCGGTAAAAAACAGTGATAGAATTAGTTTGGCTAAATTTTGTCTAGTGCTTCCGTCGTACGAAAACAGAAGTCTTCGAGAACATCAGCCCCTGGGTAATTGTGCAAAATCTCCGAGTAAGTGGTAAGTCCCCATAACAAATACATATATTACAACAAATACATATATCCAAACTATATCTACAATTACTTACCTATTTGAACTACATTAAAATGATTAACTAAGCTAAGAATCCTAATCGTAACTTATACATAACTAGCCGACCCGCGGGACGTCGTACCCGCATTCCATATATGTTTTCCGAAGGACTAAGAAATTATGTAACTGTTTTTTTTTTTTTTTTTTTTTTTTTTTTTTTTTTTTTTTTTTTTTTTTTTTTTTTTTTTTTTTTTTTTTTTTTTTTTTTTTTTTGTCTTTAAAAGGAAATGTGCAAGAGATGAGTACACAGTCGAATATTTATTCAATATCTAGTTATAAGCAAGGTATAAATCGAGGATTAACATGTCTGAAATCTTCTGTCAAAACACCAGCAAATTCTATTCTGAAAGCGCCCAATGACTAAATTAATTACTGAACATTATAATTTTTGCATTTTTTGGTTTTTTTTTCGAATCTTGAAAAAATGGCCAGCATCTCAATCGTGGCCAATATCTTGGCCTAGGAGAAAAATAATTTGGACAGCCTCACAGAAGATCCATACATATACATTATACATACATACATATGTGTTGTATGTACATATGTAATTCGTTCCGTGCGTTGTAGAGAATTTTTTTAAACTTACCCTTCATGCACTTATTTTATTCCAGTTACATAGGTACCTACCCTACATATGAACATAAATCTCATTTGCTTTCTTGCTTTCTTGAGTACGCCCGCATCTGCTTTGCTTTCGTCGTTGTTTAGAAAACAACAAATTTTCAATTATAATTTTTTTTTTCGATTCGAAATCATTTTCAAGCAAAATTAATTACTTAGCTTAATTTTTTTTTTTTTGTAGTGAGCAAAGTATTATTTTTTAACATTGGCACCGTTTGTGATGTTTTCATTGTTTTTAAGATGTATTCTGCTATTCGGGGCGGAGACAAATCCAACGAATCAAAAACCATGAAAATTGGTCCAGCAGATCTCGAGTTATAAGTGTTGTAACAAACACGACTTTCTTTTAGATATACCTATAGATATACATTTAAAACGTATAATTACAACACAAGCCCAGATTAAGAATACAAATGTTTAACGACGTAGTCTACATATTTTGAGTTTATAAATAAATGTCAAAAATTGAAACAACAATGTTTTAAGTCGGCCATCATGGGCGTAAGTGGGGAAGATTGTAATGCCAACCAGTGTGATGTTTTGTAATTTAACCCAGTGAAACAAATTAGTGACAGCTCAATAAAGCATAAAAAGTACACGAGCTGTCAAGGCGTTAGCAAGAGCTACAAGGGAGCGAATAAATCATGTACTTTACAGGCCGACTCCACTAGAGATAATTTCTCTCAGAATACTCATCCTGACATGAAAAGTCTAAAGACAAGTTTTCATTTGTTGTTGTTACAACGCGACTCCATTAGACTTTTCATGTCAGGATGAGTATTCTGAGAGAAATTATCTCTAGTGGAGTCGGCCTGTTAGGTTCGACATAACACTTGTCGCTCGCGAAGCTTGATAGAATGAGGGAGATGAGTTCGTCTGCAGTCCGAAAGCTCAAAACTAGGCATGATGTAAGATTTATCTTTTGCACAACCAGATGTCCGAGAACAAGAACCACCCCGAATCCGACTTCACCTAGCCGTGAACACACAAGCATGCCAAGGTCGTTCTCGAGATTTCCGTAGAACAAAAAGTCGTAGCAATATGTCGAAAATAGTGTTTTCCGTGTTGGTGGGTTTCGACTTGAAATTGGTTGGTTTTTTCCTGGATTTACCTCTGTGAATATTTGGCCTATCGTTGTTCTATCCTGGCCTAAAGCACCAGTGGTATACGTGCCGATTGAAGTGTTGCACAATGGTTTAAGACGCTCACACAACACGTTGTATAGGAGTTTGTACGCAACAATGAGCTATAATATGCCTCGGTAGTTTTTGCATGACATAGGATCGCCTTTTTTGTAGGTGGGGCATATTGAGCTTATAGACCGGTCTGCGGTCAGCGGAAGAATACATTCCTGCTACACTTTGTTTATGACCTGCTGCATGCGGTTCATCAAATTACCTCCTCCGCTGATATACCATCCGACCCGGCGGACTTATTATTTCTTAAGCTTTTGGATAGCTCTTTCTACCTCTTCTGCTCTTCGGTGCTGGGGAGCTGGGACTGGATCTTCATTGACTGGTCTCGCTTCTCTTACATCAGTGACTCGCTCTGCATTGGCAAAATACATTCTTGTGAAAATTACAGAATTGCGATTTTTCGCCACCGATCACAGCGTGGGAAAAGAGTGAAATTAACTCAATTTCATTAAGACTCCTAGATGTTTTCTAAGCTATCTGTTTTGTTGTTTGTTTCCTTCTTGTTGTTTAATCAAGAAGCGGCTCATGATAGCTCTGGCGGTATTGTCGATGAAATCTTGTATAGTCAGTCCTCTATGGTCTGCGTGTTGAAATCCTTGACTCTTTTTTTCTTCCGAGATCCTCAATCTTAGAAACAGTCACTGTCATTTTCGATGTCTTGAATTTCTTGGTCCCTTTATTTGCTGACCAGTTTGCATTTTCTCCATTCTTTTTGTCTACCTTGGGATATGCATAATGCCTTCTGACTTATCAACCTGTTAAAATCACGTTATTGAGGGTACTTTCTTCAAGACAGAATTTGAACCAATATGAGACTGATGTTACAAAATCAGTTCAGCCAGCAAAATCATTGCGTTCCACAACAATTTGGCTTTGATTTGTGCAATTTCAATTAACATACAAGCACTTGTCTGCTGTCGTGCGTCAAGTCGTTTAACTTTTGGTTCATTTGCATATTAATTTTGAATTCAAATCAGTTGAAGAATCAAAAGTAGAAGGTCCTTTGAGAGATTTCCGCCATCAAGAAAAACAACCTTTTGCGCCACACAAAATCAGAAAATGCTTCATTTCATTTTAATTATCTGCATTTGCACTTTTGGCATCGACATATCCCACAGACGACATAACACACACACAAATCAAGTCGAATACAACAACAAAGCACAAATCACTGAATAATTTTAATTCTCGCTTGAGTCGTATGTTTCTGTTTGAAATTCCATCAGCGGAGAGCACTTTTTAGCCGAATCGAAAACATGTCCTTAAATTCCTTTTACCTCTCAAGTTGAAGCGTTTGAGTCTTTCCGTATATCAGAAAATTCAATTACTGACATGGCTGAAGAAAGATGATGATAATCAGCCAGCAGTCAGGAGGGCGAGAACAAGGACGACAACATCAACGACGACGACAACGCGTTTGATATATCAAAATGTCACGTTGCGCTTCATTGACGAGCGTTTGAGTGCATGCACAGCAAACAGAGTTAGTAGTTAAAGTTCGAATCATCCTTATAATACCAGGTTCCGGAAAACTATACAGGGTGATTCACGAGCGTTGTGCCAAAAAGCTAGAGCGTGTAGGTTGAGTTGAGACAAGAAAAAAATCGTATGGGAGGGGGGGGGGGTCTATTCCCCCCGTTTAGCCGGGAGGGGCAATTTTCTGAAAAATTGACTTATTTTGTAACAAAAAATATTAAAAATCAACGGCTTAGTTTACAACACCGTGCTTTACCTTTCTGAAAAGCTAAAAACTTCTTCTTTCACTTTGTTATTAAAATAAATTGTTTCAACGAATAGTTTTAAAAAAATAAATTTTCAAACTCAAAATTTTCAAAAAAAAAGCCAAAAAAAAATTTTTTGAACTAATTTTTTTCAAAATTTTATGTAATTAAGTACTAATTTTGTTTTAAAATTTCAATGCCTTTGTTAATTTTTAGTCGAAAACAGAAAACCGGATGCAAAAATGTCTTTTCGTTTTTAAGAAATTAAGAAAAAACCAAAACCACTTTTTTTCTAAAAAAATCTTCGTTTTTATTTTTACCTATCTGGACATTTAGTTTAATTTATAAGTTTAATTTACAAATTTTATTTTTTGTAATTGGAGTTTTATGACGACTCAATAAAGTAGAAAAGTATTCGATTTTCAATGGATTAACCATTTTATTCATTGATAACGTCTGAAAACTGACCAGCAATTTTTTCTTACTATACCTGGGGCCGCGGCCACTCGCCGGCGAAGGGTTCTACCTGCTGGGGGCTTAAGATAATTAAACCGCAATTTTTCTTGAATGAAAAAACAATTAACAACCTAAAGGTTAATAAAAGGCATCGCATATTTACTTAACAACCATTTACAATTAAAATATTAATTCATCAACACATAACAATAACAAACTCATATGTTCGAGAAGAGTTAGCGGACAGGAACTTCTGCTACGGTTTAACTTGTTGTCGAGATCGGGAAACCGAAAGACTCTACGCTGAAATATATCCCAATAGATGGCGCCCAAGTCGTAGCATGTTTTCAAGAATCCGCCGACGAGAGCACGGAGAGCTAGAAGTGAAAGGTCAATGGCAGACGTTTTCAATGAACAAAATGATTAATCCAGGGAAAATCCAATACTTTTCTACTTTATTGAGTCGTCATAAAACTCCAATTACAAAAAATTAAATTTATAAACTAAACTAGTAAATTATACTAAAAGTCCAGATAGGTAAAAATAAAAACAAAGATTTTCTTAGAAAAAAGTGGTTTTGGTATTTTTTTTAATTTCTCAAAAACGAAAAGACATTTTTGCATCCGGTTTTCTGTTTTCGACTAAAAATTAACAAAGACATTGAAATTTTAAAACAAAGTTAGTACTTAATTACATAAAATTTTGAAAAAAATTAGTTCAAAAAATTTGTTTTGGCTTTTTTTTTTCAAAATTTTGAGTTTGAAAATTTATTTTTTTAAAACTATTCGTTAAAACAATTTATTTTAAAAACAAAGTGAAAGAAGAAGTTTTTAGCTTTTCAGAAAGGTATAGCACGGTGTTGTAAACTAAGCCGTTGATTTTTAATATTTTTTTTTTACAAAATAAGTCAATTTTTCAGAAAATTGCCCCTCCCGGCTAAACGGGGGGGAATAGACCCCCCCTCCCATACGATTTTTTTCTTGTCTCAACTCAACCTACACGCTCTAGCTTTTTGGCACAACGCTCGTGAATCACCCTGTATATACGAGGGTATGATCTCGCATCCTTTCAACATGACTGAGCCATCATCATCAGCATTATAGCTAACAATAATTGCTGCATTAATTAAGGACTAAAATCTCTGTTCTTCTCATGATTTACACAAACACACACACAAACAAATAAAGGGTGTCTTTTGCACTTTGCTCCTCAAATATCCTTGATGCAAATTGGCTTTGGCCATAGATATTATTGAGAACTCTTAATAAGTAGTCACAGGATATATAGAAACAGCAAAAAGAAATTCCCTTGCATATTTTTCGCTTGTTATCCTTCTTCTTGTATTTGTTGTTTGCACACACATATCATATCCCCATCGTCGTCCTTCCCATTTTTGTAGTGCCCTAGACTGGAAGTAGAACAGAACAAGAATGCTCGTCTTCATCCTCACATAATCAAGGATACAATAATTGATGAGATAATGATAAAGGAGATCCTTATACTGCACAAACATCCAGCACGATGGATACTCCTTCACAAAACACACATAACTATAGTCATTGAGTTACATACACCAGCAGCAGCGAAGCGATACTTAAGACTCAAGATATCCTTTTATAACAATTAATTATGACCGTGTGCCAAGGTTTTGGTCCTTTCATTCGTCCTGTTCGTCTTGCTGGTCTTGGTTTGGCGATTGAGAGATTTGTAATGAAGATGTACAATTATAATGAGTGGGATCCCCGAATTAAATCAATATAATCATACAGTACGACGTCGGTCGTCGGTCGTGTCGGTTGTTGATGGATTCCGAAGGTAGAGATTAGAATTCGATTCAACTGGACATTATCGCTGAGATGGCTCAAGGATCAATGTCTGCCTCCCTTCGAATCTAAATGAAGACGAATACGATTTGTGTGTGTGCTTCTGTTATTATTAAGCGGATAGTTTCGCGAACTACATTAACAGGATATGTGTTTGTAAACAGAGATGATGATGATATGGCAGTGCGAAGGAAGTTTGGATGAGTTGATAGCAAATATTTTAACTGATTATTGAAACTGAGGAGCGATCAGATTAGAAGGTATACACATGTTTGAAGAGTTATGAGTATATGAATTAGTGTTAGTGAAGAGGAAGAGGATATGAGTAGGATTAAGGCATAAGAGGAAAAGTGATTTGATTTAATCGAACAGGTGGTGTATCGTGTTCAATGTCTCAATATTATTTTGGGAAGTTTTGGACCTCTTCAATGTAAACAAAAACTGATTTGAGATATTCCACTGTTGTCACGTCGTTTGAAATTGGATTACAAGGCTTTCCAGATAGAAGCTCTGTTTACTTTAACTCCTATGTGTAGATTGATTTCACTGTTTAACCTCAGCGGTTCGACCAAACCGTCAGCTTTCATATGACACAACGATCTCCTTCGCGGGTCAATTCGATCATTGACAAAATAATTTTTTTTTTGAAAATTACAAAAGTGCAGTTTTTCTCCACCGGTCGCAGCGCCATGAATTAAATGATCCTCGTTTTGATTTCCCTTTTCAACATTTATATAATATGTATTCCTTGAAGTACATAAATAAAAAGATTACGTATACGCCCCATAGTCCCCAGCTGTTAACACTTTCCATAACTTACAACATCAAAATTTATCAAACGGAGTCTGAACTTCCCAACACCGTGTTATTTACAATTCTCAAAACTGATTTTTCGCGTGGCAACGCCATTAAGCTGCCAATTATCCACCTTAAGCAACAACAGGTTAATCAGCTCTCGTCCTCATTACATACTCAAAGATTCATCAGCATATTCTATTGTGTTTAAGTTGCTCACCTCAACGTCACTAAATATTGCAGCGTTGAAATACACAAAGTGTGTGTTTAAAGAGTGTGACGGGGGGAGTGTGGATTGAAAGTCAAACTAACTTGCAAGACGATAAGGAATCCAATCCAAGAAGCAAAACCAAATCAAAATTCCAGCTCCCTTTCGTTAAGCGAAGCAATCGGGTTGTGTATCCTGGCATGAACAAGGGATTAACAAAGAGGGCTTTCTTACGTTGATGTGTATTCACTACACTTTCTGGGTAAACTGGAAATTGCATGCAACAGAATGCTTGTATCTTAACTTTGGCTATGGTAGTATGCAGCTATTTGTGATGCTGCACAGAGTGAATTAATTATTTAATTTGATTTTCCATATTGACTAACCTAACCGCCCGCCCGTTCGTCCCCTCAATACACTTTGCCTTCTCATCGTCATCACCATCAGTCTTTTGGCCTCCGAAAAGCCTCCTCGTTCATTCTTGCTTGTGAGAAAATTTAAATTGCTCTCAGAGGAGCAAAACATACATGACACACTAGACGCTACCGAACTGCATGGAAGATTGCTTTGCTGGCACGTAATAAGCATTTTATGTGGGGAAGATTGGTTAATCACCAGAAATTTAAATTCTGGAGGTGGGTAGACATGTTTCGGTGGCGTTGTTTGTCGTCTCGTTGCTGATGAGTTTCTTGCTTTTGTTAAAAAACTATAGAAGAAGCTTAAAGGCTTCGTAGGTTTGTTATTTTTTTTTTAGAGCCGATTTTTCAATCGTCAGATAAACAAGCAGATAGTGTTTATTCGACAAATAACAAAATATTGGATTTTTCAATCGTCAGATAGACTTTATCTGAAGAAAAACGCTCTTATTTATTCGACCGATGAATACTCAGATAAATTTATTTGCCAGTTTGTTACTTTTATTTTTGTTCGATGATTGAAAAATCGGCTCTTAGTTGATTAAATATAATCCGAGCGTTGAGTGTCACCTAAGAGAGATTTCTTCTGATGTCATTTACAACGTTCAAGGCTGGAAAGGTCTACCACTGGTCAAATAGCAACACTGAATCAGATCTTGGAAAAGACCCAAAAGAAACAAGACCGCATTTGATCAAAATTAATGGGATAAACTCTTAACTAGAGACACGATCTTTCAAAAGTCCAATCATGAAGCAGGTAGAACACCGTAGGAGCAAGTCGCTAGGTTGGGCTTTATGGTCAATAAAAAACGGAAATCAACCCCGGGAACTTGGGCAAAGTGTTCTTTAGAGCAATCGAGGTGTCTACCTGCAAACTGTCATGTAAAGATGATCTAAGCTGCTTCAAAGGATAGTTGTTGGGTACTCTTTGACCTTGTGCGTGGCACTTGCATCAATGGGACAAATTCAAAAAATTCAGGAACAATGTACACCGACACCTCCTTTCCAACCCTTTCAAACTTTTAACTGTGTAAGTGCTAAATAAAGGGTATACATAATCCCTTGGCCTTGATTGGGTACGAATTATAAAAAAATATCGTACTTCACGAGCTGTACACTGACGTACGAAGGACCGAAAAAGTTTGACTCCAACCATTGAGATGATTGGGTCATGTTGAACGAATTTACAATAATGCTGATTTATAAAGGTCACTATAAAATCAAATAGTTAGCAGGTAGAACTTTACCTTGCTTACTTACTTAAGGTGGCACTTCAGTCCGTTATAGACCTGGGTCTCAATCAACAGTCTCCGCCAGCCAGCTCGGTCCCTAGCTAGCTGTCTCCAGTTTTGCACTCCAAGTAGCTTGAGGTTCTCTTCCACTTGTGTGCGCCACCTGAGTCGTGGTCTTCCTTTCCTTCTGCGTCCCTCGGGAATAGTGTCGTAGGCTTTCCGGGCCGGAGCATTGGTGTCCATCCGCTGACCGAGCCATCTGAGTCTCTGGACCTTGACCCTTCTGGCGAGGTCCTTGTCGTTATATAACCCGTAAGGTTCTGCCTTGATTCTCAAAAAGGCGCCATTGACATCACGCTCTGTTCTTCCTATTATATCAATACCGTCGGCGTATGCAAGAAGTTGAACAGGCTTTTGGAAGATAGTGTCTGTGGTGTTGACGGTAGAGTTTTGGACTATCTTCTCAAGAACGATGTTAAAGAAATTGCATGACAGTGCATCGCCTTGTCTGAATCCTTTTTTAATATCGAAAGATTCCGTAAGCTCTCTGCCAACCTTGATGGCGCAGCGTGAGTTCTCCGTCGTGCATCGTTTTGCACAAGCAAACGAACTTGGTAGGGAAAAGAGAAAATAGGTCGATGGTTCATTTTCCTGGTCTGAAGCCGCATCGAAAAGGACCAATCAGATTGTTGACGAAAGGCTTAAGACTTTCACATAATACGGCAGAGAGGATCTCTTAGAGATGTTAAGTAGGCTGATTCTTCTGTACTTGGCGCTGTTAAGATCCTTTTTCAGGATCGGGCAAACAGTGCTGAGGTTCCATTCATAGGGCATGATTCTTGCGACCATATCTTACAGAGATGATTTGGTGCATGCTCCTATCTAGATAGTGGCCTGCTGCCTTGAACAGCTCGGCAGCTAGACCATCTGCTCTAGCGGCTTTTTTGGATTTCAGCCGTGATATTGCTGTTTTCACTTCTTCTAGGTCGGATTCACGGAATTGTTGGCTATCATCGATTGTTCGTCCGATGAAAGGCTCCTGCCTGACGGCGGGCTTTTGTTTATCTTCGCCGTTAAACAGTCTACAGAAGTGGTCTTTCCAAATCCCCAGCATTGACTGCTATTCTACTATGATGTTCCCTTGTTTATCTCTGCAGGCATCGGTTCTTGCTCGATGACATTGAGCCAGCTGTTTTACCTTCCAATAAAACCTCCGAACTTCATTCCTGCTGTTGGCTCTACCAACATCCTCGATCTGACGCTTCTTATGCTCACTCTATTTTTTCTCCTGAGAAGCCGGCGCGGTGTTCCTCTCTCCTCTTTTACTCGAAAAGCTCACGAGCAGCTGTATACCTCCTGCTTGGCTGCATGGGCCTGCCTGCATTCTTCATCAAACCAGGGGTTTTGTTTTTGTGGCTGTGTGAGACCTAGCACATTAGAGGCAGCATCTCTAACTGCTTCGAGACTTCGAGATGTTGGCGGCACAGGACTTCTTAAGAGGTTATTTGAACCTCTCAGACGTCGAATTTTCCTGAAGCATTTCCTTGTTTTGGCCGTTGTAAGTATATTCGTAGCACTACCTTGGCTACGATGTTCGAACATCTAGAATGCTGGACAAGTGCCTTCCGTCGATCGCAATGTGATCAATTTGGTTGACTGTTGATTGGTCAGGAGATCTCCATGTTCCCATGTTCGCCCCACATCAAAACCGATTAGCCTGAATCCGTTGTCGGAAGTGGTGTCGTGCAGGCTGTGCTTTCCGACTGTTCCACCAAAGATGTCCTCTTTTCCCAGCTTTGCGTTAAAATCGCTGAGGACAATTTCCACGTCATAGCTAGGACATTGCTCATATGTTTTGTCGAGGAGCTCGTAGAAATCGTTTTTGGTGTCGTCCTTTTTCTCAGTCGCAGTTTTTCATCCTCCTTTCGCCCGGTCCATCTGATCGCATTTCCCGAGTGTCGGTAATGTCTGCTTTGTAGCAGTTGAGGGTCTGCACCAATTGTTCGGCAGCACGCACGGGCTATTGCTAGAACTCTACCAATAGCCCTTTAAATCCATGGTTTCCTTCTACAACTAACGACTTCTAGTGCCAAGATTGTTTTTATTTTAAAGCGAGTGTTATATTTGTTTTTTATTCAAACAAAATAGGGCGAAGAGATAAAACAAAAAATATGCAGACCTCTTCACGTCTGCAATTAAAATGTTTCCAATCGATAAGAATTAAAAATGAAAAAAAAGCAACGAACAAAAATTATTCCAAACAAAGCTTTGAAGTTTCTTACCTACTTCTTTTTTTTTGCATCAATCACAATTCAAGACTTCAGCACCTTTTTTCCCATCTCTCCAACAATCTAAAAAAAAGTACCTATTCTTAATTAATAAATTCACCTTTCAAGCCAATTTAAAATGGTAGCCACAAAAAAGTAAAACCAAAAGGTCATCCCCATCACGATTAAAAATTCAAATTTTATTCAATTCATGATCTACGGTGTAACCAGGTCCTCTTCTCTTCCAGACCAAACGCTACCGATTCTTCAATCATTGAGTTATTTTAACACCCCTTAAAATATGCCACGAAAGTTAAAAAAAACGTAAAAATTAATAACGAATTCAGTTAAATTGCTCCATCCCGTGATCCTTTAAAAGGAGTTAAAATCAAAGTGAAACGAAAAACGAAAAAAAGAGATCTGGATTATTATTAAAAATACCTCCCAAACCAAACTGAAAGAAAAAAAAAGAAAAAAAAAACAAAAAGAAACAGAAACATATATGGAGCAGCGCAAGACCGCTTTGTAATATCCTTTCATCATATTTTAGCATAACGAATTATAATAATTTTGAATGGTTTTCATTTTTCTTTTTTCAAACCTGCCATAAAGCTTAACAGCGACTTGCAACTCGTTGCTCCATTTTTCCCCTTTTCAATCCCTTCTGGATGTCCTTTCTTTTTTCGTGAACAGAAAAACACACTTTTTGGCGTTCTAGAATATACGCCCGGTTGAAATAATGAAGGAGGAAAAGCAAAAAAAAACCGAAACATGTTTGGAGTAAAAAGGTTTACCCTCTGCAATAATTTTTAATAATTTTTTTTTTCATCTTTTGGCGGGGAAAAACAGCTACAAACGCCTTTTGCAGAGAAAGGTGTTTACAAGATTTTTTTCTATACGTGTTCCACCTTGTTAGTTGCGGCTTTGTTTAAGACTGAAATGAGAATATGATAAACCGACAAAAAGAATGGAATTTCTGTTTTAACAAGTTGTATGCTGTTTTTGTTGACGAATTGTGAAAGCTTTAAACCCCTGCTTTTTGTTTCATGGCAAAGGACTGTGTTAAAAATTGTAGACGAAGTCCATTCCTACTTCAACTTTAATTCCATTTTTTTTTATTTTGGGATTCTAGTCAACTTTTTAGCACAATCCACCACTGTTCGATGAACTTTTGTTTTCATCTGGGGCATAACCTATATCCGGTCATGACCTCCTTCATCCCGACCGCTAGCCGACACCATCTTATTTCGCATTTAAAGGCCTTGGGCGTCCTTATCTACCCCTTCTTCCTGTGCAATTTTGGTCTGTCGCGCTGTTTCCTCCTATGAATTATAACGCCAAGAATTTTCCGGAGCAGTTCCTTTTTGCTCATTATGAGCTAGACTTCTAGTCAACAGGTACCAAGCTTAAATTTGTTCATTATATCTACTTCGTGATAGATTTGACTAAGTAAAAATCTAGTTGATGATGAAATAATCTGAAGCAACACAAATTAGGACCCATCGCGCTTTTACAGAACGGCTTCAGGCTTTTGGAAAACTTATTTCTGCGTTCTTGTTGGGGTTCACAACTGATTTGTACAATCCTTATGTTCTATTCGCCTGTGATGCTTTCTCCAAACTGTTTCCTAAAGAAAAACGTTTGAGAAGACATATTGCTCACTTATTTTTGAGGCTTTATCCCCATCTCCTTTTCAAAACAACCTCAATTCACTCTTAATTCTCCTTCTCGATGTTCATTTCTTTTCATTGCTTGGACTCTCCATCTTCTTTTCAAACAGTTGTCACCACAAACAATGAAAAAGACTGACCAAAACGCTTTATTACTTAATCCGCCATTCTTTTCCGTCTTATTATTATCATCCCACAACGTGCTGAAGCGCTTTTTTTCTTCTGGAGGAGTAGGTACTCGTATGTTGTAACGAGTAGGCACAAGGGAACAAAAGAAACTTAAAGAATCCCAATTTCTCTTTATTTGTTTCCAGTATTTCAATTTTGCACAAAAGACCACGACAATAATAAGGATTGTGTTACACATCAGTCCAAGAGATAGGTCTTCTGGGGCTGTTTTTGTGTGGCATATAGCAGACCGATGGTCATTTTAGTTTAAGTCATTTGAAGTCAGCTTGGACTGTGTTTTTTTGTTTGGACTATAATTATTTTCTATATAATATCCGCCACTTAAAAGACCCTCGAACAAAAAATGTACCATGCGACAGCCTTTTATTCCCTAATGTTCCTGCAATATAGCAAAAAAGTAAAGGGAATGAGATCCACTGATGGAAGCAGAAATGAACACAAAAAGAGGTTGACAAATCTAGTAGTAGTATTTATAAGCATTCTGCTGCTTTCCGGAGGAATATTTAATAAATAAAGGCGTCTAAACGCGGTTGGACGCTGTTGCTGACAGATAAAGAGAGAGAGAGATATCCAGAATTTCATAAGAAAGCTAACTGTCCTGATCGAAGTCGCTTGAACGAATTTCACTGCACATACCATAATTTGCAATTCAGTCGTATTCTTTTCTTGGTTCGAGTCAGAAGGTCGATCACTCATGTTTGCTTTGTTTCTCATTCGAATAACCTACTTTTCTCACTAAGAACAGTTCGAGGTCTGAACTTCAATCAGTTATTGGTAAATGGTCAAACCTGTTGGCGACCTTCTTTTCTATTTGCTCCAAAGGGTTGACGTGGTTTCGCTAAACGCCTATCAAGTATGTCACAAACTTTAGAGACCTGTATGACGATGTCATCTAGCTTCTTGGTTTATACCAAAGAGAGCATCTTACCTGGAGTCGGGACCTTCTACGCCTCTTACCAAAAACATCCGAAAACAAATTTTGTGGTTAATCGTGAATCGTCTTACTTGCTCTCATTTCTTAAATCCGTGAGTAAGGTGGGATATCCGTCATTCGTAGCTTAAAACGAAAGGAATATTAAATTGGAAAGTAGCTTACGTTACATAAATCCTAGATGACACTACTGTGTCTTAGTAATTTGTGCTCCTACTATAATTTTAATACACAAAGCATTGAGCTAGAGTTTGAGTCAAAACAAGGGCTACAGTTGCTGACAAGCCACCTTTCCTGCAGCGAGTGTCATGATCGTACGGAATCACTGCTAGATGGCTATTTAGTTCCTAATCCAAATGAACGAAAATTGTCTAATAATTCCACTACTCCACTGTGAAACACCCTAAATTTCTCTCGGAACTCTTACAAAACACCTGTGGCCGTCCATCCACATAAACAAAACTAGTACTCATTACGAGAAGGTACAAAATTCCTCAAATTAGCCCACCCATAATTAAAGGAATACCACCCATAATTAAAGGAATACCCCTTAGATTCTCCGACTAAGTCAAATATTTAGGCGTTTTCTTAGACAAAAATCTAAACTTGAATATTGATGAAAGAGTAAAAAAAAAGCTACTGTAACACTATTAACTTCTTAAAGGGCTATAGGCTCAAAATGGCGCTTCTCTCCAAAAATAACCTATTGGCTATACCTACCCTTCGGTGATCAGACCGATACTCACTTATGGAGTTGTATCTTGTAAGGATTTACTTATCTTCTCGGACACCCAAGCCGCTCTGAAATTTCTCGTGTCTGCAGTCTCCACAAACTCTATGGCAGACAGAACAGCTTATCATTTGCCTCATTTGGGTGCCAGGCCATTCCGGGAAATTGTAAAGCTGATCAACTCGCCAAAAACGAAACACTTCTGCCCAATGTCAAACAGAGATACAACATAGACAACCACTTGCTACATGCAAGCTAGATCAAACAATATGCTCTAGAATCAACAAATGCTAGATGTGCCCAGATGTACCACTTGCCTAGCAACAAAACAAAATATGGCCAAGCAAAGCATTGATCTGAAGCCGTCAAAAAATTTAATTTTCCTGATCAGATGAAGCATAAGCTTCACAAATGGAGTCATAAGAGGATACTGCCTCACAGTTAGACATTTTGAGGCTGGGGTCTACACAAATGATTTCTGAAGAAACTATACTTGGACGAGAAGAGGAGGAGAAACAGTCCAACACCTTCTATGCGCATGTCCAGCAATCTCCAATAGAAGGAATGCCCTCCCCGGTAACCCCATCTTCGATAATACCAATGAACTGGCAACGTTAAACGTTCAAAATGATTTGTATGTTACTCTCCCATGAGTAACTTTCTATCACAAAGGAACCTTGGGGTCTAAGTGAGTCAAAAACATCTAGACAGCCACTCCAACCTAACCAACAAACTTTTTGAACAAACTTGAGTGCAGCAGGAATGGTGGGCACTGGGCACTACATTTTGGACAAAACTTCTTATCCAAAAACGATGCAACACTGCAACCGTTTCGTTTAGTTCAGTTAGAATCCAAATAGGGCCTGTAAAAGCACAGAGTTGAGGTTTAACCTTGTAAAGTTCAAATCTATTTAGCAAGAAGACAAAATGCAAATCCTTTCCCTTTAAAGTACCTTTATACTTTAAACTCCAAAAATGTGCAAATACCGATATCCTGAAAAATATTTCATTGCCAACAGAATAATTGACCAACTTCAATTCTCCACAATTCACTTGAATCATTTCAGATTTTATCGGTATTCTTAAAAATTCTAGATAATCTTCCTCCTCGTTGATTTTTTTTTTCAAATCCTTACTGTACCTTCTTAGTACTCTTATGCAAAAAAAAGAAACTAAAGTCCTTATTTCTATTGGCGTTTATCTGTCACACAGTCCCTATGCCATTCAAAATTCCATTCAGGATATGTTTTTATTTTTCATCCCCCTCTTTCCCGTATATTCATCACATTATTATCAAATGGCAAATAGTCGGGATAGCCACTAACCGTCCGGCAGTCCAACCGACCGACCGACCGACTCAAGCATACAATCAGAGTATCGCGCACCAAAACGAGGAAGAAGGATCGAGTCTAGTTTTCTATTCATTGGGGCAGGACACATCTGGGAAAAATATGAAAAGAACATGTGAACGTGGACATCATCACCATCATTCAGTTACTGAATCGACCAACCAACTCCCCCACTCCACCCACACCCAATTTTCTATTCAAAGTGTAGATGAATGAAAAATAAGGACATTCAATTGGAGACGGAACGGGATAGAGATCATAATCTGCAATTGGTCACCCATTGAGAGTTCGCCATGAGTAGTTCCCAATTTTCAAAAAAAAAAAAAAAATCTCTTTTTGATAAAGCGGGCTTATGGCTGGCTACATATCTACATCGCATGAACATGGGAATTTAGGACTTGAATTGAATATTGAAACCCCCAAAAAAGTGGAAAGAGGGGAGTTTAAAGAATATAAAAAAAAAACATTCAGGATGATTGCACAATGCTGCCTGAAGGATACACAAACACAGTTGAACAGCCCCATACTTCTTCTTTCCGAAAAAAGGGTTTTGCGGTTGCATTTTTGTCAGTTCCTGTTTGGTCCTTTTTGGGTTTTTATGCTGGTGGTTATTCAGTCAAACAGAGGGGGTTGAGAGAGCTACCAGTGACCAATGATTGAAATAAATCCATTCTCATGTATTTTGAGGGCAACGTGTATTTTGGCAAATCCTTTCATTTTTGCGTGTCCAACATGTAACCACCAGCATCGCAATCACCAGCTCTCTTCTCTGTCTAATAATATTGCGGTTTTCGCGGTTGTAATTTGGAAGAATCTTTTATTTCTGTTGGCCAACATAAACCCGCACATTTGTTGAATTGAATTTCATTCATTTTGGTACACGAATTGAAATTGGAATAAAAACCGTCATTCAAGAAAATACAAAAAATAAAATAAAATCTCTGCGTGATTGAGTTGGGACAAATTATTTTAGTCCTTGTTGCTTTATATTTTTCTTATTTCTGTGTGAACAAGGGATTAAAATTTTTTTACATTGAATATTTTGTTCGATTGCTTTTGCGGTGATTTGATTTGGTTTCGAGTGTGGCTGGGAGAGGGTAAGGGAGCAACGAGAAAACTAATTTAAGTTTTCAATAATAATCGAAAAATTTGTTTTGCCAATTTTCATATTCCAAAATTCAATAAAACAAAAAAAAGCACTTATGTATCGCCTCGCTTATGAAGGCAAAATTTAATAAAAATTTCCCATCGAGTTCATTGGGTGAAATTAAGTGCGGTTGTGCGGTTTTGACAAATAAGGTTTGTTGTTTATTGTTTTTTCTCATTCAAATTGATGAATGACAAGTTTTTTCTTGCGGTTTTTTAAAGTGGCTTGACAGAGCGGTTTTGGAGGACTTTTTTAGATTTTTCAATCAAGGCTCTTTAGAAATTTCATTAGCGGTTATAATTTGGGGGACTTGGGCTTTGTTATTTTTTGACACTGACTGGTGTGAGAAAATTGAATATTTTATTTTATTGATTGGTTTTGATTGAAGGGTGAAGATGGATTATGTTTTTAATAAATATTTGAAGATATGGTGACAAGAAGGAGTGTCAACGAGGTTGTGGGGTGTAACAGAGATTTTAATTGTTTTACTTAATTGGGGTCATGAAATAAATTAAAAGTTTAAGTTGGTTCGTACTCGTAGAAATCAATTGTTATGACATCCAGTTTAAAAAAACTCGTTAGGTGAATCGGTGTGTTTTGATAAGGGTTGGTTGCCTGCAAAAGCAATTGCCATAGTTATGTTGTCAGGAGAAAATAACCTCATATAGAACGGGATTGGTGTACATCACTCAAGATCGTTCGTTCCAACGTTTTTTTTTCAATTCTGTTTGCAACCCAGAATTTGTATTATTTAAGAAATTTGGAGACACGAAACAATGAGAATCATGGAGAACGAAGCAATTAATTGTTCGTTCATGTTATCAATTTCAAGTGCTTTGTTTTGTTTTGTAGGTCTAGTTGGAATTCACTTGACTTTAAGCGTAAAAAAACAATGGCGCAAAATTATAGTCCGGTAATGAACAATTTTAAGAGAATTTAGTGTGATACTAGCTTAAAATGACGTTTCAGCACTGAGAAAAGTGTACTATGAATAATTTGAAAATAATCGTATTAGTATGGGAGGCGACCGTAAGATTACCTACCTCATAAGCAGAGTGGAAAATTTAGCCACCATCTAATGGTAAATGACATGAAGTTTTCAAAACCAGTGGTCGGACAGACTTTCCCTGGGCCTTTTGGCGGCTAAATGGCACTTCCGGTTGCGTTTTTTGGTGCAAGCTTATACCCATAGCTGGGCACCGTTAATCAAAAAGTTAACTTCGTTAATCGCTAATCCGTTAATTAAAAATTTAACTTCGTTAACAGTTAAAACGTTAAATTTTAGAAAAATTAACGCAAGTTAACGTTAATCGTTAATCCGTTAACACGCCATAAAAATTGGAAGTTGGAAACAAGAATAGACAAGTAATTTTTTTTTTAATATAGTTAATTATATTTTATAAGAGTTTAAGTGTTAAAACAACAATTTATTCAGTCATGTATATGAATGTGATTGTTCCCCTTCATGAACATCAGCATGTTGAAATTCTCGTCGGAAAGCGAGGCTCTTTTCGGCTGAAGTATATCCTTGCCCGTGTAGAAGAGATGTTCAACATCAGCGCTTGAGGGTATGGCAGTATTGTATTGGATAAACAGATTTGCCAATACTTGTTCCCCGAGGAATGCCGATAAAACAAACATTGTCATATCGTCGTATTATATACGATTAGTATGGCAGTTTTCCCACTCACACCCGCTGGAAAAAAGTGGTATTTCAATAACGGCAATAATAACGGCACCCGGAATAATAGTGGCATTTCAAATTTTACTAGGGACCGAACCTCGTCGGCACGTATTCGATTCGTATAAGAATTGTTGTTTTCTCGCGAAGCCGCGGCGGCACGCGGTGCGCACGGTGAACCTTTTCACCAAAAAAAAAAAAAAAAAATAGAGTGGCGCGACAGCTATTGAAGAGCCAAGGCCTAAGTGGCTTACTCTCATCAACAATTCTCTGAGTGCGTGTGAAGAATTGAGGGGACCAATAATTTTACGCCGATTCCGAACGGCAAAGTTGAGAAGCACTTTTTCATTACAGATTGATACTCTTGGAGGACTTGTCAGGTCTTCGCAAGAGGCAGTACCTGTGCAAAATGAAATAAAAACTTGGCCTGAGTAGGACTCGAACCAGCGACTATCTGCTTAGCAGCCAACGCACTTACCAACTAAGCTACGGGCAGCTGCCCAACAACCGAAAAAAAACTCACCCTGCATAGGTTAGGTAGCGCAAAAAAAAATTTCCATTGGCAACCAACAACAGTTTTTTTTGCTGGCAATAAAGAAGCTAGTAAAAAACGCTCGGCAATGAATTGAATTTGCGATATTTCTGTTTGCCTAGCCTATAGCACCAAAAAAAAAAAAACACAGACAGGCAGCGAAATAGACAAGTCGCATGCCGTTGTGTTTCCTAAAGGGTGTTGACTAATCTTAATAAGTTATAAAAATAATTACCATTAATCCAATTTGAATGTGTATCTGTACGGTATTTGTGTTCGATTAACGATTAACGGACTTTGGAAAATTTAACGATCGTTAACATTTTTTTGAAGTTAACTGAAAAGTTAATCCGTTAATGGGAATGTTAACTTCGTTAATTAACGATTAACGGATTAACGAAAAAATGCCCGTTAATGCCCAGCTATGCTTACACCATAGGGTGAGTGGAAAAAGTAAGTAGAAGTCTATAGACATTTCGTCGTAGATACCAAATCATATGGTCGGACAGAAATAAAGCGGGCCTTTCTCTTTGTCCGACCATTTTAAAAACGGTAATTTTGGTGACATTCTACCTCATCGGCTGAGTGGGCAAATGGGGTATCAAATGAAAGCTTAGAATGTCTACATTAAGAATCTAGTGGTCGGACAAACTTTGCATGGGCCAATCGCGAGACCGACCGCATTTTTCCAAAAAAGTCTGTTAATTACTTTATCGTTTTTTTCAACTCAGCCTCAACAATTTTGGTGTTAAATCTGTATAAAATAGGTAACTGATGAATGATATCATAGTTGGTTAATCCAAAAATATAGTTATGGGTTTAAAACAACTACTTAAACTGGTTACCATAATTTTTTTAAATACCTACATAGGAGGAGAAATTAATTAGTTGTTTATTTTAATTTCAAGCAAGTAATCTAACAATCCAGTCAGATGAAAATCATATTCAATTACAAACTGAATCAATAGCAATAGGCGCAGGATGTTCTTCTGTTCCGATTACTAATGGAGAACAAAGTAAAATTAGAACGTGTATTTTTTGCAATAATGTTGTGAAAAAAAGGAGAATGAAAACAGAAAGTATCTATTTGCAGTAGTTATATGATACAATCTACCAAAAAAATTGCCGGAACTCTTAAAGATGTAAAAATACTTCATACCTACTTTGAAAAATTGAAATAGCTTTGCATACCATCAAATTTGTAGGAATAAAACCTTAATATATTTAGCAGATTAAATAAAAATATTCAAAGAAAAAACTCTACCTGGCACAAAATTAGAAAAGTCCATAAAGAAGCATTTGAGGTATTCTCAGTTTATTTATTAAAAGAAGTTGTGCAGGAAGAACATGTTTATTTTTTAAACGATTTGTTTTGAAGATGTAAAGCCTTGCTGCTGGAACTAAATAAGAACAATTTGAATGAATTTGAATTTGAAAGTTACACACCACAATATTTACAAAATAGAATTGAACTTGAACACGGAAGTTTGATCAACATCGAAGTTTCTAATACGAGAATAAAAAAAAATTGTCTTCAAAAAAGGTATTTTGACGTTAAAAAGTTATTAAATGATTCCTTTTATTTAATATCGGCGGAGATTTTTAAATTTCAAGAAGTTCCCTATGAACTCCGAAATGCAGTTACGTCTTTAACAAAAACTAATCTTCCTGAAAAAATAAAACCAGATGATGTTATAAAAGGAGAATGTTTAACTCCCGAAAACTATATGAATTGTCTTGTTCAACGACCAGATACTCGAAGAAAAAATTCGGAAGATGATTGTATTAGAATTCAATCATTGTGTCAGGATATAATTTATATAATTTCGAAGGGAAGAATTAAACCAGCCAAACACCTTATGTTGGGATTATCGATGAAATCATTAACCAGTAGTAAAAAAGTTCTTTCTATACGAAAAGAAAAAGTAGCTCAGTTTCAAAAATCACTTAATCAACTGAAATTCTGAAAACGGAAATGAGTACATTCACGCACAAAAATGAAAAAAAGAGAGCAGTCGAATTTCGAACGATTCCGACTTGCGAAATCAGCAAGGTAGGAAGCTCGATCGGTACCATTTTCTCGATCTTTTTCGATTCGCCTTTCATCCGAGCTGGTCACACAACACGCACAGTGCTTTAAGAAGAAAAAAAAATATAGAAGCTGGTAATTTATATATTCGTAAAAACAAAAATATATATATTATAAGAATATAAAGTTCTTTAGTATAAAAACATACTGATGTTATTGCGAGTAACGATTTTTAAAAGCCTAGACAAACAGAAAAAGAAATAAAAAAACCCGAAAAGGTAACATTTGTGCACTACCTAGTGTAAAACAAAAGCAAATTTTAATAATTAAATTTTTGTGTGTCCAGTAGCTATTGTGTAGTGGAACACCGAGAAAATCTAGGGAGCAAAATTGCCTCAAGTTTAAAAGCTAGAGCCCTAGAGGTGTCCACTACGTCGATTTTATTTCCTAACCAGAGAAACCACGAGGTTGAAACTCGAGACGAAAACGAGAGAAGACCAAGTATAACAAATCTATTTAGCAGTATCAGGCTTCCATCATCACCAAAAAGACGAAACAAAATTTTGCAAAACCATAAAATAATCAATAATATTTAAAAGAACAAGAAAAATTAAAAAGTAAAAGAAAGTTCCAAACGAAGTACAAAAAAATAGTGACAAAACGAGAAAATATCATAAATTACAAAAAGAAAAAGAAGTGTAGAGAAAAAAAATTTAAGAAATTTAAGCTTTATTTCATTATAATTTAAACTTAAGATTAATTTTTTTATGTGAATGGCCTTAGCAGAAAAAAAAAATCATATATATATAAATCGTCTAATAACCTAAATTAAATTTAGAAACAAAAAGAAATTGAGACAAGCAGGAGCACCGATAGAGTGGAATTTCGTGCACGAACTTCGACGCGACGGAGCCTGAAATTCGTAAGAACATTGAAACAAAAAGTGAGTACACCCATCCATTTTATAAGATTTATAAAATTGAGATATAAATATATATGTATTTTTATTCGAGGTCTAGTTCACATTCATAAACGAATTAGCATTTATATTAATTGAATTATATGCTTAAATTTGTAAAGTACTGAAAAAAAACGTAATATAGTAATTTAAAATTCATGCAACAATGCAACGCATCTACACGACCCTTAACATTAATCTGCATAAGCTTGAAATCTAAAATTTTTTATGTAAGCTTCAATAAATGAACGAAAGAAAAAAAATTAAAATGAATTCAAAGATGAACTAAATAATTTTTTTTTTTATCGTTGAGCTGAATGCTGTTGTGAACGTCGAGTAGAGAAAAGCAAATTTGGGGCTACACCAACAAATGACCAAGATATGATGAAGGTGTAGTCATGGAGAAAACGACATACAGTCGTTTACTATGGGAGGGTTCATCCAGAGATCAAATCCACCACGATCTCATATGACGATTTCCAATGATGACAGTGGAACAAATTTATGTTCATCTTGAGCTATTTCTTTTCTATTACTTTTCTAATTCTTTCCTTTTCCTCTTGCCTACCATACTTCTTACTTTTTTTCATTTTCATTTCTAAGACATTTCCTCCATGTTATCTATTTATTATGTCAGTCAGGTTTTTATCTGGTTTTCTAAAAATTCGGCACGAAAATTTTATAGCACAGGGTTACATATGCAGCAAGATCCCACCCCACGGCGAGCTAATGCCTGAGCACTGCAAGCGTGCCAATCCGCTGCAATTTTAGGGTTCTACTTAAAAGCCAGAAAACCCCCCTGTATGCTACAATGGCGCCCAACAACGTGGTACCGTCAATGTCAAACCCGTTTACATTGTGAAAAATATTACAAAAGCACTGCTCAACACACTTAAGTGCTTAGCCACACCAAGCAATCTTGCAGTTGCTTGTGTTTTTCTGTCAACGTGCAATAGCACGTATGAACATTTTTTTTGCTTTGCAAAAATTTATAATTTTTTGATAAGATGAGTTTTTTGACAATTCACAGATGAGCTTTAGAACATTAGTATGATTTTGAGTCGTCGAGGATATCAAAGCTTGATTGTTCCAAAAGAAGCTACCAGAAGCCATCTGTTAGAGTTGGTTACATTAAGAGAATCTTTTTGTTTCTGAGTCGTTATAGGTTTCAAATCATAATAGTACAGAACAAATTAACAATTTATTTCATCATTAAATTTTACTTTTCTGTCTCTTTTCTATATAAATTCATACACTGTTACCATTTTGTCGTCTTTTCGTTTCTCTTTCAATGTCACAGCAGTATCACTCAACGATTCAATTCACATGAAAACAAAAAAATTAAGAAACACATTTCTTCAAAATATTATAATTATTTCATCTATAATAAATATTTAATACACAAACTTACATACATAAAGATTAATTATTAAATTAAACAAACTAAAATTATATCAAATAACATCAAATAAAACAATTAAATAAACATAAACATGAACCATAGCAACATATCTAGAGGAGCTATACCAAAGCGTGGTATGACCACCCGCTCACAGGGCCGTTGTGATAATGCTACTCCAAATAATTCTTATAGACTGAGTTTCCAACCGGTTCAACACACTCCTATGCAAAACGCAAATTCCAGTAATCAAAATGTAAACAATGCTAATAATTCTCATGTATCAGGCTTTTCAATTACTCTAGAACAAGAGACCGCTATTTCTTCAAGTAGAGATATGAGAGGTTCAGTGCTTATTTGTCTGTGAGGTCTGTACACAACACCCACTAAAAGCCGCTCACATTCCCCAACAAGTTCTAGAAACAAGAATTCTATTTGACTGTCATTTGAAGACCTGCTTTTAACAACGCACGAGATACTTTCTTTTAGATAAATAGCAACCCCACCACCATTACATCTACTTCGATCAGCACGAAAAAGCTTGTACCCTGCAAGTTTTAAAAAAGTATCATTAAGATTACTCGAAAACCATGTCTCCGAAATACAAACGGCATCAACCCCAGAACCTTCGAAAATTACTCGAAATTCGTCCATCTTATTACCTCAAACTTTGTGCATTTAAATGACAAATTTTGAGGCCAGATTTTTGCGCAACTAAGATTCTGACGAGTGATCGCAGCTCAACATAACCGTCGGAATCAGGAACTACAACATTACTATTAACCAACACCGAGCCGGTGATGTTTTAAACAAATACAAAAATTTGAACACGACATAAGGAGTGATATAGGAAAAGACTTCGAGGAGAACAAAAGGCCAAGAGAAAAATTAAAACATAAATTTAAAAGCATTATTCAAATTCAAAAATAAAAGCAAAAAACAAATGATAGCATCAGAAATATGAAGATAGAAAAAAAATGTTTAATTATAATTAATAATAAAGAGTAATGAAAATGTATCAATTTAAAAAGAGGGGAAAAAAAAAATATTTTATCTGGCAATGTTGTCTAAATTCGAAAATCTAATATATTTTACGTTCATAAGGTTGCTAACCCAGTAATTTATTTAATGTTTCAATAGCTGCGTTTTATTATCACAATGATCCAGATCAGATCATTGATTTATATGTGAAACAACAAAAAATCGAAATCCTACTTTTTACTTGGATCAATTTTTGTGATCCAAATATTAGTTCTTCTTCCGCACACAAGTTGAAATGTTGGCGTATATTTTCAATAAAAACTGTGCTGCCACTTTCACACATTTATTATCCGGGAATGAGATATTTTTCAATTACATAGCAAAAGCTTTTTTCCATTAAAAAACAACAGAATAATCGTTCAACAAAATTATCGTAGGGCAACTCCGATGTAATGACAGAATGAATAAATTTCAAACTGCTGCCAAACGTGACGTAATAAGTAAATTGATGATCCAAAGTTGTTTTATTATCATGATCTGATCCGGATCAGATCATGGTGATAATAAAACGCGGCTAATGTTGTCAACAATGTGAGCTTCGCTGTCATCTTGATGAACTTTGATGTAAACAAATCCCCGTGCGGTGAATGCAGAATGTATTTTTTTATTTTTCTTCAGAGTGAGTGCATTACGGAAAATACTTTGATTTTTTTTTGTAAGGCTTTCGCGCAAGTAAACAAGTGAAGTACCTTCGGATGAAAACCCAAGATCGCACAAGTTAAGTTGGCGTTTGTTTTGAGCTATGAAAGTTCTTATTTTCCTTAGAGTCATGTTTTTATCGAATGGTGAAGCGAATTTGAGTAATACGGCGGAATCCAAGCGATTATCGGAGGGGCGAGTGCGGTAGATTTTGTTGAGTACAGGTGTATCGAAACCAATAGTGTTGCAAAGTGTGTTAAATATTGCTGAGAGATTCTCCTCGGGTTGATGTGGTACTCCGTAAAGAATGGCGTCAGCGGCAACAAGCCTATTTTCTTGAGCTTCAGCCATATGCTGCAGCTTACCAATATTGGATATGGCGTTTGACAGCTCAGCTTCGTTTATTGACATTGTTGTTTTGGTGTCGGAGAGTGAGCTTTTTATTAGTTTCATATCGGTCTTAAGTGTTTCAATCTCGGCAGTTGCAGCGGTGAGTGACGACTCTAATTTGTTTACTCTTTCGCATATGGCATTCAAGTTAGATTTAATTTCGGTTATGTGGTTTTCAGTTTTTTTCAATTTTTGCCAAAATTCGTGTTTCAGATTCGGAAATTCGATTGTTAATTGTTTTAGAAATGGACTCACATAGGCTTTTCAGGCGGTCATCAATTCGTTTCCATAAAGCACAGTCGATTTCGGTAAGAGCTTTTATCGAAGGGGAATCGGTAGTTGGTGACACATTTGTATGTTTATTCGAGTTTGCAGTATTTCGGGCTGTTTTTTTTTGTTCAGTGCCTGACATTATTTGTAAGTGTAGTTAAGTTTGTTTGTAAATGTGGGGTAAATGCAAGGGTGTTAATGCATGTGTAAGAAATCGGAATGAGACGGAAAGTCAATTTTTTAGATTTGAGGTTAACTATCAAACCGAATTTACTTATTTTAATTTGATAAATATAATTAAATTACGACAGGACACTACCAAAAACAGCGATAAATGTGAAGTGTTTATTAGCAAGAACCATTCAAACTTTTAAGGAAGCTAATCGGACAATTTTTATAGGGAAATTTAAATAAACCAACCGGAGCGACAAAAAGCACGTCTATTGAGCTGTTCTCATTTCACATTCAAAGTGTCAAAGTGTCATCAATTCATTTCAAGTAGTGGTCCACAAATGAAAACACTCGAAGTCCATATTAAGAAAATAATAAGCGAAGAACTAGGTAAAGTAATTCCTAAAATTGTAAAGGATAGCATAGAAAATGGATTAGATCCAAGGAGACATAATCCGCATAACAATAGGGAACATAATTTGAACACCAACTTAACAGATGATGGTCATTCTCAGGATGAATCAAATTTAAGCTTTGATCCAAATACATTCGTACACAACGGTAGGTACGTTCATCCAATAACATTCGATAGTCGAATTCCTAGATTAGATCGTTGGGGAATGAAATTTGACGGTTCATCGAAGGGGATGTCTGTAGAAGATTTCGTATTCAGAGTTGAAATGTTAAAACTAAACTACAATATGACCTGAATAGAAGTGTTGATGAACTTTCATCTCTTATTATCAGGAGCTGCTCAGGAATGGTTTTGGATGTATCTTCGTAGCAATCCTCGAGGTGATTGGCCAGGTCTCAAAAGAGCTTTAATTAAGCAATATCGGAACCATGAGAGTGACTTCGAAATATTCAAGCAAATGATGGATAGACGGCAAGCACCTCAGGAATGTTTCGAAGAGTACCATAATGCAATCATGCACCTTAGAACCCAGTTAAGAGAGCCTATGAGAGATTCAGATCTTATACAGATACTTAGGACGAATGTTAATTCTAGGCTAATGAACTTTGTGTATCCCATGAAAGTATACACATTAGAACATTTCAAGGATGAATGCAAAAAAATTGAACGGATGCTTCAAACTAGGTTTTCCCAGAGTAAACATTTTAATTATCGTTCAGTCAATGAGTTGGAACAAAAAACGGACATTGGTTCATCTGACGAGAACTTGGACATAGCGGCTTTTCAGGTGAAAACAAAGTTTTGTTGAAGCCTAACTCCAACATGAATTCGATAAACAAATCTCCAATTTGTTTTAATTGTAAAAAGCAAGGTCATTTGTTTATTGATTGTTAATCGAAAATCGATCGTCTATTTTGTTATCGTTGCGGATCGGATGGATTCACAGTTTTGAACTGTACCCGATGCAAACCACAAACGGAAAACATGAATTCGGACGGGAAGAAAACCGGGGCTTCTCGTTCGACTCAAACTGTCCCCGAATAGATATGGTAGATGCTAGTACAAATACTAACGAAAACAATGAATTTCAAACTGATATTACCAGATTTTCCAACAAAATAAAACAAAACATAAACCAAATTAAAGTTAACAAATTCCGTAGCTTACCTTTTGAAGAACGCTTAAAACGTTACAATGAATTACGTTCAAAGATCTTCGCTGTCAATGAACTAACCAAAATAAATAAAAACAATTTTACAAAATTAAGACTACGTAATAAGAAACGCAAAATTTTCAATAAAATAATATCTAGCTCTATTTTAAGCCCGGATTCTGATCCTAGACCATACGCAACAGTGTCCATTAAAGGAAAAGAATTCAATGGCCTGTTGGACAGTGGGGCCAGCGTGTCTTGCTTAGGCAAAGATTGCATGAAAATTATTGAAGAGCTTGAAATTCCAATTATAGATTTTTCGTCGTTTATAAGAACTGCTGATGGTAAACAACAACCCATTTTAGGTAGAGTACAAGTTGAGGTAGAGTTTGCAGGTCGTAAAGACATCGTTGATTTTTATCTGATTCCGTCACTTACTCAGACTCTTTATTTGGGGATAGACTTCTGGCAAAAGTTTCAGATCGCTCCGAACGTCATAAGCGAAATTGCTGAAGATCTTGACTCAGATACAGACGAAATAGAGGATAGGAAGAAGATAAAATTAAATGAAGCTCAAGCAAAACGGTTGACCCAAACAATAGAAAAGTTTCCATCATATGCCAAGCTAGGTTTAGGAAAGACGTCGTTGGACATGCATGTTATCGACACCGGTGATGCCATGCCTGTTAAACAGCGGTATTATCCCGTGTCGCCCGCAATCCAGGAATTAATAAACGCTGAAGTAGACCGCATGATATCTTTGGGAGTGATAGACGAGTGCTCAAGTTCTTGGAGCTCACCGCTCGTTCTTGTTCGAAAACCAGGCAAGAATAGATTGTGTCTTGACTTGAGAAAAGTGAATTCACTCACCAAAGGCAGTGCCTATCCACTTCACAATGTTGATGCTATCATGAGCAGACTTCCGGACGCTCATTACATTAGCAGCATTGACTTAAAAGACGCCTTTTGGCAAATTCCCCTTGAAGAAAAATCCAGAGACAAAACTGCTTTTTATGTCCCAGGGAGATCGCTTTATCAATTTACAGTTATGCCGTTTGGGTCGAAAAACGCTGCTCAAACTATGTGCAGAGTAATTGATAGAATGGTCCCAAGTGAACTTCAGGAGAATGTCTTCCCATATGTCGACGATTTATTGGTAATTTCCAAAGATTTTGATAAACATATAGAGATTTTGGACAAAATTGCGTCATGTCTTCACCAGGCAAATTTGACACTAAATGTCGAAAAATCTCACTTTTGTTTTAAAGAGCTGAAGTTCTTAGGACATATAGTAGGTGGAGGTTTCATAAAACCAGATCCAAGCAAGGTCTCAGCGGTAAGAGAATTTCCAGTTCCCAAAACTCAAAAACAGGTCAGGAGTTTTCTAGGATTGTGCGGTTGGTATCGCAAATTCGTTAAAAACTATGCTGACATTGCCAGTGCACTTACCGACACTCTCAAAAAGAACAAAACCTTTGAGATGACGCCTGGGGCTCTTTCGTCTTTTGAAGCACTTAAAGAAGCTCTTTCTAATGTTCCAGTTCTATCAAAACCAGACTATACCAAACCTTATTCGATTCAGACTGATGCTTCAAGCGTAGGGATTGGAGCTGTTCTTTTCCAGCTTGACAAGGAAAAAAATGAAAAGCCTATCGCATTCTTCTCTCAAAAATTGAACCCCGCACAGCGCAAGTACAGCGTAACGGAGCAAGAATGCCTTGCGGTTGTCCAAGCTTTGAAAAAGTTCCGCCCGTATGTAGAAGGAATGAAGTTTTCGATAATAACAGATCACGCGAGTCTCAAATGGCTGATGAGCTCAAAGGATCTGAGTGGAAGGTTGGCTCGGTGGTCGTTAAAATTACAAGCTTTTGACTTTGATATTTCACACAGAAAAGGTGCTCAGAACATTGTACCTGACGTTCTGTCCAGAGCCCATATTGAAGAAATAGGAACTGAAACAAATAACACGATAATCGATCTGAACGATCCGGCTTTTCAATCTGACTCTTATCTGGACCTCATGTCAACAATTTCAAAAAGTTCTGACAAATTTTCAGATCTGAAAACAAAAAGTGGGTATATCTATAAAAGAATTTCTGAAAAAGTTGAGGATGATGGTGATTCGGAGTTCAATTGGAAACTATGGATACCTAAGGATCTCACAAACTCCATCATTGAAAAATTTCACAATCCTCCAAACTGTTCGCATGGTGGTATGAACAAAACTCTAGAAAAGATAAAGGAGTGGTTCTTTTGGCCGAGTATGACTGTTCAAGTTAGGGATTTCATAAGGAATTGTTCAGTTTGTAAAGAAACCAAGTTACCCAATCAAACATTACGACCTCCAATGGGAATCCAGCATGAAATCGATAGACCATTTCAAAAATATTATATAGACTTCATGGGACCATATCCCAGAACGAAAAAAGGCAATTCGTTCATTTTTGTGTTGCTAGATGCGTTTTCCAAGTTTGTTTTGTTGAAACCCTTAAGAAGGGCTAATTCGAGCTCAGTTGTAGAATTCCTTGAGCACAATGTTTTTAGTGTATATGGTGTGCCAGAATGTATTCATAGCGACAACGGTCAACAATTTGTCTCCAAGGAATTTCAACAATTTTTGTCCAAATTTGGTGTCAAGCATATCCGGAATGCTGTTTATTCTCCTCAGGCGAATGCCTCTGAGAGAGTAAATCAATCGATTCTTTCTGGAATCAGAAGTTACATCGGAAGTAATCAAAAGGAGTGGGATAAACATGTGTCCGAAATACAACAAGCCTTGTGTACGTCTGTACACCAATCCACAGGTAAATCGCCGTATTATAGTTTGTATGGTCAGCATATGGTTTCACATGGGAGCATGTACGAACTCTTGCGTAGTTTGAAATCACTCGAAGAAGGAGAAATGCAGTTTGTAACACAAAAAGAAAAGCTAGATTTAGTACGAGCTGACATTAAAGCTAAAATCAAACAAGCGTACGAGCGTAACACAAAAGCGTATAATTTAAGAAGCTCAATGAGATATTTTAGCCCAGGTGAAGTAGTATACCGAAGACAGTTTATATTAAGCGACGCGTCAAGAAACTTGAATTCTAAACTGTGTAAGAAATTTGTAAAATGCCGTATCATAAAATCAGTAGGAAACTCCTTATACAAAATCGAAGATATGGATGGGAAGAAAAGAGGAACCTATCATTCTAAGGATTTGAGAAAATGAAATACGAACATGTAGTTATCATTAGTAATCAGGGCCATGGGTCGACTTTGGAATGTTTAGACACGGTTTTTAGGTTTTCAAATCTTTCCAAATCCTTCACTTTGTTTTGGTTTGGAAATTTCTGAATGTGTAGCGTGCCCTTTTTAGGAATATATTGTATCTAATTAATTATCCACACCCAAAACATAATTCTTTTATCGAAAAGAAAAAGTAGCTCAGTTTCAAAAATCACTTAATCAACTGAAATTCTGAAAACGGAAATGAGTACATTCACGCACAAAAATGAAAAAAGAGAGCAGTCGAATTTCGAACGATTCCGACTTGCGAAATCAGCAAGGTAGGAAGCTCGATCGGTACCATTTTTTCGATCTTTTTCGATTCGCCTTTCATCCGAGCTGGTCACACAACACGCACAGTGCTTTAAGAAGAAAAAAAAATATAGAAGCTGGTAATTTATATATTCGTAAAAACAAAAATATATATATTATAAGAATATAAAGTTTTTTAGTATAAAAACATACTGATGTTATTGCGAGTAACGATTTTTAAAAGCCTAGACAAACAGAAAAAGAAATAAAAAAACCCGAAAAGGTAACATTTGTGCACTACCTAGTGTAAAACAAAAGCAAATTTTAATAATTAAATTTTTGTGTGTCCAGTAGCTATTGTGTAGTGGAACACCGAGAAAATCTAGGGAGCAAAATTGCCTCAAGTTTAAAAGCTAGAGCCCTAGAGGTGTCCACTACGTCGATTTTATTTCCTAACCAGAGAAACCACGAGGTTGAAACTCGAGACGAAAACGAGAGAAGACCAAGTATAACAAATCTATTTAGCAGTATCAGGCTTCCATCATCACCAAAAAGACGAAACAAAATTTTGCAAAACCATAAAATAATCAATAATATTTAAAAGAACAAGAAAAATTAAAAAGTAAAAGAAAGTTCCAAACGAAGTACAAAAAAATAGTGACAAAACGAGAAAATATCATAAATTACAAAAAGAAAAAGAAGTGTAGAGAAAAAAAATTTAAGAAATTTAAGCTTTATTTCATTATGAAGCGTGAGGATATCTCAGGGGGTTTGTTGTGGGACAATCAGTCAAACCACACAGGGTAGGAATCGCAGCTTTACTGTATTCTCAACCGCGTTCGTGCTATCCGAAGATTACAGCAAACGTTGAATTGGCAATCCAGTAAATGGAGAAAATAAAAGGTGGAAAGAAAATGCCAACAAATATTGTCCAGCGGAAATAAAAGAATTATTTATAAAATTTTAGCAATTAGCTTTAAAAGGAAAATTTATTTAAACGTAAGCAAGTGGTAATTATAAATAAATGAATGAAAAGTGAATAAGAAATGAATATTAAAAGTAATAAGGTAAAATACAAGAATAAAGTTGGAAAAAGTTGAATATGAAAGATGAAAAGAAATTATTAACAATCAAAGAATCGAAAATATCAAAGAAAATCAAATTTGACAAAATGGCAAAATCTAAGCAAGCTCGATTGGTGTTTATATTCAGATTACAAAGGACTTTGTGTATCAATATCGCAATGTAATCGATTGAATGTGAAAACCAAGAGTGAAGAATACATAATTTGATCCTCTAGTTATTAAATTAATTGAAGCTACAGAATGTGAATTTTATAAATTGAGAAAACAAGCTTGTTTGTAAATTCTCATTTGTTTGAAATAATAAATAATCTTACAAAGCTGAATTGAGGTCAAGAAAAAAAACAAATACAAACAAACATAATAAAAGGAATATGAATTTGAAATTAGAAAACTAGATTGCTTACAAATTGTTGTTTTGTTTGAAATAATAAATACAAGGCAAAATTGATGACAAGGAAAATATAATAAATAGCAGCGTTACATTCTCCCCCTCTGGCGCAGAGATCGTCCCGATGATGCGACAGGACAAGAAGTTGGTTTACTTGTTTTTCTTGGTCTACCTCGTCTTCGGATAGTGCGTATTGGCTCATTGTTGTTTGCATTTGATTTGTACTTTCGTATGGTTGAATAGTTACGTTCTGCAGTTGAAAGCAATCTCGACGCATATTCAATAGGGTGTTCAGTTTCTTTCTCCCCCTGGACTAAAGCTGCTCCCAGAGCGTTATTACTGGAGACATTCTATAAGGAGTTGAAGCAACAGGTTCATGATCTCCTGTGTTGATCTTATGCATTATAAATGGCGTTGGTTCGGCGGGTGCGTCAAATATCTCTGCTTCTCGTACTAAAAGCTCATTTAGCTGTCTACGGTTGTTTGCACTTAGATCACTTCCTTCATTTTCTCGAAGTTCTATGTCCATCATCAATATCTCTGTGAACCAAGATTCTGCTACTTCCTCTTCACTTCGAATCAGCGCAGGGAACAAGCTTTCACTTTCCCGTTTACGTTCAGGCGTCACTTCGTTTCTTAGGGCATCACTGAAGATTCTCTGGATTGAGTGTGGGGAGTAAGTGTCCTTATGTGCGGTGCTGGATTGCTTAAGCTTTCGTCTTTTTGTGGCTGTGGGTTTGGAGCTAGTATCATCTGAATTCGAGGTGTATGTTGGGTGTTGTAGATTCGTTGATGGTTTTGCGGTAAGTGGTGAAATGGTGTTGACTGTCTTGAATTTTGTGAGGAAAACACTTGATGTTGCATTTGTCGGATTGTGGTATTTTGTCGTAGAAGATGGTTCCGGGGATGTGGTGTCTGTAGGAGGTGTTTTTCCAAACAGCCTCTCAAACGTATCATCTAATTTGGATTTCGTTACTTTGGTATGCGAAGTATCGTAAAATTCGAATTTCCGATTTGGTTGATCAGCGAAATGCCAAATTCGTTGACCCATATCGATGACAACTCCATTCTGCTCGAGAAAATCAACTCCAATTAGTGTGCGGTTATCGGTTGCTTGTGGAAGCGCGATAAATTTTATGGGTCTCAGTCTGTTTCCAATGATAATATTTGTGTCACCAATGTAGACTTCATGATCCTTCGATTGACCATCTGCAAGAGTCATATTGATGTCAGCTTTTGTAAATTTTGTTCCGTTTTTTAGGAGGTGAATGAACAAATCTCTTCCGGCAACGCTGGTACGTGCAGCTGTATCAAGGTAAGCGATACCTCGTTCTCCATGTGAAGCTATGTTTATGGTTGGTAAATCGTTGCCAAGAGCTATCTTCAGGCAGTTGAAGGAAACCGTTGATGGTCCTTTTGGCAAATCCCTGCACGTTGGACAATTTGATCTTATGTACCCTGGAGTCTTGCATTTGTAGCAATGAATTTTTGCTTCGGGCTGTGAGGACAGAACTGGTTTTTCGAGTCTTTCTTTCTTCCTACATTCTTCTATTGTGTGGCCTAAATGCCGGCAGAAGTTCCAGCGCTTCTTAATTGGTATTGTATCAGGTTTAGGTTCGGTTTGTGTTTGCCGTTCAAGCATTGATAATTCAACGGCTCTGGCTTTGCTGAGAAGTGCCTGGAATGATGTAAAGCTATCCCGTGGAACACCATCTCTGATTCGGATGTGAAGAAGACCATATACCATGTCAAGCATCATAGTTTCAGATGGTTTGGGATCGGGTAGTTTCGCTAGCAGGGCTCGCTTCTCGCATAAGAAATCGTCAGTTGTATCTATATGCTTTTGTTTGGTGTCAAATAGTTCCATGAATACACGATAAGCAGGAACTTCAGGGGAGTAAGCGTTTCGGAGAAGAGTGATTACGTCTTTCCATGCTTTTGCTTCAGTTTTTACGCCTTGCCACCAGTTGCTCGCATTATCCTCGAGAAGCAACGGAAAGCCTTTAATTGCATCGGCATCGCTAATCCTCTCAACTTCCTTGTACACATTAATTGTTGTGATGAAGCTTTCGACGACTGCGCTTTCTCGCTCACCTTTGAACCGTGCCGTGCAGTGACTAAAACTGCCTTGTATGACAGCTTGGTTCTTGATAGCTGCGATGAATTCTTTCAATTGGGCTTCCGAAAACTGTGCCATTTTATTTTGTGTTGCGCTTGCGGCTAATCTAGCGCTTCTCCTTACTTCGTCCGTTGTGGAATGCGGAATTTCGGATTCTTGAATGTAGCTGGCTACTTTGCGGTTGCTTACAGTGTGTTACTGGCCAATATGTTGGGCTTAGTATGGAATGGCCACTATTTTGGGCTTGTAGTGTGGAACTGGCCAATAAGTTGGGCTTATAGTTGGGAACTGGCCAAAATGTTGCGGTTGCAGTGTGGAACTGGCCCCACGTTGGCGCCAATGAAGCGTGAGGATATCTCAGGGGGTTTGTTGTGGGACAATCAGTCAAACCACACAGGGTAGGAATCGCAGCTTTACTGTATTCTCAACCGCGTTCGTGCTATCCGAAGATTACAGCAAACGTTGAATTGGCAATCCAGTAAATGGAGAAAATAAAAGGTGGAAAGAAAATGCCAACAAATATTGTCCAGCGGAAATAAAAGAATTATTTATAAAATTTTAGCAATTAGCTTTAAAAGGAAAATTTATTTAAACGTAAGCAAGTGGTAATTATAAATAAATGAATGAAAAGTGAATAAGAAATGAATATTAAAAGTAATAAGGTAAAATACAAGAATAAAGTTGGAAAAAGTTGAATATGAAAGATGAAAAGAAATTATTAACAATCAAAGAATCAAAAATATCAAAGAAAATCAAATTTGACAAAATGGCAAAATCTAATCGATTGGTGTTTATATTCAGATTACAAAGGACTTTGTGTATCAATATCGCAATGTAATCGATTGAATGTGAAAACCAAGAGTGAAGAATACATAATTTGATCCTCTAGTTATTAAATTAATTGAAGCTACAGAATGTGAATTTTATAAATTGAGAAAACAAGCTTGTTTGTAAATTCTCATTTGTTTGAAATAATAAATAATCTTACAAAGCTGAATTGAGGTCAAGAAAAAAAACAAATACAAACAAACATAATAAAAGGAATATGAATTTGAAATTAGAAAACTAGATTGCTTACAAATTGTTGTTTTGTTTGAAATAATAAATACAAGGCAAAATTGATGACAAGGAAAATATAATAAATAGCAGCGTTACAATTATAATTTAAACTTAAGATTAATTTTTTTATGTGAATGGCCTTAGAAGAAAAAAAATCATATATATATAAATCGTCTAATAACCTAAATTAAATTTAGAAACAAAAAGAAATTGAGACAAGCAGGAGCACCGATAGAGTGGAATTTCGTGCACGAACTTCGACGCGACGGAGCCTGAAATTCGTAAGAACATTGAAACAAAAAGTGAGTACACCCATCCATTTTATAAGATTTATAAAATTGAGATATAAATATATATGTATTTTTATTCGAGGTCTAGTTCACATTCATAAACGAATTAGCATTTATATTAATTGAATTATATGCTTAAATTTGTAAAGTACTGAAAAAAACGTAATATAGTAATTTAAAATTCATGCAACAATGCAACGCATCTACACGACCCTTAACATTAATCTGCATAAGCTTGAAATCTAAAATTTTTTATGTAAGCTTCAATAAATGAACGAAAGAAAAAAAATTAAAATGAATTCAAAGATGAACTAAATAATTTTTTTTTATCGTTGAGCTGAATGCTGTTGTGAACGTCGAGTAGAGAAAAGCAAATTTGGGGCTACACCAACAAATGACCAAGATATGATGAAGGTGTAGTCATGGAGAAAACGACATACAGTCGTTTACTATGGGAGGGTTCATCCAGAGATCAAATCCACCACGATCTCATATGACGATTTCCAATGATGACAGTGGAACAAATTTATGTTCATCTTGAGCTATTTCTTTTCTATTACTTTTCTAATTCTTTCCTTTTCCTCTTGCCTACCATACTTCTTACTTTTTTTCATTTTCATTTCTTAGACATTTCCTCCATGTTATCTATTTATTATGTCAGTCAGGTTTTTATCTGGTTTTCTAAAAATTCGGCACGAAAATTTTATAGCACAGGGTTACATATGCAGCAAGATCCCACCCCACGGCGAGCTAATGCCTGAGCACTGCAAGCGTGCCAATCCGCTGCAATTTTAGGGTTCTACTTAAAAGCCAGAAAACCCCCTGTATGCTACACATATTTGATTTTTGATCAAAACCATTATTCAAATACCTAAAAATGGACGAGCTTGATTCCATTGCATTTTCTCATTTATTGAACATGGAATAAACCTAAACGAGTTAGGTTTAAATAGATATGACTGAGTTGATTGGCGTGTTGTAAGGATGTATGTATTTGAAATGAACCACATCTGAACAAATTCTGTTGAAACCCATAACTGATCAAAATAAACTTGAAGGAAGTAACTAAATTCTTGTGAATGTAGTACCTTTCATTTAACATGAAATGAACATGAATAAGTTTACCCTGAATATGATAACAGTTGAAATGAAGAGATCATGTTAGACTCGAAGTGGAACAGATATGAAATAAAATCAAACGGATTTGACCAACAATTTGAAAACGGTAAATTTTGTAATTAATTTCGCCACAGTCTTCGAAAGTTATTTCGAGTAATTTCATTCTGGCGATCGCTTGTGTTGAAGGTGAACTGTAAAAATTGTAAAGTTTTGATTCGATTGTTGACGGGAACAATAAACAGTGTTTATAACTGATGCAGAACTTCATGCTTTACTCCCAGAGCATAAGGGAGCTGCTGAAGGAATGGAATCGTCTGATATCATTCCCCATTATTTTTGGTAAGTTCTGGTTTGATTTATGCATTAAAAGCTTAAAACAATTGTTTCTTTTATCCTATTTTTTTTTGTTCTTATTTATATTCGTACCTATGAATACATGCATATAATTTTTTAGATGCCGAAATGACAGCTCAAAGATTTCAGTATTTTCGCGTAGAAAACCGAAAGTGGGCCCTAGGCTGAGCTCCGAGAAAAACTGTTTACTTGGAAAAACAAAACGTAAATGAATAAACCGTGAAAATGATTTTTAATTTTAGTTTTTTTAATATGAATTAATTTTTTTTAATATAATATTGGCGATAGAACGATATCCTTAGACAGTAAGATCTCCAACCCACGAAGAGTGTAGATCCTTCAAAAACATTGGATAGCTACACGAATTTCTCAGATGTGAGTAGAGCAAAAAAAATGTACAAAATATATACATAGTTCATTTATAAAAATATTGTTTTTAATGTAAGTCTCTTATAAATAAAAATATTAATTTATTTTACTAGTCTTAGTAATTGTTTTTTCTGTTTAAAGAATTATTTTAAAGCTAAGTGTCTCGTTCTAGCAAAAGTTTGCATTTGCATGGGTAAGTATCAACTCGAAGAAAAAAAAATGTGGTGACGATATTAGAGTTTAATAAAATCAAACTATTAAATGGTTGAAAAAATAGATTTGTGGTTAATTAAGCTGACCATGAGATTGCTTGACTTAAACCGAAACGGCTTTGATTTAAACATGAAATATACTAAGCAAAACATAAATCTAATTCTGTTTAAAGCAACTTTGAATGAAGTCAATTAAAATAAATATATAAATGTTTATTTTTAATTGAAAACGAAGTTAAGGTAAAAAGAATTAAGTTCAAATGAATCAAACTTAAACTTAATAGATACATATTCAAATTAAACTCAAAACGAATCCATGCCAAATCATAGGTGTTTGAGTTTGATTTGAATATGAATCTAATTGATATTTTTCTCAGTGAGTCAATTTTAGTCAGCAAAAGAACAGTTTTATCGTTAAGGACTTGCATTAATGTTAAAGTCATGAACCCCTACTTTATCTTTTTAATGCAACGTTAGCTGTGGTTCATGTCTCAAGTTTTTGCAAAATGTTTTCCGAAGACCAAGATTTTGATCTTTTTGAAAATTTGGATATATTAGAAGATTTTGAATTTATTCGAAAATCGCTATCTCTCTCTCCAGAATTAAAAACTTCAAAACAATCAACAAATTTTGAAAAAAAAATCTTTTCAGGAAAATATCGAGCACTAACCTATATAAAAACTACTATATAAAAACAAGTCGGGTTTTCCTTCCTGACGCTATAACTCCAGAACGCACGAACCGATTTCTACGGTTTTGCATTCGTTGGAAAGGTTTCGGGCTCCGTTAGGTTCATAGCAAAGAAAATGTATACTTTTCAAATCACAAATGGTGCCAATGTTAAAAAATAATGATTTTCTCACTACAGAAAAATAAAAGCGAAACTGATCAATTAAAAATATTGAAAATTGTGTATATGTGTGTCAGAAAATTATTTTTATTCAAATTTATTATTTTATAGACGAAGGCGACATGTAGCATTTTTTTTTTGGATCCAAAGGGAATAACTTTTATTGCAAAAAATTAAAGAGTATTAGTGGACAAGGATTTATGTCATTTGGATGACAAGCTAACTTTAAGTAGCAATATAGTCCCGGTCGGACGAAGGATGCATCCAAAAAGTGTTTCCAGTCAGCTTGACCCCTCCAGTTCCGTACGTAAAGTTGGTTCATCAGGTCTTCTTCCACCTGACTGAATTGCGGCTTAAAAAACATTGATTTTGCATCAATGGCTCGGTTGAGCCGTCTGTTGCGATATTGATATTGAAATCGGTGTTGGTGTTGGCGTTGGTATTGGTGTTGTATTTCAGTTGCTGTTGTTATACTGATGTTGGAGTTGGTGTGCATATAAAAGTTGAGATTTGCGTTGGTATTGGTATTGTGGATGCGGGTTATTGGTGTTGATGATGGAATTGGTGTGGAAATTGATGTCTGGATGGTGATGGCGTTGGTGTTGTTGTTGATGTTGTTGTTGTTGTTCTTGTTGATGTTGGTGTTGGAGTAGATGTTGTAGGTGTTGATGGTCTTGGTATTGTTATTGGTGTTTGTGTCGTTCATTAGTTTTGATTTTGAGTTGGTTTCAGTTTCTAGATGGCGGTCGTACTGCACATTTTGCGCTTAAGTTGCCACTCAATTTAAACTTAATTGATACTCCAACAACAATATTTCCCGATCCAGTGCAATGGGAAAATTGTTGATGCAATGCAAGCTCATTGTTTGGGATGAGTGCACAATGGCACATAAGAAATCACTTAAAGCACTTTACTTCACACTGAAGGATCTTCAGCGAAATAACAACATCTTTGGCGCCTCGATGATATTGTTGGCAGGCGATTTCAGGCAGACGTTGCCAGTTATTCCCCGTGGAACGCCTGCAGATGAATTGAATGCTTGCCTGAAGGCATCACCTTTATGGAATAACGTAAAAACATAATCGCTAACCACTAATATGAGAGTTCAACTTCAAAATGATCAAAGTGCTGCACGATTTTCCAAACAATTGTTAGCTGTTGGAAATGGAAAAGTCCCAGTTGATGCGACATCTGGATTAATTACTCTTACCAACGACTTTTGCCGATTTGTAAACTCTCAATTAGCTCTTATTGAAAATGTTTTCCCAAACATTAATGAGAATTATCAGAATTATGCTTGGTTAAGTCAACGAGCAATTCTTGCCGCAAAGAATAATGATGTACACGCACTGAATTTCACCATTCAATCAAAAATTGCTGGCGATTTGGTGACATACAAATCCGTTGATTCCATAACAAATCCCGATAATGTAGTAAATTATCCAACGGAGTTTTTGAACTCTCTGGAGTTACCAGGATTTCCGAAACATAACTTGCAACTCAAAGTTGGTACAGTTATTATGATATTGCGTAGTTTGAATCCACCGCGACTTTGCAACGGAACTCGACTTTCGGTAAAAAGACTTATGCCGAATTTGATTAAGGCAACCATTATTAACGGAAAGTACGCAGGTGAAAATGTATGTATTCCTCGAATACCAATGATACCAACTGATCTTCCGTTTGACTTCAAACGATTGCAATTTCCAGTTCGCCTTGCGTTCGCAATGACAATTAACAAGTCACAAGGCCAATCGCTTAGTGTTTGCGGGATAAATTTAGAAAATCATTGTTTTTCACATGGGCAGTTATACGTTGCGTGTTCACGAGTTGGGAAACCATCCGCTTTGTTTGTGTTAACGTCAGACCAAAAAACAAAAAATGTGGTTTACCAAAGAGTACTTCAATGAAACGGATAATTTTCGGACACGCTTCGATTCAGTATTTACATTGGATTCACTTTCATTTACTTAGAAAAGTTCAACTAAATAACACTTCATTTTTGTAATCGAAATGAATTCAATACTGTTGTGAAATGAAATAAAATTTTTGCTTTTCAAATATAAAAAAAAAAAATTCTTCTTCTTTTAATCACCAAACGAAATGTTACATAAAACGAAGCAATCTGGTGGCGAAATGGAGTTCGCCGTGTTTGCTAGTTTTTTTATAAAACATATTTTTAAACAAAGATTTGCTTGCAAAGTAGAATTTTAAGTACTTAATCCATTTTTAAACATTCAGATATTATTAATTTTAAACAGAAAAAACACAAATATAAGTAATAAATGTTATTTATTGCGCTTACAAAGCTGGAAAAAAAGATATTTCAAACGGTCGCTTACGATAATTTGGCGGTAAGGGCTCGATATAGTACACACATTTAGATACATAAGTATAAGTCAGAAACTTTTATTTTCAACTTAAAGTAATAAACTAAAAATGCAAAATAAACAAGATATGATCGCTTAATTTATAATAATTCTTATGCACATAAGTTGGTTAATTATTTTTTTAAGTTTGTCTTCGTCATATTCACTATCCAGACCCGCTAAACTTGTAAAATTTAATCGCCTGTCCACTATTATTTTATTTTTCTTGGAGGTTCCAGCCATTGGGCCATGTTTTGTGCAACCTTTCGCTTTGAGACAACAGCTCTGGAAATCACAATGAAATTGTAGCACTATGAAATAAAAAAGAAAATAAATGAGGATGTTTTCAAGAAAATAAAATTAAAAGGTACTCACAAGGTAGTGTTCGTGGCTAAGCGGTTAGGTGCGTTGGCTGCTAAGCAGAACGTTCGTCGGTTAGAGTCCTCCTCGTGCCCATAGTTTTATTTCATCTTTCACTGGCACTGCATCTTGCGAAGAACTGACAAAACTTCCATTAAGTTTGACAGCCTGCGCATGGTCAGTTTTAGCTATTTCTATATTTTCTAGTCCTCCCTGTCAAGTTAAGGAATTGTTAAGTTAGTTGATTTGTCTTTAAATTTATCTGGAAGACTTACCATTGAGAAACAAATTTCTGCTATTCTCTGATAAATCAATTGACTATGTGAATTGTGTAAAAGTACCTACCAGGCGCCCATAATCAGAAGAAGGGTTATTTTTTCATTTGTTTTTCTGTTTAAATTACGCCGAATAAGTTCAAATTTTCGTTTAAAATTTCGATGAAATACCAGGCACCCATAATCAGAAGTAGGGTAATTTTTCATTTGTTTTTCTGTTAAAATTACACCGAATCAGTTCAAATTTTCGTTGAAAATTTCACTGAAATACCAGGTGCCCATAATCAGAAGAGGGGTAATTTTTCATTAGTTTCTTTGTTAAAATTACACTGAATCAGTTCAAATTTTCGTTGAAAATTTCACTGAAATACCAGACGCCCATAATCAGAAGTAGGGTAATTTATCATTTGTTTTTCTTTTATTTTCAACTTAAAGTAATAAACTAAAAATGCAAAATAAACAAGATATGATCGCTTAATTTATAATAATTCTTATGCACATAAGTTGGTTAATTATTTTTTTAAGTTTGTCTTCGTCATATTCACAATCCAGACCCGCTAAACTTGTAAAATTTAATCGCCTGTCCACTATTATTTTATTTTTCTTGGAGGTTCCAGCCATTGGGCCATGTTTTGTGCAACCTTTCGCTTTGAGACAACAGCTCTGGAAATCACAATGAAATTGTAGCACTATGAAATAAAAAAGAAAATAAATGAGGATGTTTTCAAGAAAATAAAATTAAAAGGTACTCACAAGGTAGTGTTCGTGGCTAAGCGGTTAGGTGCGTTGGCTGCTAAGCAGAACGTTCGTCGGTTAGAGTCCTCCTCGTGCCCATAGTTTTATTTCATCTTTCACTGGCACTGCATCTTGCGAAGAACTGACAAAACTTCCATTAAGTTTGACAGCCTGCGCATGGTCAGTTTTAGCTATTTCTATATTTTCTAGTCCTCCCTGTCAAGTTAAGGAATTGTTAAGTTAGTTGATTTGTCTTTAAATTTATCTGGAAGACTTACCATTGAGAAACAAATTTCTGCTATTCTCTGATAAATCAATTGACTATGTGAATTGTGTAAAAGTACCTACCAGGCGCCCATAATCAGAAGAAGGGTTATTTTTTCATTTGTTTTTCTGTTTAAATTACGCCGAATAAGTTCAAATTTTCGTTTAAAATTTCGATGAAATACCAGGCACCCATAATCAGAAGTAGGGTAATTTTTCATTTGTTTTTCTGTTAAAATTACACCGAATCAGTTCAAATTTTCGTTGAAAATTTCACTGAAATACCAGGTGCCCATAATCAGAAGAGGGGTAATTTTTCATTAGTTTCTTTGTTAAAATTACACTGAATCAGTTCAAATTTTCGTTGAAAATTTCACTGAAATACCAGACGCCCATAATCAGAAGTAGGGTAATTTATCATTTGTTTTTCTGTTAAAATTACACTGAATCAGTTCATATTTTCGTTGAAAATTTCACTGAAATATCGGGCACCCATAATCAGAAGAAGGGTTATTTTTCATTTGTTTTTCTGTTAAAATTACACTGAATCAGTTCAAATTTTCGTTGAAAATTTCACTGAAATATCGGGCGCCCATAATCAGAAGAAGGGTAATTTTTCATTTGTTTTTCTGTTAAAATTACACTGAATCAGTTCAAATTTTCGTTGAAAATTTCCCTGAAATATCGGGCACCCATAATTAGAAGAAGGGTAATTTTTCATTTGTTTTTAAGTTAAAATTACACTGAATCAGTTCAAATTTTCGTTGAAAATTTCACTGAAATACCAGGTGCCCATAATCAGAAGAGGGGTAATTTTTCATTAGTTTCTTTTTTAAAATTACACTGAATCAGTTCAAATTTTCGTTGAAAATTTCACTGAAATACCAGACGCCCATAATCAGAAGTAGGGTAATTTTTCATTAGTTTCTTTGTTAAAATTACACTGAATCAGTTCAAGTTTTCGTTGAAAATTTCACTGAAATATCGGGCACCCATAATCAGAAGAAGGGTAATTTTTCATTTGTTTTTAAGTTAAAATTACACTGAATCAGTTCAAATTTTCGTTGAAAATTTCACTGAAATACCAGGTGCCCATAATCAGAAGAGGGGTAATTTTTCATTAGTTTCTTTGTTAAAATAACACTGAATCAGTTCAAGTTTTCGTTGAAAATTTCACTGAAATATCGGGCCCCCATAATCAGAAGAAGGGTAATTTTTCATTTGTTTTTAAGTTAAAATTACACTGAATCAGTTCAAATTTTCGTTGAAAATTTCACTGAAATACCAGGTGCCCATAATCAGAAGAGGGGTAATTTTTCATTTGTTCTTCAGTTAAAATTACACCGAATCAGTTCAAATTTTCGTTGAAAATTTCACTGAAATGCCATGCGCCCGTAGTCAGAAGTAGGGTAATTTTCATTTGTTTTTCTGTTAAAATTACACTGAATCAGTTCAAATTTTCGTCGAATAATTCACTGAAATACCAGGCGACCTTAAAAAGAAGTTGGTCAATTTTTTGTTTTTTATTTTTTTTTAGCATGTTATGCTGTATTTTAACATTTCTATCTTCACTTTAATTTTAATTTTAAGTCAGAGCTTGTATTTAAGCTTACTTACTTACTTATGGTGGCGCTACAGGACCAAAAATCACTCGAAGAATTTTTCTCTCATTTTTCTTTCATCGGACGTTGTAATGGTCCACGTCTCTGCACCATACATTGGGACCGGGATGATTTTTGTAAAGTGTCACTTTAGTTGCTCGGGAGAGGACTTTACTACTCAATTGCCTTCTAAGTCCAAAGAAGCAGCGGTTGGCAAGAGTGATTCTTTGTTTGATTTCAGCGCTGGTGTTGTCGTCTGACACTGACATCACGTTTCGTTCTTCCAATTATGTCAATGTCGTCTGCGTATCCTAGTATCTGGACGGACTTTTGAAAGATATGCGCCTCTTGTGTTGACGTTGGAGTTTTGCACAATCTTTTATAGAATGATGTTGAAGAAATCGCCTTGTTTAAAACCTTTTTTGACATCAAATGCTTGGTTATGTTATTACGACTATGATGGAACGGCGTGAGTTTTCCTTTGTCATCTTACACAGACGGACGAGTTTTTCTGGGATGCCAAAACCTAGACATTGCTCTATATGATTGGTCTCAATAGACGCTGTCATACGCGGCCTATATTATTAAGCTTATCATTAAAAAAAAATATATGGCCGAAACAAATTCTGATAGTTACGGCCGTGCTTTTTAATCGAGTCAAGGCAGATCAATAATTTTTCCACATTTTTGACTTTAACATAGTGAAGACAGCGGTAGGGAAATATCCATTGCAGTAGAGGAGATTTTGTCAGAAGTAAGTTCCATTTTATCTGAAGAATATGCTTGACCAAAACAAATGTGTGATGAGAAGACCAATAGATGCACATTTTACAATATGACTCTTAAGAGGAAACTTCATTGAAATCAGTAAACTTGCCGATGTTCCCAGCCGGGCTATAGTGTGTTATTTATGTTTGCATGAAACCAGCTCAATTTAAAAAAATATTTATTTATTATTTATTTTGTCTATGAATAACAGTGCGACATATTTGTGCAAACAAAATTTTATTAAAAAAGTCAAAATCAAGAGAAAAGAATGGCACGTCCACTAGCACAATTTGTACAATGACAAACGATGTTTCTGTTTTTGTGATTTGAATCGCTATTTAAAATGACTTTAAACACATTAATGTCAACTCATTAAAACATTTAGATCTTCTCTTTCCCATTTGACGCCAAATTGGCTACCCAAGAGCTGAAAAATAATTATAATTATGTTCGTCTAGCTTCTACTGTCTCATTTGTTGGGTGATGAAAAAGATGAAGAACGACACAAACGAGAATTATCTCGAGTCACGAGAATAATAATTAACTGGGATATGTATCAAAAAAGTTCATCCTTTACTTCGTTGGTTCATCCTGACGCTGCGTATCATTGTTGTCTCATTTTGTCGACTTTTGTGCCTCAAACAAAAAATATGAGAAAATACTTGTTTCAGTTTTCCAAAAAAGAAGAAGCGGTTCCTACCACCTGAGCACCGCGAATAAATATTTTTCTCCATTTTTGCCCTCTTGAGAGATAGAGGACCGACAAAACTTATTCTCAAAGTGTAATAAGGCCGCTCTACCCCCTTCACAATGCAACGAAACGATGAGGAAGCAGGAAATAAGGATCTATTTCTTTAAACAAGGATAAGTTGAATGAAATTTTTAATTTTTTTTTCATTTCAAGCAACGACGCAAAGCACGCGGTGAAACTGAAACACGTGAAACTTGATGTATTATTCCGTACTTGAGATTTTCTTTTTTCCAGTGGCACTTAATATGCTTGTGCGTTAATTTTCCACTTGATGTCATCGTGATAATGCTAAAAAGTCCTTATATCTCGTCATTTTTTTGTTGGAAGAGAATAAGAAACTTTTATAATGATGAGGTGAGTGTGTGGGGAATGGGGTAGGGCCACCCCCACCAGTTTATTTTTTTTTTGTTTTAATTTTAAGACGAACAAAAGGTTTATACTTTTCAATTAAGAATTCCTTTCTCAAGTCATTTTAGCTGTGTTGTGACAAGGGTTATAAAAGTTTTGTTTAATTTTTTTAACGTCAAGGTGCAGCTGATGATTTCCAAAAATTTATTTCAAGAATTAATGAAAAGCTGCTTCATAGAAAAATATGGAAAATATTATGATTTAGATATTTTTTAAAACATGTGCCAAGCGCTATGAATCTTTGTTTTAGAAACTCTTTTTCTTGAACACGGGATAGGGAAGCTTTTTTGCATCGTTAATAGCCTTAACATTTCAGAAGTCAAGCTAGTTTTTGTTTCATGACTTTTAAACTCAAGGATTTTTGATACCCTTTTTATTGCAAAGGCATATAATGTCTAGTAAGTTTTGAGAGTTCGACATTAGCGTATTGCAACTCTGAACGATTCTCTGTACTTGCTTGACATTAGCGCGGTTGTTCAGTTGTTATTGTCAGTTCGATGTTTATTTCAAGCGCGCTCATACTTAACCATAGATACAACCAATGACGAAGATTTCGATGTGTCAGAAACTGTAAATGAAATCGAAACTGAAGATTTTCGTATAATTGTACCGTAACCGCCCGGGCAAGCTATCCCATTTAGTTCTAAAGATATCCTAAGTATTAATAAGAACTTCTATTGTAAGGAAAATTGTTAATAAGAATCATATTGTATTGAGTAAAAAATTCCTAGCTGTTGAGTTTTGATGTTTCTTCAGCGAAGATCCTGGACACCCTGAGTCGCTACGTCAGCCCTAGACAAAAAGCATTACAACCTTTCCGCACGATAGGACAGTCTTTGCCTTCTTCGGAGCTTGTTTGCGGCTGAAGTCCATTGTTTCCACTGTTCCCTCATCTCTGGATCCATGTTTCATCAACTTTAACAAAATAACACAGAAACTCATTTAGGCACTTTAACAGAATAAAACACTGATGAGAAGAGTTCTAACGGCATCCATTACGCCGACGTATTATGCAGGATTAACTCATGAAATCTTCTGAAATGTCTATAATGTCTTAGCTATCTCCCAAAACCTTAAGTGTATATTTTTCACACGTTATCCTCCGTAGCAGCCGTTTTTGGGCCACCTAGACGGTGCTCTTCACGTTGAAATATATTGAACCAAATTTTGACACTCGCCATCGAAGGACAAGAGCCACCGTACACAGCTTCCAAGCACTCAATGATGTCGCTTCTACACGCAGTCAAAACAAAACAACGGCTACGAGTCTAATCCGGCTGATCAGTAGATTTATCCTAATAAGCTTTGGTTCTATAAAGCTGTAGAATCTCCCTATCATAAGCACTTTAGGTAAATCTTTCCGGTGGTTGTATCAGATCGGAACGCTGAATATGGTATTATATTTTTGACGGGGTTTTCAGGAGCTTTTCTTTGAAATGACAATTGCATCTGAGTCGGTGCTGAAGTACGTTCATATTTCCGATCCGATCTTTATTACCCTTTCCATCATACGAAGAATCTTCAACTCAGCTGCTGTTAATAATTAACTCTTTCGTACATTGGCCGAATGTGATTGGATGGATGCACATGCACAACCGCGGTGTGCAGTTTCTTACAGTGAACTTCCTTTAAATAATGAATTATAACAAAACACTTGTTTTAGTAATTCTACCTACAATTTATTCATCTGACTGCATTTCACGGGCGAGCAAATAAAAATGTGACTCCAGCCACACAGGTCAAAGCAAAATTGGGCAGTACAATGAACAGCTATAAAGTCACCAAAGCGGTGTGATAACAGTTTATGTGCTTTCACTTTATAGTGTTTTAACCTCTTCACCCCGTTAACACACATTATTATTCATCAACTAAGTTGCTACCAAAACAAACCAACAAAAAAAAAGACACGAAACAAACCCCAACAGGATGCAGCCAACTAATAAATTCACAACACCTTATTGTTGCTATATTTTATTGTTGCTATATTTTTCACGACAGAGGATGACACCAACGAATATGAGGACGAAAAATCAATGTTCCCTAAAACTATTATATACACTCACAGGTCACAGAAACGTGGGGCACATGTTGCGTCGTCCTTTGCATCGTGTTCGTGTTGCGTCATAAAACAACACAACAAAGCAAAAGTGAAACCATTCAGTGGGTTATAACTTATAAGTATTCACCACAAATTTTAACTGATGCACTAAATTAGATCTTTTTAACACTTGGGTAATAAAACTCCAATTGCAATGTGCAATGAAGGACACAAGGAAGAGAGGTTCCTGAGAGCGATGCGGAACAGGTTCTTTTCCTTAGGTACCTATAAATCTGTTATCTGTAGTTGAGAAAGAGAGTGAGATTGTAGTGTAGACGAAAATGAAGAAAAAATAAGCCATCATAGAAAGGAAACGGAAACCGAAATTGCTTCAATGATAGTGTCAACTCGCAGCAAATTTATTCTTTATTATTATTTTTGTTTTCATTTCTTTTTGCAAAAAAAAAAATTAAAAGAGTTGTTTGCAGTCACGTGTTCTTGTTTCTAGGAAGTTACTTGGAAATACAAAAAAAAAAAAAATGTCGTGTCACGTCATCTGCACGGTAGATGACTATGCCTTCAAACTGTGAGTTATCGTGGCACCACCGTCCTGTTGAAATTAGATGTCATTGGTGACCGTATAAGACATTTCATCTTCAGGCCAAAGAAGTTGGTAACCAGCTGGTGGCAAAGGTACAGATGGTCGAAGGACCATTAATGGTGTGTTTTAAGAATGAGCTTATTCCTTAAAATTAAGATGCGCCATCTAGCGGAAAGTAGCTGAACAAAAAAACTTGGCTTTATAGCGTTTATTGCTTTTGGTTCCACTACTTCCTGCTAGATGGCTCTGGAATCAATTGAACTATTCTCGCCTGTAGAGTTCCACTACTCACCATAAGTGCTTAACCGCTTCCAGTTTTTTAGTGCCGATACTATTTTGGGATTTTAGTATTTTGCAGAATACTTTTTTTTTCACGAAGACCCACCTTCAAAATCGTAGGTTGGGCTTTTAAAGCGACGGATCCATAAACGTCCCACAGTGGCCCGTTTTCACTTTTTACCTTGCAAAAATCATAGCTCCTAAGCGAAAAAAGATATCGCTTCAATTTTTTTTTATTTAGCAGGAAATTTCCAAAGCTATGTTTCGTGAAAATTTTAACAAAATATGTTTACAGGGTGTTTCAGAATTAAGTCCCAAAGTTGGAAGTTTTTTCAATGTCATAAAAATTGTTAAAAATGTATCCATAATGGCGAAAAATTTGTTTTTGTGAATGATTAGAGAACAATTAGCTTTGGTATAGCAGGAAAAAGAAAAAAAAATAACACTTGAATAGTCATAAAAGCAAAAAATATTTTTTTTTTAAAGTTTAAGTTTTTAAGTTTTATAATTTTTGATAAGCAACCAATCAAACCATCAATATTTACATTCAAAATCAAACAGGGTGTTTCAATTTAACTGAAAATTACCATAATTTCAATATTTCAATGAAAAAAACAACCCTCAAATTAGAAAAAAGTGTTTTAAAAGTACGAAGTATCTTGTTTTATTCTTAATAATTTACTTATATTATTTCTTGAAAACCATCATCTAAATTCAATGTTGAATCTAATAGATCTAACATTTCTGGGGAGTAGTGTGCTTTCAGTTCTTTTTGATTTCTAGCATGCCTTTTGGAAGAAATAAGTGGATCTGATGAGATTGCTAGCATAGTAAACAGGTCTTCATTTTGCCGAATTCTTGAAACCTTGCATGTATTTTGATACCTGTATCTTTTGTAGTCCTTATTTTTGCATTCCTGAGCTTCTTCTGATAATTCCCCAAGTGGAAGAGACTGAGGTGCGTTTTTGCGCTGACTATAATCAACTATAATCAACAATGGTTGACTATTTCTCGTTTTTGCACGCCAATAGTAACGATTCGTAATCACAATTGTCGTTTTTGCGGTCTGTGTTGATGTGTCAAATCGTAACTATATCTAACTATTTCCAATCCATCTCAGGAGGTGAGTTGAAAGTGGTTGGTGTGTCAAAGTGTGACACAAAAACTCGTCAGCGCAAAAACGCACCTCTGATACTCCATAATATTTTGACCATGAACCAAAATTTTATGAAGAGTAGGGGCGAGTTGTTTATCTGGATAAAGTTGTCTTAATAACACTTTTGTTTCTCTTGTATACTCCCCAAATTTTACTGTATTAACTTTTTCTCGACAGTTTAAGACATTAAGTATTATTTGAAGCCTTTTAATAATTTCTTCATTGACTCCAGTTATTCGGGCAGCTGCATCCGGCTGTTCAAAGAATCGCCTGGAAGTATTGCCATCATTGGTATTTCCAAACCCAGGCTTAGGTTTATCCACATCAAGTCCAAGTTCTTCATGGAAACGCTTTTGAATATTCTGCTTCCTCTTTTTTTTCTAACTCTTTGATTCCAATAGAAATATCCTCTCCTTACTTAGCAATCGTATAGCTAAGTTTCAAAATGAATTTCATGCACCTAATTCTAGCATGCAATGGAGAAATCCCATACTCGTAGTTATGTTCGTCCGTAATATCTCCTTCATCTTGTGCGTACCTAATCCTGTTAATTTCACTACCTGTAACCCTAATAAGAATAAATATTTAATTCCATATAAATAACCCTTCGATTAAAATCCTTTTTTTCGGCTACCTATCATGCTGTAATATACCTGTAACCCTTATATGTATTAATTCTTAATCCAAATACAGTAATCTGTCCAAAATTAATACCTGTGCACAACAAATCTTATAGCAATAAGTAATGGCAGGAATCATCATTGTTTTTTTATTATTTTTTTAGAAATAGGTAATCCCCAAACCATAATTTTTTTTTAAGCTATTCCACTCATTGCACTTATTTAAATACCTAAATTAAGTCATGCAAATCCAAAATAAAGGTTGCGACAAAAAGATTAATTATATTCTTTTCATATGAAAAAAACTAAAAAAAATGAAAAATCACTGACTTGAACCAATTAAATTGCCATAACTCGGCTTTATGCAACTTTACGCAGCTGAGTTTTTTAGGACATGTTAAGGAATATGTGGGCATTCATCCCTCACTTAGTTTGGTTTGACGGGTTTTGACGTTTTTTATATGAGCCAAGTTAAAATTCAAAAATAGGTGCAAAAAGTGATTTTTTTTCATTAAAAAAAAAGATGCATTTTTTTTTTTGTTTCCAAAATTTGATTAAAATAATGTCAAACTTTCCAACAAAAAAAAAATAAATGGATTTACTTGCACCGTTTTTCTAATATTCAAGTTTGAAGTGCAACAAAAAACAAAAAAAAATATATATATATTTTTTTTTAAATATTTTCTGACTTTGATCGGCTCCTCAAGCCAAACCGTTCATCTAATATTTTTTTTGTTTTTGGATTCTTACACTTTAAACAATTCTAAATAAAATGTGATTTTTACTTTTTCAAAATAAAATCACGCGAAAAATGATTATTGCCACGTTCCTCGCCTAAACGGGCCACTGTGCGTCCCCTAAAATTCTCATCACAAAAACAATAACCCTTGTCATGATCTCTTACAAGGATAAGAACAGCAAAGAACAAAATTCTCTTTCTTTCTTTAGTTTCCTTTGAATGTTTCTAAAGGACGAAAACGAGTAGGATGTGCATTTCATTCCATTTTATTCTTTTTCACTGCTTAGAACTTGGTTACGAGAAGATGAGAAAGGACAAAAGAGCATAGGTGCAGGGTAGGTACTGTGGGCATTTAGTTAGCTTTGCATTCTTTTCTAATTCTCAAGTCGTTTTTCTAGTTTCTTTATCTAAAGCACGGAATAAAAGCAAAATTGTCGGACAACAAGGAATCTCGCTTTGCAACAAACAGCCAAGTCGTCGGAAAAATTTTAAAAATGAAAGGGACATCATGTGTGTCTTTTTTTTAACGCCCACTCCTTGCAGCCCCAAGGAATAAAGAAATGCAAGAACTATTCAGTCGTCTATAGAAACAATTGCCGAGAAAAATTGTGTCTTTTTCGTGTGCTGTGGGGGAAAGGGTGAAGTTTGCGAAATTAAGTAAACAAAGGACAGTCTTTGAATATAGTTTTTTCTCCCCCTTTAGTTTTTATTATTTCTTAAAGGATAGAGAGTGAGCGTTGAAATGAGTCTACATCTAGAAGAATGGAAAGAAATGGAAATGAGCATCAACTTGTAATTGATATGTCCTACATCCGGGTAAGCGTTAAAGGAGCAAGTGGAGACAGAGCTTTGCGTTCACATTTACTGGAAATTTAATTGTTACGTCGACTTGTAGGTTAGAAATGTTCATTCGACGTTGGTGTTGGAGGGTTTGAGCATTTATGAGTCCTTAAAGTGGCAGGAAAGTAAAGAAAGGAATGTAAGGATTCATGATATGCGTGTGACTGTGTCATTTTATTTGTTATTAACAGCCTAGTAGTTCCATTCCAACTAAGAGTGGGAGCTGGAAAAAAAAGAAAGAAGGAAAAGAGGGCATAAGCATGAATTAAGATCAGTAAATTGCGTTCGTTGTTATACAAGGAAAGAGGGCGAGGAAATAGTGTTAATTGGATTTGTAATGAGAAGGAAGATTCACTGTGTATTTTATGTGGGAACAAGTAAAGTTGATTATTGCAGTTTTTGGTAGGTTACCTACAGATCAAAGGACTTATTGAACTAAGGATGCATTTAAAGGGAAATATGGACTTTTTCGTACGAGGAGTTGATAAACTTTATTCAATGGATTATGCTGTAATTCAATACATTTTCTTCGATTGGCGTCAAAATGCAAACTGGACGAGGCCAGTCTCTTTAAGAGATCATTGATATTTGCTGCTTTATAGTCTTCGAAATTGCCATCAGGAGCATAATGACGATTAGCGGATATTTTCTTCCATTTGTTGTCAACTTTATTTCAGGAATTGGTTCTGGTGGGACAACCCTTTTGAATGATTAAGGATAAGTCATTGGCTTATGTCGATGAAACACTGGAAGCCAAACACAACCCATGTAGCAATGTATCTTTCCCTCCTGACAATTTGATTGGAAATATTGTTTGTAGGGAACCGCACCGAAAAAAAACGTTGGTGATATCAATCAATATCCTTGGTTAATTTGGCGTCAACCAAGAATCATTCTTGATTTCACTATGATCGCGTGATTAATTCTTTTATCAAAACTTTACAATGAACGGTGTTGATTTCGTATTCGATGTATCACCCCTAATAGTTTTTTGACAATATTTGTGTTACACTGAGTATTTTCGTACTCAAACGATCACGGCTGTTGTACTTCTGAAAAATTATTTTTGAGTATGAACGTGATGAATAAACAACTCTTGTGATAGTTTAACCGTGTACGTTGTTGAATGAATATGTTTATTTAGAAACACGTTCATAGTCAAATGACAATGTTCAGGCTTAAACTATAATGTTTCCGTTATTCCTTCACTACGTTTATTGTACACCTACTACAACTGTGATTGCTTAACAATGCTTATTTCATTGTCAAACGACAATGTTCAGGCTTAAACTATAATGTTTCCGTTATTCTTTAACTACGTTTATTGTTCACCTACTACAACTGTGATTGCTTAACAATGCTTATTTCATTGTCAAACGACAATGTTCAGGCTTAAACTATAATGCTTCCGTTATTCTTTAACTATGTTTATTGTTCACCTACTACAACTGTGATTGCTTAACAATGCTTATTTCATTGTCAAACGACAATGTTCAGGCTTAAACTATAACGTTTCCATTATTCTTTACCTACGTTCCACTACAACTGTGATTGCTTGACAACGCTTTATCTTCAGTAGTTTTTTGGTTTTATACTTACTTTAAAATCTGTGAACTTTAAAAAGGTAAAATAAAAATTTGATTTTCATTTAATTTAATTTTTTTATTGTTTTTTTTTTTTGAGTTGAATTTTAAACAATAATAAATAAAATTTTTACCGCTAGGGTTTGAAAGTAAAGACACAGGAGGCCCATCAAATTCATTAATAATATAAATATAATAATTTTGAGAATCTTTTAAAATTTCAAAAGCGTTAAAATGATCAATGTAACTGGATATTATTATTTTTTCACATATTATATATGGAACATTTTTTAACAAAATAATACAATTAATTTTATAAACATCATTAAAAATACTAATATAATCATTATTTTTATAAGAAATTTCGTGGTATGTAAGAGAATTGTAACTTATCTCGTCATTTAAATACATTTTGTAAGAAGAAGCGTTTTGTAACTTTGAAAAACATAAACGATCTTTTAGTAAAGTGCCACTTTTTGGTATACTGGAAATTTCCAGAGAGATTCCCAAGCTACAATTCGCAATCAACTGAATTGACTTCAAGATTGTTATCGATATTCTACTGGAACTGAAAAATTAGCAGATCTGTTAGGAAGAGTAGTATAGGTGGGCTGGTAATCCGATTTTTCTATTTCAGAATCTGTATCATACTCTGACTGTTCTGGAAGAGTGTAGCATTCACTCAGTATTTTTCTTACATCCTCCATTTTCAGTTCCTTATTACATTAGGAAAAGAGAATTGAAATAAAAAAATGTATTAATGGTATGTAAATTTTAAAGAACATTCTAAAATTAAAGCGCTGAGAAGTGAGAAGAAGAAAGGGTTAAGTGATATTTTTTGATGTTTCAAGTTTTTTTTTTTTGCAAAAATGTTAAGACTTAGATTTCGGTGTAATCAGCGTTACTCTACGAAGCTTAATTTCCGATTTGGACGACCAGAAAGTCGGAAAGGCAATAACGCAGTGGATAATGTGTATGCTCAAAATGAGACAAATTAACTCTGAGCTAACTCTGAGCTAGCGGAAGAAAGGGTGAGAGTAACCACATCCAAGGGCATCCCCCCAGGGTGGAGTTCTCTCACCGCTACTTTGGGTTCTTGTCATGAACGGCATACTCTCTAAATGAAATCAAGTGGAGTAAGGATAGTAGCCTACGCTGATGATCTTGCATTACTAGCGACTAGCAGGTTCCTGCCCACTATCAGTGAACAAAAAGAATACGCCCTCTCGTTGGTAAGCAACTGGACTAGGAACTGTGGGCTGACAATCAATTAAGCTAAAACGGAACTAGTGATATTTACTAACAAACGCAAAATACCTGATTTTTAAATACCTTAAATTGAAGGCTGCCCTCTTAAAATCTCTGATCACGCAAAGTATCTCGGTGTGATCTTAGATAAAAAAACTAAACTGGGGCCTGAACACCAAAGATAGATTCAAAAAGGCATCGACTGTCTTTTACTCCTGCAATAGAATTTTCGGGAAAACCTGGGGACCAATCCCTAAAATTATCAGATGGATGTATTCGGCATTAATTAGACCAATACTAACCTACGGTAATTTGGTATGGTGGAAAGCTTTAGAAAAGAGCACGAAGCTGAAAACTTTGACAAAAGTTCAAAGACTTGAGTGCACTGGCATTACGGGCATAAGAACAACAAAGCCGCGGGAGCTGACGGCATCACTGCCGAACTCTTCAAAGCAGCCGGCGATGACTTGGTTAGGAGCATGCACCAACTCATCTGCTGAGTATGGTCGGAAGAAAGCATGCCCGATGAATGGAACCTCAGCATTGTTTTCCCGATCCTGCAGAAAGGAGACCCTCTAAACTGCACCAACTACAGAGGCATCAGCCTCCTAAACATCGCCTATAAAATCTTTTCTGCAGTACTATGTGAACGTCTGAAGCCGTTTGTCAACAATCTGATAGGTCCATATCAGTGTGGCTTTAGATCAGGAAAGTCCACCATCGATCAAATTTTCACATTACGGCAGATCCTGGAAAAAACTCAAGAACTCCAAATCGACACCTACCATCTTTTTATCGATTTCAAGGCCGCGTATGACAGCATCTATAGAGAAGAATCCCTACAAAACTCATTCGCCTGAGCAGGATGGCAATGGAGAACTCGCGCTGCTCCATCAAAGTCGGTAACGACCTCACCGACGCCTTCGATGTCCAAAAAGGCTTTAGACAAGGTGATGCACTGTCATGCGATTTCTTCAACATCATATTGGAACGAATAGTGCAGAACTCCCACGTTAACACTAGAGGCACTATCTTCCAGAAGTCTGTGCAACTACTCGCGTACGCTGATGACATTGATATCATTGGGAGCACACAGCGTGATGTCAACAGTGCTTTTGCGAGTATACAGACAGAGGCTGAAAAAATGGGTTTAGCGGTAAATGAGGGCAAAACAAAGTATATGCTGTCATCTAGAAAGGACACCCAACACCGACGTTTTGGACAAAACGTCACGATAGACGCATATAATTTCGAGGTAGTTAGGGACTTTGTATACCTTGGGTCCGCTATCAACACGGACAACGACATCAGCGCCGAGATCAGACGAACAATGCAACTGGCAGTGGCGGTGGCTTCTTTGTTTTGATATTTGGTCGAGTTTCTTGGGAGGTTGTTGGTTTGTTTTCGTTTGGTTTGCGAAGGGATTTTTTTGTTTTTTCTGTTTCCATTTTGTGTGGATTTTGAATTTTGTTTGAGGATTTTAAGGCACAGAGTTGGTTGAGTTAAGATGTCTTCAATTTTTTTACAAGAAATAGAATAGCTAGCAAAACAAAAATTTTTTAGAAGCAAAACCAAACCAGCTGCTTTTGTTAGCGTGTTTTGATATTTTTTTACGTTTGCAGAGTGACAAGTCAAAGAGTGTGTTCGAAAGTCAAAAGTATTAAGGGTATGATTTCATCCTAATATGGGGCCAGGTGAAATCGATTCTGACACGCGACAAAACAAAAATTATATTGGCAGTTGATGGCTTGATAACATTTTGTATATGATAATCACAACAACAGAAAACTCATACGTAGTATATGTGTAAAATCCGTGTACAAGTATGTATTAATCCCTCTCCAAAAAGAGATTCCAGAGAAATCAATCGATCGAGAAAAAAATTGAATTTCTTTGCGAAAGAAATGCGTTTGAGGGAAAAAAAATTGCCACTTTTACGTCGGAGATCAATTCTTGGGTTGTAAGAAAAGCCAAATAAGGAATCGTAAGAAAATAAGTTTAATTGTATAACCAAGATAACTAGAAAAAATATACATTTCCACTTACGGTAGGACAAATCTTAGACAATGAGAAAATTAGCTTAAAAGATATTGATGAGGCAGCCCACTATGAGTTTGTCAAGAAAAAAATAATTTTCATTTTTTAAGAAGGGAGGTGTTATCAAGGAAATTAATCTACAAATTGATGATTAAAATTTCTGACTTACCCTTTTTCCACTTTTTTTTTTAAATATATCCAATATGTCCAATCACCAATCACTAGAAATATTATTAAAAATGCTGCGCACTTACACTTTTTTTGTTTTTATTGTTGCTCGTATATATGTTCACTTCAATTCAATGTCCAAAATCCAACTGTACTGAAAACTGAAACTGACGACGACGACAAGCAGATGCTGAAATTTTAACACTGGAAAAATAATTCCGTTATCTATAAAGCGCGTCCTAATGATCACGTTCGTTGTTGACCATACTGGAATCATTCTCAATCGTAACTATGTTCGTGATTGAAATAATATGGTCGTGTTCACTGCACTATTTTGAAAGTATTAAGCTACTCTTACATTTCAACAAATAATTTAATGACAACAAATCAGATTCTCATTTGGAAAATGAGAATTAAAAATTTTATTAAAATATTGTCAAGATTTCTTACAAGGTTGGAGGAAAAGGAAATCAATGCGATTTACTGTGTTTTTTCATAAATATAATGCAATGGTTTTTTTTTTCAATTTCCAAATATACAAATATTGTATGATTGCTTTTAGACCACATCAGTTTTTAAAGTGAGTACTCTTCTCTTTAGATATTAATTACTCAATTTGTGTGTACAACATTAAGACAAAAAATAATGGCCCAGAAAATTATTTTAGATTATTTAAAAAATTTTGCTAACACACCACACAGTCACACAAGCTACTTCATTCAAAAGGAAAATAAAGAAAATGTTTAAAAAAAAAAACTAAAAAAAAGCTGTCAAAAAATATGTTAAACTTATAAACAAGATTTCTGCTTTAATATATACCTATCTTTTAATATAAACCCAATTAAATTTGAAAATTTTGGCACAGGATTCAATTTTTAGCTTGTGAATTAAAAACAAAGTATATAATGTAGGTATATCAGTGCATGAGTATGACACTGATCATGGTTACAATTTCATAGTTACCTAATGTCCGTTTTGAAATATGAAGGATAGCACGAATTAGTTTAAAAATAATCACATATTTTAAGCGAATTATGACATTTTAATGCACTGTTAGTGTCTGGTTACAATGATTAAAAAAGAATTAATTTTCAAAAGAAAGCGAATGATTTCTGGAATGAAAAAAAGGAACAGAAAAAATCTGTTTTCTTAAAATTATCTTTTCTCTTTTGAGAACGAGTTCTTTTTTACGTATATGAAACCAGCCACTAAAGTATTACATATATTAATTTTTTTTATAAATGAAATTATATATTCGATATATTTTGACTTAGTTGATACAGGCCCTAAGAACATTTTAAAATCTATAATATTGCCAACGACCAGCGTTACCACTTGTTTAAGCCTTTATTCTAAAACAAATGAACAAACAAAAATAATTAAAGAAAGTAAACTCAACGCCAAACTCAATGTTTCGCGTCATTGTGTCTGCACCTTAAGCGGTTCTTTTTGCAAATGTCATCCCAACATGACTCATACATTTGAAGTAGTTTTTGCAAATGTCACCCCAACTTGACTAGCTTTAACGAAGTAGTATTTTTTCTGTCTCGTGTGTTAACTTCTGAATTTTATTGCGTCATTCCATCTTGAAATTCATTGTCGTGCGCATCTCAATCAACGTAGTGATTCGATAGCCATTTTTAAGACTTATTTTTTCATTTTAAACTATTAAAGCCTCAATCCCTTTGTGAATTATTATAAACCAAAATTACCTAATTCCAAAAACATTTAAATACAAAGAGAAACAATAAAACGAGAACAAAAAAAATAGAAAAGAAATTAATGGTTGTGTTTTTTTTTTATTAACCAAGTTAACCCCGTGTACATGGTCCATATCGAGACGGATTGATTTTCTGAAACGTGACCACAAAATCCGAATAAATCAAAGCCATCCTCCATACATTCCGTTCTGGTAGTGGCGATTTTATTAAAATAATTCACCCTTCGTCATCCTCAAAGAGAAATCGGTGAATTTTGCACCCGAAAATTGCGAAAATTGTCGTTTTCGTGGCACAGCGGTCGCCACAAAACACGTTTTTTTCATCATCTCAATCATCATCAAAAATTATCAATCCTGGTCGTCGTTCATCGAAAGCACTAATTATCATAGTTTTTCATCATCTCAATCATCGTCAAAAATTATCAATCCTGGTCGTCGTTCATCGAAAGCCCTAATTATCATCGTTTTTCATCATCTCAATCATCGTCACAATTATTATCAATCCTGGTCGTCGTTCATCGAAGCCCTAATTATCATCATTCCCTAATTATCATCGTTGTAAGTCATCATCTCAAGCATCATCTCAATCATCATCGCAATTATCAACAATCCTGGTCGTCGTTCATCGAAGCCCTAATTTATCATCGTTTTAAGTCGTCACCTCATCCAAATCATCAACAATCCTTGTCAAGTCGTCGTTTATCGAAGCCCTCAATATCATCATCATCGGAATAATCAGAGAAATCATCTTAATTATATGTATTTTGAGATAAGGTACGTACTATAATTTCATTTTGATGCGTTTTTACTATCTTATCAAAAATTTTTCATTAAATACATTCACTTTATCCTATAAATATACATATATTTTTTTCTTTACTTCGTACGTTATTATTTATACGATTGAACTTTCACGTTTTCACTTTTACGGTTTTTATTAAAATCATTGAAATCTCAATCCGTGGTTATTGATTGCACTCTTCTTGTCAATATAATGACCTTGTTAGAAGACTTAATTTTCGCGTCCGACCAATTGGTTGAGTTCCATGCGGACTTTAAGGACAAGCCAAGTGCCACTTTTACGGTTTCCTTATTAGAGGCGTACAACGCTGAATTATCCAATCTATGGTGCGAATTTAAACTAGCTTACCGTCAGTTCATGAGAATAGGCGATGAAGAGCTAAAAAAAACTTCGATAAATGAAGTCAAAGCCAAATATCGTAGTGCTTCCTCCACGTACTTCATATGCGCAAGCTCCATTTCTGATTTTATGAAGTCTCTTCAAAAGACTGTTTCAGAAGTACATGAAAAAGATTCCGATTTAAACAGCTCTCAGATTGAAAGCAGTGGACACAATATTAAGGTTCCTGCATGCGACACTCAAGAATTTCATGGCAATTACTTACAGTGGCCATCATTTCGCGATATGTTCACTGCGGTTTACATTAATCACTCTAAACTTAGCGATGTTCAAAAATTATTTCATTTACGCGCAAAAACCAAGGATCAAGCATTTGACATTGTGAATAAGTTCGGTCTAACAGATCATAATTTTCAACTCGCATGGAACGCGTTGAAAGATCAATACGAAAATAAACGTATTTTGGTCAATAACCAAATCCAAATTTTATTGACTCAACCACAAATCTTTGTAGAATCTAGCAAAGATATAAAATCACTTCAAAGCAACATTAATGACGCTATAATTGCGCTCAAATCATACGATATCAATGTCGATTCTTGGAATGCGATCCTAATTTTTCTGTGTGCCTCTCGGCTACCAGACAAAACACTTAACCTTTTTGAAAGTTCCCTAGTAAAACCCACCGAAATTCCCACCTGGGAACAAATGAATACGTTCCTTTCCAATCGCTATCGCGTTCTCGAGAGTGTCTCTGAAATGAAACAGAGCACTCCGAAACCAACTAAAACTCCCAGTGGCAAACTTATTTCACCCAAAGGCAAACCAGTTCAAAATTTTCACTTGAAGGTAACTCCCGCTTGTCAAGTATGTTCAGAACAGCACCCTCTACGACTGTGTCCAACATTTCTACGAATGTCCGTGGACGATAGACATAAAACTGTCCGGAAACATAAATTTTGTTTCAATTGCCTTGCAATTACTCACACTGCACAACAATGTCAGAGTACAAGCACTTGTCTTCGCTGCAAAAGGAGACATCATACCTTGTTACATTTTGAACGAAAATTACCCACAACGAATAATTCCATTCATCAACACACTCCACTTCATTCATCTCAGCGTGATTCACCTTCTTCATCTCAAGTCGATTCTTCTGCATCATCCTCACCTTTAGTTAAACAATTCGATCATCAACATAATATACAGTCCACTTCAACTTCAACTTCAAATCATCTTGTCATGTTTTCAAAAACTTTTCGCCAAGTTTTATTAGCAACGGCTATTGTTAAAATTCATCATTGTGGAAATGATTTCAATCTACGAGCTTTGATTGATCAAGGATCCGAAGTGTCCTTTATAACTGAACATTTTCAGAAACTAATCGGTCTACCAACCCAATCTACTCAAGCACGAATTTGTGGCATGGGTACAACTGAAACTGCTTCATCTTCGAAGCTTTGCACTTTCACTTTGTATTCTAATAATGTGAGAGATTTTAAATTTCATGTCGAAGCTTTAGTCCTTAAAAAGTTGACTAGTAATTTACCTGCGGTTTCAATGAATCTTACTCCAACGGACATTCATTTTGATTTTCCTTTGGCCGATCCGCTTTTTTATCAAAGTTCCAGTATTGACATGCTCATCGGAGCTGATCTATATCCTCATATCATCTTGGAAGGTTTGAAAAAGGATGTTCTGAGTACTCTTATCGCACAGAATACCGTTTTTGGTTGGATACTTCTAGGGCCGTATGAAAATATTCCCGTAGTATCAAACTTTTCCACTTTCGTCACACAAAAAAACGATTTACTAGCAAAAGTGGAGCAAAAAATTGAAAGATTTTGGAAACTCGAGGAGGTACCTCAAGCTCATGTGCTCACTCCATCCGATCAACTATGCGAAGATTTATATCGCGATACAACCTATCGAGATCCATTAACGGGTCGCTATGTCGTTAGACTTCCCTTTAAAAACCCTCCGCAAGAATCACTTTTGGGAGTTTCGCGTTTCAACGCAATGCAACAATACCTGCGAAATGAAAAATCAATGTTGGCTAAACCTGCTCTCAAAGGAGAATATGAAAAGGTTTTAGCAGAATATATCACTTTAAATCATATGACGCCTACTCCACCCTATGAATTATTTGATGAAGAGAATGTTCAATCTTATTATCTCCCACATCACGCCGTTTTAAAACCTCAAAGCACTACTACCAAATTACGGGTAGTATTTAATGCCTCAAGCCATTCTTCTAATGGTAAAAGTTTAAATGATCTCTTACATGCGGGTCCTATTCTTCAAAATGATATGGTATTCCTTATACTCAATTGGCGATTTTATAGATATGTCTTTAATGGTGACATAGAGAAAATGTATCGTCAAATACATATTCATCCCGAACATGCTCAATTCCAACGAATTTTATTTCGACCAAGTCCTGATCAAAAAATCACTGATTATCAACTCAATACTGTCACTTTTGGGGTAAATTGTGCTCCCTATTTAGCTATACGCACTCTCCATCAACTGACTTCAGAAGTTCAAGAAAGTTATCCTCTTGCTTCACAAATCTTGAAGAAAGAATTTTATGTAGATGATGTGCTCTCCGGCGCTCATGATGTTTTATCGGCACAAAAAAGCCAACTCGAACTTATCACTACGCTTCAATCCGCTGGATTTAATTTACGAAAATGGACTGCTAACCATTCAATGCTTTTGAATCATCTTCCTCCAGATCACCTTCTGAATAAAGAATTTTTAAATCTCGAAGACGGTAGTTCCACCAAGACACTCGGTATTAAGTGGAATGCATCTTCCGATACCTTTTCCTTTGCTATCAATTCTGAAAGTTTTTCAACGACTTCTATCACTAAACGATCGGTTTTATCAACAATTTTTAAGCTTTACGACCCTGTTGGTTGGCTTGCTCCTATCATAGTAAAAACAAAGATTTTAATGCAACAGATTTGGAAAGATAAAACCGAGTGGGATCAAAATCTTACAGCTCATTCTGAACAATATTGGAAATCTTTTATCGGTGAATTTGAGGATACTCAAAAAATTTCTATTCCCCGATGGATAGAATTTTCTCCTTGGAAAACTTTTCAAATGCACGGATTCTCTGATGCCTCCGAGAAGGCTTATGCCGCCGCAGTTTATATTCGCGTACAGCACAATCCCTCACACGCCTCTTCACATTTATTATGGGCAAAATCAAAAATTGCTCCCGTGAAGACCATTTCACTCCCTCGATTGGAACTTCAAGGGGCATTACTTTTATCGCGAATGATCCATTCACTCCTCAATCAGTTCGATTATTTGAATAATATCCCCATTAAATTATGGACGGATTCAACCATCGTTTTAGCTTGGCTAGACAAGTCACCAAGTTCTTGGAAAACTTTTGTCGCCACCAGAACCTCAGAAATTTTATCAAATGTGCCAGACATAAATTGGAATCATGTTTCATCTTCTGATAACCCGGCCGATCTAGCTACTCGTGGTGTTTCCCCCACAGAATTAAAGATAAGCGATTTATGGTGGAACGGCCCATCATGGTTAGCGGCACAAGAAGAAAAATGGCCATCCCTTGATTGGTCTCCTCCGTTAGATGATTCTATTCTTGAACGTAAGTCAATTAAAGTTAACGTTGCGCTTTTATCGAATGACTTCGAAAATGACATTTTAAGTCGATTCTCCACTTGGGATAAGGCTATTAGGGTAGTGAGTTATATTCTTCGCTTCCGTAATTCAGCTAAAAAACTACCGATCAGAAATACTTACCGTTCGAAAACTCTCATGCACGAAGAAATTATATCAACGAAATCAAAAATCATCCAACTCATCCAACAACGACATTATTTCAAAGAATATCAAACCTTACTTCGAGGCAATAAATTAGATTCTAAAAGTAGACTTCTCACCCTCACTCCCTTTCTGGACTCTAGCCAAATTTTGCGGTCTCATGGTAGACTGGAAGCTTCCACATTATCGTATAATGAAAGATTTCCTATTCTCTTGCCTCATGAGTCTCATTTATCTACCCTTGTAATAGCTTATGCACATAAACTCTCCTTACATGGAGAGATTCAGTTAATGGTCCGAATAGTACGCTCTGAGTATTGGATACCGAATCTCAAAACCTTAATTAGAAAATGTATTCGAACCTGCAAACCTTGCATCTTATATAAAAAATCACTTCAATCTCAGATCATGGGTTTGTTGCCTGCCGAACGAACCACCTTAAGTTTACCTTTCACGAATATAGGCATAGATTTCGCTGGTCCGTTTACAATACGAAATTTCTACGGACGGAAATGTCGGCTGGAAAAAGGTTATGCATGCCTTTTCGTATGTTTCGCAACCAAAGCGATACATTTAGAAGCCGTTAGCGATTTATCTACAGCGGCCTTTTTAGCATCATTCAGTCGCTTCGTTGGTCGTAGAGGACTCCCTGCAAAAAATTTATACGGATAACGGCACAAACTTTGTGGGTGCATCAAAGTTATTGATGTCTGATTTTCAAAAAGCTCTTAAGAGCTATCCTGGGAGCTCAACCCTTCATTTTTCCCAAGTTGTGTGGAATTTCATTCCTCCTGGTGCCCCCCATATGGGTGGTTTATGGGAGGCAGGAGTGAAGAGTTTCAAAATACATTTTCAGAAAATTGCTGGAAACTCTAAATTCACTTTTGAAGAATTCTCCACAATTCTGGCTCGAATCGAGGCCTGCCTTAATTCGCGGCCTTTATCTCCGGTGTCTGAAAATCAAGATGATTTTCTCCCGTTAACGCCAGGTCATTTTTTGAGAGGTGGCCCTTTGTTGAGTCCGCCAGAACCTTGTGAAGATCAAAAAGACATAAGTTTAATACGTAGGTGGAACACACTTAAAGCCATACATCATCAATTCAGTATACGCTGGAAAGAGGAGTACTTAAAAGAATTAATCAAACGTTATAAATGGAAATATCCCCAACGAGATATAGAAGTCGGGGATCTAGTTGTTCTTCGAGATGAACAATTACCTCCCAATGGCGACTTGGTAGAGTCCTTGAAGTCCACCGTGGCCCCGATAATAGAGTCCGCGTTGTCGATGTCAAGACTCAGAGAGGAGTTGTTAGGCGTTCTATCGTCAAGTTATGCATTCTACCTTCGGATTGAAGATTTTGATAGATAAAAAAAAAGAAAAAAAAAGAGCCTAGTCCAGTTACCTTTTCCAACGTATAATGTATAACGTATTTGCACTCGTGTATAAATTTCACTTATAAAACTTATGAAAACGCATATAAACTGAATTTATATTACGTATAAATATTTCCTAGATTTATCTTTAAACTTGAATTACATAATTGACATTTGTATCTTATCTTATCTTTAAACCAAACAAGCAAAATTTCATGTCATACAGTTTAAGTTGATTAAATTTCATCTATATATCATATTTTTTGTATATATTACTTTTTCATATACTAATTTAAATGTGAGTTGAAATTACTACTCTAAAACGTTAGATAGAAATTGTTTCAACCTATGAATTAAAACTTGATTACTTCAATTAAATATCAATTACGTTTTATAAACAAGTTGGTGGTTGTGTATTGGTCATGTTGGAATCGCTTTTTTTTCTCTCATTCACTTTATAAGTTTGCAAACAATATTGCAAGGCGGGCGGTAATGTTTAAGCCTTTATTCTAAAACAAATGAACAAACAAAAATAATTAAAGAAAGTAAACTCAACGCCAAACTCAATGTTTCGCGTCATTGTGTCTGCACCTTAAGCGGTTCTTTTTGCAAATGTCATCCCAACATGACTCATACATTTGAAGTAGTTTTTGCAAATGTCACCCCAACTTGACTAGCTTTAACGAAGTAGTATTTTTTCTGTCTCGTGTGTTAACTTCTGAATTTTATTGCGTCATTCCATCTTGAAATTCATTGTCGTGCGCATCTCAATCAACGTAGTGATTCGATAGCCATTTTTAAGACTTATTTTTTTCATTTTAAACTATTAAAGCCTCAATCCCTTTGTGAATTATTATAAACCAAAATTACCTAATTCCAAAAACATTTAAATACAAAGAGAAACAATAAAACGAGAACAAAAAAAATAGAAAAGAAATTAATGGTTGTGTTTTTTTTTTATTAACAAAGTCAACCCCGTGTTCACCACTTTTCTTTCAAAAATTTCAAATCCACTTTCTACTTCGAATCATTACCAAAACATTGAAATCTACATTATTTCTAAAACTACTTCAATGCTACAAAAGAGGCCAAATCTACTTATTTGTTTTTCGCTATATCACACATGTACACGAATTTTATGAGGTTTGTGTGTGCATTTGCAGAACTTCCCTCTTACATAAATAATCTAGTTTTATCAATCTATTAAACTTATTATATAATTTTTGTTGGGCGATAATCCTTCGTCTGTAGGTACCTATTTTTTCTTCTTTTTTGTCTGTTATTGTAATTTCTGGTAGGCGGTGCTGAAGTATTACACTATACATAGATTAATATAGAAAAAAAAATGTTAATTATAGGAATCTTCTTCTATTTTTCTCAATCTACTTCGCCTTTTTCCTCGAATCTACTTCGACTTTTTTTGAGAAGTGGTAACGCTAACGAATATTGTTCCCCAAACACAAACTCCCGATCTTTCACACTGGAATGAGCAATACACAAAAACTAGTGCCGTTATCGATGAAGTGCGTCCTAATGATCACGTACGTTGTTCGTTGTACGTACTGGAATCATTCTCAATTGTAACTATGTTCGTGATTGAAATAATATGGTCGTGTTCACCACAGTATAAAGCTGCTCTTACATTTCAACAAAAGATTTGATGAAAACATATGAGAGAATTACAAGGTTTATTAAAATATTATCAATATTTTAACGAGGTGCAAGAAATTCTTAAATTTGGGTTTGATTTTCAGCCCCCTTTTAGAGGCTTTTCCATAATGGTTCTTTATTAAAATATTGCTTCCGATAAATACTATAAAAAAAATTTATTGAAACTCTGGCTGCCTCGGAGAAAATTAAGTTTTCAAAAACAATTTTTTAACTATTATATGTTCCTTAACTTTTATTTTAAGGAATATTTTTTAATTGAAACATGTACACTGTGGCGCTCAAATTATCTTCATGTTAATGGGGGTAATGTAAATTTGCCTTCTGAATACTACCTAAAAATTATGTGGCTTTTCTTACAACCAAGAATTGCTACTAAAATTCAATGGCGCAAAATTATAGTCGCCAATGAACAACTTTAGTATGATACTAAGCTTAAAATGACGTTTGAGTCATATCTGAAACGTCATTTTAAGCTAGTATCACACTAAAGTTGTTCATTAGCGGACTATAATTTTGCGCCAATGTTTTTCGCGTGTAATGTGGCTTTTCTTACAACCAAGAAGAAATGCTACTAAAATTCAATGTTTTTTGGCGCCTAAGAAATGTGCAAAAACGAATCAATCCCTTTTTTGAATGTGTTTGTTGTCTGCTCAATCGTTTTGTACATGATAATCACAACAACAGAAAACTCAGAAATGTCAAACACGTAGTATATGTGTAAAATCCGTGCACAAGTATGTGTAAATCCGTCTCCAAAAAGAGATTCCAGAGAAATCAATCGATCGAGAAAAAAATTGAATTTCTTTGTGAAAGAAATGCGTTTGAGGGAAAAAAATTGCCACTCTTACGTCACAGATAGGGATTGCAATCCCGGGATCCCGAATCCCGGGATCCCGGGATCCCGGTACATTTTTCAATCTTTTAGATCCCGGGATTTTATAATCTAATCCCGGGATTTTCGGGATTGGTAGATTAAATCATTGTATATAAAGACACCTAGTATAATCAAGAATAGGTTATTCGAATTTTTGTGCTACATCACAACCAAAGAAAAAAAAATCCCAATACCAAACTTATGTAAAAAAAACAGCACTGTGTCAGGTCTCAAGATGGCACTACAATCGATTGCCAGGTCGCGGGTATTAGCTAAATAGAAATACAAGGTGTCTCAAAAGTAAGTTCACATTTGCTTATCTTATTACGCGAAAGCAACTATTCTGAGGGGCGCGGGGTTATGTCAGTCGGTAGTCTGGCTCTTGGGAATTTAGTCGCTATGGAGCGTTTCTCTGATGCGGACCGTGCGTTGTGCGTACGTGAGTTTTACAAAAACGGTAATTCGGCGACTGTAGCGCGTAGAATTCGACATATTCGTCACTTAAATGATGCGCCTAGCACTCGACTCATTGCAAAATGGGTTGAGAAGTTTGAAGAGACTGGGTCAACTCTGGAGAAACCAAAATCTGGGCGGCCAAGAACATCAAGAACAGCCGAAAACGTGGACAGTGTTACTCAGTCTATTCGAGATGATCCAAACCTCTCGATTCGGAAGCGTGCTGTTGCTTTAAATGTGCACAGATCTTCATTATGCCGCATTTTACACAAAGATTTAAAGCTGCACCCGTACAAAATTCAGTTAGTGCAAGAACTGAAGCCTCAAGATGCTGGTCAGAGGCTTGCCTTTGTAAATCAGATGATTGAGCGCGAGGTGACATAAATTGGCCCCCACGGAGTCCCGATTTAACGCCTATGGATTTTTTTCCTGTGGGGTTATGTCAAATCAAAAGTTTACGCTAATAAACCGACTTCCCTGGCACAATTAAAAGAAAATATCCGTCATGAAATGGCAGCCATCACGGAGACTACCTGCCGAGCTGTCATAGGCAATTTTAGTGCCCGACTAAATGAATGCCGAGAGTGCAACGGTTTACATTTGGACGATGTTATTTAAAAAAAATAAATTCCCAAACAGTGTACTTCAATATAAAATAAACATTTTTTCAATAAAGCTAAGACTTTTCTTTTAAAAAAAGATTTAAATGTGAACTTTCTTTTGAGACACCCTGTACAATGAATTAAAAATTCACATACAACTTTTTTCCTTATTTCATTTTAAATACCTTCTAACAGCAACCATAGAGAAATTATTATAAAGAAGACAGTCTTGTGGACATAGATAAGAGAAGAGAAACCATATGATTACCGATGAGTTAAAAGAGAGATGGGAAACCAAGCTGTCAAAATGACAATGTCTATAAGCTGCGGTCCAAGTTTACAGCAAGAGTATGCGTATTTTAACCAATACTATCTTAGTAAACTAAGGCACCCCATCTTGGGAGTAAATTAACCGCTAAAATTGAAAATTTGTAATTTTAACGTACGAAAGGTGAGTAAAAGTGAGCAGAAGAGGGATATGTTAAAAAAGATAGCAAAAAAGTAAAATTGCGTAAAAGCAGCAAACGGCATCAAATGTATCAAGCAGTAGAATTTCCGACATCGAAAATGGAAATAAAAAAAAATGTTGTCTAATTAAGAATGCTGAACATCTGAAAAGCTTTTGTTTGAAATCTTATTTTATTATTATAAATACCTGGCTTTATCAGTAACGAAATGCAAGCAAATCGTTTCAATTTACACTTAATCCATGTTCTATGAAATCAACAGTTTTAAGAGTTTTTATGAATTAGTTTTTTTAGGAAGTTAATATTTTTTGTAAAATAATCATGGAGTTATTGCTTTTAAGAGTTTTTATTGAGTTATTTCTTTTTCTAAGTTGTCAAATAAACAAAATAAAAATTTCCACATATATCCACAATATCTGTTATTTTTTCTTTAAATCCCGGGATTATCCCGGGATCCCGGGATCCAAATTTTTGAATCCCGAAATCCCGGGATTGAAAAATCATTCCGGGATTGCAATCCCTAGTCACAGACCAATTCTTGGGTTGTAAGAAAAGCCACATGAGATCTCAATGTCATTTGTCTTTTGCTGCGAACTTCATAAACATTTATTTCAGAGTCCCTTATGATGCATTAGTTAAACTCAAATTAATAAAAAAAAAACCAGCACAAAAATGATTTTATTTATTTAATTTTGTTTTTGCTATGTACAACTAATTGCTCTGATTCTGGCGATTTCGTTCCATTTGATATGCCATTTCAATTTTAGCAACTGATGTTCGCATTGCTGTATCAATATAAACCATCAGTAATTCTTTTAGTATAACATGGGCTTGTTTGTACTCTTCGTTGATGTAAAATTCAGGAGTGAAATCTTGTAAGACGATAGTTGATTCACTATTTTGATAATCAGAAAGATTTCCTTCAAAGTGATTTCCTTCGCTTGTTCGGTTGTTTCTGTGATTTACAAACAAGAAACAAGTAAAAGAGTTCTGACGTTATAACTAATGTATATATTTTATATTTTTTTTGTATATGTAGTACTTAAAAATATAAAACGATACCAAGTCTGCTTGGTTAATCTAAAAATGAAACCTTGGTTGTTGCAACAGAAACGTACTATTTCAATTTTACTTTTTCTTATTTTAAATGAACTATGAATGTGATTGATTAATTATTTTTACGATACTTAAAAAGCGCAAATATCAACCACGCTGCTTTGTTGATTTATTATTAAACCTTGCTTCTTCAAATACGTTTGTGATTGAGTTTTCATTTATTGAAATAGTATTCAAAATTAACTATAAGAGTGATCGATGAACTAATGTTTATGGTATCTAAAGGAACAAAAATATCAACAACGTCTAGTTTGTTGATTTAAACATGAAAAGCCTTGGTTGAATCATCACAGACGTACTCAATTTCACAATTTTTGAAGATTTTTGTTGCTTACGACGTGCATAGTTAAGCAACAATGAAATCAACAATTGAATTATCGTTCTACATTTAAATCATGTTTGAATCAGCTATGAATGTAATTGATATCACTATTTTTATGATACTTAGCAAGAATAAAAATCAACAATGCTCGATTAGTTGATTCGATCACGACGCCTTAGTTGATTCGACTGCAAACGTAGTGATTTTCACAATTTTGTCTGCATTGTCAACCAACAATGAAACATATTTGAATCAACCAAGCTTTTTTCTTTCGGTGGCGTGAAAGTCCAATATCGTTCAAGCACTCTGGAGCTGTAGACAGAAAACTGGTGTTGCTTTTCTTCTTTCTTGGGAGCTTTAGCTTTCGAGGGTTGCTTTTGAGCATTGTTTCATCGGAGCTGTAGCACTACTCCTATCATTTTATGCTGATATTCCATTCATCGGGCATGCTTTCTGTTTGGCTGACTGATCTAACCAACTAGTCCCCTCCTCTTAACAGTTTGGTAGCTAAACCGTCTGCTAAAAAGGCTTTTCTGAACCTTGATCGCTATCTGTTCAGAAATGAATATTATACAATTTTGATTATTCTTTATTCAAATAATTTAAATTTCTTTATTAATTTCTTGTTTAATTGTATTTAATTAATTATTTATTATTGATCATTTGTTATTATTATTTGTTCTTATTACTTATTACTTTGCCGAACATAGCAAATAATGCCCTATTTATTTTGCTTACCTCAGCTAATCCTACTTAATCTCTTAATCTTCACACTTGCTATGCTAGCAATGTAATTTTTTATACATAGGCTTAGGCTATGCTGAGGCTAGCAATGCTATTTCTTATGCACAGACTTACGCTGTGGTACATTGTTATGAAAGCTTCTTTCTTATTCTTACGGTTTATTTGCTATGTTAGCAATGTAATATTTTTTATGTATAGTTTTGCTATTATTGAAATTAATATGTGGTTGCATTCGATTCAATTTTGTATTTTTCGATCTCTTTACCAGCAACCACCATCGTGTTAACATCAAAGTCTTGTCTTGATTCAATAAATTGTACTTTAAGTTGAAATGAGTTTTTGCTTTTGATTTCGAACTCTAATGATCGTTTTTCTTGCAACATTTATTGCTATTCAAAGTTGGTCCTTCTAGTGAGCTGGATTTTTTTGGTTTTTGTCAAATTAATATAAAATTGAAATCATAGCCGTAGCCATGGGGGTGCGAAGGGGCGCCCAGCGCCCCTAAGCCTCCACACAGCGCCTCCAAAAAAGGATTGATTCTCTTGTAAAGGATGATATAATTCGAAAATTTGCTCAGAAAAAAAGAAGAATTCAATTATTTTAACGATTTCTTTTCAATTAAATACAAATAATGAAATTTCTTAAGAAAGTAGTGAATTATTTTTTTATCTTTTTAAGTACTCTCTATGAAAAGCTCTAAAGCGGACAGAAATAACATGGTTACTTTTGTTTTTGTTTGCGCCTCCTCATTTTATGTTCGCGCCTCCATAGAATCTGGGCTGGCTACGGCACTGATTGAAATTAATTTAAATTGCTGTCGAATTTTGGTGGTTGTTTGGCATTTTTGGAGCCTGTACATTGGTATCGTATAAATATATATACCTACTAGCTGGCCCGGCAAACGTTGTTTTGCCATATGAATTAAGCCTAGAGTATGAAAATATATATTTTTAATCTCGAGCGTGTGCGTATGAGGTATTTGAGTGGAAGAGGCATGGAGCGCTGTGAACCATGACGGAATGTTAAAGTAACAACACATCAAATACTAATTCATTTAATTTATTATTACTTTTTCTAATTATATTTTCAACGAATTCGGAAAATATAAAACACCAATATTAATCTCTCAGTGCAATGAAATGTACAATATTTTTTGTCGCAGGAGTATGACCACTAAAACTGTGACAGAAGAATTTTATATATTAGATGTACAAACGACGAAATTTGAATAAAAACTCATTAAGAAGTGGCTCTTAAAAAGTAGGGGAAGTGGTAGGAAGTTGAAAATTAAGGATTGAATGTATTTCTTAATGCCGCACCATACAAAAATTATAATAAAAAAAACTGCCCAAAAATTGCCAAAACAAAATGTGTGCATGAGCCATCCTTAACAATTAGCGGTATAAAAAATAGATATGAACCGATTCTCATACCTACTGAATACACATATAAAATTTCATCAAAATCGTCCAAGCCGTTTCGGAGGAGTATGACCACTAAAACTGTGACAGAAGAATTTTATATATTAGATGTACAAACAAAACAATAATAATAATCGACGAAATTTTCATGAAAACTGATAAAGAAGTGGCTCTTAAAAAGTAGGGGTAAGTGGTAGGAAGTTGAAAATTAAGGATTGAATGTATTTCTTAATGCCGCACCATACAAAAATTATAATAAAAAAAACTGCCCAAAAATTGCCACAACAAAATGTGTGGATGAGCTATCCTTAACAATTAGCGGTATAAAAAATAGATATGAACCGATTCTCATACCTACTGAATACACATATAAAATTTCATCAAAATCGTCCAAGCCGTTTCGGAGGAGTATGACCACTAAAACTGTGACAGAAGAATTTTATATATTAGATATAAAAATTGTTGGTGAATTTGCTGCTGCTGTTTTTGGGGTTTATTACTGAGGTGCTGTCCTAGGCTGTTTTTGGAACCTTGAGCCCTGTTGTTCGTTGCTCTTAAGGAATTCAGTCTGTAGGAATTAGTGTTCGATCGTTTAAATCCTCACGTGATCCAATTTTGAGAATCCATTTAAATAAAATGAATGTGTTGAAGCAATCACGTGGACACCTGAAAGGTGCTATCACACGTGCTCATACATATATATTAGATATAGACATTGAGGACATTAATACATTAAAAGTGCGGTTGGAACGTTTGGAGGAAGCGTGGAAGGGTTTTCGCGAAAATCATAATGAATTCTTTCAATATTCCGAGGAAGAGGGATACGTTGATCCCGAAATAGACTTTGAAGCCACGGAAACGAAATATCTAGTAGCAAAAAGTGCGTCTTTGAAAGCAATTCGGAAAAATACCCCTGTTAATCCACCTCCTCTTCCATCGGGTTTATTGAATCAGGCGGGTGATTCTGCGGATGAACAATCCAGCAAACAAGCCGCGTTGTTAGAGACTCTTTTGAACAATTCGTCGTTCGTTTCGGCTTCCAAGACATGTTCGGAAATTGATCTCCCTAAATTTAAAATACCTGCTTTCGGTGGCGATTATCGAGAATGGCCAGAATTTCGCGATATGTTCCTAGGGAGCATTGACTGTAAACCAAAACTTTCTGGTGCGCAAAAAATGCGTTACCTGAAGTCGTTTTTGCAAAATGATGCCGCAAAACTTTTAAATGGCATTGAAATTTCGGATGCAAACTATTTAGAAGCGTGGGAAAAACTAGAGCGTCGTTATAATAAGCCGTTGTACATCGTGAACGCTCATATCGAAAGTTTTTTGAAAATGCCGACGGTGGCTGTCGCGGAAAGTGGACATTTGCGTCGGTTAGCGGACAAGTCAGATGAGGTTATTCGCGGTTTGAAAGCTCTTAAAACTGAGGGCAGGGATCCGTGGTTAATCTATCTGTTGCTCAGTAAAACGGATTTAGAAACCCGTAAAGCTTGGTCCCTTTATAAAAATAATAGTGAGACATCGACAATTTACGAACTTATAGAATTCTTGGAAAAACGTTGTGATGCTTTAGAAGCATGCGAAACCAAAGCAAGTGATTCGAAAGGCTCAAAATTTAAACAAAACACGCGTTCAAATACTTTCCCGAACAATATTAAAAGCTTGGCTGTCGCGAATCCTTTGTGTCCGATGTGTAAAGAAACCCATGTTCTCTCACAGTGTCCTAAATTCATTGCCCTTGCTATACCGTCTCGTCGATCTTACGCTAGAGATCACAAATTGTGCTACAACTGTCTTGCTAGCAACCATTCGTCCTCAAGATGTCGTTCGAAAAACCGTTGTATACATTGTCGTAGTCGTCATCATGCCCTTGTGCATTTGGATTCGTCGTCGTCGTCGTCGTCGTCGTCGTCGTCGCCGTCGTCGCTTTCGTCTGTTGAATCACCTAACCCTAATTTAAACCCTGATCTACCATCGACTTCTAATGCACCTTTGATCGTTAGTAATCATTCACAAAATGAAAATCGTCCAACTGGAATTCTGCCCACTATCGTTGTTCAGGTCGTGGATAGATTAGGCCAAAACCAGATTTGTCGCTTGTTGCTTGACACTGGATCCCAAGCATCATTTGTTACGGAGAATCTAGTTAAAAGGTTAGGTCTTCGCCGTCGTCATGCTCGTCTTCCTATTTCTGGTATTTCTTCTATGGAAGCTGGTGTTACCCAAGGGGCCGTGACCGTTCGTCTTAAATCTTGTTTTGATTCCAATGAGATGGATGTTGACGCTCTCATTTTGAATCGAATTACCTCCAAAACACCGTTACAACCATTTGCCTTTGATACATCGCTGCTGGATAATAATTTGAACTTGGCTGATCCAGGTTTTAATTCACCAGGTCCAATTGATATGTTACTAGGAGCTGACAAGGCTTGGAGCATTTTGTGTGATGGTCGTAGAACAGATGAAGCAGGAAATTTGGTTGCCCATAACACTATTTTCGGATGGGTGATAACTGGTAGCATTCCAGAGAAGCAAATTGTTTCGTTGCGAGTGGGGTTGGAACAAGATTTAGATGTACTTTTAAAATCATTTTGGGAAATCGAAGAGCTGCCTTCAAATAGATATCCATTAGATACAGGGGACTTTGCTGACACTCATTTTAGTGAGACCTTTTCTCGTGCACCTGACAACAAATATTATTGTCGAACTACCTTTTCGTCACAAGGACATTTCATTCAGCAACACTCTATCTGGAGCATTGTCAAGGTTGTTTTCTTTGGAACGCCGTTTCTCTCGTCAACAATATCTTTATTTGGAATATTGTAGCTTTATGAGAACGTACCTAGAGCTAAGACATATGGAACAGATTCCCGACAACGAAGTTGAACCGTCATCTGGAAAGGTTTTTTACGTGCCACATCATGCCGTCGTAACGAACAAATTACGAGTGGTTTTTGATGGGTCTCATAAGGATGGAAATGGGGTTAGCCTCAATGAAACGCTCCATGTAGGCCCTCCACTCCAACGTAATCTACTCAACGTTTGTCTGCGTCTTAGGATGCATAAGTATGTTTTTTGTGCCGACATTGTGAAGATGTTCAGGCAAATTTGGGTTAGTACTACTGTTGCACTTTTTATTGCGTAGGAAAATGAAAAACGAATTAAACTAATCCCGAAATGTAGTTCTGAATTAAAAAGATTAAACCGCGACAACAATGAAATTTTTCCACCGAATGAAATTGTTGATGAAAACACACACGAGGTGTTGTATTGACAGATGAGATTTATTGAAAGGGTTAATTCACAATAAGTGCAACAGGCAGCAATTAAAGTGCTGCCACCACGACGAGCTCAGTGAGGGGTGAGTTCGGTAATTGATTAATCGATGAATCGATTAATCGAAAGTTTAATTCGAGTGATTATGCTTTTATATCAATTTGATATAAAATGTTGATGGTGTTGCCACACTGTGGCTAATAAGGGCGCCAGCAATTTTTTATCTGAAAATCAAAAAAAGGAAATTGCAAACCTTTCCAAAGTAAGGAACAACGATGAAATCCAAAGAAAGGAATAAACCAACACGAGTTAGAAATTAATAAAAAAGATGGCGGATATTTTTGATATTTGATTTTTATTATTAAGGCCGGGGAAACCTTGCAAAAGTAGGATAAAAACCACGGATCTTTTCAAACCAAATATGAGTTAGATAAAAGTAAAGTAATTTGTGCAAATTAATTAATTCGACCAAGATGGACCGTTGAGGTCTAATTTCAGAAATATGAAAATTAAAAAAAATACGCGATCACCCAAAGAAAATAATCAATAAATTTGTAAAAAAGATATTTTAGAAAAATACAACCTTTTCTCTAATAGTTACCAATCCTCCAATAACTTCCAGAATTTTCCAAAACTTTCAAATGTTTCTTTTGTCTCCTCGAGTTTTCCAAAATCAAAATGGCTACTCTATAAAATTTCCAAATTAAAAGTCTCGTGTATAACCTTTCAGATTCTCAGCTTGTCTTTTCTCTTCTAAGTCTCAGATCAGAGTGACGATTTAGGCTCACCTAGGTCCTAAATCGCCTACTCTTGTTTTTGAATTCGCCGCGCTTTCAGCCTATCTGGAGTGGCGGATCTTCATCACGTCATCAACGACCAGTCATATTTGGCTTAGTTGAGACCCACTTGTGAGAAGATACTCGCGGTCCTGCTTACTCGCCGTAGTCTCTCTCAAGTTATCGAGAGTCATCCTGAAACTCGCCGACATTGGACGATCAGTTTGAGGATGATTCACAATTGTGACAAAATTTTGCTGAATGAACCTTAAGGTTACAACAAAATGAATTTAAGTGAATTTAATTACGATTATTCTAGAAGACGGTAAGAATATAACTTAATTAACCCGTATGGGCTTGAATTGCAAACGTTAAAACGTTAAAAAGATCGCATTACTAGATCAAAAGAAGTCCAAAATAACTTTGGAACATAACTCTTAAGAGTCCATCTGGTCTGAAAAAAATACTTAAATAATGAAATTTTTGTTTGAATTACATATTCAAAACTCGATACAAGCTTTTTGAAATTACTTTTAAAAAGTTTAAACATATTTCAACAATGATAATTAAATTTCTGATAAAAAAAAAAGTCGTTGGGCACTCAGCCGTTCTCAAAAATTATCGTTCCGTGTAAATCCATCGCTCGTTTAGTTTCAGACCGTCCGTCTGTTTGGCATCACTCAATCCTATTTGAGTTTAAATCAAGTGTGGTTCACAATTATCAATACCTGTGAAAGAAACTTATCTTCACGACAATGAAAGAGAGAACCATTGTCAGAAGGACTATGGCCGTCCCGCTCTCTCTCATTCTCGTGTGTGAAGATGGTGACAAATGTCAAATTCTATTTTGCTATTTATAATTTAAGTACAAGTCGATGCAAAATGCATCAAAGTGAAATATATTTATTTAATAATAGTGGTTGCGTTAAATTTTAACGCAACAAATCCCACCCTTTCCTCCTTAAAGAGGGTTTGTTCATAATACAAACAATTGAAAACAAGAAGCTAGTCTCAATAATCAGGCCCATTCCGGCGATTTTAACAAGATTTAACAAAAAAAAAAAATTTAATGAAGGTGTGAATTACTGAAAAACGAAAGAAAAAGTTAATGAATGAAAATTAGGTAATTGTAATTTTTGGGACTCAATCATTTTCCGAAAGAGAGTTGAAAGGTTTGAGATCTTTCGTGTGCCAAGTGCCACGATCCTTGCCATTATTATCCACGCGGACATAAGTCCACGGCGACAATCGCTTCTTGATTTTGAACGGCCCAACAAACTTTGGTGCCAGTTTTGCTGCATAATAGTCTGCAGCATTGGATAGACTATAGTTGCGTCGCCATACAACATCATTTGGAAGATATTGAATATCTCTCCTCCTGAGATTGTATGACTCAGCAGTTTTCTTACTTGCTGCCTTAAGTTTGTCCGCTATATCGGCCCTCAATCTCCTAAACCTTTCTCCCACATCTTCTACTGATTGTTCGACTATTCTATCTGTATCCTCAATCAATGGATCACCTCTGCCACTTGTGAACATCTCTTTCCCGAAATTGGCATAGTAAGGAGAGACTCCTAACACTTCATGCTGTGATGTGCGGATGGCACAAGCAACCTTCGCTAATTGCGAATCCCAAATACGGTGATTCTCCGACACGTAAGCCCTCAGAGTAGTTTTAATAATTTGGTTTATCCTCTCCGCTGGGTTAGCCTGAGGATGATAATGTGGAGTGTACCTAATCGTTGACGAATAATCGTCACAAAGTTTTTGCAATTCCCTACTCCTAAACTGTGGACCATTATCACAAATCAGAAATTTCGGTACTCCAAATAGAAGAAACACATTGTCCTCCAACTCCCTACATACTGCTTTTGCCGTGGCAGACCTAAGAGCGAAAAGCAATGGAAATTTTGTCAGATAGTCCACAACAGTCAATATATACATGAAACCCCTATTTGACTTCGGTAAAGGCCCTACTAAATCTACGCTTATCATCTCCCACGGAGAGGAAACCCCTATCCTTTCTGTCATAAGACCCGCTGGCTTATCATTAACTGGTTTCACTTGCTGACATACCCCACAATTCCTAACATATTTAACTATATCTTGCCTCATCTTTGGCCAATAATATCTAGCCCCTACCCTAGCAAATGTCTTCCTAACTCCCATATGCCCTGCTAAAGGATTATCATGACACTCTTTTAAAATGTTTAACCTGTTATTTTTCCCTACAACTAGTTTCCACTCCTCATTGTTCTCATGAACGATTATATGGTTTGATTTAACAAACTTATACAATCTTCCGTCTTCCACTCTCCAAGCTGGATAACCTAATGGGTTCGACCGAACTGCCGCAATCATCTTTTCTACCCAAGGGTCTAAATCCTCATCTGAAATCCCAGCCACTACTGGAACCCCTCGAGATAACATGTCCGGAACGACATGGTCTTTCCCCTTGCGATGGATTATCTGAAAATCAAATTGCTGAAGCCTAACTGCCCAGCGCGCAAGCCTCCCTTGCGGATCCTTCAGGTTACTCAACCAGATGAGTGAGTAATGATCAGTTATTACCGTAAAACGAACACCTTCGAGATACGGTCTTAACTTTTCAATCGCCCACAGAACACCTAAACACTCCTTTTCGGTAGTGGAATAATTTCTTTCACTTCGATTTAACGACCTACTCAAATAACAAATTACCTTCTCCCCGTCCTCAAAAGTCTGTGTAAGTACGGCCCCGATACCGTAATCAGAAGCGTCCGTCTGGACAACAAACGGAAGTGAAAAGTCGGGACATGTCAAGATGGGAGCTGTTATCAAAAATTCCTTCGATTTCCTAAACGCGTCTTCGCATTCCTGAGTCCAAACAAACTTTTTGCTCTTTTTCAGCAAATCCGTTAAGGGCCTAACAACTGTAGAGAAATTTGGTACGAAACGCCTGTACCACGACACTGTTCCTACGAAGCTCCTAACCTCTTTCACATTTTTCGGTGCAGGTATCTTTACCATACTTTCGACCTTTTCAGGATCGACATGTAATCCGTTGCGGTCCACAACGTATCCCAAAAACTTTAAGGATGGCCTACAAAAATGACATTTATCCCTTCCTACTTTTAACCCCGCTTCTTTCAACCTACGAAAAACTTCTTTCAAAATTTCAAGATGTTTTTCAAACTTATCTGTGACGATAATAATATCATCAAGATAAACAAATACAAATGGCTCCAGTTCTGGACCTAGCACACTATCAATAAATCTCTGCCAAGTGGCAGGAGCATTGTGAAGCCCAAATGGCATTCTTTTGAAATGATAAAGTCCCCTTCCCGGTATCGTAAAGGCTGTAAATTTGCGAGATTCTTCCGCCATTGGAATTTGCCAGTAAGCTGACTTAATGTCAAGCGATGTTAAAAACCTAGCATTGCGGAGTTTGTCTAAAATGGCTGATATAATAGGTAAAGGATAAGCATCCCTTTCGGTCACCTGATTAAGTTTCCTATAATCTACGCAAAACCTAAATGTCCCATCCTTCTTCTTGATTAGCACTATCGGAGATGCCCAAGGGCTGTTTGATTTTTCAATCACACCTTCCTCAATCATTTCCTGCAATGACTTGTCGATGTGTACCTGCATAGCGGGTGAAACAGGATAATATCTTTGTTTGATTGGTTCCGCCGATGTCCTAATCACATGTTCTACCATTGTTGTCCGACCTAACCCTTCTGGCATATCTTTGAACAACTGTTCAACTAAGCCTCCTAAGTTTTGTTTCTGAACTTCATCCAACTCAGACTCCTCTGTGATGGCTGAAGTACTAACCGAAGCCACCATATCTTGGCTCGAAAAACTCCACATGCGAGAACGAAGATCCGGGACGATTCCCGACAGTGCCCAAAAATCTGCACCAAGAATTATCGCATGTGGTTAACTCGGAATGATAAGACATTCCACCAAAACTGTTTTGCCCTCGACAACAATGGGTAGATTCAAAACTCCTAACACTCCTACACCTGCACCATCTGCTAATTGAACCTGCCTAACATTAGTGTCTCCTAGCTCTAAACCTAAGTCCTTCAAAACGTCCCAAACATCCCTACAAACTATTGTCCTGGAAGCTCCTGAGTCTAATAGCCCTAAAAACCTAAACCCGTAAATGTTTACCCCCAAGTAAGGACGACTGTCGCCCCCACTTGTCTCTAAAGTGAAACCTAATTTTACTGCCAGCTGGTCGTCAGCAGGCGACCTATTTATTGGCGACGGCGCTCTTGTCCTGCTGGCCCAAGAGTCCGTTGTCCATTTCCCGACCCGGAACAACGCCTGCAATTTTGTCTAGTGGTGCCCGTAGCCCCACAACCAAAACAACGCCTAGGAGCGGAACAAGAACTTGAGAAATGTCCCTCTCTGTTGCAGTTGAAGCAACGAAGGGGCCTACGAGGTGGGGGATTTGCGTTAACCGCAACTGTTGCTTCTTGCACCGAGGCAACATAGGCAACATCAGGCTCCAAAGCCTGCCTGTTACGACCTGTCGGAGGAGGTACAAAAGATTCCACATTGTTCCTGATGGTCTCGAGTCTTCTACCCAACGCAACCAGTTCGCTGACTGATTTGATTTCAGCCAACCCCAATTGCGTCTGATAGAAGGGAGCTATATTCTTCATGAGAATAGAAAGCTTTCTACTCTCACTCAGAGGCTCCGAGAACCGCTTAAAGAGGGTTTGCATGAGAGCAATGTACATCCCCATTGTCTCATCCCTACCCTGGGTACGCCGCCTGATCTCATCCAGCAAGAGGTCATCATAATTGGATGGTAAAAACTCTAGTTTTAACTCCCTAACCAACTCTTGCCATGTTGAGATATTGTCCCTAACTGCCCTAAACTACAAGAGAGCCTTTCCTGTAAATAAATCCACCGCTGATTTAAAAACCCTAGCCTCTGATATCCCTCGCGCTTCCCTAAGTTCTTCCACTCTTTCTATAAATGAGTTCACTGATGAACCACAATGCTCACCAGTGAACTTCAGGTTCCACTTATCAAGTCGCTCGGGGTTCCGGTCACAGGGTTCATCACCCTGTAGTTGGGACCCACTAGAGCTCGCACGTTGGCCGACCTGTGCAGTTGGTGACGCACCCGAACCTGCTGTCGACATAGATGGTTGTTGTTTTCCGCTTTCCAAATTGTCAAGGTTCTCATTTTGAGACACTTCCCCTTCACACAATTTTGCCATTAGTAAAAGAAGTTCCCCCCTTAAGTCCGCTGCTTCATTCACCTCTTCGGAAGATTCTGCCTTTGCCCTAGTAATTCTTCCCAAAGCCCACTCTATTTTCGTCAACGTTTTCAAATATTCCGAAGATTTCGGATTTTTCGGAGGTGTTTTTAACAGTTCCCTAATTTCTAAAATCTTTGCCCTAACCGCCTTAGCATCTTCTTCAAAAGAGAAAGGATAATGTGGACTGTCGGATGAAATCGAACCTGAACGCTCCAGCGTTCGCGACGCCCTCAACGTCATCCTCATATTATCGACAGTGCCTTCCTTGAGACCGCGAGCCTGTAATTCGTAGAGAAGTTCCTCTTTCGATAACCTATTGACATCCATTGTCGAATTGTTCAGATTAAGAACCAACACAAGATAAAATATACGGAAAAAAAATGAAATTGAAAACCGGTTCCTCGAAACTAAAAATATTTCACCAAATATAAGCAAATCTTATTTGAGAGCAAAACTCAACTGAAAATAGTATAACTTTCCAAAAAAAGTAAAAAAAGTACGCAATATGGTCACACCAATAAAACTAAATTGAGGGAAAATCAGGTATGGTCACTCCAAAATGAAATTCTGAGTTTTCCAACAACAATACTAAAAAGACTAAATTATACCACGAACAATAAGAGGAATTGAAACAATTAGCGCGCAAAATTTTAAGCATAAAATATTATGTATATATATCGAACTATAAGTGGCTAAAGGTCACCTTCAAAATTTACCCCCAAAGTTCAATCAAAAAAAGTAAATCTCAGCAAGTAAAAAAAAATACCTGACAAAACAAAAACGCACTATGGTCACCTTATGAATATGGTCACACCGACCCAAAATCCAATTAAATGAAAAAAAATGGAAAAATAGCACTAAATGTTATTTCACTACCAAAAAAAAATTGCATTAATTAACTTCAAAGCTTTGCTTGGGAACAAAGGAAAATTATATATATATATATGTGTATATGTAAAATGTTAAACAAAAAGGTCACCTTGAGAATATGGCCACCTTAAAATTGAAAATTTTCCACTGTGTATATATATGTATGAATGTAAATCGATTTCGATATTAATGTATATTATGTAGATAGTACGAAGCAATGATATGATATTCAATTTTCCAAACTTAATAGTATTACCATATGAAATGAAGAAAAAGGGAAAAACAAAACACTCACTTTGCCGAATACTGCAAACCTTAAAAATCCGCTCCCACTGTTCCACTAGATTGAAACGTTTCTCTTTAATTAATCAAATCTCCACTTATCCAAACTCCTTCCAACAATTTCGAATGAATCCTCGATGCTGTACTGAAAAACACAAGGATTCGAGAGTAAAAAGTTCAAAGAAAAAAAAAACAACAGAAAAAAGAAACTTATCTAATGAACAACTAGACACAAGACACAGTACACGATCCGCAACGAAAACAATTCCTTTCTTTTTTTCCACAAGTCCCACGTTATGGGCGTCAATTTGTTGCACTTTTTATTGCGTAGGAAAATGAAAAACGAATTAAACTAATCCCGAAATGTAGTTCTGAATTAAAAAGATTAAACCGCGACAACAATGAAATTTTTCCACCGAATGAAATTGTTGATGAAAACACACACGAGGTGTTGTATTGACAGATGAGATTTATTGAAAGGGTTAATTCACAATAAGTGCAACAGGCAGCAATTAAAGTGCTGCCACCACGACGAGCTCAGTGAGGGGTGAGTTCGGTAATTGATTAATCGATGAATCGATTAATCGAAAGTTTAATTCGAGTGATTATGCTTTTATATCAATTTGATATAAAATGTTGATGGTGTTGCCACACTGTGGCTAATAAGGGCGCCAGCAATTTTTTATCTGAAAATCAAAAAAAGGAAATTGCAAACCTTTCCAAAGTAAGGAACAACGATGAAATCCAAAGAAAGGAATAAACCAACACGAGTTAGAAATTAATAAAAAAGATGGCGGATATTTTTGATATTTGATTTTTATTATTAAGGCCGGGGAAACCTTGCAAAAGTAGGATAAAAACCACGGATCTTTTCAAACCAAATATGAGTTAGATAAAAGTAAAGTAATTTGTGCAAATTAATTAATTCGACCAAGATGGACCGTTAAGGTCTAATTTCAGAAATATGAAAATTAAAAAAAATACGCGATCACCCAAAGAAAATAATCAATAAATTTGTAAAAAAGATATTTTAGAAAAATACAACCTTTTCTCTAATAGTTACCAATCCTCCAATAACTTCCAGAATTTTCCAAAACTTTCAAATGTTTCTTTTGTCTCCTCGAATTTTCCAAAATCAAAATGGCTACTCTATAAAATTTCCAAATTAAAAGTCTCGTGAATAACCTTTCAGATTCTCAGCTTGTCTTTTCTCTTCTAAGTCTCAGATCAGAGTGACGATTTAGGCTCACCTAGGTCCTAAATCGCCTACTCTTGTTTTTGAATTCGCCGCGCTTTCAGCCTATCTGGAGTGGCGGATCTTCATCACGTCATCAACGACCAGTCATATTTGGCTTAGTTGAGACCCACTTGTGAGAAGATACTCGCGGTCCTGCTTACTCGCCGTAGTCTCTCTCAAGTTATCGAGAGTCATCCTGAAACTCGCCGACATTGGACGATCAGTTTGAGGATGATTCACAATTGTGACAAAATTTTGCTGAATGAACCTTAAGGTTACAACAAAATGAATTTAAGTGAATTTAATTACGATTATTCTAGAAGACGGTAAGAATATAACTTAATTAACCCGTATGGGCTTGAATTGCAAACGTTAAAACGTTAAAAAGATCGCATTACTAGATCAAAAGAAGTCCAAAATAACTTTGGAACATAACTCTTAAGAGTCCATCTGGTCTGAAAAAAATACTTAAATAATGAAATTTTTGTTTGAATTACATATTCAAAACTCGATACAAGCTTTTTGAAATTACTTTTAAAAAGTTTAAACATATTTCAACAATGATAATTAAATTTCTGATAAAAAAAAAGTCGTTGGGCACTCAGCCGTTCTCAAAAATTATCGTTCCGTGTAAATCCATCGCTCGTTTAGTTTCAGACCGTCCGTCTGTTTGGCATCACTCAATCCTATTTGAGTTTAAATCAAGTGTGGTTCACAATTATCAATACCTGTGAAAGAAACTTATCTTCACGACAATGAAAGAGAGAACCATTGTCAGAAGGACTATGGCCGTCCCGCTCTCTCTCATTCTCGTGTGTGAAGATGGTGACAAATGTCAAATTCTATTTTGCTATTTATAATTTAAGTACAAGTCGATGCAAAATGCATCAAAGTGAAATATATTTATTTAATAATAGTGGTTGCGTTAAATTTTAACGCAACACTACTCATCGAGATTTTCAGCGCATTGTGTGGCGTGAAAATCCCAACGATCCTATTGGACACTACCGACTGCGAACCGTTACTTACGGTACTTCACCTGCACCCTTTTTGTCAATGCGTGTGTTAAAACAACTTGCCTTAGACTACAAGGATCAGTTCCCCATTGCTTCTCACTCAGTTATGCATGATTTTTACGTGAACGACATTATGACAGGGTCGGAATCTGTTACTAAGATTTTAGAATTGAAAGAAGAGCTGATAAAGTTGTTGTCGTGCGGGGGGTTGGAACTGAGCAAATGGAGCTCCAATTGCTGGCCAGTGTTGCAGGGTATAAAGTCGGAACCTAGCTTTTCCCTTGATTTGGATGCCTCGAGAAATTGGACAAAGGTGCTTGGTTTGATTTGGAATCCGCATCGTGACATTTTCACCTATAAAATTTCTTTGGAAAGAAATTCACCATCATCGCCTACAAAAAGGATGCTGCTATCGGAGATCTCGAAAATCTTTGATCCCTTGGGTTTTCTGGCTCCTTCCACCATTTTGTTAAAAATGCTGTTTCAGGAGTTATGGGCGCATGAAACGAAAATCGGTTGGGATGATCCACTGCCTACTGAAGTAGCCAATAAATGGATTTCCTATCGACAGAATTTGTTCCTTTTCGAAGAAGTGAAGATTTTGCGAAGGTGTACCTTAGAGACCAAACAATTTGAATTGATAGGGTTTTCAGACGCATCTGAGAAGGCATATTCGGCGGTGATCTATGCTCGCAGTTTTTCTGAAAGCGGCATAATCGAGGTTCAACTTGTTGCAGCTAAAACTCGTGTTGCTCCCATAAAACAACAGACAATTCCTCGCCTTGAGCTATGTGGAGCTCTACTGTTAAGTCGTTTGTTTCAACTGGTGTGGAATGCGTTGGACGTTAGATCGGTCAAGGCCTTTGCCTTTTGTGACTCTCAAATTGTGCTTGCGTGGCTCTCTTCTCCTCCTCGTCGTTGGAACACTTTCGTTGCCAATAGGACTTCTGAAATCTTTGAAACAGCATCTTCGACGGGTTATAGGGAACAGTATTTTGACCTTTGAGGAGATATCTACATTATTATCTCAAATAGAAGCTCTTCTCAATTCTAGGCCACTTTGTTCCATTTCTGATTCCGATCTAAACCCATTAACGCCTTCTCATTTCCTTATAGGCAGACCCTATACGGCGGTACCAGAACCCAGTTATCTCGAGGTGCCACTAAACAGGCTTGGAAGATGGCAACTTATCCAAAATATGATGCAAGGTTTTTGGCGGCGTTGGCATCTCGAATATATAACATCATTGCAACAACGTCCAAAGTGGCAAAGGAAAACCACCAATATGAAAGTCGGAGACCTTGTTGTTGTAAAGGAGCCCAACCTCCCAACCTCAAAATGGGCTCTAGGACGAATTGAAAAACTTCATCCCGGAGAAGATGACCTGGTACGAGTGGTTTCTGTGCAAACGAAAAATGGCAATTTTAAACGCCCAATAACAAAGATAGCTGTTCTACCAAATTCCTGAAATTCCTTCAGGGGGGCCGGCGTGTTCAGAAATGAATATTATACAATTTTGATTAATCTTTATTCAAATAATTTAAATTTCTTTATTAATTTCTTGTTTAATTGTATTTAATTAATTATTTATTATTGATCATTTGTTATTATTATTTGTTCTTATTACTTATTACTTTGCCGAACATAGCAAATAATGCCCTATTTATTTTGCTTACCTCAGCTAATGCTACTTAATCTCTTAATCTTCACACTTGCTATGCTAGCAATGTAATTTTTTATACATAGGCTTAAGCTATGCTGAGGCTAGCAATGCTATTTCTTATGCACAGACTTACGCTGTGGTATATTTTTATGAAAGCTTCTTTCTTATTCTTACGGTTTATTTGCTATGTTAGCAATGTAATATTTTTTATGTATAGTTTTGCTATTATTGAAATTAATATGTGGTTGCATTCGATTCAATTTTGTATTTTTCGATCTCTTTACCAGCAACCACCATGCATCGTGTTAACATCAAAGTCTTGTCTTGATTCAATAAATTGTACTTTAAGTTGAAATGAGTTTTTGCTTTTGATTTCGAACTCTAATGATCGTTCTTCTTGGAACATTTATTGCTATTCACTATCTTCATTCCGCATCCTCTACACATGTCAATTAAGTTGTGTAACTTCAATTAAAAATCTCCTAACTCAACAAAGCACAAATGATTTAATTTCGAAAAAAAAGTTACAACCATCATCTCGACAGGCGATCTAATTTATTAGTCACTGTCGTAAATCCCAAACAACGACACAAACACTCAAAAACTCACAGAGGATTACCATATCAACACTAAAGTCCATTTTCCTAAAACCTGAGGGGGACTCCAATCAGAAACGAACTCAACCGAACAGAACAGAAGCAAAAGCAAGTGGTTCTTTCTTCTTAAGCCATGTTTATGTGTGTAAAGAAGTCCCTTTATTGAAAACAAACACATCACACCCAAAAGTTAAAACAAACCCCAGAAACGAAGGGATATCTGTTTTTTCTCTCCCTCCATGTCCTTGCCCTTGTCCATGTCCACATCCTGAAACTCGGCTAATTCATTCAATTTGTTCCAGAAGCAGGAGACTTTCAATCCAAGAATACTCTCATTCGTATGGTAATTCTACTTCTCTGTTGTTTGAACAACTTGTCCGACACCAACAAAAGAATTCCATAGCCAGATATGTGAGTTTTATTTCTCTGAGAATTTTTCTCGAATTAAAATTTCGGAATGTAAGGGAGTTTAATTGAAGGATGTCTATTTTCCTTCCAAAAAGATGATGATGATGATCTGCCTTGCTTTGGTGATGCGAGGCTGGTGTGGTGGGAATGAGAGAATATTCTGGAGAATAGTTTTATAATTGTCATCCACTCTAGTTATAAAGAGGAATAAGATAAAAGCTTTTTGAGACTCTTAACTCGATAGGAATTTTAATGATTTTCCAAGGATAATAAAGGATTTCAATTGCCAATGATATTCTATCTTATTGAGTGTTTTGAGTGAAAATGAAAAAGTGATTTAATTTTATTTGAGTTTTGGAAATAATTTCTCTAATCAATCGACATTGTATTCGGAAAATGGCGCCCAATAAAAATATTTTTGGGAGTTTTTGTACAAGGATGAATTGAATTCAATGGTGTTGGGTATTTATATTGATACGATTACAGTAACCGAATGCTTTCCCTACATTTTTTTTAACGCCGAGAAATGTGAGACAATTTAAGCATGATGTGCTGTGGCAGCTTATTGTTGTTTTGAATTTGTATGACTAGGTACTGAAGAAGACATAAATCAGTTGTGTGTTGTAACTACTTTTGACCATAAAACTTTTTTTTTGAATCGAATTAGAGTTCAGAGCGCCTTTTGCTAAATACCAAAGTCTCAGATCCGTATATGAGTACCGTTGAACTCTTGTCTCTTATCGAGCTTTCGAAGGCGAGTGAATTCGTTCATTGGCAAAACTCATCCTTATGGAAATTACATAATCACACCGATCCTAGTGTAATTTATTGTAAAATAGCGGAACTAGCTCAATTTCACCACTTACAATTTTAAGGCATTAGTTCCATTACTGTAGAAGACTTTTCACTCTTGCAAAAGTCTAAGTACGCCCAAGATTGAGATTCCTATAAGCAATCCCTCAAACAGAATAAAAAAGAATTGAGAAGAGCCAGAGATCCTCATGGAGATCTTTCTGTAGCTCAATAGAAGTATCTTCGGAGGCATTGAGATTAAGGAAGATTCTCTCCATAATTCCAACTATGCCTCCTAGTTGTCTTAAAAACTCAGATGTCACATTGACTAACTCTTGCGAAGAAACACTAAACCTGGACACGCCTTTCCCAGATAGCTGCAAATCCGTTAATACAACAAACCCTCCCAGGCCTGGTATTAACTTAACTTTCCCGCAAGGTCTAGTTACAAAAGAAAAATTGACATGGGGTCTGAATAGTTTCGAACCTTATAAATCTCTAGGTTCAGATCAAATCATATAAACGAGCTACAATTTTCGTAAAAGCATTGATAAGATACTATCTTGTTCTCAGCATGCTTACTGGAAAGGGAAATCAGTAGAAACAGCTTTGCTGTAAGAACTATCGAATACTCCCTAGACCTAGAGCAAAAGGAATTCACTATGGTTGCCTTCCTGGACATTGAAGGTGCTTTCAACAACGTTAACACATCTACTATCACTTCTGCTATGACGGCCCTAAACGTCGAATACTCACTATGTGAGTTGATTAATCTAATGCTTAAAAGCAAGATCATCAACTCTAAGATGGGAGATTTTTGTACGAAATAAGGTCTGCCGGCAGAGGCATTCCACAAGGTGGTGTTCTGTCCCCTGTCCTGTGGAACATAGGAGTTAATAAACTGCTAATATCCCTCGAGAATGAAGGCCACAGAGTTATTGTGTATGCTGAAGATGTTGCTACCGCCGTCAAAGGAAAATATCCTAATACCCTGAGAGACCTCGTCCAAAGTCACTTATTGCGAAAAACTCAGCTGAGTCCAACGCACTGCATGTCTTTGCATAAGCAGGGCATTGACAACCCTACCCTCATCAGCGTTAGACACTCTCCTTCATCTGACACCCCTCGAAATCTTCAGCAAACAAGTGGCAGCTAGTACAGCTATAACAAGGCTCAACGCCACCTCTCAATGGACCAACAATAATGTGGGACATTCCATCATACATAGACTACAGCATTCCAAAACCCCTATTTGAGAAAAACTTCTAGGTCTCCATTCCATCCTGAGACGAATGGGAAGACAAAAAATTCCTGGAAGACAGGAGTGTTGGTAGTGGGGTGTACTCAGAAAAGCTTAATCTAAGCCTCTCATTCTGCCACCAAAATCACTGTAGCGTCTTCCAAGCGGAAATTTTGGCGATCAAAGATTCTGATGTCCGCATCTTCTCTGACAGCCAGGCTGCTATAAAATCTCTCGACGTTGTCTCAACCAACTCTCAAACGGCCCTCGATTGTCGATCGTCTCTTATGGAGATAGCGCAGCAGTTTAATATTCACCTCTTCACATCACAGGAAATTGTAAATTCCTTAAAGGGAAAAGACAGGTATACTGATAACTACATATAAACTTATGCTAAAAGAAACAGCCTTTACGATAACAAGCTCAAGGTGGTATAATATACCAACGTAAGCAGCCACAAAACACATATGGGCCGTTACTTGACTTAAAGCGCTCGTAAGACTTGTTATCTCAAAGCACGGGACACTGTCTTATAAGCAGGCACGCAATACGACTTGGTGTAGCCTCAAATGAATTCTGCAGGAGCTGCAGAGCCGAACTAAGAAGTCTAGAGGCCCGGGCTGCAAAGGAGTGGAGGCCCCAAATTATTATTTTCCAAGAATGTAAAATGGACAGTTTTTTACAGTTGAGTTTATACCAACTTATTTATTGTGAAACCAAGAATATATTATTTTATTATTTAACAAACATAATATGAGAAATATAATTGGAAACAAGAATGATTAAATTTTAGTGCTAACGAACAGAACCGTCTGAGCTTTTTCCTTCGAGAAATAGTTGATTATTTATCCGAAATCCAGTTCCCGAAGTAGATCACTTCTATAGGTACTCAGGAGAGAAATATTAGACGGTTTTGTCCCATCGTGGTTCGAAGTCTATTTTTTATAATTTTCATTTTTGAAAATGAGCGCTCTCCAGTGAAATTTTATATCATCAAAACCAAATACATTCTCAATGTATTTTCAAGATTTCGTCGCCCGAGAATTGGTTTGTTCCATACGCCATTGGCACTTTTTCGAGAAAAACGCATTTAAAGGTTCGCGTGCTTAGTACTCCGAAACTGTGCGATAGGATTTTTTTTTTATTTTTTTAAATTGAAGTTAGTCTTATTAAAACTTCACCTACCAATTTTCAAAGTGTTTTGCCTTACCGTTAACAAGATACCTTTATCAGCACAAAAGTCTACTTTTTTGGCTTGTGTCCCACCTCATACATTTTGAAAATGATTTTTTTTTCCATACACGTGGGACACACAAAAATGGATATGGCACAAACCAATTCTCATCAATGCATAATGTGAAAGGCAAGAATGCATGTAGCTGGACGCTAAAATTTTAAAAGCAAATCGATTACATATATCTTTTTTTAACATTTTTCTTTAAAAAAAAAAAAAAAAATTAAAGCAGTTCTACTGCGCTATCACAAAGTTTAGGCGTATAAATCGTACTTTTAACAAGCCGAATGCATTTTCAACTACCATTCTTGTAGCTGAATGCAGGTTGTTAAATGCTAGATGTTGGTCCGTAAGTTGGCCGTAGTCCTTGTAAGGTGGAACTATTTTGAAGCAAGGTAGGCTGAATCACCCAACAGAAATGTATTGTTGGACAACAATTGGGCAAAGTAAGAGTGAGCTCTTCTATACAAAGCCGATCTTCGCAAAACACGACTATCGTGTAAAGATCCTGGCTCGCCAACACAAATGTCAATGAACTTTTTTTTCAGCATCGACGCCCCCTTGCAAAACAATGGTTAAGTTTTGCTTACGATTGTAATAGCACTCTTTGTTTAATTTTGGTGCAGCAATCGTAATATGCGTGCAATCAATGGCACCGATTACACCTCGTAGTTTCTTTTTTGCTTCGAACTGACGGCAGTTTTCAGAGATACGTTCTCCTTGTGGCCACTTTAAATACACATCTGCTTTGGAAACAAGCCAGCTGCTTACTCGACCCACAACACCCCAGGCTGAAGATTTTGATACACCGAATAGATTCCCCAATTGCCTTAAAGTGATAGTGTTGCTTATGTACCATACATAGATTAGTACCTCTATTTTTTGCGCCAATACTAGGTTTTCCAGCATAACGAAGTTTATGGATTTGAGATGAATTCCGACTGTGAATATTCAACTAAAAAAACGCAGTTAAATAAAAATAGTAGGTACAGCAATTCTTAAGGAAGTAATGTACTTGTTAATTGATTTAGTTCAGCCGCAGATGCGACTTGAAATCTTCTTCACCGTATGCATCTATAGTTTCAATGAAGTTTTCACTTTGATTGACCATCTTGCAAAACAAGGGCAGAGTCATTTGAACTTAACCTTCTTCGAAAAAAGTGTTCAAAATTGAATTCATTACCATCTTCATCGCTTGAAGAGTCAAGTAGTTGCCAAGCCAAGCCAGGACTAAATGATTTCATACAATAATCTCAGGATATCTACACAATTGTAATGGATATGGCACAAACCAATACTAAAATTTTGTTTGCGATGATTGTCCCATAAACATAGCATTTCTTTAACACAAGTGCACGTAGGACAAACCAATTCTCAACATTCTTAGGATTTTTTCTATCCCTTGTCACCGTTATATGCACGTGGAACAAAACAATTCTGACAAAAAACTTGACAAATTTTATATGGAAAAAATGTCCCAAACGCCAAAAAATGGTTTATGGCACAAAACAATTCTAGAAAATGTTGATTTTGGTGGATATGGAACAAAATTGATGTTGGATATCTCGGGATTGAAAAGACGTAGCACAAATCTGATCACAGATTTAGAAAGAGCATACAAAATTCCCATAGAATCCATTCCTAACTCGAAAACGACAAAAGTGGCGTATGGAACAAACCAATTCTCGGGCGACGATTTGGTAATAAAATAGTTCCGGAGATTGGTTTGTCCCATTCTTTTATGAATCGATCGAAGACACAAATTGAAACCACTCATTACTAAGACTAGGTTCTAAATCATCTTCATAAACTTTCACCAATGCCTCTGTTGAAGCTTGTAAATTATCAGCACCCATCTTCTCAATGTGATTGAGAAATCCAAACCTCGAACGTACAGCTTTATAAGCATACGCATTCTTTTTGTAAGAAAAAACCATAGTTGGTCGATCACTGCAGGTATAAAGACGGAAACTTTGTAACACATACTTTCGGTAACCGATACGCGTCTGGCGTTTCCTCGTATTTATCGACATCATTTCTTTTCGCTTTCACGAATGATTTCAATGAATATTTGTAGCGTTGAAACGCTACAAGATATACTTCCAAAAGCTTGCGAATAAAGTGTTTCGAGAGCACTCAACTTCCAAAGAAGGTGCGCTGCTTCATTCCTCGTGATGCCTTTTTGCTCTTTATCGGAAGATATGCTCAACGATTTCCGAATATCCGTCGACTATGCCTTTCGTAGCTTCAGCTCGATAGGACCGACGAGTATCACTAAGCTCTTTCAAGACGTAAAATTGTCCGCTTTTTTTCTTCGACAGTTTTCTGATCGGAATTCCAACGCCAAAAGAAAGATTTCTTATGTTTTTACCAAACTGCAGTCATAGTGGCGAAGTCACAACAATAGCTCTCCTCAAATGTTTAGGTGACCATCAAATAGACAAAAAATTGCCGCGGCCAATCGTACGACAACGCTGCAAACATAAGCGGCAAATACAAAGGGATGACAGAATTGGTTCATACTCGGCTAACTGCTTAAATCCGCACAATGTACTTGTTTTAGAAAAATCAGATTTTTCTTATTGTTTGTCTTTGTACTAGTGAAAGTCTCAGGCGATTATTACAGAATGACAAATTATAATTTATGTTTTTAAGAATATAGAGAAAAATAAAAACTAGGAACCTAGATTTAAACAAGTGAAATTATGAACAAGTGAAAAATTGAAAGGTAGTAAAAGGTAAGATATGGGTTATTTCTGTAACAATACTGTAATGTGCATACCTACACGCTATTTGAAACACAAGGATGAAACTGTGTTTGTACTTTAACAGTTATTGAGCAATAGCTTATTTGTTTGTAGTATGTAGTCTCATTGTGGGCCGTGGGGGCACCTCTTTTGTGGAGGCCCGGGACAGTAGCGCCTTTTGCCCTCCCTTAAATCCGGCCATGAAGAGCTGTATGGACAAAGAAAAAGAGGAAACAATCTCTTACCTTCTCTATATATGTCCTGCTCTTTCCCTAAGACGTAAACTTCATCTGGGAGAAATTTTTCTTACAATAATCCCAGTAAACTCGCTAGCAAGGATATTAAATATCTTCTTCGCTTTATAAAATGGTTCGCTTGGTAAGAGGTAATTCTCTAGATTCATGTGGTATCACAATGGGCCTTTTCTTTTGGCCTAAGTGCGTGCATCCTGTATCCGCAGCCACTTAAACCTAACCTTACCTAACCAGTGGCGAATTATCATATCAAAGCTTGTGAAAATGATATTTGTACTTGCCACGATGTGTAGTTTCCGATGTGCAGTTACTATTTCACTATTAAAGTGCATTAACAGAAACTTCTATTCAATTTCCAAAGATGGAAGTTTTCCCCAAAAGAGATTTGTGTCATTATTTTCGCATGCAAGTTGTTAAACAAAATTTCAAGAAAACAACTTTTAACGAATCTCTTCATTTCTCAGAAGAAACTGTTTTATCATCTCAAAACCGAAGTCATTAGTAACAATTGCAGACAGTTTAATAACATCCCCCCTCCCCCAACAGTAAAATCAACTTTTTTAAGCTTCATACATTATTTAACATGTTATAACTTCTATTGCCTTTATTTTTAATTAAAGAGAAAATCTGTCTCGAATGGATCGTTTACTTTCGTCTCAAAAAATAACAACAAAGTTAACAAATTAACAATCCCACTTCTGACACAATCCTCCTCATATCACTGTCAAATTAAAACAATTTTTTGAACAGTAAGAAAAACCTCTACAAGAACAACAACAACGACGCAAAAAAACTCTTATTTCACTTTCAACATTAATTAACAAAGTTTTCAAATCACGTTTTTCATAGAAAACACATAATACATAAAAAAATGTATGAAAAGGCACACATAACACACAACACAGACATTAACAAAAATGTAAACAAAATCGCGTTCTTCTTCTTATAAATTCCACACGGCATATCCAATTAGCAGGGAGCAACTGCTGAATTCACATTTTCTCCATATTAACGTTTCGTACTCTTGCGACAAAGGGCACAGCAAAAAGGAGTCGTAGTGGTGGTGCAACCTTCTTTCCAAGTAATTACCTTGAAATTTTCTCAATTACAAACCAAACATAACGTTTCAAGGAAAGGACGACTTCAGTGTTTCCGTATCCTTTTTTTGTGAGAAGGAAAACAAAAATAACGACAACATGTGTCTTTTTTTCTGTAAGGACATTAATAAGGACATACAGTCGTCGGGCGGGGAGGGAAATTGTCCTCAGCCAATTAAACAATATTTACTCAAAGGCACCCAACTTCAAGTGGTTTTGCTTGTTCTGTAAATAAGAGCTGGAGAGAAGAGGGCTTTTTCTTTGACACCTCGTTTGTTTTGTTTTGTTTTTTCTTCTTTTTTCTGCAACATTTTGATGGGATGGTTGCACACACTTGACAAACTACGGCGCTAAGAGGTCCTTCCTGAAGCAAGAGCAAGTGTACTGCATGGCTTTGTAGCGTTGATGAGGATGCACCGGCAAAGTGGTATTCATATTCATCATCACATCACTTTCACAACAGAAACAGAAACAGGAGTCGAATTGAATTCTACAGACATTATGGAAATATTTGCTCAGCACTTTTAACGAGCTGAATGCACTCATTTTGCTGAAGAATTTATTACAATTCTGTTTGAAAAGCATCCAGGAGTCACTTGTAAACAGATAACACCCTATCATCCTGGGTGCGGGATCTATAGTCAAGCCACACACTAAGACAAGTTGCAGCTTTCTTATCCCATGGGGGCTTTGAATGCAGTTTTGAACGGGCACAGTGTGAATGTACTCTTGCAGTGTGGTTAAATTAATAATGAGGATGGTTCGCTTTTTGCAGGTTCAGTCTTTCGAGTCAGGCAGTAATTAGTTTGCGTTGAAAAGGTATGTTGTGTTGTTTGTTTTGTGCTGAATGTAGATTTTGTTTGGGAGTACGGCTGAAGGTAACCCTGGGATGAAACAAGCAATTTTAAAGTTTTATTTTGTTTTTCCGGCATCGAAGAAAATTTTGACTAAATTAATGTTTTTTTTCTATGTGAATAAACTTTGAGTGCAACGGGCCTTGTTTTGCTCCTGGAAAGACTTAAATCTTATGGAAAAACATGATTTCTTCAAATATCTCTTGTTCAAGCTCTGAGCTTCTGAACCTTCGCTGCCACCATTTCATAACAAAAAAACAACGACAACGCATGATAGACAGACAGTTCTCGGATTCCAAATCAAATTGTCTCCATATAACTTCAAAGCATCGTTCTACTGGCTTAAGCTCTTCGACATCAACGTCAACTTAATTCCATTGAAAATACGTTAAAAACAGCTCAAGTCAACGATGACGAACGACGAAGACGACACAGATGAAGAAGAAATAGAAAAACAAATAAAGCATCCTCAACCAACCACATTACTGTCGCAAAAAAAGGACCTGAATATAGTCTGTGATCACATTATGCCAACTCGATAACAAATCTTTCCTTTTTCTGTGAATATTTTTCCTCTTTTGTATATTCCTGAAACACGCATTAAGAGTCACTTTGACTTTGACAGAAGCATCTCTCTCTCTCCTTCTGTGAATGTTTGCATCCTTAAATCCTTGGTTGTTTGCTATTTTTCGTTAACGTAGTAACGTTGCCGTCTTTAGTGGCAGAATCGTTGTTGGAAGCGTTTACTATTTGTTGTTAAGTCAAGTTCTCCGCTCGGTCCCGCACTGAGTACGAGTAGTGTGTCGCCATATTTTTAGTCAGAAGATTCAAAGGAAAAGCGCTTTTGGTGGGTTGTCTAAGGGAGTGTGGGTTAACACATTTTCAAAGAGCATCACATTCACAGCAGCCCGTTAAATCGGATTTTGTTTCGTTTGACGATTTATTGCATATGTTCACATACTTAAGTTAGCTCAGGCACAAGGACCGAACAACCCGGCTCCCTGTTTGTGGGGAACGAAATGGAGGATTTTTCCAATTTTTTGTTCTGCTACTAACTTTCAATCTTTTGTGAATAATCATGACGTGATTTCGAAGCATTTGTTATTTACTTCTGTTTAATAATGTTCACATTACTTATTTATACAAATTGTTATTTGAAGGCGGTATTAAGAATCTGGTCAATACCTCTAGCTCCAGGATCATAAAGAAGTGGTGAACATCTTCTTACCTTATCAAAGTCGTATAGAATTGAATGTTTGAGTGAGTCTCAAAATTTCACAATTCTCTTCAATCCTTTCCAAGCCCTTAAAACCTTGGGTATAATATTTTTCATATCAAAATTGTTCATCTATCTCTTAATCCCTTTGAAGCTCCATGTCATTTAATTCTTTCCTTAGCCTCAATTCATTTTGTTAAGACAAACAGCTACTTGCAATTCCCATCACAAATAAAACCTTCTTTAAATCCAGCCAGTAGAAAGAGACACCAATAACAATTCTAAATAAAATTTTGCAACAATAAGCCAGCATGTGATCAACTCACGTATTCAATCCCACGTATGATTACATTCCAATTAATTTTAAAAATTATTTTAATTAATTTAAAGCTCAACACGATCTATCCACCTTTACGCATTTTGTTTGTTTCAAGTGTGTGTCTTGTTGAAATCCAATCACATACAACAACAACAGGAAAAGGATATAAAATCCTGGTAAATCCGAAGCAGGCAATTGGTTCTTTCTACGAACTCAATTTGGTTTAATGACTTTGTTCTTGTGGGCATTCTCTGTTCTTACTGTGCCACCCCAAGAAGACCTACATCATCACCCGACCCAATACAACCGACCGTTCGGGTAGGGCGGAAGTAAAATTTGGATTTTGAAGCAATTAAATGAAAATACTAATTCAAAGGATTATGTCCTGCTGAGACATTTAATATCGAAAGGATTATTTATGTTTTGTAAACTCTGGCAATGAAAGTAGTTTTCTATATGTATGACGTGTGTTTAGGGATTTGTTTGGGAATTGGGGTGACCATATTTCTGAAGGACATATGTGCTCAAATATTCAGGAAAATAGTTTTTGAAACAAAGTGAAATAAATAAATACATAGAAAAAATGTTTTGAGAATAAAAAAAAGGAAGACTCCCGATGGTCACCTTAATTTATTTTGAATTTAAGATTCAGTTTTATTAAGAGTATTTGGGGGCAAAAGGTTGCTCCGAATGGGTGGATTGGACGACAAAATTGAGGTTAGCATTCAGAGTCTTTCTTCGCACAGTCAAATAATATTTGTATGATTTAGGATTTCCATTTTGGGAAATGAATGAAAGTTTTCCATTTTTGTGGCTTTCAACAACTTCTGTTAGCATAATAACATAGACAAAATGTCGGCACTCAAAAAGAGAAATTCAGCTTACATGAATTAGGGAGATGATGAATTTTTAGGAAAAAGGGATTGATTCAAGAGCAGGAACTTACCAATAGATTGGGTCACTCAAGTGGCAGAAAATTCTGGCCTCATTTTTTGGGGACAAAGGTTGGGATTAACATTTGAATCTAGGGACACAATGCCTAGGTGTGGTAAGTAAGCTTAGAACGTCATTTTCCTTTTGTAACCTAAACAAAAATTCTTGTTGAATGTGGCAAATTTACTGTATCGTGATGTCATTTTATAGTTAGGGCAGCCGAGTGCTCCACTAGGTTTGCAAGTGAAGATACTTTTTCTTCCTGACCTTATCACGTATCTGGCATTTATTGGGTTTTTGGCTCTTTCCCTATTTGACCTTTGGCTGGAAATCAACTGTAGCAACTCGGTTTGAGGGGTACAACAACCCCCATCTGCCACTTATACTGCTTGGCCTTCGTATGACTTTAAAGGAAAATCCAAAATTCCCTCAGCTCACACATTTGCTCCAACAACTGAAAATCGATCGCCAGGCTAATTTGTCCGAGAACACTCAAAATTTCCAACTCCAGCAGACGGCTTGGCACACTAAACAGCATTTATACGCTCACGAAGATCTTAAATCGACTGCCACGTTTGTTCGCAACGACACACAGTGCGTCGACCAGTGGACAAAAATCAAAAAACTAAATATGCGTTTGAAATCTACAATGCTGTGGAGTCTATCAAAAACATGTTTAGTAACTGTAATTTATTATTTTCAACTGTTGTTTTTTTCTTCTGCATTGATTAGCGGGATTTTTATATGCAGAATAAGAACTTTTATTTTTTTTCTTAGTTTTGATTTCGATTTTCGCATGCAACTATTGATCTCGTTCAAGAAAGTGTTTCTAGTTTAACATTTTTTTTCTCTTGAATATTAATTATGGATACATTAAGAGGTGATACCAAGGTTTTTTGGTTTATTTTTATGTGAAATTACTTTTAAAATTAATTTAATTAAAAGTTTTATTTTTTGAGGCTCATAAATTTAAATAAGTTGAGTTAAAAAAAAATATATCAAAGTATATCTGAATTTTAAGTCTTTTTGTTATCCCCTGCTATTATTTTATTTAAAAACAAAGAGTTCGATTGCTAATTTTTGCAAATTTTCGAAATATTTCGTTTTTTGTAGGACAAGTGCAAGTCATAAAAAATGAAGTTATTTATGAAAAATGGTTTCTTTCGATAAAAAATCGATAGTTAAGGATGTCTTAATTTTTATTATAGCTTATCTATCTATATATATATATATATAAAAGAACAGCTTAATTTTTGTGTTCGTTCGCTAACCGGGCACACTGGTTGACCGATTTTCCTAATTTTTTCTCTTACTGCAAGAGGTATTAGGGTAGAAGGTTTAGAAAAAATAAAATGTATATTTTTCAAATGCAATCAAATGACAAACGGTGCTAATGTTAAAAAAAACATTTTTTTCACTACAAAAAAAAAAAAAAAAAAATCTGATCGATTTCAATTTTCGAAAATTGTCAAATCAAAAAAATTTTAGAAAATTTTATATTTGCTATATGTACACACATGTACATATGTAATGGACAAAGAAGAGATAGTGAATTTTCTCCCTTCATCTGAGCCACAACCGGGATCAGCAAGTTCTTCAATATATCCCGGGGAAATCTGTCCTTAATTGCAAGAAGACCTGCTATTCTTTCTATTCTACACAAATATTGGTGATGTTATGCAATTGATGGCCGCTGCAGAATTACATAATCGAGAATGTCGGTATCACATAGAAGATAAAATTTGGATAACTCGAATTCCAGGTCTTAATCAATATGAAAAGAATGGTACAAAAGAACTAGGAACCTTTTGTTACTTCGATGTACAGACTTGGAGACGAATGTCCAAGGTTTTCCAAATCGACGCTAAGAAATTATATAAATGTCCTAATATAAGTGCGTTTATGAACTTAAATGGACAATCTCTATAATAAACAAAATCGAAATCGAATCCAATCGAAATCCAGTTTCGCACCCTCAGATTGTGAGCGTCATGGTGTACATTCATACATATGTATACTATACCAGCGCAAATTTGGATTGCAACGCTGTGTTCTACCATGAATTGTACCTCAAAAGACTTCCCGACCCATTCCTTTTCGGTCATACAACTTTGTGCCCACTAGAGTCTATCACGCTAATTTTTTTTTAGATTTCATATACATACATAGCTCAAGGTTCTATCGTCTCCAGAATCGTCCTACTCACAAACAGGGAGAACTAAGAATTCTGAGTGCCATTGGCTACGCACCCAAGTCTCAGATCCGTAGGTGAGTACTGGTAAGACTATCGTCTTAAAGCAGCAATTTAGAAGTAATGCAATGGTAACCTTTTAGGATATAAATAGCCTTGAAAGACTTAAGCAGGTTCTGTGAGCTTTGAGCAGCCGGCCGCCTGCGTATTTCTTCTTCCATATTCTTATCGGCAGCTACTACATATCCAAGCTAATTGAACGATAGCACCACTTCGAATTCGTGCACCTCCACTTTAATAGTTGTTCTTCTACTATTGCTAACGTTTTCAGCAGACGGGGCCACCATGAACTTAGTTAAGTGGGTTTCTTCCAATGTCGTCTGCGTATGCCAATAATTGGGTGGATTTGATGACGATAGTCCCGCTGATAGATGTGCCGGAACCACGGATTGATTTCTCCAACGATAGGTTGTCAATATTTTTTTGTTCAGAACATTTTTTTTTTTCGAAGGATTTGAGAAAGGACGGTTGGACGAAGCTTAAGTTACTGATACAAAACTTATTGCGAAACACCAATGAAAATCAAAAAAATATGTGCACGACTGGGTCGTACAAACTTGCTCCTGTATTACAAATTATCTTCTTCTTCTTATAAAAATGTATGTACATACACTCCGCTTCAACTGAATAAGCAAACAATTTTCTGAAGTTTGTTGTCCATTTTTTCCTAACTTTGAACGTAAATGCATCATTTAATAATGCTAACCGATAGCTTATGATGTTCAGAAAACAAATCAAAAAGAATAATTTAAAAAGGACCACTATTTTTTCCCTGGCTCTCATGCAAAGCTTTCCAGATTGAAAAACTCAGTTTTTTTTTTGCGTCAAATGAATAAGCACACGATTTTTCACTCTGATTATCTTCATTGGTTCTTAGAGTTTTAAGTTAATTGGTATACCAAATCAAAAGTTTATTTAAAATTTAAGAAAAGATGGTTAGATCAGAAGCTTTAATAGTGTCGGACCAGCTTAGATTAATTCGTTAAAAGAATAAAGACTGACCGTGCACGCTATAGCTACCAACATTGATCGGAGTCTTAGTGTTGTCTATTCGTACCTCAGAAACAAAAGTTTGAACGAGAAAAAAATGAAAGGCGGTAAAAAAACGTCAACATTCGAAGTTGATCGACGAGCAATTTTGAGATGTGCTTCCAGTTCATGTGCCTCCGCGGTAAAAATTAAACAAAAAGTTGGTGTAACTGCAGGTGTTTCAACAGTCCATAGAGTACCAAACCGCGCAGATCATTTAAAACGATTGTAACTCCAAAGGAAACCACCACTAAACGAGCAACGAAAAGATATTAGTTTAAGATTTTCTAGACTCGATGTGAGTTGGAAAAATGTGTGGCACAACGCGGTTTTTTCGGATGAGAAGAGATTCATATTTGATGGCCCTGATGGTTTTAATTATTGCTTTCACGGTTTGAGAAAAGAAGAACGATTTTTAGCGCGGCATCATAGTCGAGAAGGTGGAGTTATGATATGGGGAGCAGTTAGCTACTATGGGACTATTGAGCTTGAGTTTTAAACGTCGAAAAGGAGTGCAATTACCTGCAAAAGAATATAGAAAAGAAAGTTTCCTTCATTTTTGGATATTTGTGGAACCTATAAATGGATTTTCCAATAGGACAACGACCCTATCCAACCGTAGCGCACTGTCAAAAGTGGGAAACAGGACCAGAATGTTGAATTGCTTCAATGGTCGCCCTATGTACCTGACCCGAACCGTATAGAAAATGAATGGGGATGGTTGGTACGTAAAGTTTATGAGTCAGGCCGTCAGTTTGAGGACAGAGAATCGCTTATTGCAGCCACTAAGTTACCATGGAGAGAAATTTCGCTGGACTTCTTAAAGAGTTTATACGATTCCATGCCAGCCCGAATTTATGAAGGAATCGAGAATAAAGGTGGTAGTACCCAATACTAGAAATAACCAATAAACAAAATATTTAAAGAAAATCTTGTAAATTTCTTTCCGTTTGATTTTATTTGCATTTTAAAAGTTGTGTCGTTGACGCAAAAAAAAACTGAGTTTTTTCAATCTGGAAAGCTTTGCATGAGAGCCAGGGAAAAAAATGGTCCTTTTTAAATTATTCTTTTTGATTTGTTTTCTCAAAATCATAAGCTATCGGTTAGCATCATCAAATGATGCATTAACGTTCAAAGTTAGGAAAAAATGGACAACAAACTTCAAAAAATTGTGTGCTTATTCAGTTGAAGCGGAGTGTATGTATGTATATATCCAATGGAATCCGAAATGGCCCCTCAGATATTTGTGAAATTTTCATGGTTAATACTGTTGTATTCAGTGGTGGTTTCTGTGAAAAAAAAATGTAAGAACTTCATGGAAGAGTGGGAAAACTGAAACAACTGGAAAATCCAAGCAAACGGTGGTTTCGAATGGAAAATAAAAAGTTCTTGATGAAAAACTCGGAAGACTCACTGGTTTTCAATGGGAAAATCGCATGTAATTGTAGGTGCAAACGGAAAAATGGAAAATTTTGGGTTGGAACTCGAAAAACTCTGCGAGTGCACGAATTTAGCATAGAGAGAGCATAGAATTTAAGGTTGCAAAGCTAGGAACAATTCAGGCATGTAAATAGTTCTCTAATCAAGAAAAGCCCATGGACAGCTATATGCCATGCGTTTTCACGGGTGTTCAATGCCCAGAATCATTTCAGTGTTTCACCTTACATCCTGTACAACACCATATTATAATAATAAGTTAACTTTAACTTAACGCGGGCAAAGCCGCGGGTACCAGCTAGTTTAAATATAAATAAATGTTTATTTAAAATAAAAAGTGATTTTGAATCGAAAATTAAATATTTGACCGAAGCCTAGAACGACAATGGATGCAATGTTCAAAGGCCCATAGTCTCTCAGATAAGCCCTACGAGGCTTGACTTAAAATAATTTTACACTTCCCGATAGCATTTATCATAATTTTCTTACTGTACCGCCTTTTTACGGACCAGAAACTTCATTTTTAGATGCGCCAAAAAAGACGGAACAAGAAGAGTTGCGAATCTTTCAACTCCAAACTGAAGAAATGAGGTTTCCTTTTTCATTTTTGGCGTCAATTTTTTTTTTTTTTTAAAGACGTTACCAAAAGTATCTCAAATCTGTTTGTATCCCATATCCCTGTTTCCAAAATATTCATATTAACATCGCTTGGATGTTCATAAGAAATAAACAATTTTAAAAGTGGGCGTGGCAGTGGGTGGATTGAGTCCATATTTTTTTGTATTAATAACCTCATCTAGAAAATTAAACTCCTTAAATTTCATTTAATTCCTGCCAGTCGTTCTCAGGGCAGGAATTAAATGGGGGCGTAAATATTACCTGAAATTTCGTAAAACTTATTATTTAATTAATTCGCAACAATTATTTTGGCGAAATTTAACAACGTTTTGTAAAATTGAATTTTGTCCACCATCTCCATACAATCGACGCACTGCGACAGCGTGAAAGCATCAATCGTCCAAACTTACCAAGGTCCCTTCGAGATACTTGATTGATCTGACAAAGTCTTCACCCTTTACATGTGTGGGAAAAAAAAATTCAATAGACCGTGTGAAGCCAGCGAACTTTGAAAACGATGAGACGAGTCAGCTATCAATGATCATCGACTTCAATATTGCGACGGCCAAATCTGTCCCATAAGGTTCCTAAGTGAGCCTTATCACTCCTTAGCCGGAAATGTAAGCGCCTTAGTTAGTGAACAAACCGCTGTTGCCAGTAACCGTCAACCCGGTCTACCTCATCAACCAATCAGGTAATGACTCAACCGATAGGCGAGACGCGATAGTGGAAATACAAAAAGTAGCCTACATTCTTCCACTGAAGGCCTCATTCATTCGGGCAGGAATAAAAGGCCATAAGGTTTCTCAGCTGTCTGTAACCATAGAACCACTGTTGACTGCATCTGGATATTTCTTCCATTATTGTCAATATGTCACTTTCCTCTTGGTCTGAGGTTCATGACGTGGGGGTGTATAACAAGAGTTGAAGGAAAAAAGAGGTTACTCTGAATATACAGTGTTTATTCTTGGAACATGCGTTGGGCGGACAGTGACAGTGAATTCAAATTTCCAACATGTCGGGAGACACAACAACAGAACAGGGTTGTATGCTGTTACAAGATCACGTACTTTTCATATGTAATATTTTCTACGGAATTGAACTTTATTTTATATAATTCACACTCACTCCCTTCGGAAAATATTACAAAGTAGACTAGTACGATAGTGCTAAAATCGCCTTACTTCTACTACCGAATGATACGATTGTAAAATTAGTAAAATTGATCAAAGAAAAAGTTTGAAATTGTCCGACCATTACATAATCAGAACTTCACCCACACCAACAAACGCAACGTTAAGGGGTTTCGATATTGAAGTTATTTTATCCGTTTTTGGCTGGTTCAGAAGAATTAGAAGCGAAGTTTGGTATTTTTTCAATAAGACCTAAGCGAGACCGGCGAGCAAAACCTCGGCTGAAAATTAAAAAAACCATAATTATCTCAATATCATACATAACTGTCCAAACTCCTTGAATTGAAACATGTTGCATTTGTCCCAATTAAAAGTATAACTCTAAACTTCAACGTGAAGTCATTATATCTCTCTTCATGTTTGACAAATTTTCACTCAGCAATGAAAAACGTCACCTTGGATGACAAAGAAGTGCTGATTATTTAACTGTCCTGTCTCTACCGAAAATTGGAGACAAATTTATTTTCAGTTTGGAAAGGAAAAGCTCTAGAAAATATACCTTGACACAAATAATATGATTTTGTTCCTTTCTCAACTTAGTTCAACAGAAACAGAAATCTCCTATCTAACCAAGTTTCACTTACAGAAAGGACATTCTGAAAATATTTAAAAAAGTCCCACCATTCTTATGTTTCATCAAATTTGTACACTCTCATGCAATAAAATGTCATCGAATTTTTAAAGCAAAGCAAAAGACACATTTCATAAAAAAAAACATCCACTCTCCCAAATAAGCACACCACTGTAATCATAATTTTTGATTTAAAAAGCAGGTCGTTTGGTTGCCCAAGGCTCGGCGGTTTTGGCGTTTACATGACAAGGTATCCAAATCCGCACCTCCTAAAAAAATTTTGGAAATAAAAAAAACAACCACCCACCTCCACCATCATTAAATAATGAGGTCCTGAAAAACGAAACCAATGGTAGGACTCAAAAAATGAAGACAGCACAATAGCCACCAGCCATATCATCCTCATTCTCATCGACATCGTCCTTGTCAAAAGGAGAAATTCCCAAAAAAAGAAGGAAGGAAATAAGGGTGCTGTGTTTATTCCTCTCAATATTTTTTATTTTTTTTAACTTCTCCGTTCTCCCTATTCTAAAGTTTAATTCAAAGAGCGTATTTCATTTCACGTGATTTCACTTTGCATAAAAACAAAAAACACTACCGAAGGAGCACCGTGCGCGCCGGCCGGCCGGTCGTCGCCGCCGCGGGTGGTTTACGATGTGATTGTTGGTGTTGTGGATCTTTCACTCGTCCTCGACCATTGGTGTTGGGATTCTATGGAGCTCTGCTGATAGTAAGAAAACACATCGTAATAACGGTAATTTGTTTTATGATTTCTACATTTCTATGCAAACCTATATATGCTTGATGTGGTCGCATTACTTTGCGGGGGAGTGAGGTTCCCCATCTACCAACATTTACTGAGGTACTTTCTACTGTTTTTTTTAAGAAAGTAAGGACGTTTATGGTTTTTGTATTTCTTCCTTACGAAGAAGAGGGGTGAAGGAAGAGCTCTAAGTACGGTTCAACTGGCAGCGAGTGTTGTTTTATTTTATTGTGTTTTGTGATTTTTTTTCTGGGAATGGGATTTATAAATAATTCAAGGAGAACGCTTTGGGATTTAATGAGATCTAAGTTGAAAATTTAAGAGCTATAAAATGATGCATTAAATTTACATTTCCTATGATTTATGAAATAAAAAATATACATATCATGAGATTTCCACGTACAGAGCTGTTGGATCTTTGGCTTTTAGGCTTGAAGATGCCGAAGATGGTATCGATCTTGCGTTTAGGATCCTGTTGACCCGTAGTTCCTCCTTGAACTATGAACAGTTCTTTTTCCGTGGATTTACAAGACAAGGGAGAAGCAAGAAGCAAATCAGTCCAGCCGTTAGGTACAATGCAGATGCATGGACCTTGGCTACACCGGATAGAATCCGTTAATAATGCTTAAGGATTTAAATTCTTCAGGTGATTTCGAAAGTTTTACAAAAATGTAAGACAAACTACCAGTGGTCTGACACCCTAAACCGAAGCTTGTTGTGACCATCATGGCAACATCGTAGTGGAACAGTTAGTGCTGAGGATATGGAATGGCCACAATATCAAGCTGTATGATGGCGATGACAGTCAAAATTCAACTATAAATAGTATAATGTCAAGTTTTGGCATCCGAGAAAAACACGTCCGTCTGTGTAAGATGACAATGGAAAACTCACACTGTTTCACCACGGTCGGAAAAAACCGTTTGAATGCATTTGATGTCAAAAAAGGTTTAAGACAAAGCGATGCGCTGTCGTGCAATTTCTTCAACATCATTCTTGAAAAGATTTTGATAAACCTCAACGTCAACACTAGAGGCACAATCTTTCAAAAGTCCGTCCAGCTACTAGGATACGCAGATGACATTGATAAAATTGGAAGTTTGGAAGAACACAGCCTTATGTCAATGGATTGTTCGAGAGCCCCGAGACGGAGCCAGGAAGATTAGTCTAGTGGATAATGAGTTAATATGTCAACAAGAAAGGCAACACAACCTGTAGGTACTTCGAATCCAACCCGCAAGGATGTCGCAGAAGCGGACTTAGAGCACACAGGTGGTAGGAGACCTCAACCAACTTGGCCTGCGAAACAGCTAGCTAGGGACTGAGCTGGCTGGAGAAGCTTGTTGGATGAGACTCTGATGGTCCGACCTGGACTGTAGCGCCACTTTAAGTTAAGGTGATTTCAGGTCTTTATCCTTCTAAGTGAAAGACGATGATAATGTTACCTGAAATCTGAAATGAAACAGCCCTCAGATCGACATCGGTCTAGGCAATAGAGTCACGGTCTGTTGGTTGATTGAGATGATAAACCATAGTGCTGCTGCCCGTTAAGTCTTTACGAACGTAACCCTGATGGGCAGCATTGTAATGGAAGGCCGTGACTCAGGACGAACAAGCTATAATAGGTACCGATCTTGCTGGAGAAGCTTTTTGAACGAGGAAGCAACTTAGAGGTGCTTCCACCAATGGCTTTTTCCGTCAATTCCTTCGGCTTGGCACCCGTGAAATAGCTATAACTCCAGCCAAAGGAGTTGACGGAAAAAGCCATTGGTGGAAGCACCTCTAAGTTGCTATCGTTGTTCAAACAAACATAAATAAAAATAAAAACCAAAGCAGCCTGACTGCAAGTGTTAAATAACACAAAAAAAACACATTATGTTTTATACATTAAATGAATTTTATATTATTATTATTATGTCCTAATATTCTGACTTATACCGAAGTATGTATAATATTTGTGTTTCAATGCACCTCAATCACCTCTAAGTAAATTCATAAGCAAACAAACTCCTCTCCTTACTTGTCGCAAAGTTTTCATGAAACTCAATTAAGCTTACAGCTTAACTAAATGAAAACTAAAACAACTCGAAATGCAAAGGTGTCCAAGTTCGAGGAAGTCTTCAAACAAAAAACAAAAATGGACCAACTTACCTTATTCAATCAACGCGATTCATAGACTCGCAAAGTCTCAAACTCCATTCAAAAGTAAATAAACTCGAATTTCAAAGAACCATTAGCGCAACGGGTCCATCGTCCAAGAGACAACGGACAAGACAAGAACCTCCATAATCATCATGATGACAATTTCACAATTAAAAAACTTCATGACACGACGAATACGCTGACGAAAAAAAAAACTACATCAAACTTGAAGTGAGAGCTCTCCCGAGCTGGTGAAAGTTTGTGTGTCAAAACATTCATTCAAGGATTTCGCAGGATTTTTTTTCTGTCCTCACAATGGACATAAGAAACTAAACTTAAAGCACAAAGTGCAAAATGAACGAGAGGAAAAAAGGACGAATTACCTTATTTTTTCTTCTTTCATTTCTTTTAATGTTTTTTCTTTGCCTTAACTACACACGTTTTAATTAGCGACTCTTTTTCTTGTGATCCTAATGACAGGATATTGCTACAAAAAATTACTTCAAGACTTGGTATTTAATAAAACAGCTCCAGACAAGTTCTGAAAGTGTCCTGCATTTCCAACATTACACTGTACACTCGCAAAGGAGTATGACAGACAGACAGACCGAATGAGAGGATAGAACTGGAACTGGAGTTGATATAAAAGTCAGCCAAAGAAGCTTTTTGCCATAAAATAAAAGATCATTAACTTCTATTGCTTGTTATACCTATCAAGGATATGGCAAAAAAAGACGAGACATTCTAGCAATGAAAAGAGTGCGAAGAAAAAACTAAGCTTCTAAGGCAGCACACAGCAGAAAAAAATAAAAATTAAAATGAAATGAACACAAGGACATTTTTTTAATTCACTCTGATTGGTTTGACTGTGAGCCTGTTAAATAGAAACTCAATGGGGACAATTTCGTGGCGTTTTACAACTGCAATAGCTGTCACCAGTGAGCGGAAAGAGAAATGGAGCACTGGATGGGCATTGGGCGTAAGCTGACACATTCTTATTAATTATTTCTGTGGTGCTTTAGAAAATTAAAACAGAAGACAAGTTTGCTAGCTCGACAGTAACCATTGCCGTTCGTTAAATGACGTTAAGACGGCAACAGGAGTAGGAAGCTTTTAAATTTATTCTTACTCTTCAAAACTTAGATCGTGTACGAGGTGTAGCAAAAGTAAAATAAGATGGTTTCTAATTTAAAAAAAAAAGATTTTAAAATCTAATTTTAAATCAAAGGTCGGTGGTCCAACCAAAATGCACGTTGTTAAAAATTAAACAAATTTCAGTAAAATACCTTAATATTTCGTCTTATGATAGACGGATCTATGACGATTATGTGGGAAGTAAAATATTGCCCAAATGATCCATATGGCTTAATTCTACCCGATGGTTCATATTTTTAATGACTCTGAGACTTAATAAGGTTCAATGTCATTAATACCAATGCCAAGTTACGTTGTAACGATTTTGTCCAATTTTAAGATTCTTACTCGGCTTGCAAAGTAATGAACAAAAAAAGTATGCAATACAGTGATCGATCGCCTCGAGACCGGTTTCAAAGTAAATCCTTAAAAGGCTATAATATTTGAGTCTAATCACTCTATGCACACGGCCCTCTTGATTCTTGTTGGCTTCAAAGATCGACACGGCTACAGGTCGTTAAGACCGTCTTGGCCAAATTTTCGAAGAGGGTGTCCCTTTTCGTACGTAACGGCAGGTCTGCTAGCACACGCGCGTTCTAGCTCGTCGGACGGGCGAGGTTCTTGTTACTGGAAAGGGACCTGTTACGTTTTTTAGACCATTTATCAATGATGTTAAATGATTAAAATTTTAGAGTATTGTTGAGCCCGAATTAAGTTCCATATGAGTTGATTCCATTTCATCGTCATTTTATCGGGGAACTTAGTTGGACGAGTTCCCGAGGTAGTTTACCCACATCTTGCACCAAAAAAAAGAGCAAAAAAATAACCCCCTTTTTAGTGCCCTTGGTTGCCGATTTTACCTCTTCTTTTGATAGACAACCCCTTAAACGTAGGAATAATACAATCCTAATACCTAATACTAGTCGAAAGATTCCTTCATCTTTCGCCTCTTACTCTACGCATCCCAACTCTGTCAATTCACGACTTTTGCATTTCTTCTCTAACACAGTACATCATTTCAGAAAAAAAGTAAAAAAAAATAGATTTTACACTTAAAGCTGACACAAAAATTCCATGAATGCCGAAGATAACCAAAGAAGCGAATCAATTCGCTACATTTGAGTCATGCTCTTAACAATCAATAAAAAAAATGTTACTTTCTTTCTTTCTCTTAAGGTTTAATAAAAAAAATCAAATAAATACTCAACTATTTGATTAGAACAAATTCAATGTGCGTTACAATGTAAAAATTATTGTTATCTAGGATAATCTAAGTTTTTTTCTCTTTTTAATATTTTTTTTTTGTTTAGATTTGTAGTTCTCTCATAATGTTAAAAAATTTAAATAACGTTCCTTTTCTACGTATTTGTTTGATTATAAAAAAATTACTTACTCAGATTCATAAATAAAGTACAATGCATAATGTACCTTGGTCGATAATCCTCGAGAAAACTGTGCACAGCTTGATCTTTGATTAATTCGTTTTGTAGTACCTCTTAGCGTGAACTCTGCTGGTAAGGAAAGAAAGTTATTCGAATTTAAACAAAGAGAGTGTCTTCTAACAAATCTTGCTATACTAAGCTTTTTTTTCTCTTAAATCTAATTTTTTTTTTATTTATCGTAATTTGTTGGGTGGGAATTTGGAAGTGATAAGTCTGGGACGGGGTTTCGGGTAGGGTAGAAAAGGTTAGGCTATGCTCTGGTCATTCGAGTGCTCTTCCTTTTTTTTTGTCTCTTGCCCTTGGAAAAAACTTGTTCGAGCACGTGGCGTTGCTCTTTGCATGAATCTTTTTCTGCTTTATGTTACTAAGCGCTCCGCTGGCAAATGCCCGATCTGTCAAAGTTGGTCGTTGGTGCTCTTCGATTCCCCCGATGGAATGGAGACCACGTGTGCTTGCACGGAGTTCCCTCTTTTTTAATCTCCGTGTTCCACAAACACCTGTGTCTAGAGGTTCGAATCTTGAATTTTGTATATTCTCCCTTGTCTTCACGCACACGCTCTTATATGAATCTAATTCGAGATCTAAATTTCTTCTCCTTCTTTCTTTCTAGAGTTAATATTGACGTATCAATTAATTTTGCACAACTTGCGTCTTATTGTCACTAGTGAAAAGGCGCAAAAAAAAACTAAATACGTATAACTTATTTAATTTTGGTTTAATTTTTGATATTGGATCTGTCTCCACTCGAATGCTAGCACCAACTAATTCTTGTCGCATTACCTTTTTTTTTGATTCACTTATTTTTCATCTTGTAAGAAGTAGAAGATCAGCTTAGCGACTACATACTGCATTTCATTTCTCATTCATTCCACTGCAGATATTTCAAGGCCAAGGGCTTGACTAACAAAGTTTAGCAAGTGAATGCCGATGTTAAAGAAGACAGTGATAATAATTCTATGTAATTGTTGGTTTCTTGTTTTGGATTAAATTAGTTCAAAAAAAAACGAATAAAATAATAGCGTAAAAAAAATAGTACGTATACGCCTGAGTGTACTCGGTATCCGAAATTTAAATTAAATCAAAACTGATTCTTACAACCTCATCCTTTTGCTCTTGAGGTACTTGGCTATTTGCTGTACACATTTTCATTTATTTGTTTCGCTAGCTATAATAAGTTCCTCTTGGAACCACATATCGTCCAAGGTGCATATCCTCAATTTCCGACCACAAGAAATTTCTTATCATCTCGTTATAGCGAACACCATTCACATGGACTCGAATTCGAAGAAGTACGGACCAATCGTTAATGAAGCCGCCCATAAACTGCATAAAAAAGTCACTCTTTGTGGATGCATTGTATTTTCAACAATCACTCGTGGATTCTAATTTCCCCAAAGTGTACGTGCGTCGGCGCCAACGATTCGGCGCATTGTCGACGCTTGAAATAGTCATCTGTTGAGTCAATTGAATCTTGCAAGCGTTAAAATTCAGATGTTTTTTCAAAATTTTTATCAATGATGTTCGTGAGATGGTCGATGGTTAGGCATAACAACAAGTCGAGGTTGACTTCTAGCAGTCAATCGCGAACAACAGCGTCCCTCAAAGCGAACTGGGTGAGCATGCCGGCTGAAATTGGCGCACAAATCAATTGATTCTGGATACAGTTGCTAAGTAAAAATCCCAAAGTGCTCGAAATGCGAACTACAGTTTTCTGTAAAGGCTTCAACAATCTTAACGCGCTGCTCTCTGTCAAACCCTGAAACAAAGAAATGTCAAGTTAGGTTACGGAAAAACATGACAGTAAGATGTGACTCAATATTAATATCTATCTAGCATTATGGTAAAACCACCACTTAAAGGTATAAAAATAGAGTGGCACGGAAGTTCTTGAAGAGCCAAGGCCTAAGTGACTTACTCTCATCAACAATTCTCTGGGTGCGTGTGAAGAATTGAGGGGACCTACAATTTAACGCCGATTCCGAACGGCTACGTTGATTTATTTTCTAGAGATGGCGCTGTGAGCGCTCTGGTGATTTTTCACTGAAGAAGAAGCTTTCCTACTTCTTCTCTTTTTTCTATAGTTTGACTTTTTATTCAACCGTGAAGGAGGAAGGTCGTGCAAGCGCACATTCGAGAAGGTTGTACATTTTAAATTGTGTGATGGACTTGAGATTGGTGATGTTTTATAAAATAAAAGTGATTGATAGTGGTTTTTTAAGGCGAGCCTTTTTCCACTTTAAATTCGTGCGTTTTATTTATTTTATTGTTACAGTCCACTTAGTTCTCCACGGGTGAAACATTGGTCCTTCGAGCCGGATGTGTCCTAGTGCCGGGTTTGTTTGTTTCAATAATGTGCATTTTTTAAAATATGTGAAAAGTGTGAAAAGTGAAGGTGAAGAAAAAGAATAATTTTATTCTAGGCGATGGACGAAAAATCAGCGACATACAATGAGATAATATGTACGCTGCAACAAAGTAAAATAAAGCGAAGGATTGGGTAAGCACATTAAAACATATACATGTGAAGGGCGAAAATAACCACTAAAATGTGGCGTGATGGTTTGATTTTTTTTCCTTTTTCATGAACAAAAACATGAAATAATTAAAAAATGGGAAGGGCGACGGAGACCACTAACATGTGGTGCGATAGTCAGGTATATTTCATGAACAAACATGAATACCTCACAAAACGAATTCATAGAACACTCGATGTTCACATTCCGTTTTTATGTTCTTGTGCTTGTTTAATCTTGTTCGAAATAACCGAACGCAGCTGCGATGCCGACACGAAGACGAGAGCAAAACTCGTTACTACGCATCGCACACATTTTATTGTTGCTAGTTTTCATCCCTCTTTTTTGTGCCTGCCTGTGCGCTGATACATACATGCAAAGCAATGCTGACGCTGAGCAGCTTGCACATGTACAGTTGCTTTTCATTGCTTTTTCGATTTCGTTTTCATTCTGTGTCTGATCTATGCGAAAGCAAGTTGTGTTGTGCATTATTAAGCCAATTGAGAAAAGTAAAAATATCAAATTTATTAAAAACGAACAAAACATTAGTTTACAAATAGTGAAGTTATCAAACAAAAAACAGTGAGAAGGTTATCAAACAAAAAAACAGTGAGAAGGTTATCAAATAATCAACAGTTCCCTTGTAATTGGAAACCAATTATATGAATTGTGAAGGTAAGCAATGGAATTTTACTCTGATTATTGTCGAGCAACTAGTTTTTCTTTCTGTTGTGTGTTTGTTATGTGTTTGTGGCTGTGCAAGAAGGAAGGAGGTGAAAGGTGATAGGAGAAGGGTGATAGACAGTGTGCTGAACACAATTATGTGCAGCCACGAAGGTTACATTTTTTGCGTGAGGGAATGCATACGTATGAATACGTACAGTCATTTTTAGTGCCTTTGATAATTTTTTGCGTTGTCGTTGCTTTTTGCCTGCGTCACTGCGGCAAAGGTGAAGGAATGGAAGGAAGGGGGATGGAGGGGAAGGGGGATGGAGGCTATGATAGGAACCAAAGCACGAATGCACGGTTGCCTTAGCTGAAGGTAGGCTTGCAAGCGGAAGGAGTGAAGGGATGGAAGGATAGCAACGACGACGACCGACGGTGGCAGCAACAGCAACACAAACACAAAAAACGCAGCTCTCTTTTTTCCTTTTTGTATATTATATTTCAACTGTCCTGGTTACGCGGGATTGAGTTGGACATTATTTTGGTATCGTATTCTTGACATCTATATTATATTTCAACTCTCCTGGTTACGCGGGATTGAGTTGGATGTTATGTTGGTATCGTATTCTTGCTATCCATATATTATTTATTTCAACTCTCCTGGTTACGCGGGATTGAGTTGGAATTTATTTAGGTATTGTATGCTCAGGATCCATATATTATTTATTTCAACTCTCCCAGTTACGCGGGATAGAGCTGAAATTTATTTAGGTATTGTATGTTCAGTATCAATATATTATTCATTTCGATTCTCCCAGTTAATCGGGATAGCGTTGAAAAAACTTGGTATCATATTCGTACGACCTGTATATTATTCATTTCGATTCTCCTAGTTTATGCAGGATTGAGTCGAAACAAGTTGGTATTTTATCTTTGAGGTAGACTGAGTCCAAGCTACAATTCTCGATGGACTCTCCATCAACCCCTTCGCAACAACTCGCTCGACAAAATTAAGTAATCAGAATTATCTGTTTCAGAGAAGGAGAAAGAGAAGGAACCAGAGAAGGAAATCGCTATAACGCTAGAGAAGGAAATACAAGAGACGGTAGAGATGGAAGCAATGGAGGGCAACTGGAACTATGCTTTTGAGGCCGGCATCCATACGGTCGAGAGAGGGGCAGCGTTCGTCAAGAGTGACAAAATGCTCGAGTACCCTGCCGAAGGACTCGAGGTACGACTGGAGGCCCTCGTGGATGCCTGGAAACAGGTAAAAGAAGCGGAGAAGGTTCTGGTGCAAACCAAGGACCTCCTGAAGATTGCAGAGGTCGAGAGAAGGGTGGCAGTGGCTGAGGACAGCTACTTCCTCGCCATTGCAACATTAAGAAAGAGAAGGACTGAGATGGCAGCGAAGGCAGCAAAGAAGGAGAGAGCTCCCGTAACGGTCGAGGTATCCATGCCGTTTTCACAGCATGACGTGAAGAACACCTGGGGTGAGTTCGACGGGACCATAACAAAATGGCAAGGTTTTAGAGATCGTTTCATCGCCGCCGTTCACAACAACGACAAGATCTCGCCGGCCTATAAATTCGCCTACCTCAGGAGTTCGCTCACAAAGAAGGCGGGAAGGACCCTCGGGGAGTGGCAACTAACCGAGGGGAACTACAACGAAGCTTGGAAGCGAATGAATGAGGTGTAAACACGTCAATATGCCACCTGTCGCGAACTGATCCGGAGTTTTTTCAGGCTTCCCATGCTGCAGGGACCGTCGAAGGCAAATGAGCTTGAAAGGATGGCGAATGTCACAGTTGAGACGATGCGCCAGTTAAAGGCGCAGGGAGTTCCCAACGACGACTGGAACATGATAGTCGTACACTCCCTACATGAAAGGATGGACCCAGAGACGGCTGGGAAGTGGGAAGAGGCCCGAACTTCCGAGTTACCTACAGTGAAGGAGGTATGTGCCTTTCTATAAAAGAGAGCCATTATGCTTGAAGGCATTCAAGACTGTCGAAGGAGAGATGGAGTGATGCCGTCGACTTCGATGCAGGCGAGATCAGAGAGAAGGAGGGAAGGCCCGATTCCCGCTACATCGGCACAGGGAAGGATGCCTAACAGACGAGAAGGAGCAGGGACGGAGCGATGGAAGCCGCAGTGCCACGTCTGCAAGTCAGAGCGACATCCCGTATGGGAATGCGAAGAGTTCCTGTCGCTGAACCTAAGGGCTCGGCAGGATCTTGTGCGAGAGAAGGAGATGTGCCCCAATTGTCTGAAAACTGGGCATTCACTTAACAAATGTTTCCAAGGAGCCTGTGCCAGATGCCCGGGGAAACACATGTACAATAGCACGCTTTGTCCCATGAGGGAACTCAACAGAGCCGAGACAACAGTCTTCAAAGTGCAGGAGGGAAGGAAGAGAGCTAACGTCTCATCATCGCGTTCAAAACAGAAGGCGGATTGACTAGATGACCGGATGGCCAAACGTCGACGGATATGTCCGACACCAAGCGAAGGAAGAGTTGAAATGAAGGTAGAGACAGGAGAAGGGAGCAGGTTAGAGATGGAAGTGAAGGACAACCAAATTGCCTGGAAAGATTTTAAGAGAAGGAATCATTCGAAAGATAACAATAATAAAGAAAATAATTTGAAAGTTTATTCAAATAGTATTTTATTTGAAGGTAGAGATGGTTTCGTTTTTATGCCAACGGCACAGGTTGATGTGCATGAGATGGGGGATGGTGAAGGTCATGGTCCAATAAGAGCTTTATTGGACACTGGGGCTCAGCCGAACTTAGTGAGTCACCATCTGATGGAGCGACTATTGCTTCCAAAGATTCAGTCAAGAAGGAAGGTGGTTGGGATTAGGGGTGAACCATTCCAGATCAAGCATTATGTCATGCTTTTGGTAAGCCCATGGTTTGATGCGAAGGTTACAATAGAGCAGGAATTCCTCGTATTACCGAAGGAAGGGCAGTGGAGACCAATGGTACCTGCTCGAACGGTATCAGGTACAGAGATGGACAAGGGAACGGGTCTGCCATTGGCCGATCCCGAATATTGGAAGGAAGGTCCAGTGGACCTACTGCTGGGATGCAAGTTCCTAGCCGAGATGTTTGGTTCCATATCTGGGGACCATTAAGGCAGTCTGCTGTACATGAACAGCAGATTCGGAAAGATTGTTCTTGGACAGCAAGAGATTTTACCACGAGACGGACAAGAGAAGGATGATCAAGTGCACGTAGTGTGCTTAGATAACAGCCAGTTACATGAGGCGCTAAAGCGTTTCTGGCGTTTAGACGAGGTTTATGCACCAACTCGAAGGTCGAGGGAAGAACAATGCGTGGAGGAGAATTTCCTTAACACATACAAGCGCGAACAATCAGGAAGGTTTGTGGTTACGATTCCACTCAAGGTAGAGAAGGCACACATGGGTTCCAACAAGCTTACGGCCAGGCGAAGGTTCTTTGCCTTAGAGAGAAGGTTGGAAGGAGATTCGGAGCTCAAGCGAAAATATGTTGAGTTCATGAGAGAATATGAGGCGATGGACCACATGAGACCAGTAACTGGTATGGCACATGGAGAAAACGTGTATCATATACCTCACCATTGTGTGACCAAAAAATTTAGAGTTGTCTTCGACGCAAGTTGTAAGACATCGAAGGGCATCTCGTTGAACGATATGCAGATGGTAGGAGAAAAGTTACAGAAGGATTTACATGAAATCTTGATGCGTTTTCGAAGGCACCGAATAGCTATCAGTGCAGACATCAAAATGATGTTTCGAATGGTGAAGGTTGCGAAGGAACAATGGGATCTTCAAAGAATCTTTTGGAGAGAGAGTCCCAGGGAAGAGTTGAAGGAATATTGGCTCACGGTAGTCACATATGGGATGGCGTCATCTGCTCATAACGCAGTAAGAGCTTTATTGCAATGTGCGAAGGATTGTGAAGGAACATGCCCCAGGGCAGCGAAGGCAATAACTGAAGATTTCTATATGGATGACTGCGCCACAGGTGCTGATTCCGAACAAGAGGCGATAGGATTAGCGAAGGAGATCGACAGCGTCCTTAGAGGCGCTGGTTTTGAATTAAGAAAATGGAAGTCAAACAGTAGAACTCTTATAGCAGATATGAGTTGTGATGAGACAGAATCTGTTCTGTTTTACGAAGAAGACAAGGCTTCAATACTAGGTCTTAAATGGCTATTAGAGAAGGATGAATTTACGTTTTTGGTTAAGACGCCAGTGATGGAACTGTCTATGACAAAAAGGAAGGTAATTAGTTGTTTAGCCCAGCTATATGACCCAAACGGTTTTATAGCCCCAGTCACAATTACTGGGAAAATTCTTATCCAAGAGATATGGAGAATGAAGGTCGATTGGGACGATATTTTACCCAACGAGATACAGAACAGATGGAAGGAATTCTGGAAGGAGATACCTCTCTTAGAGGATATACGAATCAAGAGATGGTTAGGTACATCCAAGAATGTACGGAAGGAAGTCCATGGCTTTTCGGATGCATCTGAAAAAGCGTATGGAGCGGTGATTTATGTGAGAACGGAGAATATGGATGGAACTGTGAGCTCGAATTTGCTGACAGCAAAGACACGTGTCGCGCCATTGAAGACGATGACGATTCCACGCTTAGAGCTTGCAGCAGCGGAGTTGTTGGGAAGGTTGATCAACGAGGTGATCAAGAGCATAGAATGGGAAGGAACAGAATATTATCTTTGGACGGATTCATTGGTAACGTTACACTGGATTAATAAATCACCTTGTGAGCTCAAAACGTTTGTCGCGAACAGAGTTTCGTCGATACAAACTTACACTGAGATTGAGAGATGGAAGCATGTGGGAACCAAAGAGAACCCAGCAGATCTGCTAAGCAGAGGAAGGAAGCCATCAGCCCTGATCAATGACAAGCTATGGCTACATGGTCCGGAGTGGCTAGTGCACCCTCACTCTCGTTGGAGATCTGAAAATTTTGTGCCAAATGTTTCAGATGGGGGGAGGGATGAGATGAAGGTGCTAACCGTGATAAGGGATAGCAAGATGTTGTCTTTGAGAATGAAAGAGACAGGAGAGAACGTCCCAGTGTGCGAATACTTCAGCAGCCTTGAGAGAGTACTTAACGTGATTGGTTATGTCATTCGTTTTACGAATGCAGTGAAGGAAAGAACAAAGCGAAGGAGAGAAGGGACTGGAGGGAATAGAAGGAGGCGGTCTGCACGCTCTGGGAAGGCAGAAAGAAAACAACTGCAAGTCACAGCAGAAGAGAAGGAAAAAGCGATGGAATATTTTTGCTTCGGAAGGAACAGGAAGGATATTTTGGGAAGGAAATATTAGCACTTGAAAGACGTGAAGGTCCACCCGACAGAAGCAATATCGAGTCACTCAAGCCAATTTTAGATGATAAACACATTCTACGGGTTGGAGGAAGGTTGGGAAGGTCGGAATTAGAACATGGAAGTATACATCCTGCAATTATAGCTACAGGGTCGCGCTTAGCATGGCTTATAATGGACGGGGCTCATAAGACAACGAAGCATGGGGGCGTACAAGTGATGGCACAATATATACGACAGAGATTCTGGATTCCCAGATTAAGGAACGAACTGAGAAGGTTTTTACACAAACGTGTAGTCTGCGTCCGATACAATCATCGTTTCGAGACACAACTGATGGGTGAGCTCCCGAAAGAGAGAGTAGTACCTGGGAAGGCGTTCTTGCACTCCGGTGTAGATTACGCAGGGCCTTTTGAAATCAAAATGATAAACAGAGCTGGTGAGCAATTGGTAAAGCAAAAATGTTGGGTCGCTGTCTTCGTATGTCTCAAGACAAGGGCGGAACACATTGATGTGGTTTCGAACTTAACAACAGCGGCGTTCATCGCCTGCTACAAAAGGTTTATTGCGAGAAGGGGAAGGTGTGAAAGGATCTACAGCGACAATGGTACAGCGTTTGTCGCAGCCGCAAAGGAATTGCATAGGGCGAAGGAAATATGGCATGGGAAGGATGCACTCGATTTTATTGGTGCAAAAGGGACGGAATGGAGATTCATGACGCCAGCCGCGCCTCATCAAGGCGGCATCTATGAAGCGGCAGTGAAATCAATGAATTTTCACTTGAGAAGGGTGATTGGGGCGAAGGTGTTGACTTATGAGCAGTTGCTAACACTACTGACTGGAATAGAAGCAATCTTGAATTCAAGACCACTTTATCCGCTTAACGATGATCCTAATGACCTTCAGGCGTTAACGCCGGGACATTTTCTGGTAGGTGAACCGTTAACACTTCCTTTACCTTTCATTACAGGTGAGCTACCAGCCACACAAGGCACGAGATTGTGGAAGGAGCGGAAGGCAATGCTTTCGAATTTTTGGACGAGATGGAGGGAGGAGTATCTGACTACTCTGCTAGAGCGCAAGAAATGGCGAAGGGAGAAGGATGCGCTACGAGAAGGACAGCTTTGCATCATCAAAAGTGAGAATTTTCCACCGTCAGCATGGGCAATGGGACGGATCACCAAACTTATCAAGGGGAGAGACGGACTGGTGCGAAATGTCGTCATTCAGACTGCCACCAATCAATTAAGACGTCCGGTGCAGAAGATATGTGTTCTGCCAAACGAAGGATGAACCTTGTTATTGTATATATCATTTGTAATTTTATGAGAAGGAGAAGGAAAGATTATAATTTGAGATGGTGCTGGAGGGAAAACCGTAGGTTTTCGCCGGGACTGTATCGTACAGAGTGCGCTGAGCGCCCTCTTACGATGATTTATTTTCTAGAGATGGCGCTGTGAGCGCTCTGGTGATTTTTCACTGAAGAAGAAGCTTTCCTACTTCTTCTCTTTTTTCTATAGTTTGACTTTTTATTCAACCGTGAAGGAGGAAGGTCGTGCAAGCGCACATTCGAGAAGGTTGTACATTTTAAATTGTGTGATGGACTTGAGATTGGTGATGTTTTATAAAATAAAAGTGATTGATAGTGGTTTTTTAAGGCGAGCCTTTTTCCACTTTAAATTCGTGCGTTTTATTTATTTTATTTGTTCAGAAATCAAAACACCCTTTGTGTTTGTTTATCAACAGCACTTCCACTTGAAGAGCTGAACTTACTGAATGGTTTATTAACCTACAAACATAACATATTTATATCTTAAACTAGTTCACAAAAAGATGCAACTCATGCAATTACAATGACCACCTGCATTGTTTTGCATGTTTGCATTCTTTCGCTTTCTTAGCCTACATTACATTTGACCTTATTCTAATTATTACATTATTAAAGCTAATTTCGGCAACATGCTCCCCCTCTTGAAATTATTCGATTTCAACCGTAAACCGCTCTCCAGTATGATTTTTAATTGTTTGCGCTTTAGCAACTACAGGTGTCATCGTTTTTCTTGCTCGTGCGGACCACCATCGGTAAACTGCGTATACAGCTAAAATTATCATGGCGCCATATAATATTCCATATTGATGTATGTCGTGCTTCGACATCAATGGAAACATTGACGTGTTCGTTTCTGTAAGCTGGCTTTTAATTTCCCTGTACGAATGACTATGTTCGAACACAAGTGCGGGAAATGGTTTTTCCGTTGACAGCTGTTGAACGTCGTTGTTGAGCGAAATAGCTGTTGATAAATTCGCAAATGGAATGAACGGAGACGAGACGGTTGTTTCAATCTCTTGGAGACTATGAATCTTCGCAACCTTGGTTTCCAGGATACATTTGTCCTTCATAGATAGTTCGCCTAGACCCTGGATTTGAATTGCATGTACTTGGGTTCCACACACAACGTTTATAGATTGTGGAAATAGGGTTGAATAAATCCACCTGTTTGGAGTGCGTAGTTGGATCCAAACTTGGTTTTCATTTACTGTAGTCAATGTGCAACCTGAGTATGGGTTGTCAACGTGATTGAAGAAATTCAACTCGCATGGTGAATTATTCTCTTTGTATATATAGACTGGATGTCTGCCTGTACAAACGAAAGTTTGTTTATCATCGGATTTTTGGCAATTCTTGATGTCATCCGCTCCTAGCTTGATATAGTTGTCACGTTGCAATGTTATTGCGATGTATTCTGTAGTTGGATTCACATATGTCAGATGACCATTCATGGCAATTGGAAGTGGTATAACCTTATAAAGGTCATATACTGAAGTTTGGACCAGGGGTATTTTCACATTAAATATTATACCATTACTCGTGACTCTGGTACTGACGTGTGTGAATGAATAAATTACTCGCAATTCTTCCGACGGAATTTCAGTGTTGGGTGGTAGATGTAGTTTGATGAACTGAAGTTGTTCTAACAAGTTATTAGGTGTAAGGATAGCAGAACTTATTTTTCCATGGTGAGCGTCTGTAATCGCATCTATTATTGTCATTTGGCTTCGATGAAATCTTGCGAAGCTAAGACTTATCAGACCGACCATTGAGTTAAACAACAGCATTGCACGTGTCTCATCTAAAGTTTTCGTCACTACGTTGTATGCCTTCTGGATATGAAGCATGTGTGTATTGATGGAGGCAAGTTGTTCTTCCGTATGCTTTTGACTTCTCTCAAGTATGTTAAGCGTTGAATTCAGAACAGTTGTTTGTCGTTTTGTGAGCTCATTTAAATGTTCTTGGTTCTGTTGAAGGCATCTTATGTCTGTTTCTAGCCTCTCTGCATCTTCCTGATCCATTATGCCGAATAATTTGTTTGCAGCTATTCCAACTCCATCAAACAATGATCGACGAGATCGGGCATAATTTTGTGACAGGATGACGTTGTCCATTTCTACTGCGGTTTCGTGTTGATATTTCAACTCAGCTAGAGTTATTCTGCAATTGGTGGTGTAATAAAGCGTCTTTTCACAAAGTATTGCCATGTTGTCCAATGCTTTCTTAATAACATTGAGTTCTTGAAAATAAGAAGTGGTGTTATGAAAAATAACAATATTCCATTCGTCTGTCGTAAGCTTTGTTTGACCTATTCGTTCGAAGTATATTCCAGCAGTAGAATTGATTGGATTCGTTGTAACTGGAACTGTTGACGTAGCTTTTGAAGGAAACATGCAACAAAGGCCCACTAGTATGCTCATAAGAGCTCTTCCAGTAGTGACTTGGGGTTGACGACGTACCATGGCTATTGGATTTTCAAGCCATTTTGGATTTATTCGGTGTATTCGGTTCGACGGATTCTTAACCTTTTGCGCTTGCATACTACGCACTCGTTTTGCTGCTGGTTTGTCTTCATTCTTTAAATTGCGCTTCCTTAACCCTATTGGTTCGGAAATGGTCGCAGCTCGCAGGTTTGCTCGTTTCCGTTATTGAAACTTCTTCGTTATTTTCTTTGACAACCTTCTCATCTGTGGCTTGAATTTCTTCTTGTCCGGGTAGTGGACAAATTCTTGCAATGGCTCGTTTGAATATTCCATTTTTTGTCTTGACGTCCACTACTCTCACAATATTATCTTCGCCATAATAACATTTAATTATTTTTCCTAATGGCCACTGGAGGGGTGGAATATTATCCTCCTTGATAATGACTAGTTCTCCCGGCATAATATTACCGTTGCTAGTTTTCCATTTTCTTCTATTTTGAAGAGTTGTTATGTATTCTGTTGACCATCGTTTCCAAAATATTTGCTGGATATGTTGGAGTCGTTGAAATCTCCTTAGATGATCAATCTTTTTATCTGTCATGTCAGGCTCTGGGAATGAACAGAGCGGTTCACCAATCAAGAAGTGACCTGGAGTTAACGCTTCCAGATCATTTGGATCGTTTGACATCGGCGTAATGGGCCTTGAATTCAAAATCGCTTCTATCTGCGTCAAGACGGTGTTCAATTCCTCATATGTGAGTGGTACCATCCCGGTACAGCGAATGAGGAGTTGTTTTGCTGATTTCACCGCTGCCTCCCAAAGACCTCCGAAGTGAGGAGCTCTGGGGGGTATAAGCTTCCAATCAATGGATTTTGATTGACAGTACTGATGAAGTGACTCTTTCAGATGTTGTGAGTCGAACAATTCTCGCAGTCGACTTAATTCAGATTTTGCTCCGACAAAGTTGGTGGCGTTGTCACACGAAACCGTCAAACAATATCCTCTTCTTGATATAAAACGTTTGAGTGCATTTAAAAAAGCCTCGGTTGTTAGATCACTTACTACTTCTAAATGAATTGCCTTGGTTGAAAAACAAACAAATACTGCTATGTATCCTTTGGTAGGTGCTCGTCCTCTTATTCTTGAAAAGATTTTGACTGGGCCAGCAAAGTCAACACCAGTGTTGAGGAATGCTCTAGCCGGCGTCACTCGTGGTCTTGGTAGATTTCCCATCAATTGTTCAATAGGTTGTGGCTTAGCTCGGAAACATCTAATGCAGTTGTGTACGGTCTCTGTTGCAGCTCTCTTTGCATCCATTATCCAGTATTTTTGTCGTGATAATGACACAAGTGCTTGTGGACCAGCATGCATATGCTCTTCATGCAGAGATCTTAGCAGTAGTTGAGATACGGTGCTTCGCTTAGGGAGTAGTATGGGATGTTTCATATTTACGTCTAATTCTGAATTTCTTAGTTTTCCACCCACTCTCATCAGGCCTGTGTTGTCCATAAACGGTTGCAATGTAAGTAGTGTACTTGAATGGTCGATAGAAGTTTTTTGCTTCAATTGCTTGTATTCTTTGTGAAACGAAACAAGCTGTGTATTTCGTAAAAGTCCTTTTAGTCCAAGTTTAAGCTCATCGCAATTAAGCATTCCCCTTTGTCTCTTCATTTGGGTCATTCGTGTGTTATTTATGAATCTACAACAGTACGCGATTATTCTCTGAAGTTTGAGAAGTGATCCGGGTTTATGGATTGGGATTGAGATGTCACAAATTGATTCTTTCACCGTTGTTGATAAGGCTGATTTTGTTGCCCTGCGTTCTGGCGCTTCTTCTATAGAATCTGATTTTTCAAATTGCCATGATTCTTCATGATTATTAAGAAAATCTGGTCCCTTGAACCAAATTGAGGCATCGAGAAGCTGAATAGGCGGTAATCCTCTAGATATGAGATCTGCTGGATTGTTTTTACCAGCAATGTGATGCCAATTAGTTGTATTGGAAAGTGATTGAATGCGTGCGACTCTGTTCGCAACGAATGTTTCCCATGTATAGGATGGTGAAGATATCCATGATAGTACAGTGGTACTATGGGTGTAGTAATGAACTTGACTGATTGATATGGTCAATGTTTTCAGTAGACGTTCGACTAATTCGGCCATTAATACTGCAGCGCAAAGTTCTAAGCGAGCCAACGTTGTTATTTTCAAAGGTGCTACTCTGGATTTTGCACAAAGTAGAGATACTGAAATGTTTCCATTAGCATCGACAGCTCGAATATAGCAACATGCACCAAATGCAGCCATACTACTGTCCGAAAAAGCATGCAGTTGAATTTGTGACGGATTCTGTGGTATTGTGCACCTGGGAATACTTATTTTGCTTAAAGCGTATAGTTGAACCTTGTAAGCTTCCCATTTCTTTTGTTGTTCAACAGTAAGTGGTTCATCCCATGCTGTTTTCGATTTCCATAGTTCTTGCATGAACAGTTTTCCAAGTACGACGACCGGACCAATTATACCCAATGGATCAAACAACCTGGATATCTCTGAATATGCGATTCGTTTTGTTAAATTCAATGACTCACCGAAATTGTTTGGACAATGAAAAAAGAAAATGTCTTTGTTTGGTTCCCAAATCAATCCTAGAGTTTTGACGACGTCTCTTTGATGTATTGACATTGTTTTTTCCTGATGTTCTTTTGGAATGTCTGCGAGAATCTCAGCGTTGTTGGCACAGAATTTTCTAAGTTCGAATTTTCCTTGCTTTAATACTGCAATTAGTTGATCCCGTAGTTTAAGGGCTTCATCTTTAGTGTCTGCTCCTGTGAGGATATCGTCAACGTAGGTCTCTTCTATAATAACCTGTGATGCTCTTGGAGTTGTAGTTTGATTTTGGTGGGCAAGCTCCTTCAAGCATCTAGTTGCCAAGTATGGAGCAGCTGAGGTTCCATATGTTACCGTATTCAACTGGTATGTTCGAATCGGGTCTGAAGGTGATGTGCGCCAAAATATTGTTTGGTATTTGCGATGATTCTCGTCTATTAGAATTTGCCGATACATTTGCCGTATGTCAGCGGCAAAAGCATAACGATGAAGACGAAACTTTACCATTATTGAAAAGAGGTCAGATTGCACGGTCGGTCCAACCATCATTGCTTGATTCAGCGATGTTCCTTTTGAAGTCTTCGCTGACGCATCAAATACAACGCGTAATTTCGTAGAGGAGCTATCTGGCTTGAGTATTCCATGGTGTGGAATAAATTGGCTGTTGACAGGAACTTCTGTTCTTGGCACCATGGTCATGTGTCCTTCTTCTTCGTATTCTTTCATAAATTGATGGTACAGTTGCTGGAGGACTGGCTGTTGTGCTAGTTTTCTCTCTAATGACAAGAATCGTTTCATAGCCATGCCTTCTGATTGCCCAATCTCTTCGGGATTGTGTTTGAATGGAAGTTGAACAACGTACCGTCCATCACTATGCCTTTTCATCGTTTCTTGGAAATGAATTTCACAAGTCATTTCTTCTTGGGAGATTGGAGTGTGTTCTTCAACGTGATGCTCCAATTCCCAAAATCTTTCGATTTGTCGTTCTAAGGTGCTGGTGCCGTATTTCGTTGCAATACTGCACAATTTTTTTACATTGTTTCGTGCACCTTCGACACTGGCTCTTCCACCAACAATCCAACCTAGTCTCGTGTTTTGCAGAGTAGGTAGTGTTGGTCCCAAATCTATTTGTCCAGGAGCCATGAGCTTTAAGTAGAGTTCCGCTCCGAGCAACAAGTCGATTCTTTGAGGTCGGTTGAACTCTGGGTCAGCTAGTGTTGTGTGAGTTGGTATGTTCCAACCTTCTGTCTCTAAGTAGATAGTTGGTTGTGCCTCACTTATTTTGGGCAAAATAATTGCTTCAATTGTTGACTGGAATCTTGTGGTTCGAAATTGTAGTAACACCGTTGTATAGTACTTCGCTACCATTTCTGTCTCTCCTATTCCAGCGATCGGAATATTGATTTTTGTTCTTGGCAACCCGAGCTCTTGACATATCCTCTCTGATATGAAATGAAGTTGAGATCCTGAGTCCAGAACTGCACGGCATGGCATATTTGTACCATGCTGATTCGAAATCTCTACTACAGCTGTTGCGAGCAAAATTTCGTTTTGCTGTTTCTGTGATTTAATTGCCTTAAGTGACGTATTGGCGATTTCTTTATGCAATAACAAGTGATGTCTCTTGTTGCATTGCTTGCACGGATTCGACGTGCATTGGCTGCTTTGATGACCTTTTAGAAGGCAATTAAAACACAGGTTGAGTTTTTTTACTAGTTCGCATCTTGAACTATGATTCTTCTTGAGGAACTGTCTGCAATTCTTAATGGAATGTCCATTTATTTTGCAGATTGCGCATCCTTCAGATGCTGATGTCATCAAACTCGTGGGACGTCGTTTTTCTTCCTTAGATGATATGGCTTCAATTGTTTGGTATCTCGATGTTAGAAATACATAAAAATCTGCTAAGGTTTGTAGTTCCTTGCAGGATTTTAATGACTGCTCATACATTCTTCGACTTTCTTTGTCGAGTTTTTGTAGAATTAGGTGTAAAACGATTGGGTCCCAAGAGCTTACGTCCACTCCGATGTTGTGAATGGCGGACATGCAGTCCTTGGTAGTATCTAGAAGTCGTTTGATGGATCCAGAACTCTCCGTGGTGATACTTCCTTGTTGACAAATATCGTTTAGCAGAGCAGTTACAAGTAATCTCTTATTGTCATATCGATCAAGAAGGGTGTTCCAAGCAGCATCATAATTCGTATCAGTAGTAGAAAAATGCTGTAGCATTTTGCTGGGTTCTCCTACCAGATTCGCCTTTAAATAATGCAGTTTTTGTGCTCCATTTATCTGACGTTTGTGGATAAGTTCAGTGTATAGGTCCTTGAACTCTATCCATTTTGTGTATTGACCATTAAACGTTGGCAAGGTTATCCTAGGTAACTTTACATCGGAGACCTTGCTCGTATCGTTTAATTTATCGATGGCTTCTTGTAGCTTTATCGAAGCCTTCAGGTATTCGTCCTCTACCTCGAAGTATTCTTCAACATCATAGTCATTGGTGCGTTCAAGAGTCATTATTTGCTGATGACCTTCAACGACGATGTTCCAGTAATTTTTTATGGCCTCTTGCCTTTTTTCATAATATGCTCTTGAACTGTCTTCAGGAGCAGTTTGACGAATGAGTCTCGTCATGGCATCTATAGCTGCTCGCTGATGGCGAAAAATATTGAGATGTGGCCTTTCGTCCTTATCATCGCTTGTTGATTGTTCCTTGGTGTCATCTTGAATGCGTTCAAGCTCATTGAGAATCTTATCGGAATACTTCAACTGCAATGATTCAATATTCTCATAATATTTCCTTTTGAAATATTCTTCGTCACCACTGGATTGCTTCTCTAATTCTTGATGCCTCAATCGGAATTCGCTCCATTCCTTGTGAAGCTGACTCATCTTCTGGATGAGGTATGGTTTCGTCCACCTCTTGGGGCCATCCTTCCCAAAATTGGTGCAGATCGATTCGATGCGTTTCCCCGATGCCTGTTGCTCCGATAATAACGCTTCCATTTTGTACTAAAATTGAAACTTCAATTCGATTCTAGTTAATCTCCTGGCAAGATCGCCAAATGTTCAGAAATCAAAACACCCTTTGTGTTTGTTTATCAACAGCACTTCCACTTGAAGAGCTGAACTTACTGAATGGTTTATTAACCTACAAACATAACATATTTATATCTTAAACTAGTTCACAAAAAGATGCAACTCATGCAATTACAATGACCACCTGCATTGTTTTGCATGTTTGCATTCTTTCGCTTTCTTAGCCTACATTACATTTGACCTTATTCTAATTATTACATTATTAAAGCTAATTTCGGCAACATTATTGTTACAGTCCACTTAGTTCTCCACGGGTGAAACAGTACCTTTGAAGGTATATGCATGTAAGAACGATCGATGGTAACCCTCATCTAGCACGTAGTGGCTATAGTGTAGTTTTAGTAGTTCAATGGCAAAATACTTACTGACTTACTAAGGTGGAGCTACAGTTTTGGAATTGACTTGGGCCTCGCCTCAACCAACAAAACTCTCTAGCTAGTTGTCTCCAGCGCGCCGAGTTGGTTGAGGTCATCTTCAACTTGTAAGCACCACCTGAGCCTTGGTCTTCCTCTACTTCGTCGTAGATTCGAACACCTTACATGCCGGAGCATTGGTGTCCTTGTCCATCCTCTCCACGTGACCAACCCATCTGAGTCGTTGGAACTTCACTCTTTTAGCTAGGTCATTGTCGCTGAACAACCCCTTTTAAATCTTCTCCTACATTCAGCACGATGCGAAACGGCCTGATTTGCTCTCATCCGTTTTTGACCAGATCCACACTCTTGCACCATAAAGCAGGGCGGGAATGGTGAAGGTCTTATAGAGCGTCACCATAGTTGTTCGGGATGAGGGATAAGAAAGCAAATTCTTAACCCAAAGTAAAAGCGATTAGCTAGGATTGTTGTTCTTCTGTTCTCGGCCCTGATGTCATTGTTCGTGTTGATAGTGGAGCCAAGGTAGACAAAGTGTTAGGTTTTCTTTCTTGATGACAGCATATACTTTGTTTTACCCTCTTTGACCGCTAAACCCATTTTCTCAGCCTCTGTTTATATGCTTAGAAACACACAATTGACATCACGCTGGGTTATCCCAATAATATCAATATCGTGAGTGCGCGCGAGTAGTTGTACGTACTTTTAAAGGATTGTGCCTCTAGTGTTACTCCTATGTCAGTTCTGCACTTTTTTCCAATATCATGGAACTCGAATTATAGTGCATCGCCTTGTCTAAAGCCTTTTTCGACATCGAAGGATTCGGTTAGGTTGTGAGCGTGGGTTCTCCATTGTCATCAAGTTCTTCTCTATATAGATGCTGGTCATACGCGGCATTAAAATCGATGAAAACGTAATACGTGTCGATTTCGAGGGGAACGGGTCGTTATTCTGTATTCCAAAATTCTGTATGAACAAAATTCTGTATCTGAAGAAAAAATTCTGTATGAACATAATTCTGTATTCCATTATTCTGCTTTTCTATTATTCTGTATTTCAAAATTCTGTAAATCCAAAATTCTGTTTTTCAAAATTCTGCAAATCCATTATTCTGCTTTTAGAAATTCTGTAATTCCAAATCTCTACATTAAAACTCACAGTTATGAAGAGGTTTTTTAATTGCCTGTAGAACAATTTTTATTCAATTAACAAATTATTCGCTTAGCGCACGCCCAATTAAATGTTTTTTTTTTCGTTGTTCTTTCGTTATAGAACATAAAACCGTCGACACACAATTTATCCTTTCCTTTTTTAGATTTTAATAATTTAATATTTGCCATTTTTTCTGAGTTCAATTTTTCACGATTAACTTATAACACTTAACTTAAGCTGTCGAACGTAAAATGTGTAATCAAGGTATGTGATTCATGTGTAAATTAGTTGGAGAGAGATCCGTTACGTTAGAATTATAATCTATGCTTCAAGGTTCTGCATAGAAAACATCAAAAATCTGTACTCCTAAATTCTGTAAATGATAAAAGAAAAATTGTTTCATTTCATTATCAAAACAATTTTTCTTTTATCATTTACAGAATTTTGGAGTACAGAATTTTGGAATACAGAATTTTGAAATCCAGAATTTTGTATTTACAGAATTTTGAATTTACAGAATTTTAAAATACAGAATTTTGAATTAACAGAATTTTAAAATACAGAATTTTGGAATACAGAATTTTGGAATCCGAATTTTGGCCCATACAGAATTTCGACACAACCCGATTTCGAGCTCTCGGGTTATCACCAATATCTGCCGCAGTGCAAATATTTGATCGATGGTGGACTTTTCTGGTCTAAGGTCATATTGATATGGACCTAGCGTTCTTGCAATTTGTTGACAAACAGCTTCAAACATTCAAATAGTAATACAGAAAATATCTTACTTGCGATGTGTAGGTGGCTGATACCTCCTTCTAGTGGAGTTTAGAGGGTCTCCTTTCTTCAGGATCGGGCAAACAATGCATGTTCTCTTCCGATCATATTCTGGAGATCAGTTTTTGCATGCGTTATTACAAAATTGAATTTTTTGTAAACGATCGCAGCGCCATCCAAAATTGTACTAAGACACTTACCGTTTGAGGCAATAGACCATCTACAGTCTACACCACTCTGTTTGACAACGCGCTGAATAATGCAGCAACAGCTGTGGTTCATCCTCTCCCGAAAAAGGAAAAGGACCACTCCGTCAAATCTTCGGTCGATAAGTCTTCTACCGAGCATCAGCAAGGTATACGAAAAAATCATCAATAGGGCTCAGACCAAGTGGGCTGCGGACAACACGATAATTCCGGATAACAAGTTCGGGCTCAAGGCGGGACATGACACCATTCATGCCGCGTCTAAACTCGTTTCGGATATTCAATGGAAGTCAAAAAAATAATGCAGTGCAATGCAGTTCTGGTTGACTTGGAAAGGCAACGACAGCGTATGAGTAGAGGACCTTTATCTTAAGCTGACCAGACTTGGCATAAGTAAACCATTGTTATATATGCTTTATAATATGCTTAACGGTAGAAAGTTTGTTGTCAAAAGTGGCAATATAACTTCTACCACAATATTTGATATTAAAAATGGTCTACAACAGGGAGCGGTTAATTCGCCGATTCTCTTCAGTATTTACCCCAGTGATCTGATAGGTCTTACCCAGGCAATTGCGTATGCCGACGATCTAATTGCGTACAGAACTGCTCCAAGGGTCGAGGTCATTAAAACCCTCTTGCAACGTGACTTCGAGAAGATTCAGCGATATTGCGATGACTGGAAACTGAAAATAAATGTCCAGAAATGCGAGACAATTCTGTTCCGGACCTCGTTGTCTAGGGCCTCAGGGGATACGCGCCAATTCTTGCTGTTTAACAGCAGTCACCTTGACCCCAGAGTGAAGGAAATTTGCTACATGGCCCTCATACGGCCGATGATCGTTTATGACTGTCCATTGTGGTTCAACGTTGCACCATCTCAAATGGGTGTTCGAGATTCAGTGTCTTCGGCGCTGTCTCGGTTTGTATCGGACACCGGAATCTTCTAATGCACATAACTATTCTAACGAGGTTCTATACAACGAGGCTCGGATCAACACAATTGACAATTTTGTGATAAAACTTGTTCGGGTTCACCAGTGGCGTGGCGTGGATATTTTCAAATGGTAAGTCGAAAAAAATTAATCACCTACACAAATGAATAAGGAATAAATAGAAGGTACCCTAAATTCCAAACGTGGATTAATCGAAGCCAATTTTTCTATACTTTAAGTTATTTAGGTTAAAATTCACAATGAGCCCAAAGCATAAAAAAACATAAAAACATAAAAAAACAAGCAAAGCCATTTAAATAATTAAAACAAAACAGTTCCAAAGTTTACTTTTCACAATTTTCAGAATTTTCAGTTTTTTTTCTCAATTTTCACAAATTTACGTTACTTAAAATTCACTTTAAACTTGCAAAAAATCCAAAACAATGATGAGTAGAACAAAACAAAACAGTAAAACAAAACCGAATTCGCCGTACATTACTCGAAGGCGAAAACTGTATTATTTTTTCCAAGCAGACTAGAGACTAGACACTGCAGAAAGACGAAAAGTATCGTCTTATTTTTTCAATAAGAGAACGTGTATTGAAAAGGGAGGCACCAGGGTGGAAGTATATCGTAGGAAAGACAGGGACAAACACAAAATATGTTCTGCGCGGCGATTTTAAATGCTTCGTTTATGCTTTGTGTATTGTGTGTGTATCTCGCAAATTTAAAAGGCTTGAAGAACATTCTGTGTATGGGAAAAGATAGGCTGTTGACTGCTTAGTTGTAGACTTATGCTGGTTTTTTCATTGAACAAGAGACAAATTTTAAAAGGTAAGACGATAGGAATCGTGTTATATGGACGCCACGCGCCTGGGGTTCACATTGCGAGAGCTATGACTTCGACGAATAATTTGATGTTTTAGGCGTTCTATCCGAACGACGAATATTTTGATAGTGTACGCTCGAGCGGCTTCATTCCACCAGAGGCATTCCTCCATTTAGATAAATGCGGCCTGATACAGGACAGATTGGCGGTACCGCTAAGCTACCACGTCAGGCGAAGAACAGTCGATCGGCGACTCCTTTACACTCGAGGCGTCCTCGCACAAGACGGAGCAGAGCTCCTTCGGTTCAGTAGGGCTGTGTCCGAACGGGACCGAATCGATAGGGTGAAGCAGGAGCACCAGTTCTGGTGGCTTCAGTCAGCACTTGATAATGAGTAGTCGGAGTGGGATTTTGAGCCTTGGCGGGCTTGCATACTCGTTTTAGTTAAAGGGTTTTGAGTTTAGGTTTAAGTAGAGTAGGCATGGTGGCACATATATTGATAGAGACTACAAATATATGTAAAATACTAAAAATTAAGATGTAAAAAGAATGCAATAAAAAAAATTTCAAAAAAAAGAAAAAAAATCACACAATATACAAAAAAGTGAAATAAAAAAAGATAGAGATTTGCTGCTGTGATTGTTCTAGTTTGTTAGTAGTTATGAGGTAGAATAGGTAGTTTTAGTTAATTTCAAGCTTTATTTTGAATGACCTAATTTTAAGTAGCATGTAAGAAAAAAAAAATGACATGATATTAGTTTTTTTTTTTAATTTTGTAACAATAAAATTTAATAAAATAGTTCGTATCCCGAAAGGCATTAATTATAAGAAAACAATGAATTCCTTAGAGCTCCCGGTTTGGGCCAGTAAGTTTAATATAAGATTTTAGATAAAAAGCTAGTTTGAATTCTTTTGTCTAGTAATAAATAGTAATAAGTGAAATTAATAAAAAATTAATTTGAAAAAAAGTAAAAAAGTCGCAGTGCCATCTATTGGAAAATAGCGGAACGAACTCAAATAAGCTACAGCCAAATTTAGTTCATTAGTTCCACTACTCTCTAATAGACTACGCTGCGATCGGTGGCAAAAATCACAATTCTAGAATTTCCACAAGAAGGAATTTTGTCTTTTTTGGGTTAAAATTTACAAAATTTCATAAAATTTATAAATAAAAACATACTTTATGAAGTTAAATGGCTCGGTCGTCTCGTTAAATAACTAAACTTGTTCGAAAACGATGTAAAAAATGTGTATTCCCATCGGAATGTCTGAGAGGAAATTATGTTACAAGAAAACATGAACACAAAAAACAACAAGTAGATAAGGAGTCGCAAGCAAAAAAATCAACTTCCTATGATTTGCATACTAATCATTCCCTGATGGCCTTGATCTCTCTCCCAAATCCGCCATAGTCTTCATCGTCGTCGTCGTCGTCCCACCCCAACCAAAATTGTCTTTAAGGATCAAAAAGTCATTGTATGTGACAGCATAGTCCTATATTTACACAAAAAAGGCAAAAAAAAATGAAGAAGACGAAGAAAATGAAATAAATTTCGTTATCCCCCTTAGAGCACACAAAATTGACTTCAAACATATTTTCAATTACAATCCGAACTTATGTGTGCAAGGATTTTTTCCTCCCAGTCACTCTATACCAAATGAACAGACACGAATACAAAAAAAGAAGAAAAAGAGAAAACAACAAACAACGATCCTTCGTCCTGATTACTAAGCTTAACATGAATAATATCAGTTCCACAGAGGAATTCCTTCATTCGCTTTTTTGTGCCTTTCTTTTTTTCGTTCGTTTTGGTTTTGCCAAAAATCTAATGACAACGCAGAAGGACTCATATTTCATATGTAATCTATTTAAGAACATTCACATATTATTATTATTTTTTTTTTGCTGCCTCTAAATCCCAATTCTGCCTTGACTTATATCCGAAGCCGAAGCCCGTACCCAATCCACGCCACAACACATCCGCTTAGCATCGCACCAAGGGGACCAACATTTCGAGCATACGTCAAAAGTCACAATGGGAACGTCGTCCTCGTTTGTCGGAGGTGATTTTATGAATTTGGTCCTCTCGCGTCAAGGACTTGCTTCCGACATAAATTTTTCCAAACCAACAAACATGAAGGAGGCTTATTCGACACCCCTCCTCTACCTCACAAAAAAATAGAGTTATTAGCCATGCATGCAGAAATTTGTCAGAAATTACTGACTTCATCAAGATTATTATTATTATTTTCTGTTAAATGGTGACGAAATGACGTCATCATGCTGTGCTTGTGTGTGTGTGTGTGCCTGACTTCTTGCTTGGTATAAACATAATTTTCATTTCGACTCATGTGCGACTTTATGTGAGAATTGCGAAATCTGTTGCTGACAGATAAGGAATTTCCTATAAGAAAATAAACCCCTTATGTTGGGTGAGTTACTCTAATAATATGGCACATTCACCCCCCTCAGCAAAACTACTTACTTTTGTTGGTAAATGTGTTTTCTGGATGACAAGGGACGGGGAGAAACGTTTTCCATTAACCTAAGGAAAACATAAGGCAAATGTCTTGTTAGCCAAATTTAAGAACCAACAACATTTTCTTATCGAAATTTAGGGGTCTGGTTGGAGACAAGGGACAAGGACAATATTGACCACGACCGAGAAAACCAAAAAACCACCAACAAAAAACAAAAATGATAAAACACCACACCCTCTCAATCTAAATGGAACACATTGTCAAAGTCATCGAAGCTCCTGGGGTCTTCGGTCATCCCACACTCAATTTCTGACCTTTTCATACACTTCTTCCAAACTGGATTCAGGGAATCATGAGTCTAGGGAAACGATACGTCCTTCTTCGTCTTGGCACTTGTCGTCGACCTTATGGTGAACTTTGATAAGACAGAAGATATCACCTTAGGTATACCTATATACGATTTGTGCGGTCTCTCTTGGTTTCTTTTTCTCTCATCGAATTGAAGGAGGACGAAGGAATAAGGGGGCTTATGTGTTCACTAGTTTTTTTTGCCACCTTGCCTGTGTTAGAGAGAGCTTCAAAGATGACGCCCTCGTCTGGTGTAACAACGCAGTTTACATAAATGTAAACGATGACGGTTTTTGCGTTTGCTTGTCTGTTTTCGACAGCAGAAAAGAGATGATATCATGTTAGTATGATTTAATTGTCTCATGAAGTAAAGCTGATTATGCAATCAAAATTATTGTTGTGGAGGGAAACAGGAACATTGGTATGTTATTATCTCGAAGGCTCAGAAAAGCCCAGGAACTAGGGAAGCACTTTTTTGATTGTGGAAACTGGAAAAAGGTTAATTGGTGGCAAATTGATTTGACTATGGCATGATTTTTAAGAATTTTTAGAAAAAAACAATTTTTTGGAGTGTTTTTTTTTTTTTTTTTCATTGAAAGTGTTCGCTATAGCGAGGTGACATCTTTTGGCTGGAAATTGAGGATATAGAGCTATATGCGTTATGTGGTTCCAACAGAATGCTACTGGTTGAGCTCTTTCACTGTGTTCTTATTCCTTAAATTATAACTTACTTATCCGGCTAACAATCCATGAAGGATCTCAGCCTGAGATACTGCAGCCTTCCATTGTGAAAGGTCCCTCACATGCACTCTCCAGTCGCTGAAACCAAGCGCTCTGGCATCCGCAATCACTTGTTCCTTGTACCGTAGGCTCGGTCTTCCTTGTCGTCTCGAACCTGGGGGCTGGGATGAGAAGACTTTCTTGGCTGGAGCTTTGTCGTCCATTCGCTCGATGTGGCCGATCCAATGTAGTCGTCTTTTCTTAGCCTTCTGGACTACGTCCACATCTTCTCCATTCGCCATCGTCGCATTCGGGACCAAACATCCGTCGAAGAATTTTTCTTTCTGAAGTGCCCAGTATCAATTCCCCTTTTTTACTTATTGTCCAGCACTCGGCGCCCGCCGTAGAGTAGGACTGGTAAAATCAAAGTTTTGTATAGCAGAAACTTTGTCTTTCGAGTGAGTAGTTTTGAACCCAGTTGTTTGGCCAAACCAAAGCAGCAGTGGTTTGCTAGGGTAATTCTTTTTCGGATCTTCACAAAGGTGTCGTTTGTGGGATTGATGTTTGTTCCAAGGTAGTTGAACTTCTTAACTACCTCGAAATTGCTGCTAACAACAGTGACGTTTTGTCCTATGCGGTGGACAGAAGTTTTTTGGTTTGTTGATAGCATGTAAGTACTTTATTTTGTCCTCATTCACTTAATGACCAACGAGTTTCGCCTGTTCTTCAATCGCTGTGAAGGCCTCAAGCACAGCTCTCTTGGATCGACCGATGATGTCTATGTCGTCCACATAGCCTAGGAGCTGGATGGATTTGTTGTAGATAGTATTTTCCGTGCTCACACCTGCCTTGCACTGTCTGTTCCAGGACTATGTTGAAGAAATCACATATGACAACGCATCTCCTTTTCTAAACCCTGCGCATGTTTGAAATAACTCGGATGAGCTTTTACCCATTTGCACACTGCACTGTGTATTGTTTAGCGTCATGCGGCACAGCTGGATCAGTTTGTACGGGATCCCAAATTTAGACATCGTAAACATAAGCTCTTGGCGGTCGATGCTATCATAAGCAGTTTTGAAGTCGATGAAAAGATGGTGGGTTTCGATTTGAAATTCGTTGGTCTTTTCAAAGATCTGCCTCATTGTGAATAGGTATTTGGTCTATCGTTGTTCTGCCTGGCCTAAAGCCAAACTGGTACGTGCCGATTATTTTGTTGCAGAAAGGCTTAAGACGCTCACACAGTAGGTACGTTGGATAGGATTTTGTTAAGCAGGGATATGTCTTTTTTGTAGATGGGACATATGAAGCTTATAGACCAGTCAGTGGGCATGCATTCTTCCTCCCACACTTTGGTGATGACCTGCAGCATGCGGTTCATCAAAACACCTTCTCCAAATTTAAAGAGTTCCGCAGGTATGCCATCCGACCCGGCGGACTAGTTATTTTTTAGCTTTTCACTGAACCAAATCACGTAGGTCATATTGACGAAAATATTTTGTTAAAATTTGAAGAATTGTTTATTCAAATTGAAAATATTTTTAGTGATAATGAAGAAAATTTCTTCAAAACGCAAGAAATAACTCACATATGCCAAATAACTGCATTATAACGGGTTTTCCATAGAATTTTTCGTCAAATTAAATAAATTTATTCAAATATAGGAATATGTATTATATTCAAGTTGATGAAATTTCTTCAAAACGAAGAATTTTCATAGCAATTCCCATTTTTCGTCATATTGAAGAAATATTTTTCAAATTAAAGAATGTGATTTCTTCAGATTGATGAATTTATTCAATTTGAAGAATTTCTTCATTATTTTTACTAACCCTGTTTTAGTGAATACATATTTGTATTCTCGTAAGTGAAGTGCTAGTGAATACACGTGAATAGTTATTGTGCAAGAAATGAAGAAACTAATATTAAAATAAAAGAGTAAAATACAAAAAAAAGTGACCAACTTAAATCAATATGTAAGTAAACGAAATTTTTTTTTGCAATCATTATATAAATACAACAAAAGATAAACTTTTTAAAGCTAAAGTATTTATTCGTGAAAACAGAAACCATTTTCTTAAATCATAAAATACAAGGTTGGGACAAAATTTTGTTACCTTTTAGCGTTTATTAAAATATATTGTTTTTTTTTTTTTACTTTCAGACAAAAGCTTGTTTTTCTTTAACTTCGCTATTTAATTTTAAAAATATTTTTACATGTTTATGGAATGAATGAAATATTTTTACAGACATTTCCTGATATCTTCCTTGGTAAGCCTTTTACAATTCTACTCTCGAAAACATAATGAAAAAATATAATATCGTAACTGTACTTTATCTCTATTAAGATGATTTTTCAGTAAAATGTATGTATACCCGTTTTGAAGACAAAATAAAGGACCCTACTAGTCGCCAAATCTTAAACGATTTCGATTGTGAACATAATTTTTACAGAAAGTAAGTTTACTTGCAATAATTGAGTAGTTTAACGTATGTAGCTTGCAGTAGTGGATTCTATTTATGTCAATTTTGGAATTTCTTTCATCCTTCCTTAACGTTAAAAAACTTTATTCACTTATTTTTTGTTTTTTTTTTTTTTGTCCACAGCTTTCTTATGACAGTTTATCTACTAGCGGATCCCAGTGCAGTTTTTTTAATTGGACCAAATCTAGCGGCTTGTGAAAAGTAAAAACTTTTAAGCCCTGGAACAGATTGGACGCTGAGGACATACACGTTGTATTTTTCTATGGTATAAAGTATAAACAAAATCAATTATATTTCGGCAATCGATCCATATTCAAAATTTATAAAACTTCTTCAAGATTAGTATAAAACTTTGTATAAAACATTTGTTTATAAAATTTAAACTATCTTTTAATGATAAAAACTATCCAAAAGTAAACTCACTTATAAATAATTTTAACAAAAAAGCTTAATTTCAGTATAGTCATAATAGAACAAATAAAATCATATTCTTTTTTTTTAACACTACTTGTTTCTTTTAGTTATTAACATTTCATAGTGCCATCAACTTAAATTTATGAGGTGCTTTAAAAATATGGATATACCAAGATTTTCAAATTACTATACATACATCTTATTTCAGCAATTTGAAGGACCTTACTTTATTAATTTCATTCTACTAGAATATAATTTTGATTCAACAATTTTTTCCTTTAAGTTGAAAAAATTTCTAATTGAACCGAATAATCATTTTGAAGATATCTGTCTTCAATTTGAAGAAACAACCAACAAAATTTCTTCAATACAAGGAAATTTAAGCGTTGATTTGAAGAAATATTCATCAATTTAAGGAACTTGATCCGTCAAAAGGAAGAATATTTCTTCATTATGAAGAAATGGGTGTTTTGCTTACTCTTTAGTCATTTTGCGCATTCAGCAATTCAGCATTCCTTCACTGTTTCGAAGAGCCTGTGTCCCGGTTCGGAAACCTTTTAAAGAAACGCCGGGTGTTGTTCTTGGCCCGACTCTTCTAGATCTTGGAGCTGAGAAAATGCAGACGCTCTTTTCTTCCTTCGCAGGGCGTTTTTCTCATTTCTCCTTTTTGTTCGGTACTCTTCTCTTGCTGCTCTTTTTTTCCGTAGCAGCATCTGGAAACGTGCATTTTCCGTCTCTCTTTTCAATATCGCGCACTCATCATCATACCACGGGTTCTTTTTCGTGGGTGGCTGGTAACCTATGGTGGTCTCGGCTACATTTTTTATTATTTCGCGATATTGGCTCCACAAGGTGTTGACGTCTGTGGTACTTGGGAGGACGGTGGAGACTCGCTCACTGTAGTCTCTGGCATTCTCCGAGGTGCTAAGGCAACCGATGTTGAACTTCTTTCTTCGGGCCGCATGTGTTTTTTTGTCGTTTGATATTCGAGCTCTAAACTTAGCCACTACCAGAAAGTGGTCAGAGTCGAGAGTCGACATTGGATCCTCAGAAAGTGCGCATGTTCAAGATGTTGGATGCGTGCCTTGAGCCGATTAGCACAAGGTCGATTTGGTTGGTGGTTCGACCATCCGGAGATCGCCAAGTTGCTGTGTAGATCTTTCGTCTTGGAAACCTAGTGCTACTTATTACCGTATTACGAACATCCAGATAAAATTCAGACTTACCGAAAAGCACTCCCTCACGATGTATTCAAGCCACATGTTTCAATAAAAACCACCCAAAAACCAGACTGTCTCAAGATTCAATTTTCAAATCCTTCAAATACAAGAAGAAAAAAAATCATGACGACTCATTAATTTTTAAATTCTTCCCATATCCCATTTGCGATAAAAAGGAAAACGGAAATACATTTCCTGTCCCAAAAAAATCATAATGAAAACAAAAAGAATATAAAACCGCACGTCATCTGGCTGTACGCATCCATTCAACCGTCTTAATATTTAAAATCGTGATTTGAATTTCTAATCGAAGAGTCGAAAACATTTTGTCTCATTCTTCATTCAAATAAAAAGAAAAAACCAAATAAGGATATTTCTTATCATTTTAATAAAAACAACATACGAATCGAAGGCCGAGTTGTGTCTGATCCTCGCGCGAAGCAACACACCAGTCTTCATGGTAATTTCAAAAAATTCACCAAATTGACTCTTCTTCAATAAGCCGCTTGGGATTTATGTGAGCGATTCCCGTTGTTTTTCTTTTCTGGCTTTTCAAAAGTCGCAATAAAAAAATCTCGTACTTTCTTTTTTTCTGTTGTGGGCCAAATCAAAAGGATAACATTCTCGAAACATGTGTAAAACTCATAAAGTCAGGACTTCACAATTGTCCAATACACCAATACAGACAAACAAGCAACAGAAACTGTGCACAGTAAGGACGACAAACAATGAAATCGAAAGGTCTAAAGTATTTCGCGCGACAGTTTTGCATTTTTCATATTTTTCCAAAAAAAAAATATGAAAAACAATCACAAACAGTAAGAATTGTATCCATTGCATCCTTGCGTTTATGTGGGGATGGGTTATCAGTCTCCCTTTTCCCCGCGGCACTTTTAAGCTTTGCTGACTGATAGAAGGGGTTGGGAATGAATTCATATAATGAATTCATGTTGTCATGTTGCAAACTATATGGAACTACAATAGTCGCTGTCGCGGTCGTCGTCGTTACTATCGTGTGGGTCGGTCCAATGGGGGTTTTGGATACTCAAAAACTCTCACTGCTGGTGCCGTTTCAATTTTTTCTGAAAACAATGACTTTCTATGCTTTCTCCCCTTATATTTTTTGTAAGAATAATATTTTTTGCTCCAAATCGTCGTTGGTGGTTCAAGGATGTCGCCTAGTGCAGAGGGGAGCGACAAGAGGATTTAAAAATTATCTTTTTTTTTACTATAATTGAAAACAAAGCAAATCTATACAGAAAAGCAGCCAAAAGAAACTTCTGTCGATAGCTAAACAAATGCCACGAAGAAGTGTTGCTTCCCCGTGGTCCCAAAAAGCAAGGACAAACCAAAAAACCCAAAAACACACCCTCTTGAGGAACAAACTCATATAATGTAGTGTTTTATGTATGTTGAAAATGCTCGTACAGAAATTGCATAAGAACAAGTTTAGTGGGTTGTGCATCATGTTTTTATTTTTTCAAGCAAAAGAGTTTTTGACATTTTTGAGGTTAGGAAAAAAGTTTTGTATTTTTTTCTTTTTTCATAAAACGGATGTAAGGATTTTTCATTTCGTTGTTCTGTTTAGTTGTGAATAAATATTTGCTTAGCCGAAAATCTTCGGGCCTTGATATGGAGCGAACAGCAAAAACAGGTGCAAGTTTGACATTTTATTGGAATTTTTACGGAACAAAAAAGTTGGTGACATAAATAAATATGTATACAAAAGTAATGGTAGTGTGGCTTGGAGGAGCAGCAGCCTTGGGAAAAGGGGTTGATTTTTTTATGAACAAAAATGGCACCAAGCTTAACTACTTAGACACTTTAAAAGTAAATTTAACTTTGGAATGTTTACTCGTCCAACGTAACGTAACGTAGCGAATGTGAAAAGTAATAATGGTTTAGTACTGGTTGGGTGGTATGCTGCCTCTTAAAGGACCGCGTTCTGCCGAACAATTAGCGGAGACCTTCAACTGCTACAAAGCAGACAGTACCGCTATTTAGGGATTGCGCTGGGATGGGCCGGGCAAAAGGAGAATGAAAAACTGAGACATTTAGGTACTATGGTATTTGCTACCGAGAGCAACAACAGCGGTTGTTTGGATGCGAATTCCTAGTGGGAACAGTCGAAAAGCACCTGCACAACACCTCTTCCGACAAAGGATTCAGGCTGATAAATTTTGCTACGGGGCGAAATGTTGTGTAAGTAAGAACGTAGTTCACACATTACAATAACCATAAAGGAACGTGGAGATCTCCCGAAGAATCAACCGTCAATCAGATTGATCACATTGCACCTGTCCAGCATTCTAGATGTTAGAACTTTCCAAGGGGCAAGACCTGCTCGTGAGCTCTACGAGCAAAAGAGGAGAGATGAACGCATGCCGACCGGAGAAAAAAAGGGAGCATGAGAAGCGTCAGATCGAGAATAATGAGAGAGCCAACAGCAGGAATACCGTATGGTTAGAAAGTTTGTACCTAAAACTCACCAGACTAGGCATCAGTAGCCATTATCTATATATATAAAAGAACAGCTTAATTTTTGTGTTCGTTCGCTAACCGGGCACACTGGTTGATCGATTTTCCTAATTTTTTCTCTAAATGCAAGAGGTTTTAGGGTAGAAGGTTTAGAAAAAATAAAATGTATATTTTTCAAATGCAATGAAATGACAAACGGTGCCAATGTTAAAAAAACATACTTTTCTCACTACAACAAAATAAAAACAAATCCGATCAACTTCAATTATTGAAAATTTATAAATGTCAAATCAAAAATTATTTTTTGAAAATTCATTATTTGACGAGGGCGATACAGAAGGCGAGAAGGCGCTTTTGAAGCAAAATAGATTTACATAACTTACAAAGGCCAATAAGCCTCGGTATGTATGTCTTTTCTTGAAAACCGGAGGTAGGTATGGAATTTTTTTTACCCTGGGGTGAAAAAACCGGAGACTAAGCTCTCCACGAAGCTATTCGCCTACAAACCCAGGGCGTTGCGACTGCAAGCTCTCGGACACAAGAGATATGTAATGCCATAAGAACTTCAAGCAGATCTGCCCGAAGCTGCTAACCCCACAAACATTGCTTGGTCCTGCTGCGACATGTATAGTTTTATGTTTTTTCTTCAAGTTCTGAGGTCTGGAACATACCTGTTAAGGTTCCGAGTATATAAGTGTCCACGCCTTCCATACCGAAAACGACACCCTTTTATCTGTTCAGTGATGTCGATAATTCTTTGTAGGAGATTTGTTTTTTTTTTTTCGAAAGTTTGAAGAAACGTCGAAGGTCGTCGAAAGTATACATACATACATATGTATTTGGAAATACCAATGAAAATAAAAAAAAAAATTAGTAGTCGTTAATGCCAGGTTTGTTAATTTTTTTGGAATTTTGGGAACTATTTGTAGCAATTTCAAAGGTGAGGGTTAAAAAGAGGGGTTATTTCAATCGATTTTTTTTTGCGAATTTTGCTGTCGGAATAATAACGACAAGGCAAAAGAAACAAATTGGGTTTGAGAAAAAAAAAAGATAAAATAAGACCCTCTACGTTGAAATATTGTTAAAAATAGATTTTTTGTTTAGTTTGGTATTACCATGATATTTCAAACAGAAAAACGAGCTGTTTCAGTCACTCTATCAGTAACGCAGTTTGCGAGGTCTGGTTACCGGGCTATGATCCCAAAACTATTTTACTTCATTTTTATCTGCACTGTAAGAATGGCTTACCTGATTTGGCTCTAAATTTTTTAAAAGGTAGGTAGAACCAGGAATCGGCTAGGATACTTATTAGCTGACATTCTAGCTTACCCAGTTAACGTTATTTTGCAATATTGTTGAGAATCTTCATAAATACTAATCCGATTTAAATAATTCAGAAAATACAATACATAGAATAGGAGTAATTTAAGCTGTATTTTATTACGAGCTGACCCAGAAAACGCTGCTTTGTCATAAAAATATTAATCTTCGGAAATACTTATCCGAAAGGTAATACAAAATCTTTCACAGAAAGAATATTAGGAGTAATATACATAGGCTGCATTTTATTAAGTTAAAACAAATCATGTAATAATTATTACATGTCAGAGCAATTTATTTTGAACGACTTGCAGCTTTCAAAAAAAAAAAAAACCATTCAAAAAATTGTATAAGTTATAAGTTCACTCAAATAAATTTTACGTAGACCCACGTAGAAATGCTACAACAGCTTTCTTTTTCTTAAGTTTTGATCTTTTCTTAAGTTTTGATGACTTTCAAAGACTATTGGCCTTGACATTTTTTTTTTATTTCAGATAGAAAAAGGCGTTGCTAACAAGTTTATTTACAATATTTAAAACAAAATTAGTAATTTTCATTTCTTTCGTGATAATATTGGGACAATAAATTAACACCTTATTCACTATAATATCTTTATGGAAAATTATTTTGCTATCAGAGATATCTATGAAAAACAACAAAAATTAATCATACTACTATTCTCATATTTATGTATGTCACTTCTGTATCCTGCGAACAAACAAAAATGGAACACAGCTTTGCAGCTCTGAACACTTTGATACACCAGGAGTAATTGGGTTACTGCTTTCAGAACTGTGGCAACTCTGTTAAGTTACGGGAAAACTGCACAGTAACCTTTAAGTTACCCCTTACAATTTCTTAAGAGCGGGTACAACGTCCCGCAGGTCAGCTAGTTGTATATATATGCTTTATGATATGTTCAACGGTAGAACGTTTGTTGTCAAAAGTGGCAATGTAACTTCTACCACCACCTTTGAAATTAAAAACGGTCTTCAACAGGGAGCGGTGAATTCACCGATCCTCTTCAGCATTTACACCAGCGTTCTTATAGGTAGTTTAACTAAGGCAATTGCGTATGCCGACAATCTGATTGCATACAGAACGGCTCGAAAGGTTGAAGTTATTAGAATTCTCTTGCAGCGTGACTTCGAAAAGATTCAGCGATACTACGACGACTGGAAACTGAAAATAAATGTCCAAAAGTAGGAGACAATTTTGTTCCGGACTCCGTTGGCTAAGGCCTCGCAAGATGGTCATTTTTGATCCTCACGGACTAGCATTGACGAGCAAAACTGTAGTGAAGTACCTCGGTATCTGGTTGGATCAGTATTTGTATTTCGACAGACATATAGATGCTGCTCTGATTAAGGCCAGAGAAGCTTTCGCTCTGGCGAAACGGCTGTTTTACAGCAGTTGGCTTGACCCCAGAGTGAAGGTAATTTGCTACATGACCCTCATACGGCCATTGATTGTTTATGGTTGTCCAGTGTGGTTCAACATTGCCCCTTCCCAAATGGTGAAGTTCCGGGTGTTCGAGAGGCAGTGTCTTCGGCGCTGTCTCGGTTTGATTCCGCTTCTTATCTGCATTATTATTCAAACGAGGTTCTATACATCGGGGCTCGAATCTATAGAATTGACAATTTTGTGATAAAACTTGTTCGGGGCCGTATTTCTAGTGTTATGACTTCGACCAACAATTTGATTTTCGGTAGATTGGCAGTAGCGCTTATCTAACACGTAGACAGGTGACTCCTGTATGAGCAAAGCATCCTCGCCAGTGATGGAGCGGTGCTGCTTCGGTTCAGTAGGGCTGTGTCCCAACAGGACCGCATTGATAGGGTGAAGCAGGAGAACCAGTGTTGGTGGCTTCAAACTTCATTTGAAAATGGGTAGTCCGCGCGCGGTGGGGTATTTTTGCCTTGGCCGGCTTACATATTTGTTTTAGGCAAAGGTTTTAGGTTTAATTAGAGTAGGTATGGTGGCACTATAAAAATATAAATAAAAGAAAAAAAAATGAAAAAAACTGACAAAAAAATCAGCAGTAATACGAATGTAAAGAAAACGACAATTACAAAATACATAAAAGGATATAATCGTTGTTTTGCCGCTGTGGTTGCTCTAGTTTTAAGTGGTTTGTAGGTAGATTAGGTAATTTTAAGTTTTATTTTAAGGACCCTAGTTTGTAAGTAAAACCTCACAAAAAATAGATAAAGTCATTAGTTTTTTAAATTTTCTAATAAAAAAAAAAAATTGAAATTAACACAAATAATCTAAGTTCGTAGGCCGAAAGGCATTGATTTTAAGAACAATGAATTGCTTAGAGCGCCCGATTGGGGTCATCACTTCATCAGTAAGTTATATATAAGTAGTAATAATTAGGCTAGTTTCACATTTTTGTCCAGCATGTAAGTAGATTTAAGTTGAATTGAATAAAAAAATGAATTTGAAAAAAAAAGAAAAAAAATCGAGAATAATGAGAGAGTCAACAGCAGGAATTAAGTTCAGAGGTTTTACCGGAAGGTAAAACAGCTCAAGGGCACCGAGCAAAATCCGATGTCTGCAGAGTTAAACAAGTGAACGTTATAGTAGAATTGCAGGTGATGCTGTGGATTTGGAAAGACCACAAGTAAAAAACGGAAATTTCACGGCTGAAATCCAACAAAGCCGCTGGGGCAGATGGTCTATCTGCCAAGCTGTTCAAAGCAGTAGGTGACGAACTAATAGGAGCATGCAATAAATCATCTGTATAAGATATGGTCGGAACAATGCATGCCCGATGAATGGAAGCTCAGCATTGTTGTCGCCCAATCCTGAAGAAAAGATATCCTCTAAACTCCACCATTTACAGGGGAATCAGCTTGCTTAACATTGCTTACATTGAAGTATTCCGCCCGATGATGGAGAAGTAACTCCACAACGCGTCGCATATAACTTTTAAGAAACTTAAGTTGTAATATTTAATTAAATTAAGATTCAATAAATATTTATAAAAGTGTATTTATTATTATACGTTTTTTCTTATAATATATCATAGAATTGCTTACAAGTTCCTTTCTGCCATAATATGTGAACGTCGGAAGCCTTTCGTCAACAATCTTATTGGTCCTTCTCAGTGTGGCTTCAGACCAGGAAAGTCAACCATCGACCAAATTTTCACTTTGCGGCAGATCCTTTAAAAAACCAATGAACTTCCAATCTTCACCCACAACCTTTATATCGATATTAAGGCCGCGTATGACAGCATCTACAGAGACGAACTCTATAAAGCTATGTCTAGAACTCACGCTGTGCCATCAAGGTTGGCAACGAGATTACGAAATCTTTCGATACCAAAAAAGGATTCACACAAGGCAATGCAATGTCATGCGATTTCTTTAACATCGTTCTTCAGAAGATGATGATGATATTGATAAAATGGGAAGAACACAACGTGATGTCAGTGGCTCCTTTGTGATGATTGAGACAGAAGCGGAGAAAATGAGTCTTCCGCTAGACGAGGGTCAAATAAAGTTTATTTTGTCATCAAGAAAAGACAATCAACACTGACGGCTCGGACACCAGCGCTGAGATCAGACGAGGAATCAATCTTGCTAATCGCTGTTTCTTTGGGCTAAGAAAGCTAAAAATAAAAAAATGGAGTGGCGTGACAGCTCTTGAAGAGCCAAGGCCTAAGTGACTTACTCTCATCAACAATTCTCTGAGTGCGTGTGAAGAATTGAGGGACCTACAATTTAACGCCGATTCCGAACGGCAAAGTTGAGAACCACTTTTTCATGACAGATTGATACTCTTGGAAGTTTTGTCAGTTCTTCGCAATAGGCAGTACCCGTGAAAGATGAAATAAGAACCACTTAGCAGCCAACGCACGCTACGGGCAGCTAAGAAAGCTATTGAGTGGAAAACACCTCTCTCGATCAACAAGGTAAAACTATTATAACACTCTCGTCATACCAGTCCTGCTGTATGGTGCAGAAGCATAGACCCTGACAAAAATGAATGAATGCGCCTCAGGCTGTTTCGAGAGGAAACTTCTGTGGGTCATCTATGGCCCCGTGTGCATTGATGGGGAATGGAGAAGAAGATTCAACAGCTAACTTTACGGGTTGTATAACGACTAACCGCGCCAGAAGGGTCAAGGTTCAAGGACTCAGATGGCTTGGTCATATAGAGCGGATGGACACCAGTGCTTCGTTGCGGAAAGAATTCGAAACTACTCCCGATTGACGAAAAAGTAGAGAAAGACTGCGACTCAGGTAGCAAACCCAAGTCGAAAAGGACTTCAATCAAATTGGAGTGCAAAACTGGACACAGCTCACTGCAAGCTAGGGACTGAGCTGGCTGGCGTAGACTGTTGGTTAGGGCCAAGTTAATAACGGACTGTAAGTAAGTAAGCATTCCTCTGTTCGATGGTCCATATTTCCTATGACTCTGAGAAATGAAATGATGTACAATGGCTTTAAAGTGCCAAATTACCAAAGTTGTTTTGGCGGCCAATTAACATAGCCACCGCGTCATTCTGTTGGGAACACATACCGTCCAGGAACATATTCTCAATTCCTGGCCACAAAGCCCCAGTATCTACAACGAAAGTATGTATTTGTATTGCAGATAAGGATCTCGAAAATATTAACAAGCAATTACCCACAGTCCACATGCTTTTAAACTTATTAAAAGAGGAACAAAAATGCAAATACCACGCTGCTCTGCATCGACATCATTCTTAACGCATAAGCCATCATAAAATGCACCCAGTTTAATCTCTTCCCTCATTTTTGTGATCGCTTTTATTTGTCCTCTCAAAGGTTTTTTTTTTGTTCTTTCTCCAACCAGTTCCCAAAAATTGTTATAAACTAAACGAACTTTAAGCAAACAAAGTGGAAAATGTTGTTTTTCCCTCTCTTGGCAATCTTACTCCCATACACCCTACCTTCGCCCCTTCCGAAAATATTGCCAACGCTCTTCATCTAACTTACATTAAACATGCAAACGGATGTTGGATGTTAACAGTTTTCTTTTTTTTTCTTCCACAAAAATCTGCTGATAATGGGTAAACGACGACGATGAAGGATAAAAGTTATCCCTAACAGTTTTGCTTGGCAGAAGGGAGACAACGTAGTAAATACGCAGTATGACCGTTGGAAGGGGCCGGGGTTGCTGTTGGGTATTAAGATAGATAGATAGAAAACTTAACTTCCTCCCAAAATCCAGATTATTTACCTTTGCTTGCACACAAAAAATGGAAAATGCATATACCTACCCTACACACTTACCAAATCACTTCCTCGAACCCCTTACCATAACTACTGGCCACCATTTAACTCGTTTCCAAACCATCTCTTAACATTTGTCCAAAGTTTTGCTGCACCGGAAGAAAACATGAGAATGTAGGATGAAAGAAAAACGAAGGAAGGGAAGAGGTGCTGTTAAAAAATAGCAACAACGGACACAAAAATTGGATCGGAAGACCACTTTCATCGCTTGTGTAATTTAAGTTTTCCCTCTCGGTTCTGCAGGAAACAGCGGAAGCAGCAGTACAGTAGCTCTTTTAAGCCATCTAATTCACCCTAAAGGTGCTTCTCTCGCCATCACTATGGAATACACACCCTTCACTGAATGTTATTTTCTTGGAAAAGTGCACATCTATCGTTTATCTAAAAAGGAAAGTCTACACTCTTGGTCTTTAGATTTTGTTTTTTTCTTTTGTTCTCTTCATTTTATGTGCGACTACCCTCACTTCTGGTTCGGAGGATAACCTCTAAATTGCAAGCATGGCTATCTCCACTGCAGTGAAAAGTATTTTAAGGATTGAATCGAAATGAGGAGGAAAAAGAGCAACAGTAAGGCCAGCAGCGCCGGCCGCCACCCAGTTTCAGTCTTGGGGAAAAATTTTAATTTCATTAAAAGCATTTTAATTCGCAGTTCGCTGATAGATAAGCTTCTTACTTTTAACTTTAAAATGTTCATCGTTTCGTGTCGTCCGATTTCTCTCAACTACTCTCTTGATGACATTATTTGGTTGTTTTGCTTCTTTGCTGGCAGATGGCGCCTTAGTTTGGAATCTGTCTTTTGGCGCTCTTATCGAATTCTACTGATTCTCCCTGTTCCTCAGTTTTCTTATTTGATAAAATAAAGAGGTGTTAAATATTTAACTAGAAAAAGAATCGCCGGTATCATTTCTTTGTTGTTTTCAGGATGGGCAGGATGTGTTAGATCATCTATTTGTCGTTCAGTTCCTTGGAAGTGAAGACAAAGAATATAAACTCACTGGGTGGATGGTGCCAGTGCCAGAAGCGATTTGTCCGTTTCTCCTCTTTTGTCTGGTGTTGAACCCGAAGCTGTTTTCTTCTTATTTTAGTTCAAAGACTATCCACTGTTGAGCATAATGTGAAGCATTTCAGTTGACAATTTCGCTGGACTTAACTAAGGGGTGTTCAAAGAGATAAAAAAACTGGAACTAAAAATCATATGAACGGAATTTATTGATGGGGGCCAGATTTCGATGTTTGCCAGTCAAAATACAATAAAAATAGTAAAAACGTGCGCTGAAAATTGATAAAGAGTGCGCTCGATGGTTAAATAGGACGGGAGTTTAGCTGGTACAGACAAACAGAGGAGCACCGCTGCGTCGCGTCGTCTCGGTTAGGTAGATAGACATACAAACAAATAACTAGAAGAAGTGACCTTTTTCGTCTTCTGCAACTTTGTTCACTGCACCCAATGCCCCAAACTCGTCCAATTGGTCCAACGCACTTAATATACATAATCAAGCAGGTCTTCAAAATCTACATATTAAAAAACTTCGGGTTGGGTAGAGGGCACTGCTGAGGAAGAGATTCTATAATTCTTAAAGTGCTGTTTAATACGAGGAAAGATTTAAATTTCATTGGAAAAGGAAAAAATAATAATAAGAATAACCGTTGATGTAGATTTGCTAGTGGTACCTACGAGTAGGGTTTTTTTTGGGTTTTTCTTAATTTCTCGAAAACAAGAAGACATTTTCGCATGCGGTTTTCTGGATCTCACTGAGAACTTGTAACCGCAGTTTAGCTTTGCAAGAAGGCATAACAGGGCATTGTGGTCAAAGCCGTTGATTTTTAATATTTTTTTTGAAAAATAGGGTTTTTTTTGTTATAAGACCGCCCCTCCCGGCTTAACAGGGGGGAACTATACACTCCAATTACCAAAAACATCGTTCGTGGATCACTCTTTATAAACAATATAAAAATTGTTTAAACAATATTAGCAATTATTTCCCCCAAATGAAATATTCCTGGTTTTAAACAATACGAAAAACAAAAAAATTGGAAAAAAGGACTTTCTGAAAACGCCCTTTTTTGAGCTTCATTGACTCCACTAATATTATGTACTAGCTGACCCTGCAGACTTCGTACTGCCTTAATCGATAATCGATAACCCTCTTCCTCTATCGTTTGCATTGTTTTTTTGTTTATTCGTATGTATGGATCCGTCTTTAAACAAATAAGCGATATAAAAAAAAACAAAAAAAATGGTAAGTATACGCCCCGTTGCCTGCGGTGCACGGATTTGTAAAACGCTAATCATTTAGGTTTCACTTCGCTCCTCATATTGCTGTTGTGTAAACATTTCGAGTTCTTCGACCCTAATTGTTGCGTATAAAACACATTGACTATGATATTGAATGAAAAAAGGATTTTTTATAATTGCTCTGAGAGTTACCGTTATGGAGCAATACAGTAAAACATCTATTTTCCCATTGTTTAAAATCCATTCAAAATTTGACTTGGGATTTTCTTGCTCTTCTGGAGTTTTCCATTTTACCACTCATTTTACCACAACTAATGCATTTCATATGAAAGAGTGTTTTTGAGATTTTTGTTTAGCCAATTTTTTTTTTTTGCATTTCAAATTATCCGTTTTTCCAATTTTTTGTTAACTTTTTCTTGCTTTCCAGTTCCCCATCACAAATTTTCCAGTTTCCCTTTGTAAACCAATGAGTTTTCCGAGTTCCTTTCGAAAACCCATTTTGAAATTTTCCAGTTTTCCATTTGAAAACCAATGCATCTTCAATTACATGCAATTTTCCCTTTGAAAACCAATGAGTTCTCCGAGTTTCATTCGAAAACCCATTTTGAAATTTTCCAGTTTTCCATTTGAAATTTTCCAGTTTTCCATTTGAAAATCAATGCATCCACAATTTCATGCAATTTTCCATTTGAAAACCAATCAGTTTTCCGAGTTTTTCATCAAGAACTTTCTATTTTTCCATTCGAAAACCCATTTTGAACCAAAAAATTCCAAGCAAAAAATATCTAATTTCCGACCTTTGTTTGGTTTTTCCAGTTTTCCCACTCTTCCATGAGGTTTTTCCAATTTTTTTTTTCACAGAAATCATCACTGAATATAACAGTATGAACCATGAAAATTTCACAAATATCTGTTGGGCCATTTCGGAGTCTATAAGAGACATACAAACAAACAAACAAACAAACAAACAAACAACCAAACAAACACACTTCCATTTTTATATATATAGAGATAGAAAAAAATTATGATTAAGAAAAAATCGAATTCGAGTTTCTTCAATTTTTAGCATTTTCTGAGAATATTTACTACGGTAATGTATATTTTTTTTACACCATAAGAAAGAAGAGATTTGAACAAACAAAAAGCATGCCGACTTTTTAAGAAAAAGCGCAATTTTGATACGTGAATTTTCGATTCAAAATTAGGGTAGTAGTAGTAGTAGTAGTTGAAATGGTGGCCACGAGCAGTCTAGCTCGGTGACACAATTAGCGCTGAGTTGCGCCGTTTTGATACCATAAAATACTCGTTTGACCTATAAAGTTAAAAGAGGGATTATATATAGTACTGAGATTTGAGTGCGCCTCAAATCCACTTTGTTGCGTTTAGAAAGGAGATCAAATCTTTGACCTCCAGTTCTGAGAGCTCATTGAGGTCATTGAAAAAGGACTTTCCCAATGTTTTGGCTCTCGTTTTGGCTAGGGCAGGACACTTGCATAAGAAGTGAAGAACAGTTTCCTTTTCTCGCTGGTCCTCACAACTACGACAGAAAGTATTGTGGGGGATGCCCAGCTTAGATGCGTGTTCTCCAACAGGCCAGTGTCCAGTGCATGTAGCAACGACCCTGGCTATGTCTTGCCTGGGTCTGCAAATAAGATTATTAGTACGGGATTTGTTGTAGGTGGGCCATATCCTTCTAGATATGATACAGTTGGTTAGGCTGTTCCACCTGTGGTTTGATTCAGTTAGGAAAATTGAGAAGATCTTGCCCTTCATAGCACCAAGAGGAATGTTGACTCTTTCCGCGAGTGAGCTATGAAGGGCTGATCCTTGCCTAGCCAGCTCGTCAGCACGTTCATTGCCCTCATAGCCTCTATGACCCGGAATCCAGATGAGAGTGACCTTGAGTCCAATGTTCATGCCCGCTAACTCACTTCGGCATTGTTGAACTAATTTGGAGGATGAAGTGGACGAGCCAATCTTTTGAATAGCCGCCTGACTGTTCGAAAAAATAGCTGTATTGCGGTTTTGATTTGGATCTAGTTTTAGTAACTTGCATGCTTCCTTGATCGCGAGTAGTTCAGCTTGAAAAACACTAGCAAAGTCAGGAAGTCGCAAAGACCTGGAGACATTTAAAGACTCGGAGAAAATTCCTGCACCGACCCCACACTCCATCTTCGAGCCGTCAGTGAAAATAGTTGTGTTTTTTATATATTTTTTTGATATTATGTCAAAATAAGATGCAAAATAAATATTTTTAATCAAACAAATTTCGGTGTATCTGGGATATAATAAGGGAAGTTTTCGCCAAATTTCGTAGAAATTTTTTTTTTTTGAAAAAAGATAAAAATAAAAAACCAAGAACTTGGTTTTTGAATTTTTTACATATATTTTGAGGTTATGTGAAAAAGTTGTTGCCGGAAATCAAGATAAACCATTTTCACCACCCACCACCCCCCCCCCACCCATTTCCCGAACTCGGATCGCCCGTAATTTATTTTTCCTTTCATTTTTATCGCATTACCCACCATTTCTTATTTGTTTTTTTCTACTGTGATTTTTTTCGTTTTTTTATTTTTTTTTATTTTTGAAGGCTTTGGCACTGGCCTAAAAGCTCCGCAGTGACCACGGGGACCCTCGATGAAAAAGCTATTGTTGCCGTTAAAATGAGGTAAACTAGAAGTAATGGAACGATATTTAGAAGATTATTTTGTGGTATGGAGATTTTCGACTCAAGGCACGTTATATATACGGTAGTCCAAGGGAAGCCGCAAGATCCCACCTCTTCGACGAGCAAGCCGCATTGGCCATGCTAGCATGCCAAGATCCTGTGGATTAAGGGTATAATGGTGTACTTACATACGATCGCACATAGTTGAATAGGAAAAGCTTAAATACTGTTACAAGTTCTAGCCCTTAAAACTCGGTTTAGTGAAATTTTAGAACTCATTTGAGTTCTAAGTCAATTTTCACCAAGTTCTAAGGTGCTAGAACTTCTATTTAGAACTTTGTTTAGTTAGAACTTCGATAAAATTTGACCCCATAATTCGGGGGTCTAGTGCCTTAAAACTCAATTTATTTATAATTTCATCTTTTGAACGAGCGAAATGAATTGAATTTGTAATCATTTTCGGAAAATAATAGGGTTAGATACATAATACTACAATGGATACAATTTTTGATGATTTCCTATTTATGGACGATGACTTTGAGTATGATGCGAACTTTATCCTGGAAGAACGGCGTATTTATCGAATGCCAATACGTACCACTATAAATATATGGGACAGCACCGATTTTTTTCGGCGCTTTCGCTTTCGGATAACTCAAAAGTTTCAAAAACATGGTAGAACCAGGTTCTGAAAATAACAAGTTCTAAGCACTTAGAACTCAATGATGATTTAAAATGGAGGTCTAGACAAGTGAAATATGCCCGATTTAAAAATATTCTAAAAACTAAGTTCTAACGTTAGACCGAGATTCACTAGATCGAAGATTTGTGAAGAAATTAGGCGAAAATGTCTAAATTGAGTTTCGCTCTACTTTCAATATTTTTTCAACAAAATCAACTATTACTTCTAGTCTTCACGTAATATTTCGGTTCATAGTTGAACCCATTACCCACAAAAACAGCACTCAGACTTTGTAATCCGTCAAAATCTCAGCCATCCTTGGATGGAAATTTGCTGTAGTGTAGAAAGACAACAAACCAATCTAAGTTACTGGAGTAATATTCCGCTTCAAATCTCAACAGATCACCTGCAAATTCACTCCGAAAGTCAAAATTCACCAGTTAAGGTGTCTATAAAATTGCTTACAATCAAATGAGAATCGTTGCTATTTCTAAAAAGGACAATAGATTATTTTGCTAGATTTTGCTTTTGTTATAATGAAGAATCGATAAAAGATTGAATTATTCGATCAATGCGATGGTGGAATAAACTTGATTTCTTTAGGTAAATTTATTTTTGATATTTTCAAATTATAAAAAAAATCAATATTAACAGCATAAAAAAATAATTATTACTAAACAATTAAATCAGTTAAATGCAAAATGTATGTAAATATGCATCAATAACGTGTAACTTAGTAGCTTGAAATGTGTACAATATTTTCGAAGGAGAATATTACACAGAGTTATTCTTTCAAGCACAAATTCTACTTTTTCATCAACTTGCAATTTTATAACTTAGATACAAGTTACATCCTTTTTAATTCTGAAGAAAGAAATTAAATATAATTAAAACAAAGGCGCTTATATTTGACTCGCTTGGGGCGCCAAAATGGCTAAGGCCTGTGCATAACATTTGTGCTAAAAGCTGAAAAAGAAACTACTTTAATTTTTAAAAAGAGTTTTTCAATTTGATGTTCTTGTAGAGTGGAAATCGGGTTTTCCGTCGGCTGTTTTGGTTTGCATATTTGCGTAGGTTTTGAAAAAGAATAGAAAAATCATTATTTGAAGAATTTGAGCATTATAGACCATAGTACCATACGATGAACTTTGTCAGCTACAGGAAATATTTGAGAAGTGTCTGGTTTATGATCATCTGTTAAATTCATAACTGATATTTTTTGATATTCTAGTATGAAACGATTCCAAAACGATTACCGAGGAGTCAATCGGACGGTTTTTAGAATCATTAACTCGGCTTACTCGTCGTCGTCACTAACAAACACTTTATTCTTGAGGTTGGTAAAAATAACAATAACAATTGATACAAAAATCCTAAGGTTCTCAAACAAAAAGTAAAAAGAAGCGATTAAAATAAAAAAACACGTATACGCCCGAGTGTACATATGAAGGTGGCATAATTTTATATGTATACAAAAATTGAACTGCACACATAATTTGCACATAAAGAACACATAATTATGGCAAAGGTCCCAATCGTTTTTGCTCATATTGGTTTGCTAACTTAATAGACGTACGTCATAGAACTGACCAGGTATAGTGCTCCAACCCGTAGAATCTTGTCGTTTGAAAGTGAACACATCTAGCTAGGGACAAAGCTAGCTGGAAACGCTAAGTTAGAAAATAAAAATATTTTTTCTTTTTGATTTTTAAGTTTTTTAAGTTCCTTACACTGCGGTGAACTAAAGAATTTTTCTATTTAGATTTGAAGTTAGTGACCTTTATACAATATATGTACTTATTTGCATAGTTTACATTCTCATTAAGACACAAGTGACAGGTGCCGAAAGTTTGCAGTTCCACATTGCTATTGCCTATAACATAATAGCTAATACAATAATTATTTACAATCAATATTTTATCAAAAGTCCCCGTACAAGGCTCATTTCCACATAATCGTTGTCATCGTATTTGCCAACATCGTTGCGATTTAGCTAAATCTCGCCATTAATTTTTGGTAGTATAGGGTCATTCATTTCACAGTTTCAAGTTGTTAGCGCTGGCATTTCTTAACTGTCATCTGAAGTGTCATAATATTAGTTGAATCTTTGACATTTATGATAATAAACCATTCACAACGCTGCGCCGGCGGCGGCGAAATAATACTCGAACGTTTTGTCAAAATTTGATTACAAACGGCACGAATTTTCCATTTTACGAATTTTACATTTTACCATTTCAAAAGTAATGCATTTCATTTGAAAGAGTGTTTTTGAGATTATGTTTAATCAAATTTTGTTTGCATTTCAAATTTTACATTTTTTTACTCTTTCTTGCATTCTAGTTCCTCATCACAAATGTTCCAGTTTTCCATTTGAAAACCACTGCACCTGCAATAACATGCAATTTTCCCTTTGCAAACCAATGAATTTTCCGAGTTTTTCATCAAGAAATTTCTATTTTCTATTCGAAAACCCACTTTGAAGTTTTCCATTTGAAAAACAGTGCACCTGCAATAATATGCAATTTTCCATTTTAAAACCAATGAGTTTTCCGAGTTCCTTTCGAAAACCCATTTTGAAATTTTCCAGTTTTCCATTTGAGAATCACTTTACTACAATAACATGCAATTCTCCCCTTGAAAACCAATGAGTTTTCCGAGTTTTTCATCAAAAAAAATCTGATAAAAAAAAGACCTTACCTTTTGTACCCTACTAGTACACTGCCCACTACCCTCCTACCCTTCAAAGCTACCTGCCACCCACTACCCGCTACTTCTACCTGGTACCCGTTAGCCCTTTACCCGCTCCTCGCTACCCCAGTACCCCGCTACTCCACTTCCCGCTTCCAAGGCCATATCTCAAAAGAAACAAATCTAAAAAAGGAAAAATATCGACAACAAAAAAAAGTCAAGTTATAACACCATAAATTATTTTGACAAACATTGCATACAATTTTCATAAATGTAAAATACCCATCTGGTAACCCTTAAGATTATAATATTTTCATACCCATCTGGTAACACTTCAAATTTTTAAATATTAGCTATTATGATATTTTAGTCAAAGCCTGCTATGATTTCAATGTTTAAATATTATAACGTAATGACATTTTTTGCAATGCCTACTATGATTAAAACTTGTAAAATTTAGTATAAAAGCGACTCAGAAAACTCAATAAACTCACTCTTCATATTAGTCTGTTCGGCAGAGCACCTCCGCCTCAGACTTGCACTTGAAAGTTTTATATCCGAATCTTTGTGTTTGCGTTTCATTTAATTAAATCCTCCTTGTCCCAGTACCCACAGTCGGACTCAGTACGGTAGAGCACCTCAGCCTCTGAGTTTTGACTGTTTCCTTCCTACCACCCCTCTTTCAAATTCAGCTCTCCTACACTGGCGCCCACCTTGCGGCCTAAAGTAAATAAGAATTTACGAACCACGCCCAAATCCACACCATCAACCACAGCAATTCCGTACAAAATCAGTACATCATCAACGGCAACACACCTTCACAAGGCTATACCGTCACCATCAACAACGACGACCCCCAACAACGACAAAATATCGGCGAAAACATCGGTAACAACAACAACCTTACGAAACAACAAATCACGGCTAGCACCAACTTCATTTCAGAAAAACAAAGCAACTACGATCCCTCGCAAAAGTGAACGTGTGACAGAAAAGGCAAACGAAGAACAACCAAGTATGGCGTTTACTGAAGAGCAAATGGAGCGTATGCTCACAGCTGTGATGCAAGCTACAGTAAGGGTTGGAAGCTTTAGTAGATGTACTAATCGCTTTAAAGGAGAGAGAAATTTGTTGAAAGTTGAAGAATTTGTCGCCGCAATTTCATGCTATAAAGATGTTGAGCATATACCAGACAGTGATACCATCAACGGTTTTCCACTACTTTTGGAAGACGAGGCACAGACCTGGTGGCAAGGAGTCAAAACAGAAGCAAGAACCTGGACAGACGTCATACGGTTACTTCGAAATGCTTTTGCTCCACCAAAACCAGCTTACCGAATCTATATGGACATTTTCGAAGAGAAACAAAAGACTAAAGAAAACACAGACACATTCATCTGCAAGAAGAGAGCACTGTTTTCTCAATTGCCTGCACCACAGCCAAGTGAATCCATGATGCTGGACTTGGTATATGGTCTGCTCCATATCTCTATCAGAGAAGGTGTCCATCGTGAGTCGATTGAAAGTTTCCAAGCCTTGATTGAAAAAGCAAGAGCAGTTGGAAACAGCCTGGCTGAAAAAACAGCAATTGTTTACGAGAAGACAGAAAAGAAACGCTGTACTTTCTGTTCCCATGTTGGACACACTGTGGCAGAGTGCCGGAAAAAGCAAAGAGCCCAAGCAGATGTAGCCAAACAAGTAAGCTCACCGACGAACCAAGGTATTCACTGCTACAAATGCAAGGCACCTGGATATTTAAGGTCCAACTGTCCAAGCTGCAAACAACTGCCAAAAGGTCCACAGACAGTGTCTTTTAACTTAATAAAAAATACCATTGGAAATGACCTTCCAACAATATCGATAATGGCACATGGTGAAACTGGCCTAGCCTATATTGACACAGCAGCACGAACAAGTGTCGCTGGACGGCATTTATTTGAACACCTTATAAGAAATGGAGTAAGGTTCAGAGAAGCTGATGCAGATATCTGTCTGGCTGATGGAAGTGTCAAAAGCAATGAAATTTGCATCGCAACAACAACAATCATTTTCGGAAATCGCCTTCGACCAATAACCTTCATTGCTCTCCCTAAGGCAAGAGATAACCGAACACTAATAGGCATCGACTTCTTGGAAGAAAACGGTGTTGTGCTTAATCTCGGACAAAGGCTATGGTATTTCCAAGACCAACCAAAAAAGACTTTCGATTTCTACGATACCTCTAACACCGTCGTGACACCATCACATGCCATGCTACGCGAAATACAGCGATACAAAGAAAACGTCGACAAAATTAAAGCCATCTCACCCTTGAAGAAAACTCCTCAATCTCAAAATGAGTTACCCATTCAAGCCATCTATAGCCCTATTACACCGGTTCCAATGTCTCCAGATGACAATGAAAACCGTTATGGTGCAGAACCATGTCGCACACCAAGCACAAGCCATTCTCATGCAAATGAATATTCACCGCGATCCATAGACAACATTTTTCGTGACTCACTACGAAACGAACTATCTCCGTCGCGTTCACATAATGCCAGAAACCTGTTCCCACCAATGCAACGAAAAAGCAATCCACCAAATCTTGATGAACTCTGTACACCAATTGAACTAATTTCCATCAACCTTAAACTCAGGAACTATGAAGGAATTGAAATCGAACCAGAGAAAACATCAGCTATTTCCAAACGATCACCACCCCGAAATATAAATGTAACTGATGCAAGCAGCGTTGCTTTGAGAGCCGTATCAATCCAGGGGGAGATGGAGAAAGAAAATGAACACCCCGTGGATTATATCTCACGCTCGTTAACGGATGCAGAAAGGAACTACTTTACAACCGTGAGATTAAGTTCTGAAAAGACACAAGACCACACCAAGCGCCATATCGTCAAGAAACGTCGTCCTCAACCCACCTTTAAAGTTGGTGACAAAGTCCTCATCACCACTCACTTTCTAAGCAAATCATCAAAGAACCTAACCTCTAAATTCATGCCTAAGAGAGACGGACCCTATGTCATAATCAAACAACTTGGTACGTCAACATTTCAAGTCGCATCAACCGAAGATACAACAACACCTCTTGGAACCTATCACGTTTCCTCCATTAGGAAATACAATAACCAAGCATCCGATGATCAACCTATCCAGCGCCTCAGAAGACGAGGTCGTCCAAAAATACCTGTCACTTTATCGAGACGATTGCAGCTCCAGAGGGGGAGACTATAACACCATAAATTATTTTGACAAACATTGCATACAATTTTCATAAATGTAAAATACCCATCTGGTAACCCTTAAGATTATAATATTTTCATACCCATCTGGTAACACTTTAAATTTTTAAATATTAGCTATTATGATATTTTAGTCAAAGCCTGCTATGATTTCAATGTTTAAATATTATAACGTAATGACATTTTTTGCAATGCCTACTATGATTAAAACTTGTAAAATTTAGTATAAAAGCGACTCAGAAAACTCAATAAACTCACTCTTCATATTAGTCTGTTCGGCAGAGCACCTCCGCCTCAGACTTGCACTTGAAAGTTTTATATCCGAATCTTTGTGTTTGCGTTTCATTTAATTAAATCCTCCTTGTCCCAGTACCCACAGTCGGACTCAGTACGGTAGAGCACCTCAGCCTCTGAGTTTTGACTGTTTCCTTCCTACCACCCCTCTTTCAAATTCAGCTCTCCTACAAAGTTAAGTTTTTTTTTTCGATGAAAAACAATTTTTGACATATATTTTCTTCACTGACATTTTTTTTTGTGTGATGAAAATAAAAGTATTTGACGAAATTTTAAATGAAATTGATTAATCGTAGGTATATATTGATATATTTTGCTGTAGTGTGTAGCATTATTTTTAACATTTGAACCGTTTGTGATTTAAAAAGTACTAATTTTGTTTGTCTTAAACCATCTACCCTTAATCCTCTTTAGTTTAAGACAAAAATTAAGAAAATCGGCCAACCGGTTTTTATGCCTATATGCCGCAAACGAACGGCGCTAGATTTTTATAATATGTATAGATATAGAATAGATATAGATATAGATATAGATATAGATGTATCGTTGTGTTTTTTTTATTTTGCTTTACTTTCGAAACCGAAAAATGGATGACCGTTTATGTCGCATATCAATGGCAGAAAGTTTGAAAAAATTGTCAAAAAATGTTCCTGTTGCTTTCCTCACAATCACAGAGGCTTAACTGTTGTCTTGTTCGATATCAGTCAATTCACAGTTCACATATTATTTCTATGTTTCAATTTTAACTGCTTCAAAAAGACTTTTTCTCAATTTTCTTCTGACGAAACGAAATCTAGAGTCAGCTCAACCCGTAATGAGCAGCTTCGATATTGCTCGCCAAGTTGGTTGATGTTCTCACTTGTAGGTCTGTTTTAGGTTATACTCAATCTTCCTCTATTCCTCGTCAGCTGGGATAGGTTAGGTAAGACTGTGGATGTCTAGATGCTGTAGACTCACTTAGAACTAAAGGGTCCTTACCATATTGAATAAAACTAATAAAGAAAGTTACTCATGGGAGAGTTGTAACTTTAAACAAACCATTTTGTACTTTTTATGAAATTGGAGAGACATGTCATGTTGACCATTGCCAGTTCACTGCTATATCGAAGAAAGCGTAACCGAGGTAGGTGATCTTTCTGTTGGAGAGTGCCGGATGTGTACCGTACCTACTTGTATAGAGAAAGTGTTGGGCTGTTTCATCTTCCTCCTCGTCCATGCAGCTTCTAGAGAAATCGTTAGTTAAGACCCCTCATGGCGTTTCATCCTATGAGGCAGTGTCCTCTCGCGACTCCAATTGTGGAGCTTATGCTCAGGGAAATCAAGAATTTCGACTATATTGGGTCTAAGCTTGGCCATATATTTTTTTGCTAGGCAGGAAGTACCCTGTGACCATCTAGCATTTATAGCCTCTAGAGCATATTGTTTGAGAAGAAGTGTCCAATTTTTGGCAAGCTCAGTAAAGTCAACCTTCTTCCCAAAAGGATCTTGAAGGGATGGAAATATGGACGTTTTTATCGAATACTATTTTTGGGTTGGTATTGGTAGTCTAAGCAATCTGGGATAGATCTGAAACTGTCTAAAATAGTAGTATGACTACGGTGACCATATTTTCCGAGACAAAATAATGAACAGTACCCAAAAAATGAAAAATGTTGACCAGTTTTCAAGATTGTTTTTTATTTCATTGAGTAATAGTAAATAAATATAATATAATAAAAATAAACTAATAAATATAGTAGGTATAATTATTAATTTAATTTAATTTAATTAGTTTAATTAATTACCTATATATTATTTTTTTTATTTTAAAGCTGAAGTGTTTGTTCGTTTGAACGCGCTAATCTCAGAAACTACTGATTCGAATTGTAAATTTTTTTATGAATTGGATAGTTCATTAATCGAGGAAGGCCTTAGACTACATACCATTAAGCTATGACCAGAAGGAGAGAAGAATCAGTGGAAAATGTGTAAAAAACGGCGAGAAAGTATTCATTTTTTGTTTTTTTTTGAACGCGCTGATCTAATGAACTGCTTAATCAAAGTGAACAATTTTCTTTGTGTTGAATAGGAAGGCTTCAAACTATTTAAAATTACGCTGTGACTAATAGGAGCGAAGAATTAGTGGAAAATGTAAAAAAATGCAAACATTATTCATATTTGAAGGCTTCTGTTGTTTGTTAGAAAGCGCTGATCCTAGGAACTGCTAAATCAAAAAACAGGGAAAATTATTCATATTTGACGGCTTCGAGTTATGAAGAATTTCAACTTAGGGAGAGTCGATTGTTATACAATTTAAAAATAACTTCGCAACGAAATTCCCACGCATGCGCATGATGCACAAGTCAAGACGCACCTCTGGCCGGTGGAGGAGGGAGAAACAGGCAACTGCGAGTATGTGTTATTTTTATTTTATATTTATAAAAAAAAACTTTCATCGATAATAAGCAAAACAAACATAAGATAAGAATAATACAGATTCTTTCAGTCTCTAACTTATTTACAAAAAAAAAAAAAAAACAAGACCTTAAACTCTTTTATATCATATTGGCAAGTCAAGCATATGTATATTAATATTGTTAATAAATTTTTTCAAGCAATTCTAGATTTCCTTTTGAATAATTCTTAAATTCGATGCTATAAATTTAATTCATAGGTAATTGCATTTGCAAATTAAAATGGACCTGATTGTTTCAATTTTCATATTGTTTGTTTCGTTTGTCCATACATTGTTTAAAATTGAGAAAACTCTCTCTGTAGAGGCATTAGACCCAGGAAGGCATAAACAAAACTACAGTTTTTGAAATGTTTTCATACTGTATCTTTTTCATTTAAAAACTTGAAAACTTCAACCCACCTATCTCCACCACTCATTTGGATCTCCTTCCATTCAACGATTTTTTCTGAAGAAACATAATTTTTTACACATAAAAACTGGTCGAAAACATCAGTGTCATAAATTGAAATATTGCTTCTCTTTTTCATAATATACATTTAACTGAACTCCACTTTGCCCCAGGAAGGGGTTGTTTGTAGAAGTACCCATTCTAAATCTTCAATATCTACATACGCTTTGGTTTAAATAATCAAGACAACTGCTGTAGAATTCATAGGCATATCATTTTATTTTCTTTAGTACATCAGGATCTTCTCGTTCAAAATCTTTGGTAGTTTTTCTGAACAAAATTGGCAAAAAACCGTCAATTTTTCTTTGTTCAATTTTAGATTTAAGTTTTTTAATTACTAGAGACCATCTAGTCTAACTAAAACCCATTAATTTTTATATTCTGTGTCAACTTCATCGCATATTTCTTTTAAGTGTTCAACACGAATTGAATAACTATAAAAATAGGAATATATTTTTACTACAATTACTTCTATGTCTAACGGTAAACATTCAACAGCAGTTTGAATGCAATTATTTATGTTGGTATCTATGTTTGTATAATAATGAAATGATCTTCTGATTTTTGTTATTGTGAGAGTAGGAAGTGTTCTGAAAAAGAAAGACTATGAATTATGATGTTTTTATGCTAAGGGTTTTCATAAAGAAAAAAAAATATAAAATAATGAACAAATAATGAGCAATTTCTAAAATAATGAACATTTTTATGTTTTCCGACACACAATAATTCATAATGAACATTTTCTTCAAATAATGAACTGTTTATTATAATAATGAACGGATGGTCACCGTAAGTATGACTATTGTTGTAACTGGGTGGCTCTAGGCCTTAAGCATGAATTTGCTGCCACTATTTCGGAAAAGATGTCGAGAGGTGTTAGGCTTAGAAGTACCAACGAAGCTTCAGTTAGTGTTGAGCGAAGTGATCCTGTTATACACATTCCTGATGCTGACCACTGGACTTTAATGAGTTTATTTAAATATGTATTTGTATATCATCTTGTCCAGTGCGGTTCACCACACGACAAAACCATAAGTGAGTATCGCTCTGATTACCGAAATATCTATAAGGACAGGAGGTTATTTTTGGGGAATCCCATTTTGAGCTTTTTGTCTTTTTATAATTTAAGAATGCTTTAATAGCCTTCTTTAGTCTTTCACCAATATTTGCCTTCCAATTAAGTTTAATGTAAATAATTAGACCTAAATATTTGGCTCTGGATTGGATTCGAAAATTTTCCGTATTGTCGCTCTACGTTACCCATACAGTTAAGTAGTCTCTGAAACCTTGACTCTTCTTGCTAGACTGTTGTACATTCCATGTGATTCCTGGTTATATCTTATTTTCTGAAATAGGGATCGAAAATAACATTAATAATTTTCTTGTTTTGCTTTTTTTTATCTAAGGATGTTGTGGTAAGCAAAAGTTTGGCTGCTTGAAATTCAAAGCTGTTTAAGTTAGGTTGGGTTATATGGGCTGAGAGTTGATTTTGTTACCGTCACACTTAGATCAATGTAGATCCCTTGTGATACCCTGAAGTATTGTAACTTCTGAAAAAGAAATTAAACCTATGAATTCTATGGTTGGTCGAGCAATTTGGTTAACTTGACAAAGTTCAGTAGACGATTGCCTGGGAGTTCAGTGAGTTCTTCTAGTTCATTAAAGAAATAGTTGCCTAAAAATTTAAATCTAGTACACAGAAAGCTGGACAGTGGCATAGGAAGTGAGCCGTGTACTCGTGCTCTTCCTCATCGCCGCAGCCTCTGTCGGCTGTACTAAGCCCCATCTTCTTTTTGTGGTAGCCAAGTAGTTTATGACCCGTTATCGCACTTATGAGGGATCTTAGGGAGGGTTTTTTGAGAAGTAAAATCTTATCAGATTTTTTCTTGTCGTAATGAGGCCAGAGTTTCCTGTTGTTACCGCAGGTTTCTAGCAGGTTCCATCTATCATTTGCTCTTTGAATGGTATTTTTACTGATGTTTCTTTTTAATTCGCATTGATGGATTCTGATGTTATGGTCTATGAGAGAGGGATCAAGTACCGAGCCTTCTCTTGCAAGCTCATCCGCTTTTTCGTTTCCTGGCACACCACTCTGACCGGGAACCCAGCAGAGTCTTACGTTGTGCTGCATACCAAGAACCCTTAGCTGTTCGCGACAGCAAGAAACAAGCTTTGACTTGATTTGCGTGGCAGATATCGCTTTTATTGCTGCTTGGCTATCAATGAAAAAGGTGATATCAGCGTGTGGTATCGCCATCATGGATATTTGATTATCAGTGTTTTTCACTGCTAAGATCTCGGCTTGGAAGACACTGCTATGACCGGGAAGTCTGAATGAACTGGCAAGGCTAAGTTTTTCTGAGTAGAAACCTGCCCCTACTCCAGTAATCATTTTCGAACCATCAGTAAAGATGCTAAAGTTCGATTCATTAGTGTAAGGTACTCTGTTTTCCCAATCTTCTCTATTGGGGAAGCTGGTAGTAAAGCTTTTATTGAAGTCTAAATAATGGGTCATGTAATCTGTACAAACGTTGTTGCCAACGTATTTTGTAAGAATCGTGATAAGGCCGTGTTGGCTAGTCTTCCAAATATTGGTCTGACTGAGTCGAAGAGAGCTGTTTGCTGCTGATTGTACAAATAAGTCTAAATGGGTAATATTTAGGATCGCTTTGAGACCCGAATTTGGGGTATTCCTTCTCCTCATCATCCCCGTAGTGCTAATGCATGCCATTCTTTGTACTTTGGTAAGGTTTTTAAGTTCGTGGATTTCTCCAAAGCTTGCCACCAAACCAAACTGCCATAAGTTAGAGTGGGTCTAACAATGGCTGTGTACATCCACATGATTATCTTAGCATTTGGCCTCCAATTTCTAAATTTAAAGCTGACTTTCGTGACATTTCACCCTCGACTTTCTCGGCATAAAGGCAATATTTCTTTCTTGTTCATAACATAAACCTGGGGTGGAATCGTGTTATCTGAGTTTTGATAGTTGACAGTCAAATTCAGGGAAGACTGTCAACTATCAGCTTACACGATTCCACGAACTCGATTTCCCTCATAAGCCGTAGAACCCATTCCCAACCTCATTCATTTCCTCGTAATACCCTCCAAACTACTAAGGATATGACTTATTTATTTGAACAAGAAAGTATTCAGTTCTAGAGTTGTTGTTTTTTTTTTATTATTGTTTTATCTTTTGTTTAGAAAGCGTTTTTTCTTCGAATCTGCACAAAAAGTTTCATAATTTTGTTTTTGAAATAGTATTTCGAAAATCTCTTTTTCCTTTCCCTTTTCTTTCTGTTTGAACAAATAAAGGTATTTGTATTTGTATTTCAGAAAAATCACATGATACAGTAAGATATAATCTTTTAATAGTATCTAAGTTTGCTTACCAAGTTAAAATAAAATATGACTATACAAGAAAAAGTTCAATATATTAATTAAATTACAGTAACAAATAAAAGTTTACAATATTTTAAAACTATAAAAATAAAAAGAAAACAATTAAAGACAATAGGAAAAATATGAGAAAATCTTCTTTCTGAAGGAAGCTTGTGAGGAAGTTCTTTGAATATCAAAAGGAAGAGAGTTCCATGTCCTGACAACAGAAACAAAGAAAGATCGTTCAGCAATAGTGTGTGTAAAGCGCGGCAAAATTAATATAAGACCTGTACGAGACCTAGCAAAATGGAGCATCTCCTCCAAGTACCCTGGACATCTTCCATGAATTATTTTATGTAGCAGTGAAACGTTTCGATACAAAATATATTTATTTAAGTTGACTCCTAACAAAGAATCATGTAAAAATGAAACACTTTCATATCTGTTGATATTATGAATAAAGCGAAGGCAATCATTAAATGCAACATTAAGTTTATTTTTACAATCATAGTCAAGACAAGGGTAAACGGCGCAGTTGAAAGTGAAATAAGGCATTATCAGACTTTTAACTAGTTGTTTTTTTTCAATTCGATATTCAGAAAATGGGAGGAGAATCTCAAGGAACGCAACCCACTGTAAATTCTACGTATGGTTTCGAAAATTGCATCACAACAGCTCAACTTGTTATTAATTTGAAAACCTAGGTACTTCACTTTACTAACATAATCAATAATTTGAGCATTTAAAATGATATTCGGAAGGTCCATAAGATTAACTTCACGTCTTGAACATACCATACTTAGTGTTTTTGTCGGATTAAGTTGCAGTTTATTTGAGTTAGCCCAGCTTAGAATATTAACTAAGTCTTCATTTATACGAGCAACGCAATCATCCATTAGACCCAAATCACTAAAAATATACAACAACACATCGTCCGCATACATATGAATGTTACAATTTTGAACAACTGAAGGAAGATCATTAATAAAGAGGGAAAACAGAAGTGGTCCAAGAATCGACCCTTGTGGCACACCGCAGTTAACATTAAACGAGCTTGAAACACCTTGATTTGTTTTTATTGTTTGAGGTCTATTTAACAGATAATTTCTCAAAAGCTTCAAAGCAGTGTAAGAAAAGTTGAAATTATTACAAAGTTTTAAGATTAATATTTGATGATCAATGCAATCAAAAGCTTTTGAGAAATCCAAAAGTACCATAGTTCCAAGCTTATTTCTGTCAAGTGCAACACGAAAATCAGATGTTACTTTTACTACGGCAGATTCACAGCTGTGATTTTTGCGAAAACCAGACTGCCATTTGGAAATTCTGTTATCAGATTGAAGAAAAACAAGAACTTGATTAGCCATCAACCGCTCAAAGACTTTTCCAAAGAAAGGTAGCAAACTTATTGGTCTGAAATGAGAAGGTTCACATGGATTACTCTTCTTTGGAATAGGGATAACAATAGCCTCCTTCCATGCGTCAGGAAACTCACTTCTATAAAAACAAGCATTAACAATGTGTTTCAATGGTGGAACAACAATAGGTAATATTAAGCGAATAAATTTAGGAGTAACTTTATCAGAACCAACAGCATTAGATTTCACAGCCTTTATTGCACATAAAATATCATTATCGTCCACACAGTTAAATGAAAATAGTCCAACGTCATCTGCAGGCAAACTGATTTGAGGATTCAAGTTGAGTTGAGGAGGAGCATAAAATGACCTCATTACCTCTGGGTTAAGAGCACACTCTGACGCATTTTTATTGTTAGCAACTCCAATTTCTTTTAAGTTTTTCCACAGTTCTTTCGAATTCAATGAAACGTCAAGTTTTTGCAAAAAGTAAGCTTTCTTCCGAGTGCGAATTAGTGACACAACTGTATTTCTTGCAAAAATATATTGACGCCGATTGAACTCAGAAGGACATTTTTTAAATTTCTTGTAAAAACGTTCTCTTTCTTTGATTTGAGCTTCAATGTCAGTACTGTACCAAGGACATGCTCTGGTTTTTTTAACTTTTTTACATACAATCGGAACATGAACATCGAAAAGAACTTGTAACAATTGATTAAACAATATAACTTTATCGTTTACATCAGCAGTGTATAAAATCTCGTTAAAAAAAAAATTAGATCCAACAAACCGTTGAACACCTTCAAAGTTAAAATCACGATATGATCTGTAGCTGAACATTTCAGAGGAACGCAAATTATTCTTTTCAAATTGAAAGCAACAGAAAATGAGATCATGAATGAAATCCGAAGTTAGCCTTATTTGGTCGTTACACAGAACTTTTTCTTTAGAAGTTGTAAGAAAAATGTCTATAAGTGATGGATTAAGTACTGACTGAAAACATGTGGGCCATAATGTATTCACAATAGATAAACAAAGTTTTTCACAAAAGTAGTTAAAAAAGCGTGACGTTGTATTATTAACAAGTATATTAACGTTAAAATCACCACCTACTACTATATGAGAATACTTTGAATTAAAAATGTGCAATGTGTTTTCAAGTTCATGTACATTATCCTCTTTGAAACAACATGGAGGGCAATATACAACCATCAAAAGACAAACTTCATTGTCATTCGAAATTTCAACGCCTACAAATTCCAACGGTGATTTCAAAGATGAACAAACAATTTTGGATCTTATATTACCTTTAACGTAAATGCAAACACCACCACCTCTAGAACCGCGATCATTCCTAAACAGTTTAAACCCAGGCAAATTAATCAACTGAGATGAAATTGATTCATTCAACCATGACTCAGAGATCATTATAACGTCCATATTACTACTACTTAACATTTGGAAAAGGACAGTGTACTTAGAAGGAATACTACCTGCATTCAGATGACATACATTTAACCCATTATAAGCTTTACACAAAACATTACAGATCGATCTAATATTATCAGGATGTGAACCAGCGAACCTCATCTTCAATTGCAACTCAGGAAGAAATTCTCACAGATAAACAAGGGAAAATAATTTCTAATTCGTAAACTTAAAAAAGAAAGAAAGAAAATAAAGTTATTGCATATAAAAATTGGCATTAAATAAAAACAAAGGTAAGTTAATTTGTTTCATTTAATAAACCATTCAGCTTTTTGAGAAATAAATCAAACCAATTCAATTTAATCGCTGTTTTGTGTAACTAAATCTATATTGCAATTTATTGGAAAAAAGCTAATTGTAGGAGAGCTGAATTTGAAAGAGGGGTGGTAGGAAGGAAACAGTCAAAACTCAGAGGCTGAGGTGCTCTACCGTACTGAGTCTGACTGTAGGTACTGGGATATGGAGGATTTAAATAAAACAGGAATAATCAAAACTCAGAGGCTGAGGTGCTCTACCGTACTGAGTTTGGCTATGTGTACTGATTTAAATAAAACGCAAACAAAATGATTCGGATATAAAACTCTCAAGTGCAAATCTGAGGCGAAGGTGCTCTGCCGAACAGACTAATATGAAGAGTGATTTTATTGAGTTTTCTGAGTCGCTTTTATACTAAATTTTACAAGTTTTAATCATAGTAGGCATTGCAAAAAATGTCATTACGTTATAATATTTAAACATTGAAATCATAGCAGGCTTTGACTAAAATATCATAATAGCTAATATTTAAAAATTTAAAGTGTTACCAGATGGGTATGAAAATATTATAATCTTAAGGGTTACCAGATGGGTATTTTACATTTATGAAAATTGTATGCAATGTTTGTCAAAATAATTTATGGTGCTATAGTCTCCCCCTCTGGAGCTTCAATCGTCTCGATAAAGTGACAGGTATTTTTGGACGACCTCGTCTTCTGAGGCGCTGGATAGGTTGATCATCGGATGCTTGGTTATTGTATTTCGTAATGGAGGAAACGTGATAGGTTCCAAGAGGTGTTGTTGTATCTTCGGTTGATGCGACTTGAAATGTTGACGTACCAAGTTGTTTGATTATGACATAGGGTCCGTCTCTCTTAGGCATGAATTTAGAGGTTAGGTTCTTTGATGATTTGCTTAGAAAGTGAGTGGTGATGAGGACTTTGTCACCAACTTTAAAGGTGGGTTGAGGACGACGTTTCTTGACGATATGGCGCTTGGTGTGGTCTTGTGTCTTTTCAGAACTTAATCTCACGGTTGTAAAGTAGTTCCTTTCTGCATCCGTTAACGAGCGTGAGATATAATCCACGGGGTGTTCATTTTCTTTCTCCTTCTCCCCCTGGATTGATACGGCTCTCAAAGCAAAGCTGCTTGCATCAGTTACATTTATATTTCGGGGTGGTGATCGTTTGGAAATAGCTGATGTTTTCTCTGGTTCGATTTCAATTCCTTCATAGTTCCTGAGTTTAAGGTTGATGGACATTAGTTCAATTGGTGTACAGAGTTCATCAAGATTTGGTGGATTGCTTTTTCGTTGCATTGGTGGGAACAGGTTTCTGGCATTATGTGAACGCGACGGAGATAGTTCGTTTCGTAGTGAGTCACGAAAAATGTTGTCTATGGACCGCGGTGAATATTCATTTGCATGAGAATGGCTTGTGCTTGGTGTGCGACATGGTTCTGGACCATAACGGTCTTCATTGTCATCTGGAGACATTGGAACCGGTGTAATAGGGCTATAGATGGCTTGAATGGGTAACTCATTTTGAGATTGAGGAGTTTTCTTCAAGGGTGAGATGGCTTTAATTTTGTCGACGTTTTCTTTGTATCGCTGTATTTCGCGTAGCATGGCATGTGATGGTGTCACGACGGTGTTAGAGGTATCGTAGAAATCGAAAGTCTTTTTCGGTTGGTCTTGGAAATACCATAGCCTTTGTCCAAGATTTAGCACAATACCGTTTTCTTCCAAGAAGTCGATGCCTATTAGTGTCCGGTTATCTCTTGCCTTAGGGAGAGCAATGAAGGTTATTGGTCGAAGGCGATTTCCGAAAATGATTGTTGTTGTTGCGATGCAAATTTCATTGCTTTTGACACTTCCATCAGCCAGACAGATATCTGCATCAGCTTCTCTGAACCTTACTCCATTTCTTATAAGGTGTTCAAATAAATGCCGTCCAGCGACACTTGTTCGTGCTGCTGTGTCAATATAGGCTAGGCCAGTTTCACCATGTGCCATTATCGATATTGTTGGAAGGTCATTTCCAATGGTATTTTTTATTAAGTTAAAAGACACTGTCTGTGGACCTTTTGGCAGTTGTTTGCAGCTTGGACAGTTGGACCTTAAATATCCAGGTTCCTTGCATTTGTAGCAGTGAATACCTTGGTTCGTCGGCGAGCTTACTTGTTTGGCTACATCTGCTTGGGCTCTTTGCTTTTTCCGGCACTCTGCCACAGTGTGTCCAATATGGGAACAGAAAGTACAGCGTTTCTTTTCTATTTTCTCGTTAACAGTTGTTGCTTTTTCAGCCAGACTGTTTTCAACTGCTCTTGCTTTTTCAATCAAGGCTTGGAAACTTTCAATCGACTCACGATGGACACCTTCTCTGATAGAGATATGGAGCAGACCATATACCAAGTCCAGCATCATGGATTCACTTGGCTGTGGTGCAGCCAATTGAGAAAACAGTGCTCTCTTCTTACAGATGAATGTGTCTGTGTTTTCGTTTTTTTTTTTTTCTCCTCGAAAATGTCCATATAGATTCTGTACGCTGGTTTTGGTGGAGCAAAAGCATTTCGAAGTAACCATATGACGTCTGTCCAGGTTTTTGCTTCTGTTTTCACTCCTTGCCACCAGGTCTGTGCCTCGTCTTCCAATAGTAGCGGAAAACCGTTGATTGCATCACTGTCTGGTATATGCTCAACGTCTTTATAGCATGAAATTGCAGCGACAAATTCTTCTACTTTCAACAAATTTCTCTCTCCTTTAAAGCGATTAGTACATCTACTAAAACTTCCAACCCTTACTGTAGCTTGCATCACAGCTGTGAGCATACGCTTCATTTGCTCTTCAGTAAACGCCATACTTGGTTGTTTTTCGTTTGCCTTTTCTGTCACACGTTCACTTTTGCGAGGGATCGTAGTTGCTTTGTTTTTCTGAAATGAAGTTGGTGCTAGCCGTGATTTGTTGTTTCGAAAGGTTGTTGTTGTTGCCGATGTTTTCGCCGATATTTTGTTGTTGTTGGGGATCGTCGTTGTTGATGGTGATGGTATAGCCTTGTGAAGGTGTGTTGCCGTTGATGATGTACTGATTTTGTACGGAATTGCTGTGGTTGATATTGATAGTGTGGATTTGGGCGTGGTTCGTAAATTCTTATTTACTTTAGGCCGCAAGGTGGGCGCCAGTGTAGGAGAGCTGAATTTGAAAGAGGGGTGGTAGGAAGGAAACAGTCAAAACTCAGAGGCTGAGGTGCTCTACCGTACTGAGTCTGACTGTAGGTACTGGGATATGGAGGATTTAAATAAAACAGGAATAATCAAAACTCAGAGGCTGAGGTGCTCTACCGTACTGAGTTTGACTATGTGTACTGATTTAAATAAAACGCAAACAAAATGATTCGGATATAAAACTCTCAAGTGCAAATCTGAGGCGGAGGTGCTCTGCCGAACAGACTAATATGAAGAGTGATTTTATTGAGTTTTCTGAGTCGCTTTTATACTAAATTTTACAAGTTTTAATCATAGTAGGCATTGCAAAAAATGTCATTACGTTATAATATTTAAACATTGAAATCATAGCAGGCTTTGACTAAAATATCATAATAGCTAATATTTAAAAATTTAAAGTGTTACCAGATGGGTATGAAAATATTATAATCTTAAGGGTTACCAGATGGGTATTTTACATTTATGAAAATTGTATGCAATGTTTGTCAAAATAATTTATGGTGTTATATAATCATCTTTTTATTATATTCGTTCTTCAGCAGAAAACGAAAAAATATTGACCATTTAATATCGGCACCAATAAAAAGACTCTCGTCTCGGTCCAATTAAATATTTACTCGCATTTTGCAATTTTCCTCGACAACATTATTATTTATTTGTTCTGAGCAAAAAGCAAACTACAAAAAGAAAAAATCAAAAAAAAAACGAAATCAACTCAACTTGTTCAAATATTTAATCAAAACACAACCCGAATTTTTATTTTGTATTCCCCAAGCTTTGCCGGTAAATTAATCTACAAAAATAAAAATAAAACAAAACCTAAAAAAACATATCCACCACCGTCGACTTCATACTCAGAAAAAAATTGACAAAAAAAGGAAAAAAATAATAAAATGTTCATTTATGACATCCTTTTTCGATTATTATTTGTTTATAAGAACGTTTGTGTTTCATTGTGTCCTTGCTAGCTGTGTTTGCAGTCCTTTTAGCCAAACCTATCTCGCTTTGTCTCCCTCTGATGGATAAATACACACAAAAAAAAACGTAGACACCAAATTAAAGAAAATAAGGACAAAGTCCGGGCTATTATTTGAACATTTCCAAAAGATAACCGTGGTGTAGCACATACCTACTACCTACACTATGACACACAGTCAGCTTTGCCGCAGGAGCAGCCCAGCCCCGGTTGTACCTTCATTGCTCTGCATGAGCACTTCAAGCTATTTCCGGTTTTAATTGCTTTTGTGAATGAGTCGAGTTGAGTTGAGTTGAAGACTGCAAACAGCTCGGTTAAAATTTTTCACACACACATGCTCTCGCATGAGCTTCGGATCTTCTGGCAATCGCTTTACTTTGTGCGGAGCGTGGCTTTATCTATGGGCAGCGTTATGTGTCAAAAGAAGAACAAAAAAAATATATGAAATAACTGTACATTTGAGTGAGAGATCCTTTTTTGGATGTTTTGTTATATTTTGGGCATGCGGTCGGCAGCGAGAGTCGGTTGATCCTGTTTCCTTATGGCCGTTTGTCTGGTTCCTCTATTCTGACCAATCTCATCCCTGTCCCTTTGGCAGGTTTTTGGGTAAGGTATGGTCACTTATGTCTTTTCCATTTTTTTTGTTGGTATTATTTGAAATTTGTTGGGCGAGGCAGGAGCTGAAAGGATTTTTAATTAAAACGTTGAATTAATATTCTTTACTTGAGGGGGCGAGTTGAGTGTTTCAATTTTTTTTTTGATATTTTTCATTTTTAGTGAAATAAACGTGGACCCATGTGTGTGGAGTTAAATTGTGGATTATTTAATTTTTCGTTTGAAATGTACTTTTTTTGTAAGGGCAGACCTAAAGCACTCGAAACAAGAGGTACCTCTCTACAACTAATTGAGTTTTTGGATGATGGGTTAGTATAAAAGAGAAAATGTGTTTGATTATGGGATCAAGAGGAAAAGGGTTAACATGCGGGGGCAAACTTGTTAATGAATAAATTGACTTTATAATATCAGTTGTGAAGTTCTGTGTGGGTTAATTTTAGAAAAAGGAATTTATTTATGGGAAATTATTTTTGTTCGGGTTTTGTGTTTTTGACAAACACTACCAATTACGAATGAGGTCATTCCATGTATTTCTTTGTTCGCTGAGCATACATGTTTGAATCTTAGTTTAGAAAAATTGAAAAAAGGGTAGTTTTTTCGGTAGGTATTTAGTGTAACAAAAATGGACTTCATTGCTGAAAACGGATTTTCATTGAGTTTTTCACGGCCTAAAGGAAGCACGCAGTGGTTTTTTCGTTTGAACTCGCAATATGCAAGGGATTTGTCCAATAATAATTTTCCCCTATTTTGGGATATGAACGAACGCATCTGCTGTCCAAATTTCAGAGGGCAGGGCCAAATACTTTAGGATCTACAGGGTGTTAAATGGGAACCCGTTTGAATTCATGCTGTGCAAAATCCTGTGGGGGAATTTGCCGAATAATTTATCATAGTGTGGGATATGCTGTCCAAATTTAAGAGGGCAAGGTCGTATATTAAAGAAGCTATAGGGGGTTAATACACAAGCACACATTGGATTTTTGGTTTGGACTCACCCTCGCCTCACTTCAATTCTTGCACAAGTTGCATTTTGTGCACATTTTGAAAGAAACCTACTTGCAAAGTTGTCATACAACCCGCCAAGCTGCTGAGAACAACTACGAACCGAATCGAAACGACCTTCGCATAGGTACACTATCACCACTACTGTTCAATTTTTACCTACTTCGTAAAGGTGGCGCTACAGCCCGGGGTCGACTTGGGCCTCAACCAAAAAACCTCTTCAGCCGGTCCCTAGCTAGCTGTCTGCGATTTCGAGCGCCGAGTTGGTTGAGGTCATCTTCAACTTTCTGCTTCACCTTAGACTTGGTCTTCCTCTACTGCGTCGTGTCGTCCCTCTGGATTGGCTCCGAAGACTTTACGGGCCGGAGCATTGGTGTTCGCCTTCTCCATGTGACCAAGCCATCTGTGTCGTTGGACTCTTTCAGCTGGGTGTCTATGTAATGTAATTGTTGAACTGATCTTCCGTAGAACCTTTCTCTCGAAACAGCCTTAGGCGCTCTCATACGTTTTTTACAAAGTCCATGCTTGTGCACCATATAGCAGGGCGGGGATGATGAGATTCTTATAGAGTGTCATCTAAGCTGTCCGTGAAAGGGCTTTCTTAGCCCAAAGAAATAGCGATCAACAATAGTCATTCTCCTTCTGATCTACTTTGTTTTTTTGCCCTCATTGACTGCTTAACCCATTTGTTTATCCTCTCTCTGTATCTCACAAGCGCACAATTGATATCGAGCTGTGTTCTCTCATTAAAACAAAAATCAATAACGTCAGCGTACACGAGTAGTTGTACAGACTTTAGGAACATAACGTTGACACCGAAGTTCTGCACTATTCACTCCAGTATGATGTTAAAGAAGTCAGATGACAGTACATCACCTTGCCAAAAGCCTTTTTTGACATCGAAGGTATTGAAGTCGATACTGACCCTTTTCTTTGTCATCCTGCTCAGACGAATAAGCTTTGTAGGAATGCCAAAACTTGACTTGGCATGCGGCCTTAAAATCGATGAAAAGATGGTAGGTGTCGATTTGGAGCTCTTATAGGTTTTTTCCAGGATCTTCTGTAGTGTGAAAATTTGATCGATGGTGGATTTCCCTGGTCTTAAGTCACACTGATATGGACCAATCAGTTTGTTGACAACCGATTTCAAGCATTCACATAGTACTGCAGAAAAGTTTTTATAGGCTGATGTCTCTATAGTTGGTGCAGTTTAGAGGGTCTCCTTTTTCAGGATCAGGCAAACAATGCTCAGTTCCACTCATCGGGCATGCTCTCTTCCAACCATATTCTGCAGATGACTTCAAGGTTGGGTAGACGGAAATGTTGGCTTGCGTGCGTTGTCTTCATTGAATGGTTCATTCTACCTAACAGCGGAATTTGATTCCTCATATCCGTTGTACAGTCTTCTTCTTCTTCTTCTTGTAGGTCTTTCCACTTCCCATTTCCCAGCATTGACTGTGACTCAATTACTATATTTCCCCGTTGTTCTTTACAGCCTTCAGTTCGTGGTCGTTAACCTTGAGTCAGACCTTTCACCTCTGAATCTGAACAATCGCTTTTCATTCTTTCTCTTTTCCTTTTGACAAGCTTGTGTTCTTCTCTCCTCTTCTACTCGTAGATCTCTCGAGCTGCTCTCGTCCTTCTGTGCAGCGCTGTTTTATTTATTTCTTGATTGGCTGCATCAACCTGCCAGCATTCTTCTGTATACTCGAAGCTGGCTGTAGCGGACTTCTCATGAGGTTACTTAACACTTGATCGTAGAAGGATCTGTAGGTCTCTTGCGATCGACCGTTCAAGCATTCCCATCGACTGTATAAATATGTTTACGTTTATAGATGAAACGGTTTTCAAGATAGAAGAAATCCTGAAATATTTCATGTAAAAATGGCAATGGGCAATGGGCAAATATAAACGAAAAACCAAAAAACCGATTTGTCCCTGAAATCCAACCATATCTTCGGCACCGAACAAAATATTGCTCTATAAATGGACGACACACATAATAAAACTTATACTCTCTTAAATCACCCACAAGAAAGTTAAATAAAATACAATAAAACAGAAATGAAGAAATAACATAACGTTCACCTAAAAACTAATCAAAGAAATTGAATTTATTTTTTCTCTCTTCATCGTCATGTGCAATCAATACGATATACTTATGGAATTTTTCTTCTATAAAAATAAAGTTCCCAATTTTGTTCCCCACATCCCTCTATCTCTCACCGAACTACCACAAAAGGAAACAGTATAAAATGTCTTACTGGGTAGTACCTTCAACAAACTTCTCACAACCACCTGGCTGGGTTTGAAGAAATATCGAAAGGTTTTCTTCTTGCTGGCTCTTCGAATCGACAGAAAGAACGAAAAAGGAGAAAACTTTACAATCAAAATATTTTCCCACACCCGAGTGACTCCCATACGGGCTGGGCTCTCACTCGAAACGAAGAAAACTAACCGATGGAAACTCTATTGATCAATTGGACGAGTGCAATTCCCATTTCAAGACTACAATAACTCTCTCCGACCAAACTGCAAAACTTGATACCATCACTGGGACGGAAAGCCGAGAGAGAGACAAAAAATATGAAAAATATTTGTAAATTTTTTTCTTCGATTTTCTATACCTACATTTAGTTGAAAGGAAGAAGAAATGTTTCTGGAGGTTGAAATAAAAAGGACATTCAAGCGACCAAGCACCAAAACGGCGTGCACAAATAACTTTTGGATTTTTTGAACGCTATAAATGGACCGCGATCTTTCTTGCAATTTTTTTTCACCTTTGACATATCCTTGAGACCGTTACAACGTTGTGTTCTTTGTTGTGTGCTGTTTGCAGTTTGGAACGACTTAAGTTTTGTGTGTACAATATTTATTTTTTGTGTAGAGAACATAGAGTATACTTCGCGATTGTTTTCCCTTTTTTTCTGGTGTCCTTAGAGCCTTTTACAGGACAACTTACTCTCATATAGGATTATCGCTATTTTTGGAGGCACATAATAAATTTCCTTTCAAAAACTACAAAAAGAATAGGACGCAAACCGTGAAAATGGAAAAACTTGCTCCAGGATAATGCCTGTAGGTTGCCATAGTGTAAACCCATTATCCGTTAAAACACTTATTTTGGTCTTTTGATAGAAAAAAATCCTTTCACCGTTGTATATAGACTACACCGGTCCTATGTGACATCTATTCCGATAAATGTCGGTGGCCCCGGCAGGCAAGGTTTATAGGGCTGTTAGGGCTTACCTCATGTCGCGTATTTCTCCCAAGGATTTGGTGTGCCATATCGACCCTCTTACGGGGGGATGGATATCAAATTTCCACAATCCCCGGAAAAGGTTCGAAATAATTTTAGCATACAAAATTCGATACCCAACGAACCACGAACCGAATTCAACGCAAATCCTTGTGATTTGTGATTGTATTTAAATAATATTTCTCGGTGTGTGAAATCCTTTCGAGGAAGGGGGGATGTGTTGGGTATCCATTTTCTGTGAAAGCAAAAACGTCTTATTTTCAAAACTTGCTAATTATGTGCGTATAATCCGTTTTACATTTTCCAATGATACTGGAGACGTTGTCGTCGTCGAGTCGTTTTAATTGGATTTGTTTTTCCTAGCTCTGGGCAAGTGCGAAAAAGAGGGTTGAAAGAGGGCTATTTAAATTTTACCATTGTTCGAACAGATATACTTGGAATATTTTATGCAGAGGTGTGACACGCTGCTGCTCCGCCTCGTCATCATCGTTGAAACTTAGAAAAGGGTAAAAGGGACCTCTTGACTTGATTAATTTCAGATTTTTGTTTTGTTGTCTACTGTTTGGCGTCTCAGTGATTTTGAGTGAAAATTAAGAAGAAAAATATTCGCATAAGAACAATCAACATCAATTTCAGATGATTATTGAGACAAATTTGATTAGATCCTTTTTTCTGTGTGGAGAGTGGGAGGATGAAGTACGTCTTCGAGACATCACGGGTGTTGTTTTGCTTTGATGCGATTTTTGTTTTTGCTAACTTTTGCAAATGGATTATCACATTAATTAGGTAAAAAGGATTTAATTACAGAATTTTAAATGGAAGTGCTATCAATATGGATCCGTTCGCTGTTATGTTTCAAACAGAGTAATGAATTTGATCGAATAAGAGTTTTTGTTGAAATGGAGGATTTTGAATTTAAGACAAATAGTTGCGCCCGTTTGGCACACTCATTTCTTGCCTTAACTGTTGTACCAAGTTCTTATGTTATAGGAGGGATAACACTAAACTAGGAAGAGAGGACATCTTTGGTGGAATAGTCGGAAAACACAGCCTGCACGAAAAAACCTCCGCTAACGGATTCAGGCTTATCGATTTTGCAGCGGGGCGAAACATGGTAGTAGCAAGTAAGCATTTCCTAGTTCCCAGTTCTAACATCTAAACATCCACAAGGAGACCTGGAGGTCTTCGCAGACCAATTAACTATCAACCAGATTGATCATATTGCGATCGACGCAAGACACTCTTCAAGCATTATTGATGTCCGAACCTTCCAAAGCGCTTACATTGACTCGGACCACTACCTCGTCGTAGCCAAGGTAGTGCAGTGGATATCTCGGCCAAATCCAAGAGCAGGAAGTGCTCTACGAGCAGAAGAGGAGAGAAGAACACACGCTTTTCAGAAAGAAAAAGAGAGACCGTGAAAAGCGATCGATAGAGGATGCTGAGAGACGAAAAAACATGAATGAGGTTCGGAAGTTTTACCAAGAGGTAAAGCGAACATGGTTACCGAGCACGAACTGGAGTCTGTTAAGACCAACAGGAAAATATCGTAGTAGAGTCACAATCAATGCTGAGGACATGGAAGGACCGCTTCTGCAGACTGTACAACGGCGATGGCGAATCCAATTCCGCTGCCAGGCATATTAAACCATTCAGTGAAGGCGATACAAGCCAACACTTCCGTCTACCCGACCTTGAAGAAGCTAAGATAGCAATATCTACGCTTAAAAACAAAGCCGCGGGAGCTGACGACATCACTGATGCTGAACTCTACAAAGCGGCAGGTGATGACTTAGTAAGGCGCATACACCAACTCATCTGCAGAATATGGTCAAAAGAGAGCATGCCCGATTAACGGAAATTCAGCATTGTTTTCCCGATCCTGAAGAAAGGAGACCCTCTAAACTGCACCAACTAAAGAGGCATCAGCTTCCTTAACATCGCCTAAGATCTTTTCTGCAGTTCAATGTGAAAGCCTTAAACCGTTTGTCAACAAAGTGACAGGTCCATATCAGTGTGGCCTTAGACCAGGAAAGTCGATCAAATATTCACATTACGGCAGATCCTGGAAAAAACTCAAGAACTCCAAATCGACACACAACCATCCTTATATCGATTTTAAGGTCACGTACGCCAGCATCTATAGAGAAGAACTGTATAAAGCCATGTCCAGTTTTGGCCTCGCTTCAAAGCTTATTCGTCTGTACAAGATGACAATGGAGAACTCATCCTGCTCTATTAAAGTCGGTAACGACCACGCCGACGCACGCCTTCGATGTCAAAATAGGCTTTGACAAGGTGATGCACTGTCATGCGAAACAAAGTATTAACTGTCAGCAAGAAAGCACACTCAAATTAAACGTCAGCGCCAAGATCAGAAGGAGAATAACTCTTGCTAAGCGCTGTTTCTTTGGGCTTAGCTAAGGCCCGTTAAGATTTCGAATCCACCCAAGAGGGATGATGCTGTAGAGGTAGACCAAGGATCAGATGGCGCGTACAAGTGGAAGATGATCTCAACCAACTCAGCGGTGTGAAACTGGACACCACTAGCTAGGGACCAAGCTGGCTGGAAAGGTTTGTTGGTTGAGGGTTGAGGCCCAAGTCCACCCCGGACTGTAGCGCCACCTTAAGGAAGTAAGAAAGGAGGGATGATCTTCTTTTGATTAGTGTCGAAGGAAGTAAGAAAGGAGGGATGATCTTCTTTTGATTAGTGTCGATTTCATCAGAGGCCCTGCCTCATGAAATTTGTACAGCATAGGCATATCCCACACTGGGGTAAATTATTGAACAAATCGCTCAACAGCGTTTTTTCCGGGCGTCAGCTTAGTAAAGGATCGATATGATTCCTTTCAACTGTTAATAATGAGTTAATGTTGAATGGCGTGAAGTTCGATAAATTAACAATTACAATTAAAACACCTTTCTAACTTCACTTGAGTCGATGCACTTTTGTTCACAAATTACATTTAACAAAAACAAAATTATTAAACACAATTAAAAACAAACGCGACACGTACCTGAATGCATTTCGAAGCAGTTGCGCTTCATCTTCAGCAATCACGACTAAAACATTGCATCGTCATCAAAGCTTAAACTAGTTTCCTTTTTTTCTATGCATTATAGCCTTGTGTTGTTGTAAGCTATGACCAACGGTCAATAAATTATGTTGTTGTTAAATATTGTTGTTACATATAATATTAATCAAGCAAGATTCTATATTGCCGTTGTCTAGGTTCAGTGCACTTGGGTCTTTTTGGATGAAAATAGATTCATACGCATCTAATCTTCTATGGTCGTTAACTTATTTTAGAAGAGTTAGATTTTCGATGTTTATGATTTCGTGTCCACTATTTAACACATGAGATGCGATTGCAGATTTGCGTGGTTGGTTGAGGCGAATATATGTCAAATGTTCTTTAAACCGAGTTTCGATACTTCGTTTCGTTTGTCCATAATATTTTTGTTTACAATCACTACATTCAATTTCGTAAACACCAGACTTGCTCAAAATAGGTGTTTTGTCTTTTGTAGATCCCAATAGATTTACCATTTTTTTGTCGTTTTTATAAACAACTAGCTGACCCTGCAGACTTCGTACTGCCTCAATCGATAATCGATTACCCTCTTATCCTCTATCGTTTGCATTGTTTTTTTGTTAATTCGTATGTATGGATCCGTCTTTAAACAAATAAGCGATATCAAAAAAAACAAAACAAAATGGTAAGTATACGCCCCGTTGCCTGCGGTGCACGGATTTGTAAAACGCGAATCATTTCGGTTTCACTTCGCTCCTCATGTTGCTGTTGTGTAAACATTTCGAGTTCTTCGACCCTAATTGTTGCGTATAAAACACATTGACCATGATATCGAATGAAAAAAGGATTTTTTATGATTGCTCTGAGAGTTACCGTTATGGAGCAATACAGCAAAATAATTTTTTTACATTAAAAATATCAGTGTTTCAAAAAAAAAATTACCAAAATCACGAATTCTCTATTTTCCCATTGTTTAAAATCCATTAAAAATTTGACTTGGGATTTTCTTGCTCTTCTGGATTTTTCCATTTTACCACTCATTTTACCACAACTAATGCATTTCATATGAAAGAGTGTCTTTTAGAATTTTGTTTAGCCAATTTTTTTTTTTGCATTTCAAATTCTCCATTTTTCCAATTTTTTGTTTACTTTTTCTTGCTTTCCTGTTCCCCATCACAAATTTTCCAGTTTCCCTGTGTAAACCAATGAGTTTTCCGAGTTTCTTTCGAAAAAATTTGAAATTTTCCAGTTTTCCGTTTGAAATTTTCCAGTTTTCCATTTGAAAACCAATGCATTTTCAATTACATGCAATTTTCCCTTTGAAAACCAATGAGTTTTCCGAGTTTCATTCGAAAACCCATTTTGAAATTTTCCAGTTTTCCATTTAAAATTTTCCAGTTTTCCATTTGAGGTTTTTCCAATTTTTTTTCACAGAAATCATCACTGAATGTAACAGTATGAACCATGAAAATTTCACAAATATATGTTGGGCCATTTCGGAGTCTATAAGAGACATACAAACAAACAAACAAACAAACAAACAAACAAACAAACAAACACACTTCCATTTTTATATATATAGAGATGTCTAATTGTTGTTCATTAAACACTTTTTTTAATTTGTTTGTTATGTGAGGTACAAAAGACAACGAAACCCTTTTATTTTGCGTTATTTATTTTTGTGAAAAGAAGGTTGACATATTAAAATTATTAACTTTTCGCGAGTGTTTATAAACAAGTTTATCCACGATTTGTTGATAAAAGTGAAGTGTTTAGTGAAGATGAGTTGAAGTTATTAAATAAAGGTTTAAAATTTACCCCAACTCCTTACAAAACACAAATCCTAGACGTAGTAGTTGATATCGAAACAGTGTTGAAATATAAATTACCTTCAACTCAAAATGCTATCCGTTCATCCGCTGCAAATGTGATAGAATCAAATATAAATCAACCAATAAAGTCAGATTTGGCAAAAGTTCAAAAAGAAATAATAGATAAATTGAATAAAAGAGATGTTATGTATGTTAAAGCAGATAAAAGTAACCAAATTGTGATTTTGAATAAAGGTGATTATGAACAACGCGTTTATCAGCTTATATCAGAATGTGGTTATAAGCAAATGGAAAAAAATCCCATTAAACGAATGATAAGGCAAGTTGACGCCGTAAGACAAAAAATAACAAAAGTGTTTAGTGTTGGTGTAAGTAGATCGTTAATCGTTTCGATTCCAAGTTTACCCAAATATATGCGCTTCCCAAAACGCATAAAGACGGAAAGAAAATGCGCCCAATTGTGTCAAATATTAATGCTCCAACGTATGAATTGGCTAAGTGGATTGTGAGTGAAATAAAAAAGTTACCAAAAATAGAAAGTTGTTCGGTAAAAAATTCATTTGAATTTGTTGAGAAAATTATGGATCTAGTGTTTCCAGAAAATGAATTAATGATCAGCTTTGATGTAACATCCTTATTTCCAAACATTCCGGTAAGCGTAGCCCTTGATGAATTCAAAAAATATCTGAATAATCCTGACTGTGAAAGTGAGAAAAAGAACGTTTATTTCGAAGCAACAAAACTTTGCATGGACCAAAATTTCTTTCAGTTTCGTGAAAAAATTTACCGTGTAGAATTCGGTACAAATATGGGTAACCCACTCAGTCCATTAATTTCTGAAATGTTTATGTCTGCTTTCGAAATGAATTTGAAAAAACAAAATCTCCTTCCGCGGGTGTGGCATCGCTATGTGGATGACGTGTTTTCGGTGGTACACAAAGATGATATTGAAAAAACTTTAAAGATTTTGAACACCCAATTTGATTCAATAAAATTTACGTATGAAATCGAACAAGATAGGAAACTAGCTTTCTTAGATTTGGAAGTTCAATACATACAAAATAAAATTGAGTTTAGTGTTTTTCATAAGCCAACAAGCACCATGAGAACTATCACTAGCGATTCGTTCTGTCCAATCCAACAAAAATTGGCCGCATATCATTCAATGATACACAGATTATGTCGTCTCCCCTGTAATGTATCATTCCGTTACCTACTGCCGCTTCCCTACTAAAATACATCTAATACGATTTTACACCAATAAGTAGTGTACTAGCATATATGATTTCATTAAACCTATCAAACTCATACAAAAGTACTTAATGTACGACCAAATTATATGCTGCCTTTTGCGATGACACACTTTACCAATAAGTAGCGTACTAGAATTGGACTATAAATAGAGCTGCTACGACCGACCAAAAAGGAGTCCGGTGCCGATCGTCGTCGAGGCAAGTTGTGCTCGCGAAGTTAATACTAACCGATAAGGCTTCCCCCCACCAGTGGTAAGGAGTCTTATCAATAACCAACTCTTTGCCGGATTCATCCGTTGATAGCCGGGTTCGCCCGTTGATTGCCAGGTCCGCCTGTTGATTGCCGGATTCGTCCGTGGATTGGCGGATTCGTCCGTTGATAGCCAGGTTCGCCCGTTGATTGCCAGGTTTGCCTGTTAATTGCCGGATTCGTCCGTGGATTGCCGGGTTCGTCCATTGATAGCCGGGTTCGCCCGTTGATTGCCAGGTTTGCCTGTTGACTGCCGGATTCGTCCGTGGATTGCCGGATTCGTCCGTTGATAACCGGGTTCGCCCGTTGATTGCCAGGTTCGCCTGTTGATTGCCGGATTCGTCCGTTGATAGCCAGGTTCGCCCGTTGATTGCCAGGTTTGCCTGTTGATTGCCGGATTCGTCCGTGGATTGCCGGATTCGTCCGTTGATAGCTGGGTTCGCCCGTAGATTGCCAGGTTTGCCTGTTGACTGCCGGATTCGTCCGTGGATTGCTGGATTCGTCCATTTATAGCCGGGTTCGCCCGTTGATTGCCAGGTTCGCCTGTTGTTTGCCGGATTCGTCCGTGGATTGCCGGATTCGTCCGTTGATAGCCGGGTTCGCCCGTTGATTACCGGGAAACAGCAACCGGAACTACTGCAGAAATAGACCACATTTCTTGAGGAAGACCTGTTTGTGACCTGCACCAATACACCAGAGGAAATCCAGGACGGGACACAGGGAGAACGAGAAGCTTGCAGCAGCATTATAACAATATCTATGTATTTTGATTCAATTAATTTAAGACAACCTGAAGTTTAATAAAGAAAAGACGTTTAACTAAAGTTTCGTACTTTCTTTAGTAACATCCTGGACATACCAGCGAGCTAAACCTCAGCCTTTGACCCAAAGTACATCACAAATTGGCGCCCGAGCAGGGACCTTTAAGGTCCATTCCGAACAAAACTTCAGAATCTTGCATAACCAGCCCGTAACTAAAATACCATTTACCAGTGTGGTAAAATCCGCCGATCACCGAATAACCAGACCCGTGTTTAAACCACCATTTACCAATTTGGTAAAATCCGCCTGAAACCGAACAACCTGACTCGTGTTTAAAACCCCCATTTACCATCGTGGTGAAACCCGCCGAACCGTGTTTAAATATCATTTACCACTTTGGTAAAACCCGCCGAAACCGAATAATCAGACTCGTGTTTAAAACCCCCATTTACCATTTTGGTGAAATCCGCCGAAAAACCCACCCTGTGATTAAACAATCATTTACCACTTTGGTAAAAGCCGCCGAAATCGACCCGAAGTTTAAACACTCCATTTACCACACAGGTAAAGTCCGCCCGACACGTAAAGAACTAAATCTAAAAAGAAAATGGAGAGAGAGAACGAGAAGATGTCAGTTTCCGAAGAAACTTTCGATATATTTGCTAGCTTAGGAGGAATGTATCTCCTAAAGAAAGAAGAACTGATAGAACGCATGGCACGACTAAACCTCAACACAGAAGGCACGTTGGCTACTCTACGTGCACGCTTCAGTCAATACGTCAAAGAAGCGAGGGCACGGAAATCAACTCAAAACCTCTGTGAAGAGTTAGAGAAGATCAGTGTTGAACGAGGTAACAATTCAGTAGACATACAAGAAACCGATCCTGAGAAATCTCAGAAAACAACCCATGATGATGGCGTTCGAGATTTCTACTTTCACGTACCACCCGGACCCCAGAACCCAGTGAAAACTACAATCATGGAATCCCAAGCCTCAATAAAGGAACACGATAGGGTTACACAACTTTCCTTTCACCCCGAAAGAGAGAAGGGAGGACAGGAAACTACAACGATGCCTAATCCGCCAACCGGTCAACGTCAGATGCCCAGCAATTTGTGCCAAAGTAGAACCGCCGATAGAATGACCCCAAGCCCCGAGGCCGAGATAATGAACATTGTAAGAAAATGGGGACTTAAATTTGACGGTGCAGGAAACGCCCTCGAGTTTATGAAACGACTCGAAGAGCTTATCGAATGCTACAGAATACCCGCCGATGAAATGATCCGAACCTTCCCAGAGATCTTTAGAGGAACTGCTCTAGAGTGGTATCGCATCAACAGGGATCAATTTAAACAATGGTCCGATTTCCACAGGGCGTTCTTAGAATATTTCCTCCCGGTTCGATTCAGGAATAAATTAGAAGACGAAATCTCTAGAAAGAGACAGGGTCCACGAGAAAGGTCCAAAGACTTTATACGTGCAATGCAATACCTGATACACCAGCACCCCACAATGACCATTGCCGAAAGCATCGACCGGATTTACGATAGATTACGTCCGGAATATCACCTTTATATTCGGCGACGGGATTTCAGCACATTGGAAGAGCTAATGGAGTTAGCAGAAGAATATGAGTACATTTGCAATGAGAACCGTAACGCCACGCTCAATTCAGCTAAGCAAACTCCGAGGAGTCAGCCTACTTTTCAACCAGAGCAGTAAGGCAGGAAACCCGCACAAACAAGTGAACAATATGATCGAGCAACCCATTGTTGGAATTGTAAACAACGGGGACACTCCAAAGCGAATTGCCGACGACCTTTTCGGTTGTTTTGCTCTTTTTGCGGCGAAGGCGGACGTATGACCAGGGATTGCCCATGTCATACTCACCAATCTTCTTTATTAACCTATCTGCCGGAAGAAGTAAGCCAATGTAAGGAATATTGCTTGGTAAGCACATCGCAACCAACAGCTCCAGGACTGGATGTCCATGAGCCAAGCCAGGGAACACTCCCGGTTGTGGTAACAGCAAATTCTTACACTAGACCTCAACAACTACCAGAACTGAAGCCACCAGAAGAACAACAAGAAACCCTTCCCAGAAATCCGACCGACCCTAGGTGTTTCCTAAAAATAAGTTTATGCGGTTACCCAATGATTGCACTCCTGGACACGGGAGCAACGAAATCGTTCATAAACGAAGAAGTGCGGCAATTACTGATAAGCCTTGATACCCCCGTAAAGTACCAACGTCACATGATACACTCGGCGGATGGTACCGCGATGCAAAGTTGGGAACACTTTGACATTTCGCTTTGTGTTGGAGACCAAAGAATCCGGGGACAAATGACCTACTTACAACATTTAACTGAGAGGGTGATTATCGGTATAGACCTACTCAAAATGTTGAACTTGTCCATGTCAATAGGAGGAAAAGATTTAATAGAACATCGAAGGGTGCAAGAGAGACCACCCGACCAGTTATGTCTTGTTGGAGACAAGCCGCTATCTATGGAGCAGCAAAGAATCCCTAGAAAATCGCCGGACCAAGAGCTGCAGAAGTTCGAGCACCCGAATAGTTACACTAGTGTCGCCGTACACCGTATCCGACTCAAATCCGACGAGCCGTTCCAACAGAGACAATATTCGAGAAAGTCAGCCGTGCAAAAGGTAATCGATGAAGAGATTGACCAGTTGTTGCGCACGGGAAAAATAGAACCCTCAAAACGCCCATATAGCCCACCCTTAGTGCCAGTTAAAAAGAAAAAAGGGACTTGGGGAGTACGCGTCGATTACCATCAACTAAACGCAGTATCTGTGATGGATGATTATCCGCTGCCGCAAATCTGCGCGATGTTCGATAAACTAAGGCAAGCCAAAATTATAGCTACCATCGACCGTAAGCGATGTTGCTGGCAGATACCTCTAGAACCAGGATCAGTCCCCGCTACAGCATTTACGATTCCTGGACATGGCCTCCATCAAGGGAATCACCGAAAAAAAAAGCGTTTACTTTTTTTTAACTAAAAACAAAACCGCTTAAGTCCAGTAAACCTAGACTTTTTAGATGAGAAGAATCTCGTCTCCGAAGTAGGAGGGGGTTGTAATGTATCATTCCGTTACCTACTGCCGCTTCCCTACTAAAATACATCTAATACGATTTTACACCAATAAGTAGTGTACTAGCATATATGATTTCATTAAACCTATCAAACTCATACAAAAGTACTTAATGTACGACCAAATTATATGCTACCTTTTGCGATGACACACTTTACCAATAAGTAGCGTACTAGAATTGGACTATAAATAGAGCTGCTACGACCGACCAAAAAGGAGTCTGGTGCCGATCGTCGTCGAGGCAAGTTGTGCTCGCGAAGTTAATACTAACCGATAAGACTTCCCCCCACCAGTGGTAAGGGGTCTTATCAATAACCAACTCTTTGCCGGATTCATCCGTTGATAGCCGGGTTCGCCCGTTGATTGCCAGGTCCGCCTGTTGATTGCCGGATTCGTCTGTTGATAGCCGGGTTCGCCCGTTGATTGCCAGGTTTGCCTGTTGATTGCCGGATTCGTCCGTGGATTGCCGGATTCGTCCGTTGATAGCCGGGTTCGCCCGTTGATTGTCAGGTTTGCCTGTTGATTGCCGGATTCGTCTGTGGATTGCCGGATTCGTCCGTTGATAGCCAGGTTCGCCCGTTGATTGCCAGGTTTGCCTGTTGATTGCCGGATTCGTCCGTGGATTGCCGGATTCGTCCGTTGATAGCTGGGTTCGCCCGTAGATTGCCAGGTTTGCCTGTTGACTGCCGGATTCGTCCGTGGATTGCCGGATTCGTCGTTGATAGCCGGATTCGCCCGTTGATTGCCAGGTTCGCCTGTTGTTTGCCAGATTCGTCCGTGGATTGCCGGATTCGTCCGTTGATAGCCGGGTTCGCCCGTTGATTACCGGGAAACAGCAACCGGAACTACTGCAGAAATAGACCACATTTCTTGAGGAAGACCTGTTTGTGACCTGCACCAATACACCAGAGGAAATCCAGGCCGGGACACAGGGAGAACGAGAAGCTTGCAGCAGCATTATAACAATATCTATGTATTTTGATTCAATTAATTTAAGACAACCTGAAGTTTAATAAAGAAAAGACCTTTAACTAAAGTTTCGTACTTTCTTTAGTAACATCCTGGACATACCGGCGAGCTAAACCTCAGCCTTTGACCCAAAGTACATCACACCCCTTATCGTTAAAAAATTACAAAAAGGAGTACGAATCAGGGTTGGGACCTTACTGCAATTGCAGTAGATCTACTGCAATTGTATCGCAAATAAAATACTGCCACCAAATTGAAATCTACTGCACTTTACGTTCGAAAAATATTTATTATTAAAAAAAAATCCAAGAATATTGTAAAATTGGCGAAACATTTGTATTTTCCATTTATTTTCTTTAAAAAAAAGTTTGACTTAAAAAAAAAAAGGGAAAGTTAGTTCTATCCCAAATGCTTTAAAAATGCTTACTTCTATGTTTGAAAAGAATCAAATCAACGGGTTACAAAAGGACAGGAAATTGGAATAAAAAATGTGTTCTTTACATTGAACAATTTAGTATGGTATTGAATATTGAATACTAAATACCTTGTTTAATTCTATAATCCATAATTAAAAAACGCAAACTATTTGAGATATTTGAAAAACTTGAATATAGTTTTGAATTAGGTGCTAGCAAAGCATTTATAAATGGATCTGACCTCATCAAACATATGGTAATAGTAGTAGAGTAGCACGCTCATCAAACTTACTCTTCAACAAATATCTTGTAAGATGTGCTGCTGTGTGATACCATCCAGATTAAACCACATGTCACCCAAGTTCTTATCCTTCTATTCAGACCAATATAATCGGTAATCATGGCGCATGCAACTGACTGATTTAGATCGTTAGTTACGGATGCCTGAACGGCAGCGATATTTTCGACTTTTTGATTTAACGGTTGTCTCACTGATACAGAAACATCACACAGCGAATATGTAAATACTAATTTTTGAACTTAACTTGTTTTTGGCTGTCTACAACGCCAACGGCAAGAATTATGACGGAAAACAGGTGGGTTATAACTTATAACAATCATTGAAAACTTCTGTCAATCAAAAAATTTATCTGGTTAAAATTCAGCCGGAAATTTTTACCTGACAAAGTTATACCATTGCAATTAATCAAACTTGATACACAAATCATTGGAATGGTTTGTTCCATATTTTGGCAGTTCAACCGGACAATAGAAAAACAAATTCTAATGAAAAATAAGAGCACTATTTTTGCCAAACGCAAATTCTTGGAGTGATTTCCGATCGATTGGTATGTAAATTTCTATTCAATAGAAGAAAAACATTTTTCCGGATCCATTTCTATGAAAGCTATAATTGGCTTCTTAAGGCTCTTAAGGTTGCAGTCACCAACTCCAAATTTTAGAAGAAAATATTTATGATTCGCACACGTTACTCTTTAACAAGTTGTCAAGTCTTTATTGAAAAACCCTTTATAGGTTTTATAAAAAAAAACGTTATTTGGCTCATACGCCTATAAGATCAAGCTAGTCAACCTTTTGATTATAAAAAGGAAGAATTGGCATTCCAAGTTGAGTGTGCTTACACTTTTATCATTTAAATTACTGAAAAAAACTTAAATTTGGAATAGGGGTATTCACGATCCGGTGCAACATAAAGGTGCAAAATTGCGAAATTGTATCTTTTTTTGTAAATCGTGAACACACCTTTTCCTTTACTATTCTATAGCAATACCGGAGTAAAAATGTCAAAAACAAACATTTGTGAAAGAGAATGACAGCTGCCAATTATAAACTAAACCAGACAAATTTTGCACCATTGTATTTTTCTTTTGCAATAGGGTACGGGTGTTGCAAAAGTGCAAAAGTGTAGCAAAATTGTAGTCAAATTATCAAAATCGGAGATTTTTCAACGGTTTCTTAGCTACGGTCATTTTGTCTTTATATAAACCAATAATAATAACTTACTTAGTTGAGTGCATTTGTTTATGTTAGAATTTGAAAAAAATTGGTTTGTTTAGTTACATATTTATGTATGTACCTACATATATTTATTTATTTATTCAGTTATTTATTTGTGTTCGATATGTTAAAAAATGTTGTTAAATTCTTGTACCAATGAACTTTTATATATGTATGTATTTTCACAACCTACTTATATATACAAACAAAAATCTACTGCGAAAAAATGAATTCTACTGCGTTTTTTGTTCAAAACTACTTCATACACTTTCTAAAAAAGTCACATCCCTGGTACGAATACATAAAAACAACAGCTCGCATAAACGGTTTTAACGAACAAATCGTGGATAAACTTGTTTATAAACACTCGCGAATAGTTAATAATTTTAATATGTCAACCTTCTTTTCACAAAAATAAATAACGCAAAATAAAAGGGTTTCGTTGTCTTTTGTACCTCACATAACAAACAAATTAAAAAAAGTGTTTAATGAACAACAATTAGACATTGTTTATAAAAACGACAAAAAAATGGTGAATCTATTGGGATCTACAAGAGACAAAACACCTATTTTGAGCAAGTCTGGTGTTTACGAAATTGAATGTAGTGATTGTAAACAAAATTATTATGGACAAACGAAACGAAGTATCGAAACTCGGTTTAAAGAACATTTGACATATATTCGCCTCAACCAACCACGCAAATCTGCAATCGCATCTCATGTGTTAAATAGTGGACACGAAATCATAAACATCGAAAATCTAACTCTTCTAAAACAAGTTAACGACCATAGAAGATTAGATGCGTATGAATCTATTTTCATCCAAAAAGACCCAAGTGCACTGAACCTAGACAACGGCAATATAGAATCTTGCTTGATTAATATTATATGTAACAACAATATTTAACAACAACATAATTTATTGACCGTTGGTCATAGCTTACAACAACACAAGGCTATGATGCATAGAGAAAAAGGAAACTAGTTTAAGCTTTGATGACGATGCAATGTTTTAGTCGTGATTGCTGAAGATGAAGCGCAACTGCTTCGAAATGCATTCAGGTACGTGTCGCGTTTGTTTTTAATTGTGTTTAATAATTTTGTTTTTGTTAAATGTAATTTGTGAACAAAAGTGCATCGACTCAAGTGAAGTAAGAAAGGTGTTTTAATTGTAATTGTTATTCAACTTTTAATTCAAAAGGTTTTGCGATCCTTCTAAAATAAATAAATAAATAGAGTGGTGCGACAGCTCTTGAAGAGCCAAAGCCTAAGTGGCTTACTCTCATCAACAATTCTCTGAGTGCGTGTGAAGAATTGAGGGGACCTACAATTTAACGCCGATTCCGAACGGCAGAGTTGAGAAGCACTTTTTCATGACAGATTGATACTCTTTGAAGATTTGTAAGGTCTTCGCAAGAGGCAGTGCCCGTGAAAGATGAAATAAAAACTTGGCCTTAGTAGGACTCGAACCAACGACGTTCTGCTTAGCAGCCAACGCACTTACCAACTAACCTACGGGCAGTGCAAGGTTTTTATTCATTCTCATCTCCACCTTATATAGATTTCTTAAAGTGTATATTTATAATATTTTTATTTTTTTTATTAAAGGAACAGCAATTTCCTGCTTTTAACTTTACTAAATTCTTTAATTATTATGATTGTTTCGTAATTCAGCCTAGATGCCATGCCTGGCTCATTGTGTTTCTTAAATAATTTTTTATTAATTTTAACTATAAAAAACTCCTTTCAGCAGAGGCTGTACCTACTTACTTACTGGAATTGTTCACAAAGAGAACAGGGTAACTTTGGGTTAGGGAAACGAAATAAAATAAAAAGGCGTAGAATTTGCTCATAAAACTTCATTATTCGCCTTTTCCAAATCGTGACGATGATAAAACTTCATTATTCGCCTTTTCCAAATCGTGACGATGATAGAAATTGTGCCTTAAATTGAAACAATGAATTTTTGTACCTATTTTCTCGAAAACTGAGAAATTAAATTTTTTTTTCATTCAATCTAACAATTAGATGTTAGTAGCTATTTTAAATGTCCACCATGAAGATGAAAGATTTTAAACTTTTTTTTTGAAACTTTTATGTATGAAGCTTAGTATTATAAACACAGAGATAATAAATAAATAGAGTGGCGCGACAGCTCTTGAAGAGCCAAGGCCTAAGTGGCTTACTCTCATCAACAATTCTCTGAGTGCGTGTGAAGAATTGAGGGGACCTACAATTTAACGCCGATTCCGAACGGCATAGTTGAGAAGCATTTTTTTCATGACAGATTGATACTCTTGGAAGATTTGTCAGGTCTTCGCAAGAGGCAGTGCCCGTGAAAGATGAAATAAAAACTTGGCCTGAGTAGGACTCGAACCATCGACGTTCAGCTTAGCAGCCCAACGCACTTACCAACTAAGCTACGGGCAACTGCACAGAGATGCTCTCTGCAAAAACAATGAAAAACTGAATTATACCACTTATGATACGTTCTAAGGAAAAATGAATTATTAAAACACCGAACAATGTTTCGGTTCATGTTATCTTTTTTCTCTTTTTGAATTGTGAGACAAGAAGTTGTTTATGTAATGCAATTAAAGATGAGTATTTTCACGTTTGGTCCAGGTTATAACAAAAACAGCAACTCTGTTTTCCTTTTTTCATGTTTTTTCTATTTTTCGAGAACAAGAATCAAATTAACAATGAATCTTACCTGATAACTCCTAAATTCAATGGCGCAAAAGTATGGTCCGCTAATGAACAATTTTAGTGTGATACTAGCTTAAAATGACGTTTGAGTTAGACTGAAACGTTATTTTAAGCTAGTATCACTCTAAAATTGTTCACTAGCAGACTATAAGCTTCCGCCAATATTTGTAAATATTTGAGTGCGTTCCTGCCTTCCAACATACCTTAATATAAGACCTAAGTATGTCATGGACCTAATGTTTCGGACCTTCTAATGTTTTCGTGGTGAGTTTCAGAAAAACGTGTTATGACAATTTCAAAATTCAATCTAGCAACCTACTGTAAATTGAAAATGCTGTAATAAATAAAAGAGAACTACATATTGTCAGTTTCGGATCTCCAATAAATAACCAACTCGCTTGACTGTCTTGCACCCGCACCGAATGATCTTACTTCTTGATGTTCTTCTCTTTTGACTTGTATCTGTCAGTTAGAGTGCTGCCATTATACTACTGTTTTTATAACGCGAGATCAAGGGAGTAAAACGTAAGACAGTTTCTCATCTCATTATTAAGTTAATCTTTGGTAGTGGTACTTTGATTTGATTGGTAGGCTTCCTAGCAAAGAAAGTAAACGAATAAAAGAAGGGATTCCCCGCACTGGTCGGCGTGGCAAGGACTTACTCGCGATAGTTACGAGACGTAAGCAAATGTTGATATTTATTTCTTTTTTTATTTTATTCTCACTGATGCAATGCATACAAAATTTTGAGGCGCGAGGCCCCTTGTACCGCGAGGCCGTGGGTGATGGCCCACGTCGCCCACGCCTTACGCCGCCTCTGCCTACGGGCAACTTGCGATCCTTCTTGGCTTCAAAATTTCGAACAAGAAGGTGTGTTTTCAGAAATTTTTGTTGAGTTCTATCACCTTAGAAAAATTTGTTGATATTTTATTGCAACTTCAAAGCGATTTCATATCCTTTCTGTTCCAACAAAATGTTGAAACTCTTGTGATTAAAAAGTAAAAGTATCCTTGAGTGACTTTTTTGGTTGTTTAAAAGTAAACTCTTCTCAAACTCTACCATTTGTTTCGTTCAGGGCCGGCCTTAGCCATCTTGGCGCCCCAGGCGAGTCAAATATTTGGCGCCCTTTTTTTAATTACAAATTATATAACCTCCTTCTCCAGAATTAAAAAGGATGAAACTTGTACCTCACTTAAAAAATTGATGAAAAATTAGAATTTATGCTTTAAAGAATAACTGTGTATAATTCTACTACGCAAATATAAACATTTCAAGTCACTATGTTACACGTTAGCTATTCATATTTACCTGCATTTTTCATTATTTTTTGTTAATATTGATTTCTTTTGAATTTGAAAAAGTCAAACATAAATAGGTACACTTACGCCTAATTTCTTAACAAAGTTCTAGCCCTTAAAACTCGGTTAAGTGAAATTTTAGAGCTCGTTTGAGTTCTAAGTCAAGTTCTAATGTGTTAGAACTTCGAATTAGAATTTATAGCTAGAACTTCTATAAAATTACGCCCAATTTCTTCACCAAGTTCTAAATTCCCTTTAAAACACGACCCAGTGTTTCTCGGGTCTAACGTTAGAACTTAGTTTTTAGAATATTTGGAACTCGACATTTCTTCACTTCTCAAGAACTCGATTAAAATCATCATTGAGCACTTAGTCCCCTATTACACGTTGACTCACGACTCACGACTCACTTTTAAGTTCCCTTATAAATTTGTATTCGGTAAGACAAGCGCTATTACACGTTGACTCGTGCCCCATGCCTCAAATTTGACAATTATTGTTTGTTTTGTTTTGAATGCTCCTTCTTCTGCTCATACGGAGTTACACACTTTTCTGGTTTTTAAACAAATGTTGTTCATCCCAGCAACAAGAAAATCGAATGAAAAAGAACAGCATAAAACGAATATGAGAAAAAAGAGACGTCAAAGTGAGTCATTAAAAATTTGGCCGAGACTCACCGGAAATTTTTTTTGCATCTCATTTTCTCACATTTGCTTTCTTTTTTCGCACTCATGTGAGACGTGAGTCGTGAGGCATCGTGTAATAGCAGACTTAAAACTTGTTGTTTTTAGAACCTAGTTCAAGCATGTTTTTGAAACTTTTGAGTCACCCGGCAGTATTTTTGACAGACATTTCCTTCAATTCGAAAAAAAATACAAATAATTTTTGGCTTTGCCCTTATTTTTGATTTTTTTTGTAATGTGTGTAAGTAGGTGCGGGTAATAAGGCCTAGCTAGGGGAGATTTGAAATAAAACAAAAACTATTTACAAAAATGGACATATTTTATTGTTAGTTAATGTGTAAAATATAATACTATTAACAAATAATAAAATCCATCAAATTCTGCCTCAAACAAAGATAGAATTCAACATTTTCAAAAACCTTGTCAATAGGCTTTATTAAACACTAGTCGGGTAATAAGGCCTATGTTTTTAAAACGCAGAAAAATCAAAATATACTTCGCATAATCAGTAATTCAAATAAGGAAAATATAAATAAACTATTACTGATTAAAGTGACTCTTTCTAACAACCATAAGGGCACTCAAGACTGTATTTATCGTCCGCTGAGAAGTGTCTGATAATCCTTAGTGTTACAGGCAGCCCTACCTCAGCAAACCTCATTAATCTGCTTACCAGATTTTTTTTCCTGGACGTCATTCAAAATTGATTTTCGACCTAGTGTTTTTTTCATCTTCCGGTCTCGTAAATAACTCCTTATAGTTCTTCTAGGAACTTTATACCTCTCAGCAGCTTTATAGGTTCTATAAGCGGTCCTCTTTGCACTGATCGTACAGCACAAATCAAATTAGTCAAAGTTTTGGAGACATGGTAATTTTGGTCAATAAAAAATTAATAAATCAATAACAATACGGTTGTAATTACTTACAAATATGTTAAGAAACTGTTTAAGACACTTCCATTATACTTTAAAACCGAAAAATGTTTATGGAAAATTAGGAGGATAATAAGGCCTACCATCAAATTTGGTAGGCCTTATTAACCCCATGCACTATTTGAAGGAAAAGTTAAATAAATTACTATTGAAACTAAAATACATTTTTGAAACATAACAAATAAACAAAACAATAAATAACGGAAAATGTACGCATACATTTAAAAGCATACATAAGTGTTGTTTTGGAAATATTACTTACGATACAAAAAGATTAATTCTTATTATTTTGGTCGCACAGTTACCTGTCACAATATATTACACAACACTGATACAAAATTTGTGAATGAACACAAAGCTACAAGTCTGACAAATCATATACAGCAGTTAGCTTCATAGCAGGCTGACCGTTAACGCCTACTTCGATTATAACTAGCTTTTTCAAAATGTAGGCCTTATTACCCGACAGGCCTTATTACCCGCACCTACCTATTTTTATTTTTGTGATGCCCGAGGCGTGGTGCTTATGTGCGTAGGCTGTTACGTAGAATGTGTGATTCGAATCCTCCTCGTGCTCATAAACTGCCATTCTAATTTTTACACGTGGTTGGATGTCAAAAGTCTTCTGTCACCAGTTTAAGGACTGCTAAAAACGTTTGCTTTGTTAAACGGAAGCGCCGAAAAAGTCAGTATCGTCCCATGTATTAACAGTGGCACGTATTGGCATTCGATAATTACGTCGTTCTTCCAGGATAACCTTTGCATCGTACTCAAAGTCCACGTCCAAAAATAGGAAATGATCGAAAATTTGATCCATCTTTGTATATCTTCCCCCACCTACACGGTTAAAAATTTTGTCATGATTTTTAATACAGCACTTTTATTACAGCAATATACAATACATTTAATATTATTTTTTAATATTTGAGAAATATTAAGCAAACTTTGTAATCAATTTGTATTAAAATCTAATGATTTTGTATTAAAGTTCCGATATCTAATTCAAAAAATATTAAAATCCAATCTTAACAGTGAAATTATAATCAATATATATTAAAAAGTAATTCTTTAAATGTTAATTTAAAATTTAATCTTGATACGAAGTAAAAATAAATATTGAATCAATTTGATTCTAATTCTGATTGCCTTATATTTCAATACATCTTAGATTTAGCTTCTATTTACTAATTTTTCGTTCTACAATGAATAATAATAATATTGCATTAAAAAGTATACCCGAACTATTAGAAAGTAAGTTGGTTGCATTGGTTTTTAATATACGTGTATTGGATTTCAGTACATGTGTATTGAATTTCAAGTTAATTTTATTAAAAACCAAAAATCTGACGCCGATGCACGATCATAAAAGTAACTGTTTCTATATATTGAATTTTCTTTCGGTTTTCGATTGCCGTTCGCGTTGCATGCTGTTAGTCTTTGTTGGGAACTTAAAAAGTATACATAAATTATAATAAGAATGTGCCTTCAATGATGGTAAGTTTGCAATATTCAATTAAATGTTTTTAAATGATTAAAAACACTAAAATATTTTCAGATTCTTTTTAATTTTCGTTCAGGTAGCCGGCGAAGGAAAATAGTCTTTTGGACATTTTGTAACTACATGTAAAGGACGTTTACAAGGAAACGTGCGGCCATGACCGGAAAGTAGAAGGTACTCTTATATTCAATGTTCAATCTTTCTCATTACTCAAAAATCATTTTTTCATTTTAAAGGTTGGAATTCTGAGGTGGAATCGTTAAATTACAAAGTCCCAAGTCCAAGGAAAAGCAGAGAATTAATTTATATAATTATATTACTAAAAATACCTTTTGCAATAACACTCAATTATTAAAATTGAATTCTCCTTGGTATTATTTTTTAATGTTTGTTATATTAATAATTAATACATTTTACATTATTTTAGAATACTTTTTGTAATATTTTTCAATAAAATCGTATTAAAATCCATTAATACTATTTATTTATTTTCAATACATTTGCAATAAAAGTGTAATACGTATGTGTTTAAATTAATGCAAGTTTTTATTAGAAATTAGTATTTCCTTTCTGAATTTAAATATAAATAGGATTAAAACCTACTTTACCATTGTTAGAATGCAATATATTTTTTATTAAATTTTTATATTTTCTATTGTATTCTGAATAGAAAATGTATTGGAATTTAATACAACTGAATTATTTTTTATTCTTCAAATGTTTTTGATTTTAATAAATTTAGTATTAACTTAAAAATTTCAATATTTGTCATATATTAAATTTCAATAAATTCCTGGTGTGGACCTATATACAACCCGAAAAATATTAAAAAGTACTCCAAAATTTTTAACCGTGTATTATTCTCTTATAATTTAAACGTTGAATAAATGAAATTATAAATAAACCGACTTTTAAGGCACTAGACCCCTGAATGCGAGGGTCTAATTTTTCTAAATCGAAGTTTTAACGCGTCTGAACTTTGAGAAGAATTGGCTTAGAAATCAAATGAGCTCTAAGATTATACTAAACCTAGTCTTAAGGGCTAGAACTTGCAACGGTATTTAAGCTGTTCCCATTTAACTCTTGCAATCGTATGCAAATACACCATTATACCGTGATTCACAGGATCTCAAAGATTTTGGTCTATTTTGAGCAGGTTGTCCTGGTGGTGACCTGCCGGCAGGCACGCTAGCATGGCCAAAAGGGCTTGTTCATTGGAGGGGTGGAATTTTGATGCTCCCCTTGGACTATACCGTGCGAAAATCACCATACCACAAAATAATCTTCTAGATGTCGTTCCATAACTTCAAGTTTACCTCAAGTTACGGCACATTAGCATTAACAAAATGACATTTGGAAACAGAAGAGATAAAACTCATGAAAATTTTTAGATTTTTTTTTTATCTATGTATAGTTTGGCAACTTCACAACTTGTTGATTTGCTTACTGCCTATGTTGAAGTTATGCTGGCTGGCGCGGCGCCCCTAAATCACGGCGCCCCAGGCGACCGCCTGGGTCGCCATACCCTAAAGCCGGCACTGGTTTCGTTCTTAATTCCTTCATTAAATCCGAATTGGTGCAAACCTCTTCAAAAAACAAAAAGACAAAATACAAAAAAATTCTAACTAAAGTAATGCTAAAGTTTTTTTTGTTCTTTTCACTGGATTCAAATTCCCAACTTGAACAGAAGACAAAAAAATAAAACACCTAAATCTCTCTCGCTGAACCTTTCATTTGGTTCATTCAACGCGAAACCAAATACTCCGATGTCCTAGAGACCAACCGTATGTTTTGAAAAACTCCACTTCCACTCACCTTTCAAAAAAAAGTAAGAAAAATAAAAACCTGGGAAGAGCCTCTCTCGGAAAACACACAGACGCGCGTAGCGTATATCAAACTATTTGAGGCTGTTCTAACCTCACCTTAGGCATCACCTGCAATTTTTTTGCAATTTTTTTTTGTATATCCCGACCTTACGGCATCGCTGCATGTTTCTATTTTATCCTTTGTATCCTGCCAACACCATGCGAATTTGTGTGTAAATATGAGTAAATGGTTACTCTGCCTTTAGGTGCACCTGAAACGAAACTGAATCTAGGTTATGCAGAAACAGGAACAAAAACTTAACAAAAAAAACATATCTATCTAACAGTTTTTTGTTCGGACATCATCGGACGTAAGCATTTGGTGAGTGAGGAAATAGGTGAGGATGAGGATGGGGATGGATACAGGTGAGGACATCCCGAGCCGAGTGGAAAAATGCAATTTAATTACAAGGAAACAATTCGATAGCGCGATCCATGTATGAATGACTATTTTTTTTTTGGGTTCATCAGAAGGGCTTCTCTGTAAAGTGCGAACAAATGGAATATTCGTTCTGCTGGGTTTTTATTCACTTGAAGTAGTTCGTTGAAAAATAATGATAAAAAGCAGACGGACATAAAATCTTAACTGGAAAATGTTTTCGCTTTGGGTTTTGTTCGTTCAACATTTCATATTTAAAAACAGTTTTTGTGCGGAGGGCGTAGCAAAAATTTTATATGGGCAGCTTGGTGGTCTTATGACAACCAAAGTGGCAAGCAATATTCGGAAGAAAAAAAAAGCTTTGACCGTTTTTGTGGAGAAAGTACCTTTACAAAAATAAAAATATGAGTGCGACCCATGGAGTCCACACGACTAACTTCCCAAAGTAGAAAAACATTAGTTGTTTTGCAAAATATTCAGCCGATGCGTCCCGTTGTAGTTGTACACGCACGTTGGTTCAAAGTCAAATTCCATAAAACTGAGGATTTTATGAAAAACATTAAGTTTATTGAATAACAGTGGCGCCATCTGTCAAAAGTTGATCGTACCAACTAGTGGACTCATTCATAACTAGTTTGCACAGTAAAATACAGCCAATATTGCTCCTGAATATTGTAGTTTTCTATTAGTGAAGCAATTTTTCTAATCGGATTACTATTTCCGAAAATTAATATTTATACGGCAAAGCAGCGTTGTGTGGGTCAGCTAGTAATCAAATGATACTCCTGAATACGTGCATACGCACATACGAACACGCATACACACACACAGACATCATCATAAAAACGCTTGACTCGGATTCTAGTGACCTTGAAACATGGAGATATGCAAAAATTGGAGATTCAAAAAATCGGCCCCATTACAATAACTTCCTCTGGGAAAATAAAAATGTGTGATTGTAACTAGGTTTTATCTCAAAACTTGCTCGGTCAAACGCTGATAATCACACTTGGCAACTCTTATTTGCTAATATTGTATAACAGAGTTCGTTTTATCCCTACGCAGTCTGCATATCAGCTTATCGGGTGATTCAATTAATTCTGAAGGAGTTCTATGGCCGCCGAAACAGTTCTTGACGTGTCCTTTGCTTTCTTCTACACTAATTTTACTACAACAAACCCCATTGATCTTGGCCATAGAGTCAATCTTTCATAAAAGGAAGGAAGAGTCCTACAGATTCATGTTGTGCAAGTATGGCCTTGTTGTTAAAAGCCACATACAAATAAACATGACAAATAAACCTCTTCAGACTGTTAACAATTCTGAAACATCAACAGAAGGATGCTCAAGCTATCAAGAAAATTCAAGGAACCCGAACAACGAACAGAAAAAGGAGTGTAACATTTATTATAGCTGGAAATCAAGCTTCTTAACTTCATGGAAAATCGAGCGTAGGTAAGTCATTGAATGTAAGCTGGTAAATGATCGTCAGGTGAGTACTTTTGGAATCCAAAGAAAACTCATCCTATGCAGAACTCAATACTCAATAACATTCTGAAAAATCCCCACGGTTGCTTTTGATATCGAAAATTGTTTGAGACAACGCGACGCGCATGCGCTTTGTTGCAGCTTCAATTATTCTTGATAACATTGTGCAAAATTTCCCCATCAGCACCTGACGCACAATCACGCCGACAGCATTAATTTATTATGAAGAAAAAAAGACTGTTGGGTGATAGTTCTGCATTTAAGAGCTTTGACAACATCATCGAATAGATTCTTTAAACAACAACAATACCCCTGGCTTGGACAAAATATCACTATTGGGTAGCAAAATCCTCTATCCAATAACTTCAGTGTCACTTTACCAGACACATTGATAATATAGAAACGTGAATTTTGAAAAACTTGAAAATCCATACACATTTTGCTCTTTACATTTCAACATTCCGATATTTCGCCACCTATTGGGCGATAGCGGCACTAAAGACTGAAATGTGTAGGGATTTTCTTAAGCTTTCATATAAAACCTCAGTTTTCCTTGCAGGTTTTACATTGGCTGTGAAATCCCACCTTTGTTAAAATGACAACATTGAACTTTTTCGCCACCGATCGGAGTGCCATCTATTGGACAATAGCGGAACTAATAACTTGAACGTATCTGTTGCAAAATTGTATAGTTTCCCTATGGTGCGAAATCGATCGTAGCGCCATCTTTTGGAAAGGAGCGAAAATGATTTAATTTCTTATCAAATTGCGATCGGTGGTGAAAAAACGCATTTTTAAAATTTCCATAATGTTGAATTTTGTACTTGTGGTTTACCACGCTGTTTAGCAGAATTGCTAAAATAAAATACATTTTTTTACCCTGTACATTGGGAACTAGACATTTTAGTTGTTGGGATTTTCATAAGCGTTCATATGGCATTTCATCCTCCTTCAGGGCCATTCCGCCACCGATTGCAGCGCAGCGATGTTTAGAAGTGGAACTTGTGACTACTTAGTCAAAACAGTTAAGATCCAAAAAATGTAGTGCGAATTGAGAACAGAACTCCAATCCGTAGATATAGATATAGAGTCAAGGAATCTAACCCTGAACGACGCGAACGTGGAGTTAAGAGGGAAAGACTGATGAAGCACACAGTTTATTATTGGTGGTAGAGGACATCAAACAACTTTTCGCGTAAAACTGTAGATACCTAGATTGCATAATACAAAGCTGACTTGATACTCTTGCTATATGAACCCCGAATTTTTCATATGGTTTCATATCAGAAACGAGCTTAATAGTGTCATGTACCTACCTACCGCCTTGAACCTTAACTGACCTAAGGACCTTCAAGGTTTTACAGAAGTTATGGGTTAAATACTGTTAGTTTGCGAGGAAGGCAAAAGGAGAAAACAATTTGAAGAAGAAGCATACTAGCTACACCACACCGAGGTGTTAATGGAGCCTGCATTTTGTTCATGAGAACAACGACATTTCAGCCAAGAAAATAATCGCCTCTCAGCTCCAATGTTAAGACCGCAAGCAGGATCCGAGTTCCTCAAAAAGACCAACAAAGGGTATTTGGTTTCAATTACCGACGACGCACGCGACGGTTGGAGGATGATTGGGGGCCTAAGGTTTTATCCTTCACTTAAGTGGTGTAAGACTCTCATAACAAGTCTACTACTGAAATTAAAAACAGAGTTACTCCGCAAACTGCGAATTAAAAAAGGTGCGAATTAATGACTGTAAGGAGGGCCCAACACTCCAATATGAACTCGGAGTCCTTTACGCCAGCCATTAAACTAACCACCACGCACAATTTCTGGCTACATGACTAATATGTACTTTACTCCTGCTAGTTGCCCATTCAGCCATTTGTTGGTGTCGAAAATTTATAGTCCATTACAGTTGCTGGTCTATTATAGTGCGAAGTATCCACAAATGCGTACTGACCACTCCATATAGTGTATTCAAAAAAGGATTTGGCTGTATCCTAGAACTCTTCACACTACACAATTTTCACTCTTACCAGCGCGCAAAGTTATGGTTTTTCGTGTGATTCATTCACAAGAATAAATTTTGTCCTCAGCAGCAGCGCTCGAAATCACGAATGGAGTGAGAATCGTGTTCGAAGGACATGAATTTTGAGCTGTTGACCAAAAGGTTTAAAACGATGATGATTTTAACTAGCTAGTTATATATTTTTTTGTTGATTGTTATTCTCAAAGGTCACGTCACGATAACGGCACTGTGTCTTACATAATAATTTTTATTGACAAATGAATCATCAGAGGCGAGCTGAAGATTGAAAATAATGGCATTGTTCAAAATGTAGGCCAATGCCTTTTTGTGTGTGATGTTGTTGAAGATGGCTAGAGTTTGATTGAATTTTGATGGGTTTTCTATTCATCGAATCGAGGCCAATTAATTAAATAAACACACGAAAAATAATTTCCTAATGGAATTAAAAAGAGGAAACTTTGTTGCTTTAAGAAGAGCTCATGGACGCTATTTTTGGTTACAGGAAGTTGAATTTAAGACGATGGGGAAGACTCAGTGGGAGATTGGCTGGGAATATTATCTTTAAGACATATTAAAGAGTTCTAAATTTTGTGAACAAGTAAATTCAATTTGGTTTGCTGGTTAGCTTGTAGTGTTTGCAACAATTCTTTAAGGAGTGCAAATCACTTTTGCACACAACTTGTCTAACTGCAACAAATGGCAATTGATGACTTGATCATTTTTCGTTTAGGTACCCAATTTCAGCATTGACAAGCAAATACTACAAGTGAATCTTGAAGAGATGAACAGAGGATTTAGTATAGTAAGCACCATCTTCTATGGGAGACATGCTGCTTAAAAAAGAAAACCATTTTTCTATCGAATGTTTAAAAGAGAAGTCGCTTTCCATAACCTTAACGACCTCTGAAAGACATAAAGTCATCACTCAAACCATCCCACACCAAAAGGCACACAAAATCTCTGATCCTCACCTTCCATTTTAATTTTCTATTAAGCCAAAAACAGTCTTAAACACCTTTTGTATAGGTACTTCTATCTTGAAACCTCTGCACCATCAAAGTACCAGCGAAGAGAAATCACAAAAGCTCCAACATGCCTCTCACAGCCCCTCAGGGTTATGTTAACTTCTGTTGAATATAATCCACTTAAAAACGTTCAACTTTGAATATCAATTAGTTGAATACCCTCAGCCAAACCATCACCAAAGACCGTCAACCCCCTAACGACTCCCCATACCTTCCGCTCATCACATTATTAGGTATCAAAAGTTTTGTTCGTGTTGGTTTTTTTCCCTGTTCATGATTCGCTGCTGCTGGCGCTTCTGTTTGTTCTCGAAGAACAGCTTAAGGACTTTTCAAACATAAAATTGACTTAGACGAACTTGTCTAGACACATTGTTTAGAAATTCCCCCAAAGGACAATGCGCTCAATCAACTCCAACTGCTGCTGTGTTGCTAAATTAAAAGAAAAGGAAAACTACACAACACCAATCAACGTGCAGTGCATATCAGCAATCATATTCATCATCCTCGTCGACTTAATCATTGTCAACCATGAACTTCTGCCGTTTTCCAATTTTCGAGCTTATGTAGGTGTAGGTACATAAATCTCTTACCATTGAACAAAAGACGCACAACCAGCTTAGTCCTAAGGCAAATAATGTTATGTGCGTGAATGTTCCCATAGTTTGAAGGGGGCTAAATTTAGTCCTTAAGCAGAACTTATGTCAGCGGCGCACAGAAAAAAACATGCCAGGCGTGTCGAGATGATTGAAAAATATTGGATTAGAAATGAGTGCAACTCCCCGGAGGAATACATTCTCATAAACCCTTACCGACCTCAATATCAAGTCAAAGGAGACCAGCTAACGAAAACGAGCCAAATTAATATTTTGCAAGAAAAACACACAAGCGAAAAAAAAGAAAACACAATTCAATAAGGAACTTACGTTTCGAGCTTTCGGTTTTGATATCCACACAATGGAACTCCCGGCGAACTAAAAAAAAAGAACATACGGAACAGTGCGAGGACTCTTTTCCTTCTGGGGCTTTTCTTTTTCTTTCTTCTTGCATTACGAACACTCGGAGTATATGGCCTTCCATCGACATGATTTTACTAACCAATACGCTCCCCTCCTCTCTATCCCGTAAAAAAAAAAAAATATAAAAGAGCCAAGAACCACAGTGCGAGCCACCCTCTTAGGTCGTTAATTTAATCAACTCAAGACATTTATTACCAGCTATTAAACCACCCACTACATTTTCGGACCGACCGACAAACACACCGAAAACGACCAAAAGTGGTCCTGAAGGATGGCTGGGTCCTGGTCGCGTTGTTTCGGTCTGTGTCCCTCGCTTTCGTATGTATTCCATTGTTCTCAGTCTGCACTCCGGCTGGTTTTCCATATGCGGGAAGGGAGGGTATATTTAAGGATGCATGAGACCGAGAAAAATCGCCAGCAATGAAAATATCTCGTCCACTAATTCATTACGAGCAAAAGTTTATCACACTCCGGAATACATTAGTTGTTGTAGTACCTAGTTGCTTTTGTTGGGCTTCATTTTCGACAGAGGAACACGCTTCTACGTTGTCCCTGTGTACACATATTGGCCATTGTCATCGTTCTGTTTGTAAGTCGTCCGTCGTCAGTCGTCTGGCTTAGGAGGATAATACAAAAAGGTATTTGCGGTCGAATACAGAAGGCGGACCCTAGAAGTTCTTCTCAGGAAGCCTTGATATTGGTCTTGTGCCGAAGATGATTATTTTTTTGTACTAAACTTAAAAGAATATGACGTTTCTAGAGGAAAGTAAGCCTAATTTGGGAGAGCAGGAGGTTCAATAAAATAAGTCTTTGGTTTCTGTTTTCGAACGAAATTAGACTGTAAGGTCGGCTGCAGTGATTAATGAGATCATTTATATAAACAGAAACAGACTGTTGGGTTTGAGAGAGCAGGAAGTTGTAGCTGACTGTTTTGTGGTGGAAATTTGACAAGGCTTGCTTTGTGGTCTGGAGGAAGCTGGGATTTTTTGACTCATGTGCACTTGAAATTGGTCTTCAAATTGGGAACCCAAATTTTTTAATTGATGAAAGTTCATTAAACTAAATTTACTGTAGTTTTATTTTCAAAATTAAAATGTATGATTTGATTTGGGAGGGGTGGTTTTCTACACACGTTTGTTCTATTTCCCGCCAAATGTGTGACATCAGCTGGTATCCTGTACTAACCAGAGCTTGTCCAATTCTATTTCTTCGTTTTCGATCAGTTAAAATAGCTTAAACCCCGAGCCGAATCTTGAAGAGACCACATTCAGTGCTGAGGATATACTTTTCCAGGCTGTATAACAGCGATGATGAGCAAAATCCGCTAGTTTTGCAGATCCATTCAATTAAGGTAAACCAGACCACCAATTCAATATACCCGACATTGACGAAGTGAAGATATCGATATCTAAACTTAAGTCGAACAATGCCGCTTAAGCAGACGGTCTATTCGCTGAACTGTACAAAGCATCCGGAGATAATTTGCCAAGGAGTATGCATCAGCTCATCTGCAAAATTTGGTCGGAGGAAAGCATGCCCGACGAATAGGACCTCTTTAAACCCAGACAACGACATCAACGCTGAAATTAAACGAAGAATTACTCTTGCTTATCACTGCTTCTTTGGACTTAGAAGCTAATCGAGTAGTCCTCTCGAGTAACTAAAGTCTCACTGTACAAAACCATTACCATCCTGGTCCTCATGTTAGGAACTTGACAGCATCGGATGAAAATGCTGTGGGCTGCTTCGACAGAAAAATTCTTCGAGTGATTTTTGGTCCAGCCTGCATAAAGCATAAATGAAGAATCGCACGAAGATTCAATCAAGAACTGTACGGGCTGTTTAGCGACACTGACGACTGACCTAGCCAGAAAAGTTAAGGTCCAACGACTTAGATGGTTGGATCGAATGGAAAACAATGCTCCGGCCCGTAGAGTCTTTGAATCCAACCTGCAATGAGGTCACAGAATAGGAAGACTGGGATTCAGGTGGAAGAAACTTTGGCATTTGAAACTGGAGACAGCTAGCTAGGGACCGAACTGGCTGGACACGCTTGTTTGAGAAGGCGCTGTTCTGACCTGGTCTGTAGCTCCACCGTAAGTGTGTACCTAAGTAAGTAAGACAAGGTACACTTTCAAGCCTTGTGATGTTTGACATTGGCCTATGTGTTTGTCCAATCTCAATGGAAAATTGTCAAATGTTTTGGAAGTCAAATCCAATAATTTCGTTTGTCAACGTAACCGCCGCCGGGGTGCAAATGTGCCTCACAAGGAAGATGATTATTCACCGAAAGCATTTGTTCAATTCATGTGTTTGTGCCATTTTCAGCAGTTGAAATCGGCGGCTATAGAGTGCATAGCTAAACCGGTTAAGAGTTTTTTGGACTTGATGGTTTGTGATGCTTGTAGGACGAGATTGTAATCCTAAAGTGGTAGATACGGAAAACCAATTTACGTGAACACCTGGCTTCAAGGTTAATCTTGAAGCATCTGCCCCAATTAGCCAAAAAATTTACCTTCCGTCAATTTCCATGTAACACAAGTACCAGTTTACTTCACCGTAAATGAAAGCCATACTGGTAGATGTGTTTCTATCTATATAGCTGAGCCGAGCAGGCACCGTTCTACAAGGCACTTCCAGAGGTCATCAAATTGGGTTGTAAGACGGCCATTAGTATTTCAAAGAAAATATAAAATTTTCGAAATTAAACGAGATAATTAAACGAGTTAGCGAGAACGAATCTCTCATCAACCGCAGCCACTCTGAAACTCCCACAAGGGGGCCTACCGCAACTGTAGTTGACATTCAACGGTCATAAAGACTCAATGAATGGGGCGTTCAACTACCCCAGAGCACCAATTTTTTCAGAAGACTTGGTAGTCTCTTTTGTTTTATTGTACTCTTTGAATGTATGAAATTATCATACATTCTTTACGAATGTGTGAAATTATCACACATTCGTACAAAACAAAAGGATATTTTCCAGCTTCGTAGAGTTTACGGCTCAACAGGAACACACTGGAACCCTAAAGTGGTAGAGTGGTTATTTCTTTGGGAAGCTTCAGAATGCCTTTGTGATCGGTGATCAGATTTGTATTACAGTAGGTGCAGTTTTTTATTCTGCGCCCTGTTTCGGAATTGGTAGAACTTTCGGGCCTGTTGTGCTGCTCGCTCACTTCTTCTATCTATTTCACAGACACTGTTTTACCCCAGGCCCTCTTTTACCTTTTTTAATTCATCATCAAACAAGTCACTCTGATCTCTGCAATTTCAGCCTAAAATGTTTTTGACAATACTTACGAAATTATTTTTGATGCATGTCGACTTCTCTTCAAGGCCCGGTACTCTCATTTCATCGAGCTCTTCGAAATAATTCCAAGCGCATGGCTGTGAGTGGTGCTGGTGTTTTCATTAGGAAGGGTAGCCGTGGTGATTTGAGTCTGAGAAGCGGATTCATGTGTCGGCTGTTAGCAATCCGCCCACGGAACACCATCTTAACTTTCCAGACTCATACAACCAGGTGCTCGCAGTGATCATCTTGCCATTTCATTAATGCAAGTAAAGGGATCCCTTAGGATCATTTTCATTTGCTCCTTATTTATTAGCTTATTTTGGAGTCGTTAACCAAAATTTGAAACTCATATGAACCAGCCTTGGATTCAAGTTTAATTAGACATGACACACGTTTGTTTCTCCTCCTTTCCCTCTCCCCAAAACAAATCCTCATATCTGAATCAGCGACTCAAAATACTTCCAATTGAATGCAATATCCTTTAAAATCCCTCTTTGACATGATATTAAATTGCGAAAAAACAAGCTCTTTCCCATGTGTATAGGATTTCTAATTACAAAAGTGTCCTTTCAAGGTCCCTACACACGCTCGAAGGTATTTTTTAATAAAACATGAAGACATTTTGAAATGTGAAGTTTGAATAAAAAACAAAGCCTGTTTTCTATGACCTTTATTTTTTAAATCAACAGACAGACACACACACAAACGAAAACACAAACGAGAAGTCAATTCCTAATCCATTGCCACAAAATTCAATTTATCTCGAATGACATTAAGATAGACGCGAAAATAAATTACACATATCCTTGGCATTCTTATATCCTTTTCTACTAAAAGCTCACGCATCCATCGCCAGCCATTCATTCATTCACTCAAATTCAATCGTTTTTCCATAAAAAAAAATACAAAAACACACCCAAGACGCCCACACTTACAGCCGCTCCCCGTCTAAGCATCAAAATGATGGCAAACTTGGGAACTTTTTTTTTTTAAATAAAGAAGTGAAAAATAACGCGACGGAATCTTAGGAAAACGAGATGCCAATGTATTCCATAGATAGATAGATTTTTAAGCCAACCAAGAAAGGATAAATAAATTTATTGAAAGGAATCCTGCTTTTAAAGAAGAGGGGGGAAGATTTAAAGGCCCGCGAGATGTGTTGCCTGCTTTTATTGTATCACGTTTCAGACATTGTGCCAAGCGACAGGATCAACGAGGCAACAGAGTTTCCCTCAAACCATATAAACGTCCTTCCTATATGGACGACCCTTCCAAGTCGTCCTTAATACTCGATAAAGCGTTTTATTCCGCGTTCTGTGTCATATTCTTATTCCTTTTTTATTATGATTATGTTTCCATGTTCAAAGGCTTGTTCCATATCCTTGCAAAAATGAATACAGAGTCACAAAGCCAGTCGGGGTGGAAAAAAAACAAAGAGTGTCCCTGTGTCCTCTAAAAATAGTTCACCCTTTTTTTGTATCCATTCATCGTCCTCGTTGTTGGAGCAATATTGAACTAGATTAGAGATTACTACGCGGTGTTCTCATCGAGTACTGATGCTGCGTGCCACAAAATAATCCTTTCAATTGTGTCGTCCTAGTCGTCGATGCCGTCCTAGTCGTGTCGTTGTCGTCCTTTTGAGGTAACATGAGACTCCGGTTAGTCGTTTATTTCATTTTCGTTTTCATTCGAATTTGCGGTCGTGTCTTCATCCTACTGACATTCAGTTAGAAAGAATCTAAACTCAATTCAACCGAACTCTCTCTTATCCTTATAAATATCCTTTATATTTTTGCTATTGTCAGTAAATGACGCCGAACGTGTAGTATCGCGTTCGAATCGATTGAATGAAAAGAAAAGCTGGCGATTTATTGGCAAAAGACGAACGAACAATGCTTAAAATGAAAAATTGGACACAGAAAGGATATAAATTTATACACACACACAACAGAGAGAGGATGACGACAAAAAAAATATATAATAATAACAAGATCATCTTCAAGGACCAATTTTCTATAGCTTAAGGGTTTTATTTTATATTTTCTTTCCTTTCTATTTTATTCAGTTGTCGTTTGAGTTGTTTTTTTTTTTTTTTAAGGATGCGAGTAGTTTGGAATAAGAAGACTCACCTTCATGTTGGGTTGAAGGAAGGGATATTATCAAAAAGGAAGCCGGGGAACAAGGGCAAAAAAGATGTGAGATAGGCGCCAGTTTATCATAGAAAATATTTTTTCTTAAGTTGAGGACAACTACTACAAAAATTATCACTATCCCTTCAGCAGCAGCCTATTTCCTCTTCTTCATGTTTTATCGAAGAAAAGGAGAAGGAGCAGATTGAATTGAATAAACCTTAATACACTGGTTAGTCCTTAGTTTATATTTTTCGTTTTGTTGGTTCCTTTCTGGGTGAGTTAAAATATTTAGTTTATCAGGATATGACATGTTATTTTCTCCTTTTTCTCATTTTGTTGGGATGTTTTCTTGACACTTTATAAATTTTAAATGATAATTTTGACGAGAAAAAGGTTTTTTGAAAAAAAATGTTATTAAAACCCACAAAAGAGAAGGGGTCGTGCTTTCTCAAGCTTGATAATGTGGTTCTTTTTAATGTACCTAACATGACATATGAAGATTGCTTGTTTTGTAATAGGATATGCTGTCCTTAAAGGCCGAATCACAAAGGCGCTTCAGCTTCGGCTTCGCCTGACGTTTACGAGTTCAGCTATAGGAATTCAATGCTTGCTATCACAATGACGCTTCGACCTCACGTTTCGTACGTAACGTGACTCCAAACGGAAGCTCTAGTTCAGATATGCTGAACTTTTGCTTTGTCTGACAGCTCAACAGCTGTTTGTTCATTTGTTTTTTGGAGCAGCGTTACCACTCGAAAAAAGAAAGAAATCGAATTAGATTTGGGAATAAAGCGAAGTAAATTGAGAAAAAGTGAATAGATTTGAAAATAGCGTATTTTATATTGTCAATGGATTCATTGACGCAAAGAGGGACATACAGTTATTATCAAAAGTTTATATAGACAGATCTACAATTAGGGCCGTGTGCGAATTGTGTTAATATGTGCATAAAAACTTGACGTTCAATTTAATTTTGACACTACATGGTCGATAAAATGTGTTAAAATTTAACTAGCAGACTAAAATATGAGACTAGTGGTTAAATTTAACCAACATTTTAACGCAAGTCGCACACGGCCTAAAATATTAAACACTTCAATACAATCACGTAACTCATACTTTGCGTATATGTATTGGTTGATATTTCGTGTTTCTAAAGTGTGTCCGCTTATTGTTCGTGTATAAGGATAGAAACTGCAGATGCAGATGCAGATGTCGATTATCTATTTTCCTGATGAAAATAAGAGAACTGTAGGCATAAAATTACTCAATGAGTTAATCGAAGCAGATTTTGGAAATATCATGTAAAATCGATGTAAGTTTTTTCTAAGTGAAGTAGTTTTCAAAAAATTCTTGATGGTGCGAAGTGGGAATAGATTTTCAAAGTTTTTCAAAAATCGAGGTAGACTACTTCGAAAGGAGTAAAGTGGCAAATCTGTTTGATGATGACGGAGGGAGAACTGTCATTCAAAGCAAACGTGAAGCGGGTGCATCGTAACGCAGACGAAGCCGAAGCTGAAGCGTGTTTGTGGTTTAGCCTTAAGACTTTTGAGGTTTACGCTCGGGTGCCAGTTGACAATATAAGCACCCAGAAACAGCTTGAGGTATTTTGGAGTAAGCTTCAAATTATTGTTTGGACCTCTTTCATGGTTGGTTAAGTTTAGATTACCTTATGTAATATAGTCTCTTCTAGGGTCACTTTAAAAAGAGATCTTCTAAGAACAACAAATAGGTATTTTACTGGATTACTTGTGTTGTAATTAAAAGACAATATTTATATAATGTGATGTTCAAGTTTAATTCAGATTTTAAAGATTAATAAAAACAAGGTTAAAGTATAATTTATAAGTTAAGCCGGAAGTTAAGTGTGCGAATGTTTTTAGAGTTTGACAGTGAATGACACAAGATGAAATTTGATCAAAAGGAAAATAATTTACAATGATACCAATTTAGAATTATTTCGTAAGGGTACGTTTTCATCATTCCCTCGGACCTTATTTATCTTTCCATTTGGAACAAAATACGCTGTCTTCTTTGTCTTTCTGTACGTCTGGGATTCACTGATGTTGTCGATTGTGGTCTCTGTGACGTTGGTGCTCCTTGATGGTTTGTAGACATAGATGGTATTGTGTCTCGATTTGTTGATTGGGTTCGGTGAGAGTCGAAAGACTTTGTCATTTCTGCGTCTGTACTTGGAGAACAGTTGAGCGGTTTAGTTTGTAGTGTATCCAATTCAATGTCAAAATCTTCACTGTGCAATTCGCTTAACTTTCCTTATGCTGTCGAGATCGAAGCTGGTTTTGATGTCGTTTGATGTTGCCTGTATTTGTGTGTATGATGTAGGTGACGCGTCCTAAAACCTCGTTGACCACTCCAGAAATCCAACGTTTCCCTTTGGTGAAAGTCCTCGCGTATACTCGTTGTCCTATTTTGAATTTTGAAGCGTGATGCTGAGTTTGTTGAACATCTGGAAATAGAGCCGAAACTATAGTTCTAGGTTGTCGTCCATGCAACAATTCTGAAGGTGACTTTTTTGTCGACGCTTGCGGTGTCGCTCGAAAAGGAGTAATTAAATATTTATACAACGCCTTTTCTCTGTTATTTTCGTCGTGCATAATTTTCTTGAACGCCTCCTTAAACGTCCGCACTGCTCGCTCTGCTAGGCCGTTTGACGCGGGATGAAATGGGCCAGATTTGATATGTTCGATAGCGTTAAGTTTACAGAATGTATTGAACTCCGATGACGAAAATTGTGGGCCATTGTCGCTGACGATCGTTTTTGGGAGACCCTCGATTGCAAAAATTTGTTGCAAGGCATAGATAGTTGATGTTGACGTTGTTGACGAGAGTTCTAATACAAACGGGAAACTGGATAATGAATCTACGATTAGTAACCACATACGAGAAAAGAAAGGGCCTGCAAAATCAATGTGGATTCTTTCCCACGGTTGAGTTGCTTCGGGCCATGATGAGTATTCCTTTTTATGTTGACTAGCATTTAAGTTACAGGCGGAACAAGATTCGGTAGTGATTTTGGTTGATGAAACCAAACGTACCTACGAGCAAGTTGTTGCATGCGCGTTTGTTCCCAATGTTCCTCGTGCAGCATTTTCAAAACTTCTTCCTCGAGCGTCTTAGGTATAACCACGCGGGTATGCTCAGTCTGAAGGAGCAAAACTCCACCTTGAAGTGAGAGGGACATTTTTCTATTAAAAAATGGCATTAAATTTACCTCGAATTTTGATAAGTTCTGTGGCCATCCATTGACAACGTAATGACATACGCGATTGAGGAGTTTATCTTTTTCAGTGTGTGCTGCGGTGACTTCTGAGCTGATGGGACAATTTGCGATGACAGACTCATAAATTTGTTGAACAGAGAGCGAGGCTATTTCTTTTTCTTTTTTATCGAATTCGATATCATCTCCAATTGGCAAACGAGAAAGAGCGTCCGCATTTGCATGCTGTTTGGTATTGCGGTAAATTATCGAATATGAGTACGCCTGAAGGGTAATTGCCCAACGTTGCAGTCTGTGGAGTGTCATCACAGGTAATTTTTTTGATGGGTGAAAGAGTGTAATGAGGGCTTGGTGATCGGTGAGGAGTTGAAATTTTCTACCGTAGAGGTACTGATGATATCGTGTGACACCGAATATTATTGACAGTGCTTCTCTTTCGATTTGAGAATATTTTTGCTGGCTCTCATTCAAAGTTTTCGATGCATTGGTCTCTCAGAACCATCTGGATAACGGTGCGAAAGAGCGGCACCTATACCGGTTTGTGACGCATCCGTTGCCAGAATTAGAGTAAGCTTTTCATCGAAATGTGCTAACTGCGTAGCTTTAATGATGTCACTCTTGAGTGATAAAAATGCTGAATTTTGTTCACTTCCCCATATGAATTCTGTATTCTGTCGTCGGAGTTGATTTAAAGCTGAGGCCTTTGATGAGAAGTTAAGGATAAATTTGTGGTAATAATTGATTTTTCCGATGAAGGACTCTAGTTCGTTGATGTTTTTTGGAGCTGGCATGAGTTTGATAGCTTCTATTATTTTCTCAGATGGACGTATTCCTTTGCAGTCGATTTCGTGGCCAACATATTCCAGCTTTTCTTGCGCAAAGTGGCATTTTTCTTCTCTGCATTTGAGGTTATGTGAGGATAACCTTTCTAAAAGTGATTTGACATTATTGCAATGTTCTGTATTATCTTTTCCAGTGATAATAACATCGTCGAGATAGACAGCACATCCTGCTATGCCCGTCACAATTCCTTCCATTATTCTCTGGAAAATGCCAGGGGCACTCGCTATTCCAAAAGACATCCTCCCATATTGGAAGAGTCCCAAAAGGGGTGTTGATGACCATGAGTTTTTTTGATGATTCAGTTAATTCAAACTGTAGATAAGCGTCACTTAAATCAATTTTTGTGAACAATTGTCCACCACTAAGCTTGTGGAACAACTCCTCTATTCTGGGTATTGGGTAGCGATCAGTTTCGATTTGAGGGTTGACAGTTACTTTAAAATTGGCACAGATTCTTACTCTACCATTTGTTTTCTGATGACAACGATAGGGGCTGCCCACTCGCTCGCGTTCACTGGTTTAAGTATATTTAACGACACCAGGCGATTTATTTCAGCTCGAACGTCTTCGTAGAGCGCAAAAGTTAGATTAAAAGGCTTGTAAAATTTCGGTTGGGCGTTCGGCTTCAGCACTTTATTTGCCTTAAAAGAAGAACAATGTCCAAGATCTGGTGAGAATGTGTTATGAAATTGATTTCTGATAACTTCGAGTGCTGATTTGAGAGATTCCTGTTCTACGTTTAAACATTTATGATAATTATGATTCGAATCGTGTGTATATTGAATGTTTTTAGGAACATGGATGCCAAAATTCATTTTCTGGAACCAATCCATACCGAGAATATTCGTTGCACATTCGCTGTCAACTACTATTAAATTTAAGTTTTCATTTTTAGAACCTAATGTTACTTCAACCGATATAGTGCCTTTCACGGGTAGTATACTTCCCCCGTATGCTTTTAGAACTGTTTGTGTTGGTTTTACAGGTGGTTCGTTGAGCTGGTGATAGCCCGAAAGACCAACAAGTGAACACGGCGCTCCCGTGTCTATTTGAAATTTGAGGATTTTTTGATTGATGTTTAAATCGATAAAGAGTTTGTCTGAACTGACATTAGTATGATTGATTTCGATATTGGTTTTGGATGAGTCAAGAATATCAACAGTGCTAACTGTCTCAAATTGTCTAACCAAATGGATGTTTTCATCACTTCTGTGTTTGACGACATCGTTGTTGTGATTCCTAACTTGAAACGATCGATGATTAGATTCGCGTGATTTTGATGCCATACATACGGCTGCGATGTGTCCGATTTTCTTGCAGATTTTACAGATTGACTTATTTAGGTAATGGAAGCACTGTAATCGTTGATGGCTCGTACCACACCCAGGACACGATTTCTTACCTTCTTTTTTCACAATCTTGCTATCTAAACTTCCGCCATACCCTCGCTTACCTTTTGGTCGATAATGTGTTTGGTGAACAGCATTAACCTCTGCTCCAGTTTGGTCGTTCTTGAGTTCGTTGCAGGTTTTTTTGGTTTCTTCGTAGAGATGTGCGATTTGGAGAACTTCATCCAGAGTTGGGTTTTCTTTTTGAAGAGCCGCTGACCGAACTTTGTCATGTGGTGTATTAAGAATGATCATATCCCTTATCTTAGAATCCACGTACGATTCTCCACAATTTTCCCTGCTGCAAACAAACATGCATTCCTTAGCTGTCCCTCGCAGTTCAGCCACCCATTCTGCATAAGTTTGATTAGGTTGCATGAACGTCCTATATAACTTAAACCTAGAAGCAAGCATGTGAGGTTTATTCTCAAAATGGGATGTGAGTTTAGCGATTAATGTTTGAAATTTTTCATTTGCAACCTTGTCTCCATAGAACTTTTGAAGAAGTTCCAGTGATTCACTGAAGGAGATATGTCGTCCAGGATTCTTTGGATTTTTCGAAGTTTTTGAAGGAAGAAACGAAGGTCTGTTTCACAGATTTCTGTTCCTAAATGGTCTTAAGAAACTCCTGATTAGCTACTTGAAGTGTTTGTAAGATTCTTTCGAGATCTTCAGCGTCCATAATTACAGAGTTCTATTTAGATCCCCGTCGCCAGTATGTTGTAATATAAAAGACAATGTTTATATAATGTGATGTTCAAGTTTAATTCAGATTTTAAAGATTAATAAAAACAAGGTTAAAGTATAATTTATAAGTTAAGCCGGAAGTTAAGTGTGCGAATGTTTTTAGAGTTTGACAGTGAATGACACAAGATGAAATTTGATCAAAAGGAAAATAATTTACAATGATACCAATTTAGAATTATTACGTAAGGGTACGTTTTCATCAACTTGTGTTATAGCGACTTTGAGATTAATGTTTCCGATCAATGGGTTTGCAAAGGCCCTGATGATGGAGCTACAAAGTTCTTGCCACTCTGGAGAGTTACATGATACTTGGCCAAAAATGCAAGTGATTCAGGCTTCGGAGTATAAATAAACCATCCGAAATTAAAAATAAACACATCCCTGTTTATTAAGGAATTATTGTACAACTTTGATAGCTTACATTGTAAGCTTATCAACAGACTAACCTTAAATTAGTAATCGAAAAAATACAGAAATGTACCGAACTTTTCAAGACTTATGAACTATGACTGTCCACGCTTTTAACCACAAGCAGGGCCAACACTGACCGAAAGAGTTTTAGAATTAAAATGAACTTTATGAAACAATTCACATTTAATTTTTGCTAAATAAAATACCATACTTTCCATCTTCTCTTCTTTTTTAAAAACTTCCCTTCTCTCGTATCGGTTTAGCCATTAGCTTCATCAGTGAAATAATCGGCATTTTTTTTTTTTTTTTAATTAGCACACACTCAAGGGGTCTTATATACCTACCGTTATTATGCCAGAGTGAGTGTTTTAGGAAGGAGGGAAGGGGTTGGAAAGGAGGTGCCAGCTTACATTGGTCTTAAATTCCTGAACATTGCAATGATTTGGAAAGACAAAGACAGAGTGTGTTCCACGTTCGCGTAGTACGGCTAAAGAACGATTCTCTATACTTGAGAAAAGGTCCGAAGTTGGGTTCGAGGGTAAACTGATGGGCATTCCTAGAAGTGCGAGTATTAAGGACGAATTGTTTAAGGGGATGAATGCAACTGGCTATTTTACGAGAGCACTAACCGTGAAAGAAACGATAGAACAGAGACAGACACGAAACGTTACGACGGTGGTCTAACGAGGTGAATGAGTTGGTCCAAGAGGCTTAAGTATGTAGCTGGAGCACCAGTCCAGATATGAGAATTGTACTCAGGCTTATAACGGATATAAGTCTTATAAATAATAGCCACATCGGGATTTGAGAAAAATTTCTTGCACCATTTTTGGCGGAATCGCGTATGTGCTCGTTCCACAAGAGGTGGTCAGTGATGAACATACCAAGAATCTCAAGATGTTCTGTCTCATTGATGCAAGTATCGGCGCAGGGACATAAGTCCCAGGGACATAAGTCCCAAATTTTATTTTTGGGCCTTATGTCCCACCCAAGTGGGACATAACACCCAAATTGAGTTTGGGATTTAAGTCCCACCCAAGTGGGTCATAAGGCCCCAAAAAAAAAGTTGGGCCTTATGTCCCACATATAATGTGCATGTATGTATTGCTTAACGATAAAACTAGTAGAATTTCAGTACCAGAAAAGAAACTTAAATACTTAGGAAAATCTGCACCTGGTTCAAACCAGTTTTTTAATAACTTCTAAAGCACCCTTTGTGTTCGATATTAATGGCACTGTTACTGTTCAAATTTTGAGAAAAAATTATGCATATATTCAAACCTTTTAATAATATGAAACATGAATCAAAGTTATAAGATCTTAGACAAGTATACAAATTTTGATAACACAAATATACATGTATGCATCAAACTTATTTTTTGAAAATATGAGAACAGAGACTTGCATATAAAATTTAAGTTTTAGAGACTTTATAAAATTAAAGCCCAAAAATCGCGCGATTTTTGGGCTTTAATTTTATAAAGTCTCTAAAACTTAAATTTTATATGCAAGTCTCTGTTCTCATATTTTCAAAAAATAAGTTTGATGCATACATGTATATTTGTGTTATCAAAATTTGTATACTTGTCTAAAATCTTATAGCTTTCTTTTCTCCACCATTTGTTTAGAAAATCCAAGAAATATAGTGCTATTACCTTGCAACCATTTTTAAATATGTAATGAATGTTTTTGAACGTTCAAGGAAGAGGCAATAGCTCGAAAAAATGAATTAATATGTCCGTTCTGCAGACAGATACTTCAAAATACTTCAATCATTTATAATAAGAAAACCTTCTTGAATTATCTTATTTCCAGTTGAGTTTTGTTTTTAATTTTTAAATACATAAAACAGGAATAAAATTATTTATTTTCTTATTTACTGTTTTTTTATTTAAACTATTTTTTTTTTAAATTTGGGTCTTATGTCCCACTTTCAAGAAAAAAAAATTGGGACTTATGACCCACTTGGGTGGGACTTAAATCCCAAACTCAATTTGGGTGTTATGTCCCACTTAGGTGGGACATAAGACCCAAAAAATAAATTTGGGACTTATGTCCCTGGGACTTATGTCCCTGCGCCGCAAGTATCTCGCTTTAATGATACAAGACAGCATTGAGTTTTCGAAGCATTACACTCTACGCGATTTTGTATTCCCCATAGTACAATGCTGTTTAGGTCAGAGTAAAGGAAAACCTAAGAGTACTATAGTCAGTGAAACAATTTATTGGATTAGAAGTTTCAGACAACAGATTATTAATAAAATGAGAAAGGGGGTCAGAGACAAAACGGAGCCCTGGGGTACACCAGCATTTATATTGTGGGTTTCAGACTTGAATCCGTCCATATAGACCCTTATGGAAATTTAGACATGATATTTGTACTTTCAGGTCAATTTTGAGTTTTTCTTTTGAAATTGCACCGAACCAGGCCAAATTTTCGTTCAAAATTTCATAATCAGAAGTAGAGTAGGTAGTTTTTAGTTTGTTTTTCTATATCTGATTATGGGCGCCTGGTATTTCAGTGCCATTTTTAACGACAGTTTTGCATTCAGTGCAATTTTAGCAGAATTTTCGAAAGAGAAGAAGGAAAGGGAAACCCAGCCATCTCGTAATCAGCCCCATAAGTGATTTTGTCTTTAGTTTAAGCAATTCACATTTTGTTTCGTTAATTCAACTTAACCAGCCTTAGAAATTATATCAATGAAATGTATTAATTTCAAGGTTTAAAAGATTTTCAACCGTAAACGTGGCTCTGACTCACTTGAATTTCAGTTCTTCTCATTTGGAAATAAAATCCAAGCTGGCCTAAATGGTACTTCAGGCAACAAAAATGGGGCAGCATTGCAATAAGGCTTTAAAGGTTTGAGGTACCCCTAAGCACACTTGAAGTAAAACAAAATGAAAATATGAAAGGAAACACTTTCTTTACGTCTTTCGGTTATAAGAACATTTTTATAACCATTTACTATGATTTCGTTATTAACTGAAATATTTGCTGATTTTGTGCATTCAGGAACTATATGGTATAGCTGCCCGTAGCTTAGTGGTTAGGTGCGTTGGCTGCTAAGCAGAACGTCGTTGGTTCGAGTCCTACTCGTGCCCATAAAAGTTTTTATTTCATCTTTCACGGATACTGCCTCTTGCGAAGAATTGACAAAACTTCCAAGAGTATCAATCTGTCATGAAAAAGTGCTTCTCAACTTTGCCGTTCGGAATCGGCGTTAAATCCCCTTAATTCTTCACACGCACCCAGAAAATTGTTGATGAGAGTAAGTCACTTAGGCCTTGGCTCTTCAAGAGCTGTCACGCCACTCTACTTTTTTTTAAAGAACTATGGTCTCCCAGTGAAGGCCTCCTCAAAACTAGAAATTAAAAAAGCTCACAATGTTGGATATGCCTGTCTTAGATTTTCTTTCTTCAAATCCGCATTTCCTTACGCAAGATTATAATTTTATTCCAATTGCCTTGCCATAATTATTATACCTACCTACCTTAGATCTACCCAACCACGCCTCTTGAACAAGCAATGAAAACATTCTTCCCCCTTTATCCCCTTCCTTCATCAAATCCACTAACAATCAGAAAATAACTCCAAATCACTCCTTAAAATCTCTTATCTAACTATAGTCAATTTTGCATTACCATTAAACCTACACACACATACACCCGCCCACCATCGTCCGTCCGGCCCTCACACAAAATCAACCCAGATACACACATTACAACGCAAAATAGAATCAAAAACAAAAACATATCCTCCACCCAGCGATTGACATTCGCAAAACAAAAAAAGTGGAGACTTTCAGAAGCTTTTTCGAACACTGCCAGTGGCGTGCACGACTGGAAACAAGGGTTAGCTTTGTTGTGATTTTTTCAACTCAAGAGAAACACAGGAACCACTGCGCAAAATCTCCAAGAGAATCACAACATTTTTGTCATTTGTCAAAATCACAATATTGTTGAAATATAATGAATTTCAGAGTTGAAGATTTTGGAGAGTGAGAGCATCACATCGCTCAAGAACCTTGCACAACCCAAAAACCAACAATGCCCAACAAAAGAATATAAACCCATAACCGATGGAAAAACAGGTCCATATCACCGCGCGCACCGCATCTCTCTCTCGTTCTCCACATCGTCATCATCACTACCACCGACTGTTGTTGTCGTCGTCGTTGCTGCCGCTCGCTCGCTGCTGTTGATGGAAAATTCACACCAACTCCATGTCGATTGGGTAGAAAATCAGTTCTTTTGATAACGCGATACGGGTTGGTTTACAATCGGCAAACACGCACCTACCGCCATCTGTCGGACGGGTCAAATATTTGTCACAAAAAAAAAATCTAAAAAAAATAAAAGGAAAACAAAATATCGCATCCTTTCCATAAATAAAGGGATAAAAATCCGTAATTTCGAAAGGTCCTTAAGAATTGAAAAATAAACGGGTCCCTTCATAAATAGCGGTTTAAGAATTGTTTTTGACAAAAAAGAAAGGCAAAATTAGGTCAAACTGCTTTTGTTCAATCGCCTGAAAAAATAAACCGACAAAAAAGAGGTCTTTGATGAGGAACCGTTAGTGAAACCATCGCCGTCGTTCCGTAATTGACGGCCACATAACAAAATTACACGATCGACCGGTTCGTCCTTTTTCGTTTTCTCCCGGGAGCTTGGCTGGTCATCTGTTGTAGAAGTGCGTTGGGTGCAAAGGACACTCGTCGTTGTCCTGTCCAATTCATCGAGTAAACGCGTTCGAAATTTTCTCGAAAAAAAGCCGGGTCGCATTTTCGGGAAAAGGCATTCAATTACGGCTTAAAACTCACTCGCCCAACCCAATGGACATCCACCACAACGAAAAAGTCGGCTCCGTAAAGTGTGATGTTTAAATTTTAATTGGTGACGAGACATCTACCCTCGCCTCCAACACCCCCTCACCGACATAAGATTGCAATAATTGGTGTGTGTAATGCAGGAGCATCAGCAGAATTTCACCGAAATCCTGCGAGTTTCTGCCTTGTTAAATAAATTAATTAAAAAATGTATTTAAATTTATTTAATTTGGATTTTGTTGCGACATATCAATGCCAACGCCAGCACCATCATCGTCGATTCCAATTCGACCAGCAGGATTCTTTCTCTTCGACGAGATAAATGCTATGCGAATGTCCTTCTCGCGTTGTTCTTGTTTTTGTGTTTTTTTCTGTGTCGTGTGCGATTTTTGTTTGAATTGAAATTCGCGTAACTTTTCGTGTAAAAGAGTTGATTCGGTTTTGGAGGAGCTCACAAGAGTATTATGTCAATGTAGATGGCTCCATGTTGTCTGGCAAGGACACGGCGACACACATAGCGAACAACAAATCGACATCGAGGGAAGAAACAAATCGAGAAGAGTGCTTTTTAATGAGAGGGTGAGTTTTGTACAGGTTTTTTTTTGCTTCGAAATTGTGTCACGTTAAGGACCGTGACGAACACATCCTTTTTTAGAAAATTCCTTCTTCGGCATAGTGGTTGGTGGTGGTGGTTAATGGAACCAAATGAGCTGTTAAAGTGATTTTCCTTTTTTGCTGTTGCTTCTCAGGGAATTATCCTGATTGTGCTTGATAATGATTTTTATCACCCCCGCCCACCCCTCTCCCCCTTTCACAATGAAAACGCAATCAGCCTGTCATTGAGGTGAATTTTGAAATTTCAATTTACCTGTTCGGCTGTATTTGTGTGGTTTAAGAAAACAATTATATCAGCCACAAACTGCTTGCTGCTGTTGCTGCTGTTCCTGACGATATTTTTGACGAGTAACCGAGAGCACATACCTGTTCACATATCAATTCGTTGAACATTGGATATACCATTATTGAATTAATTGAAAACCATGAAATCAATAATTATAATTAGTTACAATCGCTGCGAGTGTATTCCAAAAGCATCCCATTTTGTGGAATATTATCGAATACAATAATATGACAGTGGCTGTTTTATGAGTCCTGATTAACGGATATAATATTACCCTCCATCTAGTTGGATGAGGTTTTGTTTTTTTATCTCTTTGTTTGCTATCGATATCGATTGGAGTGTCACAAGGTTGGCTGTAAGGGCCAATTTTGTTTAATTTCGAAGTGGTGACAGATTTATTATTCATTGGGAAATATGAGATCCTTGACTGGAGGACTTTATTGTGTGAAATTAATGATTGAAAATATTAATTGAAAATCGAGTTCGATGGAACTAAGAGCTTTTAAGTGGAAACTGGGTAATTGGCTTGTAATATTTTCAGTGTTTGGGTTGGGATTTACTTGGAAATGATTTAAACTGGAAATGGCTCGATATTGTTGTTCTTAGAATCCAGATTTATTCAAATTGGATTTGATAGAAAATGATTTTGAATTAGTAATTTGATGATTATCAAATCGACTCAGGTTGTTAAACTGTTTAACATTTAACCCTATACATCAGATAATCAAATTAAAGCTTGATTTAGTTTTTGCTTATTTCAATTAAGCCTTAGATATAAGTTGAGAATTTGGGAAATATTATCGAATTGGAACAGTTTCCTGTCTAACATTATAGATGAAAAAGTTACGCATACCCCACAGTGAACTTTTTAATATGGATTCTTGATCTTTAATTTTTCTACACTGCACTGTTACTAAATAAAATTGGAAATAAAAGTAAAATAGCCAGAGACAAACAATGCTTCACACAAAAACTTGACATTGGCAGACGTAAGGACTAAGGAACACACGTAAGGGTCAAACACCTAGCAACTTCCTAGAAGCTGCTCGTTCCTAGGCTTGCTGCCTACAATTTGACATGTTAAATTGGTTGAGGTCTGTTGCAACCTATTTGTCTCTTCCTCTCTCTACAAGACCCAAACACGTTTGTGTGATGTGAGTCCACTTGAAAGTTTCCTCTCAAAGAATGATCTTATAGACACGCACCTTAAAATTCCAACAAATAAACAAAATCATTTGCAGTTGCCCGTAGCTTAGTGGTACGGTGCGTTGGCTGCTAAGCAGAACGTCGTGGGTTCGATTCCTACTCGTGCCCATTAAGTTCTTATTTCATCTTTCACGGGCACTGCCTCTTGCGAAGAACTGACAAATCTTCCAAAAGTATCAATCTGTCATGAAAAAGTGCTTCTCGACTGTAGGTCCCCTCAATTCTTCACACGCACTCAGAGAATTGTTGATAAGAGTAAGCCACTTAGGCCTTGGCTCTTCAAGAGCTGTCGCGCCACTCTATCTATTTGATCTGGAGGACACTCTTTTTTTAACCGGCCTTTGGCCGCCTGCGATTCTAATGATAATTCTCACAGTTGTATCCTTGAGTGAAACAAATTTCTCAATAAATCCTGTTAGCTAAAAACGTCATGATATTTCTTAGATTGCAAAGAAACGAAAGGACTTAATACAACCTGTTGCATCTTTTATGTAGACGAGCGTCGCATCGTTGAGAATAACAAGGATAGTAATCTTTAGAAGAAATAAAACATCGTAACGTTTCGTGTCTAACATTGTTCTATCATTAATTCTATATGTTGATCGCACTATTGAAATAGCCAGTTGAATTCCTCCCCTTAACCAATTTAACATTAATACTCGCGATCTAGCAATGCCCATCAGTTTATTTTCGAGCCCAACTTCGGACGTACTCTCAGGTATCGTTCCTTAGCCCTACTACGCGAATGTGGAACTGTGTTCCACATGTTTATCAGGAATTTAAGGCCAATGTACGCCGAAAACATCTTAATTCTTAGGCAATTTTACATTACCATAATGGTAAGATCTTCTTCTTTTATGTATGGAGCTCGATTTCGTTCATATGGTCAACGTGGATACGTTTGCACCGGTCGATTCGTTCATTTTGGACGCAACGGCCGCTATTTCGCATTCAATGTTGGCGAAATGACTTACCTAAGTCCTTAAGAAAATAGTGCACGAACAAGGCTGCCAAGCGACGGACCCATCTCTTCAGAACTTACTCTTCAAAAAAAACCGAATGTAAGGCTGCTGTTGAAAGAACATGTCGTTCAAGTTCATATCTTCCGATTCGGGCCGAAAATAATCGAGCGATGCCCAATACTTGTTGGTGGTTCGGAGCTATATTTTATTAATGTGGCCGGGCAGTCACACTGACACCTAACCCTCAATCTAGAGGGTAAAATCTTAAATTTAACTCTAAAGACAGGGAGGCAGCCAAACACCTTAGTGGATGCATATTGGTTTAATTAAAACTATTTAGATTTAAGTCAAATTAAAGAATAATTTTATGGTATGTTGAGTTAGTGTAGTTTCGTTTCGTATATTTGTACAGGCGGTGTCGTGATGGGGAAAAAGAAATCCTTGGTTTGTTCTGCCCTTTTATAGGTTTTCATAATCACATCGATGAATGTTGGTAGTAATACACTGATGGATTATACCAATCATTCAGTAATGCCAGGGATGGAATGATTACGCTGATGGGAAGTCTTGTTGTGCCAAATATAGAGTTCCCACATGCATACCCCCTTACCCTCTAAATATTTGCTGTGACCAACAACTTCCCACTGGAGCTCAATCTTCAGTTAAGTACCAGGCACCCGATGTTCACCGCGGGGAGGTGGAGAGTAGGAGTTGATAGACAGACGTAGCTGTGTACGCTTGTGCCCTCTTGAACGCACCGTGTCTACCCCTCGACCATCACTTGTTAGATGAGTCCCTGGTCCAAGGTGCAATCTATTTGCAGTCTGTTCAAAAATCTATTAATATGCTGCGAAGAACTTAAGTGAGTTCTAAAAATAAAATATCGTTTTGTCGAATTTTCCGTTACGTTCTTCTTATGAGGGCTCCTCCTTGATTAGTAGAAATGCATTATGTTAAAAATTTGTGTTCCTCCAAAACGTGTTCACATGTCGAATGCTAAAAAGGATAAAATATTTTCAATAAAATTTTTATTTTTTTTATTTATTTTATTTATTTTATTTATTTATTCATACATAATAACTTTACACAGTAAGATAGAATCTTTTGTAAGTTTCAATGGTTTAACATTATTGTTAGATGTATTGTAATCAATGGCATAATTTTAATAATAACAACATAATTTAGGTGTATATCTCCAAGCTAAATACAGTTAAAAATATAATTCAATAATATTAATTTAATTTCAATTTTAATCACAAATAATAGTTACAAAAAAAAATAAAAAGCAATTTCTAAAAGAGAATAATATACAATTAATCAAGTCATCATCATCATGAAAAAGTCTCGAAATACTGCCTCAGCTTTACCCTGAACAGGGTTCTGGAACTTATCATTCTAACCGATTGTGGAAGGGAATTCCATTGTCTAATCGCATTAATAAAGAACTGACGAAATAAAATGTAGAAGAAAATGTGAAAGAACAAACATTTGGATTTTTCCTAAAACTTTCTTCCATTATCCTTATCCATTAATTTTGTCTAATTTTCCATGCAAAAGCGTGCTAGCCTGTACTTAAGAAATTACATGATACGTATACGACACAGTGAACCACTTGCCATTTCATTGATTTGCTTACCTTTCCTCAAATTTGAAATTTCAAAATCAAATCAAAGTCCAAGAAAGGTTTATTTTGACAATGAATAAGAGAATTTTTTGGTTGAAAAATCTATAATACTACGAGAATTTTATATATTAGATAATCTATACATTATGAAAATGTTATGTTGGTTTGTGTACGCTTCAAAAACTCAAAAAGTTCCGCACCGATTGAACTGAAATTTTAACATGATATAAAATCCGCATAAGCGGTGTCGACACGGTAAATCTTTGGTGACACGGACTCCCGGACTTCACGTTACATCTGAGCCAGTTCCACTTAACTACCTGTTCTTCAAAGGCCATAGCCCTATTTCAATTATGAAGCAAAAATTTCAGTATGAATAAAATGCTGGTTTTCATTATAGTGCCCAAAGAAAAGGTTCAAGGGCAATGTAAGTAAAGATGGAACTGATCGAAAAGCCGCTGAATACAATTTCAAGTAATTATGAGTGCTTGAAGATTATGGTCACAATTCTCAAAGAATCACGACGAAGTATAAGTACAAGCAAATACCTACATATAAAAAAGTCAACAAGGCATACGGCATACCTGGAAATAAAACGAATCCTAGTAGTAATTGTTCCAGTAGACACACTACACAATGCTTCGGAAGCTTATCTATCCGGTAGCAAACCCTAGAGCGACCTATGGAGCCAAGGGCAAAGATATGGTCCCTGTTACCAAAAACGAGATTTCTCCAACCATGAAAATAATCAAAACTCCAAAAAGCCTTGCTTGGTTTTTGGCATCAATACAATCGCACAGTCTTAAGACGATTGCTATATTCCCTCGACCAAATTTCTAAAAATGATTGGACTGACATTTTGTAGCATCAAACTTACAACGTTACAAAAATACTTGAGTAAGTTAGAAGCTACTCATCGTTTAATCTACGAACTTTAGGAAGTGCTAACTCAAGTTGGATATACTCTGGAGGGATTCTATAATTTCGACGACGAAGTCCAGGCACTTCTGATCTCTTTGAGAGCCAGGGTAGAACAATCTTCCGTTCAAACCCCATTGTGGTCTACGAACCCATGAACGTTCCTTTCAGACATGCACCCAAGCAAACACTCAAATTGCTAAAAATAACCTTACTTAAATTTGATCTAGAATATGGATAGGAAAATTGTAAGAGAATAGCGATAGATTAAACTCAGTTCATGAGTTGTATCGTTCGATTTTTGCGGAATTAATCTCGAATTTCCCTATTTTTCGCACGGTCAGCCCTATTACCTGTTCGTGTGTTCGTAAGCTATCTTTGATGATTATTTTTGCACCGAAAAACAAGATCCAAAAAAATGTCGAAATTGATACTACACAGGCCCCGATCTAGGGTAGGGCAAACGGGGCAATTGCCTAGGGCGGCAAAAATTAGGGGCGGCAAAATCGATGGTTGAAAAAATTAATTACTTTTTTTCTACTACAAATGTTACTACATAAATGAAGTCCCGATTCCCGACTGAGAGTGTTTTTCTCTCCTTTTCCTACAAACAACAACTACACATTTCTTACTTGAGAATTGAGATCTTAAGAATATTTTTTTGTTCGTGCTCGTGCGTTGTGCCTCATGCGTCACTCAATTCATTTGAACTATTTGAACCAGGCATGGAAAATTCGATACAATTGTATCGAATTCGATACAATTTAGTTTTTCGGAGTTCAAAAGTACAATTTGTCTTAATTCGATACAATTTGAAAATTTGCAGACAGAACTGCATTGCCGTTGTCATATTGTAGAAAAATTTTATTATTTATTGGAATGGTCTGAACCTTTGCTATACAAGTAATCTTCGTCACAATTGATAAATGATTGCTTTTTGACATTATTTTTTACAGAGAATGTAAAGCATTTAATGTAGTTTTGTGCATGTTTTAATTTGATGGCATTTAGTTCCTCTTTTCTCTTAAATTTGCTCAGAAAACAAGATGCTCTTGTTGCAGTTAGTCTAATTTTGGCCTTCATTTCAATGTATGGACTCTTTTTGTCCCGCCACTATTTTTTTTTGCATGGCATAAAAAGTTATGAACATCTGATTTTCAAAAAACATAGTCTACCTTTTGGTAACTGTTTTTTTTTTAACATTCTTATTAATTAAAGATAGGACTTCTTACATCCTAAAACGAAATTTTTTTTCAAGTCATCGTGATGGATAATGACGATTCTAAGTGAAATAAGCTTCTATCCTTATGAGGCGTATAAAATCTGTTTTTTGAGTGATTTAGAAAAAAGCGAAAATAAATGGTTAACTGCAACTAATTTTACACATTTGTGGATCAATCTCACAGAGAATTTAATAACGCTTCTAATCAATGTATAATTTTGGTACTTTAAAATGAGATCAAGCAAAACAGCGCAATTTATCAGAAAGAAATGATTGCTTCTATCCTTATGGCTGGCAGAGTATTATACAAAAAATTCTTTTAATATAACAAAAATTATTTTCTGATTTTTTTTATGAAATTGGTTTTCGATACATTTGGTTCTAATTCAATACAACCTAAAAAAAATTTCAGCTTGAGTACAATTTCCATCTCTGGGCTGGTGCTCCAGCTACTTACTTAAGCCTCTTGGATGCAATACAAAAAAGAGCTGTAAAAATGATTGTTGATAGAGAGATCACTGACTCATTCACCCCTTTAGACCACCGTCGTAACGTTGCGTGCCTCTCCTTGTTCTACCGTTACTTCTACGGTAATTGCTCTAGTGAAATAGCCAGTTGCATTCCTCCCCTCAAACAATTCGCCCGTAATACTCGCGCTTCTAGGAATTCCCATCAGTTTACCCTCGAGCCCGACTTCGGATGTACTCTCAAGTATAGAGAATCATTACTACGCGAATGTGGAACTCTCTTCAACACTCTGTCTTTCCCAATCATTGCAATGTTCAAGAATTCAAGACCAATGTACACCGACACCTCCTTTCCAACCCCTTCCCTTCTTCCTAATGCACTCACTGTGTCTCTGGCATAAAAAGGGTATAAAAAATCCCTTGAATGGGTGCACAATTGGAAATTGACTATTTCCATCTTCCATCCCTGATTTGAACTAAACTAACCTTACAGCTTACACGCCTGCGAAAGTGCGAAGAAAAGAGAAAAATAAGGGAGTTGGCGGGTGAACTATGCAGGGGAAGGGGGAAAAGAGTTGGGAGTCGGGACTCGATCTTTCTGGAACTCTTTTTTTCTAACTCTGCTTTGATAAGAGCTGAGGGGCTGAGTTCTGCAATTTTAGTAAAAACTTTATCTGTTTTTATACCATGGTTTAATTATTTACTTAAATATTTTACCTGAATTTGTTTATCTTAAAAGATACAATTATTATTTGTAGTTTTTTTAATTATTGCGATTTTGAGGTTATGTGAAAATTGTTTGTATTGCTTTTAAGTTTTGTTATTTTAAAAATAATTTTTTTATTTAAATTGTTTTGTTTTCAGAAATGAATTATTATTCCCTTTTTTGCTAAAATTAAAATTAAATAAAAAATTATCTGTTATTTTTTTATTTTTATGATTATCATTTCAATGATAAGTCGATGTATGGAAGCAAACACACATAAGTTCACAAAACAAGTATCGGAGACATTTTGAACAAACATAGGGCCATATTCATAGAGAATTACTAAAGTCGTAACTTCCTAATCCACAGTTTAGGCTAAACAATTTTAAAAAAAACACAACTTCTATTCATAGACGGTTTTCTAGCTGTGTTTTACTAAACTAGAGTTTATTGAAGAAATCTACTACAACTTTGCTTCAAATTTGGACAATAAACATCACAAATGTCAAAACAAAATAGAGAATTTCAAAATTCGAATATTCAAATAATAATTTGTTTTTATTTCTCACATTAGCAATCAAAAAAACTCAAAGAAATCACTCGGGACATAAGGAATTGTGCCTTGTGATCAAAATGTCCATTATTTTTAACACCTGATATAGTAAAATATATGATATTGGCATTAGTGTTTGAAGTATTTTCTTTTAATTTCATGTTCCAGAATCCAAATCGAATTTCTTAAAACAAATTTCACAACGGTTATCATCTCGGTTAAGTATTGAAAGTCGATGGTATGGACATGTACATCGTTGAATTTGTAGGCCGCTTTGGAACCATTTCAAAACGTTTATGTACAAATGTATGTATGTGAACTTAAAATTTAAACAAAATCCCTCGTCGCGTCCGTGTTTTTTTAGTTGGATACTGAAAATTGCGTTCCTTTTTATCCTTGTTTTTTAGTTCCCACAACGGACGACTGTGTTCAAGTTTCAAGTTCAGTGATTTATTGAAAACGTGAATGATATTTTGACTTTTAATAGAAAAGTAGCAACTTAAACATAGCATCACCCATGTTTAAAATTAGACTCCAGTTTTGTTCTTAATCCTAGGACTAAATGTGTTTATGAATAGCTTAAACTCCAGTTTGAATTAATCACAGCTTAACAGCAGTTTAAAAATGTCTATGAATATGCCCCATAATGTTTATAGATGTTTATGTTTATAGATATCCAGAAGATTTACATTATCTGAATACGTACAGTACATACATACATATATACAGTAGAAATAACTTTTCATGCCTTTTAAGGTGTGATTTTAAAGGGCGGCAAGTAATACTTTTGCCTAGAGCGGCAGAGAAGCTAGATCGGGCCCTTACTACAAATGTTTAACAAATGAATATTATTATGTTCCAATGAAGGAAGAAAATGAATCCAGAGAATTGGCTTTATACAACAGATTAAGTGAAACACGAACTGTACCTACACCTCCAACTTCACCTGTTAATATTTTAACTTTTTGTTTTTATCGAATCCTGCTTTGAAAAAAAAAAATCATCCCCACACGGACTCTAGACGTTTAATGTTTTAAGGAAGGAAATGTCAACCTTTCAAATTAACCTTTTTTCGTTCTCATGTTCAAAATAATTTTCTTTGAGGTTCTTGATTTATTTTCCTTCAAGGACTGATCTTCAAAAAAAATTCAAACTCTAACCCTCAACCGCCAACTACCAATTTATCACTTCGTCCTTTCCCCTCTTCAACACTAATAAGAAGACTAACCCGCCACATAAATACTTCTTAAAATTTATTGACTGAATATGACGTGACTTTGTTCGTTGCTCCTATAAATAATTGTTTCTAATGTTCAGCTCTGTTGCACGAACAATATTTCACTATTTTTTTGTTATTGCCTTCCTTCAAAACCGAATGCTTTGCTTACAATTTTGTAATCAAAAAACCAGAGACGGAACGAAAATTCACTGCACGAACGAGAAGAACCCAACGTCAACACGGCGGGCGCACCACGGACGAAGGTGCGAGCTCACTTAAGTGAGAATTTTGAATGAAGAACGGCAAAAAGGACCTCTCAGGTTTTTTGAGAGTGCAAGACAAACGAGGGCCAAACTGCAATCTCACACCTAGGTATGTAATCCACCCAAGGACCCACCCGTTTTGCGTCATTGTGCAACGATAGGATGGTTTTTGTTATTTTAAAGAAGAAGTAGGGTGGTAATTAGCTTTGAACAAAAGGCGACGACAGGAAGTGAAAAATTGTTGCTTTTCATTTTCATTTACAATAAACAGGGCGAAAAACAATAGAGTGTTTGTTAGATGCTTAAGGATAAGAGCAAAGGATGTTTTTGTTTTCATCGTCTTTCGTCTCCTTTTTTTTTAAAGAAGATGACACTTGACGTTATTTGTCGTCGTTATGTCGTCCTCGTCGCTGGTTGTCATCTTCAAGTTGAGTTGTTGCCGTCATTCAGCACTCAGTGGAGTATGCACAACAGCGACTCACCCACGCGACAGTTTTACACTTTCGTCGTGGCCTGTTATGGGCGTTTTCAACTGGGGGTGTGTTGAACACACAAAGGGTGATATTTTTTTTTGTCTAAGACATAAGTTTTATTTGGCTGCGTTTTTGTTGACTCATTAGGGAAAAGTCTTTCATTGCGAATGTTTGAAACGATGAAAGGGAAATGAACTGACACATTTGATGTGTCATTAGTGAAACTCGCTTGAGGGCTTTTGTCTTTGTTTAAATATTATAAGGGTGTGTGAAAAGAACGAGTTGGAACAAAGCACAAAAGAGTATCGTTTAATTCTTTTGCATGAGTAAGAGTGTTTGCCTTTTTCAAGGACATTCTTTTCCCACAATTAACAAAGTGGTATAATGAAATTGAATGGTTTGAGGAAGAAGGCAGTAAAACTGAGGTACGATTACTATTACTGGGATGCTAGTGAACCCATCCAATAACATCGAATAGTTTCAAGAAAGTATCAAGATCTGCCTGCCAGTGATGAAAGGACATTGGACATTGGTCACTCATCGTCGAAAAAGTTGTGGAAGGAAGAAGAGTTTAGCCAATTTTAGGGTCCACCAAAAAGAATTATGCGTTCTAGAAAGAAGGCAGGTGTTTATCTCGATTGGGAACAGACTTTGTTCTTTCTATATCAGTATGTTGTCCGCCTTCCAAGAAGATGGACCCCAGCGCGTGCGGTATCTGGGGGGGAAAGAGGCGTGGGAGTTAAAAAAAAAGTTTGATGTATTTTTGATGAAAGAATTCTTATATCCTTGTTTGCTTAGTAACCCCTTTCGGCATCATGGCTGTTTACAACGTGTTCCAGTGTTTATCGATCAGCTGAAATGATCTGCAAATCGGAAACTAGACATCATGATAAGCTGCAAGCTCTAATTCACATTGAACTTTTCTTAAGCTTTCTTGATGAACAAATTGCGTTCTTTAGAAAACTACAAGTTTGCGATTTTTCGCCACCGATCGCAGCGCCATCTATTGGGAAATGATAGAACTACCTTAATTTTGTGATATACAAAAATGTTTGTCACTAGTTCTACTAATACCCAGTAGATGCTGCGATCGGTGGAACTTACTCAATTTCATGAAAGACCAATTTTTGTCACTAGTTCCCACTACCACTACCCACTTGATGGCGCTGTGATCGGTGGCAAAAAATTGAAATTCTGAAAATTACACACAACTCGTTTTTGGCCAAACACCAAAATGACCAACTGCTATGCCAAACAGCTGATACCAAAGTCTTAAAGCATGATTTGAAGTTGCTACAAGACGTTCAATGCAGCTAATCAATGAACTTATTACAAAATGAAGGTTGACTACATTGTAATTGCTTTCTTTCCCTCGTGTTATATCATATCGTTAGTATGCATTCCTCTGACAAAAAAAGATGATTTTAAAAGCTTAAAATTGAACCCTCTTTTTTCAAATATGCAAGCATTCATGGTGAAAACAAATAAAATAATTCCCGACCGACATTTCCCAGTAAATACTTCTGTAAGCAAAAGGCAATTATCAATATAAAATTTATTATTATTTGATATGCTTAAAAATTTAACCACTCCCCACATTAATTAATTAAAGGAAATAATAAACCACATTATGATTTCCCTTGCCTTCTCCTCGCTCGCTCTCTTCCAAAAATAACAAAGAACACAAACATTACGCCACCCAGATTCGTTTGCACGAATTTCCATCGATATGATTTCCCTCCTTTCAATCAACAGGGATGTTATCTGTAATTTCATTGTTTTTCGTTGTCTACATTATTTGCTCACATTTTTTCAATTAATATCCAAATTCACGATTCAGTTCTCTATCAGCTCGTCAGACCTGCCCAGTCGCGAGTCGTTGTGAAATTATATTTTTCTCTCATTTCGTGCTTTTCACAAAAAATCAGTCTTATCCGTTTTATAAGGACATTTACTATAAATTAATTTTCATTTTTAACAACTTTAAAACGACAAAACGAGTCGGTATCATAATAGCGTGAATCTGACGCATCGTCGTCGGTCGTCGATTTCCTGTTGGCTGTCAAACGATGCATCTGACGATGATATCCCAATCGTTCACACAATCCAGCTATGTAATTGGCAATCCGTTTAAGTCAGATTTTATTAGCGGTCGATCGATTGTGTCCTCAATTTGGTTGTTTAATAATAATTTTTGTTCAATTTTTTAATAACAATTAGTTTTTGTTGTTGTTTTTGTTGTTGTCTTTGATTATCATCAGATCCTTTAAAAAATAATTATAATACTCGTGCGGTGATATTTCATGTATTGTTCTCTTTTGTGTGCTCGGACATGAGAATAAAGGAATTTTAATTACTCGCTAATGGATCATTATTTTTTATAGAAAAATCAATATTGAGTGAAACAAATGGAGAAATATGGGAAAATATTTGCGCGATAGTTAATTGTTGTTAAACGTTTTGTTGTAAATTTTTTTGTTCGAAGTTTTGCAAATAATTATAGAAAATTCGTGTGACCATTTGGGCGGAAAAGGGAAATAGTAATTTAGCGGGGATATAATTTATTGTTAACATAAAACGCTATTTATATTCATAAAAGTTTATAGCGAGAATTGAAAAATTAACACGTTTCAATGGAAAATCATTTTATTTTAATTTTCCAAAATGTCAAGGTCGAAACTGATTAAAATTAATGTTAAATTACATGGAAGTACTAAGCATTTCTTGTAAATAAATTAACATTTGTAAGCTACTGGAAACAGATGATAATTTAAAATTTCCAATAACTGTGTTTTATATATTTGAATAAATTCTATAACTGTGTGCTTAAAGAGTTGAAGTTCAAGGAACGTGCAAAAAGAGAATTTGAAACCTTACTTGAGTTCGATTCGAGCTTCCCTATTGGTTTCATTATTTTATATAAGAAAAGTTTGCTAGCAAACATGTTAAAGGAATTTAAGCATATTTTAATTTATACCACAAGATCCAAAGAAATGAACACTGCTGCTTCTTAACCTCAAACTCTTTCAATTAAAATGAAACTAGAGCTTCTTGAAACTAACATCGGCTTGAATTTCCAGGAAGCAAATAGGTACTCCAAAAACATGACGGGTAGCACCTCATTTTTCAAATAAGAACCAGTGATTCTAACAACACACAAACCATATATGCATAATACCTACTGTTATTTTTAATGGTAGCTCTTGTTAATCCTGGGATTGCTTATTAGCCAAAAGCCAGGTTTTTTTGTTTATTATCCATTGAGGAAGAATTATGGCTTCATCAACCAGCAAGATTTGACGAGCAACACAGAACTATAATTGAATTGTCCAGATATCATTGATCATTCACTGAAAAGAAACACGCAAATTGAAGTTAGGTTAGGTTTGAGTGGCTGAATTTCTTCACACTTAGGTCGCTTGGGCCTATTGTGTTATGTTTAACTGGAGTACATTCGTTATCGGGGCACAGCCCATTTTTGACTGTACGCACCCTTTTTTTAAGGTTATGAACACGATAAGTTCGACATTTCTAGTTTCGCTCAAAGAAAAATTGTGTGTTGTTTTGTGTGTTTCAAGACCTCCGTTGTAATTTTAGCTTTTTGAAAAGTAACGTTCACACATTTTGTATTTTGAACTATCTTACAAAAGTGCATATTTTTGTTGTTAAGAAATTAGTGTAGATTCGTTATTTTGGGTTGGGGCACATTCAGCAGGTGTCGAATGGAGCCTATATTTTCAAAAGGTTTTACTTTTAATCCTGTAGAAAAGGTAAGTAGCTAGTCAATTCGTTTTGAAAAGTGAAATTGAGTTGTAATGTAATATTTTTGGATTTCAACGAAGAGTTTTTTTTAAACAATAAATTGTTTAAAGTTTCCTAATATTAACATTACGATCTGATAAGTAAGCACCTTTTCTTCTCTATTAAAGACTGAATTTACTTGGTTACAAAAAAACAATGTTTTAGGTACAAACAACGAATATATAGGATAATGACCAAAAAACTGCTGAATGTGCCCCAGTTTACCATACCACATGAATATATTGTACTTCCTACTCATTGAACCATTTGGAACTTTTTACAAAGCAAAAAAAAAAAAAACTTTTGATTTCGGTACTGGCCAGTACACTGGGCTCATTGTAGTAAGGCTCCATTAGGTGAGCGAAGAGTATGAACATAGCAGGAATTTTTTCCTCTTCCTCATAGTCCATGCAGCTTCAGCAGAAATCATTTGAGAAGTCGCCAAGCCATAAGGCACGACGAATAAGCAGTTATGACACCAACTAGAGAGCTTATATGCAGTCTTCTCAAAGATATTAGATCCTTTGTTCTTTTGGGATTTAAGTACAGATCTTTGTTGGATTTCCAACTCAGTTTTTAATCTAGTACAAACCCTAGGTATTTGTCTTCATTGACAAAAGTCAAGGGAATACCTTTAATTGAGGGCGCATTGATTTGTGGAATTTTATATATCCTTGTGAAAAGGACACCTAAACCACAATGATCATCAATCATCATAATTAACTAGTGAGAACAAATAAAGTCCATTTTGTAGGAGGTCTCTAAGAGCATAAAGATGCTTTCCTATGACTACTTTGGATCCCTTCCGCTCCAGTGAAATTAGTAGTTCGAGACCTCAAGATTCCACAAAAGTGGAGAGAGGACTGCGCCCTGAGGGGTTCCTCCTTCATATCATCCAGTTTTGAATTAATAATCTTGCTATGTAGTATTAGATTTACAAATTCAGACAGATTAGAGATGATGTAATTGCTTATTTGTCGACAATGTTAAAAGCGCCTTGGCTAAGGCTACGATTGTTTACTCCTTTTATTGAAGGGAATGTTTCTCACAGAGTATGCATGTTGCTATGTGGATAGAAGCTTGAAATCAATTATTACTCCCGCAAAAGTTTTAAGGAAAATGGATGATGGACTTATAGGTCTTAAGTCTTTTAGATTAACGTGGGGGACCATTTTCAGACAGTTATTGTGGAAATGCTTTGCAAAATCGGAACTATGCGTCTTCCATTTCGTGCAGTTCTGCAGGAATTTTGTTGCCTGGCCCTGCAGTCTGCAGATTTGTATAGTTGAAAGCTGTTCAGAGTCCAGTGAAGTTTTCCCTTGTTATAAGATCCTGTGGAAAATTGTTCTCTCCGTCTTCTGTGAGATTGTTCAGGAATCCAAGTCAAACAATATCAGCTGGCTTGGAAGAACTTGTTTTTCAGCAGCACACACCTTGTTGAATTTAGAGATCTGATTTGTGCTGACAGAAAACGTATATAAACAACGACTTGTGTTTGCTAAAGGGGCTGCAGTAATTGACATCTGATCCTAATCTTCATCAAAAATCATCTTAAACACTAAACCTAATGAAGCACTACTTTTTATATGGAGACAAAGAAGCTATTCAGACTGTCAGAAATAAGAAATGAGCAGCATCGCAAATTTTATGAAGAACTTTACGTCAAGGTATTCTGCCGAAAAATCAAAAACAATATCTAATTCATTCGAATTGTAGCCTGATTCACGATTTTGTTTACAAAAAAAGACCTAAGGTCTTCTATATCATAAAAATCAATTGTCTTGCGCTAATCTCGCTTAAACTCACGAACGGATAAACTGATTGAGATAATTTAAACCCCTACAAATCATGATAGTGAAGCATGAAGGATGGTCATGAACTGAACAAAAGTAAACTTTGAGACTGGCTGGCTTTAAAATATGTTGACAATACGTAGTCATGAGTTGGAAGACACTTTTAAATCTTTAACTCAAATACTGTTTTCCTTAATTTTCAAGAATTATCCAAAAACCCGATACGCTCGTAGGCGTCTTGAGCAAGGTATCAACTTACTAAATAGTAGAAAAGAAAAAACTCTCAACTTGATGAAGGCCCCTCACAAATCAAACATAAACCTGCCACAGCCAGCACTTCAAAGAGCCATAGAACACAAAGGACATCAAAATAAATACCATAAACATGCGAATGGCATTTCCCAACTACAATCAGAGTCCATGGTCCTAAACGTTGTGTCCATCGAATGCCCAAAGGTTGAATTTGTGTATTTAGCTTTGTCCATCTGTCAAGATCCTTGACAATCCTATATCCTCCGTTTCGTCTTCCGGCCATCTGCCTCCGTGCGTCGTTGTCATCATCCTCGTGTGCAGTGATTGAAATTGGTACGATACAATTGAGGGTGGGTGACCATTTGTAAATATACAAAACATCCTCTTTGCCATGAGGCAGAAACGTATTCACCTTAATCCCGCATATTGTCTGGACTTAACTCGAGAATCTCTCTATTTTTTTTGCTTCCTTTTTGTCCATCACCTGTAAGTGTGTATTCAAAGGATGATAGAGAGAAGGTATCCCTAAAGAGGACACACAATTTAAATAGGACAATTTGTTTTATCGAGTTTCTTCTTTCTCACGCCCGCCCTACTGTCTCTCCCTCACATCCCACCATATAGAAAAAAAATAAAGGAATAAAGACATTCGCAAGCTTAGATTCTGAGATTAGAAAGGCTTTCTGTTTTGTTTGTCAGTTGATGTGTCCTGTTTTCGTAACTGTTCTTCTTCTTCTTCTTCTTCTTTTTCTACTACTCCACCGTCCTCATCTGCTTCTTCTTGTTTTAGTTAAGTCCTTTTTAATACTCAAAGTGGCGTTGTGTTTTCCATATTCTATTTCTTTTGTCTTTCATTTATTTGAGTAGGATTCGAAGAAGAATCGAAGATGGAGTCTTGACAATGACTCGAGAATAAGAATTGGAATTGTGGACAGTGGTGGGGAGGGGAACAAATAAATTGACATATATGTATGTTAATCTTCGATGCTGTCAAGGATCAAGAACTTTTTGTTTTTGTTCTTCTTTTTTCAACTTTTTTTTTTGCTAATTTTATCATGTTTTTGAAAATATTATGTTGTTTTAGCTGTCAGTTTCAGGTATTTTGTGGGCAGGTTTTTGAATGATTGGTTTTTTGTTTGATTGGGAATTATTGGTTGAGGTTTGACCTTTGTTATTAGACAATGGGCAGGTATCATTTTGTCAAGAAATTATAACATGGGTCAAGAGCGTCTTGAGAAAATACGGAACATAACATTTTTGTTGGCAATGACTTTTGGAGGGCACTGGCATTTGGAAGATTAATTTGCCAAATGTCCTCCCAGCTTCCCATTTGCATTCAGGAACGATGTAAGATATGCAAGCCCTTTATTAGTTGAGATAAATTTGTTTCAAGAACTTTTCTAAATTCAGGAAAACGTACATAATATTTGGCTGATTTTCAGAAATCCCGACAAACTTTGTAGACCATCCTATGAAGTAAAATACAGATGTTTAATTGAACGCCGCCGCTATATTGTTTATTTTTTAGTCAAGTAATGAGTTCTGTGAGAACACTCAACTGCTACATTTCTCAGCAATATAACTTGAAATAGGTTATCATATTTTTTGACACAAAAAAAAGCCACAGTGTAAATTTGTTGGGGTCAAAGTTGACAAACCAAAATAATCATGTTCTTCTTGTAAACAAACAAAAAAGGTCTTCTCCCACATGATTTGACTTTTTTTTCTAGTTTATTCTTGTTGACTTGTCCGTTATTTCAAGAACAGTCAAGACCACCTGTCAAACACATGTCATTTTTACAGAAATAAAGGCATCTTGATCTTGGCCTTTATGCCCTGACGTTTTCCCACAGTTTCCAAAGAAAATACATAACTAAAAAAAAACCTTTTTCAACATAAATGTAAGTATTTCCAGTTTCCTTAAATTTTGTTCACAAACAAAAAATAAAATAAACAAAAAATAAAAATCGATTTACAAACATCCAAACAATAAACTGTCTGAACAAAAGCTTACGATTTTCCGTTTTCCTTAACAACAACCAAAAGACGAAGAATTACAAAAAAATCATATTATGTGTAACAATTCCCAAAGGTCCCAGGAACTCATCTTAAATTTTTCCCCATCATCATCATCATAATAATATATCGTTCCCCTCCCCCCATGCCCCCATCATCCCCTTTACAAGTCTCTGTAGAACCCATTTATACCAAAAAATATGCCTACAACGATTTTAATCTCCGAAAATTTCCCTACGACCTTTTTGCTAGCAATTAATTCAGACAAACATATGCCAAACGAAAATACTCCTCTTTCACACATACACACTGTCCCACATATCCTGTGTGCTTGGTAATGTGTGAGGGAGAAACCAGGGGAGCATGAGTAAAACGAATAGGCCGAAAGCCCAAAGCGCCTGAATAATTCATTCAGATCACAAAATCCCTGGACGAATCTCACACTTTTTCTTTTTATCGGTTTTGGTTGTTCTTTTTTTGAAAAATCGAAGGATGAGTTTTAGTCTGATTCTGACACGCACGCAAAAATGAATGCAGGGCATGCCCCAAAAAAAGAAGAAAAACTTTAACCAAAACGACAGAAAAACCTTAAGAAGAATTATCCTACGGAGACTTAACTAAATCCGAGAAAAAGTTTTATTTTCTCTCTTCTCTCTCTACCTTTTTTTCTCTTTGTCCCATTGGCTTCCAATCAAATATCCTTTTTGAAGTTTTTTTTTTCATTTATTCTTTTTGTTTGACCAAAAAATTCTACAAGTCCTTCAGTACACACACGTCGCATTGTCGTATCCTTAAAAGCTTCCTTCCTGAATTTCCTACCAAACTCCCGCAGTCACTTGAAGCACGCATTGAGTCGAGAGTAAAAAAAAAAAAAAAATTGTATCACTCTGAAGATGAAGAAAATCGAAAATTTCTTCCTTTTCCTTTTCATCCTTTGACTTTATGAGACAAAAAAAAAAACCTATGAGTTGTTGCCGTGAAAGCAAACTGAAATGAAAAATTACAAAAAAAGGATATGCGAACGTGATAGGCCAGAAAGGACAGAAAACTTTCGACCCAATTGCGGGATTAACTTTAATTAGCCCCATGAAAGTGATTTATATCCCTGAGGACATTTTATCCTAGGAATAAACCGTCCAGAACAATTCGCATAAACATCATCGATGACGAAAAAAGAAGGGCGAATGGGGGAGGGAAATTTAATATCTCTGAGTTGAGGGAAGGCCATTGTTAATAGTGAGAGTTAGAAGGACCTGATACCAATTTGTCTGTAAAATTCAATATTCAACCGTCTGTAGGTCCAATCGAAGAAGCTGCAGTCCTTGGAACATCACTTCCACTTCTGACACAAATTAAATGATTTTTCCTCAATTAAACTATTAAAAACTTCGAAAGGACTCTTTTATGTCATTTTATCAATTTCTCAAATGTCCTTTTTGTCGCACACTCAAAATTATTATTCCTTCTTGCAAACTAGCAATAATTCAATTAATTAGATTTTCCGATCCTCAAATCACAAAAGAAGTCGAACGGCATTCTCAAGTTCTCGTATCCTTGGAGTTTTATCCGCAAATCCCATCATGTCCTTTTTTTAACAATTTAATCAAGTTTAAGGCAAATTGGGTGGATATCGGCATGATAACACTGTCCCACAAAAAATCATAAAAAATGTTCTTTTGTATTTCCGAAGGACAATTATGATGATGGTAATGTTAAAATTGAAAATGAATGTCCTTGAAACAAAAGCATAAAAAAAACGAGAAAACTCAACAAAAGAAGCAACAAAGTTTAAATTAATAATTTAAGATGGTTTCATCTTCGTTCGTTCGCAGAAGTGTCAACTTAGCAATAATTTTGGTTCTTCAAGGTAAGAATGTACGGGAAGTGCTTAACTGAGAAGAGGACGCAAAAGTGGCCTTGAGGTTGATTTTTTTTTTGTATTGTTTCTGGTCATGTTTGGGTTTTTCAAGTGTTTTGAAGTGAAATTGGTTTAATACATAAATTGGGGGAAGTCGAAGTACTTTGTCTGAGTTTTTGTGAAATTATGTATACCTACCTGCAGGTAAGGTAAGGTAGTGGATTAGGTGGTGTAAGGTAAGGACATTTGGTGTAATTTCGTTTTGGGTGTGGGAGCTTAAACTTGGATTTGGGAAATTTAATTTAATTTATAGATGAAGCAGTTGGGGGGTTGGTTTTTGTTTGACGCTGTCAAAAAGTTTGTGGTTTTTACAGTACTGGACGAATTTTTCAGTCGAAAGGAATGAAAGAATATTTTTTTTTAACCTTTGTCATTTCAACGGTCGAAACTGATATTTTTTTAATATATCAATAAATTTGAATTAATCTTTAAAGTGACTGAACAAAAATTTTGACATTCCCTTTTTTTCTAATTGCAGGTACGTAGCTTTAAAATTCCGACCTGAATGTAAGTTTTCCAAAACTTTGTTGATTTCTTATAAAATTCTACCATAATTTGTCCGGCTCCCGACAATTTGCCTTTAGTTCTCAATTTTGAGAGTGAGGTGATTGAACCAATCAAGAAATTAATCAACTCTAGTTGACTTGTTTTTTTTTTTTTTAACTGGAGTTAAATGGCTTCTAACTCGAATGAAAAGATCACGAATGATGATGATGAAAATCGATTGAAAAGAACTCGAACGACGATGACGAGAACTCGAATGATGATGACGAGAACTCGAATGAAAGGAACTCAAATGACGACGACGAGAACTCGACTAAAAAGAACTCCAATGACGATGACAAGAACTCTAATGACGATAACCAGAATTTGAATGAAAAGAACTTGAATGACGATGACAAGAACTCGAATGACGACAACGAGAATTCGAATGAAAATAAGTCGAATCACGTTGACGAGAACTCGAATGAAAAGAAATCAAATGACGATGACGAGAACTTGAATGACGATTACGAGAATTCAAATGAAAAGAACTTGAATGACGACGACGAGAACTCGAATGACGATGGCGAAAACACGAATGAAAACAACTCGAAAGACAATGACAAGAACTCGAATGACGACTACGAGAATTCAAATGAAAATAAGTCGAATCGCGATGACGAGATCTCGAATGAAGAGAACTCAAATGACGATGACGCGAACTCGATTTACATTCGATTTCGTAATTAGATAATGATCATTCTATCGGAACTACTGCCAAAGGTGAAGAACTCATCTTTAGTCGAATGATTGAATTCTTCTTGATGATAATTTTTATAACATGATTTCACTTCGTCCGTCGCCATTGCATTTGTTCATTTGACTGTCCATAGTTTGGGCTCTTTCATTAGTTTGAGGTTACCTAAAATGTTTGTGTGTTCCTTGATCCTGATTTCAAAGATTCCACAATTCTATTAGACTATTTGATTCAACCAAAATCTTCCTAATATAATTCCTTAAATCAGTTCTTGGGTATTGGCAGCCAGTATTCAGCTTTCGTTGTCTTAGTACTCTTTCCAAATTTGACTTCTATAGTTTGCCCTGACAGCCCTAAGAGAGACAAGGCTAAGTGGCTTACATTCATAAGCAATTATCTGACTGCGTTTGAAAAATTGACTGGACCTACAATAATGCCGATTCCTAACGGCTAACTCAAGGAGCCCTTTATTCTTATAAGATTGATGCTTTTGGAAGTCTGGTCATTTGTTCCCAAAAAGGCAGTACCCGTGAAAGATGACGTTAAAACTTTGCAGGCAGGTGTAGGCACAATATGTATTACTATTTTCATAAGCTCTTTGTAATCAGTGCGCATTTAACTTTAATTAATTAATTTGAAAACTACAACCCACTCTCTCACTTATTTCACAAAATATTTCTATTGAATAAGAACTCAAAGCACTACACACATCTAAGACGAAATCCCTGTGGCTCAAACTTAATTAACGTGTTAAAATCGCCCTAATCTATAAACAACATGCTTCTCTTATACGCCTGCATAATCCCAATGAATTTATTTAACACCTTATGGTCTTTCACTATTAAAAGATCAACGCTCACCAACCCACACCCACATCCACACAATCTAATGGACACGTGCGTGTGTCCATCCCACTGAGAAAAGAAGACGCAGAGACCGACACGTCGACATTCTGTCCCAGCCCAGTCCACAGATAAAACACTAACCATGAGAATTGTGTCTAAAGCATGAAATTTGAGCTCCTTAAAGGACACCAAGAAAAAAAAAAGCAAAATTCTCAGAGAAAATTCTTCCAATAAGAAGACATCAGGAAAATCTAAGGAAAACATCTGAAGCAGCTTTAAGCAATCAAAAGGCATCCTATATTTTACCTTCTAAGCACCTTATTCACTCGCCCGTTCCATCCCCAGACAACATAGTAGCATACCAAAGCTTGACCTATAATATCTACTTGATTGACAGGAGGCAAAGAGTCGAGAACTTCTTCAAGGACAAAGGACATCATCACACAACAACTTCTTAACGAAAATAAACACTAGTTAAAGAGGCTTTTATGTTGTCAATGTGTGTCTCAGTGGTCGTGTCAGTGTGTGTGTATGTTAAAAGCCATCATCTAACCAGACGAGTCTCGAGAAATGTTCCATAAAGGACATCAAGTCCCTATTAAAGAGTTCGTGCGTGTATATGCGTCTATACTGACCAGAGCTGGACGATGTTGATAGGAAAATAGAATCGAAAATTTCACCTTTTACCTCGCCACAATTTCTAATCAACACTGAAATTCATGGCACAAATATCCATAGATTATCATTTTTGTCCAGAGCCAGAGCTAGTTAAAAAGGACCTCGAGTTTCCTCTTGGAAATCTTTGAAATAAAAAAAGGACTATACGAGAGGAGCATAATTTATTTCTCGAATGTGGAGTGGATGTAGAAAATATCCTTTAAAGGAAATTGCTTTTTTTTCGTTCTCCTGACTGTCTGGTGCTTGTTGAAATTTTCAAGGATGACATAAGAATGTTGTTTAAATGTTCTTTAACCGAAGAAAAAGTTTACATTTTGTTTGAGGAGATAAAGGGAAGCCAGGATTTTTTTGTGGTTAAAGTACTAAACAGGATAATGACAAAATTTATTTTACAACAAAAAAGAAAATAAATATCCTGTGCGTTGATGGAGTCAAGTGATTGCTTGTGTGTGTGCATGTGTCTGTAATTGAAATAAGAGTAATTCAGGGAATTGAAAGGATGTCCTTAAATCGTGTATTATCTTCTCGATTTTGAGTCAGTCGACGAGCGATGGTCGTGTGGTATGTGGATGTCCTTTTTGAACGCACAAAATGTTTTTAAAACTTCATCATCATCCACCCATTCTCCTTTACGAGCCCGGATTTTCTCGTCGTATTTTTTTTTTTTTTTTTGGAAATGCAAATTCAGTCACTTAAGGATATCCTTTGAAACGATTAAACTGATCGTCGTCATCGTTAAGGATATTAAGCGAGTTTACCTCAAACATAAGTAGGTACACATACAGAAATTACTTACATAAAAAAGGCTTTTGCAAAAAAGGACATCAATAATAAACAATTCGAGGCAGTATGAGAGAGATGAGACGACAAAAAAGAAGGACACTTTCCTGACCAATCTCTCAGAGTTTGATCCTGATTAAGGATTTCGATGAATGCAGTTTTTTTTTGTCTTTTTGTTTGTCAGAAATAAATTGAATTTAAATCCTCCAAAAGGACATCGTGTCATTTTTTGTATGAGTGTATGTGAGGATATACACATTGCGGACAAAGGCAAAAAAAAGGACAAAAGACTTGGATGCAATTTAATGACATTTTATTATAATTAATTATATATAAATGTCAATCCTTTTGATGCTTGCAAGTTGGACTTAAACAAAAAAAAAAATTCAAGCTGCAGCGAAAGACACAAAGACTGCATCTTTCTGCATTATTTGCTCGTTTTTATTGCGAATTTTACTTGAGTCATTTTTTTTTTGTATATTTTTTTAGTGCTTCAGAATGCTCCAGGGCACAAACACTCTTCTGTTTGAAGAGACAAGCAAAGACCTTCTTTTTCTTGTTGCTTTGTGTTTGATCCTTGATGTTAAATGGTTATTTTTTTGCTTCTTGATTGGCGTTCTAGTTGTTTCTATGGTTTAAATTTTGTGACAAAAAAAAAATGAAACGAAGACACTATAATGCTGCATTGCAATGTTTGGAATTGTGTTCATTAAAGAAGACAATGTTAATAACAGTTCTTTTAAGTATGACATAATTAGTAGCAAGATAACCTCGTGCAATATCGCTTGGAGGATGTCAAACAAACGATTTTTTTCAAGTGTGTTAATTAACAGAGAATTCTCATATGGGGTGGTCTAGTCAATTTTATATCCAAATCAGCTTATAACACTCTTTGGTGGGTGACATGGTGTACTATTGCGTGAAGCAGAAGTCGTCATAACCATTTCTTCAGTTTCAGTAGAAAAAGTCGTGTTTCCAAACTTCATTTTTGAAGCAAAGCGGTCTGATGATGGCGGTGACACCACTTCACAATCTACACAAAAGTTGGTGTTCCAAGCCCCAGACGCTGCTACTTTGCTTGTTGCTACATTAACTGCTGAAATGGAAACGCACATCGTCAGAACAGTTGATTTTTGCTCGCGCTTGACCTTCACGCATTGATCAAATCAATATTTTAAGTATCATAATTAAGTAGAGTTTTGAATATCGATCGACACTTCACATGCTATTCGTTGAAGGCTTCAATAGCGTAAATAGTGAATTAATCTATCTTGCTTTATGCAGGTGGGGTATCCCAGATAATTACTTACGTACTTTCTTAAGGTGGCGCTTCAGTCCGTTGTGGACTTGGGCCTCAGCTAATTTTCACAATTTTCTATCAAAACTTCGAGCGGGAAACTGCTGTAGTGTGTCACACTTTTTAAATCCAGAAGCTTAGAATTTCAGAATCACTCAATCAGTAAACTTTACGTCGTTTTTCTTTCACCGCATTTCCAAAGTTCATGAATTTCAGTTGATTTATAGTAAAGTTAATTATAAATAATATAAAAAACCTCCTCTAAGAACCTGCTGCTCAAGTTAAGACTGCACACAACAAGCCATCATATCCCGTTATTATTCCTTTCTATCCAGGAAAAAAAGGAAACAACAACTACAAAAAAATATAATAATGAGAATACCTCAGGAAATCTGTGCACTGTTTCATTTTGAAAGACTATTTCTGACAGACACTTTATTACGAAGCCATCAAGTCAACTCTCTCTTTTTTTCACTCTCTCTCTCTCTCTATCTCTCTCTCTCTCTCTCTCTCTCTCTCTCTCTCTCTCTCTCTCTCTAAACCACCTGAAGAAGTTCAAAATAAATTTCCTTCCTCTTTGCCAGAGATGTTCTCATTGTATCTCTGTGTGTTGTGTATAACTAACTACTCCTACTCAGTCGAAGCATCATATATATCCTTCCGGAAAGTGCATTCTTCTTCCAGATAATTGTTCCGAAAGCATCTACTTTGCTATGAAGGCTCCTTCATCGTTGGGAATAGGTATACATCATCAGGATGTCAAAGTTATAACAATCCTTTTTTCACTGCACTGACAAGGTGGGAGCGCCCGGCCCCCTTTGCCCCACCATTGTTACTTTGTACAACGTCCGCATAAACTTTTCTTGTGTTACTTTACGAAGCAGAGAAAAGGTTTTTGGTGTTGAAGTTAAATACCATGCCGCAGTACAACAGATAGTTTTTGGGGTAAGGGATGGGGGGCAATGTGCATAGGTATCTATCTAAGCTAACGGTAAATGTGGCTTATGCAGATTAAGCAATTTCTGGAGAATTTTCCGAAAGCATACAAACTAAAAGGTAGGTAAGGTAGGTACCTAACATCGAGGAAGAGCAAGCTAAATTATCCCTTTTTACTTGCGACTGCAATTACTTTAAGGGCAAGGTATTGGATTCGCTAAAAACCGTTAGTCTTGAATCAATACTTTGAGAGCTTGAAGTGACCGAAAACGGTCTTCTGGGACATCAGGACTAAATAAATCCCTTCAAAAATGAGAACTGGCTACAACGTTTTTTTTTGAAAACGTCCGAACATCCTGCTATTTTGAAGCAACTTTATGCAACCGACTAGTGTACTTAAAATTTATTTCCTTAAATAATACATCATCGTTACTCGAATACAACCTTCCTACTCCCTTTTAACTGCATCGTAAACCTAATGAATAGTTTTCGTTTGGTTTGTTTTAAAGGATTCCTCAATGCACCCACAAGTGAATGCTTTTCTATGTTCGGGAGATTAAAAAGGAGGAAAACTAATTAAAGAGAAGCTTCATTTTACTATTTTAGATTTTTCTTCAGCATCTGCTTCAGTCTGTGTTTGTGAATGTTTCTGTGAAGAACTTAAAAGAGACAAGAAGATTGGTTTTTCGGTAAACTGCAGTCTTGGCAGTGTGATTAGGCTTTAAGAGTATATTTTGAAATATGAAGCCAGCAAAGCCTTCTGCGTGAACATTAGGCATGACATGAATGTTTTTTGGTAAGTTTATGAAGTCTTTTTGAGGATTGTGTTACGTGAATTTGAAATGAAAGAAACAATTCGAACTCAGATTTCCAATGTCATTAAGAGGTGAGGCTTTTTAATAGAAGAGTTTCAGCAAAGTAGCAAACAACCAGAGTTTGGAATTAAGAAAGCTTTCAGTAGTAGGCTCAGAATAATGTGAACTAAGTAGAATTTTGCGAAATCGATTTTTTCACTATTTTTGAAAAATATCAGATGCTTGCTTAAGCATTGCCAACATTTTGGACAGAAATATATCGAACATACATCGACACGAATTTTATTCGCCAAAATGATGGCTTTAAAGGCTTGTTAGCGAAATTATTGGTAAAATAAAATGTAACCCCTGTTACCATTACCTCTCTTCAAGCTCTATAAACAGACGAAGAAGGCTTCTCAAAAAAAAATCTAGGATTATTCGTTAGGGTCCTGGAGCAGTTAGAATTGGACAGCGATTTGAGGCATTTTTTCGGAATTTCTGAAGCCTCCATAGAACACATTACTGGGAAAGATCGCAAAATGGCAATGAGTTCTGGAGCAATTATTGCTGTAAAACAAAAATGAATACACAAAATAGCACTCATACGCCCTGCTGTCCCAATTATACAGGGTGATTCACGAGCGTTGTGCCAAAAAGCTAGAGCGTGTAGGTTGAGTTGAGACAAGAAAAAAATCGTTTGGGAGGGGGGGGGTCTATTCCCCCCCGTTTAGCCAGGAGGGGCAATTTTCTGAAAAATTGACTTATTTTGTAAAAAAAAATATTAAAAATCAAAGGCTTAGTTTACAACACCGTGCTATACCTTTCTGAAAAGCTAAAAACTTCTTCTTTCACTTTGTTTTTAAAATAAATTGTTTTAACGAATAGTTTTAAAAAAATAAATTTTCAAACTCAAAATTTTCAAAAAAAAGCCAAAAAAAATTTTTGAACTAATTTTTTTCAAAATTTTATGTAATTAAGTACTAATTTTGTTTTAAAATTTCAATGTCTTTGTTAATTTTTAGTCGAAAACAGAAAACCGGATGCAAAAATGTCTTTTCGTTTTTGAGAAATTAAAAAAAAACCAAAACCACTTTTTTCTAAGAAAATCTTTGTTTTTATTTTTACCTATCTGGACTTTTAGTTTAATTTATTAGTTTAATTTACAAATTTAATTTTTTGTAATTGGAGTTTTATGAGGACTCAATAAAGTAGAAAAGTATTGGATTTTCCCTGGATTAATCATTTTGTTCATTGAAAACGTCTGCCATTGACCTTTCACTTCTAGCTCTCCGTGCTCTTGTCGGCGGATTCTTGAAAACATGCTTTGACTTGGGCGCCATCTATTGGGATATCTTTCAGCGTAGAGTCTTTCGGCTTCCCTATCTCGACAACAAGTTAAACCGTAGCAGAAGTTCCTGTCCGCTAACTCTTCTCGATCATATGAGTTTGTTATTTTTATGTGTTGATGAATTAATATTTTAATTGTAAATGGTTGTTAAGTAAATATGCGATGCCTTTTATTAACCTTTAGGTTGTTAATTGTTTTTTCATTCAAGAAAAATTACGGTTTAATTATTTTAAGCCCCCAGCAGGTAGAACCCTTCGCCGGCGAGTGGCCGCGGCCCCAGGTATAGTAAGAAAAAATTGCTGGTCAGTTTTCAGACGTTATCAATGAATAAAATGGTTAATCCATTGAAAATCCAATACTTTTCTTCTTTATTGAGTCGTCATAAAACTCCAATCACAAAAAATTTAATTTATAAATTAAACTAAAAGTCCAGATAGGTAAAAATAAAAACAAAGATTTTCTTAGAAAAAAGTGGTTTTGTTTTTTTTTTAATTTCTCAAAAACGAAAAGACATTTTTGCATCCGGTTTTCTGTTTTCGACTAAAAATTAACAAAGACATTGAAATTTTAAAACAAAATTAGTACTTAATTACATACAATTTTGAAAAAAATTAGTTCAAAAAATTTTGTTTGGCTTTTTTTTTGAAAATTTTGAGTTTGAAAATTTATTTTTTTAAAACTATTCGTTAAAACAATTTATGTTGATTTGAGAACAATTGAAGTGGTGATTCTCAAATCAACATTAAAATCAACTTGGTCAAAACTATAAATCATTGTAAAACAATTTATTTCAAAAACAAAGTGAAGGAAGAAGTTTTTAGCTTTTCAGAAAGGTATAGCACGGTGTTGTAAACTAAGCCGTTGATTTTAAATATTTTTTTAAACAAAATAAGTCAATTTTTCAGAAAATTGCCCCTCTCGGCTAAACGGGGGGGAATAGACCCCCCCTCCCATACGATTTTTTTCTTGCCTCAACTCAACCTACACGCTCTAGCTTTTTGGCACAACGCTCGGGAATCACCCTGTAGAAAATAACACATTCGAACCACTAAGAGGCATGGAAAATTAAAAAAGAGTATATTATACAAAGAAAGAAATCGAAGATCAAATCAAGAAAAACAAGCGGTAAATCACGAAAAATGAATCTAGTTATGGACCTTGGAATGGGAATCAAATACTACAAATTCGTGTTTTTAATTTACGAAAAAGAGGAAAATGAAGACATTACGACTCAAAAGTTGTAATTCTAAACTTTTGAATCGCAACAAAAAAAAAGCATTTATGATTCAGAAGCGTAATTTACGATCAGCCAGTTGTAAATTATGTTTCCGCCCCCACCCCCCCCAACACAATCCCCGTTTCGGGGGGATCTCGCCTCTTTTTCTCCCTCCCTTCCTCACCCTACCCCGGTACTATATTCTCCCTTCCTCTCTCTCCTCACCGATCAATCTCCGTACTTCCTTCTTATTCTGCATTGCTAAGTGGCGACTATTTTTCCAAATCCGTCACTCCGCACTGCTGGGATTCGAACCCAGGCATGAGAATGCACGACGGTTTCTTGATCGGCACCTCTACCCACTGAGCTACTCGACGCTTTAAAAAATTGGAATTGATTTTCGACCGCATGAAAACTAGGGATTTAAACAACAGAAAACGTTTTTCTTTTTCAGGAAATATTGTCGTAATTTACGATTCAAGAATCGTAACAAAAAAAAAAACAGTTTGGATTCAAAAGTAGTAAAATGCGATAAGAATTCATGATTTAATAAACACCTATTTTTTAATTCAGGAAATATTTTTGTAAACTACGATTGTCTAAGATCAATTCGTTCATTTAGCTTCAAGAGCTTTGTTTTTAGAATATTGAGATCATAAATCTCGATCTTTAATTTTGTAAATCAGAATTATTTAGTCGTACAATTTATATCTTGCTCCAAATGTTTGAAATTACGAATACAAAATTTGTAAATTGCTCTTACAATGGAAATCTAAAATCATGAATTTTGTTCGTAATTCTCAAATTATACAGTTTTGTAAATTTAGACGGAATAAAGATTGAAATACAATTTTGACTCTCATTTTACGAAAAAAGGGGATGATTTACAAAAAAAAGATTTTTCATAATTTACGACATGGAAATTCGTGATTACTGATTTTTCATTTCTTTCCGTGTACCTACATATACAAGCATCTATGTCACAAACATCCTTCCCTACTTTATGAACTCTGACAAGCAAAATGAACTCAATTGTCAAAGTTGAAAAAAAGTATAAAACGAGGACAATGTCCGCAAAGTAAAGTTATATGCGGCACCTGTTACTCCCGTTCGTCCACATCAAAAATGCCTATTAAACTTTATAAAAACAATCTACCTCCACCTCAGCACCTGAGGAAACATCAGCCTCCCTCAGGTCTATCCTCTCTCCTAACGATAAGGATAATGGTGTTTTGTTTCATAAAACGAAAGGAAATCATTGTCGAATGATTTTTTCCCCGTTTTCCTCACTTTTGCAATATTTGTTGATGACGAAAGCGGCACAGTGGCTGCGCCACTCTCAACTGATATGTGAACAAAAGCAACAACAACAACGCACACAGAAACAGCAAACCAATTCCACTGATTACAAAACCGCATCCAACATATTGGAAAACCACTTTTAAATATTACAAAAGAGTCCCACGAGAGGTTTTGATGGCGCCGGCGGCGGGGCTGGGTGGGCGGTCGGTAGGTAAACTACCGCAGGACCTGCTCGATAATGGAGTATTTTATTCGAATGACATCCCTTGCCCGCTGACTTGACAACAAAATAGGCAACCGAACATAGAAAAAATGCAGAAAATACAGTTTTTCCCAGGTCATGGAAGGATTCACTTTTGTGGTTGATAGTGTTCAACTTCCCCCATCCCTCACATACGCTCTCCGACCTCACAGTTCGAGGCTGAATCGACAAGAGTAAGTTCAGCTACAAAGTGAAATGAAGGTTGCTTCAATTTGCATCAAAGTACGGTGATAGAAGCCGAGGCACTGCGGTGGTGAAACAACATCATGAGCCAAAGTGTACTTATACCCTTAAAAGCAACAAGAACTCACCAGAGAGGACATGATGACATAAAGCAACATGTGATTCTAATGATGTGCTAAAAGTATCCTGCCAGAAAGCAAATTCATTGCAAAAAGAAAAAGAAGAAAAATTTCCAACAATACACAAAGCTCACAATTGCTGAATGGCTCTCTCTGCTGCTTTGGCTTGTGCTGATGATGATAATAAAGTTGACGACAATGATGATGAAAGGTTAACCAGAAAAGTATCTCTGATGAGTCTGAGAATGAGCTGTTACGAACGATATGCTCATTTCTAAATGACTGCCGCTTCAGGTGCCCTCGATTGTCCTGTTTGCTTATGTACGTTCAGTTTTGTGTTGTTCTTTGGTGGCTCGCCTGGGTGGTGAAGTCTTTGACAGTTGATTAGCAATAAATGTTCCAAGAAAAACGATCATTAGAGTTCGAAATCAAAAGCAAAAACTCATTTCAACTTAAAGTACAATTTATTGAATCAAGACAATTTGTGGACTGTAATGTTAACACGATGGTGGTTGATGGTAAAGAGATCAAGAAAAACAAAAATGCATCGAATGCAACCACATATTAATATCATTAATAGCAAAACTATACATAAAAAATATTACATTGCTAACATAGCAAATAAACCGTAAGAATAAGAAAGAAGCTTTCATAACAATTAGCAATGTACCACAACGTACGTCTGTGCATAAGAAATAGCATTGCTAGCCTCAGCATAGCCTAAGCCTATAAGTTTATGCGGTTACCCAATGATTGCACTCCTGGACACGGGAGCAACGAAATCGTTCATAAACGAAGAAGTGCGGCAATTACTGATAAGCCTTGATACCCCCGTAAAGTACCAACGTCACATGATACACTCGGCGGATGGTACCGCGATGCAAAGTTGGGAACACTTTGACATTACGCTTTGTGTTGGAGACCAAAGAATCCGGGGACAAATGACCTACTTACAACATTTAACTGAGAGGGTGATTATCGGTATAGACCTACTCAAAATGTTGAACTTTTCCATGTCAATAGGAGGAAAAGATTTAATAGAACATCAAAGGGTGCAAGAGAGACCACCCGACCAGTTATGTCTTGTTGGAGACAAGCCGCTATCTATGGAGCAGCAAAGAATCCCTAGAAAATCGCCGGACCAAGAGCTGCAGAAGTTCGAGCACCCGAATAGTTACACTAGTGTCGCCGTACACCGTATCCGACTCAAATCCGACGAGCCGTTCCAACAGAGACAATATTCGAGAAAGTCAGCCGTGCAAAAGGTAATCGATGAAGAGATTGACCAGTTGTTGCGCACGGGAAAAATAGAACCCTCAAAAAGCCCATATAGCCCACCCTTAGTGCCAGTTAACAAGAAAAAAGGGACTTGGGGAGTACGCGTCGATTACCATCAACTAAACGCAGTGTCTGTGATGGATGATTATCCGCTGCCGCAAATCTGCGCGATGTTCGATAAACTAAGGCAAGCGTTATTTCTTTTTGTGAAAAGAAGGTTGACATATTAAAATTATTAACTTTTCGCGAGTGTTTATAAACAAGTTTATCCACGATTTGTTGATAAAAGTGAAGTGTTTAGTGAAGATGAGTTGAAGTTATTAAATAAAGGTTTAAAATTTACCCCAACTCCTTACAAAACACAAATCCTAGACGTAGTACTTGATATCGAAACAGTGTTGAAATATAAATTACCTTCAACTCAAAATGCTATCCGTTCATCCGCTGCAAATGTGATAGAATCAAATATAAATCAACCAATAAAGTCAGATTTGGCAAAAGTTCAAAAAGAAATAATAGATAAATTGAATAAAAGAGATGTTATGTATGTTAAAGCGGATAAAAGTAACCAAATTGTGATTTTGAATAAAGGTGATTATGAACAACGCGTTTATCAGCTTATATCAGAATGTGGTTATAAGCAAATGGAAAAAAATCCCATTAAACGAATGATAAGGCAAGTTGACGCCGTAAGACAAAAAATAACAAAAGTGTTTAGTGTTGGTGTAAGTAGATCGTTAATCGTTTCGATTCCAAGTTTACCCAAATATATGCGCTTCCCAAAACGCATAAAGACGGAAAGAAAATGCGCCCAATTGTGTCAAATATTAATGCTCCAATGTATGAATTGGCTAAGTGGATTGTGAGTGAAATAAAAAAGTTACCAAAAATAGAAAGTTGTTCGGTAAAAAATTCATTTGAATTTGTTGAGAAAATTATGGATCTAGTGTTTCAAGAAAATGAATTAATGATCAGCTTTGATGTAACATCCTTATTTCCAAACATTCCGGTAAGCGTAGCCCTTGATGAATTCAAAAAATATCTGAATAATCCTGACTGTAAAAGTGAGAAAAAGAACGTTTATTTCGAAGCAACAAAACTTTGCATGGACCAAAATTTCTTTCAGTTTCGTGAAAAAATTTACCGTGTAGAATTCGGTACAAATATGGGTAACCCACTCAGTCCATTAATTTCTGAAATGTTTATGTCTGCTTTCGAAATGAATTTGAAAAAACAAAATCTCCTTCCGCGGGTGTGGCATCGCTATGTGGATGACGTGTTTTCGGTGGTACACAAAGATGATATTGAAAAAACTTTAAAGATTTTGAACACCCAATTTGATTCAATAAAATTTACTTATGAAATCGAACAAGATAGGAAACTAGCTTTCTTAGATTTGGAAGTTCAATACATACAAAATAAAATTGAGTTTAGTGTTTTTCATAAGCCAACAAGCACCATGAGAACTATCACTAGCGATTCGTTCTGTCCAATCCAACAAAAATTGGCCGCATATCATTCAATGATACACAGATTATGTCGTCTCCCCTGTAATGTATCATTCCGTTACCTACTGCCACTTCCCTACTAAAATACATCTAATACGATTTTACACCAATAAGTAGTGTACTAGCATATATGATTTCATTAAACCTATCAAACTCATACAAAAGTACTTAATGTACGACCGAATTATATGCTACCTTTTGCGATGACACACTTTACCAATAAGTAGCGTACTAGAATTGGACTATGAATAGAGCTGCTACGACCGACCAAAAAGGAGTCTGGTGCCGATCGTCGTCGAGGCAAGTTGTGCTCGCGAAGTTAATACTAACCGATAAGACTTCCCCCCACCAGTGGTAAGGGGTCTTATCAATAACCAACTCTTTGCCAGATTCATCCGTTGATAGCCGGGTTCGCCCGTTGATTGCCAGGTCCGCCTGTTGATTGCCGGATTCGTCCGTGGATTGCCGGATTCGTCCGTTGATAGCCGGGTTCGCCCGTTGATTGCCAGGTTTGCCTGTTAATTGCCGGATTCGTCCGTGGATTGCCGGGTTCGTCCATTGATAGCCGGGTTCGCCCGTTGATTGCCAGGTTTGCCTGTTGACTGCCGGATTCGTCCGTGGATTGCCGGATTCGTCCGTTGATAGCCGGGTTCGCCCGTTGATTGCCAGGTTCGCCTGTTGATTGCCGGATTCGTCCGTTGATAGCCGGGTTCGCCCGTTGATTGCCATAGGTTTGCCTGTTGATTGCCGGATTCGTCCGTGGATTGCCGGATTCGTCCGTTGATAGCCGGGTTCGCCCGTAGATTGCCAGGTTTGCCTGTTGACTGCCGGATTCGTCCGTGGATTGCTGGATTCGTCCATTTATAGCCGGGTTCGCCCGTTGATTGCCAGGTTCGCCTGTTGTTTGCCGGATTCGTCCGTGGATTGCCGGATTCGTCCGTTGATAGTCGGGTTCGCCCGTTGATTACCGGGAAACAGCAACCGGAAGTACTGCAGAAATAGACCACATTTCTTGAGGAAGACCTGTTTGTGACCTGCACCAATACACCAGAGGAAATCCAGACCGGGACACAGGGAGAACGAGAAGCTTGCAGCAGCATTATAACAATATCTATGTATTTTGATTCAATTAATTTAAGACAACCTGAAGTTTAATAAAGAAAAGACCTTTAACTAAAGTTTCGTACTTTCTTTAGTAACATCCTGGACATACCAGCGAGCTAAACCTCAGCCTTTGACCCAAAGTACATCACAAATTGGCGACCGAGCAGGGACCTTTAAGGTCCATTCCGAACAAAACTTCAGAATCTTGCATAACCAGCCCGTAACTAAAATACCATTTACCAGTGTGGTAAAATCCGCCGATCACCGAATAACCAGACCCGTGTTTAAACCACCATTTACCAATTTGGTAAAATCCGCCTGAAACCGAACAACCTGACTCGTGTTTAAAACCCCCATTTACCATCGTGGTGAAACCCGCCGAACCGTGTTTAAATATCATTTACCACTTTGGTAAAACCCGCCGAAACCGAATAATCAGACTCACGTTTAAAACCCCCATTTACCATTTTGGTGAAATCCGCCGAAAAACCCACCCTGTGTTTAAACAATCATTTACCACTTTGGTAAAAGCCGCCGAAATCGACCCGAAGTTTAAACACTCCATTTACCACACAGGTAAAGTCCGCCCGACACGTAAAGAACTAAATCTAAAAAGAAAATGGAGAGAGAGAACGAGAAGATGTCAGTTTCCGAAGAAACTTTCGATATATTTGCTAGCTTAGGAGGAATGTATCTCCTAAAGAAAGAAGAACTGATAGAACGCATGGCACGACTAAACCTCAACACAGAAGGCACGTTGGCTACTCTACGTGCACGCTTCAGTCAATACGTCAAAGAAGCGAGGGCACGGAAATCAACTCAAAACCTCTGTGAAGAGTTAGAGAAGATCAGTGTTGAACGAGGTAACAATTCAGTAGACATACAAGAAACCGATCCTGAGAAATCTCAGAAAACAACCCATGATGATGGCGTTCGAGATTTCTACTTTCACGTACCACCCGGACCCCAGAACCCAGTGAAAACTACAATCATGGAATCCCAAGCCTCAATAAAGGAACACGATAGGGTTACACAACTTTCCTTTCACCCCGAAAGAGAGAAGGGAGGACAGGAAACTACAACAATGCCTAATCCGCCAACCGGTCAACGTCAGATGCCCAGCAATTTGTGGCAAAGTAGAACCGCCGATAGAATGACCCCAAGCCCCGAGGCCGAGATAATGAACATTGTAAGAAAATGGGGACTTAAATTTGACGGTGCAGGAAACGTTCTCGAGTTTATGAAACGACTCGAAGAGCTTATCGAATGCTACAGAATACCCGCCGATGAAATGATCCGAACCTTCCCAGAGATCTTTAGAGGAACTGCTCTAGAGTGGTATCGCATCAACAGGGATCAATTTAAACAAGGGTCCGATTTCCACAGGGCGTTCTTAGAATATTTCCTCCCGGTTCGATTCAGGAATAAATTAGAAGACGAAATCTCTAGAAAGAGACAGGGCCCACGAGAAAGGTCCAAAGACTTTATACGTGCAATGCAATACCTGATACACCAGCACCCCACAATGACCATTGCCGAAAGCATCGACCGGATTTACGATAGATTACGTCCGGAATATCACCTTTATATTCGGCGACGGGATTTCAGCACATTGGAAGAGCTAATGGAGTTAGCAGAAGAATATGAGTACATTTTCAATGAGAACCGTAACGCCACGCTCAATTCAGCTAAGCAAACTCCGAGGAGTCAGCCTACTTTTCAACCAGAGCAGTACGGCAGGAAACCCGCACAAACAAGTGAACAATATGATCGAGCAACCCATTGTTGGAATTGTAAACAACGGGGACACTCCAAAGCGAATTGCCGACGACCTTTTCGGTTGTTTTGCTCTTTTTGCGGCGAAGGCGGACGTATGACCAGGGATTGCCCATGTCATACTCACCAATCTTCTTTATTAACCTATCTGCCGGAAGAAGTAAGCCAATGTAAGGAATATTGCTTGGTAAGCACATCGCAACCAACAGCTCCAGGACTGGATGTCCATGAGCCAAGCCAGGGAACACTCCCGGTTGTGGTAACAGCAGATTCTTACACTAGACCTCAACAACTACCAGAACTGAAGCCACCAGAAGAACAAAAAGAAACCCTTCCCAGAAATCCGACCGACCCTAGGTGTTTCCTAAAAATACACGAGTAGCACAGACTGCGATTTATAACAAGTATTTTGTTATATTTGTGTTTTGTCTTACTTCAATCTGCAACATTTTTAGTTACATTTCAGTTTTTCAATTGTTTATCGAAAAAAATTGTAACTTTGTTAAATGAAATGTTACTAATCGGTTTCATAACTGTTTCAACTTGTTTTCCAAAAATTGGTGTTGTTATTAAAAGGTTATATAAAAGTCAAAGATTTGAAAGTTGATAAAAAGTTGTTATTACATCTATAAAATTTCTGTTTAATGTTACTTAAACGTTTAAATAACTTACTTTCAACAATCTGTAAGAACATTAGTGTAACGTCAATATAATTTACAAGTTTGAAGAAGGAAAGAAGTTACAAAAATATTTTTGTAACGTTTTTACTCCTAGAACCTTTATTTGAACAGAATTGTAATAATCTAGTTTATATAACCAATATATAACAATGTTTCAATGAGTGTTTTCTTTAATTAATGCCTAAAATAATTACGTATGTATAAATGCAAAGAAAAAAGCCTTTCTTTAAATAGTGAATGGCCTTTAAACGGAGTACTCATAAATCCCCTCTATTTTTTTTTCTTTTTTTATTGTTTTTTTTTTGTTATTAAATTTAATTTGGGACATATAACTTTGTTGCAATTAACAACATCAAAACAAATATGAAGCGTTAAATGTATTATGTAATGTTGTTGTTTTCTATTTGGAAAACAAGAATATAACAAACCAAATGTTTGAATAAAAATAGTTGAAACTAAGTTGAAATATAACTGATATATAACTGAAATATAACTGTATATTTTGTTTTTGAAGACTTTGTTATATTTTGGTTTCTAATTTGTTAACGTGAAACAAAGATTGCTACAATATTAAAACAAATATGTAACCAAAGTAGGTACTAGTTCTGAAAAAAAACATCCGGCTTGTTTTTGAAACAAAATTACAACATTTCAAAAAATTCAAGAGATGTTATAATTGAGTTTCTGAAACTATTGAAAATTGAAATAACTTTTAAGTTGTATTCAAATTGGTAAAATGTTACAATAACGATGGCGCTACGCTTTGCGTTGACGTTAAGGGTTTCAGAGTTGTTTTGTTATAATAAGGTTAATGTTTTGTTATTTATATGTAAGTTCAATAAATCGACAATGAAAATCTTACATGTCAGAGTTGCCGCTAGATTAAAAAATTTTACAAGTCATAAAACAATTCGTAGATTTCATTAGCGTTTTTCATTGTGTTTTTGTAAGAGATCGTATTCATTTTAATATCTGTCATTGATCGCATTCATTAAATTCAATTGAAAAAATGTGACTTTAGGCCGTAGTGTCAGAATTATACCAAAAGTCAAGTTTTTTTTTACACATAACGCAATTTGCAAAAGGCCTTAAGGCCTTGTAGGAATTGAGTTAAAATGTATTTTAAAACTAGATGTTTGGCTAAGAGCTGAACTATAATGCAATTTTACTCACGCAAGCACGCTTAAGTGAATCAGTGAACAAAAATAAATCCTATGAGCAAACCATAATGTACTTAAGCCACGCTCATTAACTTTTCGTTCAAATTTTACTAGTGCGGTTTCAGTCGCTCATTGTTTAAGTGAATTTGACAATTCGAAGGAGAGAAGGCTAAGTCTACCTTTTTGCTTACTTAAGGAAATTTTCGTCCGGTTTTTTGACATTAGCTTAAGTTCACTTAAACGGCCAATACACAGCATACTTGTGCGTGCACATTGGTGTACATGTGCAGAGATGTGTGCCGTCTATGGGCTGGTATGCGCACCATTTTTGGTGTGAGAATAAAAATCAAAACTTTTTGATATCCAGCTGTGGAGCAGGTTAAATGGGTTTAACAAACATTTTATGGCATACGTTTTGACATTGCATTTATATATCTAGGATTTGATCTCAAATGAGAAAAGTGTTTTTTTTTTTACATTTGCGTGATTTCTTTTAAAATATAAACAAAAAGTGTGCTGCGGCAACTCTAATGAACATAGATCAACCTTTAATCCTAGTGTTTGTTTGATTTATTTTCCGCCAGAAAAAATAAGGTTTTTATAACATCGAGATTTAAGTTTCAATAACGAATTAGAAATGATGATAACAAACATCAATTCATCTATGTTTTATTAACAACGTAAATTAGTTACAATGAGGATCTTATTGCCTGAAGTTTTTACTTTGTTGAATCTTTGTTGTAATAACATATAAGCTATAATATTAAAAGACAATGTTTTACTGATGTTTCCTGCAACAAGTGCCATCTTGTTCACAATCTAATGACCCATTATAAAAATTTGATCTGATATACTTTATTTTTAAACTAATTTTTCCAATTAGTTTCACTTTTTCCATTGTGAAAGTCAATGAAAATAAATAAAAAACCCGTTTCCTAACGTAATTCATTAATATTTTTGCAACTTCAAAGCCTTAATACAAACATGAATATTTTTCTATTTTTAAAATTTTCGCCCAATTTTAATTTTTTGGGTGGCGCGTAAGTTTTATAAAAGTAGAACATCAATATTTATGACAAAAACAGCGTAACATTAAGATTGTTCGTTCATAAATGACTTAAACTCGCATTTTCAATGACTATATTTGACGTATTGATCTTATTTAAGGCTTTGAAGTTTATCTTCTTTATAACATAATTAAAGGCTTTATACATTTTAAATGAAATTGATTAATAACTTAATAGAAACCTTACAATGTTTTCTGAAACATTCTTTCTCATTATATTATAACAAAGTAGGTAAAAAAAGTATCCTTGCATAAACATTTTTGCAACATTAGTAAAACTTATCTTCTAAATCAATTCAAGTTGCACAAATGTAATTTTAAGTTACATGTAACATTATTTAGTTGAAACAACATTCATGCTGAATGCAATGTCCTTGTGACGAAAAGGTAGTTCGACAATCTATTTGTTGTCAGGTGCACGGGAAAAAGTCTCACTAAAATGAGTGTCAGCAAAGTCACCTGTATCTAATGGATACCTACTTGAAGGCAGCTCTTCGATTTCCCAAAATGATTTTAAAAGTACGTCTAAATCTTGTTCCAACCCCACTCGCAACGAAACAATTTGCTTCTCTGGAATGCTACCAGTTATCACCCAGCCGAAAATAGTGTTATGGGCAACCAAATTTCCTGCTTCATCTGTTCTACGACCATCACACAAAATGCTCCAAGCCTTGTTAGCTCCTAGTAACATATCAATTGGACCTGCGTTACTATAATAAATGGACAACAACTTGATTGTTTTATTGGAGTTATAAATACCAAATGAAAACCCGTCTGTGCTACTCGGGTATGTATAAAAAATTACATTGCTAGCATAGCAAGTGTGAAGATTAAGAGATTAAGTAGGATTAGCTGAGGTAAGCAAAATAAATAGGGCATTATTTGCTATGTTCGGCAATAAAGAACAAATAATAATAACAAATGATCGATAATAAATTGTTAGACAAAGTAAAAGACTAAAGACTGTAATTAACAGATAATTCAGTTGATCTTTATTTAATGAATATCAGAATAGAACTAAGAACAATATTTTTCATATTAAGCAAGAAAAGAAAAGCTTAGTGTGTATAATAAAAAAAAAAAAACAGAATACAAAGTGTGTTGTGTAGGGTTGCAAGATATATTATCAACACCTTCCCTCAAACCTATACCACACATTATCAAGATAATCCTAACATAGTTAAGAATTTAGTGTGCTTACATTTTTGTAAATTTTTCGTTAAAATGTCAGCGGGCATCTCATCAGTAGAAACATATTTCAAGTCTATTAGCCGCTTCTGGAATACCTCTCGAACGTAGTGAACTCTGATGTCAATGTGTTTGCTTCTGGCGTGAAAGACCGGATTCTTTACCAATTGATGAGAACTTATATTGTCACCACAAATGAGAGTTGGTCCCTCTATAGATTTATGCAGACCAAGTTCAGCCAAAAAACTTCTGAGAAAAACAACCTCCTTTGCTGCCGAAGATAGGGCCATATACTCGGCCTCAGTGCTACTTAAATCCACCGAATTCTGCTTGCGCGATTCCCAAACCACCGCAGCTCCAGCAATGTAAAACACAAACCCTGTGTAAGAACGCCTGTCGTCAGGACTACCAGCCCAGTCCGCATCTACATATCCTTCGAGAGGCCTGCCCGTTTTCTTGTAAGTGATCCTTAGATCCATTGTGTTCTTTAAGTACTTCAGTACATGCTTTGCAGCCGTCAGGTGTTCAATATGGGGATCCATGTTGAACTGTGCAAGTTTACAAACACTGTGCAATAAATCGGGTCTGGTAGATATTGATAGATACATCAACGATCCAACTAATGATTGGTATGACTTTGCATCCACCTTAATGCATTTTTCACAGCTAGTACATTTTTTCAACTTTAGTCCAGGATCAATTGGAGTGCTACACTTCCTCGATTCCGTCATGTTGTACTTTAGCAAGAGGTCGATAATGAATTGCTTTTGAGAAATGCTAATAGTATTTGAATCTGAACTTCTCTCAATTCCCATTCCCAAAAAGAAATCGATTTCACCTTTGTCAACCACGTCAAATTCCAATTCGATTTGTCTTTTAATCCACCTTAGAGTCTTGTCGTAAGAACAGGCTATCAAAATGTCATCGACATACACTGACAATATGTTGATTTCGCCGTCTTTCTTAAACACATATGTGCAGTTTTCACTGTGCAGCCGCTTGAAACCAATTTTTGTTAGCACGGAATGTAATTTCTCGTTCCATTCGCGGCCTGACTGCTTGAGGCCATATAATGCCTTTTTAAGCTTGCACACTTTATTCGGAAAATTGGCATCTACGAAACCTTCCGGTTGTAGCATAAAAATGTCTTCTCGTAGATCGCTGTTTAAGTACGCAGCAGTGACGTCCATCTGGTGAACAATAAGATCGTACTCGACAGCCAGAGCGAGAACGGTGCGTATAGTTGAGTACCTTGCAACTGGCGAAAATGTTTCATTGTAATCCATTCCAAGTATTTGGCTGCAACCTTTAGCCACAAGCCTTGCCTTGTAACGCTGTACAGTCCCGTTCTTGTCTCGTTTCCGATTAAAAACCCATTTCGATCGGATGGGGCGACGGTTGGCAGGCAAATCTACCAATTCCCATGTATGTTTTGACATGAGACTATCATACTCCGACTTCATTGATTGACGCCACTCATCTGCATCTTTCCCTTGAAGTGCTTCCTTAACAGTCATTGGATTATCGGATTCGTGGTTATCATTGCCGGACATGAAATACAAATTTTTATCATAAACACGACCTGACCTTAAGATTTTTATAGGTTCAACATTTTCAACAACTACTTGCCCATCTCCAGATCTCGAATTCGCATCATTACAGTCAGAAACAGTATCACCAGCAACACGTTCTTCATCGATTACCTCCGCAGCAAGACCATCACCAGACTCAGTACCAGAAGCAGCAGCGATTGCAGCAGAACCAATATTACTATGGCTGCCGTCATCGGCATCTTGGAAATCTTCATTTACGTCAACTTCGAAATCACTTAGCTCATTTCCACCATCAATTCCGTCTTTGTCGTTAGGCTCCTTCTCCTTCTTGAAATCAAAAATGAGATATTCGACTTCCTTACGTCGGTCATCTGGCACACGTTCCTCCTGTCGGTCATCTGGCACACGTTCCTCCTCTAAGAATCTTACGTCTCTACTCTTGTGTATTTTTTGGGTTTTTGGATCGTATAGCCGGTATGCCTTAGACTCTGAAGAGTAACCAACCATAACACAAGTAATGCCTTTTGGTTTGAACTTGGATTTGCCTGGGCGTTTATCTAACATCACCGCCTTACATCCAAAGGTTTTAAAATAAGACACAGAAGGCTTCTTTCCATTCCAAACCTGAAAAGGAGTCACGTTCTGTAAGACTTTGGTTGGTGCACGGTTCCTCAAATAGACTGCTGTATTGATAGCTTCTGCCCAGAGCGATTCAGGCAGATTTGAACCAAGAAGTAGGCATCGTGCCATTTCTACAAGCGTGCGGTTGGCACGCTCCGCCACACCATTCTGCTGTGGAGTGTATTCCACAGTCAGCTCGTGTCTTATGCCAAAGTCTGCTAGAAATTTCTTAAAATTGCCACTCAAATACTCGCGGCCATTATCAGTTCTCAACGTCTTAATGCGAGTTGACATTTGATTTTCTACTTCGGCCTTAAAAGTCATAAAAGCACTAAGAATATCGCTTTTCTGTTTAAGAAAATATACAAATATCATTCGAGAACAATCGTCTATAAAAAGAGCGAAGTATTTTGCACCACCATTCGACATAACCCTCATTGGACCGCATATGTCACTATGCACGACTTCAAGCAAAGACTTACTTTGCTGCTCGGAGGTTCTGGTGTGAAAACGTTGCTGACATATTTTAGCGCGTAAACATATTTCGCATTCTATTGATACGGGATTTTGCAGCTTTAAGCCGTTAACCATATTTTGTTTAGAAAGCAAATTCAAGCTTTCATTATTAATGTGTCCAAATCGATTATGCCACGTTAAATTTTGTCTTTGGTTCAAGGCACTGTATAATCGGACACTTTTTGGCACATATAAAAATAGATCACCGTTTCTAACACCTCTCATAATAACTTCATCTTCTTTATTATAAATAATAATGAAATTGTTCTTCATTTGAATCATGCTTCTCGCGCTGCTTTGCTTAGTGACAAAAAATTGCATTTTAATTGCGGTACGTAAAGCACTCTCTTCAACAGTATTTTACTGTAGCCGGTTTCAATCTCTACGTCACCGATTCCCGTTGAAAAAATTAAATTCTCACCAGCAAGTTCAATGGTTTCTTTATGTACTTGCAAGTTTATGAACATTTCGCGTTGACAACATAAATGAGAAGTTGAACCACTGTCAAGTACCCATGTATTGGCATTCAACTGTAAACCTCTTCGATGATTTGCATTAAGCATTGCAAATGCACCTGTCGGTTTGATTCCAACTGATGACGAATTATTGCCTTCTCTTTTAAAACGACATGTGCTTGAAAGATGACCTCTCTTCTTACATATATAACACTTTCCCTTGAAAGGTTTATTTGCTTGCATTTGATGTGGCGGTTTTGCTTTTTGTTTGTTATAGAAGGCTCTTTCATTACTTTCATTGTTCGGCAATTCGTTCTGCCGTCTTTGCCCTTCTACAATCAACTTTGTCTTAAGAGCACTCATTGCAGGCAATTGGTCACGTGACTCTATTGCAACGACAAAGCTTTCGTATTCTTGTGGCAAACTCGAAAGCATGATGATGACTATGAGTTCGTCTTGAAGTTTAATGTCTATCTCAGTTAATTTTTCGACAATTTCTGACATACATCTTATATGGTCAGCCATCGACGAATTTTCAGGCATCTTCAGATTCAAAAGCTGTTTGAACAAGGTCACCTTTCTGGCTGGACCACTAGGTCTATGAACCTCTTCTAATTTACTCCAGGCTTCTTTCGAGGACTTACAATTTTTAACATGAGTTAATTGTGGAGACGTAACGCTCAAAATAATGGATGCTAAGGCCTTTTCGTCTTTTGCTTCCCATGGTGCAATCTCGGTTGGCACGGTTGGCTTATTACCACTTACGTATGTCCAAAGCTCACTGTGAATCAGCACTGACTTCATTTGGACTCTCCATCCCTCGTAGTTGTCGTTATCGAGTTTCTCAATATGGTAGAATGAAGAACTCATCTTCACAATACGCGATTTCAATTAAAATGAACTCTAACACAACTTTCTATTTAATTATTAAAATTAGGCTTCTGGGCCCATAACCATTTGTTAGACAAAGTAAAAGACTAAAGACTGTAATTAACAGATAATTCAGTTGATCTTTATTTAATGAATATCAGAATAGATCTAAGAACAATATTTTTCATATTAAGCAAGAAAAGAAAAGCTTAGTGTGTATAATAAAAAAAAAACAGAATACAAAGTGTGTTGTGTAGGGTTGCAAGATATATTATCAACATAAATATTAATAATAAATTATTAATTAAATACAATTAAACAGGAATTAATAACGAAGATTATATTATTTAAATAAAGAATAAACAAATTTTATAATATTCATTTCTGAACACACCGGCCCCCCTGAAGGAATTTCAGGAATTTGGTAGAACAGCTATCTTTGTTATTGGGCGTTTAAAAATGCCATTTTTCGTTTGCACAGAAACCACTCTGACAAGGTCATCTTCTCCGGGATGAAGTTTTTCAATTCGTCCTAGAGCCCATTTTGAGGGTGGCAGGTTAGGCTCCTTAACAACAACAAGGTCTCCGACTTTCATATTGGTGGTTTTCCTTTGCCACTTTGGACGTTGTTGCAATGATTTTATGTATTCGAGATGCCAACGCCGCCAAAAACCTTGCATCATATTTTGGATTAGTTGCCATCTACCAAGCCTGTTTAGTGGCACCTCGAGATAACTGGGTTCTGGTACTGCCGTATATGGTCTGCCTATAAGGAAATGAGAAGGCGTTAATGGGTTTAGATCGGAATCAGAAATGGAACAAAGTGGCCTAGAAATGAGCAGAGCTTCTATTTGAGATAGTAAAGTGGATATCTCCTCAAAGGTCAAAATACTGTTCCCTATAACCCGTCGAAGATGCTGTTTCACACTCTTAACCCCCGCTTCCCAAAGTCCTCCAAAGTGTGGGCTGTGGGGAGGAATAAATTCCCATTTGATGCTGTCAGCAGCCAGCGTCCTTGAAATCTTCGAATTATGATCTTCGGACCGAACCAATTGATACCATTCCGATAGAGTGTTAGCAGCTCCTCGAAAATTGGTACCGTTGTCCGAATAGATGATGCTGCATTTCCCTCTTCTGGCGGTAAATCGTCTCAAGGCTGCTATAAAGGCATCTGTAGACAGGTCACTGACAACCTCCAAGTGCAATGCCTTTGTCGCCATACACACAAAAAGAGCGAAGTATCCTTTCACAAACTTCGGATTTCTACCTTTGGATACGCGAAGTGTGATTGGTCCGGCATAGTCGCAACCTGTCTTATCGAATGCAAATGATGGCGTAAGTCGCGAAGAAGGTAAATTTCCCATGAGTTGGTGCGATGTAGCCTGACGTTGACGAAAACAATTTATGCAGTCGTGGACAATTTTCCTGATCAAGTTCCTGCTACCCAGAATCCAAAATTCTTGGCGAACGATGGAGAAAAGTTCCGACACACCTGCATGAAGATGTCTTATATGCGACTCTTGAAGAATATGTCTGGAAACGGCGTGATTCTTCGGCAGAATAACAGGATGTTTTAGATTGAAGGTGACATTTTCAGCCTTTGAAATTCGTCCTCCAACGCGAAGCAATCCAACATCGTCTAGAAACGGAGCTAAGGATGATAGTTTCGAAGAATTAGGAACACAATCTTCTACCTGCAACGCCCTTATTTCTGCTGCAAATTCCTTCTGAGCCCATGTTAAGCATTTTTCCTTCGCGTAAAGCAATTCTGAAGCCCGTAAGTATCCGTTCACACGGTTTTCACCGGAAAGCTTACAATTCTTCGCACAACGAATAAAGACTGCTACAATTCGAATTATTTTCGACATTGACGAAACTCGCTTTCCTAGTATATCGATGAAGTCTTCTTGGGAACTAGATAAATTGGAAATCACAACTTGTGTTCTTCCTTCAGGGATATCTTTCAAACTCGCGAAATCAGCTGAAGACGGCTGTGACTCAAAATCCGTTGAAAGCCAATAAGGACCTTTCCACCAAATCTCCAGATCCAGCAACTTTCGAGGCTCCACTCCCCTTGACGCACAATCAGCCGGGTTTTCTTCCGAGCGAACATAATTCCATACGGAACGGGGAAGAACATCAAGGATTTCAGAAGTCCTATTGGCAACGAAAGTGTTCCAACGACGAAGAGGAGAAGAGAGCCACGCAAGCACAATTTGAGAGTCACAAAAGGCAAAGGCCTTGACCGACCTAACGTCCAACGCATTCCACACCAGTTGAAACAAACGACTTAACAGAAGAGCTCCACAAAGCTCAAGGCGAGGAATTGACTGTTGTTTTATGGGAGCAACACGAGTTTTAGCTGCAACAAGTTGAACCTCGATTGTGCCGCTTTCAGAAAAACTTCGAGCATAAATCACCGCCGAATATGCCTTCTCAGATGCGTCTGAAAACCCTATCAATTCAAATTGTTTGGAGTCTAAGGTACACCTTCGCAAAATCTTCACTTCTTCGAAAAGGAACAAATTCTGTCGATAGGAAATCCATTTATTGGCTACTTCAGTAGGCAGTGGATCATCCCAACCGATTTTCTTTTCATGCGCCCATAACTCCTGAAACAGCATTTTTAACAAAATGGTGGCAGGAGCCAGAAAACCCAAGGGATCAAAGATTTTCGAGATCTCCGATAGCAGCATCCTTTTTGTAGGCGATGATGATGAATTTCTTTCCAAAGAAATTTTATAGGTGAAAATGTCACGATGCGGATTCCAAATCAAACCAAGCACCTTTGTCAAATTTCTCAAGGCATCCAAATCAAGGGAAAAGCTAGGTTCCGAATTTATACCCTGCAACACTGGCCAGCAATTGGAGCTCCATTTGCTCAGTTCCAACCCCCCGCACGACAACAACTTTATCAGCTCATCTTTTAACTCTAAGATCTTAGTAACAGAATCCGACCCTGTCATAATGTCGTCCACGTAAAAATCATGCATAACTGAGTGGGAAGCAATGAGAAACTGATCCTTGAAGTCTAAGGCAAGTTGTTTTAACACACGCATTGACAAAAAGGGTGCAGGTGAAGTACCGTAAGTAACGGTTCGCAGTCGGTAGTGTCCAATAGGATCGTTGGGATTTTCACGCCACACAATGCGCTGAAAATCTCGACGAGTAGTACTAACCCAAATTTGCCTGAACATCTTCACAATGTCGGCACAAAAAACATACTTGTGCATCCTAAAACGCAGACAAACGTTGAGTAGATTACGTTGGAGTGGAGGGCCTACATGGAGCGTTTCATTGAGGCTAACCCCATTTCCATCCTTATGAGACCCATCAAAAACCACCCGTAATTTGTTCGTTACGACGGCATGATGTGGCACGTAAAAAACCTTTCCAGATGACGGTTCAACTTCGCTGTCGGGAATCTGTTCCATGTGACCTAGCTCTAGGTACGTTCTCATAAAGCTACAATATTCCGAATATAGATTAAGCTGACGAGAGAAACGACGTTCCAACGAAAACAACCTTGACAATGCTCCAGAAAGAGTGTTGCTGAATGCAATGTCCTTGTGACGAAAAGGTAGTTCGACAATATATTTGTTGTCAGGTGCACGGGAAAAGGTCTCACTAAAATGAGTGTCAGCAAAGTCACCTGTATCTAATGGATACCTACTCGAAGGCAGCTCTTCGATTTCCCAAAATGATTTTAAAAGTACGTCTAAATCTTGTTCCAACCCCACTCGCAACGAAACAATTTGCTTCTCTGGAATGCTACCAGTTATCACCCAGCCGAAAATAGTGTTATGGGCAACCAAATTTCCTGCTTCATCTGTTCTACGACCATCACACAAAATGCTCCAAGCCTTGTCAGCTCCTAGTAACATATCAATTGGACCTGGTGAATTAAAACCTGGATCAGCCAAGTTCAAACTATTATCCAGCAGCGATGTATCAAAGTCAAATGGTTGTAACGGTGTTTTGGAGGTAATTCGATTCAAAATGAGAGCGTCAACATCCATCTCATTGGAATCAAAACAAGATTTAAGACGAAGTGTCACTGCTCCTTGGGTAACACCAGCTTCTATAGAAGAAATACCAGAAATAGGAAGACGAGCATGACGACGGCGAAGACCTAACCTTTTAACTAAATTCTCCGTTACAAATGAAGCTTGGGATCCGGTGTCGAGCAACAAGCGACAAATCTGGGTTTGGCCTAATCTATCCACGACCTGAACAAAAATAGTGGGCAAAATTCCAGTTGGACGATTTTCATTTTGTGAATGATTACTAACGATCAAAGCTGCATTAGAAGTCGATGGTAGATCAGGGTTTAAATTAGGGTTAGTTGATTCAACAGACGAAGGCGACGACGACGACGACGACGACGACGACGACGAATCCAAATGCACAAGGGCATGATGACGACTACGACAATGTATACAACGGTTTTTCGAACGACATCTTGAGGACGAATGATTGCTACCAAGACAGTTGTAGCACAATTTGTGATCCCTAGCGTAGGATCGACGAGACGGTATAGGAAGGGCAATGAATTTAGGACACTGTGAGAGAACATGGGTTTCCTTACACATCGGACACAAAGGGTTCGCGACAGCCAAGCTTTTAATATTGTTCGGGAAAGTATTTGAACGCGTGTTTTGTTTAAATTTCGAGCTTTTCGAATCACTTGCTTTGGTTTCGCATGCTTCTAAAGCATCACAACGTTTTTCCAAGAATTCTATAAGTTCGTAAATTGTCGATGTATCACTGTTATTTTTATAAAGGGACCAAGCTTTACGGGTTTCTAAATCCGTTTTACTGAGCAAGAGATAGATTAACCACGGATCCCTGCCCTCAGTTTTAAGAGCTTTCAAACCGCGAATAACCTCATCTGACTTTTCCGCTAACCGACGCAAATGTCCACTTTCCGCGACAGCCACCGTCGGCATTTTCAAAAAACTTTCGATATGAGCGTTTACGATGTACAACGGCTTATTATAACGACGCTCTAGTTTTTCCCACGCTTCTAAATAGTTTGCATCCGAAATTTCAATGCCATTCAAAAGTTTTGCGGCATCATTTTGCAGAAACGACTTCAGGTACCGCATTTTTTGAGCACCGGAAAGTTTTGGTTTGCAATCAATGCTCCCGAGGAACATATCGCGAAATTCTGGCCATTCTCGATAATCGCCACCGAAAGCAGGTATTTTAAATTTAGGGAGATCAATTTCCGAACATGTCTTGGAAGCCGAAACGAACGACGAATTGTTTAAAAGAGTCTCTAACAAGGCGGCTTGTTTGCTGGATTGTTCATCCGTAGAATCACCCGCATGAGTCAATGAACCCGGTGGAAGAGGAGGTGGATTAACAGGGGTATTTTTCCGAATTGCTTTCAAAAATGCACTTTTTGCTAATAGATATTTCGTTTCCGTGGCTTCAAAGTCTATTTCGGGATCAACGTATCCTTCTTCCTCGGAATATTGAAAGAATTCATTTTGATTTTCACAAAAACACCTTTCAAGTGTCCACGTGATTGCTTCAACACATTCATTTTAGTTAAATGGATTTTCAAAATATGGATCACGTGAGGATTTAAACGATCAAACACTAATTCCTACAGACCGAATTCCTTAAGAGCAACGAACAACAGGGCTCAAGGTTCCAAAAACAGCCTAGGACAGCACCTCAGTAATAAACCCCAAAAACAGCAGCAGCAAATTCACCAACAATTTATATATATATTCATACGATACCAATGTACAGGGTTTAATCGTTTCCAGCTCCAAAAATTCCAAACAACCACCACAAATTCGACAGCAATTTAAATTAATTTCAATTTTATTTTAATTTATAAAAACCAAAAATCCAGCTCACTAGAAGGACCAACTTTGATTAGCAATAAATGTTCCAAGAAAAACGGTCATTAGAGTTCGAAATCAAAAGCAAAAACTCATTTCAACTTAAAGTACAATTTATTGAATCAAGACAATTTGTGGACTGTAATGTTAACACGATGGTGGTTGATGGTAAAGAGATCAAGAAAAACAAAAATGCATCGAATGCAACCACATATTAATACCATTAATAGCAAAACTATACATAAAAAATATTACATTGCTAACATAGCAAATAAACCGTAAGAATAAGAAAGAAGCTTTCATAACAATTAGCAATGTACCACAACGTACGTCTGTGCATAAGAAATAGCATTGCTAGCCTCAGCATAGCCTAAGCCTATGTATAAAAAATTACATTGCTAGCATAGCAAGTGTGAAGATTAAGAGATTAAGTAGGATTAGCTGAGGTAAGCAAAATAAATAGGGCATTATTTGCTATGTTCGGCAATAAAGAACAAATAATAATAACAAATGATCGATAGTAAATATTAATAATAAATTATTAATTAAATACAATTAAACACGAATTAATAACGAAGATTAAATTATTTAAATAAAGAATAAACAAATTTTATAATATTCATTTCTGAACAGACAGTTGATCGGTCCTTTGTTTACTGATGAAAAAATTGCAACAGGCAAAAATTCAGGATGTATTACCAATGTAAACAAAAAGGCGCAATTTGACATAGAAGGGTTGAGAGAGGGAGCGGAGGGAGATTGATGTGTCATGAATGAAAACTTATGAGAATTCCAATGTACAAGCTTACCACGATGACTAGTTTCCAATTTTCAGGGTAAAATAAAACAATTCTGCTGTCATTTCCATTTCATTCTTCCCTGTACATCGGAAACTAAAAATCGTGGTTAGCCGCAAGTACAAATATCATATTTGAATTTTTTTAAGTTTTCATGTGACAAATCGATCTATTACGTGAGTCATTTCGTTGATTGGCAAAATACATTGTTGTAAAAATTTCCAAAATTGGATTTTTCGCCACCGATTGTAGCGCCATCTATTGGGTAGTAGTGGAACTAAAGCTTGAAATATTAGTTGTGTTTTTTTGGCGAAGCTATCCGCATCCGCAGTAGTAGACAACATGTATTACAAATACAACACGAAACTGCCGATAAAAGTAAAAGTAGAATCCTACTGCGGATAGAATTTAGAAAAAATCTTCTTTAAAATGATAGCAGCGACCAACTTCTAAATATACAAATTTAACAACTGCGGATGTGTTTTTCTGGTAAATCTTACTGCACTGCGAATAGATTTGCCAAAAAACACACTTATTTCTGTAGCAAAATTGAGTTAGTTCGACTATTTTCCTATAGATGACCTTGCGATCGGTGGCAAAAAGTCCTAACTATTATATTTACACAAAAATGCACTTTGCCAAGCAACTGTACGTGACACAGGAAGGAATTCGCGATGTCATATGAAAGCTTATGAAAACGTTAAACTTGCAGCTTAACATGATATCTAGTTTCCGATGTAATAAGCAGAATATAATTACAGCAGACGATAATTACCTTAATTTTCCAATTCCTTAGTTTCGAACGTTAACGCATTTCCTTTGAATTCCCATCAAAACTAAAATTACATTTCACACTTCAAATCAACTTCAATCTACTTCAAACGCAACAGAAACCTCCACATAAGAACCCGCTAAGTACTCAACAATTTTCCAAAGAAGTGAAAATCACTTTTTGGAATACCCAACCCATAAACCATCAAAAACCAAAATACTCCCCCCTGCAAGGAAAACACAATAAACCTTGAACAAATGGGCTCAAGTTTCTTTCATATAATCCTACACTCACCCCCTTTCGCTTTCTCTTTCGATCACTGCTTCGTGCTTTCTTTAACGATAACGGCACAGGCACTGGTGCCATTATGGAATAACACTTCGTCTCTCATACAGTTTATTAATGGAAAAGTACCTGTTAGGCAATTTATTTCAATAACCATAATTCATAATTTTCATTTCAAATGACTACACTCAAAAGAAATAAAAATAAGGAAAAAAATCTCACCCCTTCCAAAAACAAAACAAAAAAAAAAAAATGTGTTGAAAGAGATAAATGTATGTTATCCTCTGACACACAAAAACTTTTTCTTTCCCAAAACAAAAAAAAAATCGAAAAAAAAACTTAAAACTTTATTTTTTCTCTTTTCATAATTTTTTGAAAAATATTGCTATGCATTGCGTGAACCGTTGAACTTTTCAAAAAGTTATATTCGATGATTTATAACCTTTATTCAAAAAAAAAAAACTCTTTTCACACTAAACCATCAACGGCACCTAACACCCTCTCCCCTGCCCCCACCAGCATATGAGTCCGTTTTTATGTATTATGATATCACAAGAGATATAAAAGAAAAATGGAACAACAAACAAAAGGAACATGTGTGTGAATTTGTTTAGAGTTCTTTTTGGTTTGCCATCACCTACCCACCCCCCTAACCATGCCCACAACTGACATTAAAATAACATAAAAAAGAAAGAAAGACCTTTCAACATAACTTTTTGTTTGCCCACAATAAAAAGAAGAAGAAAAAACTTTGGAAGGTGAACGAAAAACCCACTTATACCTTACCACACGTCATGTCCTGTTTTCTCACTCCCACCCCCTAAAAAAAGGTGATTCCAGCGAAAATACTGAATACTGCCTCAACCTTAGAACCAATCATCATCATCATCATTCGCATTTTGTGCAGCCCGCTACTCAGCTCGGCTCAGCTCTGAGTGCTATCATCTCTGGAATACAAATCAAACAAACTTTTCTCCTTGTTAACTTCTTCTGGAAGAAAAAAAAAATCAGAATACAGAAAACAGGAAAGAAAAGGTTCACCTAACAACATGACAAGCATATGCCACAAAATTCTTCGTAAGCAGGATTCTATTCAAAAATCTAAAAAGGGCGACCTTGACGAAGTTTCCCATATCCAAGTGCGTGTACTGTATACCATTCAGGATTCAATCTCTTAACCTCAAGGAGAGAAAAATGGCGTTTGCCTTTAAGGAGACAAGAGTCATAATTTTTCATATGTTTGTGACTTCCTTATCCTTCAGCCACCTTTTCGACACAGCATCCAATATAGTTGAGAGAGTCTTCATTGACAAGAAGTGTACTACATATCTAGCTGATGCCTAACCAAGTTACAGCTGACAGAGTGCCACTGCTGAATTGAATAAAAAATTGAGTTCTTCTGGTTTCTTGAGGGAAAGAAGGTTAGGTAAGGAGGAACCAATATCAAAGGCGCAACACATTGCTGGAATTGAAATACAGAACTAGGAGCCAAATTCAACATCAAATCTTGGCTTTTGATATCGTATCGCGACGGAGAGAGTCAATGTGGTGACTGCGGAATAGAGAATGGAAATTCTGTGATTTGCTTGTTCTAGGATAGATGGTGGTTTGGAACAGGGTTGTTATGTTATGTTTATAATATTTCATGAAATATCAAGCCTAGTGTTTTTTTTTTAATCGGTTGAACTAAGAAGCTTGGATTATTTTGAGATCTGACTACTTTTGACGCTATGAGGCATATATGGTCCCGTCTTCAGACCGTTAGCGACTTTTTATACTTGTTTGTCTTGTCTGCAGTTGCAATCTGTATGATAAACGGAAGAAGGTTGTTGGCTTGTACATATTGCTTTATGTCGTTTTTAATTGGCAATCTGGAAGTGAAAAAAGCAGTCATCGCTAGGAATAAGATTGATGTGTCATGTTTTCCTCAAGTTGCTCTCAAAGATAGTGCCATCATGTATGTCGACAAAGCTATAAACCTCGGTGTTTTGTTCAATAAGACCCTGACTTGGGAGGACCATATCAATAGAACTGTGGGTAAGTGTTATAGTGTCCTTCGTATGCTTTGGCCATCTCAATATTTAATTCCAATAAAAATCAGAGTTCTTTTAATAAAAACGTTGTTTCTGCCTCTATTAACTTACGGTTGCGAAATTGTCTGCAAACTTGACTTCGAAAGCAAAAGAAAACTTAATGTCGTCTTTAACTGTGCTGTTCGTTATGTTTATGGTCTTAGACGTTTTGATCGAATATCCAATTACGTGATTCAATTTCTCGGAATGACATTTGAAAATTTTCTCAAATATCGAACTGTAACTTTTTTCTCTGATATTCTTCAAACCCGACAACCTGAATACCTTTATAATGAGATAAGATTCCTAAACTCAAATCGTTCTGCTCAAGTTTTGGTCCCGCGTTTTTGTTGTGCGACATCTGAACGCCAGTTTTTTGTAAACTCCTCACGAATGTGGAATTCGTTACCACGTGAAATAAGAAGTTTAAATTGCGCAAAGAAATTAAAAAATGAATTAAAACTGTACCTTAGCAATTAATTACAATTAAAACAATTAATAATATAATTTCTAAATTCATCTTTTCATAAAATTGTATAAGTACCTATTCTTATTAATATTTTTGTTATTATTATTCTCTTTCTTTCTTTTTGTAATTTGATGTTTTAACATTTTAACTTATATTTATTTTGATACATAATGCCGTAGCTGCTGTACACTTTAAAGCTATATTATAAATAAGAATTTATAGGGGTATTCACGTAAACGCGGAAAACCCATAGAAACCGTAGAAACCGTAGAATTTTCTATCGGTAGAAATGAGCTGTCAAAATTTGTATGGGAAAAATTTTCTGCAAATCGTAGAATTTTATCTCACAAATTTGAAGCAGAAACTGCAGAAAAAAAAGCTGATAAAATTTATGACGTTTATTTTGACGTTTAATTTGGCGCTCAATCATCATTTAAAGTGATTTGTTCATACAATTGAATGAATTTTGTTTTAAAACTACTTCTTGGCATCTTGAAGAGCAAAAATTAAAATGTAATTAGAATAAAAAAAGAATCACTTTAACATAAATTATCGAATGACGTGAATTGAACAAATTCACTTTGACGTTTACCAAACAGCTGTTTGTTTCCCTTGTTTACGCAACTATTTTCTGCTGGGATGTTCATTTAAATCATTTGCGGAATTTTCTATTTTTCCGCAAAGTAGAAAATTATCTCGTTACGTGAATACCCTTTATGTTCTTACAATATAAGCTAATCATGATTAATAAAATACTAAATACTAAATACTAAAAAAGCATTCTGAATATCTGAATGCGTTCAATTGGGCAAAAGTGACAGTTCTGATTCTGAAAAGAAGAGAATTTCCCTTCTGGTTTTAAAAACAGAATCAGAAGCAGAATCACTCACACATTCATAAATGTTTGCAGCACAAAAACAAAATGAAATTTGGCGCGAATACACACATGTCATACTCAACCAATACATTCTCACCAAACTTCAGATTCTTCGGAATAAAAAAAATTGTTCTATTGGGATTCCGAATCGAAGAACAATTCCAGAGTGCCAATTAAAAACGCCATTAGTGATTATTTCCTGATTGGCGGTATGAATAGGAGACAAGAACTGGTCATATTAAATAGAAAAGTCTAGAACAGCCTTCTCATGGTCATCTTAATGAAGTGCGTCAGCATTATGATACTTGCAAAGACATAACGTATTTTTCCAATTCACTGATACTAACAGCTTCGTAAACAAGCGTTCTAGATGTTGCTGACATGTCCGCCTATGATATCGATATAAACGAATGACAGAAGAATTTGTAATAGTAGCGGCTTAGAGCAGAATATTTGCAGAGAAATGACTAAGAGAATCATCTCTCTTTGATAAGTGATTGTTTGTTGGTCCTTAAATTTCTGTTGAAGAATGTAAGCGACTTGGCTTTGATTCACATTTTTACTATTCTACCTCAAGGAAAGAAAATGAAATGAACACATTCGAATTCTAAAGCTACAGGAAATTAATTTATTTTCTATTGTCAGCCAAAGATATTAAGGAAGGCTTCACCAACCTCGTGTAGCGTAGCCACCAAGAATTGAGGAAGTCAAAAAGGCTGTTGTTGTTTGATAACGAACTGAACAATTTGAATTTTTTCTATTCTCCGATACCCAGTTCATCCTGTACTCAAACATGCTTCCAATGTTAACATGACCATTAATCAATTCTCATTTCGGTCATTTCAAATACCGACACCGATGATAGGCCATAAGCCGGTCTTTTTCACAGCCGTTGCATTCCACCATGATACTGGGTGTATGGTACCTTGATAGAAATAAATGAGTCCGTGGTTGATCATTTTCAATCAAGAGGCCTAGGCCTACATGTTCTGGTGTTGACTTCTACGTCTCACTCGCAAACTGGACGATTGTCAACAGCTGACAAGGGTCACCAGCTCTCACGTGTTCTGGGTTGCCACTGTTTGGAATCTTATATATATGTAGTCTGTTTACTATTTTCTCTAATTGGAAGAGCGCGATATAAGGTGATGTCAGCACGTAATTGCGCCATCATCAACACCTGTTTCGAAGCTCTAATTGCTTCCAAGATCTCGAACTGGGAGACGGCACTCTGATCTAGTGAAACTGACAGAAGTTTTTTAAATAAGAAACCCGTATACACCCTCTTGTCAATTTTTTGACGTAGTTACTTTAATTTCAACATATTGGTTTGAGTATGCTTTAAGGTGCTAACATGGCATTCAAATCTCCTAGAACCATCATGCAGTTAAAGGTGACACTAAGTCAATTGTAAAAGCATATTGTCCGTGTTCTAGTTAAGACACTAAACCTTTCTTGTACTTGTCCTGGTTTGTAGCATTTCAAAACTCTCGAGTAGTTCCTCTTCCTGGATTATTTTCCGAGAGAAGTAGTCTAGTATTGGTGACTCCAATCATTCCACTTCACTATCTCCTAAAATCTATACATCACGTTTTTTTCCTGAGGAAAATACGTACATATTTTCAATGTCTGCGTTGAGGATCGTTCTCTCATTTCGGTTGGAGCTGGAGTTAGTGCTTCATTGTAAAGGTCTTGGACGGCCTAATTAAAATATCCGAATTGAAGATCAAAGATTTGATCTCTTTCCTAAACGCAACAAAGTGGATTTGAGGCGTAGATAAACTTCTAATTGCTTTGTAAGAATTCCTCTTCAAACTTGACATCAATAGCAAGTGAACTCAAAAATACAGAAAAATACAGCTCAGAACAGGATTATTATTTGACAGGACAAGCGACTTTTTAAGGTACCGAAACCGAAACGGCGGCGGCGGCGTACTCCAGCGCTAGACATCTCGCGGCCGCCATTTGTACAGCTGGTAATAGAAGTTCCTGCGGAAACTGGATAAGTTACGTTTTATAAAAAGTGCTGATCTCCATCACCGATGTCGGTATAAGGCGCTCTCACAATATTGTATTTTAGGCAGTCAACAACTAGACGATTAGTTATTTTGCTGTTTGACCTTACTCCTTACTCTTTCGATACTACAGAATTTACTTTCTTCAAGGAGAAAAGAATTTACTTTTGTTCTTCGGAAATTGTTGCTAAAAAAATTTCGTTCACTTATTGCTTTCGCATATCCGTCAAATATTGAAACAAATAACATCTCTGATGGATTTCCTTATTTGGAGCAAAAAAAGAAAGAAAAGCATCCACTTCCACCAGCATCAGCAGCTGAAAAATATGATGTTTGAATATGCCCCAAGGAATGTAAATTTTTATAGTAATGTAATGTCCTTAGTCGGTTCTTCATCCCAATTCAGATGATGCTCCATCGACAACGACGACACGACTAGAGCTTAATATTTTTTTTTCACTTTTCCTCCTTCTTGACACTTTTTTCTATTTTTCGATTTAAGGATCTCATACAATACATCTTGTGAATACCAAAAAAGAGAACGAAAAAAAAAACGGAAACCAAAACGAGTTCCAAATTTAAATGTGATATTCACACCATAAATAAAGAGAACACTCTTATTCGACGTTATTTCTTCCTTTTTTTCCATTTAAGGATAATGTTCAATAACAGATTTAATACACACGCCCACATCTTGCGTGAATTGTTTTATTGATTAAAAATAAAAATATTTTTCACTTCCTCGTGCTTGCTTGCAGGGAATATAGAAAATGGAATTTTCTTTATGAAAATTGAATTTAAACTCCATTGAAGGAATAGAGGGCAAGTCGAGGGAAATGAAAAATAGAAAAAAAAAGAAATGATAATGACACAATATGAACAAAGGACGAAACAGAAATATATGTCTTTTAATATTAAGAGAGAAAATCTGTTAAATAAAGTGCAGTTTTTCTATCTTTCACGAGCCATTTGCAATAAGAAAGCGGAAGTAATTTAAATTTTATTTCTACACTGTTTTGATGTCCTATAGATTGCTTAATGTCTCTAAGGAGTCAGTCGAACAGGAATGGAGGGAGTGTATTTATGTTGTTACAAGAGATTCAAATTATTCTCATTATAGCATAGAATATGGCAGCACTCTAAGGATTTAAATTTGCATTTTAGACTTCAAAAATACAAAAAATAATATTAAGTATATTTCATCTGAAAATCAATTTTAAATTTTTCCCTTTTAAGGTTTATTACAAACTAAATTCTGAAACTTGGTCGTCCAGACCTAGCTCCGTACGCTAATTTTTTCGAGTTCCTGTGCCACCTATCCTCAAGTAGACCTCCGTTTTTTGGGTCTACATTGAGAAGTGTTTTCCATTTGGTTTTACCTCTATGCCCAGATCGATGTCACAGAACATCTAGGCCTCCAATAATTTTTCATGCAGATCTTACCTCCCCACCACTAATAAGAACCAGAAAGATATGAAAACCATTTAAACTTCAATTTCTGGGCCAAAGATCTTAACTCCTATTTTTGAAGAAAAATGTAGAAAAAACTATCACCGTGTATTGCGTCTTTTTTAACCTCGCAGAAAAGATGATATGATTTTTAGACCAAAAGAGTTGCAAAAAGTAAGCATTCTATGGCTTGACAGTCAAACTGAAAACGAGACCGATTGTTCGATCTCAATAGAATGCTGTTAAAATCCTCATGTCATAGGCCTTAACAATGCGGTCCTCCATCAGGAAAATTGAATGAAAGAAGTAGAGCACGACATTGGGAATAAAAGCGGTCCAATTACTGAGCCTGTGGAACTCCCGTAAGATAGCAAATACCAGCTCGGAATTTTGCTCAGTCTAGTGCGTGAACTGTTGACCTGTTGAAGCTCGTGGATTGTGTCTTACACTCTTGATTACAGCTGTAACATTCTGGTCTGTAGACATCACGCGAGGACATGGACAAGACTAGACCGTCATTCTGAGCTTCTACTCCTAATAATTCTTCTGAACATATGTCTGACTACAAGCAATTCACTAATACTTCATCCTGACTAGAGGATGTGTTGTGAGTTAATTTGTTTGCTACCACCAACATCTTCCCACTAAGGCTGAGATCCCATTTGCAGTTAAGGTACTAGTTGAGACACCTGATGTGTTGGATTGTGGTAAAGGAAGCGAGAAAGATTCAAAAAGCAAATGTCAAAGCGGTCGTTAAATTATAAGCTTTTATATTTGAGTGAAAAAGAAGATGAATTTTCTTCTTCTTTTTTGTGTTTTTTTTTATCATTGAATTATGAAAAATAAACAAGAAGTTTTTCTCCTTTTATCAGAAATTAAACCGATTTAGCAAAATCCCCTTCCAGAAAAAAAACTACAACCTTATCCCTACGAAATATCAAAAGAGAGAAAAAACAGTTCAGAACCATTTGCCTTCATTGTCACAATTTGCAATGCAACACAATAAAATAAACACCAAAAATACCCATATCCTTACCATTACCATATACATAACTAGCACCAAAAAGTCCCAAATGACAGATAATTCCGCTACATATTCAACAAAATACATTCAAATCCTAAATAATTCCACAACTTTCATTTTACTTTATTCCATGTGCAATGCATGTAAGGAGCATCGGGACTATAGCAGCAGCAGCAGCAGGATATCCTAGGACAACACGAACACGAGACAAAACACAAATTTGTTGTGTGTCCTTGTTGTTGAGAAAAGACAACAACTAAAAAAAACATACAACCCATTCGAGTAATACTTATTCTACAAGGATTTTGTATCAAATAAAGGATATGTGTAACATGAAATTCCAAGGACTCAACTTTGACCCACACATCCCATTCTGTTCGAAAAACACTAGTTTTATAGATACAAAACAACTCACAGGATCCATTTTTACATATACTTTTAAGAAAAGACTAGGAATATGCAGTTGGTTCCTTTTGGGGTCTGTTAAATTTATTACTCTCTGCAAAAACTTCCAGTCTCCATGTGAGAGTTTATTTTATTCTCGAAGCTGCAGTGACTCTTCTTCTTGCGAAGTAATACAATAAAAACAGGATATTTTTGAATATATTTGGGAAATTATAATAGAGAAATGGAATTTGTTGAATTCATTGCAGAAGATGAAGAAGAAGAAATGAAATTAAAAACTTTTCGTCCTCATCGATAAGTCTGGGGAATCTGCTTTATGTCTGATTCGAGATTTAACTAGAAATTCGTATTTGAGTTTTCTTGAAATGGAAAATTAATGGAGGTATAGAAAACATAGCAAAATGGAAGTTCCACATTTTGGCTCAAATTTGGTCTAATGCACTGAGTCCTACCATGAATTTAATCTTGAAGGACTTCCCGGGCCATTGCGTCCAATTTTCTAGATACGAACTAGTTGTCTAGCCAACTGGAATCTACCAAGCTTAATTTTTGTCATCAAATCCATCCTATCCAAACGTTCTGTGTGACGATCTTAAACAGATCTGCAACGCTATATTCAGCACGTACCAGTGTGGCCTTAGGCTAGGCAGAACAACGATAGACGAAATCTTCACACTGAGGCAAATCCTTGAAAAGACCAATGAATTTCAGGTCTTTTCTTCGACTTAAATCATATGCCGATATGATACCATCCATCGCCAAGATCTTATGATAGCGATATGTCTGAATTCGGTATCCCAAATAAACTGATCCTAATAGCTGTACCTTAAAACGTAAGCCTATACACAGTGCAGTGTGCAATTTGGGAAATAGCTCATCCGAGTTTTTTTCAAACATGCGTCGGGGTTAGTTTAGGTTAGGTTAAAGTGGCTGTCATGGATGTTAAGAGACACACTTAGGCCAATCAAAGGCCCATTGTGATACCACATGAATCTAAGAAGGCTTTTCTTCGAAAGCTCATTGAAACCAATTAGAGTTCCTTACGAAACGTAGAAGATTAATTATATTAATGTGTTCGAGATCGTTTAGATCATTGAATACCCCTAAGTGAATCCTACGTTTATGAGCAAAAGCAGGACAGGTGCAGAGGAGGTGAAGAACTGTCTCCTCCTCCTCCTCATCCATACAGCTTCTGCAGAAGTCATTAGAAAATACGCCCAGCCGCGCAGCGTGTCTTCCAATTAGACAGTGTCCCCTAATGACACCAATTAAGGAGCTCATATGCAATCTGCTTAGAGATATCAGGCATTTGGATCTCTTTAAGTCCAAATTTGGCCAAATGTTTTTCGTTGCCTGACAGGTGGTTATGTTATGTCATTCCACCTGATGTTAGTTCTCTTAATAGCATCTTGTTGTAGCAAAAGTTTACATGTATACCAACATTAGCCATTTGTGGCTTAATGGCGAGTTCGTCGGCTTTGCAGTTTCCTGGAATGTCTCTATGGCCCGGCACCCAGTGAAGGTGAATGTTAAACTGTTGTGCCATCTCCATTAGAGACGATCGACAGTTTTGGACCGTAATCGAGTTTGTAGAGACAGAGTCCAGGGATTTTTTAGCTGCCTGACTGTTTGAGAAAGTCCGGATATCAGATGTGGATACCACGTTTTCTCTGAGCCAAGACAGGACCTCCTTAATCGCCAAAATTTCCGCCTGAAACACGCTACAATTATTTGGAAGGCTGAATGAGAGACTTTAGTTTTAGTAGTTCGGAGTACACACCTCCACCAACCCCATCATTAGTTTTCGATCCATCTGTATAGAAGTGGATTGCCTCATCTTCAGAGGAATGTTTTATTTTCCCAGAAGGATCGGGAAGGGATAGAAGTTTGAAAGTTCCTATCGAACTGTAGTTGAGGAATGGTGTAGTCTGTGTGCTTTGGAATTGATTCTAAATAGTTGTTGTTAGTCCACTGTGAAGAGGCATTCAGGCGAATAGCAGAACTAGCAGCTATTTGTTTGTTGATTATGTCCAGAGGTGTTAGATACAGTAGGGTGTCTAGTGCCGCAGATGGGGTCGTAAGAAGTGATCCGCTTAACTTAGGCATGCTGAGCGTTGCACTTTACTAAGCTTATCGCAGTTCATTTTTACGTCCAAGGCAGTCCACCATACTGACACACCATAAAGAAGGATCGGTCTGATTACCGATGTGTATAGCCAGTGAGTGATTCTGGGTTGAAAAACCCCATTTGCTACTGTTGGGCATACCTGTCAATTCAGGATCATACATACCAACAATTATAATTAATTATTTTCATATTTGTGTTTTGTCATATTATTCCACTTGAATTTTTCATAATTATTATTCATTCTGAATTTTGTACTCATCTAGTAAACACCTATTTAATTTTCTTAAATTTTCTTTATCAAAATAAATCTTTGTATTATTAAAACATCCTGCGGTTTCAATATTTTGTTTCATCCTTCGTTGCTTGAACGAATTCCTGATATCGGTTCAACAGGTTATGGGCCCAGAGCTTTTGTGAAAAACAAAGAACCGAACAAAGATAAGTTTGGAGCTCGATCGACTGAGGGTGTATTCGTTGGATACTCCGATGAAGCCAAAGCCTACCGAATTTGGATACCTTCAACAAGAAAAATTTCCATCTCAAGAGATGTCAAGTTTATTGAAGAGTCCAGAAATATTGAACACGATGTAGACATCATTTCAGCAGGAACCAAGTGCAGCAGTTGTAATAAATTCATAGAAGTTCCATGTTGTGTAGAGTCTAACGATGTTGAAAATGGTTCAGAGTTGGGAGAGCAGAACGTAGAAGAGTGTGAAGCGGATCAGAAAATGAAGTCAATGTTGATGATAGCTCTGAAAATGTTGTTGGTGATGTTGCATAAGCGTTCAACTCCGAAGTTAGCTTCAAGGAAGCGTTCCAGGGAGATGATTGTGATGATTGGAGTCTAGCTGTTGAGGACGAAGTTAAGAGCCTAATTAAAAGTGATACTTTTGAACTGGTTCCTGACATTATCGAACGGAACAAAGTTGGATGAAGATTTGTCCTTACAAATAAGCGAAATGCTGACGGGATTATAATAAGAAGAAAAGCGCGTCTTGTTGCCCAAGGGTTTACTCAACAACCAGGTACAGACTTCACCAATACGTTTGCTCCCGTTGCCAGACTTGAATCAATTCGCTTATTACTCGCTCTTGCTGCCAAGTTCCAGCTCAAAGTTCATCAAGTTGATATTACCTCAGCATATTTAAATGCAACACTAAAAGAGAAAATATACATGAAGTTACCACCGTTACTGAAGGATGTTCTAGAGAGAATTCTGAAAAACGAGCCAACCAACAGTTCCATTGCTCAAAAGGCACTTACGATGCTGCAATCATTACGTGAAGGAAATCAGGTGTGTTACCTGAAGAAAGCTCTCTACGGCTTGAAACAAGGAGCATATCAATGGAATGATAGATTCAATCGAAAATTACAGCAAATCGGGCTCGAGGCTACAAAATCGGATCCTTGCGTGTAAGTTGCATGGAAAAACGGTAAGATCCTTATCCTTTCAGTTTATGTAGACGATATTCTTCTTTGCTCTGAAGATGTGAATTGGATTAATTCAATTAAAAGAAAACTTATGGAAGATTTTGAAGTCAAGGATCTTTGAGAGGCAAAATATTGTCAAAATTCTGGATCCATTTCTATAAGTCAGAAAGGTTACATTCGTAACTTGCTCCAGAAGTTCAATATGCAAGAAGCCAAGCCACTAACAATTCCCATGCAACCAGATTCAAGACTTGTGAAGCAAGAAACCCATATAGAGAATTAATCGGTGGATTAATGTATGCTGCTGTTTGTTCTCGACCTGATATATCTCACGTTGCTAGCGTTCTAGCTCAATTCAACAACTGTTTCAACGATGTTCATTGGGGAGCCGCAAAGCGAGTGCTACGCTACCTTTAATGTACTATAAACTATGGTCTGCGATATTCTTCAAGTGAAGAACTTATAACTGGATTCGTCGATTCCGATTGGGGAAGATGCGTAATCGACAGAAGATCCTACACTGGATATGCATTTACGTTCTCCAATGCTGCTATTAGCTGTAAATCCCAAAAACAGAAGACAGTAGCTCTCTCCTCAACAGAAGCGGAGTACATGGGTATCTCTGAAGCCATTAAGGAAGCTATTCACCTAAGGACTTTCTTGAAAGAACTTGGCCTTGATGATCTTAGTAAAATTACTTTGTACAATGACAACCGCGGTGCAGGACTGCTTGCTGAAAATCATATGTTCCATCAACGAACAAAACATATAGACATCCGACACCATTTTATTCGTGACGTTCTACGTGATGGAGATATAAAATTGGAATATATGCCTACTGAAGAAATGCCTGCCGATGTTCTTACTAAGGCGCTTACAGGACCTAAGCACTACAATTGCCTATCAAAACTTGGAGTTATTGAGGTATGAGGATCTCTTCATTGGGGGGGCGTGTTGGACATACCTGTCAATTCAGGATCATACATACCAACATTTATAATTAATTATTTTCATATTTGTGTTTTGTCATATTATTCCACTTGAATTTTTCATAATTATTATTCACTCTGAATTTTGTTCTCATGGAGTAAACACCTATTTAATTTTCTTAAATTTTCTTTATCAAAATAAATCTTTGTATTATTAAAAACATCCTGCGGTTTCAATATTTTGTTTCATCCTTCGTTGCTTGAACGAATTCCTGATATCGGTTCAACAGCTACCAATGGCTTTCTTGCAGGTGAAAAGAGCTACCGTAAATTTTCTTATTCTTTCGAGTATGTTGCTCTTCCAATTTAGTTTTCTGTCTAAGATAAGACCCAGATATTTAGTTTCATCTGAAAACTTTAATTGGACACCGTTTATAAAATGAGGGTCGATGTGCGGAATTTTATATTTATTTGGATGTTTTCCTGAAACAGCTATAGCAACGTCATCAGCATAGCCTATCATTCTGAATCGCTCTCTATGCAGACAGGTAAGAATTTCGTTAACTACCAGATTCCAGAGTAGAGGGGAGAGAACACCGCCTTGCGGCGTACCTCTGCTGACAGATCTTCTTCCGGAAAAGCCACCGAGTTCTGAGTTAATTATTCTGCTATTCAGCATTAAATGAATTAAATCTCCAAGCAAACTCTCCACATTCAGAGTTGACAGTGCAGATGATGTGATTGCAGATGTGTCCACGATGCTAAAAGCGCCTTCAATATCAAGGAAAGCAACCATAGTATGATGGAGGGAGTATTCGATAGTGCGTACTAAGGTGTGTAGCGCCGTTTCAACCGATTTTCCCTTACAGTAGGCATGTTGAGAGCTAGACATGAGTCTTGTATCAATGTTTGCCCTGAGGTGTATATCTATCAGTCTTCCTTATGTCTTAAGAAGGAACGATGATAGACTTATGGGTCTGAGATCTTTAGGGTTGATTTGCAAGCATTTTCCCGCTTTGGGTATGAAAACAACTTTCACTTCTCTCCATACTGAGGTAATATGGACCAGATGCAAGCAGCTATTGAACAATACCTCAAGGATTGGTGTTATTATGTCTGAGGCTTCTTGGAGTTCAGCTGGAATAATGCCGTCTGGTCCTGCCGAATTATACGGTTCGAAGGTGTTGATAGCCCATCGCAGTTTATCCCTTGTGATTTGACCTTGTGGAAATGATGTAGTAGTAATTGAGTGCAACTGATTGTTACAGGTTACTTTTTTAGCTCTCAAAAGTGAGTGTCTAGTAGCAAGTTCAGGAGCCATCTGCTCTTTTTAGACAGCTGGGCATCACTGGATTTGTTGAAAGAATTTTTCGTAGCCTAGAGGCATCGGAGGTTTCTTCTATTCTATCACAAAAGGATCGCCAGCAAGATCGTTACGATCTTCTTAGTTCCGTTTTGTTTTTATTTAGGGAACTAATGTATGAGTCCCAGTCAGAAGCCTGTCTTGTATATTTGGCTATGTTAAAGAGTTTTCTACACTCTTTCCTGAGCGAATCGAAACTCAAGGTCCACCAATGTGGTTTCTTTTTTCCGGGGGTCTTTTTGCGTCGGGGTTAGACATAGATATTTGTTGTCATGTGATTTCATCAACATAATACTGGAGCAGGAGCAGATCGTACGTAAGGGAGGTGTGAACACGGAGAACACTATTTACAAGAGCTCCTAGACTATGCGGACGACATGGATATCAAAGCAAAGTACATGATATTAAAAAATATAAATAAATAGAAAATAGAGTGGCGCGACAGCTCTTGAAGAGCCAATGCCTAAGTGACTTACTCTCACCAACAATTTTCTGAGTGCGTGTGAAGAATTGAAGGAACCTACAATTTGACGTCGATTCCCAAATGCAAAGTTGAGAAGCACTTTTTCATGACAGATTGATTCTCTTGGAAGTTTTGTCAGGTCTTCGCAAGAGGCAGCACCCATGAAAGATGAAACAAAAACTGTATGGGCAAGAGTAGGACTCGAACCAACGACGCGACACGTTCTGTTTAGCAGCCAACGCACCGAACCACTAACCCACGAGCAGCTGCATGATATTATCAAACAAAATAACATCTGTTCACCGCCTATGACAAAACTGTTGGGGAATTTTTCGAGGTAGTTAAGGAGTTCATCTACATTGGATCAGACATCAAACCCACAAACGACACCTTAGTGGAGATCCGACGAAGAATTACCCTAGCAAACCGCTGCTGCTTCGGTTTGGTCAAACAACTATGTTCAAAACTTCTCACTCGAAATACAAAGTGCCTTCTATACAAAACCTTGATTTTACTAGTCCTAATCTACGGCGCACCGAGTGCGGGACGTATGTAAAAAAAGAGAAATTATAATGGGCACTTATGAAAGAATATTTCTTTGACGTATTTTCGGTCCCGTAAGCGAAGAAGGCGAATTGAGAAGAAGTTTCAACCGCGAACTGTACGAGCTGTAACAAGATGTGGATGTATTCCAGAAAGCCAAGAAAAGATGACTTCATTGGCTCGGCCGCATCGATCGACTGCACGACAACGCTCAAGTCAAGAAAGTCATCTCTTTGCAGCCCCCAGGTTTGACGAGAAGACCAGGAAGACCTAACCTGCGGTTTCGATGACTGGAGAATGCATGCGAAGGCCCGTTCCCGATGAAAAACTGATGTGTATCAAGCTGAGGTTAGAAAATAAGTACATATATTGATATCGGCTCCTGAACGATCGGAATAACTCTTGCTCTTCTACCTTAACAGTGGATCTTCTCCTGTCAACGTTTTTTACATATAGGAGCTGCCTTGCTTCACAAGCGTTCCCGCACCGTCTGAGGTGTTCGCAGATGACTGACTGCCCAAGGTAGAAGTTGAAGTCTTCCTTGGTGATTTGAATCGCTTTGATTTCACAGTTTGAAAAAAAAAATGATCGACATAATGAGGTAGGTGTTGGAGATTGGCTAGTAACTAATCTTGTAAGTGTTTTGTCACTTCTAGGAGTTTTGTTTAGATTGTGAGGCTAGTTAAATCTCTTTCTCTTCAAAGAAAGAAGAAGAAGAACAACAAATGCCTGAGCTTCTGTGAAAATTCCAAAAGCGAAAATTAATTGAATCACAAATTTATCAAAAGATTACAAAATATCGAGACAGCAAAACAAATGGCAAGGATTTTCACAACACGTGGGCTGTTTGTTTTTTTTCTGCCAGTTTTTCTCCTAATTTTCCATCGAACTCAGAAGTCTTGACTGATATTTCGTCTTCAAAAACATTTATTTTCTTTTTCTCGGAAACATGAATCTTGCTCAATGCCTCCACTTAGACTCAAACTCACTCTGCATCATTTTCTGTTCCTCTTACTGCCATCATCATACTTTTGACTTTCGATACATCAGTCTACCTTGACAATCGAAAGCTTCTCTCTGATTTATAAGACGATTGTGGCATTTCCACAATCCACGTTCGGTCTGGGTGCCTTTTTGGCTGGAAAAAAAAACAAAAAAAAAAACAACAACAGCCAGGGTGTTTGTAAAAATAAACATTATTGAGTGTTGAGAAGCAAAAATATTTATTGTTCCACGATCGAGGTTGCCTGTCTGCCTTAGGAGACACAAAAAAGGCAAAAAAAAAGAACAAAAATAAATCAGACAGAAGATAATAGAAATTTCGAGTAAACAACTGAGCAGACACTTGGAGTTTCGACAATGTTGTCGCGGTAACCAAAAACAATTCGACACGAGTTTTTTTAGAGTTCTTGGAATTGATTTCATTTTTCCTGGTGATTCCGTCAAAAGTTGCTTAAATTTTAAGAAATTTAATGTTTCAATGGATCGCAAGAACTTATTACTCGATGGCGACTCCAGCCTCGCATCAAAGGCTAGATTGACCACTAATAAGCATTAACAACCTGAAATTGACAATTTCTTTGACAGGATGTTAAATTAAAGGACAGCTACACTCCCAGTTCATGACTTCTTGTCCTCCTACATTGTCGATGCGAAACAACATTTCCTTCTTGACTTATGACACACCACAATCATCAGGAATTCCTTCCTTATGTCAATTTATAGAAAAACAAAAGAAAACAAAATGTAACCGACATTTCCGTCCAAAAATTCAATTGCAATCTAACGATGCATCTTAGTGGAACGAAAAGGGAGCTTCATTGCTCGATGACAAACGATGACAACAGTTTTTCCTCGTCCTTTGGAAATCAGTCCCTTAAAATTGTAGAAAACCAAAGGAACACTGGAAAAAGACTGAAAATCCAATTTCATTTCAGCTGGTGGTGGAGAAAATTGGAAAATGATCGCAATAGGATACCCACTGCGGCAAAAGACTCGTATGGTTAAATGTGATAAAATGTTACATCCACCAAACAGAGAGAGACAGACAGACAGACGGACGTGTTAGTCGATGGCAACTTCATCTTCGATTGGTTACAGGATGATTGTATATCTTCTAATTGAAGTTTGAAGAAATTTAATGCAAGAATGACGTTCCAGAGGGTCCTTGGCCATGTTTTGTGGATTGCAATTGCGTTTACAGAGACCCCACACCGATGCGATGATGTGGTGTGATTCCCACTGTCACTGTGTGTGTGGTTTTGGAGGGGGGGGGGACAACTGCACTTCGTTGTTTGAAAATTAATGTTTAATCGGGTGGAAATGAAGAGATAGTATTTGAAACATTCCACGCGAAACGGGGAATGCGTTCGTGTCGTGTCTTTCGCTGTCGCTTGTCGTTTTCTCAAGAAATCAAGTTGGAAATTAATAGTTCAATTAACGATAACAAATGTTTGAGATGCTTGAAATTGCATTTCATGTGAATGAACTTTCTGCTTTTCGAATGAGACATGAAATTACTTTGGACGGAAAATTTAATCAACGAACTTGTTTGTTGGTTCATCTAGTTTCTTGAAAACATTAAATGAAGAAAATATTTGACAAATGGGGAGTTGTGCAAACCGCAAAAAGACTCTATAACAATGAAAAAAGGTGCAAATTTAGCCCACAAAGTAATACTCTTTATATGCCAAGAGCACAGTGCGACGATGGAGAAACGGTTTTATATGAAGTGTCGGTGTCTTGAATTTCTGAATTCTGCAATGACTGGGTAAAGTGACTTAAAGAGGTCCTCGTTCATCGAAACCAAGCGCTCTGGCATCCGCAGTTACTTGTTTTCGAAATTACCATTTCCCCTCTTTTACTTATCTTTCAGATTTCACCGCCCCGCTGCGCTGCGCCGTAGATTAGAACTGGTAAAATCAGAGTCTTGTATAGGAGGCACTATGTCTATCAAGTGAGCAGTTTTGCCAAACCGATCTAACAGCAGTTCGCTAGGATAATTCTTCGTCGGATCCCACTAAGTTGTCGTTTGTGGAATTGATGTTGTTGTTTACAGGGAGGTGAACTCCGTGATTACCTTGAAATTTTTGTACCAACAGTCACGTTCAGTCCTAGGTGGTATGTAGATATTTTTTTGTTTTTGTTGTCCTCATTCACTTCAAGTGCAATGAGCTTTGCGTGTTCTTCAATCGCTGTGAAGGCCTCAAGCTTAGCTCCCTGGGAGCGACCGATGATGTCTATGTCGTCCGCAATAGCCGGGTGGATTTGTTGAAGAAAGTGTTTTCTGTGCTAACACATGCCTTGTGCACTATCTGCTCCAGGAGTTTGTTAGGGAAATAACATGTCAGCACATCTCCTTGCCCAACCCCTGCAGATGTTTGAAATAACTCAGATAAGCTATTCGGCATAGCTCAGTATCAGTTTTTCGGGATCATATGAATTCAGACATCGCCATCATAACCTCTTGGCGGTGGATGCTATCATAAGCAGCTTTGAAGTCGATGAAAAGATAGTGGGATTCGACTTGAAATTCGTTGGCCTTTTCAAGGATTTGCCTCAATGTGAATATTTATTCTATCGATGTCCTGCCTGGCCTAAAGCAACACTGGTACGTGGCGATTATAATGTTGCAGAAAGGCTTAGACGCTCACACAGTACGTTGGATAGGATTTTGTAATACCTACAAAATTAGGCAAGGATATGCCTCGATAATTTTTGCATGACATAGGATAGCCTTTCATGTTAGTTGGGGCATATGGAGCTTATAGTTGACGGGTATGCATTAATTCCTCTCACATTTTGTTGATGACCCGCTGCATGTCGCTCATCAAAACACCTCCTCCATATTTAAGGGTTCCTCTGGTATGTCATCCGACCCGGCGGACTTGCAATTTTTTAGCTTTTGATGGCTCTTTTTACTTTTTCTCTGCTTTTCTGACTGGTTGTGGGGTCATGACTGGTTTTCAGAGACTGATTGAGAGCAACTAGACCTTTGTTCTCGTGTATCATTTGATATAGGTTACCTTTACCTACCCGGGGAAATTGAGAGATCTGTCGATTTGAAATCGCAGGGAATGTGCTGAAGGAGGAGTTGACGCACACAGGTACGCTATACACGCACGGTGTAAAGTTGACACAGGAGGGCTATCAAGTGGTTTCTGTTTAAGTCAGTTACTTTGGGCATTGACGGAAATCTTGTCAGAAAGCCAGCAACATTCCTCAACGGAACGATATAAGCCCCACGGCTTCCTCTTTTTTTTTGTCTACTTTTTGGAATCAACGAAAAATAAAAATAATGCTTAATATTTCATCTCAAAGGTGACGTCTATCTCGATATCTAATAGCAATCATGATTTAAGACACCTCTCTAGCTGTCTAATGTCTCCACTGAACACTTTCCCTCGAGGGAACAATTTTGACAAATATTGTCATTTTACGACTTCATAATTTAAGTCCCATTAAAAATCTCATAAATTTCCGTTTATGTCTAAATAATTTCTATCCGATAAATTTTTATAATTCACGTTAAATTATCGAGTCTCTAGCGAGTCGTGATAATAAAATTGTAATCTATTTGTTTTTTGGAAAGTTACAAAAAGCAACCTCAACCCCCTCTCTGGTCTTTCTTTAACACAAAGTTGAATTTTTTGCGAATCTTATTAACATCAATTCTCCCAAAATTGCTTAACTTTTGTCTCAAGTAACGACACAATAAAGTCCAATAAAGTCCTCCCCGCACGATGCGTGAGATAAAAATAAGACTCTCATGAGTGACAAACTAATAAGTCACCTTCACTATCATCAAAATAAAAAGACGTTGCTCCAGCAGCAAAGAAAAAATTCAAAACAAACAGCCATCAATGCTCCAGGACCCGAAAGGACCCCATCGCCAAACCATCGAAACTGTCGTTTGAATCCGTAAACATAAAACTTTCAAAAAAAGACAACAAAATCAAAAAACTTCAATGGAAAAGTTTCTTCTTCTCTTCAAACCTAATTTCCATCCTCAATGGCAGCCGAAGGCGCTGCTTTGCCATTTTTCTATGAAACGACCGACGACATCGAAACAAAATTCAAGCAAAAAGAAAATCACTCCAGCATTAATATCGAATTTGTTTATGCCATAAAATTTAATTCAATAAAATGGCAGAGTTTGTCCCGAAAATATACATCCCCATAACGCGAACTAGGGACAAACTATAAAGGACTAAAATTGTAGTCTTATCATAATCGTGTGTCTGATAGCGCCACCATTACCGCGGTGCGGCAGACTAGAACTTACGGCGAAATTCTGCACCGTGCTATGACTATTTTTTGTATTCATCGAAACGACCGACGAGCTAGGTTCCTTTTTTATGGACCATGAAGATCTGAAGAGCTCAAGAGCAATTCCCGAGCTCGATAGCTCAATAATATCGGATGGATGGAAGAGTGATGAAGCTCTTTGTTGTGTCTCCATCGGTTGTTGTGTCGGTTGCCGATTTGATTGTCGACGATTCTGTCGGTCGTCAGGCAAACAGGATGGATTTTTTTTTTTTTGGTTTTGTTATTCCTTTCTGCAAAGATTTATTTGGAATTTATGGAATATTTTCCACGGAATTTATGGATTGCTTTTGAAAATATTTTTTGTTATTGCTTCCTTTTCAGCTTCAGTCTGAAGCGAGAATTTCGGGAAATTTATTTATTTTTTCTGTCTCATCCCTGTCGCCGGAGGTGAAGCGGAAACAGATTATTGAAAATTATGATGGACATTATGATATTGAACTCGAGAGAGACGCAGAGAGGGGGTAATTCATAAGACAGGCATTTAATTATTGTATCATTGACAGTCAATTGCTGTTTGGGTTGTCATACTTTTAATGGTTTATTTGTGTTTTTCATGTCCTTTTGCGAATTACAACAAGCAAACAATCGTTAAACAACATGAATAATGAGGATGTCGTGAGTTAGTGCTCTTTGGAAAGTTCCTTTGGATTGGCGACAATTTTTATGAAATTGAATGAATTCATTCTCGAAATTGCGGGATTCTTGCGGAAGAAAGTTGAGGAAGGGGAAAATGTGTGCGTCTACATATTTTACAACATTCTGAAATGTCTACAGTTCCGATGAGGTAATACTCTTGACTCGGAGCGCAGGCCAATAAATACACGTCTAACAACGGATCAACGGGTTGGGCGTCAAGCTTGATGTGGTTCACCTACACATCATGCCTAAAGGACAATGACCATTTTTGGGCCCAGTGCGTACACACATAAGACAGGTATCAATAAAAAGGTGACACTTAGCTGAATATATATTCCAAATTCGGTTTTGTAGTTTTCGAGATATTTGAGCTTGAAGTTGATGTATGTAGAATCGCAAAAATGGGTTATTTTAAATATAAAATCCAATAACTTCTGACTCATGGGTTTTACGGAAATGATTTTGGTACCAAATGAAAAATCATAAAAATATCTTCCTGGCTGCAGATATATGTCGTCTGATGGTTGTCCGCGGTATGTTCACCAGACATTTTCAGAAGAATTCTTTTAATAAGATGGTTTTTATGTAAGAAAATATAATTGATTTATATATCAAATTAAAGGTTATGTAATAAGGATTAGAGCTATGTATAAAAATATATATGTCATCACTGATATTTTCAAAATATCTGCATTTGAATAGCAACTTAAAAATATGTTTTCAAACAAAATCGAAGCCTTGTATATGATCATGTACTTAATATATATGAAAAATATTGATTTGTTAAGAAAGATATTTTTATGATCTTTCAATTGGTAACAAAATCATTCCCGTAAAACCCATGAGTCAGAAGTTATTGGATTTTATAGTGAAAATAACCCATTTTTGTGATTCTTCATACATCAACTTCAAGCTCAAATATCTCGAAAACTACAAAACCGAATTTGAAAATATTTGGAATACATATTCAGCTAAGTGTCACCTTTTTATAGATTCCTGTCTCATGTGTGTACGCACTAGGCCCAGACTTGTATGAAAAGTGGTAATTCTCCTTTACCAATATAAACATCATCTGAGCTCAAAGATCAACTGAAATAACCAAAGGACATCAAAAACGTGTTCTGCGTTCACGTGAGACAAGGTGCAATTTTAGCAAAAACCAAAAGAAAAAGATTATAAGATCCTGTACTCTAATTAAAATTTTTTACAAGAAAACGGAGGGCAATTTTAGCTTTTAAAAAAAATATGTGCACGACTGGGTCGTTCAAACTTGCTCCTGCATTCCAAATTATAACTGTATTCCAATAATAACTCACATAAAAATTGAAAATCAAAACATGTAATTAAAATTAAAAAATTTAAAATTTAAATTGAAATATGTATACTTACCTCAAAAGTACAAATTTCTTAAGAAATTTTTGACTTTTCGTTTTCAAATTAAAATATGAGTGCGACCCATGGAGTCCTAACGACTTACTTCCCAGAGTAGAAAATACGTAAAAACACTAGTTGTTTAGCAAAATTTTCAGCCGATGTTTTACGTTGTAGTTTTACACGCACGTGTGTTGGTTCAAATTTCATAAAACTGATCATTTTAGGAAATACATTAAGTTTATTGAATAACAGTGGCGCCATCTGTCAAAAGTTGGTCGTACCAACTCGTGGCCTCCGCACAACTACTTTGTACAGTAAAATACAGCCAATATTGCTCCTGAATATTGTAGTTTTCTATTAGTGAAGCAATTTTTCTAATCGGATTAGTATTTCCGAAAATTAATATTTATATGGCAAAACAGCGTTTGGTGGGTCAGTAATATAATATAGTCTATGATACTCCTGAATATTTTTTTTCACACTAACTATAAGATTTTTTTAATTATTGTGGAAATTATTGCAGAAATTATCATAATTTTCATTATATTAGGGTTGTCTTAGATTTTTAATTGGCATTAAAAAACCGCTAAGCGGATTTCGCTCAAAACCTAATCAGCTCTTAACAACACAATACCGCGTCGAATGAGACCAATTTCATGATACGATGAGTAGTTTGCGAGATAATCGAGCCGAAAAAACGTAACGCACATACGCACATACGAACACACATACACACACACAGACATTATGATAAAAACGCTTGATTTGGATTCTAGTGAAATGCAAAAAATGGAGATTCACAAAATCGGCCCTATTACAACAACATCCTCTGGGAAGTTAAAAGAGAAAATTCCTTGGAGCGGTTTTTTTTTAATTATTTTTTATATACAAATTTTTTTCAAAAATGTTTGGCTACCTATTCAGCATTCAAGAATTTGTAAATTTAAATTTTATAACATATCTTCGATTTTCAATATTGATCCGTTTTTTAGATACAGAAAAAAAAACAGGGGTGGAATCGGCTAAGGCGATTATTGATTATCAATTTTTTGATAGTCGTTTTTGATTATCAACTATATTTTGCTCTGTGCAAAGTGATCAATAAAACAATTTGAATTTTTGGCAGCACATACAATAAGCTATGTCGTTTTGCTCAACGTAAGGTGATTATCAAAACGATAATCGCTTTTTTCCATACATTTGGAAGTGACAGCTATTTCAACGTCGTTTTCAATTTTAAGAAAATTATTTATCAAAGATTTTGCTTAGGTATAAAAATATATGAAAACGACATCAAAATAGCTGTCGCTTCAAAATGTATGGAACAAAACGATTATCATTTTGATAATCACCTTACGTGAAGCAAAAGCTATTATTTTGACTATCAACTATCAACTATCAGCTTAGCCGATTCCACCCCAGTTTTAAAATATTTATTTTGAAGACCAAAATAATTTTTAAAATTTTTTTGAATACAAAATATTATTGGGGCAATATATACCTACCTTTACGTAGGTACTTTAAGAAAAAAGTGCGCTTTTCGGGAAAATCTTATAACAAAAAAAAAAATAAAACAATTCTATGGGAGGTACCATTTTGGGCCCATAACAAAATATTTTTAATAAATAAATCAGGGCTCCGAAAAAAAATGTACAAGGATGTTTAAAAAAAATCGTAGGAGGACAAGAGCTGCTCGTGAGCTCTATGAGCAAAAGAGAAGAGAGGAACGCGCACCGGCTTCTCAGGAGAAAAAAAGAGAGAGCATGAGAAGCGTCCATGTGTTTGTCCTTAATTTGTTCTTCAAAATGCTTCGATTGCAATTATGGTTCCTTTTGTTATTATTGAAACATGAAAATGCAAAAAGCAAAAAATATGAATGTAAAATATTTGAAGCACGTTTGCTCCAAAATATATGCTGTATCATGACTTTTGTGGAACACTGTATAAAAATGGATGTATGTCCTTTAAGGACTCCGAAATGGTCCAACAGATATTTGTGAAATTTTCGTGGTTAATACTGTTGTATTCAGAGATGGTTTCTGTGGAAAAACGTCATGGAAGATTCGGAAAACTGTAAACACCAAACTAAGGTCAGAAATTTGATTTTCTTAGCTTGGAATTTTTTGTTTCAAAATGAGTTTATGAATAGAAAAATAGAATGTTCTTAATGTAAAACTCGGAAAACTCATTGGTTTTCAAAGGGAAAATTGCATGAAATTGTAGGTGTACTGATTTACAAATGGGAAAATGGAAAAATGTTGTTTGGGAACTTGGAAATCTCTGCGAGATCACGAAGAACATCAAGAATTTAAGGTGCATTGGTTTGTTTGTATGTCTGGTTTGGACTATTCATCCGCTCAATTCTCAATTTGCAATTTTATAATAGTTTCACTGTAGATAAAGCCTTAGTAAAAACAAATTTTTGGGACAATCTTACGGAAAAGTCAGCAAATAAGGGGACAATCGTCAGCTGTTTGGAATTCTGATTTCTGTGAAATAGTCAAAACAGAGAATTTTTTTTTCAACTTTAAAACGAAATTAGCATTTTATTGCATGCTTCAATGAAAGCAGAATGTTAGTTATAAAGCTTGGAATAATTCAGATATACCTATAGTTCTCTATTTCAATTGTATTCAAGTAAATCACATTGCATTTTAACAATATGTGTGTTACATAATCATAATTATTCTGGAACTGTTCTGAAGGGTGGAGGGACGAGGTTCGAAGGGTCTAGTTATTCTATTTGTCGCAAGTAAAAAAGATAAAAATTGACCCTAATTTTGATAGTGGACGCCTTGTATTTCCCTCTTTTAAAGGTTTTTTTATCGATTTCCACAAATTTCTTCAACTTCGTCCTGCTCGCTAATCAATAATTCTGACTAGAAAGGTCAATAAGAAACCAAAATAAATAATTAAATGCTCACCAACCCTCGGAACCACCTTTATATAAAACCGTTTAATCCTAACGACGACAACTCCTCCAATCTCAATAAATGATGCAATCTCCAATACCTCTAATTTGTAGCCTCCTTGTCCAAATCTCCAAAAAAGAGAGGACAAAAAAAATAAAAAAGAGAAGAAAAAAATAAAGATTCTCATTATTTTGGAATAAAAATCTATCTCAATCAAATGTCATCCTCGTCGTCTTTAGTGTTGTCCTTTCTCACCCACAGTCCTCATCGACAACACAAACAAGCGACAACCACGACACTGAACCTCATCTCTCCCTTACGTCATCATTTCCAATTAGAAGTCAACACACACAAGTTGTAGGTAATTTATCGTTTCCACTTAGAAGTGACCTTAAATCGAGCCCGTTGTAAGCTTTTTTGGTCATCACCTGGCCGAACGAAATAAATACCAAACGAAAAACACATACACCAAAAACTGAAACCAATAAATAAATAAAATATCAAACATACAACAAGATTGGTTCGAATAATCCCAAATAGAATTTCCTAATCCTTACACATCCTTGAAATCATGATGTAACAAATCTTACTTAACTCAATCCACCTCCTCTCTTTCTCTCTCTCCGCCTTCTATCATTGAACTTCATTCCCACGCATTTTGTGCAAGTTCAAAAAAAAAATATAGGTACACACACCGAACTGGCGATATATCCTTCATTCATTATCCAATATCGTTTTTAGTCCGAGAGAAAAAAAGAAACCCAAAGAAAAAGAGAGTGTCCGCCCGAGGAAAGAAAATCCCAAAAATGTAAGTAAGCTCACGAAATTCATTTTATTTACCCTCTAATCGGTATGTCCGAACTTCAATTACACTACAAAGGAAAAAGCACCACAGGATGTGGTCAAATAGATGTTTTAGGTCAGATGGGGGTAAAAGAGACGGTATTTATGTTCCCCTTAAACACAATCTAGCTTGCAAGCCAACAAGGATACAATTTTTACCTCCAATTTATAAAAGGTAACCACAGTGCTTTTTCTTCCTCTAAAAACAAGCTCGTCCTGAGCTTGTCCTTCTGGTCGGTATTACGTCCCCAGGTGGACGACAGCAATTTATTTTGTATGGATGGCAAATAATATCCTTTTTCATATAACCAATGATTGGATCGTCCTATTCAACGTTCGACGTTGTCGTCGATCGTCTTCTAGATGTCGAAACCGACCAAGCTGTTGGGAGGTCCTTTTTGTGCTTACAAAAAAAAGAAAAAACACGATTTTTCCTGATGATGGTGAGTATAAATAAAATTTCAAATCTAAGAAGAAGGAAAAAACTCTCCTAGAAAATCGGATAAACGAAACGTGCAGCAAGTTGATCAAAACTATATCTAAGGAGAGTCCTGGTTGTGCGCTGCTATTTTTTGCCATGAACCTTAGCGGAGCTCAAATCTCCGTAGAAAATTCCATCAATATTGACCAAAAATTGTTATCCTTGGACACATATGGAGTTATAATAGACCATGGAAAGGACTCGTTCTCGTCGTTGTTGGTCGTCTATAAAGTCAAGCAATATGCAATTGCCAGGACTTGGACTTGGACTTGGACTCTTGGTTTTAGACTCAAATTGAGTTCCCCTGTTGCACAATAAAGCCCCCGAGGGCAGGCAGAAGGACAGGACAGGACAAAATAAAAATAATACAACTTAAACTTTTCTAACAAGAAAAATTCTTAACACAGCAACAATGTTGGAGAAAAATATAGAAAGTGTGTGTATTGGATTTTTTTTTCTAAGGATTCTTGATCCGCACTAACGTCATGTAATTGCCATCGTGGCAGTATGTCGTGCCGTGTGACTTTGGTGTTTATGTGTGCGTGCCAACATGTCAAAGGACATGAATTGCTTTCACTCCAATTCTGTACACCAGCCAACCAACCAGCTAACCTGGTTGTATCATTTCGTTGTGTGCAGCAATACTTTATTTATCAAACTCGGAGGGGCGCGGGCGATCTTGGAACAAGGAAAACAGCAACAATGTCAAACAAAGTGAAACAAAAAAAAGTTGTCGGGAAATAAAATCTTGCAAGAGAGGAAATGATAAAAAATAAATGGAAAACATGAACTCAGTCTCCTGACTGACTGATCCTGGATATACATAAATAGACCATTATAGTTCCTTTGCAACATACGGAAAAACTTGCATTAGTGCTCGTCGTTGTCGTCGGCGGTCGTTAGGGGGTGTAGAAGAAGGACAATGACGATGAAGTGTGTAGACAATAGTTTAGTGGCAGAGAGAGGTCCCTTAGCTTCCCAGGACGAAATATGAAGCGGGACTACAAACCAGATTGAGTTAAATTGAAGGCGGTGCGGATGGTCGTGGGAGCTGATACCGGGAGTGATGAGGGAATTATATAGAAATACACAAAAAAAAAGAGAAAACATTTTTTTAAGGGAAAATGGGAAAAGTTTATTCCTTGGAGATTTATATAGGGACTTCTTAAAGTTCATAAGAAGTTGATTTCCAGATTGGGTTTGAGCGTGCTGTTTTGCAGAGCTGCTTCTATCGAAATACACAATGTTGTTGCTTCTTGGACTACAGAAAAACAAAAAACACGAAACAAAAGAAAAAGGATAAAAATGTTTGTTAGTGGAAAAGGAAAATCTAATTTAATTGACCAGGGCTAGAATACTGAACGCATGGACCAGGCGGTGACTGTAGCGCGACATTGTCTTTCTGAAATCTGAATCATAATTCCTTCGATCAGCTGTCCTTTCTCTTCTTTTTATAAAAAATTAACAACTTTCCCAGTCGAACCCAAGTATAGTCCAAGAACATTTCTACCGAGTATAAACCCTAGCTAGCTATCTCATGTTGGCTTGGGGCCTCTACCACATCGATTTCCCCGATCGTCTCTTCTTGCTCGAGTTCCTTTTAGGAATATGTTCTAACCTCACGCCTTTCAAACCTTCTGTATTCTCGCTATAGCACGCTTCTTCATTCTTTACCGCACGCTTTTAAGGGGTTATGCCATGCTACTAAGTCTTTTCCTGGTCGTATACCGTTCGCGAGTTCGAGTCCTTCGTCCTTCCTTGCAGCACAGTCTTCAATTCTCTTCAGCAAACCAAGGCTTTGTGAAATAGACCACCTCAGAAGAGTTTGCTTGACAATCAGCCCTATTGTGAGTTTCACCCGAACAGCATTCCGCCCGAAAAAAATCCCTTTTTTTGGTTCCCTAATTGTGAATTCCGGGTGAAAAAAATTCCATGTTTGAAAAATTCCCCTTATCGGCATCAATCATTCCGGGCGGAATGAAATGATATTTCACTTTAAAATGTTCACCTTTTTTTGTTGGCGGAAAGATAAACAACCACAAGATTAGAGTTAAGAAACGTTATCTTTCATAATCGTTTGGACTAAATATGAATCCAGTAAGATGAAATACCAGAAATCGGCTTCGAAATCTATTCAAAATGTGGGTTTCGTCAAGTTAATGCACTCAGTACAAACTAACGGACGGACGACTGAATCTACAAAAATCACTTGGTCGAAACATTCTTTCGTTATCCGCTGGATCAAATTCTCGCTTTGGTTTTTCAAGAGTGTATATATTTTCCATTATTTCAACACTGCACTAAAAAAAAGAGAAAAATACCTAACACCAGTTTTGAGTTTTCTGTGTTATTTTTCAACCCCCAATAATAGAAACAAAAATATAAATCAAAATCAAAATTAATTTATTCAAACTGACATAGACTTCACCTTGACGTCGACGTTTTCAATACAGTGATATCACACTGAGGAAACATTTCCTATATGTTTAAATTTTTGTTTTTGAAATGAAACGAAAAGAACTGATAATTTACAATTTGCGTGCCAATAGCTCTTTAAAACTGCAAGTTATCATTTGAGAAAGAATATATCTTGCCATTTGGATTGTAAGTTAAGAAAAATATAAAACTGTTTACAAGTTTGAAAGGGCAATGTGAATGGGATATTTAGATTCCTTGAAAACAGGGTTTTTCTGCAAGCATTCTATCACTGTTTATTTTATTCGAACTGGCGGCAGTCCTTTTTCGAAGTGAAATTCTATTCGGGCGAAACTCACAATAGGTGTTTTAAATTACGGACGAACGAAAATATTCCGGGGGAATAACTTTCCGGGCGGAACTCACAATAGGGCTCAGAGGCGGCGTAAGGCGTGGGCGATGTGGGCCATCGCCCACGGCCTCGCGGGACAAGGGGCCTCGCGCCTCAAAATTTTGTATGCATTGCTTCAGTGAGAATAAAATAAAAAAAAGTGGACAAGTGCGAGATAAACTCGCTCGAGGAGGGTTCCGTACTTGATTATCCGACCCTACTTTCTTTCAGTTTTGAAGGATTTTTTATACAAGGATTAAGATTTGAAACCAAACATTTTCTTGGAAAATAATTTGAATGGTCTTTCTGCCTATTTCCTTCAATGACTTCGAAACTGTGTATCTTAAAAATCTGCTAGCAGCATTTTCGGATCACTTCTATCTACTCTAGAAAATGTGAACCAAATTTAATTGCAATCAGCTTAGCAGATTCTAAGAAATCGCTTGTGAAAGACAAATAAAAGGAAACCGAACTGATCTTATAGGTTTTCGTTTTCACCTGTGTAAGTACCCTAAAACGAAACAAAAATTTTGGCCATCGGCAAACAAAACGAAACACCACAGTAAGAAAGGAATAAGGAACTTTATTTTTTCTTACATAAATACACATAAAAAAAAAAAACAATCCCCCGACAAGATTCGAACCAGGCACATCAAGAGCATCAGGCGAGTACTCTACTATCCAGCTAACACCACACATGTATTGTCTTGTGACAAATGTCTTATATTTTGGATGAGAGCATACAAATTTTCAAAAAATTATAATGGTATTCAAACTGTACTAGTTGAGTACATTAGGGCCCGTGGTCGAATGGTTAGCGACGTCTGGCATTTGAGTGAAGTGATCTAGGTTCAAATCCGGTGGAACGGTACGAAAATTTTATTCACAACACTTAGAGTACAAAATCAATACAACAAAAGAAAATCCCATAAAAGAGTGTAAAGGGGGGGGGGGCAAATTTTTTTGTATTTTTTTATCTTTTCTTTAATAACTTCTTCTTCTTTTAATAACTTCGAAAATATTTATCTTAAGAACATGAAAACAACATTTTTAGATTACTACTGAATTCTAAAATATGTGTACCAAATTTCATTGGAATCGGCCTAACAGATCCGAAGAAATCGCTTGTGAAAGACGAATGAACAGAAAACGAAAGTAGCGAAGTGATGTTATAAGGGTTTCGTTTACACTCTGTGTACGGAACCCTAATACATATTCGGATTTATGCTTATTTACATCATCACTGTAATGTTTTTGTATTTTCTGTAACCTACACGTTTTAACTACATTTTGAAATTATTTTGGAAATGCCTGGCCAAGCCCTTTCGGATATGAGGAGGGGGTGAAATTGAGTGTTTTTCATAGTCCTTTTTTGTTGGTTTTTTTTTGAATAACTTCAAAACCATTTGCCTTGAAAACATATCGTTATTTACATTATTTTTTTTTGTTCTGTAATCTATACGTATGGAACTATTTTTTGAAATTTTTTAGGAAATTCCAGGCCCACCCTTTTTGGTGATGAGGAGGGGGTAAAGTTTGGTTATTTGCATTTTCGGGCTTTTTTGTTGTGTTTTCTTGAATAATTTCAAAACTATTTGTCTTAAAAATACAAAAAAAAATGTTTGTCATCGCAGGCAATTAATGAATGTTTGTACTTAATTTGAAGTCAATAGGGTTACCACCTGTTCAAAAAAATGTTTTTAAAATTTAATGAAATTGGAAATTAGTATATTGAAAAATTTTGCATGTTACATAAATAACTGTGACTTCTTATCACTTTTCCGGTAATATTCATGTTATAGACCTATATTTCAGTTTTCTTAAAGAATTTTAGGTCCAGTAGTTTCGGAGATTAGGGGGGGGGAATGGCCTGTTTTTGACATTTTTGCCTATTTTTCCATATTCTCTTATATAACTACAAAACTATTTCTCTTAAAAATATAAAAAAAATATGATTATATTTCTACTTAACACGTTGATATATTGGCCAACTTTTAACTCAATCGGTATAACGGTTTTGGAGGAAATAAATTGTAAAGTTGAGTCAAAAATTAAAAATTTACTCCAAATATTGAGTCATATCTGTGTTATATGTAACAGTACAGTCTTCTTATTTGCTTTTTTGTAATCTACAGGTTAAGATCTATTCTCAGTATCTTTTTCATAATCTTAGGCCCAGTAGTTTCGGAGATCAGGGGGGAGAATGGTAATTTTTGTATTTTTTATCTTTTCTCTTTAATAACTTCAAAAATATTTATCTTAAAAACATGATAACAACATTTTTAGATTACTACTGAATACTAAAATATGTGTACCAAATTTCATTGAAATCGGCCTAACAGATCCGAAGAAATCGCTTGTGAAAGACGAATGAACAGAAAACGAAAGTAGCGAAGTGATGTTATAAGGGTTTCGTTTACACTCTGTGTACGGAACCCTAAAAAGAAATAAATATCAACATTTGCTTACGTCTCGTAACTATCGCGAGTAAATCCTTGCCACGCCGACCAGTGCGGGGAATCCCTTCTTTTATTCGTTTACTTTCTTTACTAGGAAACCTACCAATCAAATCAAAGTACCACTAGCAAAGATTAACTAAATAATAAGAAGGGAAACTGTCTTACGTTTTACTCCCTTGATCTCGCGTTATAAAAACAAAGAGATAATGTGAGATTTTTCTATTCTGATTGTAGTATATGGCAGCACGGATACAAGTCAAAAGGGAAAAACATTAATAAAGTAAGATCATTCGGTGCGGGTGCAAGACAGTCAAGCGATTTTGTTATTTATTGGAGATCCGAAACTGACAATAATTCTCTTTTGTTTACTACAGCATTTTCAATTTACAATAGGTTGCTAGATTGAATTTTGAAATTGTCATAACACGTTTTTCTGAAACTCATCACGAAAACATTAGAAGTAATGATTTTGGATGTGGTCCGAAACTTTAGGCCCATGACATACTTAGGTCTTATATTAAGGTATGTTGGAAGGCAAGGCAGGAACGCACTCAAATATTTACAAATATTGGCGCAAGCTTATTGTCTGCTAATGAACAATTTTAGTGTGATACTAGCTTAAAATAACGTTTCAGTCTAACTCAGACGTCATCTTAAGCTAGTATCACACTAAAATTGTTCATTAGCGGACCATACTTTTGCGCCATTGAGTTTAGGAGTTATCAGGTAGGTTTAATTGTTAATTTGATTCTTGTTCTCGAAAAATAGAAAAAACACGAAAAAAAGAAAACAGAGTTGCTGTTTTTTTTTTAACCTGGACAAAACGTGAAAATATTTATCTTTAATTGCATTACATAAACAACTTCTTGTCTCACAATTCAAAAAGAGAAAAAAGATAACATGAACCGAAACATTGTTCCGTGTTTTTATAATTCATTTTTCCTTAGAACGTGTCATAAGTGGTATAATTCAGTTTTTCATTGTTTTTGCAGAGAGCATCTCTGTGTTTATAATACTAAGCTTCATACATAAAAGTTTCAAAAAAAAGTTTAAAATGCTGGAAATTTAAAATAGCTACTAACATTTAATTGTTAGTTTCAATGAAAATAAAAAAATTTAAATTTCTTAGTTTTCGAGAAAATAGGTACAGAAATTCATTGTTTCAATTTAAGGTGTTTTCTAACTTTAATTACTCTTAATTTAAAATTGATAAGGATGTGCACAATCACCGTCACGATTTGGAAAAGCCAAATAATGAAGTTTTATGAGCAAATTCTACGCCTTTTTATTTTATTTCGTTTCCCTAACCCAAAGTTACCCTGTTCTCTTTGTGAACAATTCCAGTAAGAAGGTACAGCCTCTGCTGAAAGGAGTCTTTTATAGTTAAAATTATTAAAAAATTATTTAAGAAACACAATGAGCCAGACATGGCATCTAGGCTGAATTACGAAACAATAATAATTAAAGAATTTAGTAAAGTTAAAAGCAGGAAATTGCTGTTCCTTTAATAAAAAAAAAATTAAAATATTATAAATATACACTTTAAGAAATGTATATAAGGTGGAGATGACAATGAATAAAAACTTTGAAGTGTTAATTTTTTTTAAATTATTATTATTATTATTTTATAAAATCCGTCTTCAGGTCGCCACATAACAGGGCCTCGCAAAATCTGTCTTGCCCACATAAAATTTTGGTCTTGCGCCGCCACTGATAGGGCTGAATATATTGCCAAATTTCACTTGATGATGATGGCAGTAGAATATGCCTTAAATCGCCCTCCCCGTTCCCCTGCAGTAAATCTTCATAGTTTCAATAAAGCCCTAGAACAATAATTAAGGATATCTTCCCATAATACTATCACTCGTCACCCTAACTTAAAAAAAAATGCACTGGTCACAATAAAAATTATGAGGTAACCCAAACTACCTACCATGACGTCTAATGGGAGAGAGGATGTCCTCTTTTTTGAAGTTTTACGTTCTAAGTGATTTCACATTGTTATTGTTTTCTTCACTCATTGAAAAAGGGTGTTTATATTTTCATATCCTTACTAAATTGGAAAATGTCCTTGCTGACAGACGATTCCTTCAATACTTGTCCTTCTTCCTATTTACTTTAACAGTTTATTTTTGTTCTCCTTTTGTCCATTTAGAGCCTTTTAACACTCTTTGCTCTGGCAACATCTGTTTGAGTAGGTTTTCCTTTCCATCGCAATACAAGCGAAGGATTCAGGGCTATTAACGTTATACAGTTGTAGCTGTATAAAGTTGGCCAAATAGTAGGAAACAGGAACTTTTTTTCCTGGAACACTTTCACATCCTGATCCAACGCCCCGGAATTGGTTTTCTCAAGAAATGTCGAACCTGCTTGTTGAAAGTTTTTCTTTCTTTCTCATCAAAGCCAAAGAGTCCTTTCTGCCTGCAAGCTATAATGCTAATAGTGCACTCTGTAGCTGCTGTTGATGTTGCGGTCCAGCTGTAGAACACAAAAGTTTACCAGAATTTCAAGGATTTTGTTGTGTCCTGTATGTTCATTCAACCCATTGAGCGAAAAAAGAGAACATCAAGGACACACCACCGTCCGGCTAGGTCTTTGGTAACAGTTGTTTCCTTTGTGTTTTGGTTAGTATCGTTATAGTAGTTGGGGGTATACCGTTGCAAAGATGTTCAATGTCAGCCGGAAAATTTGCCTGTCACAAAAATGCTTCCTGTCAGATTTTTTGTCACCTCAAGTCCCTTTGGTCGAACCAGTAAAAAACGAAGAAGAAGAATCGTTAAAAACCGGTCGACCAACGACAACAACGACTTTGACGTTTCCTTAGAGAGATTTCTACTGTTGCCAGGAAGAAATTTGTTGTGTTTGTTGCTTTCTGTGTGGGTGTCGCTGTTTCCGACATGGAAAATATAAGGATCTTGCTGGACAATCGGAGAAGGAGAGATTTTATGTATATTGTCTTTTTTTCGTTCCACACAAAATGCAATGATGATGCGATGGTGGCAATAAGGACATCAGTGCCAACAACAAAGTCACAACGAAAGACGACAAGGACGCCGACAACAACGACGAAGAAGACGGGACAATCGTTAATTATTCAATGTCCCTGGGAAATGTTTCTAGAAAGACGTAGATGGAAAAAATAGTATTGCACAGGAAGTCCTTAAAAAAATAGCATTTCCCGTTTGTTGTATTTTTTTTTGTCGCTCATCGTTGTCAGTCTCGGTCGTTCGCTATGGAAGGAATGCAGTGTTTCTTTTACCCTATGTTCCTGTGGCTGTTCTTTTCATTGTTTGTCGGAAAGTTTTTTTTTTTTTGTTGCAAAATAAAAGGACATTCTTCTATTCTCCAGGATCTAGAGAGAGAGCATGGATATTCGCGAAGCTATAGTGTCTTTTTCGTTTTTTTGTCATTGCTTTGGTTATTTTTTTTTGCTCTGGTGGATTTAATGACTTCCCCTTTTTTTTGCCATATTGTTTGTATTCAGTGGCCCTGGTTGTGGTGGTGTCGGTTGGGGAGAACTGAATCTGCGGTGACAGTGATTGTGTCTGGAAAAATGCTGTTGAGGTCGGTGGTCTGTGGTCGTTGAGGTGATTTTTTTTTGTAGTCTGTTCGTATTATTACAATTTCTGCTTTCATTCTCCAGTTATTGTGAATTTTTTGCCTTTGGTTTTGTTGGTCAACGTTGTTATTGTGTTTTTTTAAACTCAAGAGTATTGTATGAATGTTATTGTCCTTGGGGATAATTTTAATAGGAAAAAAGGATTGGAATTTAATTCGATTTTTTCTTTCGTTTTCTTTCTTTTGTTTTTGTTTTGCTTGAGCTTTCTGGAAATATAATTAAGTTGATTTCTTTTTTACTTGGAAGGTTGAAAGTACCTTATCGATTTGAGATGAAATTAAATTTAAAATTTCTGTGATTGTATGAGTTTTAACTGAGTTTAATAGAAGTGTGTACAAGGTGCACACAAAAGAAGCGTCTTGAGTCCTCTGCTTTTTATAACATTCTTTTAATTTCTGCTTGAAGCTTAACTATATTCAAAAGCTATCCAAATATCTGGAGCATTGAACCATAGCACGCAGTGCTTCTACGGTTCCCCATAGCATTAGTTTCGGTTGAAGAACAGATATAACTGAGTCCACGTATTCTATCGCGTTTGCTCTCCCAACATCAAACCAGAATCTTTTTTTATGTTCTTTCATTCAACCGATATTTTTAGCTCAATTATTCGCAATATTAGGATTTTCGCAAGTACCTACTTCTTAGCTACAGAGTGTCTCTGTAACTAAGAACTACTTTTTTCACATGGACTTCCTGACGACACTCAAACTATCTTAACAACTTCATGATGAGCGCTTCATCAAGTGCCTACAAGTCATTTAACAAGACAGAGAAAATAGGCATACATGATGTTTGGGAAAATTGTTGGGAACTTCATTATCATCATCATCGTCCGCCTGGCCGAAGAAGTTTCTTCCACCACCTGCAGTCTCCTACAGCAAGTTCCTTAAACCGAACGCGGGCCAACCAACGACGCAACGTAGAAACAAGGTTTCTTTTGCGCCTTCCCAATCATTGTAGCGTTTTTCAGGCAAAACTTTTGGCAATAAAAGAAATCTCGTTCTGCCTAAAAGAAAATGTGAAAACAGCATATTATCTGCTATTGGGATAGATAGATAGCTTTTAAATAATTGGAGTCTGCCTTTACAAACCCTATAAGAGACATCGATCGTCTCTAATGGAGATGGAAAAACAGTTTAATATTCAACCACATATGGCTAATGCTGGTATACCAATCGCAAGATGTAGGCTTTTACTAAAACAAGATGCCATAAAGTGAACCAACATAAAGTGGAATAACCACCTGTCAGGCAACGACAAACATTTAACCTACCCGCTACCCTATAAATATTCAAACCGATCGATCTAGGTACTTGATATCTCTAAGCGTTCTATGGATAAAGAGAAGGAGGAATCAATTCTTAACTTCCTCTGTATCTGCCTTGCACTAGCTCAAAAACGTAGGATCCCCTAAGATCGTAAGGAACTCTAATTGGTTTCGTTGAGCTTAAAAGAAAGCTTCATGATTCATGTGGAATCACAATGGGCCAAAATCTGGCCAAAGTGCATCTGGCTCTATTCCTGACATTGACTGCAACCTTACCTAACCTAAGATCAAAATTAACTGTCCTAGGTCGCCAAATCTAATCAAAAGCCCAATAAATGGTTGGTAGAGAAAACAAATAAGTTATCAGATAAGGACATCCTTAATTCTCATAATTTTGAGTACGAAAAACGCAGTTAATAGCCACAAATTAAGGAATTAGTTTTGCGGAATCGCGATTCGGGCAATCATGCTGCTAAACATTGTTTTGAAGTCATTTGTACTGAGGCAAACCATTTAGAAGAAAATTCAGGCCCTCGAAAAGACTGGTAAAATCGTCTCAAAAACTGTCCTTTAAATCCTGCAACGACAATGATATTACTTCATGTGCCATTTATTTTCGGGTTTAAAGCAATTACCTGAGATAGAATTCGTTACTTGACCTTGAACATTTTTAAGCATATCTACCAACTCACAGTCAAAAAACAGAACACTTGACTTTTTAAATATCCCGCCAAAACTAATTACAACGTTCATTTTATGCAAATTCATGCAAATGAATATGCTCAAAAAGAAAGCAAAAACAAAAAATTACATGACCTTATCCTTGCTTCAATATTTTCGTCCTTATCTCAGATTTATTCACACCATTTTCCGAGAGTGCCTCTACACTGAAGTAGGCACTTCAAAAAAAGGATAACACACAACTACAAGATAATGACGTCAAGTTTAAAAGCAACGAGAGCAAAAAACGAATAATCATAATGAAAGAACCCCAGTAGGACTGCCTAGCTCTCTCTGGACTATAAAAACATAAAAACTTAGGCAATTAAACCAGAATCACATGGCAATAAAAACAATGATGGCGCGCAAACGACGACGGCCGTCGCCGTCGTCGCGTCGTCGTTGTCTCCTCTATTGAAAAAGAAGGCGTGACGGGCTGGTGGGTGGTGGCAGTAGTTACATAAGCGATAATGATGATGATAAAGTCACTTTCCACTGATGTTCTGACGATAATGATGGCTCCATCCGGATTTTCATTTTTTTTTCCTCATTTTTCCCGAAAATGACGCACAATAAGGACAAAAAGTCCTAGCAGTTCCACCAAAGACCACGAGCCTAACGACCCGTATCCGAATGAAAATTCACTGCCGTCGTCGGTCGGTCACCGCGCCATGACCAAGAAGGATACTCCGAATGAGTACCTGTAAATCTAAATGAGTGACCATCATCAGGCGAAGATGAAGTCACTTCAAATTGCATAGTCATCCCTCTCTCGAAATGGAATATGGTCCGGCTAGTCATCCTCTATTCTATAACAAAAACAAAAAAACAAAGAACGACTCTCTATCATTAACTTTGAACATGAACTGGGCAGTTGCTGGAAAATCGAAAAAAGAAGAACAACTATTTTCCACCATTAACCGAAGAGAGTTAAACTTAAGTCGAAATAAATGTGCAATCGTTTGCGTCTGCATTGAGAAGGTACATCTCCTGGCCTATTAACTCTTTCCCCTCCTGATACACCCACTCAAAACTGTGTAGAGTAAACTTATGCTGTTTTCTAAACTTTTTCAATTCCAGTCTAATTTCAATTTTCCACAAGCTTCGCAAACGTGCAACTTTTCGCAAAAACTCAGTTGGAAATTTTTCTTTTTAAAAACAACCAACACACAGGCAAAAAAATGAACAAATTCAAAAATGTTCTTTGCATGGTTTTGTAGCAGTGGTTGGAAATTCGTTGAGGGGGTCGCTTCTGACAGAAGATACCTAATGGAAAATCAGTCAATTGCAACTTCTATGCAAACATGCTATGCAAGTTTTGTTTGGGTTTTTTGTTTTTTTGATGGACGTTGAGTGGAGTTTGTGTTTTTGACTTTGGCAGAGCGTAGCTGAATTTCGAGAAGCAAGAGTTTGATTTGAGGGACGTATGGTTTTTGGCAATTTGAAACCTCGAAAAAGGGGTATTGTTTTTTGTTCTGTTCTGCCATTTGTAATATTAGTATTTCATTTGTATTCAAACCGACAAAGCTGACGATGACGTATGGAAAAAATCCTCTTCTAATAAATAGAAGTTTTGTTCGGAGTTTAATTAAAAATAGGCAGTGCAAGATTGAGTTTTACGATTTAAGAGAAAATAATAAAGTATGACGAGTGAGGTTTAGGGGTGTTTTTTTAAATTCAGGACTTAAGTTTTTGTTGAAAAAACACAACAAAATCTCCTAACAGGTTAGGTTAGGTTGAACGGGCTGATAGTTGATGTTGTTACCATCACACTTAGATCAATGTAGATCCATTGTGGTACCCCGAAGTGTTGTAACTTCCTGAAAAGATGTAATAACCTATGAATCATGTGGTTCGTTTAACCATTTAGAGGTCTTGACAAAGTTTGGTAAACTTTTGCCTGGCAGTTCTGATAGTTCCTCTAGTTCATTAAAGAAGAAGTTGCCTAGAGTTTTCTTCCTAGCAAGACAGAGCGAAGGACAGTGGCAGAGAAAATGAGCAGTGTCTTCATGCTCGTTTTCATCACCGCAGCCTCTACAAAGATAATCAGTACTGAGCCCCATCTTCTTCTTATGGTAGCCGAGTAGGTTGTGTCTTGTAATAATGCCGATAAGGGATCTTAAGGAGGGTTTATTAAGAGTTAAGATCCAATCGGATCTTTTCTTATCGTATCTAGGCCATAGCTTCCTGGTGTTAACACAGGTTTCTAGGAGATTCCATCTATCATTGCATTTTTGAATGATGGTTTTACTGACGTTATGTTTCAGTTCACATAACGGTATCCCTATATGATGGTCTATCCGAGAGGGTTCGAGTGTGGAGCCCTCCCTAGCAAGTTCGTCCGCCTTTTCGTTGCCTGGTACATCACTGTGGCCAGGAACCCAGCAGAGTCTTACGTTATGCTGTGTGCCAAGAACCTTTAGCTCTTCGCGACAGCAAGAGACAAGCTTCGACTTGATTTGGGTGGCAGAGATAGCTTTTATTGCTGCTTGGCTATCTATGAAAAAAGTGATGTCCGCGTGTGATATCGCCATCATGGATATTTGTTCAGCAGCGTTTTTCACTGCCAAGATCTCAGCTTGGAAGACGCTGCTATGGTCGGGGAGCCTGAATGATTTGGCAAGGTTGAGGCTTTCCGAGTAGAAGCCTGCACCTACTCCAGTATCCATTTTAGAACCATCGGTGTAGATGGTGATGGTTGAGTCGTTAGTGTAGGGCACATTATTTTCCCAATCTAGTCTATTGGGGAACCTAGTACTAAAAGATTTGTTGAAATCTAAATAGGGGGTCATATAATCTGTGCAGATATTGTTGTCTACGTATTTCGTAAGAATAGCTGCGTGGCCACTCTGGCTAGTTTTCCAGATGTTAGTTTGGCTGAGTCTGAGGGCGCTGTTAGCTGCTGATTCTTGGACGAATAGATCTATTGGGGGGAGATTGAGGATCGTTTCTAAACCCGCAGTTGGGGTAGTCCTCATCACACCACTAGTACAGATACAAGCCATTCTCTGTACTTTAGTAAGTGTTTTTAGATTCGTGGATTTCTCCAGCGCTTTCCACCAAACCAAGCTGCCATAAGTTAGAATCGGTCTGACAATGGCAGTGTACATCCACATGACTATTTTGGGGTTCGGTCCCCAATTTCTACCCAGAATCTTGTTACATGAGTAGAGTGCGATTGTGGCTTTCTTATATCTTTCTTGGATATTTGGACCCCAATTGAGTTTTTTATCCAATATAACTCCGAGGTATCTAGCTCGGTCGGAGATTTTCAGTGTTGTATTATCTATTTTTGGTATTTCAAACGGTGGGATTTCCCTCCTGTTTGTAAAAAGAACCAGTTCTGTTTTAAGGGGGTTTACCTTTAGACCGCATTTCTTGGTCCAGTTGCTGACCCTTGATAATGCGCTTTGTAATTGTTCGCTAATAGTGGTAAGGTATTTACCCGTCGCCAAAAGCGCTAAGTCATCAGCGTAGGCTACCACTACTATACCGTAATTCCTAAGTTTTATTAGGATCTCGTTCATCACTAAGATCCATAATAATGGTGAGAGAATTCCACCTTGCGGGGTTCCTCTAGATGCGTACATCTCTAAATGTGCGTTACCAAGCTCACTATGTATTTGTCTGTTTTTCAGCATACACATGATCCATTTGATAACTACTTCTTCTATACGTTGATCATTAAGTGCTTTCTCGATTGCATTACTGTGGACGTTATTGAAGGCTCCTTCAATGTCCAGGAATGAAGCAAGAGTGTATTCCTTAACGTCAAGTGATTTTCGGGAGTAGTACGAAATCCCCAAATGACAAAATCACCATGGGGACAAAATCTCCAAAAAAAAAAAAATCCAACTTGCCAATATCTCCACGACAAAATCCCCACGGAAAAAATCCCCAAAGAAAAAATACTTTTTGCCAAAATCTCCTTGAAATCTCCAAAACTCCAATATTCAGGTACGTCTACTTACACCGTTCCTCTCACGACATGTTTTGTTTTATATTATTATTATTATAATTTATTTACATATAATTGAAATTATAAATAAATATACATAGAAAAAAAAGAGCCTAGCTGCTAAGGCTTTCAGCTCTGTGTTTTGTTTTATATTCATTCTTTATTTGTTTAAACATTAAACAAAGTTCTTTTGAATTGATTTTTTTATTTATTTTGAATGAAATGAATTACATTTAAAATGAATTAAACATTTATTTCTTAAACAACCTTAACTGTATACAATAATATCTCCAAAACAAATATGTTCAAGTAGTGAATCATGCGATTAAATCGCGCGATTTAATCGCATGATTCACTACTTGAACATATTTGTTTTGGAGATTTTGGCATGGAGATTTTGTCCAAGGGGATTCTCTCTTTGGAGATTTCGCTGCTGGAGATTTCAGTTTGGGGATTTTGGGTTTGGGGATTTTCGTTTGGGGATTTTGGCTTGGGGAAAACGTCACCAACCCGTGATTTTTCTATAGTTCTAACTACGCAGTGTAGTGCCGTTTCTACACTTCTACCTTTTGTGTAGGCGTGTTGAAATGGTGAAATGGTTTCAGGTTTTAGATTACTGCGGATGTATATGTCGATAAGTCTTTCTAGTGTTTTAAGTACAAAAGATGTGAGACTTATAGGTCTGAAGTCCTTAGGTTCAATGTGGCTGGGTTTGCCGGCTTTTGGTATAAAGACGACTTTTACCTCACGCCATGTCTTGGGAACATACCCCCATTTAATGCTGCTTTGAAAGATGTTTATCAGGTGTGGAGTGATAAATTCAGTGCTCTTTTGCAGCATCATTGGGAAAATGCCGTCTAGGCCTGGGGATTTATAAGGGGAGAAAGAATTAACAGCCCAGTTTAACTTTTCCTCCGTTATAAAATCCGTAGGGATTTCATACTCTAAGATTGAAGAGTTATCTGGTTCGCGTTCAGGGCTAGGTTTGCTACCTGGGAAGTGTGTTTCAACCAGGAGTTCCAGACTTTCGCGACCTGATTCAGTCCAGCTATTGTCGGGTTTCCTTAGAGAACCAACAGAAGTGGAGGTTTTCGAAAGGATTTTCCTGAGCCTAGCGGACTCGTTGGTGCACTCGATATTGCTGCAGAAATTTTTCCACGAGCTTCGTTTGGCTCGTTGGGTTTCTGTTTTGAATTTTCTTTGACTAGTCTTATAACAGTCCCAGTCACTTTCGAGTCTTGTTCTTTTAGCAGCATTGAAAAGCTTTCTTGTTTCTTTTCTAATGTTGGTTAATTCTGTTGTCCACCAGGGGGGTTTACTGTTTTTCTTCACAGTTGTTTTGATTGGGCAACTGGTTTCGAACGCCTTACGCAGAGTCTCAGTGAGATCCTCTGTTGCCTTTTCTAGACTGTCTGGTCCCAGAATGGCGTTGGTGTTAACGTGCTTGATGTTATTACTAATTTCCCTATTGAAGATAAGCCAGTCTGTACACCTGTTATTTCTAAAGGGTTTGTGCTGTCTATCAACGTTAGGGATTTTAAATTCTATGAGACGATGGTCAGAAAAGGAAGGTTTTTCTAAAACCCTCCAATGATCAATTTGACAGGAGTCGGAATTATTTGAGAGGGTATTATCTAGCACCTCTTTCCGATTTTTTGTGACAAAGGTGGGTGTATTACCTCGGTTAGCCACACATAGATTGTTATCTATGATGGATTGAAAAAGGGATTCACCTCTAGTATTTGTATCGGTGCTTCCCCATTGTACATGATGTGCATTGGAGTCGCACCCTAGGATAATATCGAAATTTTTCTTACTTGCGAATTTTACTACTTCATTTGTTATTTCCGCTGGTGGTCCTTCAACTCCATCATACGGCATGTATGTGGAGGTTATTATGAGCGTTGGGTGCTCCTTGCGTTCAAAAATGACCGCGGTCTGGTCGATGTTGCTGTAAGAAGTTAGAAGAAAAAGATTAAACCGTTTTCTAGCTAATATACAGGTTCTGGGATTACTATTTTGGTTGTCAAGATTTGACTTATACAGCATGAGGTCTTTGGAGTTCAGGCCCTTGATCATGCCACCTACTACCCAGGGTTCTTGAATCAGGGCCATGTCGTATTGTCTACTCTGCATGAGGTAGACCAGGTTGGCGCTGGCGGCTTTACTATGTTGAAGATTGATTTGTAAGATTTTCAATTCCATATACATAATAAAGATTTGTTCATCGCCTTACTAACCTGTTTTCTTTTGTTGGATGTCAATCTAAGCTTGCATCTGGTGATCCCGACGCGCACTTTGAAATCCACTTTCCTCAGTAACGGTAAAGATTTGTGGATCAATCTAACCATTACCTCGGTGCCTTCATTTGTTTTCTCGCACTTAATGACTTCCCATTCCTGGCTGAGGAGATCGCTGTTAAGTGATACGATGTATCTCTCGAGACGATCGTTGGGAAGTGTTGGGCCCTTGACCAAAAGAACGCCAATTGGTCTAGAGATATTCTTGATCTCTTTGACGTCGATAAGGCGAAGGTCAGCATTTTGCCATGGTGCAGAAGTGTTTACTGTGAATTCTTGAAGCCACTTGAGTGTGGCGTCATTTTCACAGTTCATCACTTTGAACCCATGGATGGTCGTTAAGTTTCTGAAGAGTGGGGGAGGCCTGTTTTTCACGATGGCCTCATTAACTTCTTCCAGGATTCTAAGCTCCAGAAGCTGCCATTCATCCTCAGTCAGCTTCCGTGAGGGTTTGCCGAAATCGGCAATGGCTACTTGGTGCCCCTTCACGGTTGCCCGGGAGATCTTTAACCTCTTCATTGCCTTGTTAGGCGAAGAGTCGGTCGGGGAGAGTTGGTTCCTAGCCCTTTTAGAGGAACAAGGTGTTTCAAGTGGTGGTTGAGGATCTGCGTCACTACCTGATGTCGTTTTCAACGTACTGCTTAGGCGCTGTTTAGATTTGTCCAACGCCGCCTTCTCCTTAGCTGTCAAGGACTCAGGAGTCCTGTTAGCAAAGCGCCGGACAATCCTCTCAGCGTTACGTTTCTGTCGTCGTCTTGCTATGTTTTCGTTCGAAACCCTAGCTTTGCGTGTAGTCCTTTTTTCAATAACTGTCGCGATGCTATCGTTCGTGTTGATCGTCCGGTTTTCGGGTACGGATTCGATGGTGTTGTTAAGGCTAACGCTAAGGCTGTGGCCAATAGCATTGCCTTCGCAAGCCACCTCGTCTTTCCCCTCATTGAGTGCCGCTCTAACACCTGCTTCACTAACACCAACTGATATCGATGCGATCAGTGGCGGAACAGCAGGTGGTAAGATTGGCATCTCAATGTCTGCCCGTTGGATCTGTCCTGCTGGTACGTCTTGAGGAGTTGCCGCTACCATTGATGGGGTGCACCCTTCCTTACGCTGTATTAGAACAGCGTTGGGGCAGGTGGTCCCATCAAGGTCTTAACGCTCGGGCTCTCTGAAGAGGGTGTGTTCAGTGCTTGACTAGCGGTGTGCCTGTCTTTTCCCAAACACTCCCTATCCAGGAAGGCACGAGCATTATGCAGTCGTTTCCTCTCCTGCTCGGTTAGTTGTTCCCAATCTAGCTGACCTAACCTCTTAACCGTCCTCTTGCTGTTCGTAATTCTGCATCTCCTTGATGCCCTGGATACCGTCGAAAGGCTGGAGCTAGCGACCGAGCTGACGTCGTCGTCGACCTCGATTGCGCTTGCTCCATCCCCCATATCCATGTTCGAGAAGGGGTTCAGGAGGAGATTCTCCTCTTCCTCAGTCAGGCTGAGATCTTTAGTACTCATATTGCTCATATTGAGATGTCTTAAGTGCTTATAATTGGTCGAAACTGAAAAAACTGAAAAAAGAAAAAAGAGAAAAGAAAAAGAAAAAAGAGAAAGAAGAAGTTTCGCAATTATAAGTAGTGTTATATAAGAATATATAGGAAAAATTGTCACTGGCGACTTCTCCTCTCGGTATTGAGACCGCGAGACAAAGCCCAAGCCGGTAGCCGTGACTTCTACCGACCATATAGCGTATATCCCCGCTATGGTTTTTTTTCTGTTTAGGTAATTCTTCCATATTCATAGGGGTGGGCCTCTCTTAGTTTGCTTAAACCTAAGTTGGTGGCTGAGAGTCTGCTCAAGAGCTTGAATCTGCAACTTAACCTACTTGAAGTTCTCGCGTAAGCCTCCTCACCAACGGCAAGGTGGAGACCCGTCGAGGAGGTCCTAACAACTTACAACGGTTCTGGTTTATTGCTGTTGTTAAGGGACTCAATGACTCGTTGGATCATGTGATCCAACAGCTGCACATAACAGCTCTTCCTCCGTCTTCTGTGAGTTAGTGGGATTGCATTACTTGCAAAAGCGGACGTTACGCTCTATTAAAATCTTTGTTTCAATTCTGAAGAATGTTGCTGCCTGAGCGTGAGCAGCGCAGCTTTCTTCTACGTTTGAAACAAGGCCAATGACGAGACTTGAATTCTGTCAAAAGGTGAAGAGTGTCGACTGGAAGCCCGTGGGATCTCCCATGCGAATACTTGATCGAAGGCTGATTTTGATGGTCCGAAGTCCAACTGACAGCAGCCATCAGACTTTTGACAAACGACATTACAGTTTTTCAAACAGAATTTATAGGACTTTTATCTCTGTAGTTTCAGTAGTTCATAGGATCTCTAATTTTGAAAGTCAGCATTTTTCGTCAGACAAGGGTTTGAGGTTTGAGCAATACAAAAGGGCGTCTTGATGACTGCTTGCCAAAGTTTCAACTGGCCCTCTTTCACATGCAGACATGATAGGAAGTCTTCTGACATTCTTTTGCAAGTGATGACAAATGCAATCGTACGTTGTATTCAATGTTGAAGAGATCCGAGTGAGTGTTGCTCTTGGTGGCACGGTTAAGCAGGAGCAATGCTCCTGGTGGCACAGATCGGCAGGTATAATGTCCGTAGTGGCACGAATCGGTAGATATAATGCCCCTTGTGACATGTATCAGCAGGTATAATGCCCTTTTTGGCACGGATCGACAGCGACCTTGCCAGCATGGTTCAGTAGGAACAATGCTATTGGTGTCACTGATCAGCAGGTACGATGCCCATGGTGGCACGGATCAGCAGGTATAGTGCCCTTGGTGAAACCAAAGATTTTGATGGGAACCAAAAACGGAAGTAATAACTTCAATATCTAAACCCCTTACCGCTCTAAGCTCCGATTATGAAATATTTGGACTATTTCAGGGTGGGATTTTTTTTTACCAATATTACTAATACAATAGTATCATTCGGTAGTAGTTGTAAAGGTGATTTTAGTACGATCGTACTAGTCTACTTAATAATAATATTCCAAAGGGAGTGAGTGTTATAGATAACCTTGCAACTTCTTAACAGGCTTCGGGCGGGCGTCCTGGTCTACCCCAACTTTCGAGTGTGGTATACATGCCTCTCTCTTCTATACCGTACTTTCCAGGCGGTCTCCTTCGCTGATTCGAGCTGTCCACTATGCAGCCCATCGACGTCTATACCAAGTTCAATTTCCATCATCACGTCTGCTTCACGTTAGAACTGTTATAGCTCGTGACAACATCGTCTACAGAATTGTCCTTCCTCACAAGCACAAGCGGGGCGAATTATTCTTCGTAAGGCTTTTCTCTCCAACGCGGCTTACAGTTCAGAGCACTTTTTTAAGCACCCAAGTCACTGAAAGTGAGACTATTGTCTTATACCTTGAGATACTATAAAGTATGATCTGTTGCCTTTGAGCGGTTGACCGCGTATTTCTTACTCCAAATTGTTATCGACTATCACTGATATAATTGAATGGATCGTAGTACTTTAAACTCGCGTTCCTTTAAAGTTGTTCTTCTTCTGCCAAGGTTTGTTAGTAGATTACTTCCCTGATGTCAATGTTGTCTGTATCTGTCAATAATTGGTGGATGTTCTCGAGTCACGGATTGCTTTCTCCAACGCCAGGTTGGAGAGGAGGCAGGCCAGTATAGTCTTGTCGGAGTCAATTGAAAATGTTGACGAGTCTGAATATAAATATGGATACCTTAATTTGGCTTGAAACATTCGTTAGTGTTATCAGTTGATTTGGTATGACGATTTCCCTCATGGGTTTGTGCATTTCTATAATGGCAATGGTGTCGTAGGCGGCCTTAAAGTCTATAAATAGATGATATGTTTTGGGATGTTAAATTCTAGAAATTTTGCTTTAAAACATTAGGAATGATGGCGATTTGAAATCGCTGGAAAAAATTATTCTTGATAAATTTTGAGCTTCACCATAATTTTAAGCCTTTTAAAAGCCTTAACAAAACTCTTCAACCCTTCCTTTACAAATTGCTTGAAAATCCATCATTTTTAGTTGAAAATGTGTTTTCATAATTCGCCAAAATATTCCTCTTTTCATCGCCAATCGAATTCCCTATCAAACAAAATGAATGAACGGAAGTTATCGCGAGGCCAAACAAATTACCCAGACCGTTTACAAAAACAAAGGCTCCCCAATCCCGAATAAATCATAATCACGATTATTGATGACTTTCGCTCGATAACCCTTTTCTGGTTCATTACTCTTCATTTTTTTCTTTGTTTTTTTTTTTTTTTTGTAAAACAAAGTGTTACAAGGAATTCAATGCATTTTTAAAAATATCCTTCCTCAAATCTCTGCCGAGTTTGATTCATTTTGAGGGGGTAGGGGCCTGAAAAAAAAGAAACACAAACTATAAGCAATAAAAATCCAGATAAAAATAAGAGAGCAAAAAAATCCATTTCCCTGATCGATGAAGGACCAAAGTAAATATTTGTCAGGATAATGCTTTATGTCATGTAGACCATTTTCTGTATTTTTCTTGTTTCTGTGTTTTTTCTTGTTCTGGTTACACTGTTTGGTTGGCTGGTTGCTCCTCAGAGTCTGGTTATTTATGAGTTCAATGGTTATGATGATGATAAGATTTAAGGGCCTCTTTTCTGTGTTTTGTTGGTGTTTTTGTTGTTGTTGTTGTAGTCTTGTTGGAAAGTATGTAAATTGTTGTGTGAAGGATATTCATGTTGTTTTTTTCTGTCTGTGTGTGTTGTTTTTGAGTTTGTTGTTTAAAGGATTGTGGTTAAACGGATGGCTTTTTGGGGGATTATATCTCGTTGGTTCCTTCGGGGAGGATGCGAGTTTCCTTGGGTGTGTATTATAACAGCAAATACGTGTGCTGGGTTTTTAAAATATATTTCTGAATATTTGTGTCTTTTGTTTTTGACGAGTTCGTGTTGTGTTGTTGAAATAAATAGGCTATCATTTTTTTGTCGTGTTTTTCTTGTGTCGACTCAAAAATGCGTTGAACTAGAAATAAACATTTTCTTGACTCTTTTTTGTGTTTTTATTGCGTTAAGGGAATTTAATAAATCTTGAATTATTATGTGTCTGGTATATTGTGAAGGTGGCATGGTGTAGAATGTTTTTTGTTTTGTTTTGTTCTTTGTGTGTGTGTTGAGTTAATGGACCAAGATGGGATAGACGATTTGGAGCATTAAAGAACAATCAGAGGAAGAATTGTTTATGAGGGAGCGATGTCGAATAAAAAGTCCTCTAGACGGTGATATTTTTTTTTTTTTTTTTGACAGCTATAAAGTGAAGAGTTTATCAGAACATTATTTGTGTCAAGTTGAATATTTTATTTGTTTCTTCCTAAATTGGTACTTGAAGGGTACTTTGTTTCGTTTGATAAGGAAGTGTCATGTTGAGTGACATGATGAAGTCAACAGGCATTTTCATATCTTGTTCGTCAAAACTTTTTTTAGGATTCAGATGTGGATAAATAACCAAACATGGATAGTAAAACGCTGAAGTAGCTATGTTTCAAAAAGAATGTTTTCATCAACACCGATTGGGCATTGGGCAATGATCAATAAGTATTCGTAGTTTGAGCATCTCCTTTTTGTATTCAGCAAAGAGTTTGCTTTGTCCTACGTGGTAGTTCCGAAAAGCCAAGGCCTTACTGGCGTCTTTGGAATTAAGGGGTCTAGAATTTCATGATGTTTTCAATCGCTTAAGTTGTGAAGCAGTTTTCCACCACAGATGATGGATGCCTTGTCAGTTCTTCGCAAGACAAAATACCTATAAAAGATGAAATTAAACATTTAACTAAGGCACGAGTAGCATTTGAAGCTACACCTTTTTTACTGGCCAACGCACGTAACGTGCACTGCACATACTCCATGGGTAATGCCATGAAAAGGAAGAATATGTTTTGACTGAAAAAGAAAACGGTAAAAACAAAGTTTATAAATTAATAAAATAAATACAAAATTATTGTTTAAAATTTACTCGATCCATTTCCCACAGCTCGATCAATGAATTTCATAAGCTATTTGAACGGAAATTTAATTAACTTCGTTCTCCATGATTCTCATATTTTCGAGTGTGTCGCCCAATTATGTTACCAGATGTGGATATCATCTTAAATCCAATAAAAAAAAGCTTAAACTGTCATAAAATAGGGGGGAAGCCTTTACATAACCGTGATTCGGGCAATCATGCAGCAGCATGCAACATACGTTGTTTTACAGGCAAATCATATAGCAGAAGATTGATTTGTTGCAATACGATTAGGCCCTGCCCAATAGTACTTGAAATGAGCTGATCAAAAATGTTGAAAACATAGCGCTCTGCCTTTTATGTTATTCTTCAACGCACATAATGTTTGCATATACGTCATGGGTTAGGAGAGGACATGTGCGGATATTTAGAGAGTCCAAATGGTGTAACGTTTGCAGTTTGCTTCTCACTGGAATATGTTTGAAAGCAAGGTCGACGTGTCGGGTAGCGGTGCAGAAGTAGCTATGATTATGATGTCGTCGTCGCAAGTTTTCCAGGTTTACATGTATGATGCTTGGAAACTCAGTGCGTGGACTGATCAATAAAATAAAATTTAACAGAGGAGTGAAACAGCACAACGAATGTCTAGGTGTGGAATCTAGAAGATAACTGGTTTTGCTGATTTCTTCTTGCTTACCTTTGTTAAGTTTCTTCAGAACAAGGCAAGACACCAACGTTCGCAAGGAAGGGGGTTCTTAAGAGGAGTATTGCACCATTGCTAATGACATCCTGTATCGTTTTCCGAAAAACTGCTAGGGCTTTGCCTGTTATTTGCTTTTAATCCTTACGTGAACCTTTACGATTGGTTGACGATCATAACATACGAGATCTTGAACGTGACCTGGAACACGATCATAGATGTTTTACAGCAAGTGGTGGGTCCTCTAATGGGCTGTAAACAACAATTTACACACAAGTCATTGGTTTTTGACCAACAGCTCGTTCGTTGAATGCAAACAATGGTTGGGGAGTGTTACGTGTTTTTCGAGCAACGAGTCAAAGTGACTCGCCAAAACTATTTGTTCTATAGTTAAGAGCCTGCTTTTCCATGCGGTACTCAATATAAACACTTTATCCACAAGGCATTTTATATGACGCAAGAACTGTTTTCTGTCAACAAATCTTCCTTGCTTAGCAGCTCAACTCCTGCGATGAAATAAGTCAGTGAATAAGGCTATATTTTTAAGAATTGATACAGTGCAACGGTTGATGAGCACCTCAGCTTTGGAGCAAGAATCCAAAATGGAAGCATGTTTTTTTATTGATGGTGTTGGTAAGGTGATTTGACCTTCAACCTGGACAATCCAAAGGTCAAGGTGCTTGACAATGCTCTATGTCGATGTTTCAGCAGAATCATTGGCAAACATACATATTTCTCAATGACAAACATTTTCTTTTTCTACATTCCTACATTTGAAAAGATGAGCGCAGGTTCAGGAACCATCTGCAATAGTGTGATGCATATTTTTTTTTAACTTAATGCAGCAAAACTAATAACACACATTTTTCACTTGCCAAAATACGCTATCAACATCAAAGCCAAAAGGCATCCTCTAAAACCGCATCATGTAAAAACATTTTGGCTTTCCCACAAAAAAAAATCCTGTAATCATTCTCGTCCGAACTAAGACTCTTCCATTTTTTTTCCAAGCTCTTGAGCATTTTTCCAAAACTAATTTTTCGACAAAAAACTCTAACCCATTTACTATCTTTTCATTGCAGGTACATACGTATACAAGGCATACCAACATCGTTGCAACATCATCACATGGCTCTAAGGAGTGCTTTTCACTAACGCAATTTCAAACAAATTGAACTCTAGAAAACAGTGCGCCATCTGAACACACATCACATCTCGAATACCCCCTTTACCCCCGGAAACCACCAACATTTAGACCATTTATCTCTGCAGCGTATACAACCGCACGTTTGTTTCCTGACTGAATGCACCGACAACAACGACGACATATTCCCATCAATCCATCTCGCTCTGTGCCCCCCGAGTCACTTGGTCGCCAGCTAGCTTCGTCAGGCAAAAAGATTTATCCATGTGGAAAATTCAATCAATTATGATTTGATTCCAGGACACAAACGACAAACTATAGTCAACAAAATTCCAGAGGACATAACAACGCCGCGCCATCACTGACTCTATGTACAACGCATCAGCAAATCACCAAGCGAACAAACGTGTAATAAATGTAAGGAACAATAACCGAACCTCCCATCAAGCTAGCAAGTGGAATTTGAGGACCTCAAAATTGTGTGTGTGCAAAATTGTTGACCGCAATAATTTGATTGCGTGAATAAATATTCAAAAATAAGAAAAAAAGAGTTGTCATCGTTCTTCTCGTCCTTTTCAGAACGATATCCTTAAAGAGAGCAATTTTCGGGAGATTTTGGTTTCTCGTTTATAAAACACCACCTGCGACCTGCCACAAACGAAAAAAGTGCATATGTGTCGATAGAAAATTCAGGAAAAAAGAGAAGAGCTAAAGATAAAAAAGCAAAGTTTCCCGTTGGGCGCCATTTTTTACGTTTTATTTTTTTGAAAACACAAAACTTTCGTTTCTTTTGCCGGTCGTATAGTCGCCGCGCTGAGTGTGTCCTTTTACACGGATAAGAGTTTAGTGAAATATTTCTCTCACACGTCGCGTAACAGTTTCGTTGATACGCCGCGCCGCCACACCATTCAAAGGGCAAATGATACAAAAAATAAATCCTTCAGGGAGATACCTGCTCTAGACGATTTTTTACATCTTCGCGTTTACCATTTTTTCGAGTTGAGATAACACTAAAGGTGCCATTGGTACCTAACTATACTCGAACAAGGATAAAGAATACACAGCGCCTCGCGCAGGATATAAAATGTTGCACACTCGGGTCGTCTATTTACGATCAGCAGCAATTCTTTGCTTGCTGATAGTCATTGCAATCCCAGGTGAGTGCATATGGAAATGTATTTTTCTTCTTTTTTTTTTTGTTTTTGAATTCGTCCTTTCTTTTTTTTAGCTTTAAGGAGAGTTGAGAATATTTTCTATTTTCTCTGGGGTGCGCTCTTGAAAAAATACATTGTTGTATTCAGAGTTTGGTTATAATAGAGTTGGTACGTTTGGAGGAGAGTGGGTGGGTGGGCGTGGTAATGGGAGTTTATTTTTCACACACTTCACTTACCTTGAAATCAACAGCAGCAGCAGCAGCAGTAGCAGTAACGGCCTTCACCATCTTCACCTACTTACGTTTTCCTGTGGTATTGGATTGGATATATATACGGAACGATTGGCAGTGCCACCTTTCGTCCTTTTATATCCTTTATATCCTTGCAACAGAACTCACATTCATTCGTTTTCTTTTCTGTACAATTGAAGGAAGTGTGAGAGAAATCGCGCTGTTTCGCTTGATTTCAATTTTGCTGAATTGAAAATTTCCATCGTACGAGTATAGCAGTATACCTTATCCTTATTCTTGATCCTTCCTTTTGCCTTAATCGGGTATAGAGTATTGTATGTGTGTCGTCGGGAATTCACAAATGCACTTGAGGAATGCAAGAACGAAAAAAATAACACACACACACACAGCAAGGGTGAAGGTTTTTTGATGGTGGTGGGTGGGAAATAAATTACTTTCACGGGAGTTTTTTTGAGAAGGGCTGGAGGGGGCAGGGGCACGTGGTGAGAAAGAACACATTTGTAGAGAGATATCAATGTGAAAGTAGATTAAAAAAAGAAATGATTGCAAAAAGAACTGAAGAGGAAGTAAAAAGGAAATGGATATCTGGCAGCAGGTTGAATTTTTGAGATGTAAAAAAAACGAAAAATATAAAACGGTATAGTAAATCAGCTTTCGGAATTGAGTTGAAAATTCCATTTGTGAATATTCGTTTAAATCATATAATAATGCTGAGAGGAGTTCGCACAAGTGCTTTGTGAGTAGTTCTGGGAATATTGGTTTTCAGGCGAAGAAAAGTGGAAGAATGGATTTTTTTCACTATTAACCGTAAGTCTGCTTTTCTTGGAATATGTTGAATTTATGAAATTCAATTCAATTAATTCATTATAAACAGTTAAATGGGGCTTTAAACTGATTTTTTGTAAATTTCAGAAATTACATTCCAGCAGTTTACGATCACTTACTTGCTCAATTTACCCCTACTGCCTGTAACAAATGATATATCAAAATCAAGGTGGTAATGTCTGTTTTTATTAATGAAAACCCGAGCTTTATTTGACTGTCGGTTGATAAATGCCTTGCAATAAACTATTTTTGTGTGCCTTTGCCAATGAAAATTATTACAGCAGTCTTAAATGGGCTTAACACTCGGTTTCCCTACGCAGATTTGTAACGAAACTGCTGTTCCTAACCCACCCAATGCGATGTCATGCCTTTCCAAATAGTTGCATTGATTCACAGGATCTCAATGATTCTCAAGGAAAAGGTGGCTTAGGTTGTCCAGTCGACCGAGTGCGGGTAGGCACGCTAGCGATGGCCATTAGGCTTGCTCGTCGGAGGGGTGGGATCTTGCACCTGCCACTGGACTGTCGTTCACCTTTAAACGTGCCTGAATACCTTAAAGGAATATAAGAAAACCTAAACTGCCAAGCAAGACTACTACTTTTATCGAACAACACTTCTTTCATGGAACTTAAGATGTAGTTAGTTCCTGAGTGTAACCCTCCCACTGTTTGTTGCTGTAAGCAAAAACGCCATGGTTACCGCACCACTCCGTATTAAATAGCGATAACCCCTATACCGAAGTCTAGGTAGATTCAAACCTGACTTATTTTTCCACCGTCAAAACTACTCCTCATTTCCCTACTTCTCAAAGCTCACCAAAAAAAATATCTTATTCGTAAGTCATCGTATATGTCAGTAACGCACAAAACATTTCATATACATTTATATTTCATAATCATAATATTTATTCAAAGTAAAACCGGTATAAAAAGAAAATTATTTGTTCATCGATCTTATATGTATATGTAAGATTTTCGTTTAATCCAATATAAAATCTTAACTTTTTAAATTGAGGTCTTAAAAGAACTTAGGCTTCGTTGAATAGCATTTAAAAAAAAATTAATTAAATTTTGTTTGATATGCAGCCTAATCAAATCTCCAATCATTCAATTCAATCATTTAATTCGAAACAAAAGGGCAGTGAACTTTCATATGGTTCTCTTAATTGTAGGTAAAGGATAAAAAAAAACTCAATTAGAAAAACAAATCACTACTGATCGACATCACTCAACTTCATAACGTATGCCTATGCATAAGATTCTCATAACCATACGTGTGGAATAAGAAATTATTCTGTTATTAACATTTATACTCTTATATTTATATGGATCTTAATTTCTTAATTCTCTCATTCAAATTTTAAACTTGTCTATTTTAAGTTGTATTTGATCAAATCAGCAACATTATCAAGGGGAAAAAATTAACTCTTTAAGGCTTACAACATAGGACTCACCGTGTCTCTCCTCCATCGAAGTAGTGCGCACAACTTTGTTGGTGGGTAAGATGAGTGGAATTGATGAATTGATTTCTAAACTCTTATACTAAAATTCCTAAATACTAAAAGAAATTATGTTAAAACATGTATGCTGAGATGAATATCGAATGAGTTGGAAAGTGTACTTATCTTTAATGTTTGAGTGATTACGATTTTAGTGTGTCATACAGGTTAATTTACGATGTTTAAAAAGAAAAATGTAACAAAATAAAACAGATGATCGCCGGACTTCGACGGCGAAGGATGCTATTGCGGATGATGACGATGGCTGAGGCCGCTTGATGGCGTTGCCTGAGGTAAGTTTTGTAGCGCGTTTAGGGCTTTATATATTTATGTTGCGGTAAAACACGAATCAAACGGTCGCTTTCGTGTTTGTAGACACGCGGTCGAAATGAAATCTCCGCTCTACACCTACCGGCCTTAAATTCGGCGACACCTCAACGACACACGACTCCGGTCCTGAGTTCGTCTAACCAAGGGGCCACAACTGGCTCGCTTTATGGAGTCTGATCGAGTTTCTCGTTGGTGTGAACTGAGGAGCTTTCGGGCCTCCGACGCGTGTCTTTTAAGCTCGCTTACTCGGGTTACTTGTCCCCCTGACTGGCCGCGCGTCGACGACGACAACCTTGGCCTTGAAACTACTTTCAGGGCACCAGCCAGCAAGTGCTCTACTACTTTGTGTGCACAAATGTCACTTCTTCCTAATAAATTTCACATTAAGATTAGATCACACTTAAAAAAAACAATCACTGAGGTTTTATGGATTACCTTTTTGATTTCGCTTATACGAAATAATATCCACGTTATGTGTGGAAAGTCAATTCCCTGAATTTCACACTTTAACCTCCGAATTTTGGGCTTGCGCAGGCTCGGGTGTACGAAGTGTCTTTACGAAGCCCCAGTACACGGTCGAACAAGGCGCTAAAGAATATGATGGCACTGGTATCAAAAAGATTAAAAACTAACCATCAAATTGTTAAAATGAGCTCCTCAAAGCAGCTTACGATTGGGGATTCCAGAATCTCCCTTTCCTTGGAGCTCACGAAGCTCGGTATCACTTCGATGCGAAATACAAATGGTTCTCGATGTATTTTTAATTTTATTTCAAATTTTTAGTTATCAATTATGTAAAATCAAGCCGTAAGACAATTTACTCAAATTTCCTATACCCAGTAGAACAGAAGATCAGTTTCTTCTTTTCGTTGTGTGACGGAGAAATGATCTTCACAAGACGATGGTTAAGGTGGAAAAGGAAATAATTTTTGCCACGTTAACTTAAGCATGGTCACCTGGAATGACGTGAGATCGAAACGACATATCGATAGCTCGACAAGAAACGTGGTTTGTATTGATAATGAAACGATAATTCGCCACGTATCCAAAATGAAAACGAAGCCAATATACATTTGGCATAAAGTGCGATTGAACGGTGTTTCGATAACTCGAAATGAAACGATATCGTGGCTGAGTTCGTGCACGTATGCATGATAAAAAAAAACTAGTGATGTGCAAAAAAAAAAAATTATTGCAGAGCAGTGACCCATACAGATTACATAACTTGATGCATCAAAATAAAGGTCAAAATGACTGCTTTTGATCACTGAAGATTTAAACTATTTTCGGATGTTGGTTCTCAAAATTTACTAACAAAAACATGTTCAAAATTTGAATAGTTTTCTAGCAGTTTTAAAACATCGCCAGGCTAAACGTGCCCCGACTACTCTTATCAAATGATACATCTTAAGAAAGGTCAAACCAAGCTCTCTCTATCAAACTTAAACACAAATAAGTAGACTTGAGGTAAAAGGAAAATATTGGCATTTTCGAATAGGTAGAGTTCCCCATTAAAATTTAATTATTTTCTTTCGAATGGGTTTTCCATAAAACTCACTTTTTCCTAATAAATATTTAAACATCTTACGTCTTCTTTCATGTGTGTAGCCACCTATGAACTCACTTGTCAAAAAATCACTTAGGTTTAATTTAGCCTTCATTTACCTTCATTTCTCCCCTTTAAAATGATAGTCATCCCCAATTTTAAAAAAATAACTTCTTTACTTCAAACTTGTTCACCCATTCACTTCATAATTTTTTTCTTAAGTCTGATCCCTGTCAAATGCGTTTCAATATTCTCAAAATGAAGAAAAAGGAAAATACCTCGAAACTATAAATTATTCTTCAACATAACTTTCTACTTTGCCCAATTGGCAGAGTTCCTTAAAGCCAACCTTAATTTAATTTTTTTCATCATCTTTTTTTCAATTTGAAGGCTTTTTTCGTGCGACGCACGGCTAATCCTAAAACGACCCAAGAAGAAAGCGCAGGAAGAGAAGAAGTAAAAAAAGAAGCTCTTCTTTAAATTTGATTTGTCATTCCCTCAAAAAATGATGCTCAGAGAGATGTCTGTCCGAGAAAATAAATACAGAAAACCAAAACCGTAGGGTGTTGTGTGGCCAAAAGAAAGGAAGAAAACATCAATATTTGACAGAACGTAGCATGTCCTTAAGTATCCAAGAAAATATATTTTTATATCTGGCAGCCGTGGGTGAAGGGAGGTGATGGAGTGCGAGAGGTTCATAAATTATTCAGGGATAGAGGCGCAAGAGCGTCTTTATGGTGAAAATTTACATTTCTAGTTTCTTTTTAAAGGAGAACTTAAACTTGGTTTTGAGAAATATTATTATGTTTAGGGGTTGTGTGAAGTGGTTGTACCCTTTGTCAAGGGGCATTAAGGAACATGAAGATTGGAGGTAAGGTTCTTATTTTGGTTGAATTGATGTTTACCCTCGGTCAATGATGCTAGGGATCTCTTAAGGGAAAATTGGATGCGATCATAACACAGTTTCGCATTTGTTGAAGTCTGGAGCCTTTCAATTCAACAAGCTGCTGTACTCTTTCCTTTGTGTTCAAAAACTTGAAAAGATCAATTCAATTTTGAGTTATTGCTCTATCAACGCGTATTGGAATTTCGTTCATTTGTAAAAATTGCGATTTTTAACCACCGATCACAGCACCATTTATTGGGTAGTAGTGGAACTAGAGCCTTTACTTTGTCTATTTGCAACAGCTGCAACAACGATCGGTGACAAAAGAACGAATTTTGACAATGAACGAGATGACTTATCAAGAAGATCTCAGCGTCATCTTTATGGTAGTAGTGGAAAGCCTTTAAATTGTCTGATTTCAAAATTGGGTTAGTTTCGCTATTTTCCAATAGATGGCACTACGAGCGATGGTGAAAAATCGCAATTTTGTAATTTTCCCCTTAAAACAAGTTTTCCGAAAGAACTAATTTTTTCAATTTTTTCAAATATGTACTGTCTGTTCAGCTGACTGCTGTTATAAACTTTTGATAAAAACAAAACCAAATCCACCCCTGACCAAAAAGATAACCGTACCCATCCTCAATAAACAAAAATAAACCCTTTAAACAGCTATCGACATCGAGGTCCCTACCAACATGAAACGTGTCTTGAATGATCCACATAATTTTCTCCTTCAAGAAACTCATAATTTAAACCCAGACCGAATCTCGTGGGGGTACTGTCACTTTGTGTTCTGTGTCCATCAATGTTTACCAAACAAAAAAGGAGAGAGAGAAATGTGTCACTTCAAGTCAATTGGAAGCTATAAGGGGATTAAATCCATATTGAAACCTTTTATTCTGTCTGCCTCACTGTCACCTTCTGTCTTCTGATTCCAGTCCTGATGGAAAAACAAGACTTGCACAGGAAAAAAACAGCACGACTTTTCTCTCTGTGACATCCTGATTAAGTGGTTAAATTGGCTTAACGCATCTCCTATGGCTTATTCTTCTTCTTTATTTTCTTTGATGTGTCACCACCGCCGCCGCCGCCGCCGGTGGCTGGCTGTTCAGAAGTGGGATGCATCTAAGAGGAGCCGCTCAAATGTAACTTAATGTCGAACGACACACACTGACACTCTTAACGTGTTTCCTTTTTAAGCTTCTCGGATATTGTGTGAATTATTTTGTTGTTTGTTGTCTCATTTATCCATCAAGATGTTAAACGGTTTATTTAATCAGTTGTGACACTCTTTAAGGCATGTCCTTTGTAGTCGTAGCTTGTTCGTAACAAAATACTCAAATCCAAGGACTTCCGAAATTGCAATGTTTCAAGGATGTGTGTGTTGCTTGACAGTTTTTTGTTCGTTGAACATCAAACACATATAAGTGAGGAGACAGGCAGGGGATAGAGAAAATACGAGACATAACGTTAACAAACAACGTATATGAGCTTTCGAGTATAGTTTAAAGGACCCCCGTGTCGTGTATAAATAAAATTCTAATTAGTATTCTGTTGACAGGATAATCGTCCTGGTTTATAATGACAGGACTAAAGTTACGGTTGAGGGCATGAGCGAAAAAGAAAAATCAGACACAGTCATGGTTTTTATATAAAGAATCCTGGAACTACCTGGGAGGCGTTGCTGACTGAAAGACTTGGTGGGATGTGTGGATGAACTCTATCCATTTAAAATGGATAAGGTTCATGTCATCCAGCTAGAAGTGCCTTTTTCATTAGCATTTTTGAGGATAATTTATGTGTGTAACAACCTTCAACATTGCCATTGACAAAAATTTGTATTTTTATAGTTTTTTCAAATTGTTTTATGGCAACTCTGGCTTTGGACTCAAATTTAAGAAACACGTGTTTTTGAGAGGTTAATTTGCAAAATTTTAATAAGTATGTTTGCATTTAATTATATTTGTATATTTTGTGTGTGTTTTGAAGTGATGTGAAAGCAATTTGAATGTTTAAATATAAATATTGACCAAGTTAGTAAGTAAGTTTTAAGGACTTTATTTCTCTTTATTTTGTTATCTTGCGGGTCAAAGCATGGTGCATCCCCTTTTAAACTGTCTGTGAGTAAAACTAATCCATAACTTCCATCCCCTTGTTGGAGTCCCAATTTGATGTTAGTGGTCGACGTTATCGCGATCAGGCTATAGAAGCTATCACGTGGTCCCTTGGTGTAGGAGAAGTTCCATCGATCGGTGGATACCTTGTTTTTCTGTGAAGGAAACGTTGTATTCGAATCCACAGACGGCTGACATTTGATCGCCTTTACTATAATGATAAATACTCTTGGCTCTTCTTTTACTTACTTACTTACCTAGAACTTATAGTGGCGTTACAGACAGGGTTAGACCAGGGCCTCATCCAACAAACGTCTTTAGCCTGCTCGGTGCCTAGCTCAAGATTTACATGCCAAGTTGGTTCTGGTCCTCTTCCACCAGTGTGCTCCACCGGTCTTTCTCTTCTGCGACGTCCTTCCGGATTGGATTCGAAGACTTAACGGGACGGAGCATTACTTTCCATTCGCTCTACATTACCCAACCATCTAAGTCGTTGGACCTTAACTTTTCTGGCTAGGTCAGTGTCGCTAAACAGCTCGTACAGTTCTTGATTGAATATGCGTCTCCATTCTCCATTTATGCAGACTGGACCAAAAATCACCCGAAGGATTTTTCTCTCGAATCAGCCTAAAGAATTTATCATCGGATGTTGTCATGGTCCATGTCCTCGTTAACCGCTAGACCCATCTTCCTGGCTTCCATCTCAAGGCTCACGAGCGCTCCACGAACATCACGCCGTGTTCTTCAATGATGTCAATGTCATCTGGGTATCCAAGTAGCTGGACGGAATTTTGATTTTGTGCCTCTGGTGTTGACGTTGGATGCATCCGTGAGGTTTTTTCCGACCAAGATGGAACAACATAAGTTTTCCTGTGTCTTCTCCAAGATTTGCCGTAAAGTGAATATTTGATCGATGCCGATGGTAGACTTTCCGGGTCTTAAGCCTCACTGATAAGCATCTATCAAGTTGTTGACAAAAGGCTTCAAACGTTCACACAGCACGGCAGACAAGATCTTGTAGGCGATGTTTAGGAGACTTAAATCTCCGTAGATAGTGCAATTCAGAGGGTCTCCTTTCTAGAGGCTCCTCTTTTAGTCTCAACAATTTCACATTTGTGCCAACAAGTATTCACCAATCGAATCGATTAAAAGTCACATTTATAAGATCCCCATCAACACTTCAACATTTGAACATCACCATTTAAAGACCCAAAGTTCCGGTTTTGACACAAATCTTACTAAGCTCCTCAAAAGGCACTCATTAGTGCTTTGAATCATGAGACCACTAACAGCTAATGCAATTGTACATGTCAAGCATCGAACTCTCCATAAATGCAACTGCAGTTGGGTTCAGTAATTTCACCTCTTATCGAAATACAAATTTAATGCCAGCCGTCAATCTTCATCCAGCCAATGCCATTGACAGCTTCATTCCGCAATGTTTGATGAACACCTCACACTACGTTGGGCGCCATTCCAATTTGACTGCGGCTGTCTTGCACGACAGACTGTACATAAATTCATGACACGGCAAATTGTTTGTCTAGAAATTTCAAAATAAAAAAACCAACTCTGTTGGTTCACGCCGAAAAAGCAAACAAACAAGCATCAGCAACAACAACAACAACCCAAGCATATGCAAGCGCAAGGTAAACGCTGTACTCTGTCGTATAATTCTGATGTACGCCACATCGACGTATAACTACTTTTACATGGGAAAATACGTCGGAACAGCTATACAAATCCCAAATGTGATTCGATTGTTCGGCTCCGTGTGAGTTAATCCTTACAGCTTCCCTTAATAAATTAAGCTTTCAATTTTGCAACACTGTTATGCTCGTGTGCGTGATGTGCCGGAGAGGGGGGCTAAAGGGAGTGAAGGTTCTATGGTTTTCTCACTTCACTTGGTACCAACGAACCCCCTCCCCTCCCCCCCATCAGAATCATCCATATCGCATCAGTTTGGCTGAGCTGTGCTTTGCTTGTGATTGTTTCGCTCGATGTGCTAGTATATGTGTCAAATCGAAGCTTGATCAAATTAACAGGGATTTCGCATTCAGGCATAATCCTTTGTCAAGTTAGGAGAGGCAGAGCTAAGAGTCTCTTTGAAGATTCAGAGTGTGAGAGAAAGAGGGCGCTCTGGCTGGCAGTAGTTGTCAATGTTTTGACAGTTGTATTAACTTGGGATTTTGAAATTGGTCTAACGAACACATGTTCGACTTGCACACACAAACGCACACACTCTTCTTCACTCCCCCCTGGGAATTACTATCCAAATCATCCTTTCTCCTCTTTTTTGGATGATGGAACAGAAACAGAAGCACGAAAGTAACGAAACAAGTGCTTGAGAAAAAAAAACACACGCGTTTCCGTTTCGAGCGAGAACTTGCCCAGGACACAGACGATATGGCAGGGCGACAGGACGAACGGAATACGATGGCGATGGATTTTAATTTAACGTTCAAACTTTGGGTATAAATGTGCTGTCGCGTAGAAAATTCAAACAGTGATTAACGTCTGCGAATTGTTCATATATCCTCGCTATTCCGAATCCTGCTGAGTTTGTGATTGTGTGGGCCCTTTTGGAAAAGGGTTGTGCAAGCAAAAGCGGTGTGCGTGGTGGTGTGGTTTTGAATTTGGATTGGATTGCGAGGTAATTCTAATTGGTTGTTTGAGGGGCTTTTCAAGATCACATCATGTGGAAATTGTTTCGACTGCAAAAAGGGATTTTCCTTCTATTTTTTCTCTCCATATACACATGAATGGTTGTTTGTGTGTGTGTGTGAGTGTGGATTTTTAATGGCTGGGGAGTACTTTGAGGTTAAAGTTCAAATGAGTTGGTAATAAATCTTGGTTTTTGGCGGCAAACACAACACAACACAACTCAAATGTTGGGCCTGGTGTGTCGGTGTCGGAAAACTGTTCGCCAAAAGGGAATTCAAATTAAAGGCTTGGGTTGAGGTTCTATTTTTAAACTCTTCTTTGGAGGCGTTTTTTTTTGGTAACTTGTTTGTTTATTTAAAAGTATAATTAAGCATTGGTTGGTTGTTTTTTGTATTTGTTTTTTGGTTGTCTTTCGTCTGGTTAAGAGTGAAAGAAAGGAGGAGGGACATGTTAATGAACCTATCTGGCTTTTTGAGTAGTTTTGTTTTGAGAGGTAATTTTGTTTTTCCTGTCGGAAGTTCAAAACCACCAAAAGTTTGACTAACAACAATTTCGGTGTGACAAAGGAATGTCAAACGATACCAAATTTTGTTCTAAATTAGTTTAGTAGTAGTAGTTAGAATGAGTTTAATTTTGGGTGGGTTTTGGGTTTTGTCGGAGTAATTGTCTGGTAAATTGTTTGCTATGAAACGTAGTTTGGTTTTGGCAAATCCAAAATTCATTGTCAAAGGAATAAAAAAGTGACTTTGTTAATGGCAGCATCAAAAAATATGGTCGTTGCAAGTATGCAAGAACGATCGGACAACAGCTGGCAAGACTGTTTTCCATCATGCAGTCACCTCCTCCCCTCAAGAAGCACCATGCTCCTCGAAAAGGGCAAGGAATGCCAGCAATTAACCCAGCACATCTTCACCACACAAAGCAACGAAGAGGATTAAGATCTCTCAGGCTAGCGTTAAGGGGCACCAAGTCGCTATAGCTGACTATGGTAAACCCACACGTAGGCAGCTCCTTGAAATTAGGATCCTGGATGAAGTCAACGAGACTATCGTTAAGGGTAAGCAAGTGCCACTCTTCGGTAAACTCACGACAGCCCACGGTTTCAAGGTGATGAACTGCGAGAATGAAGTGACTCTCGAGTGGCTCTGAGAGTTTATTAAAAACACGTCAGCTCCATGGAAAGGCGCCGATCTTCGCCTCATCGAGGTAAAAGAGATTAAGGCGTTGTGCAGACCGGTGATCAAAGGCCCAACCATCCCCAGCGAACTGCTAGAGAGATACATCCTATCCCTGAATAGTAATCTCCTAAGCCAGGATTGGAAATTTTCAGGACAGAGAAAAATAAAGAAGGCACCGAGGTGGAAGTCAGATTGACACAATAATCCATTTCACTTCTAAGGAAAGTCGATTTCAAAGTACTTGTCGGGATAACCCGATGCAAACTAAGGTTGATTGCCAGCAAAAAGAAACAGGTTAGTAAAGCGTTGAACTAATACTTTGTTATATGATGGAATTTAAAGATTGTACAGATCAATCATCAACATAGTAAAGCCGCCAGCGCTAGACAATACGATGTAGCCCTTATATAAGATCCCTCGGTATCAGGTGGAAAAATTAAGGATCTACACTCCAAAGAACTTCTGATGTACAAGTCTAACCCGGACAACTGAAACAGTAATCCCAGAACTTGCCAGGAAACAGTCTTATCTTTTTCTTTTCACTACTTATAGCAATATTGACCAAACAGCAATAAAACTGGAGCGAGAAGGGCTCCCATCGCTCATTCTCTCATATACATATATGCCGCATGACGGTACAGAAGGACCACCAGCTGATATCACTAATTCATTGATCTCTTCGACTCAGTCAAACCAATATTTGGAAAAAAAAGTCAACATGGCCATAATACGATCCTTACAAAATACGTTGGCAACAACGTTTGTACAGATTACATGACGCCTTATTTAGACTTCAATAAAAACTTTATTACCAGCTTCCCCAATAGAGAAGATTGGAAAAACAGTGTAACTTACACTAATGAATCGAACTTTACCATCTTTACTGATGGTTCGAAAATGATTAATGGAGTAGGGGCAGGTTTCTTTTCGGAAAATCTTAGCCTTGCCAGTTGATTCAGACTTCCCGACCATAGCAGTGTCTTCCAAGCCGAGATATTGGCAGTGAAAAACGCTGCTAATCAAATATCCATGATGGCGATATCACACGCTGATATCACCTTTTTCATTGATAGCCAAGCAGCAATAAAAGCGATCTCTGCCACGCAAATCAAGTCAAAGCTTGTTTCTTGCTGTCGGGAAGAGCTAAGGGTTCTTGGTATGCAGCATAACGTAAGCCTCTGCCTGCTGGGTTCCCGGTCACAGAGGTGTGCCGGGAAATGAAAAAGCGGATGAGCTTGCAAGAGCAGACTCGGTACTTGATCCCTCTCTCATAGACCATAACATCAGAATCCCTCAATGCGGATTAAAAAGAAACATCAGTAAAAATATCATTCAAAAAGCAAGTGATAAACGGAACCTACAAGAAACCTGCGGTAACACCAGGAAACTCCGGCCTTATTACGACAAGAAAAAATCCGATAGGATTCTACTTCTTAAAAAACCGTCCCTCAGATCCCTCATAAGCGTGATAACGAGACATAACCTCGTATTGACGACGAAGAGCACTAGAACATGGCACTCTACACTCTACAGCACTCTGCCGTACTGGATATACATTTTTAGGCAACTATTTCTTTGGTGCCGTGTCATAAGGCAATAGGTCATAAGGCCATATATTATGGCCTTATGACTCTTTTAAATAATTTTTTTTCTGAAATTCTAAAGTTCAAGAAAAAACATATCAAAATAACGTAAAATGTTTATTCCAATAAAATAAATATTCATATAATGACCATAATTAAAAGAGATATGCATACATTAACGTGCATTTCAACTCTAAACAGTTTTGATGTTTTATAGAATTCCTTTGCAAATTGTGCAGAGAATTGTGTTGTTATTCTTACATGAGTTTATGTATTGAAAAAGTTATGAATTTCAAAGGATCGATTTTAATTAATTTACTTGATATACAATTTAATTTTAGAGAAAAAAAAATCGTCATTCGCGTGAGCGGAACAATTTTTTTGGCCCAGAGAGAATCAATTTGGGATTCCCTCTGGGGCAAAAATTTTTTTTCGCTCGCTACGCCTTGCGCAAATGACGATTATTTTTTCCTCAATCTAAATTTTATATAAAGTACCTAAATAAATTAAAGTCTATTCTTGTAAATTCAAAATGTTTTCTATAGTGACCATTTATTCAAAAAAGGCGTAAGTAAATATGTCCCCATGACTTTCACAATGTTCCTTATTGCCATCATATGGCAATTTGAAGCTTTTAAAAGTGTCATTTGACCATATGGCATAAAGTCGCAAAAAAATATGGCTTTGGAAAGTGTCATAAGGCCATATGCTCAAATATGGCCTTATGACGCTTTTGAAAGTGTCATAAGGCCATATGCTCAAAATATTTTGAATCGCGCAATTTTTTTATTTTCACACCCAAAATTGATTATCTGATGGAAAAAAAAAGATTGCGCTTGCTGCGTTTCGTGCAGATGATGACGATCATTTTTGTTTATCATTCACCTTTAAACTTAAAGTATGAATGTACATATAAATATGCATACATACATATGTATTTATGTTTATGTATTCTTATCTACTATTATAGATATCCAATTGAAAATCTTTTCTTCGAAAACTGATAATGATAATGTTTTAGAAAATCTCAACATTAATTCTATATCAAAAAAACTTTACTATAAATCAGGAATTTTTGTTTTTAAATAAATTAAATTAAATATTATTAAAACGTCATCGATACACAAATTCCAGGTTTATCCTTTTATATATGTACTGATGAGTCGAAAATCCGAACAAGCATACACCCATTTGTTCCAGTATATAGATGCTAATTTATTCAAATTTGAGCCAACCACTTTTGTAACTGACTATGAACAGGCAATGCGAAACAGCCTTCATAGTGTTTTTCCAGGAGAGAAGTGTAGCTTCTGCTGGTTTCACTATTGCCAGGCTCTACGAAGAAGAGCATCGAAGATACCAGAGTTTGTTACTTTCATGCACAAAAATAAGGAAGCACTCCGATTGTTTCGCAAGTTTTTGGTACTTCCTCTGATGAAACCAAGGGATATTTCTCTTGCGTTTGATATTTTGTATACTGAAGCAAACGCAATTGGCTTTAAAATAAATGGTGAATCAAATTTTAAGAATTTTTTGAGTTATTTCAAACGACAATGGATGGCTAAGGTATTTTAAATTTAATTAATGTACGTATCGTCATTAATTAAGTACATTAATTTTTTAGGAAACTCCATCGGCGTTTTCGGTTTTTGGTTGCCTCATGAGAGCCACTAGTGCCCTTGAGGGCTACAACAGTCGACTAAGTGCAAAACTTTCTAAAAAAGGAAATTTTTTTAAGTTTTTAGATATTTTGCTGGACGAGGAGCGCATCAAATCCCGGGAATTGATTATGTCCTTGGATGAACATTTTCTATCTTTATTATATGTATATTATTATAATTTAATTGAAAAATCTTTACAAAAACTTGATAAAAAAGTAATTTCAATAACAGATTTTTTAAACCAACTAACGAACGAAAACAACAAGTTGGTAAAAGAAGAAATTATTCGTTTCGACGAAAATGGTGGTTCGGACGAGGAAGAAGACCAGGATCTACCAAATATAGATATTGTAAATTCAGAGGAGAGACCAATTTTATGTGTTATTTGCGTTGACAATGTGCGAACGATTCTTTTGCAGCCCTGTAACCACTTTAAAGAGCTGAACAGAATGCAGTCGCCGGACGACTGGCGACTAATCTGACAGCTGTCAAAAATTCGCCTTCCAAATCGCTAGGAAATTTGTGAACACAATAGTCGCGCGACGGGCTCAGCGTTGCCGAAGTGTTGAAATTTCCCGGTGGCCCCAAAAAATTTTAAATGACCCTCTAAAAAGTGTTAGAACCAACAACAAAACATTACATTACATTTCACAGTACTTCGCACATAAATGTAACGAACTACAGACACATAGCAGCACTGGTGACTGAGACCATCGGCTGGGACAGAACAAGACATACAACAGAGAGAGACAGATAGACACATAGAAAGAAAGCACACATAACAGAAACCTACGTGGCTCAGAGGAGGAGACTTAGATTTGTATTGTCTCATGTTATCGCACAGGTGGCCTCAGATAAGCTGGCGATTTTTGTAGAAAAAGAATGCTGCTGAAGCTGGGGTTTGAACCCGTAGCGTTCGGCTTAGCAATCCACTACTCTATCCTCTGAACCATGGCCACCTGCAACAACAAAACATTTGTTCAATTCTTCAGTGAGGATGACGACTTCGATTTATTTTTTGTATTGTACTGAAAACGTTAAACAGTTTCTCAGCTGAGAACTGATATTTTTTTCTGGGATCAACAAAATGAAAAGACTTAAGATTGACGCTACTGATGTATATGAAAGAATAACAAAAATGTGTGAGTTAACCGAAGCTTTCTGAATGAGGAGTGAGGTCTGAGATTTTGCCTCAGTCAAAGTGAAATTGAGATCTCAGAGAGATGTCGTAAGGTGAAGGTGGAACTGGCCTATTGTATATTAAGTCTGCATTTCTGCAGTATCTCACTTCTTACTTGGTCATCTGATATTAAAAATGGTTAAACTAGTGCCAACTTGCTTTCATAATTTCTATAGGTTATGACTTTTTAAGTCCATGTGATTAGTCACTATGAAGTGCAAATACAGACTCAAAACTGGGATTAATGGCATTCAAAATAATTTTAAAATATGCAGTAGTGCATTATGGCCCTGACAAAACGAAAATGGCCCGATTTTTTTTTTCAAGAATGGCCCGTTTTCAAAAATAAAATCGGCAACGCTGGACGAAAAGAATACAAGGAAACAGCAACACGATATAAAAAAACACAAACGTCAAACTCGTCTCGCGACTAAGTTGAACAAAGTTCAACTTTTGGGCGACTAGTTCGGCGACGAACGACGCATTGTGTTGCTAATGGGCGACTGCCATACAAATTTCACATTTTTGACAGCTGTCAGATTAGTCGCCAGTCGCCCGGCGATGCATTCTGTTCAGCTCTTAAATTATGTTTAGAGTGTTATACAAGGCTGTCAGAACAGTACACAAAAAACCTTAGTCCTATACTTTGTCATATTTGTAGGACAATTGTTAAAAATAGCACATCTATTTATTGTTAAATCAAGAAATTTTGTTATACCTTACATTTATTAAGAATTATGCACATTATGTTAACAAATTTATGTATTTCTGAAAATTTTGTTTTTTTTTGTTTTTTGAGTTTTTTTCTTTTATTTTTGATTGTTTTTTGTTATTTAAATAAAATTGTAATTTATTTCTGTTTTGAATTTTTGCACTTTAAGAACAAGTTTCAAAGTGTCATTTGGCCATAATGGTCAAATGACACATTGGCAAAGCGACAAGTGGCCATTTGGCCATGTGACACAATTGAAAAGTGTCAAATGGCCATATTTTGAAATATGGCCATATGGCACATGGCCAAATGTCATGGCACCGCAATCGCCTACTGAACTTTTTATCAAGTCCACTAAATGGCTCGACCAAATATAAAGGGTGTTTTTTTAGAGGTATAGAACTTTAAATTGCAAGAAAACAACGATGAAAATTTCGATTGACATGATTTTTTATTTATTCGAAAGATTATCTTGTCGCATTTCATTTTAAATATGATTTCTGGCAAAAGACTGCCACGGCTGGCTCGGATGTAGTCCAATCTGGACGTCCAATTTTCGATGACTTTTTCCAACATTTTTGGCCGTATATCGGCAATTACTCTGCGAATATTGTCCTCCAAATAGTCAAGCGTTTGTGGCTTATCCGCATAGACCAATGACTTTACATAACTGCATAGAAAATAGTCTAGCGGTGTTAAATCACAGGATCTTGGAGGCCAATTCACAGGTCCAAAACGTGAAATTAGGCGGTCAAAAAATGTATCTTTCAATAAATCGATTGTGGCCACGAGCTGTGTGACATGTTGCGCCGTCTTGTTGGAACCACAGCTCCTGGACATCATATTCAATTCAGGAAGGGAAAAGTTAGTAATCATGCTCATCATCATCATGGTCGATGGCAGATGGACTCATTCGGGTCTTCCTCAATGCTATACGCTCTACAGTAGCAATAGCTTCTTCTGTACGCACCGTACGTCGTCTCTGGGGATGCAAGTTATCAATTAGAGTAAACGTGGTGCGAAAACGTTCCATGGTTAATCGGATTGACTGCTCTGATGGACGATTTTGTCGACGATAAAATGGACGTAGTGCGCGATACGTATTCCGCACAGAACCATTATTTTCGAAATAAAATTGCACAATTTGCCAGCATTGTTCAGGCGTGAGTCTATTCATTATAAATTGCCAAACCAAAGAATAAATCACTTGAAAGCTGTTAAATCGGTCGCCGTCTTAAAAAGTAATGCCAACTTGAAGTTCTATACCTCGAAAAAAAATCACCCTTTATAATTCATAGGTTAAATCACTTTTTCAGAAGTTACAATACTTGAGGGTATCACAAGGAATCTACATTGATCTAAGATGTGACGGTAACAAAATCAACTGTCAGCCCATATAACCTTACCTAACCTAACCAAAGTATCAGGTTGACGTGGATATCTCCTCAGGGAGTCATTCGTAACCAAATATGACAATAACATTCACAGATTTGTGTTAGATTCTCTCAATACCATCGTAGTGTAGGTGGGCTGGATCCCGTTTCAGTGCAAAGAAAACAATAAAATCTCGTTTTAAGTGACAAAAAACTTGAAAGAACTTTCAAATCCAGTATAAACTATCACTTAGCATAAAAAATCACGAAACAGCTAGATTTTCAGGGAAGTTGGAAAAAAAACTCAGAAAAGTTATAAAACTTCTGCTCTACTTGCAAAACTCGAAATGACAACTTTAATTCCTCCATGAAGTCACAAAAAAAGAGAAATGACGAAAAAAACGTCCAGCGGTGCGTTAATTTTATTAAATAAATTCAATTAAAAAACAATAATTCTGAAAGTTACTTCCTTCTGCAAACTGCGATCTGAAGAATTGCTTATTCTGACTTGCTTGTAAATGGCCATAGCTTCCGATTCTGTGCTTGACAAGACTTAATGGGTACTTTATTTCGTCAGAGATATTCCCTCCCTCGCTAGCATCATCATCAAAAATCCTTTTTTTCCAGAAGAGTTTTTTTTTAACCACAACTACACAACATTCCATACCCTCGAAAGTATGCAAAGTGAATCCTTTTATTTTCACATCCTTCGTCGTCATTGGTTTGCCGGACGGTCCGTCGTCAGAACTTGACCCCATCTCCCTTTCCCAGTCTTCATCCTTTCGCATTCTAAAAATTCATCAAGTTTTCATTATGTGAACAAAAGGCCAAGAAAACAGGAAAAAAGAAAATATTAAAACGAAATTATGAAATAAAAAATGAAATAATTTTTCATTATTAAAAACCATAAAACAACATTAAAAAGTAATAAAAAAAAAAACAAAAAAACAAACGCAAGATCAACTTTCCCAACAACACACTGCTGCCCGGTTATTGCGGTTTTACGGTTTCAGCTTCATGGACTCCCAAAGGCCACTGACTGACAAGACGACGACGACTCTGACGCACGGCAGAGGGCGCAGTAGTTGTTTTGAACAAGAATATTATTTAATTTTTTTCTCCTTCGCTATTTCGCACGTGTTTTTGAGTTTTCTCTAAGAATTTAAAGCGAATAAAAACTTCACCTCAAATTACAAAGCGAAACTGTGAGCTTTAAGGTGAAAGGCATTCAAAGGAAACACCAAAAAAGAGCAAGGTTAAGGGTTAAAGGTTCAGTGATGATGGAGAGCTTCCTGAGTAGGACAGCTCTGAGTAGCTAGGGTTTAAAAAAAAAAAACTTGCTTTGAGCGCAAAAGTTGCTGGTAATGCATTTCAGTTCGGTTCAACCAACACCAGCCACCTGAGCTTGAATTTCGTGTGCAGTTTGAAAGTGTAGGTAGAAATTTATATATACCGACGCGATACAAAGGATTCAAAAATTACAGTGCAGTTCAACTGCAAAAATATTCCAACAAAATGGAAAAAAATTAAGTAATTTTCCCTAGCTGATGTTTTCTACAAAAAAGTGCATGCGATTGTAAAAGAAGACGTCGTCGACCCAAGGACGATGACGTTCGTATTTTTGGTCGATGGGAAGAGCCAAGAGGAGTGACAGAGCAAGTGGATAGAGTCAAGCCCAAGGTCTAGAAAATAGAGTGTGCTTGACGGACTGTGAATCATAAAATCAAAAAGGCGAAACAAGAGTGAAATGCACTTTTAAGGGAGAAGGGGCTGATGGAGAGCTAAGTGAAACGCGCTTCAATTTCATTGCAAAAAATAAATCCAAGTGCAGTTCTATACATTTGAAACAAAGGGAAACAAAGTGATGAGTGAGTGGAAGAGGAGGGGTGATGAGTTAAATGGAAAAATAACTTCGGCTTCGAGTGAAGAGTTTGGGAATTAATTTACAATCACATTTTTGGATGATCTGTTGATGCCGATGATGGAGATGATGAAACCTGGAATTGGTTAGCAAATTTTGTGTGTTAATTGAAAAAGGTGTTTTTTTTTATCAAAAGCGATAGGTACTTTGAATTGGGATTTTTTGTTTTATTCTCAAATTTTATTACCTTCGGAGAACTCAGATGAAATGTTGGTCTGTTTTCATAAATTAAACAGTACATTTCAACAGCGCTACGAACTCCTCGATTTTAAGAGAAGTGCCGAAAACCACATGCAGTGCATTATGCGTCAATTGTGCTGCCAAAAAGTATGGGCGATTTCAATGTACACAATTCTTCCTGGATTCTCCATTCGAGCAAGACAACACCCGAAGGAGTGTGTGCTGAGATTTGCTGAGTTTAACCATCCTGCTCAGCTGGTAAACAAGCCCACTCGAATACCGGACATTGGCGACTGAGCAGAAAACACTCTTTACTTGTTCCTCACCTCTGACCCTGATAAAAATACAATAGGTAAGTGTATTATCGGCTCTAGACCGATCTGGATATTGTGTCATACCTGCAAATTTCTCATGTCAAAAAATCCCAGTTAAAGAAAGAGCTCCAAAGAGAACCGTTTGGCAGTACCGAATGAGACGTTCTCAATAATATGCTTCCTTGATGGTAACGTAGATTCCAGTGCGGATATGCTCACACGTTTAATTCTTCTGAGAACGAGAACTTTTATCTCGAATAGGATGAAAAGCAACAGGTCCAAAGAGAACGCATGGTTTGATATGAGCTGATAACCTCTTTATCAAGGTAAAATTGTTACAAAGCCAACCCTACTGAGGAAAACCGGAATAAGTTTAAACAAGCCATGAGGGCCTACAATGTCCATATTCGACAGACAAGAATATTACATTTACATTTTAACATGCCCGAAAACTAAGGCAAAAAATGCTGCAATTCCCTCGGTCCCTACGCTCGTCGACAATGACACTCCAGTTGTTAGCTCTCAGGCGAAAGCTAATCTTTTTGCTAGGCAGTTCGCCTGCAACTCTTCGCAGCCAGAGAGTGTCAATGATTTCATGGAACAAATCTTCTTCGCACTCGTCCTGTGGGCTGTGGCAATGGTTCTAAAGGATCTCAACATACACACATCGACTGGCCCGGATGGTACCCACGCTATTGTTTTGAACAGATATTCTTCAACGCTGGCAAAACCCTTGCAAAAGATTTTTCCATAATATATCCTTTTCTTCTGGGCTCAACCCGAGTAGTTGGAAAACAGCATTTATCAAAAAAAAAGGTGAATCTTCTTCTCACTGCATTTATGGTCCGATTGCACTTACGTCGCTTCTTTCTAAGGTCATGGAAACGCTGATAAACTATCAGCTCAAGAAATATCTTGAAGACCGAAAGCTTTTTAATGACCGGTAGTATGGCTTTCGCAGCAACAGGTCCACTGGTGATCTGATGGTTTATCTCACCTAACCTTAGCTTTTGATGCCTCCTCTTCAGATGTGGAACTGCAACGGCTAAATATGATAAGCTCATTAAACTCTGTCCTAAACAGTATTCGTACAATGTGGAATAAAAAACTGCGTAGAGTTGAATGCTTCGAAAACTCAATGATGTCCGTTACGAATTTTGCTAAATGAGATAAATAAATGATGAGAGGTCACTACGGCGTATACGCAACTTAAATTATAAGAGATTTTTCTTAATTGTATTAGTTGTTTCGAGACTATAGCGCGGTGAATTGTTTTAGCTCAAATAAGAGGGAATATAACTTTCTATTCGAAAACTTCATGGTGGCACCCTGTATGCGTAATGACAAGTTAGCGAATTTCGAACTTAACCAAACTCTTATTTATTTATTTCATTACGTTAAATACTAACGCTAGGTTAACAAAAAAACTTATATCTACAAAAACTTATATCTAAAAAATATGTATTATATACAAAGTAATATATTTAAATATCAAACACAAAATTAAGAATTTAAATAATGAAAGTAAAAATGTATTTTAAAATTATCTGATTTTATACTCTGATTGACAGAATTTAAAATTAAATTAATTGTCTGATTTCGAACAGGAAACAGGGTAGACAACCTGAGTTTCGGAAGAGGAAAGTTCACTACGACGAAGCTTAGATCAGCACATTTCACTTTCGGCCAGCAAGAAGATATGCTCGGCGACAAAAATTAAGAAAGTCTTTTATTACCAAGTGCGATTCTTCCTAAGTCAATTTAATCGGTGGTTAGTGGTGACATCAATCTTTTAATTATATTTAAAGCAATTAAGTTGTAAACGATTGTGCCTTTTAGGTAGATTTCTTGCAGGATTTTTGCTCTGTAAAGGTGAAAAAGGCAAAAATTGCAACAAGCCACGTTTTGGCGATAAAACAAACCTATAATTTTGATTATACCAGGTAAATTGAAAAAAAGAAAAAGGAAAGAACAATAACGAATAACGAAAACAAACTTTAAAAACAGCAGGTTCACTATTGTAGGTGCTGCTGTGAAGTGAGCGATCTTTTTGACACTTCGCACCACGTGCGTCTTATCCAATTGGATCAAAGAGGGGAAGAAGTCACCTGGAAAGCAAAAGGGGCTCAGAAAATTTCCACCAAGATTGATGCCTGTGGATCTCTTGCATACAGAGATTTCCAAGAGAAAGTGCTCAGTAGTGGTCTTGGCCCCGAAATACAGCAGCACACGAATTCAATTAGCAAGATCCATCGTCAGGAAACATCTCCAGGCCCTTGGTTTAGTCAGCTCGCGGAATTTGGTTCGATTGGGTGACTAATCCAAGAGCCACGTTTATAAGAGGGGAAAGAGGGTATAAGGTGCCAAACAACAAAAAAACAAAAAAAATAGAACCAAAAGTATAATTGCGTAATCAGTGAAGGGATTACAAAAAAAAAAAAAAATAAGAAAGAAAAAAAGAGTAGATTAAGTACAGGGTAGTGGAAAAGGAAATAATAAGTAAAAGAAATATATTTATAAATAAAAAGGTGGAAAAATTGTGGAGAAAATTAAAGTCATACAGTGTACATAGTATAAATATATAAAGTATAAAGTTAAAGCTAACAAAAAAGAAAATATAAAGAAAAAAAAATCAGAAAGAAAAAAAATTATAAATAAGTAAAAAAGACGAGAGAGTCGAAAGAGTGCGTGATTGTGAGCAGGTAATAAAAGCTTGAGCAGTGTGACGTCATCATTAAAGAGTATAACGTATCACATATTTGGAATTGAAACCAGCTGGAGATTGTGCACAGTCCCGTAAGCGGTAAGTTCTTCAAAAATTGTTTTTTTTATTAACTGTATATCAAGCTAACATTTTTATTTTCTTGCCCACAATCATTAAGAGAAAAGAAAAGTAAGAGGAAAAGATTTGTTTACTTTTTTTCCCATAGCGTTAACCGTATATACTTTTTTGTTTATTTTTACATCTACCATACAAAAATCAAATTTATTTAAAAAATTGAATGAAGAATTATTGAAATAACTCCATTTTAGAAACACAAAAAGAAAAAAAAATTCCCTAAGCTAAGTTCTTTAAATATAATTAAACACAATGTTACTTAAAAACATTAGTTTGGTAGGTTCATTATATAAATAAATTTGTGGATTTAATTTACATACGATGTTTTAAATAAGAAGGATGAAAGGGGTAAGTGCGGAAGATTTTAGAGAGAAAACCATGAACTAAGTGTGACCAAAGCTTCGAAAGTAGGGACAGCTCCTAAGAATGTGAGTACGCGGGCTGTCAAGGCGTATTATACAAGGGAGGGAACCAATGTACTCGAAGTGAACGTCCATCTATCACGAGTAGACTTTGGAGAAGTGAGTGAGGTCGTCCGTCCGTTCCGTGTTAATGAATCTTGGCATGAAGTTCTATATTTTCTTTCAATACGAGAGCTGTCAGGGAACAAGTCCCACCCCATCCGACGCACCTAGCCGCGCGTAAATCAAGCATGCCAAGTGATAATCCCGAAGCAGTTACGTCTGAATTTTATCTCGTAGCAAAGAAATGGCGCCCACCGTGCAGGCTTATCAAAAGTCTGGTTGTTGTTTTATAGCGTTTTTTATTGTACAAAAGAATTGCCCTTTTTCAATTTTTTTATGTTTCATTGTCAAAAAGAATACTTCTAGATCAATTCTGAAGAGGAAAGAATTGATCTCCCAAATTTGAGAGAATTGCTCTTTTTGAAACACACATGAAAACATTCTAGCTTGTCAAACCTCAAATATAAGATTTTCATTTGTTTATATTGTTCTACCGACCGACCAAAGTGCAAAGTTTTTTTTTTATTTTGAAGCCAAACTGAAAATAATAAAAAAAAGTGAAATAAAGAATGGGTGTAAGTCCTTGCTAAATAAATTTTATTACAAAACCAAAAAACATGTTTTATTGAGAAGTGTTCTAAGGGCAATTCATTCAGGTTACAATGAAAAACGCTATTAGAGTTTTTTTTTTCAGGGTAAAGTCCCGGTTTTTATGTTTACTCTTAACCGCGTTGCGACCATTAATGTAAAGACAAATTTTAAACCACCTTTTCACTACACATAGTCTAACCCTTTCAAAGGAAAGATTATTGCATGTGTATGTTTACAAATCACTACATTACATAGTACAGTCCAGTGACTGGCTGGAAACGCTGGTCATTGCCGCTACTATTAAAGCTTTTCTCAGTTTTCCAAGTTTACATAAATTGCGTTTAGCATAGTCCGTCTGATACACTCACACTTTATTCTAAGTCATGGATAAGAGAAAATGCGTCTAAGAAAGTAACTAAAATCAACCACACTTACCTCAGATCCGTAATCCAATAAATACAACACTCCACATATACATATACATATTAGGCTAAAGGTAACAATGGCTGAAAATCACCATCACAATACACGACAAAGGGGAAGATTAAATAGCTCAAGAGGCCACGGAGCTTCAAACGCAGCAGGGAATTCTTCCAATATGCAAAGGCAAGGCAATATGCCACATAGACCGCTAGTAGGCAGAACTCCTCCACATAGTTCTAATAATTCAAAAGCTGATCAAGCAAATCAACCACAAGTTTCAGGGAATGACAGAGAAGCAATTAGAATAGAAGAGGACAATCGTCCTCAAGGTATAGAATCCCTTGATTGACCTAAACAGAAGTAGACAAAATGAACAAAATCAGAATGCTCCAACACCAGTTATTCAAGCAAGCAACATTGGTCTTGATGCTTTAACAAATGCATTTAAACTGGTTCTTGAAGCGAATCAAAGAGAATTCATTAAAGAAATGAAAGAAATAAAACACACCCTAGTTGAACGTCTAGACAACCTTAATATTTCGTCCACAAACCAAAACGAAGCTCGTGAGAATCCAACTCGACCTTCAAGTGCTTTCGAACAATTTCTTAACAACGCGTCTTTTACGACGAGTTGCACCGCCCGTAGGTAACCAGTCAGTGCAATCGAATGCGCAATCTACAGATTCATATTGCAAATTGGAAAAATGGCAAATCTCTTTTGACGGGACTGATAATGTCCACGATTTTCTTTTTAAAGTCGAAACCCTTAAGTTACGGTCCAATTGTAGCTGGAATCATGTTTTTGCAAACTTTAATGTGCTTTTGAAAGGCAAGGCGGAAACTTTCTTTTGGTTTTTCCTAAAAAGGAATCCTACGGCAACATATGAAGAGTTAAAACAGGCAATTGTTAAGGAATTTAGCAGGATCGAAAATGATCACGAAAGAATAATTCGAATGTTCTCTCGAAGGCAAGGCTTTAAAGAGACATTTGATGATTTCTATTCAGATTTATTGCGGTCAAATTCTCGGCTCAAGGAGCCATTAAGCGATAAAAGAATGATAGATCTTATAAAGAAAAATTCAAAGGACAGCATAGGATCACTTCTATTTCCAACCACAATCAATAGCTTAGATCACTTACGAGACGTGGCGAGGCAGGCTGAGAAGTTTATTGATCATAAATATTCCCTTAGATACCAATCCAAAAGAGTAAGTGAAATTGAGGAAATGGTAGGCAATGAAGATAACTGCGATGATCTAAATGTAGCCGCTCTTTCAAACAAATTTACATCTTCTCGACAATCGATTGACACCAGTAAATTCAGATGCTGGAATTGCGATCAGTTGGGTCACTCATTTTATGAGTGCCCGTCAGAACAGCGTTATCTTTTCTGTTATCGATGTGGAGAAAAGAACGTCACAACACCAAATTGCCGTTAGCATTCGGTAAACCTCAAGGTGAGCGAGATGGCAGCCGGGGACTCTCGTTCCACACCTTCAACCCCGAGCCAATAAATCAAACCAACGAATCCTTGAATGGCCATCGGCAAAACAAGGATTCAACAAACAGCTTTTCAGATATTTATTCTGTAAGCACACAACCAAAGAGGGAAATTGAAAATAAACCTGTTCATTTCTCCAAACTATCCCTTCATGAAAGAATAGTTCGTTATCAAGACACAAAGAGACGAATATTCGTAAATTATAAAAAATCGATACCATCAAAAAAATCTTGAATTGTAGGGAACGATATATTGTTAGGAAATCTAAGAGAAAGGACTTAGAAGCAACGATTATAGATGACGTTAATGATTCACGACCTTATCTGAACATCAAGATAGGCAAAGAAAAGATTTATGCCTTACTGGACTCAGGGGCATCTGTTAGTGTGCTGGGGAAAAACAGTCTTGATCTTTTGGAAAGAAATTCCATCAAAACCAAACCAATTCTTTCATCAATTAGCACTGCTGATGGATCTAAGCAACCCATTCATAGTGTTTGTCAAGTTCCCATTCAATTTAACAACGTTAACAAGATCGTTGATTTTTACGTCGTACCTACGCTTCAACAAGAAGCTTATTTGGGCATAAATTTTTGGAGATCCTTCGGGATCGTTCCACAAATCGTCTCACCCGAAATAGCATCATTCGAAAAGAGTTTAAACGACCCAAATTCTATAAGTTTAACAGATGAACAAACGAAAACTTTATCACAAACTGTTGCAGATTTTCCTTCTTTTGCGAAGTTAGGTTTAGGGAGGACATCCTTGGAGGAACATTTCATAGATACGGGAGGCAGAAGTATACAAAGAAATTGAGCGCTTATGATCCTTGGGCATTGTCGTCGAAAGCAACAGCCCATGGAGTTCTCCAATTGTCGTTGTTCGCAAGGCAGATGTATCAATAAGACTCTGCATAGACTTTCGGAAATTAAACAGTGTAACAAAAAAGGATGCGTATCCGCTCCAACAAATAGGTGGTTTATTAAGCAGGGTGAAGAATACACACTTCATTAGTAAGATCGATCTGCAACAAGCCTTCCACCAAATACCACTTGAAACATCCTCAAGAGAAAAGACAGCCTTCGCAGTCCCTGGTATGCCATTACTAGAGTTCACCGTAATGCCATTCGGTCTCTGTAATGCGTCACAGCGACTCGTTCGGCTGCTTGACAAGGTTATTCCAGCGAAATTCCGCGATAATGTTTTTATCTATCTCGATGATCTGCTTGTATGCACGAAGACCTTTGACGAACATATAAGTGTCTTGAGAGATCTTTCAACTTGCCTCAGAAATGCTAATCTGACCATAAACATGGACAAAAGTAAATTTTGTCAAAAAGAAATCGAATATTTAGGATATATTATAGGCCAAGGGTGTCGAAAGACAGATGCTTCAAAATTGGTAGCCATATCGGAATTCCCCTTGCCTAAAACTCCTCGTCAAGTGAGACGTTTTATTGGAATGACAGGCTGGTATCGCCAGTTTATACCCAACTTTGCAAGTCTGTCAGCACCGCTCACTGATTGTTTAAAAAAGGGTAAAACTTTCGCGTTATCTAACGAGGCCGAAATAGCCTTCGAAAAATTAAAGAGTGCTTTGACTACAGCACCCGTGCTCGCTGAGCCAGATTTTGCCAAACCCTTCGTAATCCAGTGTGATGCTTCATCACTAGGCGTAGGCGGAGTTCTGTTCCAGCTGGACAGCGAAGGACATGAACATCCTATAGCCTATGTCTCGCAGAAACTAAATAAGGCCCAAAAGAATTACACGGTCTCGGAGCAAGAGTACATGGCAGCAATTGTTTGTGTGAACAAATTCAGACCATATATCGATGGTCTGCCATTTAAAATAATAACGGACCACTCGAGCCTTAAATGGCTAATGTCACAAAAGGACCTCAGTGGCAGATTGGCAAGGTGGAGTCTTAAGCTCCAATCATTTGATTTTACAATGGAACATCGTAAGGGTTCCCTAAACATTGTTCCAGACGCGTTGTCACGATTGGATATGTGCGAAATTATACCAAGTGCAAGACAATCCGACATAGATTTGACTTCCAAGTACTTTAAATCAAAAGAGTATGTACACTGAGAAAAATATCAAACAGATTCATATTCAAATCAAACTCAAACACCTATGATTTGGCATGGATTCGTTTTGAGTTTAATTTAAATATTGTAATATTCGGCTTGGTCCGACAATTAAAACTTATTCACTTTTTAAATAAAACACAAATTCACTTTATTCAAATCACTCACAAACTTATTTATTCAACACTTTCAATTATAACTTTGCAAACACAGAGTACTTTTCTTTATCGCAGTTCACAATTCATTAATTCGCCTCGCCACCAACCGGCTATTTATATCAAAAATGATGGGTTCTAGAAACTACTATTGGTTCCTATTGTTTCTTGGGGAAGCTGAAAGTTCGAGAGAAAATACTGGGATTTTTGTAGGGGCTAACGTTCTTAATGCTAAACAAAAAGTTTCTCTTAATCTTAATTAATTATTGCCCCTCACGAGTGTTTACTACTACAATTAAACGATATTAAGTAAAGAGAGTATGTACATTAAATAAACAAGAGATACAGAGTAAGTAAAGAGAGTAATGAAAAGTGTGTACATTAAATATAGAAAGAGATACAGAGTAAGTAAAGAGAGTAAGAAAAGTGTGTACATTAAATATAGAAAGAGATACAGAGAGTAAGAGATAATAAAGTATACACATTAGTATTAGACATTACAATAGAAGGAGATACAGAGCGTATGAGATAAATAAAGTGTATACACATTACATTGCCCCCTCCTTAGGATTGATCGTCCCGAACAAATCCATCATCTTCATCACCACTGTAGCGATGTAGTCGGTCGCGATGTACGACTTTAAGTTTACCTCTGACTCCTTTTTGTATCCGGTACACGACGTCGTTGATTTTGCTAATCACTGTATATGGACCTTCCCAGTCCCGTTGAAGTTTCGGTGACAACCCTTTTTGTCGATGGGGATTGTAAAGCCACACTCGATCTCCTGCTTGGAACTCTGTTGTTGTCGCTCGTATATCGTAGCGTGTCTTCATTCGGTCACTGAACATCTTTATTTTTGACCTAGTATCGTCGTGGATCTGAAGGAGTCTTTCTCTGAGGTCATCCAAGTAGTCATCCTCGGCTTGCGGTTCCGACGTGGGACATCCAAATTTAATTTCACTCGGCAATCTGATGTTCCTTCCCATCAAAATCTCAGACGGTGTATGGCCAGTTGAGCTATGTCTTGCACTTCGATACGCCATCAAAAACAGTGGAATGTGTCGGTCCCAATCTCGCTGGTTGTCGTCCACAACTTTGCAAAGATGTTCCTTAAGGGTTCGGTTGAACCGTTCGACCATGCCATCAGATTGTGGGTGGAGTGGTGTTGTTCTTGTCTTCTTGATGTGAAGAAGCCCACAAACTTCCTGGAATATGTTTGATTCAAAATTCCTTCCCTGGTCGGAATGCAGTTCTAATGGAACACCGAATCTGCTCACCCAGTTGAACACAATTTGGTCTGCGACTGTTTTGGCTTCTTGATTCGGTATGGCGTATGCTTCAGGCCACTTGCTGAAGTAATCCATGACGACCAGAATATAACGATTTCCATTATTTGTTTCCGGAAATGGACCCGCCACGTCTATTGCAATCCTTTCAAAGGGTGATCCGACATTATACTGCTGCATTTGGCTGTGATTCTTTTTGTTCGGGCCTTTGGTGGCAGCACAGGTATCACATTTTCGGCACCACTTCTCGACATCCTCCCTTGCATGTAGCCAATAGAATCGTTGTCGAACCTTTTCTAGCGTCTTGTTTACTCCTAGATGGCCTCCCGAAACTCCATCATGCATCTCTCGCAGAACGTCCATAATCTTCGATCTCGGTAAGACTAGCTGCATTACATAGGACTTTCCATCTGCTGATTCCCACTTACGTCGAAGGACACCTTCTTGGACATGCAACGAGTCCCACTGTGCCCAATAGGCCTTCAGAGCCGGACTTCTGTCGGAGATATCAGCCCATTCTGGTTTTTCCTGGTGTTCCTTGCATGCGAGGATGGGTTCAATATCTGGGTCCTCTTGTTGAGCCTCCCTCATCTCGTCGTTGCTCCAGCCATAAATGGGATCGGTTCTGGTTCGTTGGACAGTAACCACTTCTTTTTCTTCTTGGCGTCTGCAATGCTTACAGTCTTGCTTACATGGTCTCCGAGACAGTGCATCAGCATTTGAGTGAAGCTTCCCCTTCCGATGTTGAATTTCATAATCGTACGTCTGCAGCCTCTCAATCCAACTCGCCACTTGACCCTCTGGATTCTTGAAATTCAAAAGCCAGTTTAGTGCTCCATGGTCGGTTCGGAGAAGAAACTTCTGTCCATAGAGATACTTATGGAAGTGCTTTGTTGCCAAAATCAGTGCAAGAAGTTCTCTTCTGGTCACACAATAGTTTCTTTCCGACTTTGAGAGTACCTTGCTGTAATAGGCAACCACCTTTTCTTCGCCATCATGTACCTGTGACAATACAGCACCAATCCCGACATTGCTGGCATCAGCATCAATGATGAACGGTTTTCCTGGAGTCGGGTAGGTCAGCACTGGTGCATTACACAAGCGTTGCTTGAGCTCTTGAAAGCTGCGCTCGCACTCACCTGACCATTTAAACTGCTTTCCCTTTTCCGTTAGCTGATGTAGACTCTTGGCGATCTCAGCAAAATTCTTGACGAAGCGCCTATAGTAGGTGGCTAGACCCAGAAAGCTTCGGAGTTGATGTTTGTCCTGTGGTGTTGGCCAATTCTTCACGGTGTCAACCTTATCAGGATCCGTCTTAACTCCTTGGGATGAGATGATATGTCCCAGGTATTTCACTTCGGTTTTGAAGAGTGAACACTTTTCTGGATTGAGCTTGAGGTGGGCTTCTCGAAGTCTTTGAAACACGGCTCTCAGATTTGTACAATGTTCGTCAAATGTTTTCCCGTATACGATGACGTCATCCAAATAGACCAGGCAAGATTTCCAAGTGAGTCCTTGCAGGACGCATTCCATAAGGCGCTCAAAAGTCGCTGGAGCATTGAACAGTCCAAAAGGCATCACTTTGAACTGCCACAATCCGTTTCCTGTCGAAAACGCTGTCTTCTCTTTGTCTTCAGGATGGATTTCTACTTGCCAGTATCCACTTTTCAGGTCCAAAGTTGAGAACCATTGTGCTCCTTCCATTGCGTCCAGAGTATCGCTGATCCTAGGCAGAGGGTAGCTATCTTTCTTGGTCACATCGTTCAACCTTCGATAGTCCACGCAAAAGCGGGTTGATCCGTCTTTCTTCTTTACCAGGACCACTGGAGACGCCCAAGGGCTTTTAGAGTTTTCGATCAGACCCTCTTCTTTCATGGTGGTTATCAGTTCTTCAACCTCACCTTGTTTGGCTAGTGGAAGGCGTCTTGCAGGTTGACGAATCGGCTTTGCATCCCCGGTGTTGATTCGATGTTGAACCAGTTGTGTTCTGCCATATTTCCCTTGCGATGACGAAAAGATGTCTGCAAATTCTTCGAGGAGACCTTCTGCAGTTCTTCGTTGTTGGTGGCCAAGATTAGAGGACTTGAGAATGTTCGTCTTTATGGAGTTCAGCTCTTTGGACTTCAATGTTTGCCTTGGGTCTTCTTCGCTGATCCTTGTTATCGCTGATACAGATTCGCATTGTCCGACAATCTCACCTTTTCTAAGCTTAACTTCGTACGGCTTGATGTTGAGTATTCGTACGGGAACCATGTTCTTTACAGGTCTAACAAGAGTCTTCCCAATGGTGACGTTTTGGGAGGACTTTACAGATGCTGGTTCGACCATGAGGTATCGATGGCTGCCAGGCTTACCTTTCAATTTCGTCCACACGAATACTTCTGAAGAAGCAGGCAAAGTCAGATCTTCTTTGATGACGGTTTTCACAGATAACGAGGTCTCGTACGAGTGGATCCCATAGATCATCGGAATCTCGATGTTTCGATATTTCAGGACTTGGTTCCCGATGTCCAATATCACTCCGTGATCTTTCATGAAATCGACGCCGACAATGCACTCGTCGCATATATCTGCTACCAGGAACAGGTGAGAGAATTCCAGCTCTGCCATCCGGATCTTAAGACGTACCTCACCATAAACTTTTGCGGCTTCTCCAGTTGCAGTCCTTAGACGATAGCTGTTGGTGTTGTGGAGCCATGTCTTCTTAACGAGGTCCTGCCGTACAATGGACGCCGTGGCACCGGTGTCGATGGTAGCCACACATTTGTTGCCGTTTATACTTGCTTCCACGGTCAGGCTCTTGTTGTCACGTTTCGTTTGAGAAACCTGGATGTCGTTTCTGGGGCCATCGATACCAGAAACCAGCTTCTGCCCCTCGAAGTTGGTTCTTATTCGTTTCCCGGGTGGGAAACAGCTTCGGAAGCAACGTTGTTGGAGTTACTTTGACTTGTTGAGTAAGTTCTGTTTCCACAGTGTTGGCATGAGGTTCGTCTTCGCGGTAATCTGCACTGTCGTTGAAGATGCCCAGTCTTGTTGCAGTTCCAGCATCGTGCTGGTCCGTCTCGCTGACTCCTTTCCAGAGTAGCCTTCTGACAAGAGCATTGTTGGACTTCCAATTCTCTCACGCGATGCACGTTTTGGGATGCTTGTTCTGCGGCTTCCATTGTTAGAGCGAAAGCCAATGCTTCTGGTAGTGTTTGCTTTCCGGCAGTGCGAATAGCCCTTTGGAGATTTATATCGCCCACAGCTCTCACAAAGGCTTCAACAGCAAGTTGATTTATTATCTCGTTGCCAGCTGTTGGGTATGCCAGGTGGACTAATCGCTCGATATCTGCCTGAAGCTGCTGCAGAGTTTCACCTCTTTTCTGTGCCCTGTTGTTTAGTTGTACTCGGAATACTTCTGTCATGTGGCTATCCCCAAACCGCTGTTCGATTGCGTTTACCAGAACTTTGAAGTCACCGTTCTTCTCTGCTGGGATGGTTTGTAGCAGTTCAGCAGCTGCTCCTCTCAAGGCAAGCGTAAGAGCAATGTATTTTTCGTCATCGTCCCAGCCGTTTGTTAACGCTGCTGCTTCAAACTGTTTCTTGTAGATTGACCACGGTATCTGACCATCAAAGCTTGGGGGATTCACTTCTCTCTTTCTTGAGCACTCACCAGAAGGTTCTCGAGCTTTCATCTTTCGCACTTTTTCTAGTTCGCTTGTAATGGTTTCGATCTGGTCGTCTATTTTCTTGAAACGTGCATTAGTCGTTGAATTTTGTTTTTCGACACGCTCATCGAGAGTATTGATTTTGTCTTCGAAGTCCGCAAACCTGCCTTCTAGCAGATTTTTCTGTTCATCAAACCGATCTCGAACGTCATCCCTTTGAGCTTGTAGTTGTTCCAGAACATCATTCTTTTGAGTTTCTAGTTGCTTGAGGACATTTCCTTCCAGTTGTTTGAGGACATTCTCTTGCTCGGTCTTCTGCTCGTTTCTTTGCGTTTCTAGTTGCTCCAGAACATTCTTGTTTTGAGTTTCTTGCTTCTTTTGATTCTCTTCAAATTTGGCTAGAAGAAGTGTCATCATGGTAGATAAGTCGGCAGTTGCATTTACCTCTTCCGATTTTGCTTCCACTTCGAAAGCAAACGCATCTGGGTCTTCATTTTGTTCTTCCAGATATTCCTGTAGCCGTTTTACGAGTTCGATTTTATATCCTGCCGCACTTAAGCCACGTTTGCTTAATTCGGCCTTTAGCTCAGCGACAGTTAAGTCTTTCAAAACTTTACTTATCATTTTTTTTAACTTCACTATTTCACACAAAATAGTTTAATCACTGTTCACTGTTTTATTCTCAATAAGTTTTAATCCCACTTCTGACACCAATGTAATATTCGGCTTGGTCCGACAATTAAAACTTATTCACTTTTTAAATAAAACACAAATTCACTTTATTCAAATCACTCACAAACTTATTTATTCAACACTTTCAATTATAACTTTGCAAACACAGAGTACTTTTCTTTATCGCAGTTCACAATTCATTAATTCGCCTCGCCACCAACCGGCTATTTATATCAAAAATGATGGGTTCTAGAAACTACTATTGGTTCCTATTGTTTCTTGGGGAAGCTGAAAGTTCGAGAGAAAATACTGGGATTTTTGTAGGGGCTAACGTTCTTAATGCTAAACAAAAAGTTTCTCTTAATCTTAATTAATTATTGCCCCTCACGAGTGTTTACTACTACAATTAAACGATATTAAGTAAAGAGAGTATGTACATTAAATAAACAAGAGATACAGAGTAAGTAAAGAGAGTAATGAAAAGTGTGTACATTAAATATAGAAAGAGATACAGAGTAAGTAAAGAGAGTAAGAAAAGTGTGTACATTAAATATAGAAAGAGATACAGAGAGTAAGAGATAATAAAGTATACACATTAGTATTAGACATTACAATAGAAGGAGATACAGAGCGTATGAGATAAATAAAGTGTATACACATTACAATATGATATCTATTAAGTTTAAGTTGAGTTCAATCGAACTTATTTCTGTTTATGTTAAATTCGTTTTCTATTTAAGATAAACATTTATATATTTATTTTAATTTACTTCATTCAAAGTTGATTTAAATAGAATAGTATTTATTTTTTGCTTAGTATTTCAATGTTTAGATCAAAGACGTTTCGGTTTGTGCCAAGTAATCTCATGGTCAGGTTTATTTACCACAAATCTAATTTGTTCAATCATTTATTAGTTTGATTTTATTAAACTGTTCAGTTTACATAAATTAAAAAGCTTTATAAGTTGTTATATTAAAAAAAAAAACTGTCCGCAACATCCGCGATGGTGAATCTTCATTTGTGCTTCTTTGCGAATGTTGTTAAGCGAGCTGTTGGTGTGACCACGCTGCTTACTAGTTTGGCACCAAGGTAATCGGAGCGATCTAAAAAAATAAAAAAGGACTAGTTTGGAATGCATATTTTATATTTTATTATACTTACTGTACTCCGACGAAAATTGTTGTTTTGAGTCCTGTCACTGACCTTTGAACTATTGTCATCGATGTTGAACTATACAATAATAATGTTTTCAATTGCATGATAAATATGACAATGTAAAAAAATTAGTAAACGTACAGGTTACCTTTTTTGTAAATTTGGAATGAAGTCCTTTATATCCTCCGGGGTTAAATCTATGTCTGTCTTGTGTAATCTTATTTTCTAAAATACATTACACATGACTTGAAAAATTCAAAAACAAAATCAAGTTGTCTAAAAAATACTTACAATAAAAACGGAGACCAAAACGAGACAATTGCATTGTTTTTATTTGTTAAAATCACACACGATCCGATAAAACTTTTCATTCAATTTCACAATTCGCACGGAAAACAACTTGTCAAGATGAGAACAACAAAACCATATCGACGACGACGACGCCAGTAATTTACAGTTATGTGGTTGTATTTTACTTCGTTTGGGTTAATTTTAAATTGTTTTGAGTTTGAATCAAACATACCTAATTTATTAAATTTTTTTTATACAAAATCTGAAGTTGTTCGGGATCGTTTCAAATCGATGTAAGTTTGAACTTAATATGGTCTGTTTGGTTTTATTGTTTTACAGATATTTCAAACGCCTTCTTACTTGAAACAAACTCATTTATTGTAATTTCATGTTCAAAAAGTAAGGCAAACATGAATCCTTTTGATTTAAATAGACTATATTCAAACAAAATTGTTTTTCTTGTATTTTAATAGATAAGAGGTTGGATTCAACCGAGTTCTATTTGCCATTATTAAACAGTTTTCAAATATGTTTCTATTTGAAAAACTCATAGTACAGTTTTCTCAGTGATAGACATGATAAATGAAATTGAAAAGAATCAAAGCTGTCTCCCCGATGTTTGCGTATCTGATGGCTACATTTACAAAAGGGTCAGGTTCAGAACAAGGTCGGTAGATGAAGAAGAAAGTCTGTGGCGATTGTGGCTACCGAAGGAGTTGTGGGTGGAGGTTATTGCAAATGAGCATTGTACAGCACCAGGTTCGCATGGAGGTCTTGAAAAAAACACTTTTCCGTATAAGGCAGAAGTATTATTGGCCGGACATGGTCAAGCATACAAAGGCTTTTGTAAGTGCATGCGAACTTTGCAAGGAAGTTAAGCCTGCGAATGCATCCCTTCGACCAAAAATGGGCATTCAGATTGCTACATAGAGAGCGATGCAAAGATTGTATATCGATTTCCCCGGTCCATATCCCAGAACCAAACTAGGAAATAGTGCGTTGTTCATTGCTATTGATCATTTTACAAAATTTATATTTTTAAAGCCATTGAGGAAAGCAACATCAACTGCAATATGCAAGATCTTGGAGGAGGATGTTTTCCATGTATTTGGAACACCAGAGCATATACACAGTGACAATGGTAAACAATTCATCTCCAAAGAATTTTCCAAACTCCTGTCAACCTATAACATAAACCATGTTAGAACAGCTCTGTACTCTCCCCAGGCGAATAGCTCAGAGCGTGTGAATAGAGAGATAATTTCGAAAATCCGTATTTTTGTTAGGGGGAAACATATAGAATGGGACAAGTCTATCTCCACCATAGCTGCAACACTTAGGAGTGATTACCATACATCTATCGCAACCTCACCTTACTATGCGTTATTTGGGCAACACATGATTTCCAGCGGATGTGAATATTCTATTCTTACTTACTTACTTAAGGTGGCGCTACAGTCCGTTGTGGACTTGGGCCTCAATCAACAGTCTCCGCCAGTCAGCTCGGTCCCTAGCTAGCTGTCTCCAGTTTTGCACTCCAAGTTGATTGAGGTCCTCTTCCACTTGTGTGCGCCACCTGAGTCGCGGTCTTCCTCTCCTTCTGCGTCCCTCGGGAATAGTGTCGGAGACTTTCCGGGCCGGAGCATTGGTGTCCATGCGCTCTAAATGACCGAGCCATCTGAGTCTCTGGACCTTGACCCTTCTGGCTAAGTTCACGTCGTTGTACAACCCGTAAAGTTCGCTGTTGTATCTCCTTCTCCATTCCCCATCAATGCACACGGGGCCAAAGATGACCCGAAGAATTTTCCTCTCGAAACAGCCTAAGGCACATTCATCCGATTTTGTTAGGGTCCATGCTTCTGCACAATACAGCAGGACAGGGATGATGAGGGTGTTGTACAGTTTAACCTTAGTTGCTCGAGAGAGGGCTTTTCCACTGAGTTGCTTTCTTAGCCCAAAGAAACAGCGATTAGCAAGAGTAATTCTTTGTCTTATCTCAGCGCTGGTGTTATTGTCCGTGTTGATAGCGGAGCCTAGGTAGACAAACTCCTTAACTACCTCGAAGTTGTATGCGTCTATTGTGACGTTCTGTCCGAGCCGTCGATGTTGGGTGTCCTTACTCGAAGACAGCATGTACTTCGTTTTCCCCTCATTTACCGCTAAACCCATTTTAGCCGCTTCTGTCTCAATCCTCACAAAGGCGCCATTGACATCACGCTGTGTTCTTCCCATTATATCAATATCGTCGGCGTACGCGAGAAGTTGAACAGATTTATAGAAGATAGTGCCTCTGGTGTTGACGGTGGAGTTTTGGACTATCTTCTCAAGAACGATGTTAAAGAAATCGCACGACAGTGCATCGCCTTGTCTGAATCCTTTTTTGACGTCGAATGATTCCGTAAGCTCATTGCCAACCTTGATAGAGCAGCGTGAGTTCTCCATCGTCATTTTGCACAAGCGAACGTGCTTGGCAGGGATGCCAAAGCTAGACATAGCTTTATACAGTTCGTCTCTGTAGATGCTGTCATACGCGGCCTTAAAATCAATGAAGAGGTGGTGGGTATCGATTTGCATTTCATAGGTTTTTTCCAGGATCTGCCGCAACGTGAAAATTTGGTCGATGGTAGACTTTCCTGGCCTGAAGCCACATTGATAAGGACCAATCAGATTGTTGACGAAAGGCTTCAGACGTTCACATAATACGGCAGAGAGGATCTTGTAGGCGATGTTAAGCAGGCTGATTCCTCTGTAGTTGGCGCAGTTTAGAGGATCTCCCTTTTTCAGGATCGGGCAAACAATGCTGAGGTTCCATTCATCGGGCATGCATTCCTCCGACCATATCTTACAGATGATTTGGTGCATGCTCCTATGTAGCTCGTCGCCTGCGGCTTTGAACAGCTCGGCAGCTAGACCATCTGCTCCAGCGGCTTTGTTGGATTTCAGCCGTGATATTGCTGTTTTCACTTCTTCTAGGTCGGGTTCACGGAATTGTTGGCTGTCATCGCGTATGATAAAAGGCTCCTGTCTGACGGCGGGATTTTGTTCGTCGTCGCCGTTATACAGTCTACAGAAGTGGTCTTTCCAAATCCCCAGCACTGACTGCGGCTCTACTATGATGTTCCCTTGATGATCTCTGCAGGCTTCGGTTCTTGCTCGATGACCTTGAGCCAGCTGTTTTACCTTCCGATAAAACCTCCGAACTTCATTCCTGCTGTTAGCTCTCTCAACATCTTCGATCTGACGCTTCTCATGCTCTCTCTTTTTTCTCCTGAGAAGCCGGCGTTCTTCTCTCCTCTTTTGCTCGTAGAGCTGACGAGCAGCTCTTGTCTTTCTTTGCAGCGCCGCTTTGTATGCCTCCTGCTTGGCTGCATGGGCCTGCCTGCATTCTTCGTCAAACCAGGGGTTTCGTTTTGGTGGCTGTGTGAAACCCAGCACATTAGAGGCGGCATCTCTAACTGCATTCTGGCAATGTTGCCACTGGTCTTCGATACTTGATGTTGGCGGCATAGGACTCCTTAAGAGGTTACTTGTCACTCGATCAGAGAAGGATCTGGCGATCTCTTGCGATTGTAGCCGTCCGACGTCGAATTTTCTTGCAGCATTTCTTTGTTTTGGCCGTTGTCGAGATATTCGTAGTACTGCCTTGGCTACGACGTGGTAGTGGTCCGAGTCGATGTTGGCTCCTCGGAAAGTTCGAACATCTTGAATGCTGGAAAAGTGCCTCCCGTCGATCGCAATGTGATCAATCTGGTTGACGGTTGATTGATCAGGAGATCTCCATGTACCTTTATGGATGTTGAGATGTGGGAACCAGGTGCTTGCTACCACAACGTTTCGCCCCGCAGCAAAATCGATCAGCCTGAATCCGTTGTCGGAAGTGGTGTCGTGCAGGCTGTGCTTTCCGACTGTTCTTCCAAAGATGCCTTCTTTTCCCAGCTTTGCGTTAAAATCGCCGAGGACAATTTTCATGTCATAGCTAGGACATTGCTCATATGTTTTGTCGAGGAGCTCGTAGAATTCGCCTTTGGTGTCGTCCTTTTTCTCTTCTGTGGGGGCATGCGCGCATATTAAGCTAATGTTGCCGAATTTAGCCTTGATTCGGATGGTCGTGATGCGTTCGCTTACGCATTTGAAGCTCAAGACTTTTTGCCTGAGTCTGCTTCCCACGACGAATCCGCATCCAAAGAGTCGCTGGTCCCGGTAGCAATCCCCATAGTAGATGTCGCAGTTTTCCATCTTCATTTCGCCCGGTCCATCCAATCGCATTTCCTGGATAGCGGTAATATCTGCTTTGTAGCAGTTGAGGGTCTCCGCTAGTTGTTCGGCAGCACGCAGTCCATTAAGGGACCTAACATTCCACGTGCATATCCGAAATTCGTTGTCCTTTATACGTTTGCTTGGGTCGTCATCAGTGTATCCGTCCGTTTCCGAGGCCTGTTGTCGCTTCGCAACTAACTTTTTTCTACATAGTCGGGAAGTCACCCCGACGTACAACCCCCAACCTGGAGTACCAGGTACTTGATGTGACTCCAAGTACAAAAGCCGGAAAACCACTCCTTTTACGACCTGAGCTTCAAATATGTCAAAGTAGCCCGTAAAGGTGTTCACCAAGTAGTTCGACCTAACTGGAACTGAGGACGCCACCGTTCATTCCAAAAAAGAAATTCATCCGCTGCCGTCCCTCGTGGGAAGTGCCTTGGTGGGAACACTCCTTCGTTGTGGGGTAATTAGTAGTAACAGCCTACCCCGCTTCGACCTGTCGACCATGGGAGGCCCTGCTGCGAAAACAAGTTTCGCGATCGCATAGCTCTAAGCATCACAGTAGTAGTTACCGTAAGCCGCTCCGCCACGTCAAGGCTTACCCCATGGAGGAATATTCTATTCTACGAAAGCTTAAATCCTTGACCGACTCAGAACTAAGAACTGTACCGTTTGCAGACAGATTACGCCTCATAAGGTCTCGAGTCGCAGACAATCTTGATAAAGCGCATATAAAGGCTAGAAAAACCTATAACCGAAGAGCAACAAACGTCAATTTCGTAGAGGGGCAAGAAGTGTTTCGACGCAACTTTTGCCAAAGTTCATTTTCCAAGCAAGAAACTGCCAAATTCATGCCGAAATTCATAAAGTGCAGGGTTAGAAAGCGTATAGGAAATTGCCTTTATGACCTGGAAGACTTAAAAGGTAAAATTATTGGCCGATTCCATGCAAAGGATATTAGGCAATAGAATTCGTTTTCCTTTTTTGTTTCTTCAAAGATTCTCGAAACAAATAAGTTTAGTTACGAATTTTGCTAAATGAGATAAATAAATGATGAGAGGTCACTACGGCGTATACGCAACTTAAATTATAAGAGATTTTTCTTAATTGTATTAGTTGTTTCGAGACTATAGCGCGGTGAATTGTTTTAGCTCAAATTAGAGGGAATATTACTTTCTATTCGAAAACTTCATGGTGGCACCCTGTATGCGTAATGACAAGTTAGCGAATTTCGAACTTAACCAAACTCTTGTCTGATTTCGAACAGGAAACAGGGTGGACAACCTGAGTTTCGGAAGAGGAAAGTTCACTACGACGAAGCTTAGATCAGCACATTTCACTTTCGGCCAGCAAGAAGATATGCTCGGCGACAAAAATTAAGAAAATCTTTTATTACCAAGTGCGATTCTTCCTAAGTCAATTTAATCGGTGGTTAGTGGTGACATCAATCTTTTAATTAAATTTAAAGCAATTAAGTTGTAAACGATTGTGCCTTTTAGGTAGATTTCTTGCAGGATTTTTGCTCTGTAAAGGTGAAAAAGGCAAAAATTGCAACAAGCCACGTTTTGGCGATAAAACAAACCTATAATTTTGATTATACCAGGTAAATTGAAAAAAAGAAAAAGGAAAGAACAATAACGAATAACGAAAACAAACTTTAAAAACAGCAGGTTCACTATTGTAGGTGCTGCTGTGAAGTGAGCGATCTTTTTGACACTTCGCACCACGTGCGTCTTATCCAATTGGATCAAAGAGGGGAAGAAGTCACCTGGAAAGCAAAAGGGGCTCAGAAAATTTCCACCAAGATTGATGCCTGTGGATCTCTTGCATACAGAGATTTCCAAGAGAAGGTGCTCAGTAGCGGTCTTGGCCCCGAAATACAGCAGCACACGAATTCAATTAGCAAGATCCATCGTCAGGAAACATCTCCAGGCCCTTGGTTTAGTCAGCTCGCGGAATTTGGTTCGATTGGGTGACTAATCCAAGAGCCACGTTTATAAGAGGGGAAAGAGGGTACTAGCCCAAACGCAAAATAGTTGGCCTACTTACCACGTAAAAATTAAAATATTCTGTTCACTTTAATACTCGGGTCTCAAGCAATTATTGCATCTTTTTTTTTTGTCAGTGTAATAAAGTACATTCAATAAGTCAGCAAAGCTAAAAAAACATTAAATAAGAGAGAGCACCAGTCTTATGTTTGCTCTTCTGTAAAGAGAGATGAGAGCATAATAGTTGGACTACTCTCATTGGGAAGCAATATAGTTGGACTATGCTAATTTAAATAGAGTTTTAGTTAACGGTTTCTTAAGAAAATGACACAAACTTGTTTTGTTGTTATTGAACTGTTGATTTGTGCAAGCCAGCAACAATTCAATGTTAATCATGGTGCGAGGTGTTCCATTATCTCGAGATCTTCGGAAAGTTATAATTAACGATTTTAAAACCGGACTGTCGAGCTACAAAATAGCGAAAAAAATTAATTTGCCACGTTCGACAATTCGAAATTTAATAACAAAGTTTAAAAAAAGTGGAAGTATTGAGGTAGGTAAAAAAACCGGAAGACCACCAATCGCGATACCTCGAGATTGCCGAATTTTACGGAAAATAATAAAAGAAAACCGACGCCAAACTACGGCTGCCATTACTGTTCAATGGAAGGAGCTAATTCAAAAAAGTGAATTGGTTGACACTTGTAGGTGGACAATGAAAGAAATTGGATACAAATTTTATAGGGTTTGTTTTTAATTACCTTGAATAAAAGGTGTTTAATTTATTTAAATATAGGCCAAAGAAAAACCACTATTGACACCAAAACAAAAGAAGAGGTGACTTGAGTGGGCCAAACAACGAAAAAACTGGACTCTTAGTCAATGGAGGTCCGTTATTTGGAGTGATGAGTCCAGGTTCGAAATTTGTGTGGGCGGTGAACGAAGAAGGGTCATAAGAAACTCAAAAGAGGCCTTTCATAAGGATTGCCTCAACAAAACAGTCAAGTTTGCAGCATCTCTCATGATATGGGGATGCATGTCAGGACGAGGTTTGGGCAATTTACATTTTGTAGATGGAATTGTCAATGCTTCCAAGTACCGAGATATTCTCTAAAACGAGCTGCTTCCATCAATACCACGTCTCCAAGGCAATGAGGGAGAATATATTTTTCAACAGGATGGTGCTTCATGCCATACAGCAAGGTCCACAATGGCATGGTTATCTGCTGAAGCGATTCCTTTATTGGAATGGCCTTCCAGCAGCCCTGACCTTTCACCAATTGAAACCGTTTGGCATAAAATGAAGCAAAATCTACGAAAAGAGCCATGTCGAACTCTTCAAGAATTAAAAGTAAAAATAACAAATATTTGGGATTTTTTTTAAACTGAAGAATGTCAAAAATTAGTTGACACTATGCCAAGACGTGTTGAAGCAGTTATCAAGGCTAAGGGTGATGTAACACCATGGTAAAATACAAATTGACAGTGCAGGCCAACTATTTTGCGTTAACAAAACTGCATAAATCCTTGTTTTTTTTTATTAAAATTGATCAATGTTAATTATTTTTAGGAATAAATTTGGTTCTGTTGCTTCTATTTATTGAAAAAAAATTAAACTTATGAGAAATACCAAAAAACAGTTATATTCCGATGTGAGTGATAAGAATAGTCACATTTTCATTTTTGTGATAGGCAGTCCAGTTATTTTGCGTTTGAGTGGTATAAGGTGCCAAACAACAAAAAAACAAAAAAAATAGAACCAAAAGTATAATTGCGTAATCAGTGAAGGGATTACAAAAAAAAAAAAAAAAAATAAGAAAGAAAAAAAGAGTAGATTAAGTACAGGGTAGTGGAAAAGGAAATAATAAGTAAAAAAAATATATTTATAAATAAAAAGGTGGAAAAATTGTGGAGAAAATTAAAGTCATACAGTGTACATAGTATAAATATATAAAGTATAAAGTTAAAGCTAACAAAAAAGAAAATATAAAGAAAAAAAAATCAGAAAGAAAAAAAATTATAAATAAGTAAAAAAGACGAGAGAGTCGAAAGAGTGCGTGATTGTGAGCAGGTAATAAAAGCTTGAGCAGTGTGACGTCATCATTAAAGAGTATAACGTATCACATATTTGGAATTGAAACCAGCTGGAGATTGTGCACAGTCCCGTAAGCGGTAAGTTCTTCAAAAATTGTTTTTTTTTATTAACTGTATATCAAGCTAACATTTTTATTTTCTTGCCCACAATCATTAAGAGAAAAGAAAAGTAAGAGGAAAAGATTTGTTTACTTTTTTTTTTCCCATAGCGTTAACCGTATATACTTTTTTGTTTATTTTTACATCTACCATGCAAAAATCAAATTTATTTAAAAAATTGAATGAAGAATTATTGAAATAACTCCATTTTAGAAACACAAAAAGAAAAAAAATTCCCTAAGCTAAGTTCTTTAAATATAATTAAACACAATGTTACTTAAAAACATTAGTTTGGTAGGTTCATTATATAAATAAATTTGTGGATTTAATTTACATACGATGTTTTAAATAAGAAGGATGAAAGGGGTAAGTGCGGAAGATTTTAGAGAGAAAACCATGAACTAAGTGTGACCAAAGCTTCGAAAGTAGGGACAGCTCCTAAGAATGTGAGTACGCGGGCTGTCAAGGCGTATTATACAAGGGAGGGAACCAATGTACTCGAAGTGAACGTCCATCTATCACGAGTAGACTTTGGAGAAGTGAGTGAGGTCGTCCGTCCGTTCCGTGTTAATGAATCTTGGCATGAAGTTCTATATTTTCTTTCAATACGAGAGCTGTCAGGGAACAAGTCCCACCCCAAACGACGCACCTAGCCGCGCGTAAATCAAGCATGCCAAGTGATGTTCCCGAAGCAGTTACGTCTGAATTTTATCTCGTAGCATGTCTTGTATCGTTGAAGCGAGATATACCCCCTTTGCCACTGTCGTTGAGTGGCAATTGCATCAGTGAAACCGAACATCTTGAGATTCTCGATGTCGCCAAAAATACCGCAATTTGTTTGGGTTTCTTAAGACGCAGCAAGAAATTTTTCACCCCGCCTGATCTGGCTATTCTCTATGTATGAAGGTCTATTTATATCGAGATACGATCTGCGTGCGGGTTTTCTGTGCCCCAAATGCGACAATTTTGCTTGTTAACATACCCGCCAAGATCAATTTTTGACAAAATCGGCATATTCTCTACGTGTCGTCGATCGCAGGCCCACTTAGCAGCGAAAACGCATTGGATGGTCAGTTGGCTTCAACGCCCCTTCAAAACAAAAAACAGAAAATGGAAAAGAGAACCCATATTCAAGGCATCAATTTTGCAGATAAAATTGTTGTCAATTTGCCAACAAAACAATTAAAATCCTTATCTTTTCTGGCAATAAGTTCATCATTATAGATAATTGCTTATATTTAACTTGTCATCCATTATTTCCAATTTTTATTCCTTTTAATAGCGGGACCTCATTGTTTTCGGTGATTAAAACTAACCACAGGTTGCAAATTGAAAAAGACACGAATTATTGTTCATAAACACATATACAAATAAATCCTGCATACAAAACAGCCTGACAAATTTATAAACATAAAATATTAAATGTTAACATTTCCTAGGTTTTTTTTGTATGTTTCACCTTTTTTTGCATTTTTCGCAAAGTGAAAAATTCTACAAATTGCCACACCAATTAAGCTAACTAGCCACAGGCTTCGCCTCACTTTCGCTCTCTCTCTCTCTCTCTCTCTCTCTCTCTCTCTCTCTCTCTCTCTCTCTCTCTCCAGCTCTGGCCAACATCAGACTTTTGCCTTTTGGCTCATAAATTTGCCCAAAGTGAATTTTTAATAAACTCTCACATTTCATGTGAGAGTTGGTAGAAACCAACACCTGCCACTCACATATACATTTTTGTTGTTGGTGTTTCGTTTTTTTCATAAGCAATGCAACATCAAACTTTCTATGCCTATGGTCTGGTTTGCCGGCAAATAATTCATTTCTGACCGTAAAATAACATAATGGATGGACATTGGACATGGAAATGGACAGGCATGTCGAGCAGGGGCGAGCGTTGAAAAGCAGTTCAAAAATCCCAAACCAACAAATCACACATACCAAGCGTGGGAGGAGTGAGAGAGTGAAACATATTATTGTCTATGATGTCTATTCCTTGGTAGAATTTAGCACCTTGAGAAGTGAATATGGAGGTAGTTAAATATGTTTTAACCGCCTCTTTCCGTTTCCGTTCGAGACAGTTCACACGCAAACAAATATCTCCATAAATATCTTCAGAGCCTATAAAAAGTCTTAGTCGCAAAATGATGTTGTTCATTTCTCATTTGGCTTGATAAATGAACCCACTCACCCATTAGATGGGATCTGTTTTTTTTGTTTTCTTCACTCGGGGTTGCCAACTTGGGTTGTGTCCTTTGCTCCTCGTGGAACTTACGAGTAGTAGTCCTTACTGAAAAACCACTTTACATGGATTTTCGTTAAACTGCGTTTACAGGTGGAACCCAACGTACCAAGGGTTTTGTTAGCACTTCAGAATCGACATTTTAGACTGGTGTTATAAGAGACAAGATCAGAATAGGACATGGATGAAGGCTTGCGATAGTAGCCACCTAGAATTTTCTATTTCAATTTCCAGGAGTAAGCCTCGATCATGTTTTTCCACACTGTGATAAGCCGACCCCTATGTAGTAATCCTTCTAGTAAGTCATAGGGCTTTCACAACGCCAACTCGCCATCGTGTTCGATTCCTGGCTATATGAGTTGCAACTCCCTCAAACTCTTGCCTAGTTGGACTGACTCCTCATCGAAGGTCCTTTTCCATGAGCTTCAAAGCCGTCCAGCTCTTCTTCCGACAATACAGTTGTTGATATAAGATAACTCGCTTAAATTTTCGCATGAAATTTCCGGCGAATAACTCGCTGGCTCATTTCTGCTTGGCGAAAAGTGAACCGTCGGCTTGACTTGAAGAAGATGCATCTCCACACTGCTGAAAGAGTTGTATGCTCAAAAGAGGAAAAATGCTTTGATATTTGTTCTTAACTCTCAAGTCTCATGAGAAATGATTTGAGTGACTTGAAATTTTTAGCTTGGCAACCCTGTTTGACATCCCGAATGATGTTGTTCTTTTTGTATTCTTCCACAATAAAAAAAAAAAATCTAAAAAGCTCCTCTTACAAATGATAAACTTTTTCGATATACACCGCAGAGCAGCTGAAACTCTCTAAGGATAGTCTAGTAGATTACCTATACCGCCTAAGCCCTTCTTCATCTCCCCTAACAAATATAATAACTCTAACACAGCAAGTAACAATAACGCTTACGACCGACACGATGACTATACGACCGATGATACACCTGTGCGTGTATCTCCGCTCTCATTGGGTATGGGGTATTAATACCCGAGCCTGAGTACCAACGTAATTTCTCAAGAGGTTTACTTCATGAGTTTGCTAATAATTTTCTTCTTTATTTTCAATGGCATGAATGTTCACGTGGAATATGAATAGGGTAGACAGGGGGAGTCCAAACATACAGCAGAAGATAGAATAGCATCTTTACCCTTTTTGTCGGGTTTTTTCTTCCTCTTCTATCGCCCTCTGGGAGCTTAACGATTTTGATTTATTCGAGTTTATTTGCTTTCGAATGTTTTATGCATTTAATGAATTATTATTTTTGTTCACGTCTTCTTCTTTTTTGCAAAAACAAAAAATAAAGAATTTGAATATGTATCTCTGGGAGTCGAAGTCTTCGGATGGTATAGGGGACCATTAGGGACGGGTAAGAGGTGTAAAGTTGTGAAAAGAAGGAGCTTTCTTGTTCTTGTTCTGGTTTCGGTTTTTCACAGTGAAAATCGGCAAAAAAATTAGTTAGGAAGAATTTTCCATTTCAGCTTCAAGCAGGAGCTGTAAGGGGAGGAAGGTTTAGCTTTTTGCATCTTGACAAACGTTAAGATTAATGAAGGTGAAGCGTTGAGAAATGACAAATGGTTACAAGAAGGTTTTACACATTTTACCGCCAATGCGGCGCCACCTACACAAAAACACTGAGCAAGGGTATGAGAAATGAAATATATTTAGAATGACACATGAAGAAAGTCTGTTTGAATTTTTTGCTGTGCGGGCCGGGGGTACTCTAGCAAGTTGCTCAGTTGGTTTGGTTTGGTTTGTGTCTAGGGTTAGAGTAATAGCTCTTTTCTCAAACAGGTTGGGCTTTGGTTCGGTTTTGTTGGGGGTATTCTAGGTACATTTTGTGCAAACCAATTTACACACAATTGTGATGGATTGAATGAGTTGAGAAAATTAATTTTATTTTTGTGAGAATTGTACATTTAGAAACAATGAGGCACACAGGCATATTAATAATGGAGCATTTTCTGTAGAATGAATGATTTAATGGGGTTGGCTCTTGTTGAAGTCGTGACACTTTTGTGGGATTTGATGATGAATCGTTTTAGTATTGTTTGATTGCATTTTGTTTCTATTCTAGTGGTAGGATAAGGTGTTGTGAATGCAATTGACTTGCAAAAGATTTAAGTTAAGACTGTAATCATCCCAGACTTTGGTTTGGTACAAACACTATGGTCATTGACGAAAAGGATCCATGACCAAAAATGTCGAGGAATACTTGGACTAAGTAATGTGCAACACTTTATCAATTTGACATCTTCCTTGGCTATAGAAAATATATGAGGCTCTAGTACGACCTAATATAGAAATATACTCAGAAACTGTAAGAGCGTTCAGTAGAAATCTCACTAAGAAACACTTCAGTCTTCTAGCTAGAACTGTTAATTGCATGCGTACTTCTGCTGTTACTAGACATTGAAAACCAATGAATTTCACGACATGTCAACACCCACAACATTGGAAACTTAACATCGTAGCAAGCTGTAAGCTGAAATTTTCTGAAATTCATTGGAATTTTCATAAGCTTTCATTATGAATTATGATACCTAGATATCTCCTTCGTTAGTGATTTCGCTCATTGACAAAATTCATTTTTGAAAAAATTCCATAATTTCGATTTTTAGCCATCTATTGGGTGGTAGTGAAAGAATTGACTATAAAATTTGTCTGTTGCATTTTGCAGTGCGGTAGACTGGAACTTCAATTGGGGTGCTAAAATTATCGATTTTGTACGAGCTCTGCATATAGATCAGGTCTGAGAATAGGTTATATTCTATTGAAGTATGTATCACTGCTGAAACGATCTGAAGGCACCATTGTGGATGTCGGTCAACTCTTCCTTCATTGGTTTATTAGTAGGGCATAAAATATGGGGTTCGTGAGAGTAAGCCTAGTCCATGGCGCTTCTACTTTTTTTCGAGTAAAGTTCCACACATGACATCTCGACTAAAATATTAGAAAAGCAGTTTTGGTAATTTCCGACATCGATATTGCCCAGTTTTTTCTTTCCTAAGAAATGTTCCAACTAATGGTAAGAAATTTTGCAATAACAGTTTGCAGTCCTATTATCTAACAGGGGCTTTGCTTTGAATAAAACACAGAAAGCCCCAGAAAGAGTTTTGTATTAAGTTTTACAAATCGATTAAATACAATTCACAACCAATTTTAAATTAGACAAAATTAGGTTAAAAAGTGGTAATATTCCGTGACTCCTACATACGGAATTCGATCATTCGGTCAAAGTATAATCCCGGAACTATGCGGTGATGCACACCGGTTAGTCGTCGTTGAAGGCCGGAGAATACTTCGTTGATAAAACGAACTAAGGTTTACTCTTCACTTCCTACTTGAGTATACTCTGGGCCCCTGAGGATATCCCAGCTTTTGATAACAAGGAATATCTTACTTACTTACTTACTTATAATGGCGATACAATCTAGTTCGGACCTCATACAACAAACTTCTCCAGCCAGCTCGGTCCCTAGCAAGCTGTCTCCAGTTTTGCACGCCAAGTTGGTTCAGGTCCCCTTCCATCTGTGTGCCCCACCAAAGTCGCAGCCTTCCTCTTCTGCGACGTCCTTCGGGGTTTGATTCGAAGACTCTACGTGCTTGAGCATTATTTCCCAATCGCTCTACATGACCCAACCATCTAAGTCGTTGGACCTTAACTTTTCTGTCAAGGTCAGAGTCGCTGAACAGCTCGTACAGATCTTGATTGAATCTCCGTCTCCATTCTCCATTTATGCAGACTGAACCAAAAATCGTTTTCATCCAATGTTGTCATGGTCCATGTCTCTGCACCATACATTAGGACTGGGATGATGAGAGTTTTGTACAGTGACACTTTAGTTGCTTGAAAGAAGACTATACTAATCAACTGCCTTCTAAGTCCAAGGAAGCAGCGATTGGCAAGAGTGATCCTTCGTTTGATTTCAGCGCTGGTGTTGTTGTCTGAGTTTATAGTGGATTATGGGTAGACGAAGTCCTTAACTACCTCGAACTTAAATGTGTCTATGCTTAAGTTTACATTACATTACATTACATTTCACAGTACTTCGCATATAAATGTAACGAACTACATACACATAGCAGCACTGGCGACTGAGACCATCGGCTGGGACAGAACAAGACATACAACAGAGAGAGAGAAACAGATAGACACATAGAAAGAAAGCACACATAACAGAAACCTACGTGGCTCAGAGGAGGAGACTTAGATTTGTATTGTCTCATGTTATCGCAGAGGTGGCCTCAGATAAGCTGGCGATTTTTGTAGAAAAAGAATGCTGCTGAAGCTGGGGTTTGAACCCGTAGCGTTCGGCTTAGCAATCCACTACTCTATCCTCTGAACCATGGCCACCTGCATGCTTAAGTTTATTCCAAGACGTCGATGTTGGTTGTCTTTTCTTGTTGACAGCATCAACTTGCCCTTGTTAATTTCTAGACCCATCTTCCTGGCCTCCGTCTCAAGACTCACGAACGCTCCACCGACATCACGCTGTGTTCTTCCAATAATGTCAATGTCGTCTGCGTATCCAGTAGCTGGACGAATTTTTGAAAGATTGTGTCTCTGGCGTTGACGTTGGAGTTCTGCATAACCTTTTCAAGAATTATGTTGAAGAAGTCGCATGACAGCGCAACGCCTTGTGTAAAACCTGTTTTGACATCAAATGGGACCTTGATGTTTTTTTCCATGATGGAAAAGCGTAAGTTTTCAACTGTCATCTTACACAGACGGATGATTTTTTTTGGAATGCCAAAACTAGGAATATCGCACTACATATTTCCTGACCCACCAGACTTTAGGCTTGCAGTGTTGACCCTTTAGAACGAGATGTTCCAAGCCAAAGAAAACCAAAATAAAGTAAGCTATCTGAATAAAATCATAACCCGCGGACATAATACTTTCAAGCCAAACTTCATTTCTTCTGACGAACTTTTTTTATCTCTCATAATATCTATTGGTTTGAATTACACAAACGTGTATTATTACAAACGAGTTAACAAACAACCTTCTGATTTAGTGAATTGAAGAGTCAGAGGTCGTGTAGAATTAGAAAATGCGTTCTTCATGGGATCTCAAAACTTATTGAAAGAAGGGTCATGTGTTTTCTTTTTGACAATATTTTTTATTAGAAATTTTTAGCCAAAGTTTCGATGAAAGGATTCAAACAATTTCAATTATAAGCTTAAAGCATAATGTACCCACTGATTATCATGAAAAAGCATTGATTCAAAGTAACCATGAATTAGTGTTTCATCCCTTTTTACGGTTTCCGCTGGATTAAATCAAACACAAAGTTCCAAACTTCACAACTCCACTATATACGGAAAGAGGATTCAAATTGCTATTTTTAAAAATACTTTGAAATTAAAAACAAAACAAAAACTAAACACATTTTTTGAACTCAATGATAAAATAGGTGCCGTGCAATAACGCCGAGCGAAATAGCGCCGAATTCTGAAATTCGGCCTTATTTCACTTTACTTAAGTGAAATAACGCCGAATTTTTGCATTCGGCCTCATTTCACTATGGCAAAGTGAAATAATGCCGATTCGGCGTTATTTCACTTTGTCAGTTTTAATTTTTTTAAGTTTTCGACAGGTGTCAATGGCATTTTCTATACTTTATAATAAAAAAAAGACAATGTTTTATAGGTTGCCTTCTCATGTTTTGAAATAAATTCGCGAACCATAATTTTGCTTTTCACAAGAATTATTTTATCAAAAAATTAATCATATGTAACTATGTACATATTCCTGCTTCATAAGCAGGTATTTTAAAAATACTGGGTCTTAAGCTCAGTTAAGTTAAGCGAAGTCACATGAAGTGAAAGTTTCAGTATTGGTGGAAATTTAAAACTATTTAAAAAATACCTACGCAGGTACCTCTACGTCAACAACAAGGTTAATAACTAAATATTTCAGTTTCTTTCAAAACCAAATTACCACAAATGAATTCGATTTTGAAAACGCATGTTGTTTTTAAGGCTGTTAGAAGAGTTTTGCGGCATGGACCAGCAAGAATATTAATATTAGATTTTACATTTCAGTTAACACTACATTTTTAAGAATTTGATCAAATGAAGATTAAAAATGATTAAGGACTTGGAACTTGAAACCAAAAATATAGTACAGGCACAAATGCCAGCGAGCGTAGCGAGCGAAAAAAATTTTGCCCAAAAGAGAATCAATTTGGGGTGTGAAAATAAAAAAAATCGCGCGAATTTTTTTATTATCACACCCCAAATTGATTCTCTTTTGGGCAAAAATTTTTTTCGCTCCCTTGTGAACCGAATTGATCTTGAATGTTCCGAATCGGCATCATTTTCAAATTAGAGTGAAAAAAGCAGGTCAAAATTAATCATTGAAATTGAAATGCAGTTTCTGCTTTCAAAACTGTTTAATGCATAACAAGTACAAGATGTGTGGATGCCTTTCCAAATTGAAGGAAGCAGCATCAGCAACAGTTTTGTAAAATGAAATGCTCTGCCCATTTTGTCGACAAATAATGAATAGGTGTGGTGTAGTTAATTTATTAGACTTCGTTTGTATAAAATATGTAGTTAATAAGCACATTAACACGAATTTTACATATTTATTCTTTTTGTACTTTGAACATTTATTGTTTGTACATAATATTGACAAGTACACATAAGTTTTGAGAATTAAATTTTTTTTTTCATTTTGTACCATAAAATATAAAAAAAATCTTACCTAAGACCTACCATACTCCGTAAATTTTGTTCTGCAGTTGATTTTGCGTTAACTCCAGCTTAAATGCTCTTTTCAAAAGTTAAATAAAACCGGCTTCCTTGTTTTCTCTTTCTCGGCTTTATTTCTCAGGTGGCATTCGGCGTTATTTCACATTGTCGAAGTGAAATAAAGCCGAATGCTAAAATTCGGCGTTATTTCACTTTGGTAAAGTGAAATAAGGCCGAATTTCAAAATTCGGCGTTATTTCGCTCGGCGTTATTGCACGGCACCGATAAAATATTTTGAATGCCATCTTTTTCCAAATCCATACATTCTCCCTAATTTAATCATTCCACTACAAAGAGTCGAGGAACAAGGTTTCAATTAAAATGCTTCATTATTCCATGTTACTCGTATGATAACCCTTTGAAAAAAAGCTCCCCAACATATCAAAATTTTTGTATATTAGAATTTTCATAAAGCAAATCAAATCACAAACTCAATCTAACGATAGCAAAATATTCAATTTCAAGATACAACCAAAACCAATAGCAACCAATTTCTATCAATCACATTCGATGCTCCTTCTCTCTCACGCCCTTCCAGACTCTTTATTAAAATTCATCGACAAAAATATTCTATTACACAAAAATCTCCATCTGTGAAACCCGATTTGAAAAAAACCAAAACAAAAACAGAAAAAATGAAATAAAAATACGACCCCTCCTAGGAATAAATGGAGCATTTCCAAATTGTTACTAATCCTTTTCGAACGATCCTTTGGCTACACAAAAATATTCATTGAGGACAAACAGACAGACAGATAGAGCGAAAGGATACAAAAATACTATAGGAACCCCGTAATACACAAAACAAACAAAACAAAGACAAATAAATAAAAACAGAAAAAAAAACAAGTGAAACGAGATAGAGGGTCGTTAGGACTTGCAATTTCACACTCATTCCAATCCTATTCCCATGGAAGTCATAATCCACAGCACCTACTCCTTCCCTCATGCGCATTTTGCCTTGATTAATCGAATAGACGATGCAAATTTAATAGCTCTAAATGTTGCTTCTGTCATCCTCTCCTCCAACCCCTCAACAAAACATACAGGCATTCAAAGGAATGGCGATATTTTTGCCGGTTTTCATCGCTTTATTCCTCACTCGTCAATCGTCATTCCTATTCAGAGCAGAAAAATATAAAAAAGTGTAAAAGAAGGATATATAAATAAATAAAAGATCTACAGGGTGATGTGAACTTGGGTGACTGTTGAATTTGTGCATACTATATGCTACATTGGACTAGCTACAATCTCACAACTCAACCATTGTAATATGAAATCAGGAACCTTAGCGACTTTATACAAGATAGGCCAGTATAGCAATGTTCTATTTTGGTTGAAATATAAAGTCATAGGGATTTTCAGCGCAGGTAACGGCTATACTATTTTATTCTTTACAAACACTTAACACTTCGGAAGTGCTAAAGTTAGAATCAGGCGAACTCAGCTGTCATGGTAGGATCAAACCTTACAATTAACAAACAAAAGAGCTGACTTATATAAGCCAAAAGAACACGTTTATGTCATAATGGTTTTGCATTGGCTGAGGCAAAGTCAGAAGGCGGAATGGACACTCGGTCACTAAGTGATTGGTCAACAGCCAGAGTTCAGTCGCTTACTTCCTGTCCCGACGCGACGCGTGGCCTAGAGTTCCAACAGACCTCTTTAAAGCAGTGTTTGAAACGACATCAAGTTAAAGTCTCCATCACAAAAATAAGTCTGTTGGTGATTTTTTGATGCTGAGCTAAATTCAACGAAGTGACGCTCAAGCAAACGGTTTAGGTTAGGTTAAGGGGTTGACTTAGATCAATGCAGATCCATTGTGACAATCATGAGTAATGCTACTCAAACTAAAATAAATCCTATGAGCCTACAAGCCTTTTCATTTGAGCTAGAAACATGAATTGTGAAATAAATTCTAAATCTAGGTTTTTTTAGGTCAGTTAATTAATTGTTTAAATTTAATTAACGTATGTTAACTTTTGCTAATCGAAAGGCTTTGAAGCCCACTGTAAAAGATACAATTAAATAAATAAATATAAATATAAATTTAATCAAGCCATTTAAAGGTATTGACGAAGCTCAGAGAGTAAGTACCTGGTTGTTGAGATTAATTATTTATATTTGAAAACACACTACTTTTGTTTACCTTTCAATAATTCGATTGAAACTTTACTTTACTTTTGTCGATTAGAAAATCAAATTCATTACATTTTTCTCTTTCAATAATCAAGTCATTCAAATTCATAAATTCTGATTTAATAAAGATTTATTTAAATTACATAATAGAAAAATAATTGTCTTATACTTTTCTTGTCTGGAGCCTCCATCGTCAGCATAACCATCGTCAAATTAAAACCTTCGATTGCTCAACACTGGTGTACCAGAGAGTTCTTCTTGTTTTCCTGTAATTATACGTACAAGAGATCGAAGTAATCTCTTCTGTAGTTGCATAATTATTTCTGTCCTTTGTCTGTTAAAAAAGGGCCAGATCTTTCTTGTGATGTCAAGAATTTTTATTTATCTTTTCGAAATCTCCTGTTTTAAATAACAGGGTGGGATACTGACTAGATGAGCTTGGCGCCCGTCATGCGTTGATCCTAATTTTGCTAATTCATCGGTTTTCTCGTTGCCTAACATACCGCTGTGGCCTTGGCTGCGAGCCAAGACCTTTAGCAAATCGTTGCAGCAAGAGACCTCAGTTGCCATAATCGCTATTATTGCCGCTTGGCTATCAATGTTAAAGGTGATATCAACCCTTGGTATCACCACCATTAATACCTTTTTTGCTGCTTTTGTCACTTCCAGGATCTCAGCTTGGAAGATTTTACTGTAGTATGCAAGCCTAAGCGAGTTGGTTAGCTTGAGAGATGCAGAATAGAAACCTGCTATACCAGTATCAGGAAGAATTGAGACAAGCGCTGAAGAAAATTAAATGGGACATCATAGGACTATCAGAAACAAGATTATTAGGACAGAAAATAATAAACAATGAACATGATATCTTTTGCTACGTAGGAGAAACAAAAGGTCTCTATGGTGTTGGATTCCTTATTAAAAAAGAACTAAAAGAAAAAATCACTGACATCAAGCTATACAATGAAAGAATGTGCAGCATACAACTAAAGATAAAAAACACGAAAATGACAATAATTCAAGTATATGCACCAACAGAAAAAGCTGATGACGAAGAGATGTTAAGATTCTACAACAACTTAGAGGAAATATATACAAATAACAAAACAGAAGTAATGTATGTGATTGGAGACTTTAACGCTAAGCTTGGAAAAAGGCAAAACGAGGAAGAAAAGAAAACAATAGGACCCTACGGATATGGAGATAGAAACGAAAGAGGAGAAAGAGTAATACGATGCATCGAAGAGATGAATTTGAAATTTGGTAACTCGTTTTTCAAGAAAAAAGACAACAGAAAATGGACGTGGATATCACCGAATGGAAAAATAAAAAACGAAATAGACCTGATTCTGACGAACAAAATTGAGACAGTCAAAGACATATCCGTACTCAACAACGTAAAGTTCGATAGTGACCACAGATTAGTAAGAACAGAAATCATTATAAACCATAAGACACTGAAAAGAAACCGACAAGTCCATTTCATACCAAAAATGATTCCTGACCAAAAAATACAAGATTATAACCAAACATTGACAGCAAAGATAAATCAACTATCATTTTCAAATCGAGACATACAAAGCATATGTGACGAATTAGAAAGGATCATAAAAAACTCTGCAAAACTATCAATCATGGATACCAAGACATCAAAAGACAAATTATCCAACGAAACAAAAATCTTAATCTCAAGAAGAGATACTCTTCGAACCAAGCAACAATTACTTGACCAAGAAAAAAATGAACTAAAAGAATTAAGAAAAACTATCAAACTAGAAATAAAGAAAGATATCCACAAGTTCAACGAAACAATAGCTAGAGATACGATTAGACAAACAAAATCAATAAAGAAAACAAAATCATTACTTAACAATCAACAGGAATGGATAATTAGCTTGAAAAATCAAAATACAATCAACATAACAAATAGAAAAGAGTTAAACGAAAATGCCACTAAGTTCTTCGAAAAACTATTCTCCTCGACCAAGCATACAAATGAAGAAGAAAATATTGACATCATAGATACAACACCAACTCTAATGTTTAGCAAAGAAAATATTGAAACGACTATAGACGATTTAAAAAAGGACAAATGCACTGGAAATGATGGAATCTCTGCAGAAATGTTAATATACGGAAAAAAATCGCTCTCCGAAATCCTAACCTCTATATTTAACGAAATCATAAGAACTCAACAAATCCCTAAACAATGGAGAGAAACAACCATTACACTTATACATAAAAAAGGAAAAAAAGACGATTTGAATAACTATAGACCTATAAGTAACATTTCGACAATTTATAAGCTGTTCTCAAAAACAATCTACAGAAACATCAAACAAGACTTTAACAATAAACAACCTAGGGAACAAGCTGGATTCAGAGAAGGTTTCTCAACAACAGACCACCTACAGACGATGAATCAACTAATAGAAAAGTGCAATGAATTTCAACAACCAATATACTTTTTATTCATAGACTTCAGTAAAGCATTTGACAGCGTTGAACACGAAACAATATGGACATCCCTAGCAAATCAAAATATGGACCCAAACATTATAAGAACTATCAAAAATATATACAAAAATAATGTAGCACAAATAAAAACAGAGAGTACAGGACGCAAATTTAAAATAACAAGAGGCGTCAGACAAGGAGACCCGCTTTCACCACCACTATTTAGTGCAGTTTTAGAGGATATTTTTCAAAAGATGAACTGGAAGACAAAATATGGAATAAGGATATGTGGACAACTTCTAAACAACCTAAGATTTGCGGACGATATAGTACTCATATCTACAAAAGCTAAACATATACAAGAAATGACAACAGATCTTACTAGCTTGTGCAAGAACTATGGACTACAAATCAACAAATCAAAAACAAAAGTGATGACAAACCACATCAGAGAGGATATAATTTTGGACCATGAAAAAATAGAATACATAGAAGACTACATATACTTGGGACAACTAAAATCTTTTAAGGACCAAGAGAAAAAAGAAATCAACAGACGCATCACAAACAGCTGGAAGCAATTCTGGAGCCTCAAACAGATTTTAGAACTGGACCAAAGTACAGAAACACGAAAATATCTCTTCGACTCCGCTATTTTACCGGTGCTTACGTATGGACTACAAACCCTGAGCTTGACTGCGAAATCCCTTGACCAGCTAAGGATCTGTCAATCCAAAATGGAAAGAAAAATCCTCAGAGTAAGACCCAGCGAAAGGATAAGAAATGAAGACATCCGAAACAATACTCGAATAATTGACGTGATAGATAGAACCAAAAGACAAAAATGGAGTTGGGCAGGACACATATCAAGACTACAGGATCAAAGATGGACAAAGTTGACAACAAAATGGAGACCGGAAAGCAAGAGACCAACAGGCCGACCGAACAAGAGATGGAGCGACGATCTTTGCCAAATAAACACAAATTGGTACAATGAAGCGAAAGATCGAGACATATGGGCCACCTTGGGGGAGGCTTACGCCAAAAACTAATAATAAAAATTGAAAAATAAATAATCAAACAAATAAATATCAATTATCTAACTTTTCTTTTTAGTCTAATTAATAATTTTCTATTTGTAATAAATATTAAATTTATCAAATAATTTGTAAAAATTCTGATTAAAAATTCTTAATATTGTAAACTTTAATTAATGAGGCAATAAAAGCTTATATAATAATAATAAAAATACCAGTATCCACCTTGGATGCATCATAGTATAGACTCACTGGAGTATGATGTATTTAACTATGCATTCCTCCCTGCTTAGAATATCAGCCTGAAATGGTTTGTGAAAATCGATTTGGGGTGTACTATAGTCTGTAGTACTATGGACTATAACTTAAGATAGGGGATTTCAAATTGTTTATATCATCCAGTCCCAGCTAGTTGGGTTGGATCTCATTTTGTACTTCTGTTAAAGCAAACGGCCTACCTTCTGCAATGTTCAAGAAAAGATTTGTAAGGGGTAGTCTAATAGATAGGTTTTCCGATGAATGGAACACCAGCATTCTTCGTCCGATCATCAAAAAGAGAGACATTATGTACTTGTACAGCTCCAAAAACAGAGACCGAGACGTTGATTTATCCTACAAGATCTCGTCTGCTGTTCAAAGTGAATAACTATAGCGACTGTTTGGGACTGGGATGATACTAAGGAACTCTCCTTTCTCCCTTTTACATGGTTTGATGTCAATACACTAGTGCCTTTGTGCTCAAACTCTTTTCCCAATATCTTCCATGCATGGTAGATTTGCATGGAAATTATCACAAGCACAAGCGAATGCCTTAGTATGCTTAAAGAGAAAAATTTTCAGTCCTGTCTACATAGAAGTAGAAGCCAAACGATGAAAATAATATGTAAACCAGAATTAAACGGGCTGCATAGCATTCATGCACAAACCTAATAGTGTCAAAGTCCAACCAATAAGGTAGCTGGTTCGTCGAGTACAAATGGTCCAGTGAAACACACATGTGGGAGAGAGCCAACTAGGCAAAGGGAGTAAAATTGGCAGAAAGAGGATCAGTTGTGGCTTGAATAGTGTTGTGTATATACATACATTATACTCTTAACGTGGATACACTGACCTACATTTGAACAGACTTGTGAATGGTCAGTGATCACACAATCACTTTTGTTTTGAATAATCATGTTACCATTGTAAATCGTAATAAACATTACAATAGGTCCTGTACAATATTCAACTGCCCCTTCGGTTGACGGCCCTAAGTCCAGCCATTGCATCAGTCTTATTCATCCTGAGATAATCTTAAACTCTTCTTTTGCTAGAAGTTCCATTCATATGAATGCAGTAGTTAAACACTTACTTTTGTATCTTCGGAATACCCTAATTGTCAAGCCCGCTCTACTACGATTACTCAGAAACCTTTTGATTCTACCAGCGTCATTTGGCTGATTGAGAAGTGGAGGGTCCCAAGACTTAAGTCACGTTGGCTTTCCATCAATTGTTAGAGTTTCTATAAAAATGTGCCCTCTCTGCCTCAAACTGAATCCCTCTGACTGTCCTTCTCCTCTTCCGTCTTGTATGAGCGTGTTCCGCTCCATTGCTTATTTTGTCGTTTTAAGGGGCCCCTATGTCCGTCACTAGTCTGAGAGCCTGCGTAAATAAGTATTCTATAAATTGTTGCAAATTGAATAATACTTGTCGTATTATTGAGATTCTCAATTTAAACTCCACAGTCTTCTGCAAATTGAAAAAGACGTAAAAAAGTACCTCACAAATCACAACACCCTGCTTGCGAAAGCAAGTCCCCCAATAGAATATTTACGACTGCAGAATTCACTCGCTTATATCGTTGGTACATCCTATCCTAGTCCTAAATCCTGTTACATTTGAATTCGAAAACACTTCAATTTAATTGGCATTTTGTTGCAGCTCTGTGTTCCAAATCTTTCATCACTCTCTCCCTCTAAATCTCAATCCTCAGCCTCAGAGTTAAAAAAATACACTTAAAAAAAATCATTCACTTAACAAAAATAAAAAAAAAGAGATAAAATAAAAGATAGATAAAAAGAAAGGAATGATCTCCGTGAACGAAAAAAAAACCATAATAAATGAAGGATGACACTTAAGGATACAAAGCAACATCCACACCCACACACGGGCAAGCCAGGCAGGCAAAGGGGCACACACATATGACATAAAGCCACTCAAATGAATGAATGCAAAACAGTTTTTCATTTATGTTGTTTTCGAGCACCAACAAAAAAGAAAACAACGATTTTGAAAGGATTTATACTTTATGCCTTTCTTTTTCGCTCGTTTGGTCCTATTCTTTTCTTTTTTTTTCTTCTTTTTATTTTAATGTTGATTGATGAGCATTACAAAACTTATGACACCATCATAGTAATAAATTATTTTATGTCCATGTGTGAGGCAAACTTTTCGAAAAGGAATTATTATTTATTTTGGTACTTTTGTGCTATTTGCCTGGGAATATCCCTTTTATTCGTTCTTTAGTCCTTCGATGCGGTATTGTGTCGATATGTTGTTTGTTATGTCATTCACTCGGCAGGGGATGCGGCACGTGTGAGAATCGCAAGAAAAAAAGACGTGATTTGGTATCACTATTTCTCTCACCCCCTGCTTGCTCGGACAAAAATGGTGGCGAGAAAATGATTTGTTGCCATCTTTTGTGTTTTAGCCTCCCACGACTATTAAGGAGTTAGCCTTTGTGATTTGTATTTTGCCTTTTTTCCTGTCATCTTTTGTTCGAAAATGATTTGTAATGGGTAGAGGGCAAAGGGTGACCAAGCAAACAGCAGGGACAAACCTTAAATAAAATGGCGTGGAAATTCCTTAGAAATTGACGAGCACAATAATACAAAAATCTCTGCATCCTACAAAATTTTAAACTTATTAATTTGAAAACTTATTTCCTTAGAATTTGGATTGAAATCCCTCTTAAACTAAAATACACTCCCACTCAACCTTTAAATAGAAACCAAAGCCTTAACAAACAATTGAAGGCCAATGGGTGTGGCTGTGGCAATGCGACAGTTTGATGTGTTTTGCGGTCGAGAAATCAGTTCAGTTGAGCTCATACCGACCAGAAATCAACCAACCATCATGCGGTTGACCATTTTCAATTTAAAAATAACGTTCGGTTGTGTCTTTTCTTTTTTGTTTTGAATTATTTTTGTGTGTGTTTTGAAAAAACTAACTTGTTGGCCACTCGATTCTAATAACAAAACTGCATTGAAAATAGGTATATCTGGTTGCAAAAGTTGTTGAGGATATTTTGTTGCACAAAGGATATTTTCGATGTTTGAATTTTTTTTGATGAGGAATTTTTTTTCCTTTCATTACGGATATTGAATGGAGGTAGTCTTTTTTTAAATCATTTAATCTATCTGAAAACGATGTGGGCGGTGTGTGTGGTTTTTGATTGAGTGTGACTCCTAAAAAAAAAAAATATGTGTGTTTTGCATGTTCGACACAAATTAAAGTTCTAATAGATTTTTTTGGTGGGTCTGTCCAAACTTTATGGGTTCAAGAAGAAATGTCATTGAAATTGAAAATGAAACCAATTGAGAAAAAACTATTTTTTTTTTGCATTTTAACATTTTTTAAAGTCAGGATTTTTGAACAAGATGCTATCATACTTTTAAAAGTGTATTTAACTTTTCTTTAAACTTGATGTTTTTTTAGAGGTATACCAATTGCAGTTGGCTGCCATTTTGTAAACTGTCAGGTGATTGATTTTAGTTCGATTTTGAATTTCAGGAATTGAAGCATCAGAGCCCTATAGCAAGGCCTAGATTCGGTAAATGGGCCCAATGGACTGTCGCTGATCCCAATTTTCATAAGCGAATTTCGTTTAGCGATAATTTTTAGTTGCCGCTATAGAGCCCTGCTTACTGACTTTTTCGTCCATCGATTGAAAGTCCATGATATGCAGGAGCTGTACTTTCAACAAATCAACACAATATGTTTAAGAGCTGGTGCCACAATGGATTTATTGAATCAAACGGTTAGTAACCGTTTGAATTGGCTTTCACGATCGTGCGATTGAGCACCATTCCTCGATTATTTTCATAGATTTATACGCTTAGAGCTCGATTCAGATACATCAGATCAGATCAGATCAGACTCATAATGACTCAAACGTTACTAACTTACTTACTTAAGGTGGCTCTACAGTCCGTTGTGGACTTGGGCCTGAATCAACAGTCTCCACCAGCCAGCTCGGTCCGTAGCTAGCTGTCTCATGTTTTGCACTCCATGTTGATTGAGGTCCTCTTCCACTTGTGTGCGCCACCTGAGTCGCGGTCTTTATCTTCCTTCCGGGCCGGAGCATTATGGTGTAAATCCGTTCTAAATGTATCTTCTTCTCCATTCCCCATCAATGCACACGGGGCCAAAGATGACCCGAAGAACTTTCCTCTCAAAACAGCCTAAGGCACATTCATCCGATTTTGTCAAGGTCCATGGTTCTGCACCATACAGCATGACAGGGATGATGAGAGTGTTGTACAGTTTTACCTTAGTTGCTCAAGAGAGGGCTTTTCCACTCAATTGCTTTCTTAGCCCAAAGAAACAGCGATTAGCAAGAGTTATTCTTTGTCTGATCTCGGCGCTGGTGTTTATGCCCGTGTTAATAGCGTAGCCTAGGTAGACAAACTCCTCTACTACCTCGATGTTGTATGCGTCTATTGTGACGTTCTGTCAGAGCCGTCGGTGTTGGGTGTCCTTTCTCGAAGACAACATATACTTCGTTTTTCCCTCATTTACCGCTAAACCCATTTTTGCCGCTTCCGTCTCAATTCTTACAAAGGCGCCATTGACATCACGCTGTGTTCTTCCAATTATATCAATATCAACGGCGGCATACGCGAGAAGTTGAAGAGATTTTTGGAAGATAGTACCTCTGGTGTTGACGGTTGAGTTTTGCACCATCTTCTTGAACGATGTCGAAAGATTATGCAAGGTCGTGGCCAACCTTGATGGAGCAGCGTGAGTTCTCCATCGTCATTTTGCACATGCGAAAGAGCTTGGCAGGGATGCCAAAACTAGACATAGCTTTACACAGTTCGTCTCTGTAGATGCTGTCATACGCGGCCTTAAAATCTATGAAAATGTGGTGGGTATCGATTTGGAGTTCATAGGTTTTTTCCAGGATCTTCCGCAAAGTGAACATTTGGTCGATGGTTGACTTTCCTGGCCTGAAGCCACATTGATAAAGACCAATCAAATTGTTGACGAAAGGCTTCAGACGTTTACATATTACGGCAGAGATTATTTTGTAGGCGATGTTAAGTAGGCTGATTCCTCTGTAGTTTGCGCAGTTTAGAGAATCTCCCGGATCGGACAAACAATGCTGAGGTTCTATTCCTCGGCATGCACTCTTCCGACCATATCTCCTGTCTAGATGGTCGCCTGCTGCTTTGAACAGCTCGGCAGCTAGACCGGGTTGGGGTCGAAATTCTGTATGGGCCAAAATTCGGATTCCAAAATTCTGTATTCCAAAATTCTGTATTTTAAAATTCTGTTAATTCAAAATTCTGTATTTTAAAATTCTGTAAATTCAAAATTCTGTATTCTAAAATTCTGTAAATACAAAATTCTGGATATCAAAATTCTGTATTCCAAAATTCTGTACTCCGAAATTCTGTAAATGATAAAAGAAAAATTGTTTTGATAATGAAAAAAAGTGCGCACTTTTTTTCGGGAACGGGTCGTTATTCTGTATTCCAAAATTCTGTATGAACAAAATTCTGTATCTGAAGAAAAAATTCTGTATGAACATAATTCTGTATTCCATTATTCTGCTTTTCTATTATTCTGTATTTCAAAATTCTGTAAATCCAAAATTCTGTTTTTCAAAATTCTGCAAATCCATTATTCTGCTTTTAGAAATTCTGTAATTCCAAATATCTATCACTTTTTCGCATTCGCTTAATTTTGGATTTTTGGGCACTTTTTGAAGGAAGATAGTCTCTACTAAAATGAGGTGTTTCAGATACAGATTTTTGGATAATCTGGCTTGAATGAACAGCACTATTTTGAGCTGAGGACTTGACTGAAGTGTTTGCGGCTACAGTATCACACTCGTTTGCACATGGCTCATGCGAATGTTTACCCGATTGTTTAGTTATAGTGTGCACATTATCAATCAATTTTGTTACATTTTGCTTTACATTTTTTTTTTATTCGCTTAGCGCACGCCCAATTAAATGTTTTTTTTTCGTTGTTCTTTCGTTGTATAGAACATAAAACCTTCGACAAACAATTTATCCTTTCCTTTATTAGATTTTAATAATTTAATATTTGCCGTTTTTTCTGAATTCAATTTATCACGATTAACTTATAACTATAACACTTAACTTAAGCTGTCGAACGCAAAATGTGTTATCAAGGTATGTGATTCATGTAAGCCATATGCAAATTAGTTGGAGAGAGGTCCGTTACATTATAATATGCAAATTAGTTGGAGAGAGATCCGTTACGTTAGAATTATAATCTATTCTTCAAGGTTCTGCATAGAAAACATCAAAAATCTGTACTCCTAAATTCTGTAAATGATAAAAGAAAAATTGTTTTGATAATGAAAAAAAGTGCGCACTTTTTTTCATTATCAAAACAATTTTTCTTTTATCATTTACAGAATTTTGGAGTACAGAATTTTGGAATACAGAATTTTGATATCCAGAATTTTGTATTTACAGAATTTTAGAATACAGAATTTTGAATTTACAGAATTTTAAAATACAGAATTTTGAATTTACAGAATTTTAAAATACAGAATTTTGGAATACAGAATTTTGGAATCCGAATTTTGGCCCATACAGAATTTCGACCCCAACCCCTTTTTTTCATTATCAAAACAATTTTTCTTTTATCATTTACAGAATTTAGGAGTACAGATTTTTTATGTTTTCTATGCAGAACCTTGAAGAATAGATTATAATTCTAACGTAACGGATCTCTCTCCAACTAATTTGCATATTATAATGTAACGGACCTCTCTCCAACTAATTTGCATATGGTTTACATGAATCACATACCTTGATAACACATTTTGCGTTCGACAGCTTAAGTTAAGTGTTATAAGTTAATCGTGATAAATTGAATTCAGAAAAAACGGCAAATATTAAATTATTAAAATCTAATAAAGGAAAGGATAAATTGTTTGTCGAATGTTCTATACAACGAAAGAACAACGAAAAAAAAAAACATTTAATTGGGCGTGCGCTAAGCGAATAAAAAAAAAATGTAAAGCTCGTGTTGTAACAAAATTGATTGATAATGTGCACACTATAACTAAACAATCGGGTAAACATTCGCATGAGCCATGTGCAAACGAGTGTGATACTGTAGCCGCAAACACTTCAGTCAAGTCCTCAGCTCAAAATAGTGCTGTTCATTCAAGCCAGATTATCCAAAAATCTGTATCTGAAACACCTCATTTTAGTAGAGACTATCTTCCTTCAAAAAGTGCCCAAAAATCCAAAATTAAGCGAATGCGAAAAAGTGATAGATATTTGGAATTACAGAATTTCTAAAAGCAGAATAATGGATTTGCAGAATTTTGAAAAACAGAATTTTGGATTTACAGAATTTTGAAATACAGAATAATAGAAAAGCAGAATAATGGAATACAGAATTATGTTCATACAGAATTTTTTCTTCAGATACAGAATTTTGTTCATACAGAATTTTGGAATACAGAATAACGACCCGTTCCCAGCTAGACCATCTGCTCCACCGGCTTTGTTGGATTTCAGCCGTTTTCACTTCTTCTAGGTCGGGCTCACGGAATTGTTGGCTATCATCGTGTCCGATGAAACGTTAACAGTATAATTGATGCACTTGGGTTCTTCATTCAACCATAAAGCAGGCAATCAAGACTGTAATAAAGGGAAGAGGTCTCAAGACGCAACCCTGGTGTACAGGATAACCCCAACTCCACACCACATCTTACTTACCCGCAAGTCAGTATTTTCGAACTCCTCGTTATCTGATGGTCACCTAAATCAGATCACGAGTTTGTCGCTCAGATACTTTCTGAAAATCGTCCAAGTAATGCCAATTCGTAGTCGTCTTTTGAAGACTCAACGACCTTCGTGGAGAAAACCGGATGAAGGAAACTGCCTATTTATTGATGAGGCATTCAATCACATCTTACAAGCACGGACCTCGGAGACAAGAATAATAAGCCATCTAAAACCGATACCTATGCCCCATAGTTTCCAAAACACGCGCAAGTTTCGTCCACCCAGCTATTGGCTTTTGGAAGCACTTAAACATCTCACTTACTTCTTCAACTATGAAATTGGATATTTCACTTACCTAAGTAAGATCCAGCTATTAAAAAAGCAAACTATGGGCATTTCTCATTTAAGGGTCTGTCACAATACGGTTGCCACCTGTGAAGAATTCAGTTTTAGGCGGTTATTTTGGAGATGGTTGCTCCCTGTTGTAGGTCTTGAATAACTCTACCAGTCAGAAAACACATTTCATCCAGCTTGCGATATTTCTTGCTTGAATTTTTCCCCTACTTCTTCTCCACTTCTTTCTTGCAGATTCTGCATTCCATTTCGAGGAGTGACTTTTATTTTTTTTTTGTTAATACGCGGGAAATTTCGACAAAGCTCTTGTAGCAGATTCTCTATAAATTTATAACTTACAACCTCAAAAGCACCTAAATAACAACTCATCGCCGTTTGTTTAACTTACATCGCAGTTCCTTTCAACAATACTGTTGCAAAAAACTAACTAATCAGCAAAAACACGAAAATAAGTTACAAACTTTTCAACCTTTCCAACTTCATTCCTCTTCCCCTCAAAGAAAAAAAAACACCATACGCTTTTAATAACAAATCCCCCAAAAGTAAAACACCAAACCTTACCCAATCTAAATATCCCCCGCGGTAGAGAATTTGAACCCAAAAAAAACGAAAACCCGAAAACAACAAAAGAAACATAAAAATGATGAATTTGCAAGAAAAAATCGACGATAATATGTTTTTCTTGTTTTATTTCCTTCCAACGGGTGATTTGTGTGAAAACAGAGCACAAAAAAGAGGAAGAAGATGTTTTCGTGTTCCGGAAAAGGATGATTTGGAGCTCGAGACAGCTTCGCAGCGAGAAAAAGAGGGAGCGCATTAGTCCCTGTGGAATAATTATTATCAAAGATTTTATAAGTTCAGACTTGAGATCCTCTGGGAGTGAGGTGAAACTTTCAGGACGAAGAAAAAATCATTCTCAACGGAGTCGACATCGAAAGTTCATTTTTCCATCCGCTCGCCTACCCAGCAGCTGGCCACCATCATCATCACGGACATCGACATCGACAACGGCCCGGATGCGGATGGATGACGAAAGAGCTGCTGATTTAATCCCCATTGGAGACGCATAAGAACGGGATGATCATTTATCATCATCCTTCATCGGAGTGGCTATAGCCCCTGAAACAAATGTGCTGGCGATGTGGAAATAGGGATTGGACATTGGGTAATCCATATCTCGCATCGCCACTGTAGGAGCCGCCACCGCCACCGGTCGATAGTGTTGATTGGAAGGGATTTTGAAAAATTCTCAACAAAAAAAGTCAAATTTTAAGACAATGACTATTATCCTAGGACGGTTTGAAGTTTCTATTTTTGGGTCAGTAAACATCGCTCAGCAAAAAATAGAAGAAAAAGAGATTTTCCATTTCTTCCGAAGCCGATTAAATGGAAAATTAAAGAACAGCACTGATTGTGATCTTAAAGGGTTTTTTGTATTTCTTTTTGCCTTTTACAACTTTCAAACATGTCCTGCTTCTAATGCCCTTATTGTTGTCTTTTCTTTGCTTTTTGAGGATTTCAAACATCAACAAGTTGCCAGTGAGGCATTAAAATCGACTTTGCTTGAGACGTCCGACGGACATCATTTTGAATTATTGATTTGAGAATCTGATGTTTGATTTTTTTCCTTCTAAAGCCATCAAGGGTGGTCCCCTAATAAGCCGATTAAAATCTTGACAAGGTCAAGCTATTGGGAATGTTTTATTTTTGATTTCCGGATTCATGTAATGTTGGAGTAAAGAGGATTTGATTTGGTCAAAGCTTTTAGATAATAGCAATATGTGGTACCGATGAGGGGGACCTCTTTCAATTTAAGAGTATTGAAAATTTAAGACCTTTTAAGTTATATGGAAATTGGGTTTTATTAAGAAAGGGTTGGGGTTGAAAAAAAATCAAAAATCGCCTTATTGTGTTTTTGGGTGGTACCTATTTAAGAGGACTGATATGGAAATACTGTTTAATTGATTTTAGGGAGCAGGGTTCGGAGAAAATTGTGGATTCAACGGATTTGGGTCATAATTTTGCAATACAAGAAATACTTACTTTAATAAAGAAATTATGCAAGATGAAGAAGCTTAAGGTCGCTACACACACAACAGCATACTTGACAAGTATACTTGTACAAGCATACTTATTTTTCATTTCGCCTCCACACGCTACAGCATGCTCGAACATTTTTCAGTTTATGTTGCGAAAATGTGTGAATCGGATGACGACTTTCTTGCTTCATTGGCTGCTTTTTATCTTAACCGTAAAAAAGAAACGTGATGTGTGGTGTAACGTGTAAAGAGTGGTTACTGAAGAGAAGAAGCTAGTCCCATATCAATTTACTGAGTGAATTGAAGATATATCCGCGTGATTGGCATAATTATCTCAGAATTAGTGAAGAAACATATCTGAAGCTTTGTCACTCGTAAAACCTTTGATTCAAAAGCAAGATACGATTATGAGACAAGCTACCACTCCCCACGAGAGATTAACAGCAAAATTATGATTTTTCGCAACCGGAAGAAGCTATAAAGATCTTAAATATTCGACCATACTTTCACCACAGGCTATTACTCCCCACAAAAGATTTCTTTTGATCTACCAAAAAGCCAAACAAGTGGTAGTACCACAGTCCACAGTGTAGGTAGATATAAGTCCTCAGTGCTGTGCCACTGCCGGAGCGATAAGATGCGACAATTTTTTTTGCTTTTCTATAATTTGTCCTGAAGCCATTTATCTTTTTAATAACGGCTTATCGGCTTGGCTGTCAATTAATCTATACCTATCAAGTAAGATTTTGTACCTCTTCATTCTATCATGATATTCGGCAGATTTTATTCGCCAAAGACACGGCTGATTTTCGTAGTCACGAATAAAATCTTCTAGTAATTCACCATTGCTCTTCCTCAAATCGATCGACATGATGATATACTGATGATGATATACTGACGTAAAGCTTATTCACGGTCGCGGACTACTAATTTCTTTGTACAAGCTAAAAATACAGGTACACACGTTTCGTTTTACTTGTGCAAGTATAGCTTGCGCAAGTTTGCAGGATTCGAAATCAATCAATCATCAAGTGACTTGCACAAGTAAAATACTTGAGCAAAATATCCCTACAGACGTTACAGTTTGCTTGTACAAGTTGATTATACAAGTATACTTGTCAAGTATACTGTTGTGTGTGTAGCGACCTTTACTGTCCAAACATGTTTAATTTTTAAAAATTTCTATATAAACATTAAAACTGATTAAGCTTTTCTTTTTCTTTCAGGTACGTTCCGTCAAAAATGTAGAGTTTAACAATTTTGTAAGTTTCTTGTTCTATTTACTAGCAATTTTCTTATTGAACGTACTTTAAGAAATATTATTCACTTCTACGTTCACTCGGGCGTATGTGTTTTTTTTTTTTTTTTGAATCCGTAATTATGACTGCAATGCTGCAAAGCTGAGCGTACATTACTATGAAAAAAGGGGACTTGCCCTTGTTAAAACATGAGCTAAAAGATCTTGCTGGCCATCCAAAAATATTCTATCAGCATTAACAAATTATGAAAATTCCAAATGATGATGATGGATGGCTCATGGAGTTTTTGCATCCTAACGGCAATAGAGGTCTTACACAGCCTCTTTCCTAAAATTTGTTCATCAATTACATTTAACGGGAGCTGGTTTTGTGCTCAAAGGCTTCCAGGCCAGCTTTGTGCAATCGTATCTGTTGTAGTTTTTGTTTTTTTTTTACGAAGTGTCGGCTATTCATAATTAGAATAATAAACGTCGATAAACGAGGAACGATTCTGATCATGTCCACTTTACTAAGAATTTAAAAGCGATTAACAAACAAAAATTGAGGTGAACTAACTTCGTTGCCTGGTTGGATAAGTATTTGTATTTCATCAACCATTATACCTAAGTATTGCTCAGACCAGGACCAGGAACGCTTTAGCTCTTTCGAAATGGCTGTTTTGCAGCAGTTGGCTTGATTCCAGAGTAAAGGTAGTTTACTACGCCAGATTCTCTGGCTGTACAGTTGTCCAGTGACGTTCAAAGCTGCTCTATCGCAAATAGATAAGAATCAGGTTTTCATACTGTCAAACGAACCGAAGTGGATGACACATGGGACCAGTTAAATTGTGGTTTCAGTCAGCACTTGAAAACGAGTAGAAGAGATCGGATATTGGGTTTTTGACTTATATTCCTATATTTGAGTCGAAGGTTTTTTTTTTTTTATAATTTGCACCCACTCAAGGGATTTTTTATACCCTTTTTATGCCAGAGACACAGTGAGTGCATTAGGAAGAGGTGAAGGGGTTGGAAAGGAGGTGTCGATGTACATTGGTCTTGAATTCTTGTACATTGCAATGATCGGGAAAGACAGAGTGTGGAAGAGAGTTCCACATTCGCGTAGTACGGCTAAAGAATGATTCTCTATACTTGAGAGTACGTCCGAAGTTGGGCTCAAGGGTAAACTGATGGGCATTCCTAGAAGCGCGAGTATTACGGGCGAATTGTTTGAGGGGAGGAATGCAACTGGCTATTTCACTAGAGCAATTACCATAGAAGTAACGGTAAAACAAGGAGAGACACGCTACGTTGCGACGGTGGTCTAAAGGGGTGAATGAGTCAGTGATCTCTCTATCACCAATCATTCTTACAGCTCTTCTTTGTATTCCATCTAAGAGGCTTAAGTAAGTAGCTGGAGCACCAGCCCAGAGATGGGAATTGTACTCAAGCTTTGGACGGATATATGTTTTATAGATAATAGCCAGATCAGAAGGGGAGAAAAATTTCTTGCACCTTCTTAAGAAACCCAAACATCTTGCGGCGTTTTTGGCGACATCGCATATGTGCTCGCTCCACAAAAGGTGGTCTGTAATGCACATACCGAGAATCTCGAGATGTTCGGTCTCATTGATGCAAGTGCCACTCATGGACAGTGGCAAGGGGGGTACATCTCGCTTCGACGATACAAGACAGCATTGAGTTTTCGAAGCATTAAACTCGACGCGGTTTTTAATTCCCCATTGTACAATGCTGTTTAAGTCAGAGTTTAATGAGCTTATCATATTTTGCCGTTGCAGGTCCACATCCGAAGTGGAGGGATGTGAGTCTGGGAACGAATATGAAAAGCTAAGGGTACTATCGTCGGCGAAACAATGAATTGGATTAGAAGTTACAGACAAGAGATCATTTATGAAAATGAGAAAGAGGGTCGGAGACAAAACGGAGCCCTGGGGCACACCAGCATTTATGTTGTGGGTTTCAGACTTGAATCCGTCCAATACAACTTGTATTGAACGGTTCGAAAGAAAGTTTCTAATCCATCGAAGAAGGGATTCATCGATACCGAAAGCACGCATTTTCGATAAAAGAGCAAGATGCCAGACTTTATCAAATGCCTTTGAAATATCAAGTGCAACAATCTTACTTTCTCCAAAACGATGTAAAGATTTGTTCCACTGTTCGGTGAGATAAACCATCAGATCACCAGTGGACCTGTTGCTGCGAAAGCCGTACTGCCGGTCATTAAGAAGCTTTCGGTCTTCGAGATATTTCTTGAGCTGATAGTTTATCAGCGTTTCCATGACCTTAGAAAGAAGGGACGTAAGTGCAATCGGACGATAGTTGGAGGGAGAAGAAGATACGCCTTTTTTTGGGATTGGCTGGACAAATGCTGTTTTCCAACTGCTCGGAACGAGCCCAGAAGAATAGGATAGATGGAAAAGCTTACGCAAGGGTTTTGCCAGCGTGGAAGAACACCTCTTCAGAACAATAGCGGGGATACCATCCGGACCAGCGGATTTATGTATGTTGAGATCTTTGAGGACTCTTGCCACAGCACGAGTGCGAAAGAAGATTTGCCCCATGGAATCATTGACGTGCTCTAGAGCTGGGGGAGTCATGACACTATCTGGCAGCGAAGAGTTGGAGGCGAACTGCCTAGCAAAAAGGTTAGCTTTCGCGAGAGAGCTAACAACTGGAGTGTCATTGTCAACGAGCGTAGGGACCGAGGAAGAAGAAGAATTCTTCATATTTTTCACAAAAGACCAAAAATTCTTACTGCCTTTGGGACATTGCAGTATTTTTTGCCTTAATTTTTGGTCATGCAAAAACTTAGTCCGTCGAATATGGGCATTGCAGGCCTTCCTGGCTTGTTTAAACTTGTTCCGGTTTTCCTCAGTTGGGTTGGCTCTATAACACCGGAACTTTACTTCTTTTTCCCTAATAACCTCTTTACAGCTTGAATCAAACCATGATTTTTCCTTAGGTTTGATGCTCTTAACTCTATTCGGGATAAAAGTTTTCATTCCCAAGATAATCATATTAGTAATCATATCTGCGCTGGCGTCTACGTCACTATCGAGGAAGCATAGTGACCAGTTAAAGATCCGGAAGAAGTTATTGAGACCGTCCCAGTTGGCTTTCTCGTATTGCCATACGGTTCTCTTCGGAGCTCTTTCTTTTACTGGATTAGTTTGGCACGAGAAATTTGCAGATATAATACTATGGTCTGATCTGCCTAGAGGCGTTAATACACTGATAGTGTATTTATCAGGGTCGGACGTAAGGAACAAGTCAAGAGTATTTTCCGCTTGGCCATCAATATCCGATATTCGAGTGGGCTCAGTGACCAGCTGAGTAAGGTGGTTAAACTCAGCAAAAATTTCAGCACACATTCCTTCGGGTGTTGTCTGGCCCGAATGGAGAAGCCACGAAGAATTGTGTACATTGAAATCGCCCGTAATAACGATTTCAGTGTGAGGGTACAGGGAAACAATTCTTTGGATGGAGTCAGACAGAGAATCAAATTCGCGAGAAGTTGAAGCTCTGTCCAAATTTGGGCTTCGATAGAGGAAACAATAGTGGATGATGTGCTTATTTATGGTGAACTTGAACCACATAAGATTAAAAAAAAGGGTCGGAGCAATGTCCGTATTGTGGAAGGAATTGATAAGCGACATCATCCCTAATGTAGACGGCGAGACCATGGTGGGAGAGGAATAAAGGCACTAAGCAATACCCATGAATAAGAAATTCAGTAGGGTCGGTATTCTCACCTACTTGGGTTTCACTCAGTGCCAAAACAGCTGGCCTGTTTGTAACAGTGTGAATGTACACAGCAAGAAAATTAATTCTCAGCCCACGAATATTGCAATAATCGACTCTGAAATTATCGATCATTGCAAGTTAAAAAAAAATAAAAGACCAAAACAGACAAGATCTAAAAGAGTTACTGAATTGAATATCAGAAATCTTTACGATTCAGCGCCACTGTCAGTGTTATGCCTTAACGGCAGCGTGAATCGATCCGACCCTGGAATTCAAACAGTTAATCTCTATTCATCTGTTATTGACAACGCACCATATGCACACATTGAATGAGTAAAAAAAGCTCAATGCAATGTAATGCATATGATAAGCTGTGCAATTGTACGACAGGGAAACGAGGAGAACGGGATGGGTTATGAACTTACTGTGCTCTTGTGGCTAGCGGGTAATTTTTTGTATGCCTTTTTTTGTGGGTGCATTTTCTGGTGGTGATTTGCGTTGTTTTGTTATTGTTGTTGTTTGAGACACGATTGAATGTGATATTGGAATTTATTGTAGGTGTTGGTGAAGGTTGACATGGTGTCGTGCCCGTGGCGTAGTGATTATGTGTTTTAGATCTACGCAGACAGCATGGGTTCGAATCTTGCTCGTGCCCGTTAAATTTTTATTTCATCTTTCACGGGTACTGCCTCTTGCGAAGAACTGATAACTTCCAAGAGTACCTATCAATCTGGCATGAAAAAGGGCTTCTCAACTTTGCCATTCGCAATCTGCGTTTAATTGTAGGTCCCCTCAATTTTTCACACGCACTCAGAGAATTGTTGATGAGCGTAAGCCACTTAGTCATTGGCTCTCCTAGAGCTGCCGCACTAATTTATGTATTTATTTATGACATGGTGTCACAGAATAGACATGAAAAATTAAGAAATTATAGAGAATTCGAAAAAAAATATTGTGTCTTTTCCGTTTAGTAGATACCTACCTTAAAAACTTTGTCAATTAACTTCAAGCTTTGAAAGGAATCGCGAAGTTAAGGATTGAGTGGGTGAACAGTCTTATTGTCTGAGAAGAGGTAAAGTAATTACAGTTTTGACAGCAAGCCAGCTAGGCATACATAAGGCCGTTTTCTTCAATATTGCTCAACTTGCTGGAAACTTTCAAGTTGGCCAACTCTAGAGTTGAGAAAAACTTGTGAGTTGAGGGACAAGTTGAAAATCGTTTTTCTTCACTACTTTAAATCTCAACTCGAGAGTTGAAATTCAAAAGTTGAATTCTCTCATTTTTCAAAATTTCCCTGGGATATTTCTGACAATTACGTTTGTTTCATCTTTAGATTTGACTTTCATGTCAATCAAAATTCAAAATATCAAATCAATTATTTAATGTTAATGTACATTTTATCGTCGTTCGTGAAATTTGCTGGACAACGAAGCGCAATGTTGCCAAAATCTTCAGAAAAATTATTTTAATTCAGAAAACCGCACCAAAAGTTATTTTCCAAGAAAAAATTCTTGAATTGTATTTGTTTTTTTTTTATATATTTCGTGTGTGAAACTGATTTGACCGCAAGAAAAATCGAAAATACCCCAATTGCAACCTCAAACATCCAACAATTTCGGGCAAGAACATTTGCATTGAACAACAACGACGACAAGACAACTCAACGGAAGGTCAAGTGATAAGCACCGTTGATGGACATGAAATCATCATACCCGAAAGCGGCCTCAAAGTGCTGAAAAATCTTAAGCTAACTAACCTAGCAGCCAAGTTACATGTATTCTTCATTGGAGTTTGGAGAACGTCCATTATGTTCTGGAGCCGCCCAACAAAAATGGCCGTACTTTTCTCACGCGTGCCAAAATCAAATACTTCCACTACAATTGTGACGGCCTTAACGATATTGGCTGGGATTTTGATTTTGCTTAATGTACGCTCCAGACTGTCTACTCGTGTATCGAAGACGAGCTATAAATGGATGGCTGTGAGTCGGTGGTGCCATAGATTTTCGAGATCCAGCAGCTGTTGATCGATATCGGTGACAAACCTTCTGAGTTTTTCGGCGCACGCGAATGGATTGGAGCCATAGTGGTGTTGTTTGTAATCGACGCATTGTTCGACAATCCGTGCAAGATAATGTACGTGCCTCAGCTCGAGGACATCAAAATGTATGCTAATATTTTGAAGCAATACTAAGTTTCTCGAGATACTGTTTTGTAATTTTACTAATGGTTATTGTTTAAACACCTTAAGAAAATATGAATCCAACGAATCGTGTATCTGGTTTGTTTTCTTTTTTTGTTTATTGTTTTGGAAAGCCATATTTCGGGCCCGACCCATGGACACATTTTGTTGTTTTAAATCAACCAACATTGCTCTGGAAGATTTTCGGAATAGAAGTTTTCGCGAAATTTTTTTCCAAACGAATATATTTTTTTTTTCTTTAATTAAGATTTGAATTTGAGAGAAAACTCTCAAGTTTTCCTCTCAACTTCTACTTTTTTTCGGAAGTTGAGAAAATCGGGAGTTGATTAACTTGAGAGTTGAGAATCAAAAGTTGAAACTGTCAAATGTGAGTGAAGAAACCCAAAGTCACAAGTTGAGAATAAAAATCCTCAAGTTGAGTTCAACTTCTAGTGAAGAAAATGGCTCATAGTAGACTTTTAACCCTCCTCCTTATTGCACAGCGCTAGAAATTACCTACCTTAAAACTACCAATTATTGGAAAATTACCAAGTTCTGCATGAAAAATAGGTAAAAACGCAATATTTGATTTTTACCTGTTTTATGGTTTATTACGCATTTTCTTAAGCAAATTGACCTCAAAGTCAAAATTTTGCTCGGGCATTAAAAATTGAACACCATTTCAAATTGAATATGTGGCAACCCTTAAAACATATCACCTCAATTTAAACGTAGCTTTTAAGATAAGTATTTCTACTGAACAGAAAATCCTAAATGAGATCCCTAACATTAGTACTGACATGGAAAATGATCTCAACATGGGTCTGAGTGCACCAAAGTTAGGCTTTTTTTTAATTTGTAAAAAAGTGATGTCAAGGTTTAAAATCAGACTTTACTATAGAATATTTTTTCCTAAGAGTATCCACTACGGCATATACGTATTATTTTATTATTGTTTTTCCTTATTAAATCGTGTTTTTGGAAAGAGGAGGGCCAACGATTTGGACCAACAAAATGTAACAGAAAGCCTTGTTTTGAATTTTACAAAACACTAAGTGGCGACATTCAAAAATAACTTCTGTTAAATTTTGATAGCCTTTCGACTGACAGATTATGAGTTATCGCAAAGTAGAGGCAGACATATTGAAACTATTAGGATTTTCATTTTGACATTGAGGCTTCGGAACCCTAAAGACGGCCAATACTTCATGAATAAAAAATTAGAATTATTGGAATTGCTGTGCATGTCTCTATTTCTCTCTCTCTCTCTCTCTCTATCAACGTTTCCTTCAATTTATTCAAGTTCAAAACTTAAAACTTGTAACAGACTTACGCTTCAGCTGCTTAAAAATTCATATTTCTATTGTTTGCATATAAGCACGCTCCTCGAACCCCAAAAACTGTCAAAATACAATTTTTCATTCGAATAATATCCGAAAAAGCAATTTTTTTCTTTTGTCATATTTTCCGTTTATCTCCGGTTTTCAACACCCATGCATGAATTGTTTTGTTAAACATCAATCTTACTCTTTGTACGGTTTGGTGGTTTTTCAACTCTGTTATAATTTTATGGTACGTGTCATCCTCATCTTCGTCCCCAAACACAAACACCAACACCATCACCAATCCCAACACCATTAGACCGACTTAAGCGATAGAGTTGTTGTTTATTTTTATTTCAAGTCTCCAAGAGCTTTACACATCGTATCGCCACCGACCGTTAATCTTCTTCAGCACCTGCAGCTGATTAATTGTGTTCCTTATATTCAAAACAGCAAAACATATATTCCCGTTCTTCGTAACATACGCTCCGGTTGATGGTAGTAAATTTTGTGTGTGCGGTTTCGGGAATAAATTTGCATATTTTAAAGCCCATATACGAGCGAGAATTGGGTGGTTTTTGTTTATTTATTTGGTCCCCGATTCAATGGAGGAGCCGGTATGTGGGAGACCTTAAAAACACTTCTTGAAGAGGTTTTCAAATTTTGCTAAGTAATCCTGTGAGTGGGCGTAAGATATGATGATATTTTTGTCAGGAATGAAGTTCTGATGGATTGAAAATAATCGACAGGGACACTTTTGAATTTGAATGAAAAATGCGATGAAAAGGCACTTAACTCCATTTATTATTTCAAGGCCTTATTTTCTATTCCGAATACAGCCCTCGCCAATTATTTTTCTAATTTGTTGTTTGTTTCATTTTTTTTTCATTTTTGTCCCGACCGTAAATTTGTCTGTGTCCCTTGCCTTCTAGCCACACAAGGACCAAACACAATCACAACAAAACAAAAGCAAACAATTCCAATAAATTTGTCCTTCGATTTAATTGATTTTCAAACAGGACGGAAATGCTTTTTGTTTTTCCTTCTTTCGATTTTATTCCCCTAACTGATGCTATTAGAGCTCCCAGGAGCTCCATATAAATACTCTATGGTGGTTTTGCTTGATCTTATTAACACATTAGAGAGCTGTTAGAGAACTATTTCCATTGCGAAACGATGACAGTTTTATGTCCCTTTGCTGCTATACGTAGAGCAAGCGACACACATCGAAAAGTAGAGGAACAAGAGTTGTGTAACATTTTGAAATTAGACACATAAATATCCTTTCCAGAAGGAAACGTCGAGAAGCAAGAAAAGGCAAAAAAAACTGAGGACAACTTAAATAAATGACAACTATATAGATGGATGGGTTCTTTCTTGCCATTTGCCAGAAGGGATGGGAAATTTTTCAGACTTTCGATCTTTAATTGAAATTCTTTTGTTTGGTTGAAAAAGTGGTAAAAGTTTTTTCTTGTGTTTTTTTTTAAGCTTTTGAACAAAGTTTTGTTTACATTTTTAGTAAATGATGAAAATATAAGACAAAAATTCACTTTTAATGACTTTGGATTCGGTTTGGGTAGAAAAAAAGGACAAACATTTAAAAGAAGAGGAATTTGTCAATGAAATGAGTTTGGATACGGTTTTGAAAAAAGTTAGAAAAAAACGAATTTGGACCTATTTTAACTTTACCGGAAACAAAGCTTTTTCTGATTTTGTGCAATTGGTTAGAAAATTGGGCATTTTTTTCTTTATGTAGGTATTTCATTCAGGGATTTTTGGATGTGTCCAAAGTATTGCTAGTTCGTGTTATTGCTTTTTTTTGTAATTTAATTTTGCATTAAGGCAGTCAGAAATTAATATTTTACCCTGCGCATTGGAAACTAAACATTTTGGTAAGGCACAAGTACAAATATCATATTGGAATTTTCATAAGCCTTCATATGCTACCTCTATTTCCTCCTGACTGATACTCTCGCTGGCAAAACCGTTGGGAAAGCTTTTCCATCCATCCTATTCTTCTGGGCTCGTTCCGAGTAGTTGGAAAACAGCAGAATCCCTCTTTCTTTCGAACCGTTCAACACAAGTTCTATTGGACGGATTCAAGTCTGTAACCCACAATATAAATGCTGGGCTGGTGTTCCCTAGGGCTCCGTTTTGTCTCCGACCTTCTTTCTAATTATTATCAATGATCGATTGTTTGTAACTTCTAATCCAATAAATTGTTTCGCTGGCAATAGTATCGTTAGCTTTTCATATGCGTTTCTAGACTCACATACCTTCTCTTCGGATGTGGAACTGCAACGACAAAATATGCTAAGCTCATTTAACTCTGCCGAACATCTCAAGATTCTCGGTATGTGCATCACTGAACACCTCTTGTTTAATCAACACATATGCGATGTCGCCAAAAATGCCGCAATTTGTTTGGGTTTCTTAAGACGGTGCAAGAAATTTTTCTGCCCCGGCTGATCTGGCTATGCTCTATATTCGTCCAAAGCTTGAATATAATTCCCATCTATGGGCTGTTGCTCCAGCTACATACTTTAGCGTCTTGAATGATATACAATAAAGAGCTGTAAGAATGATTGATGATAGAGACATCACTAAGTTATATTTTTTTATGGGAACACCGTCGCGTCGTAACGTTTCATGTCTCTCTCTGTTTTATCGTTACTTCAACGGTAATTGCTCTACTTTAATAGCCAGTTGCATACCTTCTCATAAACAATTCAACCGTAATACCCGCGTTTCCAGGAATGCTTATCAGTTTACCCTTGAGCCCAACTTCGGATGTATAGAAAATCGTTCTTTAGGCGTAATACGCGAATGCGGAACTCCCTTCCACACTCTGTCTTCCCCAGTCATTGAAATATTCAAGAATTCAGAACCAGTGTTCACCAAGAATCTCTTACATCCACTATCCTTTCCCTAATACTCGCACTGTGCTTTTGGCATATAAAGAGAAAGACTATAATGAAAAAACCCCTTGAGTGCGCGTTGATTATAAAAAAAAAAACTCTTAAGATGACATTTTTTGCAGTCGCCATCTTCTTAAAGCAGATGTAAAGCCATTTTCTCAGTATCAAGAAATGTAACAAAATTGCTACCTCTGCTATGCACTACATGGCGATAGTGATGGGTCTACTCGGTCCAATATTTCGATTCACAAATTGGTTTGTCAACGGACCGAGTTGACCAACTCGATATACCAACTTGGCAATCGATTCAAAAATAGCCAAGCTAGTTTGGTTCCTATTTTGTACCTAAGTGTTTAGGCAATTATCTAATTGTCAAATTTCATAATGTTTTCTAGTACGTTTTTAGGGACAATCCGGTTACATTCACAATGCTATATCCCACACTAGCTAACATAGATTTGTATCTTATCTCTCTATTGAGCCATTGTCAAATTTCAGCAGCGGATAGAAAAGATTTTGACGCTACTACGCAGAACGCGTGGATGCGAATCCTACTAGTGTCCATAAAGTTTTTATTTCATCTTTCACAAGTACTGCCTACTGCAAAGAACTGACAACACTTCCAAGAGTATAAATGTATCAGGAAAAATGGCTTCTCAACTTTGGCGTTAAATTGTAGGTCAACTTAATTCACAGTATTACTCAGAGAATTTTTAATGAGTGGCTCTTCTAGAGTTGTCACGACTCACGCTGCTCTATTTTATTTTATTCTCATCACTAGGGCAACCAAAAATATGCTCTATAAAAACCATTTATAGCGCTTTAAATATGCTCTAAAAAGCCAATTATATGCTCTAAAAATATGCTCTAAAAAAATTTTGAAATAGCAGAAAATATAGTTTATTGACTTGTCAAGAAAAAAAACAGAGGTCAAAATATCTTTAGAGAGACAAATAAAAGAACAAAAAAACAACAAAAATATAAAAAGCTAAATAAATAACAAATATCAAAAATGAAAATATAAACCAGAATAAATTAAAAAAAAATATTTGTTAAAATTTTTGTTGCAATAAAGGAAAACAGTTTTTTTTTAAATTTTTTCTCTGAAAACATTTTTGTAAGAACATATCATCCGCCAGTTATACGTGCAAACTTTAATGTCATTATTTCAGATGCAGTTTTTTTCTACGAATAAATTCTGCCATAATAAACAATTTGAGCCCTCTAATTTTTTCCAAAATATCGATAATTTTTTTTTTATTTTTTCGATATTGGAGTCCATGGTATTAATTTTAACTTGGGCATTGATCAATAATTTTATGTTAGCTGAAGGCCGCTTGTTTCCAGTTGTGCAATACATTTCAATAAAAATGTATAATTGGATGATAGAAATATCAAGTTACGTTTAATGCCACTTCATTAAAACAATTTTTTAACAACTCGTATTGCAGCTGATTCCTCTTCATGTAGTGTTTCGAAAAGGCTTTCCTTTTTTTCAAACATTTCTACACAGTAAACTGCTTTCCTCCGAGATACCCAATTAGTCGTAATCGTTTGCGAAGGAAGTGGTGTTTCCGCTGAAATATCCTTGAATACCCCTATTCTTGACGGATCTTTTAAACACTTTTTCGACGTTTGCGATGAAAATATCAACTTCTGGAAATTGACCTCGAAGTGTTTCACAAGTTCTATGGAGCCTATGGGCCTCACAAGTGACATGCGTTACTTTTGGAAAAAAATACTTGAATAGCATTGCGAATTTTTCGAAAAAAAGTTTTAAAAAAAATATTTACTCTTACATTTGCAACAAAAATTACAAAAATAATGATGAAATATGCCAAAATATGCATTTTAAAGCAAAATATGCAAAAATATGCATTTATAACAAAATATGCTAAAATATGCTCTATCGAATAGGGTTCAAAATGTTTATTTTTTCATGAAACGTATTTCTATGTTGTCAATTGTCAAATTCGACGTTCCAAAAAAAAATATGCTCGAGCATATTTTTGGTTGCCCTACTCATCACTAACATTAATAAATGCCATCTTTGTCTTATCTGTCAAATAAATCGACTTGGTGGATATCCAACATTGCATCATTTTGGTCACCAATCGCAGCGCCATCTATTGGGTAGCAAGGGAACTAGTTACATAAATGTGTCTATCGAGAAATTGAGTTAGTTCCGATATTACCCGACATATGGCGCTGCGATCGGTGGCGAAAAATCACCGAAAGCCTCGAGAAGCTATCAGCTTTTATTTCCTTTGTAATGCAAACTCTGAAGCAGTTTCTTCCATAAAGATGAATGATGTTGTGGCTTATTTTCTCTTTCAAAACTGACTGATCAACTAAAATGATAAAAAGAAAAGTTATGAACACAACAAGTAGGTAACCCAGAAGGTAACCAATAACCATGCCAATGCCAAACTATTCACCATTCCTTTGTATTTCAAAATTAAAGAACCTGCCTCTCACACTAAATAATTCCTCAATGAACATTTCCTTCCGAACATCTTTAATTAATTAGCACCAGGCGCGGATTCAGAGGGGGGGTCACGGGGGTCATGACCCCCCCCAAACAGGTCGTATTTCAAAAAGTAGAGCTGAACCAATATTTTGCAAACTCAATAACAAAAAAAAAACCAAACGAACAAAACCTAGTTTTTGCAAACTTAAGAACCGGAACTAACCAAAATACCACGATTAACTTACTTTTTTGCCCTCTGAAAAAAAAAATAAAAAAAATAAACATTTTTATTATTTTTTTCTATATTGTTTTGGATTGTAGCTGCTTTATATACTAGCATCTGTTTACAATCTGTTTAGATTTAAGAAGTTCCAACCAGAAGCATAATTTATAACACAAAATCCAATCTTCTATTTTGTTTCGCAAATCTGTAAATGATCGCATAGATGTCCAATTCGATTTCACGATTGGTGTGTAGCAATGCAAGCCCGGTAAGTCGGTCTTTTGCCATAGTTGATCTCAACCAAGTTTTGAGGCGACGGAGAATTGAAAAACTCTTTTCTGCAGTGGCTCCAGTAAGCAGTCTATAAATAGCCGGATAAATTACTTCATCACACGCATCAAGTGCGAGAGGAACTCAATCTTGGAGTTCACCGCCGTCTTCAACAATTCGGTTCCATTTAGCTACACACAACTCAAATTCGGCAATATTGGTCGAAGGGGGAGTTCAGAAGCATCATGGTACGTTTCTGCTACAAGCTGAACTTCTTCACTGTCCTCCACTGTATAGGAAGTCCGAGGCAGAAACACTGTAAACCCAAAAAGCTTGAGGTCCGTCACAACGTTGTCCAACAGAGGAATGTAAATTGCTCTCCAGAAATATTCCTCCGGGGTTTGATTTTGTTTGTGGTTTTATCGATGTTTTTGACAAAAAACAACGCGTGGTACTTTCAACTTCACATTCAACTGTGTTGCAAAATTTTCAGTTTCAGAAAATAGCTTATTTCGTCGGACGTTATTTCACGTCACAGCTATTGATACTTCCTATAATTGATACTTCCTATAATTGTTTAAATTTTTTTATTTCTCACTAACTACTTTAATTATGGCAGTTAAGCTTTTAATTTAATACCACAATCAAAACCTTTTTTAATCGACTTTAAACCTTAGGACGAACTGGCTCTGAAAAAAATATTTGTTTGGGTGTTTAAAACAAAGAAACGGTTGTTCGGGAAGCTAGTTTATTTTTACCGTCAAATTTGATTTTTTTATTCATACGAAAGTGTATTGAACAAAAGTAAACACATTACTTTGTTTTTTATTTTTCAAAAACGTCCAGTCATTATAGGTTTCAGCTGCGGAAAAATTCCTAGTGGGCTAGATTTTTGTGTAGTTTCATCTTTATTACGTATCTCTTATGAAGATGTGAAAATCGACATTGATATCGTGCCGTTCAGGCTAAAAAAGTTATGGTGGTCAAAAGGTCGCGAAATTCAGTTTTTCGTGAATATTTCGCGACCTATTTCCCGGAGGTCAATAGTGGTAAAATTTTTCGTCTTGAGGTTATCTTAAAATAATGCCTCAGGCATATTTCTATAAAATTAACCGTTTTCGGAGTAGAGGGACTCACATTTTTGCTCTATTGTTTTTTCTTCTTTCATATCAAAATCTTCAGCTTCTGTTTAAAATTACTAAAATAACCAACTCATAAGAGCTACGTAATGAAGGTGTAAACAAAGATCTAGCCCACTAGGAATTTTATCGCAGATTGGGGTTTAAAATTACTAAAATAACTGGACTATATTGGAAAATTAATTTTGCTCATAACTTCTGAATATGTGAGTTTATGAAAAATTTCTAACCGTTTTAACCTTTCCTGCTTTGTTTATTTGGTTATTCTTGTTATTTTTGATTTTTTTATATCCTGTGACCCCCTCCAAAACAAAATTCTAGATCCGCGCCTGATTAGCACCCCCTGAAAAAACAGTCTCAATTATTTCTTCCATAAATTTTACCAAACAAAAAACAAAACACGCGGAAACCTTCACTCGCGAAAAGAAAATTTTCCAAATTCCTCACTCAATGAAACCAAACACACAAATTTCAAAGAAAATTTACGAACAAAAATCAAACTTTGCAAACTCAGCCTCAGCTCTTCTTCGAAATTTCCCTTTAAGGTATCTATTTTCAAAATAAGTCCGTTCCTACGCTAGCAGCCACATCATCAAAAATTCTCTTTCAAATTTACAAAACGCAAAAGCATTTCCACGAACACAAAAATTAAACAGTTTCAAAAACAATGAAAATGCCAAACCTACAACATCCCTAATGGCGAAAATTCCTCTCATTTAACTTAGCGTAACGGTTGGTCGGTTGGTTAGGGTAAAGCGTGACGGTGCGGTCTGTGATGGCCCAGAGCAAAACCTCCATTCGATTGTTGGCCATGTTAAGTTGGATTCCAGATAACTTCGTTACCGTCACCGTTACCGCCCACGATAATATATCTTTTGCAATAAATCACCGCCAAATACCATCCTCATAATAAACACAAAACATTTCGCTCGCAAAAGTGTCCCCATACACAGAAAGACAACGGAGAGAACATTAATTGTTACAAAACAGCCACCAAATAGTTTTAAATCACCCATTAACAAGCCTCTGGCATAATAATAAAATCACCATCCACACTTTCCGGTTGTTTTTTTCTCGAAAAACCAACCACGAACATATTATAGACGGCAGGATCCTTTGCAGGACAAAGTAAGTAAAAAAAGAACCGAACAACTGAAAGGGGCTAACACTTTTAGTGTCAGCTTCAAGGCGACTATGGTAGATGTCGTTTGTCGAAGTTTCGAGGATTTTTTGGCAATTTGCGGATGTTTCCACATGCAATACTTTCGTATCCGCCCATTTGTCGTCGGCATAATGGTCACACTTTATCCCTATCATCGCCATAGCGTACTGCCACCGTAACTATTTACACTGCACTGCTCCGCTGTTCCTTCGTCATGTTGCCACTGTCGTCGATGTCGAAAATTCGTTTTGAAGAGGCAGCAAAGAGCTATCTATACAACATGCCACCCAGAGATATCCTTAAACGTTGAACTGGGAGTTTGTAGCCATGCTTTTAGTAAGGCCACTTAATGGAGAGTAATCGAGTGCATGCCATGTTGCAAATCAGTCTGCTTCCGCCGATTTAGTCGATTTCTGAGAAGGGGGGGTACTAAGTGTTGTTTTTTTTTCTCGACAGGATGACAAGAACGACAAAGGGTTGCAAAAAGTTTCCTATATCCTTTTTTTGGACTTTCCACACTCTACACCATCAAGCCAAGCCATAACAGAAGTGAAACGTGCCAACTAATATGAAAACGACGACGACCAACAGAGAACGGTAGCACACCATCAACGACAACCGACAACGCCCTGGCTAATTTAATTCTCCAGCCAGCCTTAGGGCCTGTTTTCTTGTTTTTTCCGTCAGCTTTTTTGTGTTCTGTTTTCTGGTCGAAGCTTTTCTGTCCCATTCGCCTTCCTTTTTGCATTTTGAGAGAGTCTGAGGGACACAAATTGAACGACAAAGACAGAAAACATTTTGCCAAAGTTTGTTAGGATGCATCAGCACGCCTTGGGCGACTATGGTTTTGGGGCACTTTGAAATAGTCCAGGTATACTTTGGGAAGAGTGTTGGCACGATATTGGACAAAAAAAAGGAACTCGCAGGTTTTTAATTAGCAAATTGTATCAAATTTGCATACGAAAAAGGACTTACTGCCATTTTATGGTTTGATGGATGTTGCGTTGCTGCTTCACTTGAAGGCTGGGAGTTTTTAGTGATAAAGGAATCTGAAGGAATGAAACGGAGTAAGCTTAAGGATTGCTTTTTGGTAAATTTAATTTCGTCAAAGCATCCATCTATTCCCGCAAACTTTTGCTTCTCATGCTCCCTCTTTTTCGTTCTGAGAAGTTGGCGTTTTCCTTTTCGTTGCGCTCGCGAGCAGCTGTGTCCTTCTTGGAAAACCACTGTGCCTTGAAAGTCTTCTTTGGTCTGCATTTGCTTGTCCAAGTTCTTCAAAAATCAAAACTGGTGGCAGTTTCTTTTTGTTGCTTCTGGCTAACTACACAGTATGCTAGGGGCAATGAACTTCTAAGAAGGATACTATAGACAGTATCGGAAATAGACTGTAGTCGAGTCCCATCTAAAATACCTCACCATCTTTTTGTCCTATAGCAGGCACCGTGGCAAATGCCAAAGTTTTCAATTTTCGAGGACTCGACTGATCTCTGATTTCCAAAATGTGTATGGCTTCCGCGTATTGTTTGGGTGAACAAGCAAATCAATAGTAAATCTATTCGAATTCAAGGTTATTCATGCTTAAATTCTATATGTGTTCTCCAATCTTCAATAAGACTCCAACGATATCATGGACCAATTCAAATTTTCATTCTGAAACACTTACTTAACTTACATATTCGGCTTCCAATCCTTATAGGATATTCCGTCAGGATCGGTCCCTCGCATGAACTCTGCAGTCGCAAAAACCAAGCGATCGGGCATCCGCAGTCACTTGGTCCTTGTACCAGAGGTTCGGTCTTCCTGGGGTTGTTCAACCTGGGGGATGCGTAGATATAGAAGACTTTCTTGGCTGGAGCGTTGTCGTTCAATCGCTAGATGTGGCCGAGCTAATGAAGTCGCCTTTTCTTGGCTTTCTGGACTACATCCACATCTTGACACAGCTCGTAGAGATCGCGGTTGAACCTTCTTCTCCATTTGCCATCGTTTCATACGTGATTGTAAATCCGTCGAAGAATTTTTCCCTCGAAAGTGCCCAGTATCATTTAAAATTTTTAACTTATCGTCCAGCATTTAGGTAGACAAACTCCTCTACTACCTCGAAGTTGTGTGCGTCTATTGTGACGTTCTGTCCGAGCCGTCGTCGGTGTTGGGTGTCTTTTCTCGAAGACAACATATTATACTTCGTTTTTCCCTCATTTACCGCTGAACCCATTTTTGACGCTTCTGTCTCAATTCTCACAAAGGCGCCATTGACATCACGCTGGTGTTCTTCCCATTATATCAATATCGTCGGCATACGTGAGAAGTTTAACAGATTTTTGGAAGATAGTGCCTCTGGTGTAGACGCACGACAGCGTATCGCCTTGTCTGAATCCTTTTTTGACGTCGAAAGATTCCGTAAGCTCGTGGCCAACCTTGATGGAGCAGCGTTCTCCATCGCCATTTTGCACAAGCGAACGAGCTTCGCAGGTGTGTATTGATTTGGAGTTCAAAGGTTTTTTTTCATCAGGATCTGCAAATTTGGTCAATGGTTGACTTTCCTGGTCTGAAGCTACTGGTCCTCGATACTTGATGCGGCTCCTTAAGAGGTTACTTGACACTTGATCAGAGAAAGATCTGCCGTTCTCTTGCGATTGCGAAGTCGAATTTTATTGCAACTTGGCTACGAGGAGGTAGTGGTCCGAGTCGATGTGGGCTCCTCGGAAAGTTCGAACATCTAGAATGCTGGACAAGTGCCTTCCGTCGATTGCAATGTGATCAATCTGGTTGACAGTTGATTGATCGGGAGATCTCCATGTTCCTTTATGGATGTTAAGATGTGGGAACCTCGTGCTGCTGCCACAACATTCTGGCCCGCAACAAAATCGAACAGCCTTCGTTGGTAACAGAAAAACGAAATCCCGATAGGTTTCCATATCCTTCGATGTATAAATCACTCAATGTCTCAATCACCTTAAACCTTTCAACGGATGCATAGCTCTTCCTTGATTTAAAAATAAAAAGTAAAAAAAAATGTTAACAGTTTGGTTAAACCCTTTAAATTTTTGTTTCGGTTAGAAAGTCCATTTCGCCAGAAAACTCCTAACTTACAGCATAAAATTGAAATGCCCAGATAAAAGTATTTATAAAGCTCTTATTACAAACTTCTGATGAAGCATAAAAACAGCTTCAAACAAGAAAAAAAAACTCCTAATTGAAGTTATCGCCACAATGCAGTTCAAGCAGCAAACTTCTAACAACCAGCGCCATCTCTCCAGCGCAAAGTTAATAAAACTTTTTACGATTTAAAAGAAACTCCATGTACAAATCATCAAATACGAAAAAACTCCTTAAAAGAAGGACGAGAGCAGTTGAAAAAAAAGTTCCAACTTTATTTAATAGAAAATGTTTCCTGCGAGACGATATAAATTCTTTCGATTGTTTTTTTTTTCTTGAGCATTTCTTAATCTCCACACCTTACAATAAATGCGACCCAAAAGACTCTTTTAACATCATTTACGACAATACCGGGGAAAACAGCAAAAATATACATCAAAATGTATACGAGGATATTGTGTTCCTTTTTATGCCCTCCTTGTGTGGTTTTTACCCCAATTTTTCATTTAATGTTGCGAGGTTTTTTTTTTCATATTGCGCTGTTGTTATTATTGAAGGACATGAAAGACGAATTATGAACACTGTCAAAAAAGGACATCAAAACGATCCACATATGACATGACGAGGGATATTTGGGGAGAAAGAGAGAAACCGGAAGCGCATTAACTTAAAACGCTCGCTAAAAACTCATTTGGGGACAGTTTCATGCTTTCTCCGCACTCCAGAATTGTCTCTGCATCTGTTGTCACTCGTCAGGACGATGATGAAAAATATTTGAATAACCGGATATGCCAAAAAAAAAACAGAAAACATCAAGGATATGTCAGAAATATTAAAATTTCCACTCATCAAGCGTGACGGGGTTTTTTCTTTCATTTTGAAGAGTCCTCCTCTTTTTTATTGAATACCCGAGGTCCTGTTTCTTGACCAAGATAAAACGACCAAACTACTTGCGAGTTAAGTGAATTGAGGATATTTATATTTTCTTCTCGGCTCGGTCGGTCAAGTCGTATTCATTTATATTGCTGTCCAAAACGACATTTATATGCAGTTCATGAGGAGCGTCCTTCCTTTTGAGATCCTAGTGTTTTTTTTTTCTTTGTGGCAAATATGGTTGTGCAGCACGCTCGGCTGGAAAGTCAAATGTTTAATGTTCTTTATGAATCGTTCGTTATACTGCATTTTAATGTTAAACATCAAATATAATAACGTTGTTTTGATGTATTCTGTGTGAGTGTGTGTGTGTGTTTGTGCGTTTTGGTCCTTTCTTAATAGGAAAATACTTTTTATATTCAGTTAAGCGGTTTTGAGTATATTTTTTACTGACGAAATAAATATATTTTTATGTCGAAACGTCATCACACATAGCACAGAGAAAGAGGAAGTGTGTTTTTTGTTGACAATATATTTTTTTTTTGTTGAATTTGATGTTCTGGTGGAATTAAGTCATTGAACGGAATTGAATATGACGTTTTTATTACATGTTTGTGTGAAAGCCCCGGCGGAGAAACGATAGTCGATTGGTTTGGGATTGATATTTGAGATAAAGAGGAAATTGAAATAAATTTGACTGAGTCAACTTGGACAGGATGACTGCATGAGAGAGAAATTAAAAATGTTGTCGAAATTAATGTTTGTCTGTTTTGTATCACCACTGAGAGAAAAATAATATGAAATTGACAAAAGTCAGTAGAAGCAGTTTGAGTATGAAAAAGGAGAAACCAAAGACAAAGAGGTGTTTAAAATGCATACTTTTTTACATTACTGAAACTATAAGACAGAATGGAACAATTCGAAGTACCTACTGGTACTGTTAATAGTAGTAGTCCATGCGCAGTTTCTAAGAAAATATTAGTTGACAGTTGACATAAAAGTTCTATTTGACACCGTGTTTAGACTTCTTTTTCCGACGAATCTTATATGCAGATAAAAATACAGTTTCTATACTCATCCAAAAACTTACTTACCAACATAGGTTCTCAGGTCTGTTAAATCCGTGGGGCATAGGGCCTCTACTACGCCTATGCGACTTTGTGTTCGGTTTCCGGTTTCAACTCCCTATAACTCTTGCTTAGTAAAACTGATTTCTCCTCAAATAATATCATCCACGATGTGCTTCTGGGTCTTTTCTTGACCTGCAATGAAATCGTTGTCTTATGTATGTCCAATCGATTGCCTCTTACGTCTTCGCATAGTAGACTCAATAGGTTCCTGGACCTGTCCTATTATTAAGGTCCTCATTGGATAAAATCGATCGGGCCAGAAAATCTTAAGGATGTTACTAAGACATCTAACTAACTTTCCAGGTGCTGCAGTACAGATGTGATTACGAAACAGTCGTAGCTTCGTTCTTAAGCTTTCCACTTTTTCCACATCACCGGTTAATTGAGAGAAAGGGCTATGTTCCGAGTCTGATCATTTTCGTTTTGCCGAAATTGATTTACAGCCCTCCTCCCTAGTTTTCTGTTGAAGGAGATCCAATGAGAGAGTTAAAAAACGTCATCCGCGTAATCTATGTAGGTGTTTTAAATAGTATGTCGAAATCCACCTGACAAAGCAGCACGCAGTACATCACTTATCACTAGTAAAAAACATACCTACGGTAGAATACAGCCTTGCCTGACTCCATTATAAATTTCAAAATCGTCCGCCAAACTTCCATCATGCAGAACGTGGCACTTGGATCCATTATACATATATTTTGCTTCCATAACACCATTTAGTTTTTCTGGGATGTCTGTCCTCCGTAAAGCTTACTAGATGAACTACCTGGCTTATCCGAAGTCGATGTACAGTAGGTTAGGTGGTGATCGATATTCGCGGAATCTTGCTTTTTCGGCACCGAATGTGGCCTCTAGATGTTCTCTGATGCATTCTATGATAATTTTTACTCCTTTTTTGGCAATAGCAGGAAAGCTTTCGTTTGCCAGCCTTCGTTTATGAGCGAATGAAGCAGTTAGTCAAGTCAAGTCCCTGCGCATTGTTGTTCTTAAGTGCCTCTATTGGGGCTACGATCTCGTCTTTAGTGGGATATGAAAACATACCGGATAGGTTGTCCTATACCAAATAAGATGGTAGATATTTTCCCAGCATTTTTTTTCAGGTTTTCGAACTCGACGACCTTTTAATTAGATTCAGAATAGCCTGAAGGATGCATTAATTACCTAAGGAAAAAACTGCTTCCTTACCATCTGGTTGCAAGACCATTCTGATTTTAAGCTTTATAGATGTTCGCCAGAGCTTCGGTAGCATGCGATGTTCCATATTTTCAATGAGCATGATATGTACAATTGTACATAATTGAGGTCTCGTTACAGTGCGGAATCTCATCTTTTAGGTCTTGAATACTTCTTGACTTGTAGACGTACGCTTTTCCTTATAAGTCACCAAAGAAAGAAGTGCAATGTTGTCAAATACACGCCACAACATATACAACAATTGTAATATGACAAAGCCATTGAATTTCTCGCGCAAAAGAGACATTATTTCGTAAGCTGTGCAGCAAGGAATTTGCTTTTTCTCGCGATACGGAACATCATTTACGGGAACTGCTTGGACAACCTGATTTTCTAAGGTGTACGGCTCGATGAGGTCACCACACTATAAAACAAACCAATTTGTTGAAATTTGCGAATTCTCCTGATTTTGGACACATTTGGTCGTTTATGCTGACCCAAAAAAAATTACGAAGTAAACGAAATGCATTTTGACTTGAATGCCCATTTTTGTGGCTTAAATAATTCAAACGTGGTGTTTGATGGTTGAACTTTTCAAAAACTGAAGCAAAGAAATGTCAAATTAGGTTGGGAAAAAAAAACATGACATTAGATGTGAATCACAATATTGGGATCGTGAGTTATGGTTGAACCATTCTATTTCTAACAACTCATAATCTACATTGTTCTATTAGCTCTGTTGGAAATCATCACTTTGCCTTGAAACATTGTTTAGTGTTTAGTAAAATGTTCATAATGCAAACTTCGCTCTCCTTAAAGCATTTTTAGAACATACGCATACCCAGAGCCAAGAGGTACCAAGGAATAGTAGACGTCCCAGTCCCAGTGGATGTATTTTTTTTATATATAAAAAAAAACAGTTTTATATTACATCGTCCATTTCATAGGGTCGTTGAATAATATGAAATGACATATTTTGTTCGACAAAAAATCCAAAACTTTACTCTAATATGGACTAAGATTATAACAGCAGCTATTGCGTAGTGAAAAAAAATGCAATTGTCTTTTTCAAGTGAATTTCATTTTGTAAAATTTAAAGAATTTAGCAAAGAAATTCTTTCTACAAAATATTTGTCCAAACAGCTTTTTTTCAGAAAAACTGACATTTCGTAAAGAACTAAATTCATAGAACGAGTTTTAAGGCATCTTCATTGGTGATTAAAAATAATTCTTTAGAGAGTCCTTAATTTTTGCAAGATAAATATTGTATGCTTTCCTCTTAGTTTTTGTATGGCTTCTAGGTTGAAGGTAAGGTTAACGAATAAAAGTCTCATCATATCTACTGAAGTCATTCCAGGTTTAAGTCATGTTCAAGAAAGTCTAATTTCGTAAATTTGTGAATTTTCATGATACAAAACAATATCCTGGAATACTCGCAGAAATGAAAAAAAAAATAATTAGCAGCCCCATTCCACAAAATCTCCAGTTCCGTTAACAACGTTCCAAAAATCAGTAATAAATACCTGAATTGAAGAAACAGCGAAAGACTATGGCATAAAAATAAATATCCTAAATAATAAAGAGGTTCGACAACCATTCCTCCTACGCTATCATTATTCAACCATTATTCGTCTGAAATTTGTCTCTACCCAAAAAAAATTAACGCCTTACCTGTAAAATGTTGCCTTAAAGGTCACAAACGGGGGATGGATACTGGCTAAAATTGAAAAATTAATTTATACTTTCTTTTTTCCCTCCTTCGAGTTTTTTCCTTTTTTTATCGTCCTCGATTGCCTGGAAAGAAAAAATAAATCACGGTCAAACTAATTTATCCTCATGCTTTAGTCTTCTTTTTTGTTTTCTTTTTTCGTCTCCTTTTTGATTTGCATAAAAAGTCGGTAATTTCTTGCTGCCCATCCTTATCCCCCCCAAAAAGAATTTACAAATGAAAAAAATAAATGTCCTTTTCTTTCTTCGACCCCCAGCCAAAGAATATTATTAAGAACGAGTCCTTCTTTTCTTAGCAAATTCATTAAAAATTCCCGCTAATTGAAAATTTATTGAAATTAATCCCAAAGGATAACAACGACAATATCCAGTACAGTTCAGGCCAAGTAAAAAATCAATTCAATATAGAATTTAATTCAAAACGACAGAAATAACAAGACTCCGAGTCACAGGACTTTGTGTTCTGACCAATCTCGTCTTGCCTTCTGTTTCCTTCAATAAGCACAACTTGGTCCTTTTTCTATGACTTTTATACTCAATTGATTAGCCGTGGTGATATCAATTTATTACTTTTAGCTTCCGAACAAAAGTTATACAAAAAAACATGAGAAATACGAAACCGAAGGATAATATCCTTGAGAATATATCTTTTGATTCCATTTTTTTTCTCGTTTCTGATTAAACTTTTTTTCGTTCTTTGGCTGATGTTCATTCGTATAACTTTTTTTTGTATGTTTTGCGTACTTTTCTTGAGCGCACTCTTGATCCTTTCGGGCTTGTCCTTTGGGTCTGGTGTTATGGTGGTGGTTTATTTATTTTAACTTGATGGAGTCTCAATTACAACGGAGAAGGGTTTCAATTAAAACAAGATTGTCGTCTTGTTTGGTGTTTCATTTAATTATTATTATTTTGTCTCTCTGGATTTTTAATGGTTTTGATTTTGTTTGAATAAAAAACAAAAACGAATTTTGTTGACTTTAAAGGAGTGGCGCAAACATAATGTGGGTCACATCCTAGCATCAGGATTTTCTTTCTTTCAATGTTTGACAAATTTAAGCTTGAAAGATATCCAACTAAGTAGTGCATTAAGATTGTTAAGGCTTGCTTCGGGAATGGGCGTTCAAATTAAAATGCATTTCATGATTTTATTCGTCAGCATAATTTACAAAATGTGTCCACAATCGGAAGAATTTTAAGCAAAATAAAAGCAAACCGGATCTATAGAAAATGTGAAAACATCATTGAATGCATGTAATGGCTTTGGTGCAGTTTATGGCGGTTCATAAATAGATTGGCGCGACAGCTCTTGAAGAGCCAAGGCCTAAGTGGCTTACTCTCATCAACAATTCTCTGAGTGCGTGTGAAGAATTGAGGGGACCTACAATTTAACGCCGATTCCGAACGGCAGAATTGAGAAGCACTTTTTCATGACAGATTGATACTCTTGGAAGATTTGTCAGGTCTTCGCAAGAGGCAGTGCCCGTGAAAGATGAAATAAAAACTTGGCCTGAGTAGGACTCGAACCAACGACGTTCTGCTTAGCAGCCAACGCACTTACCAACTAAGCTACGGGCAACTGCGGTTCATAGCGTCATCGAAAATGAGGTCGGTCAAGCAATTACCGTGAATGGTGTTTATTACAGCGAGATGCCAAAGGACATCGTGTGGATCTGGATGATATTTGGTTCAAACCGGATGGCACCACTTTGATAATGGGTTAGTCGATGCGTCGAAAATATCACTGCCGTGGCAAACGATCCAAATCAGTCAAGAGTGGACATCACTCAGGCCACATCATGGCTTAGTTAGCATAAGGATCTTGGTTTTCTCACCTACAAGATCAAGCTGACTCAAGAATTGAAGCCGATGAAATATTTGAAGCTAAGCGACCTTCTCCGATTGGTCTCTACAGAGAAGAGCTCATTTTTGGATCAATAGGTGCTAATACATATGCGTTATTGGTCCGGTGAAAATACACATTTTTTTTATTTTTGCTTCAAAATGGTAGCCTGGGCAGAAGGTAGAAAATCTTTCAAGAGCTTATCACCGTTGATCGATAAGTAGATACGAATCCTAACAAATATTAAGGATGGCTTGGGGAGCAACACAGTATTAATAGCGAGAAACAACGTTGAAAAGTAACTCAATTTATTTCTCAAGACACTCGGGCGTATACTTAATATTTTTGTCTAACGATCTTAAGAAAACACGTTTGAATGTCTCAAACATTCACGTCTGTTTGTCTGTCTGTCTCTTTAAGCATTTACCTCAAAAATGCACATAAATGGCTACGAAAATTCAATTTAGGGTCTTTTTGTTTTTATTTCATTTTCTGACCAAAACCAACAAATTCGAATATTCTCAAGAACCGCTAATACGAAGCTTTCATAATTTCCTGTTTATTTTTTGTGTTAGATAAAAGAAAAACCTTTGTCATGCTGGCTTGCATAACAATGTCTTAAACTTTAGATAGTTTCTTTTAACCATTTCATACATCCAAGCATTTTATTTGCCATCTAGCCAAAAAGTCACTTGTCCCAGACAATAAATCAAGTATCCACAACAAAGCCACAAGCAAATCGTCGATTTGTAAGGATTCTCTGACCAAATGACAGCTTTTCTGACGTCAGTTATCATCTCATCAATTCCAATAAACTGATTTGAAGAATTGATCTCAGCCAACAAAAGAAGAACAACAATAGAAAACTCCCAATGAATACTTAGAATCCCCATAGATGTCAATTGTGCCACACAAATCGTCCTGTCTGTTACTGTGACACCATCCATCTACTTGTAACCATAATAATCATTAATTTCCAAATTGATAATATCTTCTTTCATCATCACAAACGAAAAATGACAAAAAAGATTATAGCTGATTCTTATAATTCACGACTTTTCTGTCAAAATAGAAAGAAACACACTTACAAAATCGATTCTTCCAAATGAACAACAAATGGAACCATTACTCTAATGAACCAAACCGAGAAGAAAAAAAAAAACAACATTCGTCCTTAATAGTTTTCAAATAAAATATCCTCTCTCACATGATATAGAAATTCATGTTCTTGAGATAAAAGCGAAATACAATAAATGCGTGTGTATTGTAGGTACGATGAATCAGCAATCCTCTGCCATCATTCATTCCATTCGCATTCTTTTCTTTTTCGATTTATCCAATCCATCATCATCATTATCATCATTAAAAGAAATGCTGAACTACTAAATCTTCATCCTACTCACTAAAAAAAAAAATACAAGCATTCTCAAGGATTAGGGAAAAGTCCTTTGCAGAACGGCGGCGGCGGCAGCGCGCCTGGTCATTGTGTGATGTGCTTTCCCCAATCGTTTTTCTATTTTTATTGATTGCCAAATTCCAAACAAAAAGGATATTCAATCTGACAAACCCACAAAACATAAAAATCAATCATACATTATTATCCTGTTTATCCTTGAGCAGCGATATGGCAAGCAAAAAAGCATCACACACAGAACAGAGAAAAACATCGATAAGGACCAAATGCACGAATGCGTGAAATATTTTTTTTAAGATAAATCCAATGATTCATCCCCCATTTACAATCCTACCATAATCCTTCACGGTTCTACTCTCCTCCATTCCTCCGTCCCCTCCAACAATTGCAGATATTGTCGTTACAATCAATCAAAGCAACAACAAAAAAACCAACTGATTTCGTCCCCATTTTTCGTCCTGGCTCATTACCTGATCGAATGTTAGGGTGGGTGCGCATTTCTTTTGTTTTTTGTCGTTGGTGTTAGCACTTCGAATCAATTTAACAACCATTCGAATTTATTAACTCAAATTTTGTTCTTATTAACGCTATTTGCAGAAACAACAAAAAAGGACTCTTTGTCGAGGAAATGTTGTTGTCATTGTCGTCATTAAAAAAAAAAAATAACGCACAACAAATATTTATCAATTTACTCAAGGCGTGTAGGTGTTTGGAGGTGTTGTATGTTAGTGTGTGTAAGTGCGGTGACGTTGACGTTGGAAAACAGGGTCTGGAGGCATTATCCTTCAAAGTTCAAACAGACAAAACAAAAAATTGAGTGTTGTGTTTATGTTTAGCTTTTGTTTCTGCTCCATCGAGCATATAATCAGAGAAGTGTGTTGTGGGGTAGATTTTTGTTTTTATTTTTAAATTGAAAATTATCAGGAGGGAATTTTGTTTTTTTCTGAATTTTTTTTTATAAACAATGGATTTTGTTTTTGTTTGTTGTTGCGTCTGTGATGTTGATATGAACGAAATTTCGAGGAACCTTTATTTTTTCAATTAAATGGAGCAATGATTCAGTTTTGCGGGTCGTTGCGTTTTCAACTTTTCGGTGCTCATTTTATTTGTTTGATTCTTTTTTGGAAGTATGGGCGCAGCGCGGTAGATTGAAGTTGGATCAAATAATAATATTAAGGGAGCGATGTGATATGTGTAACCAGCAGCAAGAGCTTTTCTTCAACATTATAATTGGCACGCACCAGTGTTGCTTTAAGCCAGGCAGAACAACGATAGACCAAATATTCACACTGAGGCAAATCCTGTAATAAAACAACGAATTTCAAGTCGAGACCCACCATATTTTCATCGACTTCAGAGCTGCTTATGATAGCGCGTTGCCTACCTGTCTGCTCGGGCTGTCCCGCATGACGTTAACCAATAGGTACGAGTGCAATTGAGAAATAGCACATAGTTGTTTCAAACATACGCTGTGTTTAGACATAAAGATGTGTTGTCATGTGATTTCTTCAACTTAATCCTAGAGTAGATAGTGCGTAAGACACACCTGCACATGGAAAACACTATCTTCAACAAATCCAGCCAGCTCCTAGGATATGCGGATGACATAGACATCATCGGTCGATCCAACCAAAAGGGCTGTGCTTGAGGCCATCACAGAAGAACAGCCGAAACTCGTTGGCCTTGAAGTGAAGACACAGTAAATTACAGAATAACATCTGTCCAACACCTAGGGCAAAGCGACGCAATTATGTTGAAGCAGCTAAGGAGTTCAACCACCTTGGAACAAACATCAATCCCATAAATAACAACTTAGAGGAGACCCGACGAATAATTTCCCTGCTTATTCGGTTTGACGAGTTCTGAACGATAAGAATGTAATAGAGGGAAAAATACTTGAGTCTTTCATATGAGCATAAGTCAAGACTGAGTCTTAAAAAAATCATCACCATGACTATTTTGACAGCCCCCAAGTCCCAAAGAGCAGATTATCCACACGTGACAAAAATTTCCTTTTCAAAATAAATTAACCAAACTAACACACTAATCGTAAAGCAAACAAACTTTGGAAGGAACCGTGTCATAAATTTTTAATTTCCAAACAGATCCGTCCCGAAAAAACCAAAAACCCTGCTGCTGCCGTCAAAATCCCTTTGGGATCTTTTGATCCACACGAATTTGGATTTGTGTTTTCTTGTTGTGTCATATTTTATGTTTAGAGCAAAATTCACCGCGCAAAGGTAACTACCTCTGTCTATGTTGTTGTTGACTCCCAAACACTAATTCCTTGCCACAAATTATTCATACCACCTTAATCTATAGAAGACGCTCTGGTGGAGCTACCGAAGCAGCACCAATTCCCCAATCCTCTATTAATTGGCGACATCTGTTAATTTCGATCCCAAATAATCCTTGGAGGATTTTCTGTATGATGCGGTGGTAGTGGTTAATGTCGGTGCTGTGCAGATATTTCAAAATTTACAAAATTGTAGGTATAATCTCCTTAAAGGTTGAGCGCGGTGTGACAAAGAAATTGCGCCGCCAAAGACGTGAACTCAACGTGAAAAGTCTCCTTTCGTTTCAAAGTGATGCGATATGGCGTGAAAGTAAATTTTTGTAAACAAATCCTTCTTCTTCCTTTCAATTTACGTGATTAGCTTTGGGTCGTCAGTTTCGTCCTTGTCGCTTGCCACTTACCTGAACACAGATTTTGAATTGGGATCACAAAAAAAAAAGAAGAAGAGCAAACAAGAGAAAGTGCTAAAGCAATTATAACTCTTAAAACAAAATCGTAAACGAATTGACGAGCGAACCTTTTTTCGGTTGGGGACCCTTGTTAAATGTCAAAAACAGACCCCCATGTCCCCATGAGTCGTCTATATCGCTTAAAACTCGTCCTTTCTCTGGCCTCACCAGTCTCACTCGCTTTGAGAACAGGCAAAATTATCGCAGAAGGTATTGTGTCGTGTCTTGTCGCTGCCGCTAGTGGAAGTCGTTTTGAAATAATCCCCATAAAAGCAACTCTACCATAAAGTTTGTACACTCCTTACCCGGCCTCCAACAAATGGAATTAAAAATCGTGGAATATCAACTGGAGGGCTGTTGGAGGTGTTGTAAGACGGTCGCTTTAATCTGAAAATTCAATTTGTCGCCTTCTCAACCTGAACACGTACATCGACTCTAGTTGGTGTTCGTGATATCAATAATTGGGGAGGCAATTGATATCTCTTAAGAAAAATGTTTCATTCATTCCAGCCGCAAAGCTGGCAACTATAATGAATGAGTCGATTTTGAGCGTTGTTCTAGCAGCAACATTTTTAAACCTTGTATCTAATATTCACAAATTGTCCTTAGAATATTTTTGAATAGAAAATTAAAGAGACTTTTCAACACCTTAAGTAACTAAACGGCTTGTCCAAGTTTTCAGTACTTGAAGAACTGAATTAGCACCCGCTTCTGATGGAATTACGATACTGTCGAGGAAGCATTGGCGTTGAGACTCCTTAAAACTAAAAATAAGTCCGAAAAGTAGATAAACATAGGATCTTCTTTCAGGGAACAGAAAAAAAGGAGATTAAAAGAACACTTCAAACAGGACTTTAAATAAACTGCTGTTTAATTATTTATATTGACGCTCGCAAAGGCGACATCGTAGCTAGTGCAGTAGTGTACAGTTTTCTACTTTTTTGTTGGGTGTTTCGTGTTTTCTTTTGGCATGTTCCGTTTGCAAAGTGTTGTAGTTAAAAGTTGAAAAGTAATTTTTATGCTAAGCTTTCTTTATTTTGAAGAAAACAAGAAAAAAAAAGGAACTCCAAACAAAACAAACGAAATTCGAACTTTTAATGAGGATAAACATTGAAGTTGGAACACAGGATTTTGGAAGCAAGAGGATATTCTGTTTCAGGAAGTGTTTTTTGTTTTCCTTTTTTGAAATAGTTTGGGGTAGTCCTTGAAGAAAGGTAAACTTTTTGACAAGTCATGTTTGGAAATTTGAATTTTTGGTTTGTTTTTTTTTTTTGTTTCTTCTTTCTTTTCTTTTGATTTGTTTTGTTCAAATTTCCGGCTTTGAAAATCCTTTACTTTAGACACCACTACTTCTACCAAGAGTTTTTTCGTGTTCAAATATTTTAAAGAGATTTGTTTGAATATTGAAATTTGACGATAAACTTGGAAAAGGCTTAACTAAGTTCATTGTTAAAAATATTATAGTTTTTCAAATGACATTTTTAAAAGGATACAAGCGAATTAATCCTTAGAGAAATGCAGGTTTCAGAGTTTAACACACGCAAAATTCAATGAAATTAACACGCAAGATTGTTAATAGAGTTCTAACCTTCATACAAATTACTACCCAACAGAGGTATGCATCCATGGCAAATTGTCAACAACTATGACTTTTGGTTTCGATTGGTGATTTTTTGACAACACGATCTCCTTCGTGGGCCATTTCTATTATTGCAAAATTATTTTTTCCGAAAATTCTAAATTGCGATTTTAATCCACCAATTCCAGTGGAATTTGTTATTGGATAGTTGTGGAATTAATGCCTTTAATTCGTCTTCAACAATAGGCCTTTCTGAACCTAGGGACGAGTCCTTCATAGCAAACAACTAATAACCATGATTACAACATTGAAATTAAATCAAATTTTTCTCAATTTTTGGTTAACGGATATTCGCTGGTAGTACTTCCGGTATTCGGATTTCAATCTCTGTCGGTGATTGTTATTGTGTACTTTACCCGACCGGTTTAGTTCCGGACAAGTACATTCAGTTCTACTGGTGGCACTACACGGCAGGCAATAGCTCTGGGGGATCAGCAGGTTTATTTAAGGCTCCTGGTGGCACTCAAGACAATCTTCTTCAATATTAAAAGTCCTTACCACTGATGAGGGGAAGTTTCAATATTAAAATGGAAATGGATTGCTGCAAGGTCTACGGCGGAAATGACCAAAAGCACTGATTTCGAACTAAACATTGAAATAACAACTCACAGTAGGAGAGAAAGGTGGTGGTAGTGGAGTTTCTATTACAAAAGTACTGACTTATACTTACATGAGGTGGCGCTACAGCTCGTTGTAGGCTTGGGCCTCAACCGACAGTCTCGACCAGCCAGCTCGATCCCTAGCTAGCTGTCTGCAGTTTTGCACTCCAAGCTGATTCAGGTCCTCTTCCACTTGTGTGCGCCACCTGAGTCGCGGTCCTCCTCTACTTCTACGTCCCTCGGGAATAGCTTTAAAGGCTTTTCGGGTCGGAACATTAATGTCCACCCGCTCTAAATGACCAAGCCATCTGAGTCTTTGGACCTTGACTCTTCTGGCTAGATCCGTATCATTTTACAACTCGTAAAGTTAGCTGGTGGATCTTCTTTTCCATTCCCCATCAATGCAAACAGGGCCGAAGATGACCCGAAGAACTTTCCTCTCGAAACAGCTTAAGGTACATTCATCCGGTTTTGTCAAGGTCCACGCAGTGAAGCAGAAATACAGCAGGACGTGGATGATGAGAGTGTTATACAATTTTACCTTAGTTGCTCGAGAGAGGGCTTTTCCACTCAATTGCTTTCTTAGCCCAAAGAAACAGCGACTAACAAGAGTTATTCTTCGTCTGATCTCGGCACTGGTGTTATTGTCTGTTTTAATAGCGGAGCCTAGGAAAGACAAACAACTCCTCCACTACCTTGAAGTCAGATCCGTCTATTGAGACATTCTGTTAGAGCCGTCGGTGTTGGGTGCCCTTTTAATCGAAGACAGCATATACTTTGTTTTGCTCTCATCTACCGCCCAGCCCATTTTTGCCGCTTCTGTGTGCTTCCCATTATAACGATATCATTTCCGTTCTCGAGAAGTTGAATAGACTAAGTGTCTCTGGTGTTGACAGTGGAGTCTTGCACTATCTTCTCAAGAATGATGTTAAAGAAATCAAAAGACAGTGTATCGCCTTGTCTGAACCCTTTTTTGACATCAATGGTTTCCGTAAGCACAAGCGAACAAGCTTGGTAGGGATGCCAAAACTTGACATAGCTTTATACGGGGCAGGGACATTACTTTACGGGACATGAGTCCATAATGGAATTATGTCCCACTTAGGTGTGACATTAGTCCATAAATCGATTTTGGACTTAAGTCCCACTTTGTTGGGACATAATTCCGCAAAAAATAATTCTGGATTTATGTCCCATTTCTCAATTTGTTTTGATTGAAAACAGGTTAAAAAAAATCGATGCTTTTGGACGAGTTTTTATGGTCAGTAAATTCGTTTTCTGAAGAATTGAAGTGATTTCATTCCTCCTATACTTTTCAAACTATTTGTCACTTTCCAAGAGCGTTATTTTGCCATATTTACTTGTGACATTTTGGCATATTATGATCACTACAGAAAACATTATGAATTTTTAAGAATAAATTTTAATTTATTTTCTTGATATTAAATTTGAATTAAAGGAAAAACAATAACCCTTATTCGCGCAAAGCGAAACGAGGGTTGCCCAAGAGATGTGAAAATAAAAAATAAGCGAGAGCGGAAAAATAATCGTCATTCGCGCAGCGGAAAATTTTGTTTGCCCCACAGAGAATCAATTTGGGGTGTGAAAATAAAACAATTCGCGCGAATTTTTTTATTTTCACACCCCAAATTGATTCTCTGTGGGGCAAACAAAATTTTCCGCTGCGCGAATGACGATTATTTTTTTCATTTAAATTTTAAATCAAATAAAATTTTTTCTAAAGATAAACTCATGTAAAAATAATAACGCAATTCTCTAGAATATTTGCACAGAAATTGTAAAAAGCATCAAAAGTAGTCAGTGTTGCTTTGCAATACATTTATATGTGCATGTATCTACTTTCATTATATGTGAATGTGAAATATTCGCGTGGATTTAAATGCAGCCTTAGATTAATTCATTTGATAAATGTCATTTAATTCATTTATTTGTTATTGGAATTACGTTCCACAAAAATGTCAAAGTTAACCTTAAAACTATATACAATGTCAAATTAGCTAATAATTACTGGTAATATTGTTCAAAACGAGTGTACAACTCAAATTTGCTAAGAAATATTAAAACTAAATTGTTAATTGAATATCGAAACTACGTTTTTCATTTCATTTGTTTTCTGAGCTATTTTCTACTAGTTTTCAAACTAGCTAGTCGAAACATTTGGTCCTTCGAGCTTCTTTTAACTTAAAATATACATTTGATTAAAGTTTTACGAACTTACAAACTATAAACATTAACATACAGTGTGTGCAGTGTGTGCAACAAACAAAACGTTTGATTAACAAAAACAAAGTGAACATTAAATTACATTTGAACAAACTTAAACTTAAAATTAAGTACAATTATACAAAAAATAGAACAAAAACAACGATTCCTTCGTTCATCAAAACTCCAGCAGCAACTTTAACGACGACGCCAATGTCAGCCTCCGCAGCCGCAGCAATAGAACACACGGACAAGCAGTAAGTCGTTGCTTTTTTGTTGTAAAACCTGTCCATATTTCATTTGCCGTGCTTTCTGTAAATTGAAAGAAACATTTGTTAATAACATGGAATATAAATATGGGGAACTCCAAAAAGGGTTACTTACCAGAGTCATAAAGGACTTAACCAATTTTCAAAAAGCCCCGAAAGAGCGGAGGACTGCAGCGTACGCTTCAGGGCGACTAGCAAAGCTCGAAGAAGATATGACGACGTCAAAGTCATATCATGAAGCAATCATCGGCGGTGGTCTGCTGGAAGATTATTTAAAAAAAGACGAATTGCTTGTTGTGTATGAGCAAATATATGAGATTTACCTGGAGTATAGGGCAGAATTGGTCGAGGCAATGGAGAAATCCAAGCCAATGGTGCCGGCTAGTTTATTAACGGGTGCTACGCCCCCATCTTCGTCTACATCATCATCAGATTCGGCGATTAGGCTGCCGAGTGTTGATTTGCCCAAATTTGCTCTACATTTGCATCAGCATAACACCACAAACACACACACACATAATCAACAACAACCGTTTCTACAACAAGCGTTTCAACGACAACCAGTCCAACAACAACCGTTTCAACAACAAGCGTTTCAACGACATCCAGTCCAACAACAACCGTTTCAACATCACCCACAAGCCGGAACATCAGGCCAAGGTATGTCATCTCAACCGAGAACTACCGGTTCTAAAGCATTTCAGGCTTCAGTGAACCCGAATGCTCCTGAGTTCCAGCCAGCTGTTCAGCAACAAACTTCTAACTACCACGCGTCGCATGGTTCTGATGTCCAAAGACACCAAGTGCTTTTAGCAACAACAGTTGTCAAAGCGAGAGCCACGGATGGAAGAATCCATTTATTACGTGCCTTGATTGACACCGGATCAGAGACATCCTTTATTACGGAATCTGCTGCCCATTTGTTGAAGCTGGAAAAGCGGCCTGCCATTGTTGAGGTATCTGGGTTGGGGTTGGTCAGCAGCGGCACATCGCAGCATACTGTCGAAGTTCAGTTTGCCTCGCGTCATTCGACGTTTGAAACTGCCACACAGGCATTGGTCTTTAAGTCGCTGACTGGGCATCTTCCGGCCCAACGAGTGATACCTCACAATTGGAGTCATCTCAAGGGTCTTTCGTTAGCAGATCCCCATCTCTACGAACCTGCTCCCATCGACTTATTGCTCGGAACTGATGTTTACGCACAGATACTTCTAACGGAAATCAGAAGGTCTCCAGATGACAACGGACCTATAGCGCAAAATACGCAATTAGGGTGGATCGTGTTAGGGAAAGTTCCAGAGGAAATTCCCCGGCAAATTCGAAGCTTCGTGCAGGTTACCGACCTCAAAGCGCAGCTACCGAAGTTTTGGGAGATGGAAGAACCGCCGTTCCAGACACATGAAACCCTAGACAACATTGCTTGCGAAGAACATTTTGCAAGAAATACAACCCGTTTACTAGACGGGCGATATCATGAAAAGTTGCTATTTAAAGAAAAAGGTCGCCCAGCGATGGGAACCAGCCGCCAAGTAGTTACTCGACGATTTCTACATCTCGAGGTTTTGAAGAAGCTGGCCGACCACGAAAGCCAGAATTTTCCCGAAGGGGCGAGGGCTGTCCGTGAGGACATGTACGTTGATGATCTGATCCAGCAAATTCTAGAAAACGCAAAAACCCCTAAGAGTTTACGCTCTTTGAATGCATTCACTGATGCCAATGGAATTTTGCGACGTTTAGAGAACTTCCTCCTCTCCTACGACGCCCAACATCCTGCATTACTGCAGAACAACCACCACTTTACGAGTCTGGTTGTAACAGATGCTCACAAACAAACCCTCCATGGCGGCATACAACAATTGATAAGCTGCATAGGACAGATAAGACGAAATGTAAAACGTCAGCTACATAAATGCACTTCTTGCTACCGGCGAAAGGCATCCGAAATGCAACAACTTCTGTTCCACAGAATATGGCCCGGATTGAAGACATGCATAGTGGGTCCGACGGACTTGTACGCATTGCTACGCTTCGCACCAGGTCTGGTCGGTTCAAACGACCGATTTCTAAAACTTGTCTGCTATTTTCGATTAAAACTATGGAGCAAACAAGCTTAACATCATCAAATATTTTGTTTATTTTCAAAATTGTCGCATTATCAACCAAAATCTGCAACCAAAACAAATAAACAAGTCAACGTTACACATAATATCAAAACAACAACTTCTGTTCCACAGAATTAAATTTACTTCAATAATTTATTATGAAATTGTACAATATTTAAACTTAATTCTAAGATAAACACACATATTGCAACGCCAATTACATTTAATTACAAAACAATTTATTTAAACAAATCGTAAATCAAAGAATTCGAATTAACACAATTCACAAAAACGTAAACAAATCACTTCCATTTTGAATCACCATCATCGTCGTGTCAAAGAATCCACAGCTAAAACTTCAAAATCGAACCCACAGTTCATCTTCAGCACATCAAACGTCAAAAAAAAAATAATTCACCAATCTTATTTACAAACAAATAAAATTATTTAATTCACCGAATAAATAAATAAAATATCTTCATTTGCTACGCAAAACACAAGAAAATAAAAACAAAATCAAAATAAACAGTTCCACGAACTTATAAAGTGATCAATAATCACACCCTACACTTGCACAAAGTTAGCAAATAATTCACTCAATTTAACACAATTGCATAATTCTTCACAATAAATTCCACGATTAAAAAATATAAACACGGTCACTCGACTCAAATTAATAAACTTATGCGCGAAAGCATGCGATCGATGCGCGACACCGTCGTCGTCGTCCATACATAACAAATTAGAACATTAAAAAAAAAAATGTTTTGTGCGCGAAAGCATTCGACCGATGCGCGACACCGTCGTCGTCGTCCAAACACCAAACATAATAAATAAGAACATTGAAAACAAAACAAAAGAAAAATAATATTTTGTGCGCTAAGACATACGACCGACACGTTACCTTACGATCAAGATCATAATTAAATTACACTATGTACTCACATATGATAAAAAAACAGTTAACGATTTATTAAGCCGTTCATACGCCGCCGCCGCGACAATCGAAAATACTAATGTACATACATACATACGTATCAATGCAAATGCATATCACAAATTGACATATATATACGTATAAAATGAAAACTTAAAACTAAATAAAATTTACAAAACTTTAAACTAAATTGAATTTAAGATTTAATCAACACTCACCCGGTACAATCAATAAAGGTGCAGCAAACCCTTTGCAAATCAAACAACAAAAAAAACTTCACAAACGATCGCGATAATTATTCATGATGCACATAATTCAACCGCACTTGAATTAATCAAACGAAATTTGATGTACCGCACCAAATAAAACACTATATAACACTTATTAACTGAATTTATTTAACAATTTTAAAAACGCAAACGCGAAATTTCAATAATCACAATAAACTAAATCCACAAAAAAACACACGACCGGTTGAATGAAGAAACGAGAAACGATACATAAAAACATAACTGATAATGATAACCGAACGAAATGCAAAAGACACTCACTTCAATGAAAATGCAAAAATCAACGTTGCGGTTCTATATTACGCATACGCATACTACAAACAACGTTCACTGTTATAGTAATATTTTGCATTGTTGTTGTCTTGTTGATCGTGTTTTGTACTTGTTATTGTTATTGTTTTTATCACCATAACTATAATCGTTCTATCTCTTTTCATGTCAAATGCATTTGAATTTATCGATGACAAGATATGTCGATAATGCAGTATAAGTTATACCAAACTATCCAAGGCAGTGCGGAATGGTCATGCCAAATCCCCAACATTAAGCTGCGTACTACATATCAACAGATGGCGGGGGAGAATGGACGAATGTGAAATATTCGCGTGGATTTAAATGCAGCCTTAGATTAATTCATTTGATAAATGTCATTTAATTCATTTATTTGTTATTGGAATTACGTTCCACAAAAATGTCAAAGTTAACCTTAAAACTATATACAATGTCAAATTAGCTAATAATTACTGGTAATATTGTTCAAAACGAGTGTACAACTCAAATTTGCTAAGAAATATTAAAACTAAATTGTTAATTGAATATCGAAACTACGTTTTTCATTTCATTTGTTTTCTGAGCTATTTTCTACTAGTTTTCAAACTAGCTAGTCGAAACAGATTACATGAATATTTGTCTTGTATAAATTCCTTTTTTAAATATACATATATTTTTCGTTATTTATAAATCTTTTTCTGAAATTTTGATATTTTTTCAGGAAAAAATTATTACAAGTGTCATTATTGACCATATGGTCAAATAACGCTTTAGAAAAGTGACAATATGGCTATATGACACTTTCACGACGTGTTATATGATCATATTTCGAAATATGGCCCTATGACACATGGCCTTATGACACGGCAATCTAATTAAGTCAGGTCAGAAGAAATGAATGTAAATTATTTCGAATGTTTAATGTTTTATCATTATTGTTCTACTTTCTGACCATAAAGGCTCAAAGTTCCATAGTGTTTGATGAACAAAAAAAATTATGGACATATGTCCCATTTATCAAACAAAAATTGCGAAATTATGTCCCACCATAGTGGGACTTAAGTCCAAAATCAATTTACGGACCTAAGTGGGACATAATTCCATTATGGACTTATGTCCCGTGGTGTAATGTCCCTGCCCCGCTTTATACAGTTTGTCCCTGTAGATGCTGACATACGTGGGCTTAAATCTTAAAATCGATGAAAACGTGGTGGGTATATCGATTTCAAGTTCATAGGTTTTTTTCGTTGACTTTCCTGGTCTAAAGCCACATTGATAAGGAACAAACAAAAGTACTGACCCTCATATGAATTTCTCCGTGTACACTGAGTGTGGGTTATAGGAATGCGAACGTTAATTTTTCCTACCTTTTGTTCAAATTTGGCCTGCAGATATGCTTTTTAATGAAGGCGTGAATAATATTTAAGTTAAATGCAAAAACTCACCTTTTCGTGCTTCGTTCAATAGAAATTAGGTGTCTTTGTAGGGCTCATATGAAACCATGGAACGCTTAGTTACAATGTCGCTGCGACCGATGGCAAAAATTAACAATTTTATAATTTCAATTAAAATGAATTCTTGCCAATGAACGAAGTGACCCACAAAAAACATCTTCTGAAGCAAATATATCGGTAATTCTTTCCTCATTAACTATAGAGGTGGATATTATTTTTTGCGTTCTCATAGTTTAATTAAAGTCCCCAAGCATAGAATAAACTACGGAATGCATGAGCCACTGACAAGAATGAAAATTTCATATCAATAAAAACAATTTAAAACAAAGTCTTAAACCCAGTGTGCCACGTTCTTAAATGCTTTTTGTATTTTTTATGTTTTTGTAAATAAATTGTTTGTAATGTTCTGTTATTGTGTAAGTGTTTGTTTGTTTTTTAGATTATTCTACTAACAACTAACACTGCACTAAATGTTGAGACATTTGCCATAAGAAACAGCTTGCTATTAGCACTCTTCGGCTTTATCTGATAGTGTGAAAAAAAAATCAGTGTAATTAAGTTTGGATTTCAGTGATAAGCTTAGGCATCCATTTTCTTACGAAAAAAAGGTTTACTCGACCTCTATTCGTGAAAGGGTTACAGATTTTTTTAAGGCCTAGTTACCGAGATTTTTGCAAAAATGTTAATTATTCAGTATGCACACATATTTTCCCAAAATTTGAAATTGATATTACTCACAATTTATCGAGAAATTGCAAACCAAACCTTCTTTTTTTTCCAAAACGAGTTCTGCCGAGCTATTATTGATAAGGCTACCGGAAGGCAGGGCGGTATCTTTTCTAATTTGTTTTATTTTATTTTTTAGTTACTGTGTCCTGAATTTTAGTTTATTATTTATTGCTCAGAGGCATAAAAGGAGTTTTCAACTCGTTACCCAACCAGTGAACCTTCAATTTAATCAACCCAGGTTTCCCTATCAATAGTAACAACACGACAGTTAAAGCAAGAAAAAAACTAAACAGCAATTTATATTCAAGGAAACATGATTAAAATCAATAAGATTGCCATCTCATACAAAATGTTTAAGCCCCTTTGAAGGTCAAAACATTGCCTTAAACACAGCAAATAAAAAAGAGCACTTCAGTGTTTTTAAAATTTCCTACTTTAACAACATTACCTACAACAAGGGTTGGCCACACTTATGGTAGTGACATTTTTCGGTCGTTTCTAAACTTCCAGCTCCGCATACCTTCAACCAGCTCTATGTTTATCCTTGAACAAAAGAAAATAACAAAAAAAAAACTATTTTGAACAATTTTCTAAATGCTTGAAAAGCAATTTATCCTCAGCATCCCATAAGGCGCTGCTGTGATGTGTTCTGCACCTTCTTGTCCACTTTTATCCATGGCCTTAATCATAGCCTTTCTAATCCCTCTTCTCTCTGCCCTCAAAAAGAGAGAAGAAAAAAATATAGTATAGGTATAAAACGGGTCCTTATTCGATCTCAAATGTTTCGTTTATTATCCTTTTTCACAGGCGAAATAAGTAACCCACTTGTGCTATTTTGCATATAAAGTGAGAGGTGTAACCCTTTTCAAAAAATAGCCGTTGTTACATGTCGAGATGAGAGAAAGAAAGGATTCTTCTATTTTTTTTCTTTGCCTGCTTCTCCTTCATCTAATAATGGCCGAAGTGCCGTACGGTATATTTTTTCTCTCGAGGCCATTTTTTGTTCTTTGAGAAAATATTCACACAAAAATAAAAATTGTCTAGCGAAAAAATATTCTGGGATTCGCAAAAATATGCGTCAGCTACTCGTTTTGTGAAAAATATTCTTTTTTCGCATCCTGGGTATGGGGTAGGTACTTAATTAAAAAACTTTCCACTTCCTTATATTTTCATTTTTGAAAGTTATATCAAAAACTGAAGAGATCCTTTTTTCTGGCTTAACTTGTATCCGAAAATATGAAAAGGATATGCAGAAGGATCTAGTGTTACTCAAGGGGGCCTTTGAAAATTTCTCCTAAAATTACCCTCGTATCCTAAATTTGTTTTTTTTTTTCTAAACTTTACTCTGTCCTGTTAGTTTTTGCTCCACATGTAGGTACCCATTTATGACAAGTCAAGTCACTTCCCTTCTACCCCCCAAAAGTTGGGATATCTTCAAAAACAAACTATATGCTTGAGGGCATTGCAGATACAAGGAAGTTGAACTCAAGGAACAAAAACAAATGAACAACCAACACAACACCAAAGAACTAACAAGCAAAATCTGTTTAAATGTGCCAATGGGAATTTTTTTCGTCCTTCTACCTCTAACTTCAGTTGCCGGCGACTTCAAAACAACTTTTAAAACGAGAGGAACGGAATATAAAGGGGACATTGACAGAAAGGATGTTGTGCTGGGCAAAAAACAAAAGAAAATACAAAAATGAGGAACAACAAAATCTCTTCAAAGCAATGAAAGTGTTAAAGTGTCCTTCTTTTCGTTGTTTATTTTCGTTTAATATCCCTGCCCGGGAGCGCAGAGACAAAAAATCATACAAAAACACTACCAAGCTTAAAAAAAGGGAAAAAGTTGAACAGAGTTAAGTGGATGATGCAGGAGAATTCATTTTCATATGAGATTTATAAGTGAACTACTTTACGGAGTTCTTCTTTCCGTCTCCATCTTGTTATGGTGCTTCTATTTTTTCTGTAAACAAATTTCATATTTAAATCTAGTTGGATGTGCATTTTTGTTCTTTTGACTATTTTCTAATCAAATCAAGCCAGGAGGAGAAACAGCATAACAAGTTCGGGAAGAAAAGTCAGAGATTTAACTAAATCAGAAGTGGGATTTCCAAAACGAACATAAATTTCAAAGAGGAAGATGGAAAGTTTTCAGACGAACGATTGGGATACAACGGATAAGGAAAGAACTAAAATACTTAATAATAAATTCAAAAGTGAGTAAGAAGAAGTTGGTGCTATCAAGCTTGTGATATTTTCCCGATATGCTCATATTCCGGATTTAATCAAGTACCTACTAGGGAATTTTGTACTTTTGCGAATTGTTAGGAAAACTGATACTGAAATTACCCAGCAAATGTCTCCAATAATGTTCCTCTGCCCATACAAAGGTGTGTCAAATATCAAACAGCAAGTTGGCTGAGGTCTTCTTCCATCTAAATCCTCAGAGTTATGGTCTGCGAAACGTTCTTCGGCGTTGGATTTCAAAATTATTCATGCCAAAACCAGAGCGCTGTTGTTCATTTGCTCTACAGGACCGTCTCCGTTTAATTAATTCTAAGGAGTCTATTACACATTATCAGAAGTGGGATTATTTCTGTTATCTTGATATCCTCTGGGGTTTTTACTTGGTAAGGTTAACCTCAATCGGGATACTCCGAGTCTTATCATGGCTAACGAGCTATTGATTCGGATGAGTATTAAACCTTCGAAATGTGCCGATAAACCGTATGATGGTAAAGTGTCCTCTGTCCCCGTGTTGGAGGTGATGTCGTGCTGGCTCTTTGAGTTTTGCATAAAGCTCGTCTAGCTTAGTGTTAGAATGTCCATGAACAAACCAATTGTCATAGTTGGGAAATTAGTAACAGGTCGGACCAGGATCTTATCCCACAAGCATCGCCAGGAAGCTTGATCAATAACTCGCTCTGTTCTCCATTTGAGTTGTGGTATACCTCTTCTGCCCATTCATCGAGGTTGTTTCGAAAACTTTACTGAACGGGTTATCGACGACATTGCCTTGTTCTTGTCCACATAAATCGCTAAATCCATCTTCTTGGCCTTCGTCTCAAGGCCCTATATATTTAAGATGGTGGACTTTCCGGGCCTTAATCAACACTGATCTAAGGACGTATCAGGCTGTTTAAGAACGTTCAGTATAATTATAATGCATATACATAATACATGGTGATGTAAGCGAATTTATGCCTCTGTAATGCAGTAATTTTTGCAGTCTTCTTTTTAGAACCGAGGATACGTACTGAGTTTCCAGTCGTTGGGCATTTTTTTTTCTTCCGACCAAACCTTGTGGTGCATACTGATTTGTTGGATTTAGACTAAGATATCGCTGTCTTTACTTCGTCAAAATGTTGAAATACTAAACCGTAGATTACAGTTGAACAGTCATATTTTTAGGGTACCTCTCCTCCAAAAACAAACCGAAATTTTAATCGTTTCCACGAGTTAAAGCCTTTAACCCGGAATGCCAGAGTCGAGTTTATTAAGTCATCAAAATGTCAAACAAATGATGTCTGATTCCCACTCGCTTAAAAAAAAGGAATTTTAAAAAATTAACAAAACCCTAAAGTGAAAAATTAAATCCCATTTAAGTACCCATCTTTATCCATTTAGTGCGTCCATCGGCATCCCCAACACCGTGCGTCGTTCGGTCGTCGCCATCATCCTCGTTAAAATAAAACAGCAATCATTCTTCTTGTCGACCTTAATTCTCATCATTTCATTAATTTAATTTCTAAGCTCCATTAAATTGATTAACTTGAACTCCTTTCACTTCACTTTCTTTTTTTTTAATAACCAAGCTTCTTAAAAATTATAAGATTTTGTGATTTTTTTGCTGAGATTTCAACCCTACCCGGCACGCGACCCTTCAACCAAATGAAAATAACATTTCCTTAAAATACAAAACCAACAAACGAATGAAATAATAAAAAAAAAACTCAGCCTTTTTCTTAATTTCCTCCCTCTCTCACTCTGGTTTAAGGATTCGTCCGTGCTGATCCATCTTAACCCCACGTTCCCCACAAAATCTCCTCGTCTGCTCCAGAATTTAGGAACGTCAGAGAGACAAATCAAAAATCCTCCAGACTTACTTTTTTCTCTTTTTTTAGCATTTTCGAAAATTATTCGTTTTCATTTTCATGCCTGTCTTATTTTGCTACATCATCTTCACCCCATTTCGTATCATTCACAATGCCCTTTCTCTCCCGCCAACTCCCACTGCTCGTCGCGACACGACGACGAAGACGATACTTGACAGTTTTAATTTCCATTTTATCCTGAAAACTTTCCTTTTATTTCTTCCTCCCTATTCGAAATGGCAACATGTATACCTTCACTCCAAAAAAAAGGGCCGAAAGTGGATATCCTGCTAATCCAGCTTCCAGTTTCGTGTCTTCTTTAAGGACTTTTTTCGTTCAAGAGAAGAGAACTGATGAAAACAATCAAAATTAGGATAAAATTTATGATGTGAACATTTTTTCCTCATCTCTATCTCTTATACAAGGACGAAGGACGAGTGTTTATGAACAATTATAATGTCTTCATCGTTTTTGTATACTCTCTCCTCCTCTACCTTGCGACATAGTGACATAAAAATTAAAAACGAATCATTTTATGATTTGATAAAAAAAAAACTTCCTTTTGTTATGATGTCTGCAGCTCCTGCTCGTTCCATCCTTCGAATGTCCTTCGAAGGGAAAAATTAAAGAAGACACACAATGGAATGTAGAGATGGTGAAGAACTGATATCCTTAATGACCATTTTGCACCTTGTTTTTGTTTGCGTGTCATGACATTAATATTAAACTTTTGACACCCTTCAGGAGAGGCATTGCGGACCTATGTATATTGCTTTCATAATTTTTTTTATTATTTTTTTTCGTTTGCTTAGAAAAAGTTGTTTACCTATTTGAAAGTTTGCTGTTTGGTTGGGTCGGAATTTGAAGAGTGAGGAAAGGGGTTAACTGCACTCTGCACAAATGGTCACGTCTAACGTGCAATATGAAAATTTCACTCGAAATTACAAAAGTTTCACAGAAATAAAACTGTAAAGCATTAGCAACAGAAGAATGTATTGCATGGCTCTATTTTGCCGGTTTCGGTGACAGGTTATCATGGAGTCCTTTTCCGCAAGGTGTAAAGTTATTAATGTTGCCAGTGAATGAAGTGACAATGCCCACATTCCGAAACCTAGTGACTACGTAGTGAACTCATTCTGATTGGTTGAAAACAGCTAATTAGCCAATCAGAACGAGTTGACTACGTAGTCACTAGATTTCGGAATGCGGGCAATGTTACACCAAGAGAGAGAAGAAAAGAGAGAGACGACACAAACACACAACACAATCTATTTCAACTGTGAAATGTGAATTAAAAGTTTCAACCTTCCATTCAAGCCAGGTTGAAGTGGGTTCTAGTTTGAGTGTTTTTTTGTTTTTGTTTTTTCTTTTTGGAAACGACACAACCAACATAAAGTTTTGAAGCGTAAATAAAATGAGCAAGCGAGCTTGATGGTTTAGAAAATGGAACTTATTTTGATTAAATTTTTTTTTTTTTCATACAAAAATTTTATTATTTTGTTCTCGACGTTTTTGAGGAGTCGAAGGATGCTGTTTTACAAAATATTAAAAAGCAAGGTTATTTATTTCAGTTTTAATGTGAACATTAGGGTTGAAGTAGCGTTTTTTTATTTTAATTTTTTGTAAAAGTTTTCCGTTGTGCATCAATTAAGAGACCTTGACTCAGAAGGGCAGGCACTTTACTAATGGTGATGCGGATTATGTGAATTTGTATGTTCTGGATGACTTCTTAGTGTATGAATCCGTATGAGTGAATTCGAGTGAAAGGTTATTTTTTCTGATTTTTTTTTTTTTTTGCTGAGCCTTGAAGTTGTTTTGTTTCTTTTTTTCCACATGTTTCTTGTTTGAAAATAACATTTTTGAACGAGTTAAAGATTACATACATTATGTGTAAGTTTTTTATGGAAGAATTGAGTTTTTAAAATTGTTGGCCTCGTTTGAAGGACAAATGATCGTTTAAATATTTTTGCAATTGAGAACCTGAACAACATGTTCAGTACAGAGATATATGTATTTTTTTAAATCTGGAAAACTAAAATATAGAGGCTACACTCAGGTTTGGTTAAAAAATAATAAAAATAGATAATTATAAAGCGAATGCGTTTTGTGGTTAACTTAATTCCAATTTTAAGGTCAATCGTTATAGCAGCAAACACAGTCAGATAGACAGAGAGACGGACGGAATTGCTGGACCCAGCTTTTCCGACTTTACTATACCAACCAGGGGTTGTAACATTGGAGTACGATAAAATTAATTTCATTCACGACCGACCGATAATTCAACCGAGAATTTAATTTTTGATTCAATCCCGATTTTTGTATTCACGAACGAATTAACTTTTTTGGGAGTTGAAAAATTAAATTCTTTCACGAACTTAACACAGAAGATCAATAAAAGTTGTAGGTATTCATGTTCTCAATATTTTTAGCCGAGATAATGAACAAATGTTTTTAAAAAGTCAGCATAATGGGCCTCACCCTCCCTAGCTAGCTGTCTCCAGTTTTGCACTCCAAGTCGATTGAGGTCCTCTTCCTCTTGGGTCGAGGTCTTTCTATATTCCTTTTTCCGAATATTGGTGTCCATCCGCTCAAATTACCGAGCTGTGTCATTGTAAAATCCGTAAAGTTCGCTGTTTAATATTCTTCTATATTCCCTAGCAGTGAACGAGAGCGGACCTTACTACTCAATTGCTTTCTTAGCCCAAAGAAACAGTGATTAGCAAGAGGTGTTCTTCACCTGATCTCGGTGCTGGTGTTAATAGCGGAGCCTAGGTAGACCAACTCCTCTTTATATACAGTTCGTCTCTGTAGATGCTGTCACACGCGGCCTTCAAATCGATAAAAAGATGATGGGTATCAATTTGGACTTCAAAGGTTTTTTCCAGGATCTGCCCCAAAGTGAAAATTTGGTCGATGGTTGACCTTCCTGGTCTGAATCAACATTGATAAGGACCAAAGGCTTCAGACGTTCACATACTACGGCAGTATGCGATTTTTAAGTAGGCTGATTCTTCTGTAGATCGCCCTTCTTCAGGATTGGACAAGCAATTATGCTGAGGTTCCATTCATCGGGCATGCATTCCTCCGACCATATCTTGCAGAAGATTTGGTGCATGCTTCTATCTTGACCGTCGCATGTTGCTTTAAACAACTCGGCAGCTAGACCATCTGCTCCAGCGGCTTTGTTAGATTTCAGACATGACATTGCCGTTTTCACTTCTTCTAGGTCGGGTTCACGGAATTGTTGGCAATCATCGTGTCCGATGAAAAGCTCCTTCCTAACAATGGTATTTTGTTGGTCGTCGCTGTTATATAGTCTACAGAAGTGGTCTTTCCAAATCTCCAGCATTGACTGCGATTCTACTATATGATGTTCCCTTGTCCTTGAGCCAACTGTTTTACTTTCCAATAAAAACTTTGAACTTCATTCTTGCTGTTGGCTCTCTCAACATCCTCGAGCTGACCCTTCTCATGCTCCCTCTTTTACTCCTGAGAAGCCGGCGTTCCTCTCTCCTCTTTCTTCCTGCAGAGATCTAGTCAACCATGTTGTCTTCTTCCTGGGTTGTACCCCCAAAGAACTCCTCTGCTTTGTGGTGGATTTGATACAGTTCATGATTATATCGGCCCGACTTCGTCCTTCTTCACAAACAAGGCTTACTGCTCTTTGCAGACATTTTCTCTCAAACTCGGCTAAAAGTTCAGAGTGCCTTTGGCTATGTACCCAAGTCTCGGATCATTTAAATACCTTCAGTTAGATGTTAAGGCCGATAACAATATGGCAGAAGAAATACGGTGGCGGCTGGTCAAATTTAATATAATATTAGATACTTAAAAGTTTCAAGGCTGTTTATTCCAAAAAATCCTGCGATACTGCTGCTGAATATGACGACAGTCTCAACAGCAATCACATGTTCGGAGGGCACTGAACTAACAAATCTTCCTTGAGGTTCTTCTACTAACGTTTTCTGCAAGTGGTTTTTTCTTCATTTATACGCCACCCTGCAGTTTTTAGCCACCTGTGAGATTTTGCAAACGATGTCGTCGTTATCCGTATATGCCAATAACTGTTTTGAGATTGTCTTGGATGCGTTCTACCATTTATATGCCGTCGTAAGAGGCTTTAAAGTCTATAAGCAGATAATATATTGAGAAGTTATTTCCAGACATTTTTCCATCGCCTCTATCGATTATCACTTGCCATTTTTAGTACCCATAATACCCGATCAAAAAATAAAAAAATCATACGCAAGCAATCAAAACTGCCAGAATAATTACGCTGATCGGATTTGTTTACAGAGTTCAATAAACCTTTAAAATCCAAATGAAAAAAGTCTACACTGATTTCTAAAACACATGTTCACTCGAATTTTGCTTTTTTTTTGCTCACCCATTCAGCAAAATTGCATACGTTTCCATTGTCAAAAACATATTTTATAACAAGTGCAACAGTGTCAAAATATATTACAATCGAAATAAAAATAAGTTGCAAAAAAACCCGAACATGATAATAACATTAAACAATAATGCTAATTGCAAGCCTTGTTAATACTGGATCTAATGAAAGGTCAACAAAAAAACATACAAAAATTATAAATCAAATGTTAACATTAATAGCCAAAATATTAATGCAATTTTAATTGATTTGTTGACTTTTTTAGCTTTTCAGAGAGTTGCATGTTTTCAAAGGATTACCCCGACACCAAGCCAACCGCCTGAAATTAAATCAATTGTCATAATTTGTCTGGTACTCATTGTCATTTTTTCTTGTTCAGTGTTGCATGGTGCAACCACCCCCTCGCCGAGTTTGCAATTTTGTCGCGTCGGCCGTTGTTTATTTTCTATCACCCTCTTTTTTTGCTCAAAAATAGAAATTTGCTGACAACTTTTTGTGTTTTTTGTTTGTGTCAAAAGTCCTTGCAGAATTTAATTTTGAAATTTCAATTGAACCACAACTATTATTACACAACACCAACAACAACTTCCTGTTATTTGTGGGTCACTGAGCTATGGCTTATAATTCCATTAAATGTGATGCATGAATGCATAATGAATGGGTGTGAAAAAAGACGACCTCGAAAGCTGGGAGTAAAAATTAAAATAATGTAATGAAAAGTGAAAAAAAAATAAAAAAAATGATTTAATCCTTCAGAAGACCGGAAATTAACCGAAAGCAGTGTGAAACCAAACAAAAATGTTGATTACAAAATATTTTGCATTTTAAATACAAAATTTGCTTATGTAAATCGGTTAAAGGGATTAAGGACTTGAGTTTTGTAAATAAATTGTTTAAAGTACTTTTTTTTTGTGCTTGATACCATTTTTAGTTACTTTAATTTTTTTTAATCCCTGTTTACATTGTTGATCAAACAAATTAGTAGTTGTTAGACGTGAACATAAATTATAGAAAGACTTAATCTGTTTTCGACAAATTAGTTTTAATTTTCAAAAATGTTTGCTGAACAGATCGATGAGGATGCAAAATTTTCAACACTGATTTCAATATTTCCTTATTTGAAACTATATTTTTTTATCTGATAGCAGGAGCTATCACGGTAGCACTTAGCTGGATTGTCTTTATGGTCCGACCCAGAGTCATTCAAGGATCGATGGGTAACTACAGCCAACTCACTAGATTTGCTGAAAGAGGGACACTCAAAGGCGAGGTTCTATCTCCTTGTGGCTACTAGTTTTGAAAGAAATCCTGTGCAATCTTGATAACAGCGGAGTTAAGGTAGTTGCGTATATCAACGATCTGGTGCTGATGTCCTCGGGGATTTGTCCGACGGTACTCAGCAAAAACATGGAAACCGCTCTTAAAAATATGCAAATGGACCACTAGATGTGGACTTGAAGTTAACGAAAACAAGACTGAACTGATGTTATTAACTACCCAGGTATACAATACCCCACTTTTCCTCTACCAAGATTAAATGGACTTGCTTTATCCAAAAAATCTAGGAGTTATCCTAGACTCCAAGTTGAGTTGGAAAAGCAACATAGAAGAAAGAGTTAAGAAAGCTAATATTGCCTTCTACTCTTGTAATAAAACCTTTGGTAAAAAATGAGGACAAGGACCTAATATTACCTTTGGATTTACACGGCGAAAGTTCGCCCTGTTTTGACATATATCGATCAATTGTTTGGTGGCCTGCCCTGGACAAAAAACATAATATCGATAAGCTAGAAAGAGTTCAAAGAACTGCCTGCATTGGAACTACGGGAGAAATTAGATATTATTAGATATTTCTCCACTGATGCACTCACATTAATTCTGAATCTTTTTCCCATTGACCTTGAAAATCACGAAACAGTCTCCTGTAGGGAAGGAATCGGGTATGTGGTCTGCAAAGTCTTTTAGTAAAATTCTAAATCTTTTACCTAAAGAAATAAAATTAGAACCCTCTGACTACACGTTACCCTTACCAACCCTTAGCTTTGGTAAGCAATTTAAGGATGATATCCCAAGTAGGCAAAATTGGAAAATTAATAGCCCTACAATAAGGATTTTGACATCACAGTATACATTGATGGTTCCATGATGGAACTCGGTGTTGGGGCTGGTGTCTTCTCCCAAGAACTGGGTATTAAAAAATCCTATAGAAAAATCCTGTCCGATAGATGTAGCGTTTCTCAAGCTGAAGTTCTAGCGATTAGACAAGCATGTAGGATTCTTAAATAAACAGTCAAATCTGACAAAATTACAAAAACTGTAGCAATCTTTATTGATAGCCAAACAGCTATTAAGGCTATATCTAAACAGCAACCTGACTAAATCCAGAATTGTTAAGGATTGCAAGCGGGAGCTCGCAGGTTTCAGCGACAATATAAAAATTAATCTTTTCTGGGTACCAGGGCGCAGTGACATTCAAGATAATAAAATCGCTGAGGAACTGGCCAGGACGGGATCAAACCTTCAAATATCCCTAGCTGAAGAAGCTAGGTTTCCCCTAGGAGTCATGAAAACTGATATTTAAAACCATTTTCTTAAAAAATCCAACGTTAGATGGAAAAATCTCACCATCTGCTCTATCTCGAGACAGATGTGGCCCATTTACGACCAAAAACGTACCAAGGAACTTTTGAATAAACCTAGGTCTGACATTGGAAGAATATAGTAGCCATTTGATTTGCACATACCAGTCGGACAACATGCCATGAAACTTGGTATTCCCACAACGAATTTTGTCGAAGCTGTAGAGATACGGCGCTAAGGGAAGCACTCCAGCACTTTTTTTGTGAGTGCCCTGCCCTTCAATGGCCAGAACAATGGCTTTGGGTGCTCCCTTCCTTCTTGAGCTTAGCGAACTCTCAAACATTAAGATTAAGAACTTGATTATCTATCTTTACAAAACCAATTGAATTTAAACATTTATTCTTACTATTTGGGTTGGGTAGACGCTTCCCAGAACAACCATTCTAACCTACCAACCTACCTACACTTAGAAGAATATAATTAAAACCACGTCTATTAAACCTCAGACTATCAATTTATCCTTTATCGCCACTCAACCGAAATTCCAAACAGCACCAAGATTTAAAGAGCCTTACCGATCCTTTGCCAGAACAGTTCTATGTCAGAAACTTAAATCAAACATCACTCACTACTTACTCAGCACTTCGATGAACCTGTCCTGGTTTAGTCTTGACGCATATTAAGCACCTAATTCCTTTATTTCTACAGCACAACCCGTCCGAAAACAATTTGATTACATAATAATAATTTCAAATTCAAAGATTAAGTTGTGCATCAGAAGTCAATGTTCCGTAACAAATGTGCCAGCCTACTACGCTTGTGACATAGAAACTCGAATGCCGACGTGTTAGTGTATGTTGAATGCATTCAGAGCTTAACAGGTCAACTCAACCAAAGCAATTCCTATCATCATGCTGCGCCTTCACATTTTATTGATTGATTATGTTCAATGATTTGCACTCTTGGCTCTCAACAATTGCATCATCAAAATTGTGTCGTATGTCGATCGATGCGATAGACAGACGCAAATAAGGTGGATTGCATTACATGAGTGAGTCATGGCCAGAGCCATGACTCTGGGGCAGGAATGCACTTGCCTCCTTGCCTTGCTCTATAATTACTAAGTGGAATCATAGCGGATTACATAATTATTGTGTACTGACCTTTAAAGATGGGTTAATTAATCGTCTAGTAAATTATTCATACACCGAAGATTATTGTCGAAGCAATGAAATAGGCCTCAATTCTCACACACACATACGTATGTTCGTGTATACATTTTTTAAAATTTCAATTTCCAAAATTAATCAAAACCCATTTCAAATTCATTCAATTCAAAATTTCATAAAATTTTCTTCAAATTGAAGCAAAAATTAAATCATGCACAAATTTTTGCAAAGCTCCTGAATGGATTTTTTTGAAAATAGAAAACTAATTCCAATATGGGCCTATAGACAAGATTAAAAGGCAATTTTCAATCACAGAAAATTCTCACCATCGAACAATTTTGATTGCAAACTTCCTCTGTGTGTGTGTGGTTCTGGACTGGCTGGGTATATGCAAAGTCCTCCTCCAAAGTCACTCCTCACTCCTGCTCTTTTCAAATTTCCAAATGTAAAATCAAAATATTCAACAATCGAGTCGTGTCGACCTTCTGGGCCAGGAATTTTTGGTTTTTCAGTTCAAATACGAAATTTTCTATACGCACTTTTCGGAATCGATGAAAAACACGTATTCAAAACAGGACTCACACACAAAAATATGAAATATGCAAAATAGTTACAGAGCTTTTCTTCGTCTGCCAGAATATCATAATACAAGTCCTGGGGGCCGGCTGTTGTTATGCTGGTTGAGTCCTTTGGATGCAATTTGAATGTCTTTTTTTTGTGCTGGAGTAATTATTTTTCACCTTTCATATAAGTGTGTGTGTGTGAAGGCTTTGAAAAGCTAGCTGAATAGGAAGCAATTTGAAAATATTCATCTCGGATCTAGCAAGAGTCTCGATTTCTACAATAATGGACCTTTGATATTGATACTGCAATAGAGTATTTTCTGAGCTGAGTACAAACAGTTGGATTTCAATGATTTCAATATCAATGGTATTGGGTATTTGAGGGGATTTTTCAAAAGTTGGGATTTTTAGTGAAGAGTCAGAATTAAAATGGGACATGCATGTATTTGGAAATCAAAATGGCTGCACTTGATATTTTAAGGGTTTTTTGCTTTTTGAATATATTTTGAGAAGGGATTTTGTTGTAAAGGTCTTGAAGATTTGTGTGAAAACTAAGGAAAATTCATCAATGTTTCGAACTCGATTTTTATTGGGCTTTTGCATGCAAGTTTGTGTTGATGGAGATGTTATGCTGGAGAGCCACACTCATGGATTCCCATCGATCGTCGTAGGTGATAAAAAATGTAAAGAATTCTTCTTCTTCCTCGGTCCCTACGCTCGTTGACAATGACACTCCAGTTGTTAGTTCTCTCGCGAAAGCTAACCTTTTTGCTAGGCAGTTCGCCGCCAAGTCTTCACTGCCAGAGAGTGTCATGACTCCTCCAGTTCTTGAGCGGGTCAATGATTCCATGGGACAAATCTTCTTCCGCACTCGTGCTGTGGCGAGAATCCTAAAAAATCTCAAAATACATAAATACGCTGGTCCGGATGGTATTCCCGCTATTGTTCTGCAGAGGTGTTCTTCCACGCTTGAAAACCCCTTGCGCAAGCTTTTCCATCTATCCTATTCTTCTGGGCTCGTTACGAGCAGTTGGAAAACAAGATTTGTCTAGCCAATTCCAAAAAAAGCGAATTTTCTTCTTCCTCCAATCATCGTCCAATTGTACTTACGTCCCTTCTGTCTTAGGTCATGAAAACGCTGATAAACTTTCAGCTCAAGAAATATCTCGAAGCTTCTTAGTGACCGGAAGTACGGCTTTGGCAGCAAAAGATCTATTGGTGATCTGATGGTTTATCTCATCGAACAATGGAACAAATACTTACATCGTTTTGGAGAAAGAAAGATTGTTGCATTTGATATTTCGAAGGCATTTGGTCGGCATCGTGGTCTCTCATCGAAAATGCGTGCTTTCGGTATCGATGAATTGGTTCTTCGTTGGATTAGAAATTTTCTTTCGAACCGTTCAATACAAGTTTTACTGGACGGATTCAAATCTGAAATCCACAACATAAATGCTGGTGTGCCCCAGGGCTACGCTTTGTCTCCAACCCTTTTTCTCATTTTTATAAATGATCTCTTGTCTGTAACTTTTTATCCAATAAATTGTTTCGCTGACGATAGCACCCTTAGCTTCTTATTCGATCCCAGACTCACATCCCTCCTCTTCTGATGTGGAACTGCAACGGCAAAATATGATAAGCTTATTAAACTCTGATTTGAACAGCATGGGGAATAAAAAATCGCGAAGAGTTTAATGTTTCGAAAACTCAATGCTGTCTTGTATCTCTAAAACGAGAAATACCGCCTTTTCCACTTGCATCAACGAGACAAAACATCTCGAGATTCTCGGTATGTCTCGGTATATATTTATCACTGACCACCCCTCGTGGAATGAGAACATATACGATGGCGCCAAAAATGCCGCAAGATTTTTGGGTTTCTTAAGACGGTGCAAGAAATTTTTCTCCTATATAACACCTAATCCGTCCAAAGCTTGAATACAACTCTCATCTGTGGGCTGGTGCTCCAGCTACATACTTAAGCCTCTTGGATATTATTTAAAAAAGAGCCCTTAGTGTTTTTCATTTCCTTATATTGTAAAAGCAGTTATTTTATTGTCAAATTTCATAAGTGTTTTCTACAACGTGTTTTAGGGTAATCCGCTAATATTTGGAACGAAATATCTCTGTGGCGACCTAGATTCGTATCATATTTCTTTATTGAGGCATTGACTGCAATATTCATCATCGGATGGCAAAGATTTTGACGGATTAAAAACCTAATTTTTCGGTTTTTCTAAATCGATTTTCGTAAAAATCCGAGTTGGCAAATCGAGTTGAATCTATTGACTCAAGTTGGACAAAACGATTTGTATCTCAGAATATTAAAACCAACTCGAGTTGACTTGGTTTGCAAAATTTAAAATTCGACACTTCCATACTTAAGGCTGCTGCTTTAACTTGATTTTTTTTCAGTAAACTCCTCGAAAAAAAATTGCTTATCAGCTTTTTAAGTCCTTTCTTACCTTTGAGCTTTGACTCCATCATAAACATAAACGAGGTTTCAAGAACACCATTTTCGTCATAATTCGCGAAACTGAGTTCATTGTGAATTCTCATAAAGAATTCCTCCACAGATAACCTTCAAACTTGAAATAACTTCTTCTCCTTTGTGCAAGAATTATTTTCTCTAACTCAAAAATTTCATCACAAAGAGTACAAAAAAAAACCCTAAAATTTGAACGTGAAATTTTTACTTTACATTCATTCCACAATTTACCGCCGCCGCGCGCCGCACCGGCACAATGGAATTCGCGTAATTAATTCCAAGAGACTAAACAGTGGCTGGAGCTGTTCCACTATCCTCGACTGACACATACAAAAATGCACTCAACTGGAATATGCTTGATGATGATTAGAAAGGCAGAGAGTTGGAGGAATTGAACTCAACATTTTTTTGTTAAAATCATTTCCACCTCATGATCATTCGAAATTGGGAGAGTTTCGAAATTATTCTGATGGTGTTCTCGTGTGGCCTTTGATAAATCATCATTTCGCCATCATCATGTCCCAGGATACACAATTTCCCAGGCTCCTATAGAGTCAGCAAAAGGATTTCATCCAAAAACGACATCAACCAAAAAACAGTCGCCTTTCCTTAAAGGTATAGTGTGTTGATTTTTGGGTGTATAGGTCCCAAGGAGACTGGGTAATAAATTTTACCCATCAAGAATTTGTTTTTCCTTTGAGAATTGTAACTAGTGTTTGCATTTACCACTAGATGGGGTGTTTAAAGTTGTTCAAATGTCTAACAGAAGGGGTTAGGAGGAAGGTTTTAAGGGCGTTTGCAAGAAAGAGGAATACCCAAGTGAAATTCAATTAATCTTCGCGATGAAGACAGGTCCAGAGTTTAGAGTACTCAACATCCTGAAATTGGACATTCTCAATTGAAGATGGCTACCTTTCTTCTTTTTTCGAGTGCCAGGAGAATGAGAGGAAGGATGCTACTGAGAAGCATACGGAAGCAAGTGAGATGGAAACTCGATGAGTTCTGTTTGGTTACTGATAAGTGTTTTTCGTTACTTCCTTGAGAAAGTAACTAACCCGTTCAATTTGAAACTGGCTGTCAGGCGAAAGCTCCAAGTTAATGGTCATGATGCACAAACAAGCAATATTCTCAATTTATTTTCTTCGAGGTGAACCGAATGAGAGAGAGAAACGAATGGCTAGAAATTGTGTGTGAATTTCTTGGTCTGGTTGGTTATATCACTTGGTTTTGTTTGCTTTGATGTTGCTGCTACAAGTGACAGAGGGCGTTCTTAGGTTTTACTTACATCAAGATTCTGCTCACTTGGGTTGCCACCAATAGGATGTAGGGTCGTTTGTGTCAAAGTCATTTAATGATGCAGAGTATGGTATTTTTTGTTCCTGCCAACTTACCTACATCGCCAAAGCGGTTGATATCACGTTCACGATTAAAGAATTTGTTGCGCAAAAGATCAATAGTGCCATGTGCTGTGGGGCTCGGCGCGTCATTCGGTATGAGGAGGTCATCCAATTTTATGTAAGCGCAGGCGACAACATACACGTTCTCATAGTTGCTTCGTCAAAAAAGATGAGTTATTAGACTCAAAATGCGAAGCAATATTCGGTAAATTCGACCTTCTAAGCTTGAAATCTAAGTTCTCGTTGGAAGTCTTCTTAGTCTAGCACTCTTGGATGATGCAGTCACAAGTTCATGCTCAGGCTCACTTAACCAAACAACCGATCGACACGCACGGTGACCATAAGCGTTGTTCATAAGCATACCAGTATCTCTCCATTTTTTTCTCTACTAGGTGGTCAACGCTGTGCCAAGCCTGGAAGGACGTCATGTGCAGCACACAAGTGTTAGAGGACCTCAAGCAAGTTGGCGTATGAACCTGGAGACAGCTAGCTAGGGTGGCCTAGCCCTGGAGCGGCTTGGACTGAAGCTGGTACTACCTTAAGCTTGAACTATTGTTCCAGCGAAATTTGGCAAAATAGTGTTTTTGAGTGTTTAAGCTGCTTGGGCTTTGTACGGACACAAGTTCCTCATCATGGAGTATCAGTTGAATTGTTACCGGCTGCTGACTCAAATGTATTCCGATGAGTTCCGAGTCCAAGTGTTTGGGCTAGCCTGTATTGCCGATACTACGGTCGCAATTTTACCTAAATCCGAACATAGAGCTGGTACGGTCTTCATGCGGTGCTTCCAGATTCGGCGAACGTATTCACCAGCCTTACTTGATAATGGTCCATCTACCTAAATTTAATTTGGATTGAAATGACGGCATGTTAAGCATAGCGCTGCTACACTGTTCATAACCTTCTCACAGAACCCAAAATCACACGAAAAAAGTTATGAAATTTTTTCTTTAAGTACGATTTGTGCATTACCCTAAGTAAAAGAATGACAATACAAAAACAAGTTTTCACAGTCCAACTTTGCCTTTTATTTCATAAATAATAATCAGTCTTTCCCATTAAACAATTATTTTAAGAAGTTATAATAAGCCCTGAAGACATCTGACACTAAAAACAACTTTGCCCATCCACCAAACTATCCTTCTAAACTATAAGCAAACACAAAAACCAGTGTTTCATTTCACACCAAGACCAATCACTTCCCTATCGCTTCCAACTAAAAATCCTAACCGCACTGCAAAATAGAAAGCAAAAACGAAAACCACTGTAAATTTGCATAACTAATTTATATTGAACCCCGGAAATTCAGTCCGTTCCGACACTTTCATGAACGATAACAACATTATTATGCCATGAATATCTTAAGCTACCTTAATTCTCTTTACTCTCCGTCTCTCCCCCACTGTTTTTCCTATCATTTAGAAAACAAAGAGGATCACGGCAACGACCGACCTATCACGCGGCGGTGTATAAAAGCCGACAAAATGCTATTTCATGATTTAAAGAATCCACTAAAGAAAAAACGGAAACCCCAACAGAGCCGCTACGAAACACTTTGTTGCTCGTGTCTTATAAAATATTTAAAATATAATTATTATCCTTGCTAGCGGTAGCGGTAGGTTAGGCTAGCGCAACAGCATCTGGGCCTAAGGACCATATCTCTTCTTCTCTCCCAACCCACAGGCTTCGTCTATTGTTACCTCAAAAAGAGTTTATAAATCTTCGATCAAAGGAACTTCTACTCCTCCTTCGTTGACTATCTAAAATCGAGCCACGTGCCGAGCTTCGTATATCTTTGGTTCAGCACCAGCAAGAAGGGGCTGAAGGGGAAGGACTGTCTCATAACAATAAAGACCAATTCTTATTAAAAATTCAAAACTACACTTTTGTGCTGTATCCATTTCACGTTCTCCCCTTTCTGCCCTTGTAGCCATTCCGGGAGGGCTTTTTATAGCTCCAAACATTTTCATCACCCTCGTAAAGGAGGTTAAAACTTAAGCTCAATAGATGGCGTGCATTTTCGTGGTCTAATGCAAAATTACATTAAAAGCACAAAAAATGCAGAAACAAAACGGTACACAAAATTTCTAAGCGTTAAACTTAAGAGCGCAATAAAAAAGCTTGGTCCTTATTTTACGTTCTTGCGTCTTGTCGTCGTCCTTCTCATCGCCGCCAAAAGGAACAACAACACAAAAAAGCGAACAACGAAGGGCGAATTGAACAAAAAACTGTTTACACCACAGGAAAATGAAAGAAAAACTCCCGCCGGGAAATAAGCTGATATCCGTGTGGTAGCAGGTGTGTGATGGGTGCGGGTGTGGGTGCTGCGGTGGCGGCGGCGTGGTGCACACACCTGCTCAGCTGGATATTTTATACACAGTCAAAGAAACTTTAAATTGTCTCCCCCATCCCCACACACAGCGACCGAATTCCATTCAAAAATCGCCTCGCCATATTCTAAGACTATATCGTTCGCAATCTTACACTTTATCTCTTACCCACCCTCTAGCCACTTGGTGGCGCTGCTGATGGTTTTTGTACGGTTATGGTTTGAAAGGCAAACGGTATATATGGTATTTCCTTTAACCGCCGTGTATATTTCTTTATTATCCTTACACCAAACGAAAATTTACCAAAAGAGAGAGATAGAGCAGAAGGAGGGAGAGAAATTTAATTCAGTTATGCAAATTGTGCCGGTAGTGTTTTCAGCGCAAAAACATCCTGGCGCGCTGCAGGGGCTTCAAATAAAATAGGTTATAGTTGTGGGATCTATGGGTGTGTTGTAACTATTGTTAGAGTGAATCCATGATCAGATATATCCACCAACAGAACAGCCTTAGAGTCAGCCAAAGGGTTCGTTTTATCCTTTTTACAATGACGACGTAGATGACGACACGACGGCAAAGTTTTTCGTTATCCAACACCAAAACAGATATGAGTTTAATGTGTGCGGTATCGCGGACGACGCCATGGAAAGACAGGTGTATGGGGAAGGCGGAATTTGTGGGTATCAATATGCGAAATGCGACACAGTGGTTTCAAGATGGACAAATTCCTGTGGTTCCTTTTTTTCCACCATTTAATGTTTATATTTGAAGCCTCGGACTCTGCTTAATGGAGCTGGGATTCATTGTCTTTTCAATGGAAAATACGCTTTGTGTAGTAATTTTTCGGATCTTGTTCTACTATTGTCCGCTAGATGGAGTCACAATCGCATTCATTGTATCCATTTGTTTGCTAATTATTTTTCCAAATGGCCCTGCAGATATTAAAAAATTAATTGCATTTCATCAGTTCAAAGCCCAATCGCTATATGGAGCTTAAAGAACATTTATTTTGTCTCGTTTTTCGATGAATTTTGCCTTCAAGTTAACAGTCTTTGTAGTTAATCAACTCTTTCCTGGCCTATCGCTACCTGTTATTTGTCCAAAAATTATCAAATTTATGATCCCTAGCGCAATCTAGCGGTCAAAATGAGAAGCAAATTGTGAAAAAATTCAACTGCTGATTGTGCTTATGATAAGAAATGAGTTTACCATCTCCGTCGTCAATTTTAGTGATTTCTCGTTCTTAGTTTCACTACAGTCCGTTAGGAGGCGCTAAAATTTCAATCAGTACTTACTCTTATGTATATTTGCCTTACATTGGTGGCTTCAAAATGCATTTATTTATGATCTCTCAAGAACTTCTAGTTTTGGTGCTGGATGACACAATCTTTTCTGTTCCTACCGCCCTTTTATGCACTCTATTCAAACCACTGGCACTGTCCGCTCTACTGTAAAGGAAAGCTTATCCTGCGACTCGAGCTTATTAAAATAAAGACATTTTGGGGTTCAGTTTGTTAGATAAAGATAGTTCTTGCATTGCATTGTAAAACATAAGTGCACAACAGCGCGGATGTGTTCGTTGTTCGATTGTGACAGGGCGGCCGACACGACAATGGAGCTAGGTACTGATTGTGAAACATTTTCGTGCTTAGTGGATATAAGATCACAAACCTTATAATCTTAAAGACAGGTAAAGCGTGTAATTAAACCGAAAACGAGGTGTGGTTTTTGTCTTTGTTTTTGTTGTGTTTCTCTTCTTTGGCAGAAGCAGGATTTCGAACAAGTAACAAAATGTAAAACTTCCGTTTGCGTGTCATAGAGGTGATAAGATATTTAAAGAGTTTCTGTCGTTCGAGACGACTGTTTTGGCTTCGGCTGATTTGGGAAAATTAAGTCACGTCGGATTCATGTTCGTGTTTTGTATTTTTTTTTCGGTACGTCTTCTTCAAGTTTGACGTGTTTGTGAGAATGAAGTTAGCGCAGTTTAAATGCAATAAAACTCAAAGAGATTAACATTCTGCAAATGATTACCTTTCTTTGAAGGGATATAACATAGGAAGCCCTATGAATCACGGTTCGAGAGATAACAGCGAAATGTGAAAAGTTTAAAGGGTTTTCATTTTCTTTTTATTTCTGACAGGGTAAGGTTATGTCAACGGTGGGTTTTTTGTACAACGCGGAAAAGAAATCAAAGTTGACGAAGTAAGATGAAGGGAAAGGCATGAAAAATGTTGATGGGCTTGGTTTAATTACTTTGGGGGCTTTCAGTCATAATCAAGAAGGGAGTTTACGAAGGTAAAGGTATACCTAAATTAGTGTTTGTGATTTAAGTTGAGCATGTGGTTTTTGTTATTTGGATCATTTTGGTAGGGTTACTGAAATAATGTGATTCTTAGGACGAATTTGACATTTTGGTAATTATTTTTGTTTAAGATTGAAGGTGTATTAGAATTTAACTCCAGCTTTTGATTAGTTGTAACTTGAAATTTCATGTTATGATAGATATTTGGTTTTTTACTTTGAAATCACCTGTCAATCTGTTCGTCTATTGTCAACAGGGCTACGTAGGGCAAGAACGCTTGGCTCTTTGACGAATGATAAGCTTCCTCTTTCCCCATATTGGTTTAATTTATCAGCTAGCTGCAAATTGTACTGTCAGTCAGTTCATGTTGTCTACAATATCTTCAACGATATGTTCATTAAGTTAACACTTCTGCACACGTTGTTTGAATTGTTCAAAACGATTGAACGTCATAAAAATTGTACTTAACAGTCAATTTCAAAACATGTCTTTTCGAACAAATCGGTTCATAAATGGCAAGGTTATGCAGTAAATACATACCGACGTAAAATATGGCGCCCCTTTTTTCGTTTTGTGATTGCGAAGCTAACCATTGACATTGACAACTTATTTCACTTCTAGCGATGCCAGCGACAAAAATTAGCTCTACTCGTTGTTATGCTCTTCTGAATACGTAACATAACAACAATTTTAAGCACAGAACAGCTTACTAAAGTTAAAATTTAATTCACTTTCATTAACTGCCTTCTCTGAAAAAATCAAATAGCGTTATCTTAATAGATAACTTATTACATCGTAGCATTCGCAAAGCTTGACAATAATCACCTATTTCCAGCAATAAAACAAAAAATAACATTGCACACACTCTCTGTGTTGCTTACATTGTCTTCAGAAAAGATAAAACCCTCTAAATCCCGTTTGTTTGTTGTCTGAAGACTCATCAAGCTAGGTAGCGCTAACATAAAAGCTTATACAGTCTAACCTACTAGGCGCTCAGAAAACAAAACAAAACAAAAAAGTCAACAAAGTTAACGAAAACCTTAAACAATTTACCTTGCTACCAACCTTTTCACACAAAAGCTAACAGCAACTTCACTGCCTTTCATAAGGCCTTGAATTCTCAAGTCTAAAGTTTAATATCAGCAAATATTTGAACCATGTCCCCAGTTCCCACACGCACGACGCACATTCCAGCTGTTCCAAATTTCATAGAACATTTGATCAAAATGATCTCATTTCGAATTTTTGTTCAAGTCAAAATTTGAAGATTATGATAGAAAGTCAGTGCCACTCGATTTATCATAAAATCTCGGTAGGGAAATAATTTCGATCGATATTTTCATATGATCGTGTAACAGGTGATCATGCGAGCAGCACGTCTCAAAAAAAAAAAAAACAAAAATAAACAACCGAAACTTCATAGGCTGTAATGTGCCAGTTGGAAATTTGCTTGTGAAGCTTCGTCATTACTACCTTAGTCTTGACATTCAGCTCTTTTTACCAGACTATAACATTTTCGATGATGATCACTTTTCCCCACCCAACGATATCGCCACAAAAAACAAAGCCAAAAAAGCTACCCACCAGTTAATTCTGGTCGCCCCTTACAATAGGGACCTGTTTTAACTTAAAATTTTGGTTAAACAATTTTGTTCAACACAAAAAACCCAAGCTAAAGTTGTTTTTTGTTTCTAACAAATAGAAATTTCACCAACAGCGAAAATTATTTAACAAAGAAATTATAAACAATTTTACCTCGGCACACAATGGGACAGCAGGAAATCAAAAAGCGATCTTAGCTTTTATTCGCTGTTTTCTCTTCTTTGTGTAACTTGTTTATTTCCCCTGAGCGAACCGAACCGAACCCACTTTAAGCTTAAAATTTGTGTTTTACTTTGCCTATAAAGTTCCAAATTTAAAGCTAAATTTTGACAATTTCCTGCCTGACAAAATGGTCGCATATATTTAAAGTTTAAAGTAATTAATGCAAATGGACGGGGTTTTAAAATTCGAAATCACTTTCAATTTCATTTTGAAAAACTTAATTTCGTACTAAAGTTGCCAGGCGAACAGAAAACGAAGCAGAGTAGCAGAAAACCCCAAAAATCAACACACAAAAAGACAAGCAAGAAAGACGAAATCTTTTAAATTCGTCGGTCATTGACATTGACCGCCAAAAATGATAAGACACGTGTGGCTTGGTTTGAGAATGAGAAAGAAAGAAAAAAGAATAAAACACACAAGACACAATGTTACATACAATACAAGTATGCGGGTCTTGTTCTCGTGGTTTCTATCACAGCTCTCAGGGCTGTGGCGTGATTTCGAGGTCATTGGACTGAATTTCGGCTATGCGACAGTATTTTTTTTTCATGAGTCGGTGGTGGACTTATGAATTTTGGCAGGCAAGGCCGCTTTTCTAAGAAAAATTATTTTAAACAAATAGATGAGCTAGGTTAGGTTAGGTTAGGTTAAAGTGGCTGTCATGAATGTTAAGAGACACACTTAGGCCAATCAAAGGCCCATTGTGATACCACATGAATCTAAGAAGGCTTTTCTTCTTTCCTCCTCCTCCTCGTCCATACAGCTTCTGCAGAAGTCATTAGAAAATACGCCCAGTCGCGCAGCGTGTCTTCCAATTAGACAGTGACACCAATTAAGGAGCTTATATGCAATCTGCTTAGAGATACCAGGCATCTGGATCTCTTTAAGTCCAAATTTGAACAAATATTTTTCGTTGCCTGACAGGTGGTTATGTTATTCCACCTGATGTTAGTTCTCTTAATAGCATCTTGTTGTAGCAAAAGTTTACATGTAGCGATTGCTATACCAACATTAGCCATTTGTGGTTTAATGGGTAACGTTGTACCATGTTTGGCGAGTTCGTCGGCTTTGCAGTTTCCTGGAATATCTCTATGGCCCGGCACCCAGTGAAGGTAAATGTTAAACTGTTGTGCCATCTCCATTAGAGACGATCGACAGTTATGGACCGTAATTGAGTTTGTAGAGAAATAGATGAGCTAGAAAATATTTAAAGCGAATTGTGAATAATTTCCACTGTTCTTACTCAAATCGAAAAAGAAACTGTTTTAACCACTTTGTGGTAAAGCGTATTCCCAAGTAATCTGTATCGGAGTTGTATGGTCAAGCTTTTTTTTTTTCATGACTAAAAACAAACTCACTGGGGAGAGTAACTTCGGTAGGAATACCGTGATCTGATCAACACATACTTTCATTGACCTATGGTTCTTAATTTTATATGGGACGCTGACATTACAGTATATCACATTCATCTTTCTAACAACAGACACATAACAGAACTGTCCATTTAGGTCTTCGGCTGCTGCAGAAAAAGACATTTTCAACAGAGAGAGAATGTTTTACTTACCAGAGGAAGTTATTGTAATGGGGTCGAATTTGTTAATCTCCAGTTTTTGCATATCTCGATCGATGTGTCGTAGTCACTAGAATCTGAATCATTTTGGCATGTGCGTTTGTGCGAGTACCTATTTGCACTACGTTTTTTCTGCTCGGTTATCTCGCCAGCCACTCATGGCATTGAAATGAAATTAGTCTCATTCGACGCGAAGTTGCTTTTTTAAGAAACTGATCAGCGAAATCGGTTCTTAATTAAATAGGAAAGAAAGATCTGAAATAAGTAAAATTTTGCCATTAATGCTTGAAAATTATGATCATTTCAGCATAAATTGCAACAATAGGGGGGTTCAAAAATTCTCTAATTAGTTTGACAAATTTGCTTGATGAATATTTGATAGCTTGAAGCCGTAGCGTTCATGTTGTCAAACATATTTTCTTTCAAGATTTTTGAACTTGGTGGACTTACGCATTATTATGTTGGGATGTGGAGGTGGACGAAAAAAAATTAAAAAAGAAATTAAAAGAAAAAAAATTTGGGCAAAGGATTAGGTGAAAAAGAAGTATAAATTTCTAAAAAATACTCGCGATCTCTTATTTTCTTTGTAACGAACTTGGTTTTATTTATTTTTTTTTCTACTAAATAAATCGATTCAATAGATTATATTAAAAATAACAAGTATACGCCCGAGTGTACCTTTTTTAGTTTACGCGTTGTTTAAAGGAAAACCAATAAAAAATCTACGAATTGATCTACTAGTTTATTACTCCCTTACTTTAGGTTACCTCAGCGAAATTACACTCTGGCGTACGTTCCCTTTTATACCCGAAAGGTTTGAATCCAACCGCTACAGGTCGTTCAGACCATCACCAAAACGGATAGAAAAAAAAGGGTTGTCTACTTCCTTCGCAACTGGTTGGCCTGCAAGCACACGCTCATCCTAGCTCGTCGGAGGGGTGGGATCTTGTTGCAGAAAATAGACAGTGTTACGTTTTTTCAGGCCTTTCTGTCGATGGTGAAAATTCGAGAAATGTTATTTATACGAGAGCAGAACCCGAACTTAGATAACCCTTAAACTAACTGTCGATGGGAACATAGATGATAGTGTTCCTGGAGCAATTAACCCTCCCCTAGCATTTCGAGTAAAGAACCAAAATCCTCATCGAAACACACCTTTGGTTACTGCCAAAGCTCCTTATTAGACAATAACCCCTGAACTGAAACAAGAATCCCTTGTTTTTAGATCATCCGCTTGAAGGTTTCACTCACTCTGTCCACTTAGCTCACATCCTTATTTTAGCCTTTAAAACATCATCAATTCACAATCGGTCGACAAAAAAATTATCATAAACTCCAAAAAAAAATCATTCCCTTTTCGTGTATTGGTCTTTACGATCCCATTAAGTAGGTATCAATAATTACCAAAAAAAAAAAAATTCGCGATATACATTTTTATGAAAAAAACAATTATTCTTTCTTTTATTTGTAATTTTTGGTGGTGCACTTAGTAATACTAATGTCTTCTAATAATAATTCTTTTAGTATTATAGTCCAAATAGCTTCGTAATAGTAGATTTAATACAAAAAAAAAATATGATAACTCTGTTCAATCTTTAAGTTACTCTCTTTTTTTTGTTTTTTAGTTTTAATTTTACTAAATGTTTACTTTTGCTTAAAATGAGTACATTTCATTAGGTACTCTCCTTTGATGTTCACAAATATCATAAAAATAAAAAAAATAACTTTTTTGTTACTCACTTTGGCTTCTATGGAACTTACTGCGACGATTCCTGGTGAAAACTGTGCACGGTTTTGACTGGATTCGTGTGATCACTTATTACTTTGACTGTCAAATTAAAAGTTATTCTTATTTATATTTGTTCATCAATAGGATAATTAATTGGACTAGTACTTATCTTTTTTTTCTTAAATTTTGTTTCTAATTTTATTTTTTTGTTAACCAAATTCTTTCTTTTTTTTCTTATATGAAGTTGAAGGAGAGAGTTTTAAAGAAAGGGACGGGAATACGGGAGGGGTATTTATTTAAGGCTGCTCGCTCTTCTAAATCATCGAAAAGACTTATGTTTGAGTCGAATTGATCGCCAGAGTGACCATCGTAGCGATTGTGATGTCTTTTGTCTTCCTTTAGACGACGTGCGTTTTCTTCTTTTTTCTTCACCTTGCTGCTCTTACTGCACCGTAGATCAATTTGAGTGTTTTTTTGTTTTTTTATGGAGCTATGTTTTTCTCTCAATTTTTGTTTGTCTTTGGTTATCCCCCTGACCCCGCGTGGCTCTTTGCGTTGGCGCTTCGTGCCTAACCGATTAAAGTTCCGACAGCACCCCTTGCTGCTATCTGATAAGAAATCAGTAATTATAACAAGACGATCAAAAGCTAATAGAAAAAAAATGTAGAGGCGAATTCTTACCTAGAGGTGAATTTCACCAGCTCTAAGTATTTGATGAGCTTAGGTATTAAATTTCGTTTTCCTTTATATGGGGGGGATTATTTAAGAGTTCTTAAAGTTCTATTTTTCGATTTTTATTTCTTTATGAGAAAATGACTTAAACTCACCAATTAAAGAAAAAAAACTAATTAAAGTATGATGTTTGCGGCGATCACTGTTGTTTTTGTTTAATTAAAAAAAAACTGAACTTTCAATTCGGTTGACTTGTAAAGTTATTGGATATGAGCCACGCTTAATTTGTTATAAAAAAACTTGTTTTATTTTAAACTTTTGGGTCTAATGTACCTTCTTGTTAGAAATGTCGATGCCAACTAACTCTAATCGCCTTATTGCTCTAGTTGTTTGCTTATATGCTTATATGCCTATGCATGTTATACTTTGATCGGTTCCTCTGCATTGCAGTGGTCCATTTTTCAACATTCCGATGCGGTATCGGCGCTTTCTTTTACCTTGCCTTCTAATGGTAAGCTATTGTTTTATCCAATTTTGAAACTGTAGCAGTGTTGGGTGATGCAATTAATTTTATGGGAAAGTGGAATTTTTAAGTTTTAATTGTCCTCACTGTTTTTTTTTTTTTTATTTGTTTTCTGTCGTTCGTCTGACTTATCCTAATTCCCTACATCTTCTTGTTTTCCTTTTGATCCTCACTCCTCAAAAACTTTTTCAAAATGAATTTTCCTCCTGGTTTGCCGAGAATACGTTCATATTGTCAAATATGTTTGTCAAATCACAGAAATATCAAAATTTGTTGATAAGCATCAAACAATTTGACAAGGTGTTTGATGGAGCGTTCACATGATCAAATTCGAGTTCTTCAAGCAAATTTGTCAAACATATTTGATACTGCGAACCCCGCTAATAGTTCGAATATTCTTATATATCAATAGGTGTGTTTTTTTTTTTGCAAAGCTATCCGTATCCGCAGTAGTAGACTACATGTTACATGTATTACAAATACAACACGATACTGCCGATAAAAGTATAAGTAGAATCATACTGCGGATAGAAATTAGAAAAATTCAATAATCGTCTTTAAAATGATAGCAGAGACCAACTTCTAAATACAAAAATTTAACAAAAGCAGATGCGTTTTTTTTTGGGAAAATCCTACTGCACTGCGGATATATTTGCCAAAAAAACACACCTAATGTAAAAAATATATATATAATATTTGTCAATAGTTTGTTTTGAAAATTAGTTTAAGCAGATGTGTATATTTTCATGGTTTCAAGGAAGAACAGTCTATATGCGTTGGCATAGAATATTTATGACCTTAAACCGGTGAAAATTCATTGCTCATTACTCATCGCCGCGCCATCTATTGAGAAATAGCGAATTCGAGGGCAAAAAATCGCAATTTTGAAATTTCGACAAAAACAAATTGTGGCAATGAACAAAATGACCCACAAAGGAAATCGAGGTATCTTATAAAAGCTTATGAAGATTATAATATGAAATTTGAAGTGAATTGCAACAGTTAGCCGAGCCCACTTATTTCGACATCTCTGTCATCGTTACGTCATAAATTTATTGATTAAAATCAATTTTTTTCACGAATTCAAAATTTGCCAGTACTATACCCATATGTTGCAACTAAACAAGAAAATGGGGCATATGCATAAAAATCAAGTAATTACTAGTAGTAAATACTTCAAGTAAATACTAGATCAACAAGGAAAAGCTCAGATTCGTAGTATTTACTTCATTTGGTATGCATAAAAAAAAGTAAATGCTAGCAAGCATTTACTAGTAGTAAATACTAGATTCATCCAAGTAAAAACAACATATTCATCGGAAAACTCAGGAATTTACTTACAGCAATTGAAAAATAAAGTAAAATGGAATACTAGACTTAAAAAGTAACAAGAAAAACCTTAACTTTACTTTAATTAGGTATTAAGATTTCATCACTTTGAGCTGAAGTATTTGTTGTTGATTTTTTAATTATAAATTTTCATACGGCGCGTGGTTGTTTCATAATCTTGACAAAAAACGAAAATAATTGTACGTTAGATTTTGTCAAAATGCTTGAGGTGCATTCGGTTCTTTTGATTAAGTCTATTTCATTTCTCCGCAGCTGCCCCAATCTCCTGATTTCAGGTGGGTGCACCAGAACTGCGTCGGTGGTCGTTGGTAGTTTCGCTTTTAATTCCTCTGTGCTCTTCTTCAAAATCGTCGGGTTTCATTTAAATACTTTGAAATATTATGCAAAACAAAACATGCCATTATTAGAGTTGCCACGTTTTTTAATTGCACCCGTAGGTATACAGTTTTGTTATATTGGGAATCGACTTTTAAGCTGACCAAAACATCGTTCTATGATGACCCTCTCTTTTATATGTAATTTGTTGTATGATTTCTCCTTGCTAGTGATTGGGTTTCTATAAATGGTGTTATTAACCAACTGGCGATTCAGCATCCCTCATCTGCCAAAAGAACTGTAGTCACTGAATTTCTTAAAATTGGTTCAAGAAAACTGTTTTTCCAAATCCTGCAGTCATGAACTGAACCTGGCCATTCACAAACAACACTTGTAAAGCATTCTTTTACATCACAGGTGGCTGGAATGTTGATCGATGCATATCCCTTTCGATTTATATATTCTCAGAATGCAAGTGAGGTTTTTTAATCCCTACATGTGTACAATGCAAGGCTCCAATACAAGAAGGAAAGCTGTATTTAGAAAGCCAACCAACATTTACTTTTTCAAAGCGGTAAAGCATTTTGAAATTATTTGTCGCTGGAGATCTTCGTTCCTTGTTAACTTGTTCAGTATTAATGTGCAAAAACGCGGCCATTTGACAAGAATATTGAACCGATCGCCTTGAATGTTGATTTGCAAAGAAAATGTTCGTTTCAAACACCCAAAAGTATATACTAGCAAATATTCAAGTTGCTCTTTAGCAACTTGTAAAAATTGAAGTAAATACTAGTAGTAAAAAGTTTTTATGCATATCACTTTAAGTATTTACTACCAAAATTCATCCATACCTAGTAAATACTTTTATTTCTAGTAAAAGCTTTTATTCAAGTATTTACTTGAAGTTAATGCATACGAAAAAAAAGTAAATACTATCAAAATTGACTAGTAAAAGCATTTACTACCGTTTATGCATATGGCTCAATATTTCTAAAATATATCTCTTTTCTTAACAATTTCTCTAACTGTTTTCTTGATTCAAAATGAATAAATAAAGAATTGACGAATCATCATAACAAAATAAAAGAAAAGTTTAAAGTGAACCGAAAGCAAACACTTCCTATGGCCACCAGGCGCGGATCTAGAATTTTATTCCGGAGGGGGTCACAGGATAGAAAAAAAAACAAAAATAACAAGAATAATCAAATAAATAAAGCAGGGAAGGTTTGAACGGTTAGACATTTTTCATAGATTCACCTATTCAGAAGTTATGAGCAAGTTAATTTTTCCATACGTTTTTGAAGAAATAAAAACAAAGTAATGTGTTTGCTTTTATTAAATACACTTTCGAATGAATAAATTAAATTTGACAGAAAAAAATAAACTAGCTTCCCGAACCACCGTTTCTTTGTTTTAAACACCCAATTAAATATTTTTTCAGAGCCAGAGCCAGTTCGTCATAAGGTTTAAAGTCGATTAAAAAAGGTTTTGATTGTGGTATTGAATTAAATGTTTGTGTGCCATAATTAAACAAGTAATTAGTGAGTAATAAAAAATTAAAAACAATTTATAGGAAGTATCAATAGCGGTAACGTCAAATAACGCACGAAGAAATAAGCTATTTTCTGAAACTGAAAATCTCGCAACACAGTTGGATGTGGAGTTAAAAGTACGCGTTGTTTCTCATCAAAAACATCGAGATAACCACCAATAGAATCAAACCCCGGAGGAATATTTCAGGAGAGAAATTCACATTCCTCTGTTGGACAACGTTGTGACTGACCTCAACGAAAGGCTATCTCCAGACGTGATAAAGCTTTTTGGGTTGAGAGTATTTCTGCCTTGGACTTCCTATACAGCGGAGGACATTGAAGAAGTTCAGCTTGTAGCAGAAAGGTACCAGAAGCTCCTGAACTCTCCCCCTTCGAGCGTTATTGTCGAATTTGAGTTGTTGGTAGCTAAAAGGAACCAAATTGTTGATTCGGTTCCTGTCGCCCTTGATGCGTGTGATGGTAATTTATCCGGCTATTAATACACTGCATACGATTTTGGAAACGCTCTCTGTTACTAGAACCACTGCAAAAAGGAGTTTTTCAACAACAGACCCACCGGGCTTGCATTGCTACACTTCAATCGTGACATAAGATTAGACAACGATGCAATCATTAACAGATTTGCGAAACAAAATAGAAGATTGCTTTTTGTGTTATAAATTATGCTTTTGGTTGGAACTTGTAAACAGGTTGTAAACAGATGCTAGCATATTAACTATAGCTACAATCCAAATATAGAAAAAATAATAAAAAATGTCAGTATTGTGTAAAATAATTGTTGATTCAGCCTTTTTTTATTCTATTTTTTCAGAGGGCAAAAGAGTAACTTAACTGATCGTTTGGTTAGTTCCCGGTTCTTAAGTTTGCACATTTTTTTTTGTTATTCGGTTTGCAAAATATTGGTTCAGCTCTTTATTGTTTTAAATACAGCCTGTTTGGGGGGGGGGGTCATGACCCCTGTGACCCCCCCTCTGGCCACGGACCTTAAAATCAGAATTTTCATTTTTATTTGAGCTAAGCTGTACAAAGTCGCCCATTTCGCAAAACGATGGATTGGGATTGGACACATTGTTATTATTTACCTATTGTTCAGGTTAGTTACATTTATTGGCCTTTGTGCAATATTTTTGCAAAAAATCGCTCAGCTATGAAGTTTTTGTAAGTAACAGATGTAGACCAGACTTATTGGACACGTTCATGAACGCGTTCGATAGGAAATATGGATAGCTGTGAAAACAAGAGTACTTGTACACAAATCATCTCATTATAAAATTCAATGGCTATTCCACCTATAACAGAAATTGTAGATAGCGCTTTAGATATTTTGTTTTCTGTTATGTTTACTTGCGACATAGAATTTGTAAATGACAAGTTTTGAATTCGTAAACAAAAAGTTCAGATTTTGATCAAATATATATAGGTACATACATGATAACGAGAAGTCGAAAAAAAATGGTTCGGCGATTCCGTCCGTCTGTCTGTAAGCGCACCTACAGCCTGAACCACTGGTCTAATTGACTTCAAACTTAAAAATTAGAGGTTTGAGCGAATTCGCGTGGGTCACAACACAATTTTTTTGGCCACCATACAATTTTTTTTCGCCAAACACCAAAAGTTTCAATTTCTCAAAAACGGCTAATACGATTTTTTTTAACTTCTTCAATTTTTTTTTTTCAAATCACTGGTATACTGGATATTTTTTACATATAAAAAATATATTTTTGAACCGTTTTTTTGTTATGAGATTTTCTCGAAAAATAATTGTCCGATCAGCGAACTTGTTTTTTTGGGAGTACGTATATATTGCCTAAATAATATTTTGTATTAAACATTTAGATTTTATATTCTTAAAAAATGTTTTTAAACTTTTTTTTCAAAATTCTGTATCTCGAAAACAGAGATTAAAAATCGAAATTTCATTACGAAATGTATATTTACATATTATTGAATACTGCATCGCTACCAAAATTAATTTTAAGACATTTTTAAAATTTTAAAAACTCTTTTTACCCTTTATTTTCTATGGGTTTGAAAGGAAATTTATTTGTTTGAGAAATTCATCTGTGATATTTAGTTAATTTCTTGTTTTAGTAATGCACTAGAAGTGTGCATCATTTTTGTCCCCCCTTTTTTACCCATTGACAGATACACCTCTGTATACACTTTTGACTTGAGTAACTGGAGATATGTTAGTTTTTCCATTCCATAGCAACGTCTTTAAAATTTCGTTAAATAGCGAGGTTAATGGTGCCTAGCTGTGAAATAATTAAAAAAAAATGTTTATCCAAATAAGTTATTTTAATGTTTGTGATACGGATACCCCAATGAATGCTTCGTAAATCAATTGACGTCATGAAATCTTCCGTTGATAATGTACATGTATGAAGAAGAGAAGCCCTCTCACCAAATTAAGAAATCGTTGTGAAAAAACTGCGGGCTATAATGAAATTGTACCTTCTTTTAAATTACTTGAAATTGCGTTCTCTTGGTGTGACCAGAGGAAATAATATTTTATTGAAGTTTGAATATATAAATAAAATAAAAAAACAATGAGTCCAAGAAATCTCCTTCATAACTACGTTAAGAGTCAGGCACTACATCAAATGAAATGATACACATGGAATTAAAAAAAATGTTTTTAATAGAATTCATTCTATTATTTCTGGATAAAATGGCAGGCAAATTGTATGCGTTAGAATAGACATCACATAACATTAAAAATTGTTACTATACAAACAATTTTATGTAAAAATAAACTTTCTATCCGATCACGATATGTATTTGTATATCTATTGAAAATACGGTCACCCCATTTTGAACACAATCAACATTTTCAAAAAATAAAAATCCTTCTGTATTTCCCCTCGCACACAGCACAATCTAGCAGCAAAACAAAACATTTTCATTGCTCCTCTTCTTTTAATTTTCGAATTTTCAAAAATGTTGCTTCCTCTGCTTATTTTTATGCTCGCCTGGCAGACAAAAATCATTTACGATCGATTTTTCGTCGGCGTACGAAAAATGTTGATCGCTTGCGATAAAAATGTAAACAACGGTCACCACCCGCATTATTTATTTTCTTCATACAAATAAGAAATGTGTCATATAAACATTCAACAATATTCGGATCGGACACATTCATGCTGCCGCAGTGCCACTTATAGCCAGCCGATCAACTTTATATGAAAACCAAATTACCGCGTCACTCTGTCAGCTGTCACTTTCAATTTCTTGTTCGAAAGAGAAGCCAGTGGAATTTTTTTTGGGAATTTTGTCATGTGTGCTGTTTTTGCTGTGCGCCTGGTATCTACAATCCGTTCACGATCGATTTTCTACAATAAGCGAAAACGATTGTCGATCTCCGAGTTTGTCGAGCTTGTTGTTGTTGTTCCTGTTGTTCATGATCACATTTGAGGTTTGCGTTTGATAGATATGTTTTTGTTTGAGTCATGCGACGTGCGTCGGTCGTGGTCGCGGTCGGTCGGTCTCGGTAAGCGACGATCACTTTCGATTTCGTTTGAAAAGCAAAAGAAAGAGAAATCTAAGCTCTGAAGTGATCGCCAGTTTACGAGCTGTGCCTGGGGCAAACAAAAATTCACTTTCAATTTCAAAAAGATCGATATACTTCCTCGAAAAATACCAGGCGAACATGAATTTCAGAAGCCAAGCAGTCTGCCGCTGTACGATCACTTTTTGGGAAATATTTTTTGGTGGTTTTTTGAGTGTGACGTCAATGCTAGCGGCTGCTCAGTGTCAGTGGTTGTTGTTCATTTTTATTTTTGTGGCTGACTGCAAGAAAGTTGTGTAAACATATTAAAGTAGCAGGTACCTCTTGTGGTGATCATTATGTGAATTAAAAGAGGCAGTTTTTTTTTGGTTTTTTGATTACATAAGCTGGTTGTTTATGTTTAGCGTATTATGTTGTACTTGTATATCAACAAAACTGATAAAAAACAAAATTTTATTTAAAAGAAGTCCATATCAAAAGCACGTGTGTTGTCTGTTTCAGATTTCCAAAACTAAAAAAAAGAAAAAAACTTTAACCTTGGCAGAAATATTGATATTAATCGCTGTATTTTCAAAGCTGACATAAGATTTTTTGTTTGTAGGCAACCAACAGTCGAAAATGTAAACCTATGGTTTATTAAGAATTTGTAGAACATGTAACACAAACAGTGAATTTTTAAACAGACATAGGTTAGGTTAGGTTAGGTGATAAGGGGTGTGCACCGCATGAAGCTGTCGCATACACGGGGGCCTATTGGTCCATTGCGGCTCCTCAATTTTGCCGATTAACGTAGACTGACTGGTTAACGAACCAGCCTGTGCTATCTATAAATTTGCTAGATCATCCAGTTCTCCAACAAACTTGTTTCCGAAATGACGGAGTCGGCTAGTTTGGAGGTTCGGACAGTCACAGAGCAGGTGTTATTTGTTCATTTCTCGTTCTATCTGTTAAAACAACTGAAAAAAACTGAGTTCAGACGCGCATTTATTTTTGTTGGTGATCGTAATTCGTAAGGCGCTGCACAATTGTGCTTTCTAACGCTTTGTTCATAGAATGTGATTTCAAAAACGACCCAAAAAGGTACAATTAATGTGATGAATAATTATGGATGAAAAATGAAGAAAATGTACTGAAGAATTAAAAAAAAAAATAAAACAACAAAAATCGTGCGTGTGCACCTTGAGCATTCAAACACCATCATCCTTAAAAAGAATTGAAATTGAAAAAAAAAATTGAAGCAAAATCAATTGGCGTTTTTCTTTTTTCCTCTGAGTAGATCAGATCAGATTACAGAGCTGTCAAAAAAAATCTGCTTCTTTTTTAGCTCAGATATATCGGAGCTAAAAATTTTCATGCTCTGAGCTAAATTTATTTGCTCATGATAAAACGACCGAGCAAATAGAGCAGATGACTAAGCGAAGACAACTTCACTTGTTTTTTTTTCGGATTTTACAGACAAAAACAAACATACAATTAAAAATGGATTCCCAAGACAGTCACGCGTCTATTGTAGGCAAACAAAAATTGTTAAAATAATAATAAGTAAAAAATTATGCTCAGGTTTGTTTCTTTATTAAATTGGAGGACATTGAATATGATCTGCTCAGAGCTTCGTTTTGACACATCCGTGATCTAATCTAATCTGCTCAGAGGTAAAAAAGAAAAAACGCCAAAATATAATCTTGATTCAATCAATTTTGCTAGACGCCCTTGAGATTAACCATTCAACTGCAGAGACCAGCCCTGTTCCTGTTGTAATTATTGTAATGCATTTGTGTTTGTGAAACTCGCACTACCTAACCTACTTTGGAAAATGCTTCACTTCTCTTTCATGCTATGTATCTCTTTTTATCTCTGATCGAACTACTCCTCTCTTCAAAATATATCAGATTTGATAACGGGGAATACCAGGAGGGTCATTCCGTATCTCGATATCGTCGAAACGATATCGTTTCGACGATCGACTCGCTTCACGTAACTCTGAAAATCACTATCGTCCAGACGATATCGTTTTTTCAGATCGACATTTGCTTTCCGTATCTCAACTATCGTCAAGACGATATCGTCAAAACGATGGAATTTGAATGATAGCTAATTAGGTATCGTCTAGAACAAAAATTTTAAAGCAATTTATTTTTTGATTCAAAACACGGTTGAAACTTATGAAACATTTTATGTCATATCATTTATTTTATTAAAACAAAATGTTCTCGGCTTTTAACAGACTTTGAAGTTTAGATTTTTTGTCAAGAAATGGACTTTATGAATTTTCTTTGAAGTGAAAAACAGAAAAATTCAAATAATAATAACTCATTTCAACTGTTGGTAATGAAATTACATATATTTTTTGTGTTTGAACAAATCTCCGAGGTAAACAAAAAATAAATATGTAAAACGCTTACTTCAAATTGTCATCTTTTATGGTAGTGTTTTTATTAACGAGTACTGCAATCAGATGAAAAGAGAGAAGCGACATCTATATTATAAAGTTCTCTCTATAACTTTCTTGCAAATCCTTCATAGGGGTGAAATATACAAACACAAAACTTGATCGGATAGTAATACACGTGCACTACGATGACATTTCGTCTACAGTTTGAGAGTCTCTGTAGCTCTCAAAATGTAGAGGCAAAAAAACGATGAACGAGACGATGACGATCAACTTAATTGAAGCAAATTTGAGACGATATCGTCAACGACAATCGTTTGGACGATAGTCGTTTTCAAAGTTACGGAATTACCCTCCAGGTTTAATTTTTCATTGCTTGCTTCATGCTTGTTCAAAAATTCAATACGAGTAAAAGAGTGTTCATTGTTTTGTTTTACTTTACTTTACTCCCTCCCCCTCGTGCTTGTGGTTTAACACATTCTAACGTGGTCACACGGCGTCGGATTTCGATGAGCCACGTCCAGTTGCCCGAACAGAGAAAAACGTGACGAAATTCCATGATCTTGTATTCGCCGACTGCCGATTGAAGGAGTGCGAGATCAGATAACTGAGATAGAACAAATGCAACCGTGAGAAAACTTCAGAGCAGTGTTTGGAGTGCATCGTGTATGGAGTTTCGGCATTATAGCCTTCAGTCGGCGAACGTGCTCCAAAGAAGGTGAAGACTGTCCCATATCGGCTGGAAAGGTGATGACTACGATTTTTTTGAATTCACAAGATGTGATCATCATCGACTGCTTGCTGGAGATCAAAACCTTCATAGGGCTATAATATGCTGAATTATTGAGCTGATTCAGCAACGAATTGTAGAAAACATGTCGAAGAAAAAAGTGACTGATAAAGTGATAAGGATAACCAACCGGCTCACAACCCCGCTATTATCATGGCGAATGATCGAATTGGCCTACGAGCGGCGGCGGCGGCGGCCAGCACATACTCTGGATTTGGCTTTGTATTTCATTATCTATCGATGTGGATTGAGAAGAAGTGTATCTAGTCTTTGGAGAAAATACGAATACACTTTCAGATACACAAACCCCTATTAACTGCGCTCACCCGTGCTATTTTGAAAATGGACAAACTGAACCTAACCAAATGCACTACACTTACACATCGTTCAAACTCCAAAAATTTGAAATAAACAATTCGAAATGACTGCTTTCGAAACAAACCACAGTGGCATTACTGTCTTTCAGTATCGAAAAGCACTCACTCTTACTCTTATTCTAGTGCCACCAACTTTGTTGAAAACCGAATTCCTGCACTTACAGTTACGCTACACAATGATGAGAAAATTCCAACTTGTTTTCTATTTTTATATTACAAAAATCAACAACGAAACAATTTTATGGATATTCCTGTCGATTGCAGACTTGCGAGCATCAACCCGAAGGGTTATTCAAGCAAAACCTTAAAATAGAAATTAAACAGTAAACACACCGAAAAACGTCTATAAAACTGACAAACTCCGCGGATGTGTGCTTATACATATGTATATTTCCATTAAACTATCCGATAACAGCATTCTTGAAGGGTGATGCATTCCACTCGCCCTTCATCCCTAAGCAGAACTCCGTCAATTCCTTTTATTGGATTTTGTAATTCTCCTTCAAAATACAACATCGAGGTATTTAGTTCCTTTTACGATAGGTATGTGTGTACCAACGGACTTGTATAATATTTTCCTATAAAATGTGCAATTCCGATACAATGCACATTCGCCCGTTAGGTATACGCGTAACGTTACTGCTTGTTTATAGCCATCCATTGACATACTATACATGGACTGCCAGTAGCCAACTTCACGATGATTCCACTTGTAACGGTCGAAACAGTAGCGCTACGGATTAGGCCTATTGTCGACTAGATGAACTAATCTGTTTGACGTTTGATGATGGCGGCTTATTTTTAATTGAATTTAATAATTTCTGATTTGGATGTGAAAAATACAATCACTCCAATAACTCTCGCGAAAAGAAGAAAAAAGTCAAAAAGAGATAAGAAAAGTAAGTTCCACTTTTTACCCAGCCAAAAAAAAAACATGCAACTAATTTGATTATTTTCCAGTTTCCCTCACAAAAACCGATAAAAAAGGTCCCGCTCGGAAGCAACAAATTATTGAAGACATTCGAAGAAGCGTTGAGAAATATCCAAATATATTCGTTTTCTACGTTCAAAATATGAGAAATAACATTTTAAAAGAACTTTGCAACGAATGGAAACAGAATTCCCGATTTATATTTGGCAAATTGGATTGGGACGAACAGAAGCCGAAGAAGTCCATCAAAAATTGCACAAGGTAGGGCGTTCTTATCTCTTTCGTTTTTCGAATGACTAAAATTTTACAACAACTATTAGGTCTCTCGCAAGCTGCTTGGCCAGTGGTCTTCTATTTACCGAGAAATCCAAAGAGAAAGTTTTAGAATGGGCCAAGAATTACTCGGCGGATGAATTTGCTCGCAGTGGATTTGTTGCTACGGAGACAGTCGTGTTACCTGCCGGCCCCCTGGCCATTTGCGCTCTCTCGGTATGCCAACGAAACTGGAGAAGGGAGTCATCATACTTTACAGTGACTACACGGTCTGCACGAAGTCAAATGTCCTCACGTCCGAACAAGCCAGGATACTTAAACTCCTGAACAAGCCAATGGCCAAGTTTCGTCTGACAATTAAGTGTTCGTGGAACAAGGAAGATGGATTCAAAATGCATTCGAGTTCCAAAAAAGACGCCAACAGTGAAGGAGAAGACGAAGACGAGAACGACGACGATGTTGAGATGGAAGAAAAGGAGGACGAGGACGATGAATAGAATTAAGTAGATTTATTTTTATATGAGTTAAAAATATAAATTAAATACAATATTTTAAAGACTTGAAAAATGGAGTCGTGTGGTTTTTGATTTGTGGGCTACAAGCTTTCGCATGAAGTATCCGATAAAGCCTGCTGTCAGGCAGATGATGCGTCTTCAGCATTTTTCTTAGTTGGCTTGTAGGCAATGACATACCGTTGAGCTACTGGAAGTGGCGGTGAATATCCTGACGAAAAGTTGCTATCCTCGAAAAGAAGCTCATACTCTTCGGTTGATGTCTGTCGCAGTTTTTGGACCACTGAATCCATTTTGGTTACCACCGTTTGCTACCGCTTCTTGGTGGTTTTTCGCAGTCTTTGAGAAAATGCATAATAGTCTTTTTGCTGTCACCGTGGTCGTATGCTATAACACCACCTTCCACTCGATCTTGTGACTTAACTGGGCTTTTAGGTGCTTCACGGGTAACATGGCCTATTTTTTCGATTTATACTTTTCAAATTGATTGATATCAGCTGATTTCATTACATTCTATATTGCATCCCATTAAAGTTTCAAACTGAACCGTATTTGGTGGAAGATATTTAATACGAATTGCATTTAAACACGAGTTATTATAAGTAATTCCAAATTCTTGAACACAAGTAAATTCCACCTCATCTCCAAGGGCTATTTCGCGGCTCTACGATCGAAATGCAAAAGAAAAAATATTAATGAATCGGAAACTACAAAATAACGACGACGTACAGTATCCAAAACTTCCAAAACCAAAACCATCTTTGAGTGATGATACAATTCCTTGCTCACGCTTTTCGCCAGAAACTTTAAATGTCTCATCGAGCAAGGATATTCAGGTTGCCCTTTGGAGCTGATCCCTTCTATCAGTAGCCAGCAAAAATTGAACCCAATCGCCATGACGCAAGGTAAAATCCCCTTTCTGAAATTGTTGGTAAATAAAAAAAAGCTTTGAATTTTGTTTTCAAAAACCATACTTGATCCTTGTCCCCGAAAGGAACCTCATCTTCAGAGTAATCAGCTGCTCGGAAACGAATACATCCAGGAAGTGGATCGCTAGTTTGACGTGCTGGATTGTTGCGATCCAATGGCTTCAAAACCTGTCCCTTGTAAATTGATGAATCAACATCTTCAAAAATAACTGAACCTGGTGGTAAGCGAGTTACGTTGCAAGCAAATTTTCGTCCCTAGAAAAGAAAATGATGATTCGAGTATGGGGAAACAAATTTTTTTTGTTTATTTTTACGTTTCTTGTTTGAATGGTAAACTCTACATCATCTCCTGTGCGCAATTCAACATTGCCTTCAGCTTCAGAAAAATGAAAGAATATTTCCTTCACAACGTCAGCTCTTTCAATAAAGCAAATGACTCTTTCATCGAGCATACAACACCGCGATACTTAACTGGTTGCGCTGGGTTCTCTAGACGAATATGGCAAGCACCTAAATTTCCTCTGAAATTTAAATGTAATACCATTTTAAGGCATTATTTGTATGAACGTTTTGATGCTGATTCTGTTTTTGATATAACCTTTACCTTTGGTTAGTAGCAATCTGAAAGCTGACCTTATCGCCAGCTCTGAGATTGACATTGCCCTCAACATCGTCTTTGGTATAGGGTAAAAAGATACATTCTCCACGGTTTTCATAGCTTATACGGCTCGTAGTTTCGTTCGAAGCTAAAAGATTACTAACGCAATCAGTTCGCAATTCAGTTGTTAGAGTTCCAGTAACGCGCTCTTCAGAAAGAACCAATAGGCAATAGGCCAAATAGTACAGAGTTATCGAGACACCTGTTGAAGCAATACTTGGTCGAGGAACTTTCAAAAGAAGCTGCAAAAAAAATTAAGTTACATTTTTGCTGTTCAACTGTAGCCGATAAAAGAATACTAACCTGCAACCCCCCAATAAGTTATGAATTCCAAAGCAAACTTCTTCTGACACAGTAGTGACGCCAGATACTTCAAAGCCTCGAAAGCTAGCCGGACGGTTGGGCGAGTGGCTGCGATGCTGCAGGTGGAGTTACACCTGTTGACGATGGCGGGGTCGGCCCAGACGTACCTGGCATTGGAGCAGCTCCGGGTGCACCTGGTGGTGGTGCTTGGGCAGAATTGCCCTGCCATTGTTGCTCTCGCTGCAAGCGATGATTTGAAGATTTTTTAAATTATTCAATGAATAAATTTACCTGATTAGTAACTAACGAAAATTCAACAGTATCTCCAGGATGCAAGGCTACAGACTGCCTTGGACTTCAGACATGTGGAAGAAGACCTTTTTGCCTTCTTCATTTCATAGTTCCAAAAGAACTAAATCCACCGAATAACGGCTGTTGAGTTGGTGCAGCTCCGAAAATCCCAAATCCGGGAGGCGAAGAAGTAGAGGTTAGTGCTGTTTGTTAGAACTGTTTGATGTTGTGCCAGTGCTGGTGGGCAGCGAGCTCTGTCGATTGCTTAGTTTGCTTCGTTCAATAACTTTTGGTTCGGTATTTAATTTGCTGATTAATTTGGGACCGTTTGGCGAGGATCCGTAAAAATGTTGTCGATTATCATTGGTGCCGTTGGTGTTGTTGTTGTAGTTTGAATTTCCATTCTTTTCTTTCGACTGGTTGTTAGTTTGTGACGAACCAGAATTCTTATTGCTCCCAGAATATCCATTTTGCTGCCCGCCTTCCAATTCATAGAAGATTATGTAGGCATTTGTATTGACGACACTTTGTACGGAAAACGGACGAACAAAACTATCGTCAAAGCTATAATAGGTTCCAGATTCTGTAAGACCAATGGCAGTGTAATGTCCACAGTTCTGAGACGCACCCAAATGAGACACAATTGCTACGAGTTTGTAGGTAAGCTGTTCACCACCTCCGTTCTTTTTCAAGGCGAATCGCGAAAAATCTAGACGTGGTCGAATGGTTATTTGCTTGTTGATTTTTGTGCCAAGCATCGAGAAACGCCGACACCTGAAATTGATATATTTAAATACTTAAAAAAATATCTCGAGGAAGAATTACCTTCTTTTTACAAGATTCACACTTGTATCCCATGTCCTCGAGTCGCTCGCTGGAGAAATATCCCTCAAGAGCCTCATCGATTGCGTCCGCTTTGCGGATGTCCAATAGAAGATCTTCAAAATGTTGGAATGCTGTCGATTCATAACCGCATGCAAGGCACATAACGACTGATTTCAAATAACCACCCAGAATCTGATTTGGCGGTGTGGTTTCCTTGCTAAATTGATCCAGATCTTTATAGTGACGAAAACGCATCAGATATTCCTTTTCCATTGCTTGTCGAATGCAAGATTGTTGTGATTGGGATGATAGAAGCGTTTTCGACATGCAACAAATGATGCAACCACCTTGGATGCCCAGTTCTTCTTCGCAGCGCTCCATGTGGGTTGTGTCCGATGTTAGGCAGTTGGCAATTGATGGAACATGGAAGAGCGCCTGGAGCTCTGACAATCTAAATTCTGATGCAACTTAATTAGTGTCATCAATGCAATACAATTTTTCTCGTTTCTTCAATCCTGGGAATTTCGAACCTTGTTTTGGTTTACGTATGTTGTTCTTCTTCATCTTCGTCACTTGGTGTGCGGCTAAAAAAGAAACATTTATTTAGAATTTAAAGTTGAAGGTCAAAAGCAAAAGCAACATACGCTGGTTCTTCATTTATAAAATTATTCATCCTCCTGGTATGAAGTTTGACGAGTTCTGGCATGACAGCTTCGATCTCTCGTTGGATTTCACATGCAATACTCGATCCAATTGCGCTCTCTTCAATAATTCCTTGTGTCGATGTAAGAGCTAAGAATTTAGGATTAATTAATGATTTGTTTTAATATGCACTTGGCAATCCGACTTACATGAAGCTGCGCAGTTGTTTTCTTTTAAAGTTATCATGTTTGCCTATGATCTACTCGCCGCCGCCGCTGGTTAGCTAGAACTTTTCGATGTGGCAACAGGAACTTCGTCGTCTCGGAGCATGATGAAATAAGACCACCGGTTGAGGCGAAGCAAAATTATTGGCATTCGCATTTTTGTTTGTTTGGTTGGAGTTGTTTTTTGTTTTGCTGGATTATCTGATTTCATTCGACGTTCCTGGTAACGTTGCATGCTCATTAGTGTCTCCTCGATTTCCGGACAGAGATTTTCTTGTTTATGTGCATTTTTGGAACCTAAAATAAGGAAGTTAATATAAGCTGCTTATTATAATGTAAAGGGAAAACTCACTTTATTGAATGTAATCGGGAGCGACGACAAATGATGGATTGTTGTCCAAGTTAAGAGGTGGTTAGGAGTTGACACAATTTTCGCTACGTCCTTTTGTATTTTTTGTGATTTATTTAGTTTATTTTGTTTTATTTCGGTTTGAGTTAATAGATTTTGGTTTTAATTAGTTATTTTCCTTTTTTAATTGAGCAGAATTGAGCAAAGACCGTCACTTGAATTCGTTTCAATTGAACCAATATGGAAAATATTTAATTCTTATTTTGTTTAATGCAGAACTGTATTAAATTTCCTTTATACGGGCTTCATATCACATTTTTCAATAGTAAATACTAATTAATTCACTTTGAAATCGGTATTTGAATATTTAATGTAATTAAATTGGCAATAAAAAACAAAAATGAAAATAAAACTCGTCAACACACACAACACGTTTCACAGAAAAAATGTAACAATGACAGCTAAAAATGGCGACACAACAACAAAATAGGATTTTTAGGGTGTCTACCGGCCGCAGGGCTAACAGTGAGGGCTAGTATCGGTGGAACCATTTATTTTCAAATTTTGTATGGGAATTTCGCACGACTAGCAGTCCATATATAGTAAGTCAATGTAGCCATCAATCGATAACAGAAATACAAAACATTATAAATAAACGAGATCTTCGACCCGACCGCAATCCCCAGTAGCGACAGCAGCGTCGGAATTCACTACGTCGTTGTTGGTCGTCATTTCGGAGAATGGCATTTAAACCCCGGAAGGAGCAAACAAGCAGCAAAAAAACCGTTCGTTTGTTGTTTTATTGAGTTCAATGTAACTCTGCCACTAGATGGTGCTGTTGATGGTTTCTTTATTTCGGAATTGATGGAGCCGGAGGGCTTGTGGGTTTCCCTACCAACATTTTGTGTCCTTAAAATCCCCAGAAAACCGGATGTAGTCAGCGAACGGAATTGAGAATTCTGACGGATTTTTATGAAAACAAATTATTTCAGTTTGACAGGTGGTGCAGCAAGGTCCTGTAAGCGTGTAACTGTTTCTGCTTACAATCTTTTTCAGCAGACGACAAAACGAACGAAAGGATCGTGTCGCTCTCGCTCGCTCGTCGTCATTCCTGCGTCCTTGATGTTGTTCGAGTGGAAAATCGCAGTTTTTTTTTTTTTCGTCTAAAGTTGTTTGTGAACAGAACTCTCAGAGGGGGAAACTGAGCGAGAAAGAGGGAAAGTGAGTGAATGAACGGTTGAAGTTGATATGAAAAAGAAAGAAAACTTTCAAGGCACCTTGGCTCTCAATGGAGAGATAAGGGTCCTAAAGGAGAAGTTTTTCTTTATTGTTCTTTAATAAAGAACCGGATGCAAAGTTTTGCGTGGAACTTGACCGGATGTCATTAAAATTTATGCAACAGTGAATGCAAAATTGCTACACAGTTTTTATTTTCCTTTGTTGATGACATCGACTTTTTCATTACTTTTGTCATTGGGGGAAAAATACAATCAATTTGTTGCGGAGGCGAGTTCTGAGTGTTTTTAGGAATGTTCTAGAAATATGACTATTTGCAAAGCTTGGAATTTTAAAGAATGGTTATAATTAGTTGCGTTAATTAGAACGTCGAAAAACCTAGGCATGCTCTGGGAATTTCCTTTCTATCGAGTTGAGACATCAACGACAGAAGCCACTGTCAGAATCGACTTTTCATCCGGCTTGCTGTGTAGATCCTTGGCCTAGAATACCGTACCGTCGATAATTGCCTTAACAGACGGTAGTTGTACAAGTACATCAAATAGTGTTGAATCGAGCTTGAACGTCAAAAATGTCCTTATTTGATATGGTATGGGAACTCTGTTCCCATTTTCAACGCTTTCTCCTCTTCCTCAAATATTCCCCAAACAAGAAAACGTTATCTCTTCAGGAATTCCACAAATTCACGGGTACTTTTGTCAAATATTGCACCATCGTTTACCGTCAAAGTGAAATTCTTGACAGCTCGTCAAAACATTCATTTGCGTACAGCGAAAAGTATTAAAGGAAGTGCAACATTTTTCTTACCCTCCAACTCATTCCGATTCCTGCTCAAAGTGTAGAGTAGAAACGGCGGTTAAAGCGGATATGCTAAAGGACTCGTACTCGCATCCTTCCGCAATGTTTTCGAATTCATAGGTTTGTTGTAGTTTTGCATCGGCAGCGTGTGTTGTGTGCAAATTGCAAAACTACGCACACCGCGATGAGCAAATATGAGATGCACGAGTGAACCTGATGGATACAACATGTTCGTCCTTCGTCGTCATCGTTTTGTTTGTTGTATTTATGTATTTATTCGCTACTGCTTTGGTTTTTTTCTCCTCCATCAGGGCTTGAGTTCCGTCTACAGAGACTCGTCATCATCATCATCAGAAGCAGCATCATTTTCTGTGTTTTGCAGAAAACACTTAGGACCGAATGGAGGAGCCAAAGGACCTTCCTTCAGTGTAAATAATAATAAAGTACTCTGTTTTCTGCTGTATACTTGGCTGACGTTCAAGTGTGTTTGTTTTGTGTAAGCAAACTTTTATTATATTTTTGTGTCTTGTTTGTGTGTGCGTGTATACTGTATACATTCATATATTCAGGATAATTTGCTTATGAGTTGAATTGCATAATGATTCTGTAAAGGCTTTCCATTCTCGCTAGTCCTGCTTCTGGCATCAGCTCCTCTGATGGGCTGAGAGTTTGTTCAGAGAGATGAACATGAGATCCTTTTGTGCAGCAATTGTTAATTGACTACGTTATACCAAAAGGACAGAGAAGGGGGGACTGAAAAAACACGCGACTGAAAAACGTGAACGTGACAGTGAAAGAGTTGATAAGGAGGTACCTTTAGCATTGCAGCAACAGCAGAAGTAGACACTAGACAGCCCGTTTGTAAGCTAGGAGGATAGGTTAAGGATACTATCATCATCATCATCATCTCATGATTGTGTGCGCTGAATTTGAAGGACACAAAAGGATATAGGAGAGTTGTTATTTCACACAGAAAAATAATCCAATGTAAAATCAACACGACAAATTATTGTTTTTACAATGGTGCACAGTTTTTAAATCAACTTATTTTTCATTTAGATTTGAAATGGTTTCGTTTTAAATTGATATTTTTAGTGATTATTTTAACATGAATGCTTTTTGAACTGTCATTATTATTAATTAAGTGTTGATTTTAAATTATTTCGTTTAAAATTAACTTGAAATCAGATTGAAAAAAAGTAAATCGTATTGAAATAAAAGGGGATCGTGTTAATAATCGGATTAAAACATAAAACAAAACCAATGTAAAATCAACACGAAAGATTATTGTTTCTTTAGTATTCAATCAACATGAAATCGTTTAAAAAAAAAAGTAAATCGTGTTGAAATAAAACGGAGTCGAGTTGAAATACGCTGAAATTTGCTGACAGACGAAAAAGATCCGTTATCATTTCAGCAACCCCTTCTCTGGTTGCATTAGCATTTTTGTTTTTCTTTGAGTTTATTTGATTGCGCGTCTCAGCTCAAAAACTGTTTAGTAGCCAATCTACATTAAATCGTTTTAAAACAAAATGGAATCGTGTTGAAGTAAGAGGGAGTCGTGTTCATACTGCATCAAATCGTGTTGATTTTTGATTAAGATTTGCCAAACGAGACAAAAAGGTCCGTTATCTTTTCAACCACACCTTGCATGTGTGGTGGCAGTGGCATTCGCATTTTAGCTTTCGGTCGGAAGAGTTCGTTTCAATAAAGTGAAGTGAAGTGTTTAAAAGATTATTTGTAATGGATGTACAAAGTAATGATTTTGTGTTCGGGGATGAGCGGCACACTACCTTAAGTGAGCCAGTAACGTATGAACAGGACGACCAAGGAAATATTATTCTCAATTTGCCATCAGTACCAGTGTTGGACCAAAGTCAAACAAAGTTAGACGAGCTGCTGGATAAATTTGACTTGCCAGAGGCAAAATATTATGTAATAAGTAAGTACATATCTACATAAGTACAACATAATCAGTTTTGATTTATTTTTTATGAATATCAATACAAAATATTATATCGTCATTCTCTATTTCAATAGAATTGGCCCTTAAATGTATGTTTTATGTCATGAAATAGAACTAAACTTTTTTGGCAGTCATTTTCAATCATATGAAGTGGGAAAACTGAAAGAAGAAATGTTGTTGAAAGAATTTCAGGAATTCACAAGTCCGCCTTTGAATATATTTCCTATTAATAATGGAAAAACATATTTAAGAAATAAATGTATTTAAATAAGTTCATGTTTAGCTTAAGAAATCAAATAAAAATTAATAAATTGAAAAATATATTTTTGAAATTAATGTATTTTTATATATTTTTAAAGAATAAAATAAAGAATGAATTGATTTATGACATAAAAAAAAATTGCATTATATATTTCTGTATGTATGTTTGTTCACAGGATCACCAACTCATCTTTAAATTGAAAACATATTGATTTTTCGAGGAAAATTCAAGTTGTTTTAATACGACAAGGAATTATTTTGAAAGGAACTATCATGTTATTTTGACATGCGAGCCATTTTGATTCAATTCGAATTTTTATTTGTTTTAAGATGAATATCATTTTGGTTTGACAGGGATCCTCGTGTTATTTCAATTATAAAATCAATTTGATTCAAGAGGATATGTGTATTATTTTAAAAGGAACTATCATGTTATTTTGACATGAGAGCCATGTTGATTCAATTCAAATTCTAATTTTGTTTTAAGGTGAATATCATTTTGAATTAACAGGGATCATCGTGTTATTTCAATTTTAAAATCTATATGATTCAAAAGGATATGCGTATTATTTTAAAAGGGTAGTCATTTTGATTCAACAGGAATCAACGAGTTATATCAATACGATAATCTTTTCAAATTAAGCTGATATCACGTTATTTCAAAAAGAAACGAATATACGTTTGTTTTACAAGAAAATCATTTTAAATCAACACGAAACGCCATTAGAGCAAAATCATAGCAAAAACATGTTGAATCATTATTGTTATTTTTGATTTTACACGATTTTTTTTCTGTGTGTTGAATGCATTTTCAGCGAAAATTGAAAATATGAATTCACCGGTTCGTTGGGCTTATTGCCACTTTAGGGTTTTTTTCTGTGAAGTTGAATTCGCGTTGAGTTTGAGAAAATGCAACGCAGTAATGCACAGGATGTGCTCGAAACGTGTCATGTGGTAATTGTTTAGGAATTACTAAATGTGGCTCCAGAAATGGAAGGATGAGGTGCAGGGATAATTTAAATTTTGAAACACAAAATTAAATATGCGAAAAAGTTGAAATATAATTTATTTGTTATGAATGTGTGGTATTAGTGAAAAGTTAATCATAATTAAAAAATGTACATAGAAAATTAGAAATGATTAAAAAAGTAATTTGTAAATTAGATTTGGGTGTTATTAGATATAAAGTTTAACTTATTATATTTTCCCACCCTAATATCCGATTTGAAAGTTTTAGCAAAAAAGAAACCATATAAAATTTATGTTGCGAAAAAATGAATACAAATTTCGCTGAAAAGTTCTTTATTTTCACACTATCAGATTTGGTCGAAGAGAGTTTATAACAAACTCAGTCTAACGTGCGGTGTTAGTTCTGCGTAATATAGCCAACGCACAAAGCCTTAAATTAAAATTGAAAAAGTTTGAGTTACTTTTAGAAAGTCTACTTAATCGTGTCTAATGCATTCCATAGATTTTTCGATGCCTAATCATTAATCATGTCCTTACCACGAATGTTGTAGCCTCCACCTCTATGGTGAAGGAAAATAAAGCCTTACAAGTCCCAATCGTCTGATGGAAAAATACAATGTCATTATTGGTTCTTCATTGTGACAATGTTTCCATCTGAAGAGTTGACAAACGATACTCATAAGGAGGAATGTGAAAAGGATCGGTCCATGGCATGCCTTTGAAGGCAAATCTAATAAAATTCTGCTTAACGGATTCTAATCCCTCATATCATAAAAAGGTGTCCAAACCTGGGAAGCATATTCAAGGTGAGGACGAACAAAACAATTATTACATGGAGAACGAGTGACATCTAGATAGCAGAATTTTAAGGAAAACATGAAAAAATATTTCTTCGCGATACGATCCAGCAAATTGCTGTGTATTGTAGTTTCTGAAATTTGACACGTTGCGAATATGTTGCATTTTTTCGGAAGGCGGTTTTGAACTGCAATTTGAAGCTTCGCAATTTTGTTTTACAATTTTGGCATTGTTCTTCTTTGCTACGATCCTAGAACCTGCTGATCGATTGAGTAAGAACTAGTGACGATATTAAATGCCAAAAGTAGTAGCAACAACTCCCTTTCAAATCGAGTACCTAACGGACATCCGATAGCTTTTCTTCCGATAACCTTCTCATGAAAGAAAATCAACAAGTTCATACATACATACAACTAGTTCTACGGAAGTACCGCGTAAGAAGAAAAATCAATTTTGTGAAACTAGGCTGCCAAATTTTGGCATTTTTGGTTTAACGAGTGTCTTGTCTGCACTATTGGTATAGGAACATTGATGGCTTTAACGAGTAATTTTTACTAAAATTCAAATCGAAAAGGTTCGCGCTGCAGTTTGAATGTCCAAAGTCCAATCTTTCAATTTAAGGGCTGATGAATTTCATAACATGTTCGATGTTAAGGTCGATACTTAAAACATGACTCCGCTACGAAAATTATAGCATCCACCCTCTTCTTCGTCCATACAGTTCCTGTAGAAGTGGTTTGAGGTTATACCAAGTCGTATTGCATGTCTGCCTATAAGTTAGTGTTCTATGAGGACGCCTATTACAGAGCTTACATGAGATCTGCATTGAGATAACAAAAAACTTCTGAGCGCTTTAAGTCAGGTGAAGGCCATTATTAATTTGGTGGCTGCGCATGTTAGTAAATTATACCACCAAGAGCTTGTTATCATTAAGGCAGTTTCTTTTGGCATGAGTTTATATGTAGTTTTCGGTATACCTTTCATTTCCCTTTCAGGTGATATAGGTAAGACGGTTCCATTTTTAGCGAGTTAATTAGCTCTACAATTTCCTGTGATGTCTCTGTGGTGTGGGGTGTGGCACCCAACAGAGGTGAATATAAAATTTCAGTGCCATATCCATAAGAGAGGATCGACAACTGAGAGCCATTTGAGAGTTAAAGGAGACACCGTCGAGAGATTTTTCTTGAGTCTGAATGTCAGAGAAGATGCGGATATCAGATGTTGATATCGCGTTTTCCCTTCTTCTTCTTTGATCGCTTACACTTTAGCTTGGAAGGCGCTACAATGAATTGGGAGGCGGAATGAGAAGCTTATTTTAAGTTTTTTAGATTACACACCACTACCAACACCATGATTTGTCTTGTACCCATCTGTATACAAATTAATGCTCTGGTTTTCCAGGAATCTTGTCAGACTTCTCCCTAATGATAAAAAGAAATTGAGCCTAGTATTATACCCGATGCGTCAGTAACACCCAAAACAGTTTGATGGACAAAATAATAATATTATGTCGTTGTTATTGTTTCTTCTTCGTTACACTGTAGAGTTGATCACTGCAGAAAACTTATTTGAGGGCAAACGCAATAAGAACTGAAGGGAATCTATATTCTCATTTCTCAATATGAATAGATATTGTAAGGGGGTCCCCAATCTGGAAAGCTTATTTAAAATAACGTTGTATAATAGAACTATCTGTAGCAAGAAAGATATCCTCCATCGCTTTTTAAACTTCGTCTTTACTGACAATGATGTGTTAATATTAATAACTATATTAATTTTATTTAATTAGAGCAGCGACCGAACCTTTTCGTGGCTAGGAGTAGACTGACTCACCATCCTTCCCCTTCCTACCACTCGATCGCTGGCCTTTGATTCCACCCTCTGGGCTTTGTATGTTAACACTAGTAGTATACACACAAAACACTGGGGAAGTTCTTTACCCCTTTGTTTCACTAATTTATTCTGTGTTGACAGAGGGAAAGGATCATTTTCTTCCCTGTTATATTGTCGCTTCATATTTTTCGCTCAACAATATGTTCAGAAGAGTCCAAGCTAGAACTAAACAAAAGAAGACAATTTCAGTTGAATATTGAATACCATCTCAGTCAATGAAATCGGTTGAATCAGGGCATCTTGGGCACTTCTGTTTAACAAAAAAAAGTATGTAGTACTTCAGGTTCTGGAGCTAGTTAAAGTAAAAAAAATGTTCGCATGCAAAGTATGAAACTACTGCTGCCCAAAAATGTTCAAATCAAAATATGTTGGTAATGATTATTATATAACTTTAACAATTAGGGTTAAACTAAGCCTCTCAAAAAGTTCCCTTAGTATTCGTTGACATGGTTTTTTTGCTTGTTCTATATTTTTATTTTTAATATACCTATTAAAATTCATAGGAGTCATCTCATTTTGGTTTTATTTAAAAAAAGGCTCTCTAGACCAATTTACACTTCTTCCAGCTAACACCCCAACCAACACCAACACCAAAAAACAACCGAAGCGGAAATCTTGAAAATCCGAATTAAAATTCTATTTTCAATTCATTCAAATTTATGTGGATTTCAAATTACAAAACTCATTCAAGTTTCAAAATGCATTCTAATTCTACTTCTACATCAATTCACCTATTATCAATAAATTGAAATTCCACCCAATAAAATTGTATCTGATTTTAATTTTCTTTTTGTCGTCATTATTTTCTCGCCTTTATTGCCATTAATTCTAATAAAAAGCTCTCTTGCTGATGAACATAAAATATTATTGCCTACTTACGAATTGTCGCATAATAATAATAATAATAATAATTGACTTCAATTTTAATATACATTTAGCCGCAAGCGTCCCCGTTCCTCTTCCGATGCGATGTTTGGTATTTGATTTTCGCGCGAAATAAAAGCAAACCAGAAAACACAAAAAATAATTATCAATAAAATCTATTTAACTAACATTTTATCCATTTGAAATTATTGGCCTTCTCTCACCTGCCTTTTCTTTGTGATGACTCAATAAATTTCTCCTTACCTGCCGGCCGGCCCCTAGACCACACCATCGTTTCTTTCAATAATAACAAAAAAGTAAACATTTTTTTTTCTTTTCTTTCTTTTACAGAATTCACAGTGGCGCTAAAAGACGTCTACGTGACCGTACCAACTGCCGTTAAACGTGGCGATAGCGCAATGTTGGCGTGCAATTACGACATCGAAAACGATACTCTATACACGGTGAAATGGTACAAAGGCCGTAGGGAGTTCTATCGCTATACGCCCAAGGAGAATCCGGCGATGAAAATCTTCAAATTACCCGGAATTAATGTTGAGGTAATCGAAATTTATGTAACTGTTTCATATCTAGATTGAATGGCTTACAACAGCAGTGTGGAATAGAGAGCGTAAGGGGAAACTGGAAGGTAGAACAAGGTATTGAAAATCGGTGTTGGGTTTCTATAGCCGACCTTTCTGTGTCGTTTTGTGATGTGATGGTTTTGGACATGTTTTTTTTTCTTGCAAATAAAGGCACTGTTAAATAATTAGGAGATTCGTCAGGAAAACCTTAAAATAAATTATGAATTTTTCATTATTACGTTATTGTATTTTTTAATAACAAACTTAAAATCTAATTAAAATTTTAAATTATAAATTGTAAGCTTAAACATTTTTGTTTTTTCAGTTTCTTATTGTTTGATTTAATTTTTAATAAAAAAATAATTTTTCTAATTTTTTTTTTGTTTTTTACAAATTTTGAATTCTTTTTTTTTTAGACAAGAACAAAATTTAAAATTTTAATATCTTAATGGATAATTTTAATTTTAGTTTTCGGCGTTAAATTTTAAACATTTTAACTTAAATTAATTCTTGAATTTTAAAATTTTATTTCTTAACATTTAGTGCTTATTTGATTTATTTTTTACATAAAATTTTAATTTTTAAAGATTGATTTCAAAGACTTAAAATTTAAATTTTTTAATTTTATTTCTGAGCCAATAGTCTCTGATGCTAGGCTCTCAAAATTTGTATTATCCTGTAATTAAAATTACATGTTAATAAATGATAATAATAATAATAATAATTTTATTTCTAATTTCTGAATTTTAATTTTCTATTTTTTTAATTTTTAATTTTTTATTTAAAATTTTGCTAAAGAAAAGTTTACCCGTACTTAATTCCCTTTTTTTAAAGTTTGTTGCATCCACAAGCAAATGTATTCGACCCAGTGTTTGATTTTATGTTTCCGTACTACCAAAAAGATGGAGATGAAAACGAGCTTACTCCGAATAATGTACCAAAGCGCACACGTGGTTATTGCCTCGGGCTAAGGATATGAGTTTTATTTTAACGAATTCAGACAGGGGAAATAATTTTAAATAAAAAAGGCTTACGTCCCTTGATTTTTATTTTTTTTCATACTTTGTTCGTCCTTGTTAGAAGAAAAGAAGGAAAAACCACACGTTTGCTTAAGGGAGTCATATATATGCTCCGGAACTGCTATCACTCTTGAATGGCGCTACTCAGAGAGGTGGAAGGGTTTGACTGTGAAAAAAACAGAGTGTTATTTCCTCCCGAGGATTACATTTATTGGGTTCACTTGTTGTCTATTTATGAACTTTTTTTCGCCACTCTTTCCGAATGACAGCGCTTGGGGGCTGAAGGCGGTCGGTATGGCCAATAATTCGAAATAAATATTCAAATAGCTCGAAGGCATTGAATACATCAGAAGTTGGTTTTTTGTTTATGAAAATTATCGTCCCATACAGTCCATTTTCAATTTTGCACAAAAAAGGATCGCAAAAGAAAAAATTGAAAATTACATTTCCGTGGTTTTTCCTCAGAATTATGTTCGTGGAGGTGTAGGATAAGCTCCTTATTGGATTAACTAGAACTCACCTTCGCTATTTGAAGGGTGTACCGGAGGTAAAATGAAATAATTTCTATTTAGGGTCACTTTTTTTGTTCGTCCTTTTTTTTTTGTTCTGAGAATGTTGTAAAATATTGTTTTTAATATAAAAATTCATATTTTTTCCCGGTGTCCTGTAAATGGAGAGAAATTATGGAAGCGTGCGTTATAGTCGTTTGGAACAATGGAAATGAAATAATATTCCTTGAGGCTATTGTCACGTAGCAAGGATAATAACAAAACATAAATTATGATGATTATTTTTGCCTTGGAATGTTTAAATAGATATTTATTCCGAATGAGAAGGTAGCTGAATATTTATTTAGTTTGGTTGAAAGGCTTAGGCCAATAATACGGGAGCTGGAGGGATGTTTGCTTTGGAAGTTGGTTCATTAGGGAAATTGTAAGGACGTAAGAGTTTTCTCAAAAGGAAATTGAGGTTTGGTGGAAAAGAGGGTGGTGTTTGCAATTGTTTAAAGCATAACATGACAACTGACTTATATTTTTGAGGCAGCTGGTAACCAACCTCAATTTCGAAGTTGTGGCTTCAGTGAGTTTTCAAGGTTGCAAAGTTTATACGTTTAAGTATACGGATTTTTATGGCCTAGATATCGTGCTAAGCTAATGAAATATAAAGACATTTGTGTCTGTGATGAATAACAGTAATCAAGTGAGTACTGAGTCTGAAAGTTTATTCAATGATTGTTGTTATAAAAGTTGTTCATGTGACATCCCCTCTTTTTTTTAAAACAAAAAACAAAACAAGGATATACATATTCCAATTCCTTAAAATTCATAAAACGAAGATATTAATACAAGATAAATAATAATTCAAGATATTAAAACAATAACAACAACAAAATTAAACGAAAATAATTCATATATATATGTTTTTTAATCAAGCAACAAAAATACTGTTAATTAAATTGAACGTTACTTAAGGGGTGTCGAGAAACTCAATTTTTTTTTTTAGTGATCAGAAGGATCAAATATTTGTTAAGGTCGTACAATAAATTCTTCCACTTCGGGTGCGCTTCTCAAGCTGGTTTCCATCTGTGAGATTTAAATCACCAGATATTGTGTTATTTGGTTGTGGTTCCTTCGAGTTAACTGGTCCAACTCCTTGATTTTGATATTGTGCTCTAAAATTGGTAAATCTACGATGTTGGCCTTTGTTTTTCGAAGATGATAGGAATTACGTCGATATTGTTTGCTGTTATTTGCTTCAACGATAACAGAACGTGGATATTCAGTTTGTTTAACAACTGTTGCTGGCTTCCATTCCCTATGACCCGTTTTTAAAATAATTTTATCGCCACTTTCAAACGCTTCTCTTGAAATCAAAACTCTGTCAGTAGATATATTTCTCTTGTTCCTCACGTAGGTAAAAGTTATAATTCAGCCGAGATTCCAACGACCGGATGTGGTTTTAACTGTGCGACGGCAGTCGATGGGTAATGTTGAGCGTGTTCTTCTGCTGAACAATAGTTCAGCAGGAGACTTGAGAACTTCATTGCGATCGGTGTTTCTGAAAATAAGTAATGCCTTATGGGCATCTGATCCTTGTTTCTTGCACTTTTTTATCAAATTTTTTTGCAGTTTGGACAATTCGCTCAGCGAATCCATTTGATTGAGGATAATGTGGAGAAGACATAATGTGTTTGAATTGTCATTGTTTTGCAAAGTTAGCAAATGCATATAGGAACTGAATTGTGGTCCCACTATCAGTTTCCAATACTTCTGGAATGCCATGTACTGCAAACCACATTCTCAAAAAAAGAATTACATACTTCATTGGATATTGAGCTCTTTAAGCTTTTAAAATGAATAAGTAAATCGTCCTATGGGCACTAGTTGTGAAAATCTGAAGCCACTCTTTGAAAAGGAAATAATGGTGCTTCTCTAACAATAATTGACTCTTGGGTATTAGCCCTTTGCTAATAATTACGGGCTACTTCGACATATTTGAAGCTCAGGTCGTAAAAGGAGCGGTTTTCCGGCTTTTGTACTTGGAGTCACATCAAGTACCTGGTACTCCAGGTTGGGGGTTGTACGTCGGGGTAACTTCCCGACTATGTAGAAAAAAGTTATTTGCGAAGCGACAACAGGCCTCGGAAACGGACGGATACACTGATGACGACCCAAGCAAACGTATAAAGGACAACGAATTTCGGATATGCACGTGGAATGTTAGGTCCCTTAATGGACTGCGTGCTGCCGAACAACTAGCGGAGACCCTCAACTGCTACAAAGCAGATATTACCGCTATCCAGGAAATGCGATTGGATGGACGGGGCGAAAAGAAGATGGAAAACTGCGACATCTACTATGGGGATTGCTACCGGGAGCAGCGACTCTTTGGATGCGGATTCGTCGTGGGAAGCAGACTCAGGCAAAAAGTCTTGAGCTTTAAATGCGTAAGCGAACGCATCACGACCATCCGAATCAAGGCTAAATTCGGCAACATTAGCTTAATATGCGCGCATGCCCCCACAGAAGAGAAAAAAGACGACACCAAAGACGAATTCTACGAGCTCCTCGACAAAACATATGAGCAATGTCCTAGCTATGACATGAAAATTGTCCTCGACGATTTTAACGCAAATCTGGGAAAAGAAGGCATCTTTGGAAGAACAGTCGGAAAGCACAGCCTGCACGACACCACTTCCGACAACGGATTCAGGCTGATCGATTTTGCTGCGGGGCGAAACGTTGTGGTAGCAAGCACCTGGTTCCCACATCTCAACATCCATAAAGGTACATGGAGATCTCCTGATCAATCAACCGTCAACCAGATTGATCACATTGCGATCGACGGGAGGCACTTTTCCAGCATTCAAGATGTTCGAACTTTCCGAGGAGCCAACATCGACTCGGACCACTACCTCGTCGTAGCCAAGGCAGTGCTACGAATATCCCGACAACGGCTAAAACAAAGAAATGCTGCAAGAAAATTCGACGTCGGACGGCTACAATCGCAAGAGATCGCCAGATCCTTCTCTGATAGAGTGACAAGTAACCTCTTAAGGAGTCCTATGCCGCCAACATCAAGTATCGAAGACCAGTGGCAACATTGCCAGAATGCAGTTAGAGATGCCGCCTCTAATGTGCTGGGTTTCACACAGCCACCAAAACGAAACCCCTGGTTTGACGAAGAATGCAGGCAGGCCCATGCAGCCAAGCAGGAGGCATACAAAGCGGCGCTGCAAAGAAAGACAAGAGCTGCTCGTGAGCTCTACGGGCAAAAGAGGAGAGAAGAACGCCGCCTTCTCAGGAGAAAAAAGAGAGAGCATGAGAAGCGTCAGATCGAAGATGTTGAGAGAGCTAACAGCAGGAATGAAGTTCGGAGGTTTTATCGGAAGGTAAAACACCTGGCTCAAGGTCATCGAGCAAGAACCGAAGCCTGAAGAGATCATCAAGGGAACATCATAGTAGAGCCGCAGTCAGTGCTGGGGATTTGGAAAGACCACTTCTGTAGACTGTATAACGGCGACGACGAACAAAATCCCGCCGTCAGACAGGAGCCTTTTATCATACGCGATGACAGCCAACAATTCCGTGAACCCGACCTAGAAGAAGTGAAAACAGCAATATCACGACTGGAATCCAACAAAGCCGCTGGAGCAGATGGTCTAGCTGCCGAGCTGTTCAAAGCCGCATGCGACGAGCTAGATAGGAGCATGCACCAAATCATCTGTAAGATATGGTCGGAGGAATGCATGCCCGATGAATGGAACCTCAGCATTGTTTGCCCGATCCTGAAAAAGGGAGATCCTCTAAACTGCGCCAACTACAGAGGAATCAGTCTGCTTAACATCGCCTACAAGATCCTCTCTGCCGTATTATGTGAACGCCTGAAGCCTTTCGTCAACAATCTGATTGGTCCTTATCAATGTGGCTTCAGGCCAGGAAAGTCTACCATCGACCAAATTTTCACGTTGCGGCAGATCCTGGAAAAAACCTATGAAATGCAAATCGATACCCACCACCTCTTCATTGATTTTAAGGCCGCGTATGACAGCATCTACAGAGACGAACTGTATAAAGCTATGTCTAGCTTTGGCATCCCTGCCAAGCACGTTCGCTTGTGCAAAATGACGATGGAGAACTCACGCTGCTCTATCAAGGTTGGCAATGAGCTTACGGAATCATTCGACGTCAAAAAAGGATTCAGACAAGGCGATGCACTGTCGTGCGATTTCTTTAACATCGTTCTTGAGAAGATAGTCCAAAACTCCACCGTCAACACCAGAGGCACTATCTTCTATAAATCTGTTCAACTTCTCGCGTACGCCGACGATATTGACATAATGGGAAGAACACAGCGTGATGTCAATGGCGCCTTTGTGAGGATTGAGACAGAAGCGGCAAAAATGGGTTTAGCGGTAAATGAGGGAAAAACGAAGTACATGCTGTCTTCGAGTAAGGACACCCAACATCGACGGCTCGGACAGAACGTCACAATAGACGCATACAACTTCGAGGTAGTTAAGGAGTTTGTCTACCTAGGCTCCGCTATCAACACGGACAATAACACCAGCGCTGAGATAAGACGAAGAATTACTCTTGCTAATCGCTGTTTCTTTGGGCTAAGAAAGCAACTGAGTGGAAAAGCCCTCTCTCGAGCAACTAAGGTTAAACTGTACAACACCCTCATCATCCCTGTCCTGCTGTATGGTGCAGAAGCATGGACCCTAACAAAATCGGATGAATGTGCCTTAGGCTGTTTCGAGAGGAAAATTCTTCGGGTCATCTTTGGCCCCGTGTGCATTGATGGGGAATGGAGAAGGAGATACAACAGCGAACTTTACGGGTTGTACAACGACGTGAACTTAGCCAGAAGGGTCAAGGTCCAGAGACTCAGATGGCTCGGTCATTTAGAGCGCATGGACACCAATGCTCCGGCCCGGAAAGTCTTCGACACTATTCCCGAGGGACGCAGAAGGAGAGGAAGACCGCGACTCAGGTGGCGCACACAAGTGGAAGAGGACCTCAATCAACTTGGAGTGCAAAACTGGAGACAGCTAGCTAGGGACCGAGCTGACTGGCGGAGACTGTTGATTGAGGCCCAAGTCCACAACGGACTGTAGCGCCACCTTAAGTAAGTAAGTAAGTATTAGCCCTTTGCGATTGTTGACAAATAACACAATGCTCCACGAAATTTTCAACATCATTTGATTGTCCATGCCAGTATAAAGATTCTCGAGCCCTTGATAACGTTTTGTTGGTTCCCGCATGATCGACGTGTGATTGTGATAGCAAATAAGGAATTTCGCTTTCTGGCACAATTAAATTAATAAATAAATAAGACCAAAAAAGCAAAAAAAATAAAAAAAAATAAATAAAAAATATACAAGTTCATGTCTGAATGATATAATAGGCGTGTTTTTTTGCACGCGTATATACGCTTAACAAATATTTACATGCAAAATGCAATAACAACAAATGTCTATATCCGCTTAGTAAGCGCCGATAATTATCCACGCTTAAGAAATAAGCGGATATAAAAACAGTGCTTCCATTTATCTTTTTCACTGTTTGAGATGAATTTTCAAGACATGTCAAAACTTCATTTCGAAATTCATTCGAAATTCGTTCCATTTTACATACAAGGATACAAGGCTGGTCTGCAGTTGAATGGTTAATCTCAGGGGCGCCAAGCGAAATTTGATTAAATCAAGATTATATCGATTGTATATCAATTTTCTTTTTCAATTTCAATTCTTTTTTTGGACTACATGGTGTTTTAACGTAGTCCTGTGAAGTAAGCAAAATGATTGTTGAAAATTTAATAAAAAATGAGAGTTCCCGGTAGCAAACCAAGAGTTCTAGAGTTCCTCATACTTTTTTTAAATAGTTCTGGCGAATTAAGGCTAAAATTCGAAAAATAAATTTTTTGGGCTAACTTCACGCAGCAAGGACTTTTTTCAGAAAATGAGTTCTGATGATGTATTTCTACTTAAAATCAAGAGTTCTAGAGTTCCTGATGACTTTTAGAAAGAGTTCTGCAAAATTGGAAAAAATAGGGTTACCTTAGATTCTTATTGACTTAGAGCAAAATTTTGAAAAATCCAAAAAAATCAAAATAGAGGAGTTCTGATTAGAGTTCCCGGTAGACAATGAATAGTTCTAAACATTTTATTAATAACTTTTTTTTCTAAAACTAATAATTCAAGAGTTCTCGCAAATTAAGGTGCCCATCGACTTAGAGCAAAATTTTGAAAAATCCAAAAAAATCAAAATAGAGGAGTTCTGATTAGAGTTCCCGGTAGACAATGAATAGTTCTAAACATTTTATTAATAACTTTTTTTTCTAAAACTAATAATTCAAGAGTTCTCGCAAATTAAGGTGCCCATCGACTTAGAGCAAAATTTTGAAAAATCCAAAAAAATCAAAATAGAGGAGTTCTGATTAGAGTTCCCGGTAGACAATGAATAGTTCTAAACATTTTATTAATAACTTTTTTTTCTAAAACTAATAATTAGTTTTAGAAAAAAAAGTTAGAACTATTCATTGTCTACCGGGAACTCTAATCAGAACTCCCCTATTTTGATTTTTTTGGATTCTTAAAAATTTTGCTCTAAGTCGATGGGCACCTTAATTTGCGAGAACTCTTGAATTATTAGTTTTAGAAAAAAAAGTTATTAATAAAATATTTAGAACTATTCATTGTCTACCGGGAACTCTAATCAGAACTCCTCTATTTTGATTTTTTTGGATTTTTCAAAATTTTGCTCCAAGTCGATGGGCACCTTAATTTGCGAGAACTCTTGAATTATTAGTTTTAGAAAAAAAAGTTATTAATAAAATGTTTAGAACTATTCATTGTCTACCGGGAACTCTAATCAGAACTCCTCTATTTTGATTTTTTTGGATTTTTCAAAATTTTGTTCTAAGTCAATAGGAATCTAAGGTAACCCTATTTTTTCCAATTTTGCAGAACTCTTTCTAAAAGTCATCAGGAACTCTAGAACTCTTGATTTTAAGTAGAAATACATCATCAGAACGCATTTTCTGAAAAAAGTCCTTGCTGCGTGAAGTTAGCCCAAAAAACTTTTTTTTCGAATTTTAGCCTTAATTCGCCAGAACTATTTAAAAAAAAGTATGAGGAACTCTAGAACTCTTGGTTTGCTACCGGGAACTCTCATTTTTTATTAAATTTTCAACAATCATTTTGCTAACTTCACAGGACTTTTTAACGTTCAAGGTATACATGCACGATTTTTATTATTTTTTCTTTTTATTCTTCGTTACATTTTCTTCATTTTTCATCCTTAATTCATCATATTTATTGTGCTTTTTCGGGTCGTATTCAAAAGAAAGCGCATTCTATGAACAACTTGATCAAGCAGAACACAACGAATATATTTTTCCATTTTCATTGCAGTCAACTTTATCGAATCAAAGCCACGTCACCCTTGTCTCAGTGCCATTATCAATAACAGGAAAATTCAGTTGTGAAGTATCAGCCGATGCGCCTTCTTTTCACACCCTTATCCACACAGCTGAGATGGAAATTGTCGGTAAGCTAAGTTCCAATATCAAAATTCTTCATCGAAACCTACTTTTTCCACTTTTAATGTTAAATTTTTGTTTTTATTTCAGAATTGCCAACTCAACGTCCAATCATAACTGGCATCCATTCGAGATACCGCTTAGGAGATGTCATCAATGGAAATTGCTCATCGGACTATTCAAAACCAGCAGCAAATCTAACCTGGTGGATCAATGAGTTTCCGGTAAGAAAATGTCCGAATAGAACCTACTCGAAGTAATGTAAAAGAGCACTTTGACATTAGGGTCGTCCGAATATTCTTAAAATTTACTCTAATTTTTGTATTTGTCTTATAGAAGTGAACTGAAATGATCGAGTGTTATGAAATTTCTGACCACCCTAATGTTTTCTAAGATAAAAGCCAGTACACACTTATTTTGGTTCAGTGATGTACCGCTTATTTATACCGCAATAATTTTTTTGGGGACACCCTAAGATTACAATGTAACTTCTTAACTCCTGGTGGTCTTTTCAATTTGATGAATTCTTAGAAAAAATTGGAAAAATCATTACGAGAGTATAGTGAAGTGCCTACTCTCACGTACCCTCCTACAGTCCTACCCCCTCGAGAAAAGAAAAGGACATTTTGAGAATTCGACGAACAAAAATTTCAAAATCAGCTTTGAAATGGCCACAGAGAGAAAGAGAGAGAAATGGCTGAACATGAGGAAACCGGAAATGATTTATGAACAAGAATGAAAAAAATGTGAATTCTCTCAATTGCTCTGATAGTCGGTTGTTGGACGATGGCGCCATTTAAATTTTCTCTCCCTCTTTTCTTATATTTTCCAACGCTATTATCAACATCGCAAGGATGAGGGCGATTTGAAGTATGTTCAATTTCTAGCCTGCTCTCGTTCTCGTTTTCATTTCATTTGGACGGGATGCCGTAACGTTGTCGTAACATATGTCCAATATTGATTTCAAAGTACCACCATACCCCCACGGACCACCCCTCTTCATCACACACAAACAAACCGACGACGTACACGGTAGCTATCCTCTCGACCGAAACAAATTGACGACCAATATGACTCGGCGCGAAGCAAGAACGATGGGAAAAGGCTAGTTATATTGCCAGGGCTGATGATTAGGTGCTTTTAAGGGAGGTTAGGTTCGAAAAACGAGCTATCCTGACCAATTTCTATGTCAATAATATTTTTGCAATTTTCTCCATGTGATGTCTCTTCCAAAGGAAAACGACGAGTTGGAGTTTTGGGGGGGTTGAAAAGCGGGTTAGTCTTTGAAATGAAAGGCATACGTGCGCGTGGGTGGACATTTAATTTGCCCGAACATAAATCCTCTCGTTCACCCTCGGCCATTCCCCTCATCGCCCTCATAAAGCAAAAGTTGATAGCCAGCATGGGGCATTGCAAAACGGATTTTCTATTAATGTATCTAGTTCTAACGTTCGCTTACTTGTTCTTTGGCAATGTCCAAGCCAGAGTTGGTTTACATGGGACTATATCTAAGAGTTAGACCTGTTTACCGGAAGAATTATTGGACTTAAAAAAGGACACTGCCCTGTGTGAGTTGTGCTTGTGCTGTAAGGGACTCTAAAGATATCAGGACGGAGAAAAAACCGGGATTGGTTGTTGATGTTGTTGAACTTTTGTTTAAGGGTTATCGATGTGGTTGACTGGGTGACAATGTTGATGGTTGAGTTTTTCATTTACACAAACACATACCCACAATTGGAGACAAAATGTTTTGAGTGGTGGTGCCTTTATGGCAAGACCTCAACAAAAGGGTTATATTCAATTGAGAGAGAGGCGGAGGATAAATTAAATTAAAAGGTCAGTGATAGGGTCGTATAGTGCTGGTCAGTAAAGGGAAGGGATGTCAACGTTTAGGTTGTTTGACATCAATGAAGGGAAATTATTTTTAAATTAATTTGTCTACCTTCGTTTGTGACACAAGTTCCTTTGGACAGCAATAAAAAAATGGTTTAATCTGGGCTATAAAATCTCTAGATTTAGGAGAGAAGAGCCAAATAAATCCATTTTATAAAATTTGTTTTTTTTTTTTATTGTTACACGTGTAGTTTGTGTGAAAATTTCATTTTGATTTACTAGGAAATGTCCTAGAAACTGATTTTGAAATTCATGTCTAAGTCCTTTTAGATTTGATTTTCTGAATTTTTGAGAATGCCGAACTTGAGACTCCTATAGGTAAGTGGATCGTTCTCACTTATCGTTTTGTTAACAGCTTTAACAAAATTCCTTTTATTCGGTCTGCTAACCTTGGATTTGGACACTGATACATGGTGTTTTTCGGGAGGTCCGTTTTTCAAAGACTTTTTCCAAAATTTTCGGGCTTATCGGCGCAGACTAGCGACAAAAGTCAAGTGTCAAGTGACGGTAAATCGCACAACCTTGCAGACCAATTCACAGGTCCGAAACGTGAAACTAAGCTGTTACCAAATGTTTTTTCAATGCAGCAATTGTGACGCGAGCTGAGTGACGCATGTTGCACCGTCTTGTTGAAACCAAAGCTCCTGCACATCATGGATGTTTAATTGATGAACGAAAAAGTCAATAATCTTTGTTCTATAGGCTATAGCAGTCACATAGCATTGATTGTAACGTTCTGTACGGATAAATTATTTTCCCAACCCTAAAAGCAACCTAAACTGTTGATTTAACGGTGTCTCCACTTACTGCAAATACGGCAGTTTGTTTATTGAAATATCCTTTTAATTTTTTTCGCTTATGAAAATTGGGATCAACGACAATCTTGTATTGCGCCCATTCACTGAATCTATGTCTTGTTAGGTGATCCTGTGGTTTCAAATCTTGAAAAGCCCAACTCAAAGTTCCTTGCTTCTACAAAAAACACAAATATATATCAGGACGTCATGTTATATCCACAATTATTCTTTTTCCAGGTCCTTCCAAACTTCATTCGAACATACGAAGTTCAAAAACACACCGAAGAAAATCTCGAATCATCGGTTCTTGAAATTAATTTCATTGTGACCTACCAACACTTTATCAAAGGACGACTTAAGGTTTGTACTGAAAGGCAATTTTCAAAAAAATCCTATTTATTAAAATTTCGTTTATTTTTCCAGCTCAAATGCACAGCTCGCATCCACGAAATCTACGAACAGGAAACCGAAAAACTCATCGAAGAAGATCGACCAAGAATACTGGCTTCTGGTCGATCGCCCGATGCCAATTTATATCCCTTCGATCAGCCAGGTGATGGCGAATTCGATGATCATAATGAACAATATTTAACGCATTACAATAAAAGTAAGTTGGTTTTGCATCGTGAATAGTCAAAAAAGCCCCCAAAACCCCATAAAAACTGCAAAATTACCATTATCGTACCCCCTCATCTCACCAAAAAACACACACAGAAAACGATTAACCCACTTCTGTCAAATTGAAAGTGATTAATGGCAATAGAGTAGATTTCTGTCAGACAAAATGTCAAATATCCGATTTAGAGTTTTCACATTTTTCTGCTTGACTAGTTCTTCTCTATTTTGCCATTTCGTTTTTATATGTAAAATGAAATTTCGTTCTACACAAAAACATGCGCCCGCCATTTTATCCTGTTCATGTTGTTGTTTTCGTTTTTGGTTTATTGTTTTTGTGTTGGGTGCAAAAACCCATTTGAATTCCATCACGTTCGTTATCATCGTTCTCGTTGTCTCTTAAATAAAACAACCCCAATAAAAATCATTTTGATTAATGTTCGACTATTTAACAGTTAGGTACAAATGTTTTCCTATACATCCGCATTTCCAACCCAGTTAACCTCTTCTCCCCAAAAAAACAAAATTTGGATTTCTTGTAATTCGGTTATTTTTGTGTGGCAGTGGCAGTGGACCTGCTTAGAGCTAGAGAAGCCCATTGATTAAGTGCTTGGTATTAAATCAAAGCACTTTAACAACTCCCATCCCTCCATCCAAAATGTCTAACCCCAAAATCTTTTAATCGCACACCACATACTCGAGTTGCTTCTCGTTTTCCTACCTCTCTTGCTCTAGCAGCTGGGAGAGTTGAAATGATGTCTTTCTTAAATCAGTGTTGCATAACCTCGGGGGCTAGATATACAAAAGAGATAGAAAGAGGGCGCTGTTCCTAGAATTCTGGCAAAACCAACGAATGTAAGACAAATCACTCAGTCGTAAGCCATGGCAATTAATTCGAAGATTAATTTCCCTTTTGGGAGAGATTTTGATAAATCAAGAAAAAGCTGTGAAGAAAGGCACACCTCGCTTGTGTCCTTTTTAGTCGATTTTCATTCTTTTAATGGCGCTCCCTGCTCCCTGAGAGTTATAAATGAATATCAAATTGACAGAAATGCAGTTCTTTTTCAAATTCTGTTTGTCTATCTATTTTCTTCTCTATAGATGCTTCTTCGTCAGCATGGCAATTGGATTCGAAACAGGCTGTCAAAATGGCAATGGTTTTGTTTGTGTGTAGTTTCGTCCTGGGGCTAACAATGACAAATAATGATGATGACAACGACAACAGGAATTACAAGAGAATAAGAATACAAAGTGATGAAAAGGATTTGTCGAAAGCCGGTGAATGGCAACCCCAACAGGATTTTCGAATAAACGAAAACTTTATCGAAAATCGGTGATAAGTTAGGTTTTAGACACAACAAACATTGTATGCCAACAAAAAAATCAAATTTGAAATAAAAATCAAAGTAATATAAAATAAATAAAATCTGTAAGACAATTTCATACTGTTAAAAAGTTAATTATAAAATTAAAAACAAGAATAATAATTTTTATTTAATTGTGAAAATAATAATTTAAAAACTTAAATAAAAAAGACGACATTGAATTAAAAAATAAGTAAGACGGGTTTAGTTTTGAATTTAAATTTGAAGAATTAAAATAAATGTATTTATAATCTTTGATAAGGAAAAAGTAAATAATTAACAAAATTTAGTGATAAGAAATAAACGAGAAATAAAGAATTGAAAACTGCTAAAATGGTTGAAAAAATAAATATTATCTAATACAAATTAAATTAGCTTTAAGAGTGTATATTGATTATTAAATAAATTGAATTATTATTGAGAATAATATTGTTGTGTTTTTGTATATATAAAAATAATATTAAAATTGATATAGGCATTGAAATTAAAAAAAGAAATGATTTGAATAAATATTAAACACAAAAAAATAATTATTTAGGCAAACAAAATAAATTAAAATCTGTAATTAAAATATTAAATAAAATAAGGAAGTAGTTAAAGCAAAATATTATTTCATGATTAATTGAGAAAATAAAATTAAGTGATGATGTCGAAAAATAATATGGAGTTGTTTTTTATTTAATACTCTTTTATTTGTTGTAAGTACAATTATTGGAGTTAAAAAAGGAAAAAAATCCCGAAAGTGATTACTTACTTACTTACTTAAGGTGGCGCTACAGTCCGGGGTGGACTTAGGCCTCAACCAACAAACCTCTCCAGCCAGTTCGGTCCCTAGCTAGCTATCTCCAGTTTCGCACGCCGAGTTGGTTGAGGTCATCTTCGACCTGAGCCTTGGTCTTACTCTACTGCGCCGTCCCTCTGGGGTGGATTCGAAGACTTTACGGGCCGGAGTATTGGTGTCCATCCTCTCCACGTGACCAAGCCATCTGAGCCTTTGGACCTTCACTCTTTTAGCTAGGTCAATGTCGCTGTACAGCCCGTACAGTTCGTGGTTAATCTTCTCCTCCATTCACCGTTTATGCAGACAGGACCATAGATCTTCCGTAGAACTTTTCTCTCGAACCAGCCTAGGGCGCTCTCATCCGTTTTTGACAGGGCCCATGCGACTGCACCATATAGCAGGACGGGGATGATGAGGGTCATATAGAGCGTCACCTTAGTTGTTCGAGAGAGGGCTTTACTACTTCATTGCTTTCTTAGCCCGAAGTAACAGCGATTAGCAAGAGTTAGAGTTGATCTCGGTCCGTGTTGATAGCGGAGCCAAGGTATGCAAAGCGTCTATCGTGACGCTTTGTCCAAGACGTGCGTCGGTGTTGGGTGTCCTTTTTCGATGACAGCATATAAAGAGTCCACCATCTAACGTTTTTATTTCAACTATTGCTTATTTCGTGAATAACACAGCTCATGTTTGATTTGACAAATAATCAGTTTAGAATATGGTTGTGTATTAGGTGGGCCACTTTAGTATGAAGAATTTTGTTTATGTTTTTGTTTTAATTCTAATAGCGATTAAAATGTGCCAAATAGCGATAGCAACTATCTTAGAAAGTTTCCTGAAAATCAGACTTTACCTTCTGCCTCCGGATTGCCATTGAAGTTTTGAAATATTGAAATATTGAATATTCATAATGTAGTTCTGAATCATTCGAGAATTACTTATAAATATTTAATACTTCTTATAAACATAAACAAGTTATTTTATAAACATTTAGTTTTTCAGTTCAAATATATCCTCATTTCTTTAAATTATATTCAGTTGCAAGGAAATTTTTGAATGAATTTCTTTTAAACTAGTAATAACTGTAACTTATTATTCCAATATTTATTTAAAGCTATAGTTCAATAAGTGTTAGAAGTTTTCTTCATTATCGATTATTATTGATGTTAAATTTTAAGCCTTATACAAACTTATAACTTATAAGACGTATTATTCTTACTGTGTAGGCATACATTGAATACAATAAAACTAATTAAACTAAAACATATTTTAATGAATAATAGAGTTATAGAAATAAGTTAAATATGTTTGTACAGTTTTGAGATATTTTATTTTACACAAAAATACTGTCAAATATTTACATTATCTAACGAGACTTAATATTTGCTTTGATGAGAAATTCATGAACAGTTTTTAATCGCAGGCTTCTTGCACCTTCGTCTTCAATGATAGTTTTAACCGACCTTTTAACAACTTGAAAATAACTATGTTAACACAAAATTTTGTTTTCCTCTCTTTGAGCAGTAAGTGATTCAAGTTTTTCGTTAGAGGCTTGCATCAGGATTGATGGTTCGGTATTATGGCCTTGTTAAAATAACATTAGTAATAATAGTTCCCCTGACTTAGTGGTTAGTTGCGTTGACTTCTAAGCAGAACGTCGTGGGTTGGAGTCCTATACTCGTGCCCATAGTTTTTATTTCATCTTTCACGGGCACTGCCTAATGCGAACTGACAAAACTTCCAAGTGTATCAATCTGTCATGAGAAAGTGCTTTTCAACTTTGCCATTCGGAATCAGCATTAAACTGTAGGTCCCCTCAATTCCTCACAAGCACCCAGAGAATTGTTGATGAGTATAAGTCACTTAGGCCTTGGCTCTTCAAGAGCTGTCGCGCCACTATATATATAGATTTTTTTTTTTAGTAATAATACTTTGCATCCAAGTTTACGTCTAGAACATGGAAAATCCTCAACTTTTCACCTCGTGCCTTCAGAATAGGACACAGGGTCAATTCTCTTACTCAGAGTCTTTTTAAAATGCTAACAAGAGATTTTCAGGATGGGTTTGCGTTGCAAAGACGGGTTTATAATAGGATGCCAATGACATTTGAGCTCTCTTCACAATTTCTCAAGGCAAATATTTTTGGACCAGAAATAGAACCAACAAGAAAGATAAATAAAAGGCGATATGGCAATCCATTTATATGCAGAAAGCACATAAGCCACTTTAAAGGTTTGTTCAGTGTTTTTCCTTAAAAACTTTGTCATTTTTCGACCGTCAAAGTAGAGCGCAGGTATTTGACAAAACTTAAACTTCCTTTTTTTTCTCAAAACAATCGAGGCTTTCTTACGTTGCTCTACGTGCAATATTGTAACGATCACACTCTTGAGAGCTTAAAGAAGCAGGAGACCTTGAATGCAATGATCAAATTTGTTTCGAGAAAAAAAAAGAAGGAATCATAACTCATAAATTGACTGTGCACCAAAAAATAACTGATGAAGTAATTCGCAGCTTCTATGCAAGATAGAACATACTCCATAAGCTCGGAACCTTAAACATGATCCGGAGGCAGTTATACGGATTGCAATAATATTTTATACACGTATGAATTATCAGTGCCAAATGACAAATATTTTCACTATTACAACCTCTAATTCGAAAAAAAATTATTTTGACCCATCCCATCGTGTATATACGCTTGAACAACGCTGGGAAATATTGCGACATTACTTTGAAAATTATGGTAATGTTGCAGAATGTGTGCAAAAATTGCGTACGGATTTTGGAAGAAGAGAAGCACCGTGAGCTCCGTATGTTCGTTATCTCGTGAAAAAAGTGAAAGAATCTGGCATTCTCATCGATAAACCAAAGCGTGAAAAGCCAAAAACAGTGCGTACACCCGAGAATATTGCTGCTGTGGCAAAGTGTGCGTGAAGCGCCATCAACATCAATTCACCGTCGTTCTCAATAATTGAACATTTCGAAGACATCATTGAAACGAATTTTGCATAAAGACCTTAGTATGACGCCATACAAAGTCCAATTGGTTCAGGTGTTGAAGCGAACTGACCATTCAATGCATTTTCGCTTCGCTAAGTGGGCCTGCGATCGATTTAGAGAAGATGCCGATTTTGCCAAAAAAATTATCTTTTGAGATGAAGCTCATTTTGATCTTGGCGGGTATGTAAACAAGCAAAATTGTCGCATTTGGGGCACAGAAAACCCGCACGCATACATTGAAAAGCTGATACACCCAAAACGAGTCTTTGTTTGGTGCGGATTTTGGTCCAGAGGCATAATTGGGCCATTTTTCTTCGAAATTGAGCAAGGAGTGGCCGTTACAGTCAATGGCGATCGTTATCGGGCCATGCTGAATGAATTTTCGTTCACAAAAATTGAAGAGGAGGATATTGGCAACATTTGGTTTCAACAGAACGGCGCTACGTACCACACAGCCGAAGCTATACACTCGATGTTTTGCGCGCGCCCTGTTTTTGAAGATCGGATTATCAGCCGCAGAGCTGATGTCGTTTGGATTCGGAGCTGCGATTTGACACCGTTGGACTATTATTTGTGGGGTGCCGTAAAAGATAAGTGTTACGCGCCGCGCCGGCCAGAGAAAATTGACGCTCTAAAGGACAATATTCGTGAAGCCATTGGTGAAATACAGCTGCACACAATCGATAATGTGCTTAAAAATTGGACCGATCGTGTAGGCTACTGCATGGCCAGCCGAGGCAGCCATTTGAATGTAATTATTTACCATTATTAACCGGAAGGATTGTACTTTCAAATAAAAAAAGAAATTTGAGAAAATATTCAGTAGTTTTTTGGCGGACCCTTTACTTTGTTTTGCCCTCATTGATCGCCAAACCCATTTTTTCAGCCTCTGTCTGTATACTCGCAATAGCACTGTTCACATCACGCTGCGTTCTCCTAATGATATTGTAATATTCGGCTTGGTCCGACAATTAAAACTTATTCACTTTTTAAATAAAACACAAGTTCACTTTATTCAAATCACTCACATACTTATTTATTCAACACTTTCAATTACTTTAAAACACAGTATCTTTACTTTATCGCAGTTCACAATCAATTGATTTTCCTCGCCACCAAACGGCTATTTATATAACAAAAATGATGGGTTCTAGAAACTACTATTGGTTCCTATTGGTTCTTGGAGAAGCTGAAAGTTCGAGAAGCTTACACTTACAAACAAAATACTGGGATTTTTTTGTAGGGGCTAACGTTCGTAATGCTAAACAAAAAGTTTCTCTTAATCACTAGGTATTGCCCCTCACAAGTGTTTACTACTACAATTAAACGATATTAGACTTAAAGAGATACAGATTAAATAAAGAGAGTAAGAAAAGTGTGTACATTAAATATAGAAAGAGGTACAGAGCGTAAGAGATAATAACGTATACACATTAGTATTAGACATTACAATAGAAGGAGATACAGAGCGTATGAGATAAATAAAGTGTATACACATTACAATATCAATGTCATTAGCGTACGCGAGTAGTTGCACAGACTTTTGGAAGATATTGCCTCTAGTGTTCACGTGGAAGTTCTGCACTATTTGTTCTAATATGATGTTAAAGAAGTCGCAAGACAGTGCATCACCTTATCTAAAGCATTCTTTCTTCTCAATAGATGCTGTCATACGCGTCCTTAAAATCGATAAAAAGATGGTAGGTGTCGATTTGGAGTTCTTGAGTTTTTTCCAGGATCTGCCGTAATGTGAATTCATGCGACAAATCTTCTTTCGAACTCGTGATGTAGTGAGAGTACTAAAAAGCTCAACACACACAAATCTCCTGGCCCGCAGTTTTAGAGGAGGTATCGGTTAATATTGGTCTTGAATTCCTCAACATTGCAATGACCGGGAAAGACAGAACTTGGTTAACAGTTCCACATTCGCAGGATGCGCCTAAAGAACGACTACTTACTTGACAGTATTACCGGAGTCGAGAGTACACTGATATGGGCATACCTGGATGTTCGAGAATATCTGTAAGGGACAAATGCAACTGGCTATTTCATTAGAACATATTCCGTTGACAAGGCGGTAGAAAAGGGTGAGGCATGAGACATTTCATCTGTTACAACTCCGTGGTTGTGGTTAAAGCCACCATAAGTTCGGTTCTATTCGGATATAGCTCGTTTGGGTACTATGAACCGAAGGAGCTATATGTTCTGTTTCATGCTACGGTGACTGACGTCCGTCGTAGTTGTAGATTAGAAGAACCGCCAATCTGACCTCTATCAGACCGCATCTTTCGAAAGAGAAAAATGTCTCTGGTAAAATGAAATCGCTCAAGCGTGCACTTTCTACATACCCATGCGGAATTCGGATAGACCGCCCTGCCGTGAAAGTAATTTTTTTCGAAGCCAGAGAATAAGTTTTATCCCGTAACTGTAAATTCTGATAATAAGGGCCCGGTTGTGTAGAACCTCGTAAGAATAGAAATGTATATATGTAAGAAGATTCTGACTACACTTTGAAGACACTGCCTGTCCTCTCGAACACCACAGTTTAACAAAACTGGACACCATGCACGATTATTGGCAGTATGAGGGCCATAAGACAAAGTGCCTTCATTTTCTCATTAATCGCTGTCCGCGAGTTTCAACGCCAACGATGACAATTTTGCGCCATTTGTTAGTTTTTTTTTTTAGTTTAGTTTAGTTTATTTATTTATTTCATTCAACTTAAGTTTATAAAAAAATTTAGTATATACATAATTTTATTTAAATATAAAGTGAATAAAAATAGTAATCGTTCTGTAATTTGTGAACATGAAAGTTCAAAATTAGTGATGAACGATACAACAATATAAGTTTAATAAGTTTTGAGATTTCTGATGTGGGGGACATCAGTGAAAAAGTAAAATGTGAATGCATTATATGGTTGTATATAAACAAAAATTTTAATAAGGTAAAAGCAAAAAAAAAAAAAAAAACAAAGATCGAAAAAAAGAAAAAAAAAACAACAAATATTCCTAATATGACGCCTTTTTAACTTAGGGTTCTGAATATTGGTATAATATCAGTGTGGTTGAAAGAAAATAACCAATTTCTAACTAGCTTGATAAAGATGTTATAGTTATTAATTAGTCGCGTTGAATGTGGAAGTTTGTTGAAATAATTTGGGGCAGTAAATGTGTAAAAATGAGAAAAATGTGTTGTTCGTGCAATGGGAATATTAACATAAGCCATATTATTCACTCTTAGATTATAGGTTAAATTATTCCTACTAGGGGTGTTACCACTTTGTTTGAAAAATTCTCTCAACACCTTGAAAATATATAAATGCCTTAGTGGTAATATTTTGTGCTTTTCAAATATGGACCAGCTGTGAGTGCGACGATTAGAATGGAAGATAATACGGACAAGATGCTTCTGTGCAATGAAAATAGGATCAAGTGTGCTTGAATATATCCCTCCCCAACAGGTTATTCCATACTGCAATTTGGAATGAGCAAGCCCAAAGTATATTTTGCGTAATACATTTTTAGAGCAGTATGGTTTAATAAGATACATTTTTCGTGCAACAAGAAACATATGAGATTTTATTGTTTTGACATGATCTTTCCAATTCAGATTATGGTCTATTACAATTCCTAGATACTTAAAGTTTTTTACAGATTCTATTTTGAAGCAACTGGGGGAGCATGAGAGATTGCTATGGTAATTTGGTAAACTACAACAATGGATTGGTAGGCTGTATTGACCACAATCATATGCATGGAAATAAAGTTTGTAGTCCAATAAAATGTTTTCGGTTAATTTAAACGTTAATAATTTAGTTTTCTCGCTAATGACTAATTTGTGAGATGCGAACCACATTCTTAGTTTCTCAAGGTCTTCTCCAATTTTCACAACACAATTAAAATGATTACTATCCATATAAGTAAATGATATGTCATCAGCGAAAGCTGTAACCAGTCCATTAAATTGTTGTTTAAATATAGAATTGATGTAAATCAAAAATAAAATCGGGCCGAGAACGGATCCTTGGGGAACACCGTTCTTCAAAACACTTACTGTGCTGTAAGCACCATTTACCTTAACCTTTTGTGTTCTTTGACTAAGATAGGTTTTAAGCCAGCTAAACATCGTTCCCCTGAATCCAGCTCTGTATAACTTGTCAAGTAATAGTTGATGGTCAACCATATCAAAGGCTTTAGTCATATCAATGAATAAAGCCATTGTCGATTGATTATTATTAAGACCATGATATAATTGGCTACAAACCCTAAGAACAGCATCTTCTGTTGATAAATTGGACCTAAAGCCAAACTGGTTATTAGAAAAAAAGCTATATCGGTCCAAAAATTTTATCATTCTAACTTTTAACAGTTTTTCGAAAAGCTTTGCGGAGGTAGGTAGAAGAGAAATTGGTCTATAGTATGCGGTGTTCTTTTTATTACCTTTTTTAAATATCGGAATCACCTCAGCACATTTAAGAGACTCTGGGAAGTAACCTTCAGTAACACTCAAGTTAAATAAGAAAGAAAGTACATTAATTATTTGCCAAACAATAATTTTTAACAAAGAGTTAGTTATACCGTCATTTGTGCATGAATTTTTGTTTTTTAAAGACAAAATAGCTTTAAAGATCTCATGAGGGTTAATAGGGTCAAAAACAAAGCTATTTGTTTGAATGTCATCAAAAGCAAGATTATCTAGGATGTTATATCTGCAAGAACTGTAAGGTTTGAAAGATGGTTTCAAACTCTCTGAAATACCCGAAAAGTACTCATTGAAATTATTCGAAATACTACCAGAATCAGTTACACTTTGTCCATTGACTAGCTCATTGATTTCTGAAAAGTGCTTTTGTTTTCCGAGTATAGAATCTACAACTTTCCATTCATCCCAACTGCAACCATTAGCACGATCAAACATCATTAAAAAGTAATTATTTCGCGTTTCTGTTATGGTGCGAGACACTAATCTGCACAACTTCTTGTAGTAATTTTTTAAATAATTGCTACTAGGATGCTTGGCAACTTTTTTTGCATATTTATTTTTTCTTTTTATTAGGTTCAGAAGCGTAGCGGTCATCCAAGGTTTCAAATGTTTTGTTTTATTGGAATTATAAGAAGATTCAGAAGTGCAAGATTTAATATGCTTATTTAAGATTGAACAAAATAGGTCAAAAGCAATAGACGAATGTCGAATTATCTCGTATTTCTGGAAGGTTATTTTCAGCCTCGAGTTATTGCAATATACCTAGAAGAAACTTTTCTAGATCATGTTTTTTAAGAATTCTAATGACATCGGCCTTTGGAGATACGAAGCATTATTACAACTTCGTTACGGCCACTACTGCTTGAAGAATGATCTAGAATAGCTATAGCAATGCTAAGGGTTTAGATTTAAGCACAAAAGAAAGCGGTAAGATTTCATATTTCATCATCAGTCTTTCAAGTTTCAAGTTTCAAGTTTATTGATCATAACATGATACAGTAAGATATAACAATCTTTTTCGTTAGTACATGTTTCAGTGATTGAATATAAAACAAAATATTAAGGATAACATAATATGTAGGTATTATAAGAGATAAAAAAAGAAACAAATAAACAAATTAAAGTTAGAATAACAAAAGAGATAAGAAAAAGAAAAAAAAAATCGGGAACGGGTCGTTATTCTGTATTCCAAAATTCTGTATGAACAAAATTCTGTATCTGAAGAAAAAATTCTGTATGAACATAATTCTGTATTCCATTATTCTGCTTTTCTATTATTCTGTATTTCAAAATTCTGTAAATCCAAAATTCTGTTTTTCAAAATTCTGCAAATCCATTATTCTGCCTTAAGAAATTCTGTGATTCCAAATCTCTACATTAAAACTCACAGTAATGAACAGGTTTTTTAATTGCCTGTAGAACAATTTTTATTCAATTAACAAATTAAGTAACATTTTGTTAAAAAAAAAAACAAACAAACAAAAAAAAATAACGAGAGAAAAACAAAAAAGCAAATAACAAAAAAGCAAGTTTAACAAAAAAGCAAATAACAAATAGCAAATGCAAATAACAAAATGAATAACGTTCTGCATAGAAAACATCAAAAATCTGTACCTACTCCTAAATTCTGTAAATGAGAATGAAAAAAAGTGCGCAAGTGTGCAAATTCTGTAAATGATGAAAGAAAAATTGTTTTGATAATGAAAAAAGGTGCGCACTTTTTTTCATTATCAAAACTATATTTCTTGTTGGTGGGGAGGGATGATTCCCGAGACGATATAACCACAAGCTATATCAAATCTGAAGCGAAGTAGACTTTATGGTAAAAATTATGTTTGGTAGACTCCGGTGGGCTGGACACCAAGCTCGTATGAGTGAAGAGGAACCGGCCTGAAAAGAGTCTTTTACGGTACAATTCATGGTAGGAGACAGCGTGGCAGATCAAATTTGCGCTGCAAAGATGCGTAGACCAGTATAGGTCTAGATAGGTATAAGCTTCTTTGCTATGGATGTTATACTTATAATTGAAGAAAAGAGTTGAGTTTTTGTTAAGAGGTTAAATGACGTCTTCGAAAATAAGTCAAACAATTTTCAGAACTCCTATTGCTTCTTTTTATAAGGAAGCTCATAACGCATCAACTCATTATGAATTTCAACCAAAAAATATGAATTTTTATAATATTTTACGAAGAATAAAAACAGAAATATGAATGTGACTTCAATAATAAATAATAATTTTAAATTATCCAGCATTACGCTTTCATATCCCTCATTTCATTTCATTTCATTTCATTCCGTAACATAAGTAGGTACAAGAAAAGAAATTATAATTATTATTATTCCCCGAACCAGGACAAAAATGAAAATTTAATTTATTTTGTATTAAAATATTATCTTCCGAGAAGCACATTTTCAACCAAAAAAAATCTCTTTCACACTTTTATCCTCTTGTTTCCATTTTTTTTCTGAGAAACATAATAGCACTTGCAAGTCGCAAGGAACGTTGTCGTCGTCGTAGCCTATAGTCGTCGTCATCATCGTCCTCCTCATCGTAACTAAAACATCCAGGATTCATATGAAAGTAAAGCTCACTACTCCTTTCACGATGAAGATCAGAAAATCAGGACAAAAAAAAAAGATTTTTTTTGTGAAAATGTAGGACGACACCACCACCGAACCTATGCGATGATGACGAAGTGTATGCTCGAGTATATTCTCTTTTATTCTCTGTATTATTAAGAGCAGATTTTTTAAGCCAAATTTCGAGTCCTTTTTTGTTTTGCTGTACTCCTCTCCTTTAAATTCAAAAAGAATTTCCCTTCGAATGAGGAACAAACACATGTTACAAGCTCGTTCTTCTACAGAAGGAGTACGAGAATGAAAAAAAATAAAACAAAATAAAACGAAAAAAATAAAATTAAATTAAAATTACCCCAAGGATATGCCTTGGAAATTTATATGAATGAAATGTGAGCTGATGGGATCAGATATATACTCTCGTGGTGCATAAAAATAAGAATAACGTGAATTGTAGGCATCCAGCACCAGCACACGCGAGCTGCACTTCCACTTCATTTTTTACATTATTATTATGGAACGAATAATTGTTATTATTTTTATTACTAGGTTTTTTGTTTTTGCTTATTTTTAACAACAACTCAGTAGACTTTCAAATTGTTGGAGAAACTGCAGTTGGAGTGGATATTTATACCTTTGAGAAAGGAATGTCTGTAATTCTTTTGTTAATAACATGCAATCGATTTTAATACAAACAACTGTGGGAAGAATATTGAAGTTCAAGGATATGATGATTTTTCAGAAGTAAAGTACCTACTGATATTGAATACGAGGATGACAAAGTACAATTTGTTCTGAACGGTAGTGACACGGATGATGAATGTTGACGAATATTTAGAATTAATAACACATAATCCAGGAAGGCCTGCAATACCCACATTCAACAGGACCAAACATTTAGGCCACAAATATGTATCTTAGTGTTCCAAAAGCAGTAAAATTTGTTTGTTATTAATTGTCAAACGCATTTGAAAAATTCTTATTCTTCCTCGGTTCCTACTCTGGTTTACAATAACACTCCATTTTTAAGCTTTCTTCAAAAAGCTAACACCTTAACTATAGGCCTATAGGAGAGTGACTCTGCCAGAGAGTGTTGTTCTTCCATACTCATTCTGTGGCGTAAGTCCTGAGATACCCGAATGAATGGTCTTCTTGCTATTATTCTGAAGAGGAGTTTTTCCACTTTTGGAAGACTCTTGGGGAAGCTTTTACATGTATCCTATTTTTTCTGGGATCGCTGTGAGTAGTTCGAATTGAAAGCAGTATTTGTCCAGTCAATTCAAAAAAAGACAAATCTTCCTTATCCTCCAATTATCAACCGATCGCCTTACGTCAATTCTTTCCAAAATCATGCAAACACTGATAAATCATCAGTGTAAGTAAAATTTCGTAGACTGAATCTACTTAGTGGCCGGTAGTACCTATGGTTTTCGTAGGAAACGGCTCATAGAAGGTCTGATGATCTATCACCTAAACGTGGATGAAAATCTTACATCGTTCTGAAGAAAGTAAGAAACTCACATGGCGACGTACAGAGTTAAATGCTTCGAGAAGTCAATGCTGTCTTATATCGTTGTAGCCTGCCGATTTCATTACCTGGCACTTGCACCGATGAAACTAATTCACGGTATATGCATCACTTTACTAACCTACTCTTATGGCACGATCACATATGTTACCAAAAATGATGCAATATGTTTAGGTTTAGGTTTAGGGAATCCATGTAGGATCTCAGCCAGAGATACAGAAGCCTTCCATCGGTAAAGTTCCCTCACATGCACTCTCCACTCGCCAAAACCAAGCGCTCTGGCAGACGCAGTCACTTGGTCCTTTACCGGAGGTTCGGTCTTCCTTGTCGTCTCTGTTGGAGGTTTGTCTTCCATTTCCTCGATGTGGCCGAGCCAATGTAGTCGTCTTTTCTTGGATTTCTGGATTGCATCCACATCTTGATATAGCTTGTACAGTTTGCGGTTGAACCTTCTTCTCCATTCGCCATCGTCGGATACGGGACTGAAAATCCATCGAAGCATTATTCTTTCGAAAGTGACCAGTATCAATTAATTTTTCACTTTTCGTCCAACAATCGGCGTCGTAGAGTAGGACTTGTAAAATCAAAGTTTTGTATAGCAGACACTTTGTCTTTCGAGTGAGGAGTTTTGAACCCAGTTATTTTGCCAAACCGAATTAGCAGCGGTTCGCTAGGGTAATTGTTCGTGGGACCTCCGCAAAGGTGTCGTTTGTGGGATTGATGTTTGGTCCAAGGTACGTGAACTCCTTAACTACCTCGAAATTAATCCTTCCAACAGTGACGTTTAGTCCTAGGCGGTGGACACTGGACAGATGTTGCTTTGTTTGTTGATAGCATGTACTTTGTTTTTTCCTCATTCACTTCAAAACCAACGAGTTTCGACTGTTCTTCAATCGCTGTGAAGGCCTCAAGCCTCTTGGATTGACCGATGATGTCTACGTCGTCCGCATAGGTTAGGAGCTGGATGGATTTGTTGAAAATAGTGGCGCACTACCTGCGCCATGTTGAAGAAGTCACATGACAGCGCATCTGTTTGTAGAAACCCTGCGAAAGCTTGAAACAACTCCGATGAACTTTAACCTTGTTGCGCACTGCACTACGTATTGTTGACGCTAAACAACTGGACGACTTTGTACGGTATCCCAAATTCAGACATCGTAAACATAAGCTCTTGGCGGTGGCTGCTATCATAAGCAGCTTTGATGTCGATGAAAAGATGGTGGGTTTCGACTTTCGACGTTTAATTCGTTGGTCTTTTCCAGGATTTGCCTCAGTGTGAATAATAGGTCTCTCGTTGCTCTGCCCGGCCTCAAGCCACACTGGTACGTGCCGATTATTGTGTTGCAGAAAGAAACACACTTCGGTCGATTTCAAGTATAGAGATTCGGTTTTTCGCCTTCCTACATGGATTCGGAACTGTTTACCTTCACTTGTTTTCCAAAGTCATTGCAATATTCTGCGTCATTCCCCTCTTTCCTAATGCTCGCACTGTGCTTTGCCCCTTGAATGTATGCTTATTGTAAGAAAAAATGCCAAATATAATATCGTTAGATTAGAAGAAGAAGAAAAAGTTTTACGCAATAGATCGCGAGTTGGGGTAAGATGAATAATCAGGTTAAGATGAAAGGGCTGATGCGTCACTAATATTGATGTGGTATCTTGAGAAACCTGGGAGTATTGTAGCTTCTTTGAAAGCAATTTTAACCTACGTAATATATGATTTTTAAAGGTTGTCATTTACCAGCAATTCTGATGAGGCTTTTGGCCCTTAATTTCCTAGTTGTGAGGCAGGATTCATTGTTTTTTTTTTAATGTGTTTGCTACCCATAATCTTTTAAACAGGACGGGAGTGGGGTCTATGAAGGAAGGACAGAATGTTGTACGTATCATCAGCTCATCAGCTCATCAGCTCCCTCGTTCCTGTGGCCTGGTGTCCAACAGAGTCTAATGTTATGCTAATGTTGTGGCTGTTAGCGCCTTGATGGAGACCTGTTCATCTAATTGGAGTCGGTTTCATGCAATCTCCATACTAAAGGTAAGAAAACCCAACTAAAACAAATATTTATTCAAGTTGGAATAGTGGTTATCCACGAGTTTAATAGCAGTCGTAATGTGTGCTTCAAACTTGACACTTCTTCGGGATCTAAATTAAGTGTTTTGGGAATGGTTCCCAGTCTTACATTTTAAAAGCTTGACACCCCACAGCGGATGTATGAAAGCGGTTGCTTTTGACGGCTATAAATAGCACGCGAGTTAAAGTGCCCAGAAGGAAACTTTCAGAACTCAATGGTCAATGCCTAAGGCTTCAAAATATTAGGATCCTCTCATCACAACCAATAAGAAATCGAACTCCATTATTTCAAGAGATACGAACATGAAAGTTAAGAAGACCGTTACTCCAAACTATAAGCTATTTGATTACAATAGAAAGCGCTAATGTTCTTATCTAAGCCCCCACGTCTTGTTTCTACTCCATCAAAACACTTAAAGTCTACCCACAATTTCGCCACAGAGAGTACCCATGTGCCTTCAAGCCAGTAAATGATAGTTTTCAAAATTAATTAACAAGAAAATTTCAGAAAACCACACCTCATCGTATAACTCATCCAATAAAAAAATTGAAACAAAAAAAAAACAACTTTTTCAACAAACTTGCCACCATTTGTCTTCAATGAAACTTTTGCTCAATTTAAATAAATATATCTTATAACCAGGCTCAAACTGTTTGAGCTTTCATTTTGAGTTCACGTCACTTCCCAGGCACACACTTTTTCCACCTTGATAAACTTCACCTCATTCTTTCTTCTGTGCAGTTTCCTTCAGCACGAGTTGGGGTAGGGGAGGGGTGCAGGCATTTAAGAGAAAAAGTTCATTTAAATTTATTAATTTCAAAAGCTTCAGCTTCTGGCTGCTAAAGACTTTCATTCAATTAATTTAAATTTAGTTTATCGTTGTTGCATTGGATTGAGGGGGAGGGGGTGATGGTTTGCGGGTATATTCGCTCGGGAAGTATATAAAACTGACTGAAGCCTAACGCCAACGCCACCGCGCGCCGCAGCCGCGTCTTGCGTCAAGATTCTGCGGTAAGTGTTTATTCTGCCAAAGCTACATCACGTCCGCCAGCGCTCGACAACGTCGACTTTATAAACGCCAACGCTTTCATCCCCCGAGAATGTCAAAAGGATAATTTATATTTCAATACCCAAAAGGATGTCGAAAAATGATTTATTATTCTCTTTTTGACGTAAACATGCTTTTCTTGAGAAGAGTGGTTTTGCCCTAAGAGCTGTTTCAGGATCGGCATCGGCAAACGGGCTCAGAAACACGACCATTAACAAAGACGATGAAAATATATTTGGCACTCGATGGCGAAGGGAAGACGGAGTGGATACGAAAACTTAATCAAAACAATTTGATTGCATTACCTTTAGTTAGGCATATAGAACGATAGTAGTCAATATGACCTAATTTACGTAAGGAGGGACTGCGGCGAGGGGAGCTTATCGAAAAAGCCTTGGGTATAGTTTTCACTTGGGAGGGTTTTTTGGGGGGCGGGGGGACTAATCGGTGTTCAGTTGTGGCAGCTGTTTCCTTACTGCTGCTGCTGCTGCTTTGGGTATAATCGGAGAAGCTAATGAAACACAGTGGGACAGAAATTAACGTCATGTTTGGCAATCGATTACTGTTTTAGGTATCGCTGGAGTTTGGGAATATTGTAGTTTGGAGAGAGGATAACTTATTGAGAAATATGATTATTTTGACCTCATTAAGCAAAAGGACATAGTTTTTTCTCTCTGTTTCTTTACCCTAAGTGGTTCGCTCATATAAATTAGTCACCAGAGGGAGGAAAGAACTTAATCATATTTTTGTTGGATGTGAACATGGCAGTTTTTTTTGCTGCCGAGGGGAAAGACAATTATTTCAATGGATTCTGCTCATTAGGGCTTGGCAAGAGTCTTATGATCTACATACAAATTAGGTCGCACGAAGATTGTTTTTTTTCGCGCCTTCTTTGATGAAGCCTTAATAGACATGATTCTGATGTAAATGGTCTTTTAGTTGCACGTTACTGAAAGAAATTCTGATTGAGAACTGGAAGGGAAATAGAACGATTGGGTCAACTTTAAAATGGTACAAAATTAAATGGTTATTGGCTTACCAAATCTTCTCAGAAAAGCTATGGAGCTGAATTTCTTGATACACAAGTGTTTCCTTGGCGTAGGAAACACACTACCCACTGTATGATTCAGGAAATAATCATAATATGCTCCGAATGACCATGACGGTGTTCTGGGGTGAGACAGTTGCTGTCATCGGTCGGCAAGTTATTTCGAATGATTCATCAAAAGGTCTATTCGAACTCTATTCGCCAAAATGTGTTACAAGTTTTAAGCTCTGGTAGTCGATATATTGGCAAAAGTGTTAATAATACGCAAACACTTTCCGGCAATTTTAAATCGATAACACTTAATATTGGCTCTTTCTTGACGACACGGGATTTTGTTCGTCGTCGCTGGTATACAGTCTACAAAAGTGGTCTTTTCAAAACCCCCGCATTGACTGCGATTCTAATATGATGTTCCCTTGTTTATCTCTGCAGGCATCAGTTCTTGCTCGATGACTTTGAACCAGCTGTTTTATCTTCCGGTAAAACCTCCGAATTTCATTCATATATTGCTGGTTCTCTCAACATCCTCGATCTGACTTCTGACGTTTGACGTTTCTCATGCTCCCTCTTTTTCCTCCTGAGAAGCCGGCCAGCGGCGTTGTTCTCCTCTTTTACTCATATAGCTCACGAGCAGCTCTTGTCCTTCTCTTCAGCACCGCTTTGTATGCCTCTTGCTCGGCTGCATGTGCCTGCCTACAATTTTCATCAAATCAAGGGTTTCGCTTTGGTGGGCTGCGTGAAACCCAGCACATTAGAGGTAGCATCTCTAACTGCTTTCTGGCAGTGTTGCCACTGGTCCTCGATACTTGATGTTGGCGGCATAGGACTCCTTAAGAGGTTACTGGACACTCGATCAGAAAAAGATCTGGCGATATTTTGCGTTTGAAGACGTCCGACGTCGAATTTTCTTGCAACATTTCTTTGTTTTGGCCGTTGGCGGGATATTCATAGCACTACCTTGGCTACGACGAGGTAGTGGTCCGAGTCGATGTTGATTCCTCGGAAAGTTGGAACATCTAAAATGCTGGACTGGTGCCTTCCGTCGATCAATCTGGTTGACAGTTCATTGATCGGGAGATCTCAATGTTCTTTTATGGATGTGGGAACCACGTGCTGCTACCAAAACATTTTGCCCCGCAGGCGCAGCAAAATCGATCAGCCTGAATCTGTTGTCGGAAGTTGTGTCGTGCAAGCTGTGCTTTCCGACTGTTCCACCAAAGATGTCCTCTTTTCTCAGCTTTGACATTTCTCATATGTTTTGTCGAGGAGCTCGCAGAACTCGTCTTTCGTTTCATCATTTTTCTCTTCTGTGGGGGTATGCGCGCATATTAGGCTTATGTTACCGAATTTAGCCTTGATTCGAATCGTTGTGATGAGTTCGCTTCCACATTTGAAGCTCAAGACTTTTTTCCTGATTCTGCTTTCCAAGACGAATCGACATCCAAAAAAGCCGCTGTTGTTGCTCTCGATAACAATTACCATAGTATAGGTGTCGCAGTTTTTCCTCCTCCTTTTGCCCGGTCCATCCCATCGCATTTCCTGGGTAGCGGTAATGTCTGCTATGTACCATTCCACTTGCATATCCGAAATTCGTTAAAACATTTACTTGGGTGGTCATCAGTATATCCTTTACTTTCCGAGGCCTGTTTAAATGCTTTTATACTTAGTCGGGAAGTGACCCTGACGTACAACCCCCAACCTGAAGTACCAGTCACTGGGGCAGGGACATTACTCCACGGGACATAAGTCCATAATGGAATTATGTCCCACTTAGGTGGGACATAAGTCCGTAAATCGATTTTGGACTTAGGTCCCACTTTGATGGGACATAATTCCGCAATTTTTGTTTCATAAATGGGACATAAGTCCATAATTTTTTTAATCATCAAACACTATGAACAAAATAATTCATTTTGTTTTAAACTTTGAGCCTAATTATAAAACATAAAACATTCGAAATAATTTACATTAATTTCTTCTGACTTGACTTAATTAGATTGTCGTGTCATATGGCCATGTGTCATAAGACCATATTTCGAAATATGAGCATATAACACGTAGTGAAAATGTCAAATAGCCATATTGTCACTTGTCTAAAGCGTTTTTTGACCATATTTACTTGCGACTTTTTGGCATATGGTCAATAATGACACTTTAAAATAATTTTTTCTTGAAAAAATATCAAAATTTCAGAAAAAGATTTATAAATAACGAAAACTATATATTTAAAAAGAATTTAAACAAGACTAATATTCATGTAAATCAACATAATTAAAGTAGATATATGCACATATAAATGTATTGCAACACTGACTACTTTTAATGCTTTCTAAAATTCCTGTGCATATATTCTAAAGAATTGCGTTATTATTTTTACATGAGTTTATCTTTTGAAAAAATTATGAATTTATAAGGATGGATTATAACTTATATTTATTTGATTTGAAATTTAAATGAAAAAAAATAATCGTCATTCGCGCAGCGGAAATTTTTTTTTGCCCCACAGAGAATCAATTTGGGGTGTGAAAATAAAAAAATTCGCGCGAATTTTTTTATTTTCACACCCCAAATTGATTCTCTGTGGGGCAAAAAAAAATTTCCGCTCGCGCGTATATTTTATTTTCACATCTCTTGGGTATCCCTCGTTTCGCTTTGTGCGAATAAGGGTTATTATTTTTCCTTTAATTTAAATTTAATATCAAGAAAATAAATTAAAAATTATTCTTAAAAATTCATAATGTTTTCTGTAGTGATCATAATATGCCAAAATGTCACAAGTAAATATGGAAAAATAACGCTCTTGAAAAGTGACAAATAGTCTGAAAATTATGTACATATGATTCAAATTATTGAAGCCATTCTATTCGTTCGTGATACAATAACTGTATTTATGTATATAAGAAAATTGTTTGCATACAAAAGCAGAGAAAAAACTGAATAGGAGGAATGAAATTACTTCGATTCTTCAGACAACGGATTTTCAAGACCATAAAAACTCGTCCAAAAGCATCCATTTTTTTACCTGTTTTCAATCAAAACAAATTGAGAAATGGGACATAAATCCAGAATTATTTTTTGCGGAATTATGTCCCAACAAAGTGGGACTTAAGTCCAAAATCGATTTATGGACTAATGTCCCACCCAAGTGGGACATAATTCCATTATGGACTTATGTCCCGTGGAGTAATGTCCCTGCCCCCCAGTCACTTGACTCCAAGTGTGTTTTCTTATTGGTAAATTAATTAAATAATGCCAGCTCATATAATATAACGAACGTTTATTCCAGTAAGTATAGGGTGTCCCAATAAGAGCGCACTTTTTAAAACTGAAATAATTTCTTTGTGATGCAAGTAGGAACTCTGAAATTTGGCAGATGTCACCTCTGTTTGTTCCGATTACTAAAAATGGAGCGCTTTTTGAAAGAACAACACGTTATAATGGTAAAAACTCATTACAAAAATGGGGAAAGTTACGCTTCGCAAACTTCACCAAATTTTCAGTCGAGAGAGTGTACCTAATATGTCAACCATTCGAAGAGTGGTCAAACAATTTGAAGAAACTGGGTCAATTATGGATGATAAGAATCCTTTGCGTCAACGTACTGGTCGGTCTCTTGAAAACATTGCTGCTGTAAACGAGAGTGTTGTCGAGAACCCGAAAACATCAATTCGACAGTGAGTGTGAACGGCATTCGTTACAGGAATGTGATAGCGGACTTCTTGTGGCCTCAACTGGACGGCGTGAATCTGGACAAAATGTGGTTACAGCAGGACGGCACAACTTGCCATACTGCGCATGAAACAATCGACTTATTGCAGCAACGATTTTCAGAACACATTTTCACGAAATTCTGATGTGAACTGGCCACCAAGATCGTGCGATTTAACGCCGTGCGATTTTTTTCTTTGGGGTTTTGTGAAATCTCGGCTTTATGCGAATAAACCCGAAACAATTCCTGAGCTCAAATCGGAAATCCAACATGTTGTCGGTAAGATACAGCCACATCTCTGTGCAAAAGTCATGGAAAATTTTATGAAAAGAGTAATGGCCTGTCATTGGAGCCGGAGGGGTCATTTGCCGGATATTTTATTCCATACTTAATCGGAACATGTCTTCTTTACAATACAATAAAAATATAACTCCTCCGTCATAAAATACTTGGTTTTATTTGCAAATTAAAAAGTGCACTCTTATGGGGACACCCTATAGTTGTAGAGAGAATGAAAATATTTTCAGAAAAAATTTTATAATCAAAATTCTAAGTTAAGTAAACTAATTTAAAAACAAGTTATTAAGCTGGTTACAAAATCATTCAGTTTAAACAAAGTCCAATACTCAACAAAGTGCAAGAGCCGGAAAAACTGGTCCTTCAACGGCATGGGCTTCAAATATGTCGAGGTATCCTGTAAAGGTGTTCACCAAGTAGTTCGGCCTGACTAGAACTGAAGACGCCACTGTTTATTCAAAAAAAAAAATGTTCGCTGCCGTGCGTCGTTCGTTGGAAGTGCCCTGGTTTGAACACTCCTTCGTTGGGAGATAATTAGTAGCAAAAGCCTAGGTACTTTGTTTCGACCTGTCGACTATGGGGCCCTTCTGGGAAAACAAGTTTCGCGATCGCATAGCATAGTTGACTAAGCCCCTCCGACACGTAAAGGCTTACCTACCCTCTTCTTTATCAATGTATAATACAAGCAGTCTTTTCCTTACTTCAACTATACCAAACTTCAACCCACAGCTAATCAAAAAGCAAGATGTCGACAAGCAAAATCCAAAATTTTGATTTTTCCAATTCCGGGGTCAACCTTAAAACAATGCTCAACTTTTACCTGGGGAGGTTTAATCCTCCTTTCATAATAAGCAGCACAAAACCTATTTGGAGGTATTTCAAAACCTCATTATTTTAACTTTATTTGAAAGGAACAAAAAAGGGAACCTCTAAAAAAAAAAAAATGAAAGAATAAATAAACTCCATTATTTTTCTCAATAATTAACAAATTTAATTGTTTACCCAGCCTGACGCAAAAAATAAACTCTCACAACCGACGCACGACCGACGAGAGGACAACTTCGACGAAAAAGACGACGACGAACAATAAAAATACCAACCTAACCTACCTTACACCATCTTTGCTTTCTAGATTCCTCTTTTCACCACTCCACGCCATCCACCGGCACCATTCTGAAGCTTGCTTTTATCCCTCAGGGCAAAATTGCATTTAAAACGAAAACAAAACAAAAAGTGAAGACAAAAAAACTTTCCTTAATTGAATTCGGTTAAACAATTACGCAACAACCGAAAGAAGAAGAACAGATCACAAGAGAGCGGGAAAGTGAAAAGTAAGAAAATTTCTTGAGTAAAAAAAAAAATTAAAAATACCAAAAGAAGCAGCAAAAGAGGAAATGACTGAACAATGGGAAAACACAAAACCAGATGTTAAATCTCTTATACCCAGAGCGTTGCATAGAATTCCAAACTAAAGCTTTTTGGTCGTTTTTAATTTACCCCTCGGGGGTTCGTGAGGCCTCCTTTCCCCATCCAGTTCAAAAACAAAACGAACGGAACTTCTCCATTACACTGGCTGCCACAACAGTAGCAGCAGCAGTAGCAACCAGAAACAGCATCAGAAGATAGCAAGAGCAACAGCGGCTGCAACAAGCTCTCGCTCTTCATTTTAACTCGACCAACATTACCAACAGTTTGTCAACCTCCAGCATTATCCTCGAATTCTCGTTTACCGAGCGCCCTGCCCGCCCTATCACTCTCAAAAAATGCCTTAGCGAATGATGATTCAATTGTCAAAGTTAAATTACTTAATTTTGGAAAACTCGAAAAACTCCCTTTTCCACCGTTTGTTGCTTTGTTTTCATAGCGTTGTGTCGTCCATCGCCCGCCCTCTCATTTCAGCGCCCTATTTTGAGTTCTTCTTTATTTGAAATGTCAAACAGAAAAGGGACCGGAAGGGAGATAGAGAGAAAAAAACTAATTAACAAACACTTAACATTTTAGAAAGTAACAGTAGTTTATAGAAATGGAATAATACAGTCAGCGAAATTGAATTTTTGAAATTTTCAAAAACACAAAAATTCCGGTGTATTTTCGCTTCCTTGTATTCTTATTTATTTTTCTTTCTTTTTTTGAACAAATTAAAACTTTTCACGCAGAGAAAATGGACGATAGCGATGATTGAGAAAGGACAATGTTGGAACTGTTATGGGAATAAGGGTGTCACTTTGACAACAACGACGAAGCGACCGACGACGATGGCGATGGAGATGTAATGATGTGCAATGAGCGTTGTGTTTTGGGAGCGCGGTGAATGTTGCGTGGGAGAAAATGGACAAGGAATCTTTTGAAACAAAAGCTTGAAGGCAAAAATTTCTTGTTTTTACCTTTTTTTTGTTTTTTGTTTTTTTAATTTTTGGGAATATTTTTCGTCCTTTTGAAATTGATTTCATTATGTTTTTATGTTTTTTTACTTTTTCTGAAGGTAAAAATAGGGAACAAGCTCAGGTACCAAATTGTATTGTTTGCCTGCGGGACAAAGAATGTTTTTCTTGAGGGTGGTGCACTGTGTTGATATTTTAGTTGCTTAAGGGTAGTATGACAATGTTGAAGTTGAGTGGGTGTCAATTTTCTTTTTCCTTTTTTGAGTCACAACTAATAAACGGTGATCCAACCATAATGAACGATGTTAATTGTGAGACACATCTTAACGTCAAGATTTTTGCTCAACTTGATTTGACACTTCCTTCTTTTGAGTATTTGACCAGGTCAACTATGAAAAGGTCAACAATTACTGATAAGGCGATTGCGGAACTAATGAGCAAAATGTGCAGGGATTTTCATATACCTAGCACTTTCGAGAAAATTTTGGCATTGCGATTTTTCGCCACCGATCGCACCCTATTGGGAAATAGTGAAACTATCCAACTTTGCAATAGATACATAATACATTTTAGTCATTAGTTCGGCTATCGCCCAATAGAATGGCGCTACAATCGGTTGCAAGAAATTGATATGTGGATATTTTAAGAAAAATGCTATTCTTAGACCAACGGAAACCCTTAAAAGGAAAACTATTGTGTCATACATTTCAGTCATTAGCTATCGCCTAGATGGAACTGCGATCTGTGGCGAAATATCGTAATGTTGAAAGTTTCTTACAAAAGCGTGTAATTGATAGGCAGATAGCGGAACTTATGAAAAAATGTGTAGGAATTTTCATAAGCTTTCATATACCAACGATTTTCATTAAATGACCTACAGTTATTTGGAAAAATGCACTTTTGTGAAAATTTTAACGTTGCGATTTTTTGCCAACGATCGCAGTGCCTTCTATTGGCAAATAGACATTTCACGGTACAAGTGCATTGATTTAAAGAGACAGCACTGCAGACCAAATTTACAATGGAAGGATAGCTAAGCCAAGGAAGCACGTTTAGGAAAACCGTTTACTTACTTACTTAAGGTGGCGCTACAGTCCGGGGTGGACTTGGGCCTCAACCAACAAACCTCTCCAGCCAGCTCGAGCCCTAGCTAGCTGTCTCCAATTTCGCACGCCGAGTTGGTTGAGGTCGTCTTCAACTTGCGCGCGAGTTAAGTATCCATAGCAAAACATATTGAGAAAAAAGATAACATTATTTGTATTCAATGATATCTTTAGTCTCTAGTACAGTCTTGCACACAACGCTACAATGATAACATATGTAAAAGAGATAATATCGTTTGTATACAATGTTGGAATATTATCTCTTCTTCATTATCAAGCAAGACGATTGTACGCTTGGGTCTCCTTGTAGATAGATAAGAAAAGTATATAAATACGACTGTATGATGAATTTATCAAGAGTCTTATTGTAACTACATAGTAGCCTTAAGCTCCTTTTAGAATTAGTAAAAAGTATTTCAATAATAAAGGACATAGTTCCAAATAAATATTGTTTAATTTTAAAAGTAAGAAACAAGTGTTTTAATTGGCGATCCTGCCAGGAGGTTAAATATACTTTTTAACTTCAATCGAGCGGACCTCGGGAACAAGTAGTGAAATCTAGTATAAACAGAACACTCGCGTTACCGGTTACAAGAATTACCTAGCATAGCAGGTACAAATATAGCTTCTTCGTACGAAGCAGCAAAGCAATTCAGTGAAAGTGTATATGTGGAGAAAAAAAAACACACAAATTCGACGACAACAGACACGAGTTCAAAATGGAACAACTCGCAGTATTAATGGCAAGATTAGAAGCTTTAGAAACCAGGTGCAACACAGTAACACAAACCCTAGAGCACACACGCACAGAGAATGCAAGGTTAGCAGCAATAATAACTAACCAAAATCAAATAAACACTAATTTAGAAACAAAACTAAATGAAGTAAAATCTGGATTAGGCATAGTACCAAACATACCTGTGCTAGAGGAAATAAGAACCACATATACAGATGGTAGTGAAATACAGTTAGACGCATTTAAAAGCCTACCTATTTTCAACGGCGATCAATCAAATTATCGGTCGTGGCGCGAAGAAGCATCCAGATTAATGGACAGCATTAAAAACTTCAAAACACACAGTAAGTACGCAGCAGCATTGACTATAGTGAAAAGTAAAATACAGGGTGCAGCCGCGAATGTGTTAACTAATTATAACACAATTTTTAATTTTGAGGCGATACGTAACAGATTAGATTATACGTACTCTAATCAAGAACCTCTATACGTGCTACAAGACATGATGAAAGCCATCACGCAAAAAAGAAGCACACTGTCTGAATACCACGACGAGATAAATAAAAATCTCAATTTAATAATATCAAAAATCACTATGTCAGGTGATCCGCCGAATATAATCGACAGACTAATTAAAAATGCTAACGACGACGCAGTTCGTATATTCATTGATGGTATGAGTGACAACTTTACAAGAGGATCATTATATTCAGCTACAATAAATGATCTAGAACACGCATTCGCAATTGCTCGCAGAATAGAACATGATAATGTGCACAGGCATTTACATCTCACTCAAGATAAGCACCACAAAAATATGCCACATGAACGCAGAAACGAAAGAAGACCAAATTATTCGAGCCAAACAACGAATTATCAACCCCAGAAGCAATACGATAATATGCAGCAACACAATCAAGGACCACGCCTAAACCCTTTCAAGAGAAATGACGGACCACAGCCGATGGAGATAAACTCGAGACAAATTGTACATGCACAGCGACAAAATTGGAATCAATACAAACCCGATGTATATAATCCACCAGCGAAACGTGAACACAGCGGGAGTTTCAACACACACAACAGACCGCAACGATCTTATCAGCAGAACTTCAAGCAGCAGAGAGTAAATAACTCCCGACAACAACGCAGAGACGATGTCAGCAATACATATGCAGAAGCAGATGAAACGGAATGTATGGTAAATAATAACATAAGAATAGATCATTTAAACTAGTAGACGGGTTGCCCTGCTTAAATTTAACTAGTACTATTTCTAAGAAAATTTATAAAATTCTTATTGATACTGGTGCAACCCATAATTACATTAATAGAAAATGCGATTCTAGCGAAAAAATTAAAATTAAACCTATAAAAATAAAAACAATGCATGGTTATTCTATGGTAGATACAAAGAAAGTAGTTAGGATATTAAAGAAAAATATAACATTTTTTGAATTAGAGGATATTCAGTCTTTTGATATGATATTAGGATATGAAGGACTTAAAGTTCTAAACGCGGAAATAAATTTCAGTAATATGACTCTAACTACCATAAGCAGTGTCGAATCTATTCAGAAAATTAATTACATAATTGGGGAAAATAATATTTATAAAGCAGACATAGATAGACTGATGAAGATTAATAACAGCATAGGACCGTTACCCTTTACAGATACTATAGAAGCAAGCATTAGGACGACCAATGATAATCCGGTTTATGTTAAACAATATCCATATCCCATAGCAGATAACGAATTCGTAAACAAAGAAATACAGAAACTCTTACATGACGATATAATAGAAAAAAGCCATAGTCCTTATAACAGTCCCATATGGACAGTACCTAAAAAAGGTTTGGACGAAAAAGGAAAACCAAAACGGCGCATGGTTGTTGATTTCCAAAAACTTAACGCTCACACTGTAACAGACAGATACCCCATTCCGGATGTCAACATGACAATTCAAAATTTAGGTAAAGCCAAGTACTTTACAACGTTAGATTTGGAGTCAGGTTTCCACCAAATTAAAATCAAAGCAGATGATAAAGAAAAAACAGCTTTTGCTATAAATGGCGCAAAATATCATTTTAAACGAATGCCTTTCGGGCTCAAAAATGCACCAAGCATATTTCAGAGATGCGTGGACGACATTTTGAGAGACTTTGTAGGTAAATTCGTACACGTTTACATTGATGACGTATTGATATATTCTTCATCTGAGGAAGAACATATACAGCACATAAGTCAAGTATTCGACGTACTCAATAAAGCCACATTAAAAATATCTGATGAGAAAAGTAAGTTTTTTCAAGAAGAAGTAGAATACTTAGGTCACATAATCAGACATGGTAGAATCACTACGAACCCTGAGAAAATAGCAGCTATAGAAAATTTTCCAGTCCCACAAACGGTAAAGGATTTGAGAGGATTTTTAGGTCTTACAGGTTACTATCGTAAGTTTATAAAAGGATACGCAAGCATAGCCAAGCCCCTGACATTATATTTACGAGGAGATAACGGTAAAGTAAACAAAAAACAAAGTAAAAATATTAAGTTAAATCTGAATGTTTCAGCATTAGAAGCGATTAGAATTTTAAAAAATTATTTGAAAGAACAAGTCGAACTTTTTCAACCGGATTATAGTAAACCATTCGAGCTTACTACTGATGCATCCAACATAGCTATTGGAGCCGTACTAAGTCAGAATAAGCAACCTATACACTTCTTGTCAAGAACACTGAGTAAGACAGAAGAGAACTATAGCACAAACGAGAAAGAGCTATTAGCGATCATATGGTCCTTACAAAAACTCAGAAACTACATATATGGTATAGCAGACTTAACCATATATACCGATCACCAGAGCCTTATATATTCTGTATCAGAAAAAATCCCAACACAAAGCTGAAACGTTGGAAGGGAATCATTGAAGACTTTGGAGCAAAATTAGTTTATAAACCAGGCAACCTAAATCTTGTAGCTGACGCATTATCACGTCAACGCATAAATACTTCTACCATAGAAACAGCACATTCAGCTGAAAGTTCTTCTAATGATATAATAAAAACTGTGAATCAGCCTTTTAATGCATACGCTGCACAGTTCGAACTTATTGAAGATATAACAAATAATATCGAAACACAAATCTATTTTAGTAACAAAATAAGACTCATAATAAAGTTTAAGGACAAAGACTCTTTACTAAGGCAGATGAAAGAAGTTATACAACCCCAAAAGATTGTAGCTTTGCATACGAAATTTGAAAACATATACAAATATGGTGAAAACATAAAAAAAGAATTCCCACTAGTAAGATTTATATTCACACCAAGAAAACTTCAAGACGTGACAAATTTGGAGGAACAACTAAAACTTGTAAGGGTAACTCACGAAAGAGCACACCGAGGGTTACGTAACAATATACAAGAAATCTCAGAGAAATATTACTGGCCCGATCTAAATAAACAAGCAAAGAGTTTCAACAAAAAATGCATAGCATGTCTATTTGGAAAATATGAAAGAAAACCTATCAGAGAACCTCTGAATAATTCAGAAATACCAACACATGTGGGAACACACATTCATATGGACATATACTTCAACGACAAGTATACTTTCCTTGTAACAGTAGATAAGTATTCTAAATATACAATCCTTCGGGAAATCGAAACTCGAAACAGACTGTACGACGTTATGGAAGAGGTCTTATCTAATTATTTCCCAAAAAGTGTACGAACAATTATTATTATTGACCAGAACAATTAATGCAGCAAAAAATAATGAATATTTATCAGAAAGCCTAGACTTAGATGACATTAAAAATATTATTCAACATGAAATAATTCAAGTACCCATAATAAATATACTTGAGTACTCTAAAATATTATTAGCTAGAACTGATGAATTCTTCATCACAATATATAAATATCCAGTTCTAATTAAATCATGTAAATTGTATAAAGTAACACCTTTAAATTCAAAACATGGAAAAATCATTACAGATAAAACAATTGCCTTATGTAACCAAACTTATTTAAGAACAAGAAATTGTCAAAATCATCTAAGTAAAAACATTTGTGAAATTAACTTTGAAGAAGAAAATTGTCTTATTCCACTTTTAAAGAATATAACTTCAAAATGCAACATTAAACAAGAATACGATTACGACTTAGAAATTGAATCCGGTGTTATGTTATTAAGCGGTAAGCATAAGTTAAATAATCAAACAATTAATGGTATAAACTTAGTTACTTATGAAAATACTATAAATCTAGACGATAAAATATACAAAAACATGCATAAGCAAATTAAAGAAGTTATATTAAGAAATCATAATTCAGAGTCTTACATCGACCAAATAATTAAAGAAGATACAATGTACAAATTCGATAACATAGATACTTTAAAAAAACTAATTATTCCTTTTGAAGAAAAACCGATATTATCAACTATATACACAATTGTAACACTGATTGTTATTCTAGCATTTACGTACGTAATGATAAAAACTATACAATGTATAACAGATCGTCAAAAACAAAAAAAGATTGACGCATATAACAAAACTTATGAAAGAGAAATGTTAAAAATAGCGTCGAAAAATCGGGACGATTTCGTTTAACAAGGGGGGGAGTTAAGTATCCATAGCAAAACATATTGAGAAAAAAGATAACATTATTTGTATTCAATGATATCTTTAGTCTCTAGTACAGTCTTGCACACAACGCTACAATGATAACATATGTAAAAGAGATAATATCGTTTGTATACAATGTTGGAATATTATCTCTTCTTCATTATCAAGCAAGACGATTGTACGCTTGGGTCTCCTTGTAGATAGATAAGAAAAGTATATAAATACGACTGTATGATGAATTTATCAAGAGTCTTATTGTAACTACATAGTAGCCTTAAGCTCCTTTTAGAATTAGTAAAAAGTATTTCAATAATAAAGGACATAGTTCCAAATAAATATTGTTTAATTTTAAAAGTAAGAAACAAGTGTTTTAATTCGCGCCACCTGAGCCTTGGTCTTCCTCTACTGCACCGTCCCTCTGGGATGCATTCGAAGACTTGACTGGCCGGAGTATTGGTGTCCATCCTCTCCACGTGACCAAGCCATCTGAGTCTTTGCACCTTCATTCCTTAGCTAGGGCAGTGTCGTTGTACACTCCGTACAGTTCGTCGTTAAATCTTCTTCTCCATTCACCGTTTATGCAGACAGGACCATAGATCTTCCGTAGAACCTTTTTCTCGAACCGGCCTAGGGCGCTCTCATCCGTTTTTGACAGGGTCCATGCTTCTGCACTATATAGCAGGACAGGGATGATGAGGGTCTTATAGAGCGTCAACTTAGTTGTTCGTAAGAGAGCTTTACTACTCAATTGCTTTCTTAGCCCAAAGAAACAGCGATTAGCAAGAGTTATTCTTCGTCTGATCTCGGCGCTGATGTTGTTTTCCGTGTTGATAGCGGAGCCAAGTGTGAGGATCTGAAAGAAAAATAAAATAAAACAAAAACAAAACAAAACTCACACGTACAGTACATAATATAACTTACCACATAATACTATCCATAGAACACACACACATACTACCCACAACAACATTTTCCATACAACACTACTTTACATACATACACTTTACTCACACACTCATAAAAATCAAAATTTTTAAAATTCAAAAATCAAAATAATCAAAAATTAAAATCTAGAAATGAGTCAGTCTTGAGGAAAACTTAGTGAAGATCAGTAATTTAAATATTGTTAAAATTATAGTTATTAAATAATTTAAGTATTATATAATTTGAAAAAAAAATATTACCAAAATAAAAAAAGTGTGTGATTTTAAATAAAATAAAAAAATATTGGTTATAAACAATCATACCAGACAAGCAAGTGCATAAATTTTCATTAATAAACGGTGAAAAGAAAAAAAAAATACAAACAATTGTGACCAAAAATGTGTTGACAAAAACTTTACATATAAATAAACATTTAAATAAAAATTGTGCAAGAAATGAACAAAAAAAAAACTATGCAAATTTAAAAATATAATACATTATAATATTATGCAAGAATAAAATAAAATGAAGAAAGAAGATTGAAAATTAAAAGAAGAAATTGAAGAACAGAGAAGAATTTCAAGATTCAAATAATAATAATCATTATTCAGTGTTGTTTTTTTATTTTCAATAATCTTTGAGAATTTGTTTTTTTTTCATTTTTTTTTGTTCCTGGTGCACCTGGATAGAGGTAACTTTCATTAATTAATTTAGTTATATTTTTGTTTTATGTTTAATACATTGTATAAGTTATTTTTTTTTGTGATTTTAAATGTGAAACAAATTATTTAAAATTTAATTAATTTATGTTTTTTCCTTAAATTCACAATTTTTTTATTTTTGGTAAAATTTTTGATTTTGAATTTTTAATTTTTTGGATTAAATATGTTAAATTTAATTTGAAAAATTTTATCATTTCAATTATGGATGAATAATTAAACAGAATTTGGTCATGGTGAGTATGAGATGAGGACGGGTAAGAGAGTAGATTTTCCGCGTTTCTCCCCTTCAGTGACACGCCCTTCCCCTCCTTAAAGCTTCGGGTCTCAGGATTTTTTTTTTGAACCATTTTCTATTGGCATGAAAAGGTAACAACATCCAGCGCTGCGGCTACAAGAACCCTCCCTCCGTCGAGCAAAGCCTAAGGCACACGCAAGCATGCCGCGTAGCCGTAGCCTGCATATACCCTTTCCATCCTGCTGCCTGGACCGGCCTTAGGGTCCTGTAGAGCTAAGGTCGTAAAGGTGGTATAGGTTGGAGAGGGAGAACAACTGGTTCCGTTACACAAGGTATACAAAGTTCCTAACTACCTCGAAATTATATGTTCAAAACGTCGGTGTTGGGTGTCCTTTCTAGATGACAGCATATACTTTGTTTTGCCCTCTTTGACCGCTAAACCCATTTTTTCAGCCTCTGCATGTATACTTGCAAAAGCACTGTTGACATTACGCTGTGTTCTCCCAATGATACCAATGTCATCAGCGTACGCGAGTAGTTGCACAGACTTCTGGAAGACAGTTCCAATATGATGTTAAGGAATGACAGTACATCACCTTGTCTAAAGCCTTTTTTGACATCGAAGGCGTCGGTGAGGTCGTTACCGACTTTAATGGAACAGCGCGAGTTCTCCTTTGTCATCCTGCTCAGGCGAATGAGTTTTGCCAAAACTGGACATGGCATTATACAGTTCTTCTCTATAGATGCTGTCATACACGGCCTTAAAATCGATAAAAAGATGGTAAGTGTCGATTTGGAGTTCTTGAGTTTTTTCCAGGATCTGCCGTAATGTGAAAATTTGATCGATCGTGGACTTTCCTGGTCTAAGGCCCCACTGTTATGGACCCATCAATTTGTTGACAAACGGCTTCAGACGTTCACATAGTACTGCAGTACTGATGCTTCTTTAGTTGGTGCAGTTTAGAGGGTCTCCTTTCTTCAGGATCGTGCAAACAATGCTGAGGTTCCATTCATCGGGCATGCTCTCTTCCGACCATATTCTGCAGAAGAGTTGGTGAATGCTCCTGACCAAGTCATCGCCGGCTGCTTTGAAGAGTTCGGCAGTGATGCCGTCAGCTCAAGCGGTTTTGTTGTTCCTTAGCTTAGATATTGCTATCTTCCTTTCTTCAAGGTCGGGTAGACGGAAATCTTGGCTTGCGTCGTCTTCATTGAATGATTCATTCTGCCTGACAGCGGAATTTGGTTCGTCATCGCGGTTGTACAGTCTGCAGAAGTCCTTCAATATCCTAAGCATTGACTGTGACTCTACTACGACATTTCCCTGTTGGTCTTTACAGGTTTCAGTTCGTGTTCGGAAACCTTGAGTCATTCGTTTTACCTCTTGGTAAAACTTCCGAACCTTATTCCTGTTTTTTAGTCTCTACATCCTCGATCGCGCACTTTTCATGCTCTCTCTTTTTCTTTCCGAAAAGCTTGTGTTCTTCTCTCCTCTTCTGCTCGTAGAGCTCCCGAGGTGATCTCGTCCTCCTGTACAGCGCTGCTTTGTGTGCTTCTTGCTTGGCTGCATGTACCTGCCTGCATTCTTCATCAAACCAGGGATTTCGTTTTGGTGGCCGCGTGAAACCCAGCACATCAGAGGCAGCATCCCTAATGGCTTTCTGGCAATTCTGCCACTGGTTCTCAATACTCGATGCTGGCTGTAGCGGACTTCTCCTGAGGTTACTTTTGACACTCGGTCGGAAAAGCATCTGGCGATCTCTTGCGATAGTAGCCGTTCGACGGTATACTTTCTTCTAGCACTTTCTGTTTTTGGCTTTGGTCGAGATATCCGCTGCACTACCTTGGCTACAACGAGGTAATGGTCCGAGTCAATGTTGGCCCCTTGGAAGGTTCGGACATCAATAATGCTTGAAGAGTGTCTTGCGTCGATCGCAATATGATCAATCTGGTTGACAATTGATTGGTCTGGAGACCTCCAGGTCCCTTTGTGGATGTTGAGATGTGGGAACAGTGTACTTGCTACTACTATATTTCGTCCCGATAAGCCTGAATCCGTTATCGGAGGTTTTTTCGTGCAGACTATTTTTACGTCAAAGCTAGGGCATTGCTCGTATGTCTTGTCGAGAAGCTCGTAGAACATGTCTTTGGTGTCGTCATCTTTCTCTTCTGTGGGCGTTGCCGAATTTAGCCTTTATCCGGATTGTCGTGAGGCGCTTGTTGACAGCTCTGAAGCTCAGGACATGCTGCCTAAGCCTGCCTCTAACGACAAAGCCACATCCAAACAGACGCTGTTGTTGTTCTCTGTAGCAATCGCCGTAGTAGGATATCGCAGTTTTTCATCCTCTTTTTCCCCGGCCCATTCCATCGTATTTCCTGGCGGTTATATCCGCTTTAAAACGGTCTTGGGCCTCCGCTAGTTATTCGGCTGCACGTGGTCTGTTAAGGGACCTAACATTCCACGTGCAAATCCGAATCTCGTTGTCTTTATTTCGTTTGCATGGTTCGTCATCAGTAAATCCGTCCGTATCCGAGGCTTGTTGTTGCTTCGCAACTAGCTTTTCTTTATGTGATTGGGAAGGCACCCCAAAGCACGACCCCCAACCTAGAGGGCCAGGTCCTTATTTAAACTCCAAGAGCAAAGAGCTGGATAAACCGCTCCTTATCGGCCTGAGCTCCAAAAATGTCGAAATAGCCCGTATAAGGTGTTCACTGAGTAGTTCAACCTAACTGGAACTGTATACGCTACTGTTGACTCCGTTCTGGGAATTCTTTCGCTGCCGCCTGGAAAAAGGAGTAGTGCTTCAGTGGAAAACACTCTCCCCGCCCTCTCTCGTTAGCTGTCGCCAAAGCCTTCCATAGGGGTTTTCACCCTATCTCCAGCAGAGGTACTAGATACCCAGTGGTCACTGGTCACCATCTTGGAGGTGAGAGTAAGACTTGGTAGACAGAGGTTGTTGAAGACTCTTGGGTCCTCATGAGTTCACTGTTATCTACCAGTTGACGCACCAGGAATACCGTTTAGGATAAGATTAAAAATTAACATACCCGAATGACAATGATCATCAGTTGTATTTTTTTTAATCGAATAAAACTCCCCAACAAACAGTTTTTCGCTTACTCTAGTCTAGACAGCTCATTGAAAATTTATCTCTATTAACATCTTCGTTAGTCCACAAAACTTTCCGAAACAAAGGAAATAAAATAAAAGTGAACCCTAATACGAGTATTTAAAACAATTTTCCATCATCAGAGAGTAGCAAATTTTCCTCATCGATCTATCGGCAATTTGCTGAAAACCTATAACTGTCATCATCTACATCAGGTCCATTCTAACCTCCGCTTTGCTTTACCGTCCGTCCGTCCGTTTTTGTTTGTATCGAATATCTGTTCTATCGACAATCACATTGATGCCGCCACCGACTACGATAAATTTCCACAACAACAACAACAGTCATAATATGTGAGCTGAACACTGAGTAGAAAGGACAGACGCAAGGACGAGGACTATACCCAAAGGCCATATTCAATTAATATTCAATGCCAATCTCGTCTATGTATATTTGGCCAATCAATGGGCTCATCAATTTATAGCTCCATCACAGCATGTTGATGTTTTCTTCTTCCTCTTCCTATCGTTCACATATCCCATACACAAACTTTGATGGTCATGTTTTAATAGAGGTGCAGAAAAGTGCACTGAACTCTTATCATCCTGAATGAGACTCAGGCAGACAGGACGACGCCAACTTCAACGACGAGGAGGATGAAAAGAAAAACTCTAACAGCTTGAAAAAATCTCCCCCAAAATCGTAATTGACAATGCCGCATGGTTTAAAACTTTCACACTCTGTTTTCAATCTTACCCACACATCGAATAACCCACATTGTTTTTTTTTTTACACATGCTTGCCTTTGGATAAAAGGACGATGAAAAAGATTGGGCAGTGACAGTGGGTGGGTGAGTGTTTTTTTTGCCATGTTCTACATTTTTAAAAATTTGCTTCAATTAAAAGTGTAACCACTCTCAAGCCCCAGAGTCTAGAAAAAAAAACCCACACACAGTGAGGTCGGGGGAGGAGGTGAGCTCTGCCGAGTGCAACATTGCTCATTTTTGGTTTTGCATGGCGGTAATGGCCTGATGGTCTGACCGGGCGAGGCAGGGTGGCAATGATGTCTCTGTGGTCTCTGCCATCAGACCAGACCAAACTAAACCAGCATATATTATACACCAACAGCACCTCAACCGACCGACCGACCAAGAGCCTGTCAAAGTGACAAAAACATTTTCAATTTTTTGCTCAGTTTTTATTGTATACTCTGTTGGGCGGCATACAGAAGGAAAACAAAAATAAAAAAGGAGAAATAGAAAACAAAAACGGAAAAATCAAGAAAAGGATGCAATTGTGTCAAAACTATTGCCATTAGCATTAACCCGCTTTTGGCAGACTTTTTTGGAGGGTGAAATGGCAAGAATATATCCAAAAGATCGTTGTGGAAGAAGTTTTTGTTGTTGTTGCAGATTTTGTTTAAGTGACAAGCAGAGTTTCATGAAAGTGTTCGAGATGAAAAATGATCAAAAATATTTTGGAAAGTTTAAAAATTGAACAAAATAGCCAAATTATTAGACAAAATATTTTCATTTAAGGCTTTGCTTTCTAGAATTCGTGAAGGTTTTAATTATCATATGCAATCCTGTCTCCGTGACTTACGTTGATTCAAACTCGCAACAAGCCATTCGAGCTGATGTGAACATCGCCTTATCAAAAGAATAAACAGAGAGAAGAGTCTATTCGAGGAGAGGTCCGAAAATTGTATTAAAAGGTTAAACGATCCATCCGAGGTATTAGAAAGTAAGAGATTCTCTAAACCACATATGTACATACTTCACCTTAGAATCGCCAGCTAGATCTTCTTTGTAGAAATATTTGGAAGCCTGAAGCTACTTGTCAACAATCTGATAGGTCCCGGTTTGGAGTCAAATTCTCCCGTATTTTTCAAGGAAAAATAAAAAGTCCTTTTTTGGCTACTTGAGTTAGCAGTGTCTTCACAAATAGGTATGTACCCTAACCACTATTCAAGGCCTTCAAAACTTCGACGCATAAAGAAACAGAAACGACAGCAAGAGCCTTATAGAGAGTCAACTTTGGATATGCCACCGCTTTACAAAAAAAGCAAGTATACGACCCGTAGTCCCAGTTTTGTTTGGACTCAGAGTGTTTCATGTTTGCATCGAGCTCAAAAAAATGGGCAAAGTTGAACGCTACAAACTGCTTCAACAAATTTTGTTTGGTGTCAATACCGACCCTTTCCAAGTAACATAGGTTTTTAACGAAAAAGTTAACACAGAAAAAAAGATAAGCAAACAATTTTTGGAAGGTATTTGCTCCTAGTCCCGACCCGCATAGTATCCACCAGTATTGTCATAAGCAGGATAAATTGTTGAGCGAGATTGCATGAAAGCAATGGCCTCAAGTAGGTGCAACGCAGGGCTTTTGGCGGGGTTATATGCGACAACGAACAGTATGTACAACAAAATGCACACAAATAAAAATAATATATTTATGTTGTTTGAACAACGATAGCAACTTAGAGGTGCTTCCACCAATGTCTTTTTCCGTCAATTTCTTTGTTTGGCTGGAGTTATAGCTATTTCACGGGTGCCAAGCCGATCATCAGACTCCTTTATTAGTGGTGCTGCCTAGTTATTTTTCATATTAATCGAAAAACTTTTTTGAGTTCACTTTGGGATTTGAACCTAGGACCTGCTAGTTGTGAAGCCAATGCACTACGCATTGCGCTAACAACTCCACTGATTTTTGGTTTCCCATTGTAGACTTTTTATAGTTTATCAATTGCAATGAACATAGGCGCATTTTTACAAGCTCCTAACTCCAGCCAAACAAAGAAATTGACGGAAAAAGACATTGGTGGAAGCACCTCTAAGTTGCTATCGTTGTTCAAACAACATAAATGGAAATAAATAATAATAATAAATAACACAAAAACAAAACTATAACAAATAAACTGACTGGTGTCAAAACTTTCAATAATCTGACCCTTGGTGTACGCAACGAATTGTTGTGACACAAAGATAGGAAATCAGAAAAAATGAAAGCGGAACAAGATAGCATTACTTTGAGGAGCTTGTAAAAATGCGCCTATGTTCATTGCAATTGATAAACAATAAAAAGTCTACAATGGGAAACCAAAAATCAGTGGAGTTGTTAGCGCAATGCGTAGTGCATTGGCTTCACAACTAGCAGGTCCTAGGTTCAAATCCCAAAGTGAACTCAAAAAAGTTTTTCGATTAATATGAAAAATAACTAGGCAGCACCACTAATAAAGGAGTCTGATGATCGGCTTGGCACCCGTGAAATAGCTATAACTCCAGCCAAACAAAGAAATTGACGGAAAAAGACATTGGTGGAAGCACCTCTAAGTTGCTATCGTTGTTCAAACAACATAAATGGAAATAACGGACGCAGCCTAACTGCAGTGTTAAATAACACAAAAACAAAACTATAAATAATATATTCCAGCCAAGGAGCATGCTCCAGAGTGTCATAGTTAAGTTTCTTCTGCTCCTGTTGTTATCCTCGATGTCAAAAAAAAAAGATTGTAAATGAGCTAAGAGGTTGCAAACTCGCCGAGGCATCTAAAAACTTTCAAAGGCTGTTGTTGCAGTTGCGAAAGTGGAAGAGAGAAAAAAGAAGATGTAGGTACGTAGAAAAAAAAGTACACAAAAACGATGTCACTCTCTGAATCTAGTTGTCGGGTCGGAGGAGACAAATATTCCCAACAGGCAGAAAAACAGGCTCAGCGTGCAAAAAAACAAAATGACAAGAAAGAAAAACTGGAAAAATTAAATTTTTTTGAATGGCGCTGTTGTAGACAAACAAATGGGGAGAATTTGCCCACTTTGGAAGCCACCAGGGGGTATGAGGAATTATTGAGTACAGTAAGTCTGCTTAGAGAAAATGTGGCTTCAGACAAAAGTCTTAATTTATTTACGAAAGCAATTTTGAAAATAAAAGGATTTTTGTTCACAGGATTGCAAAATCCCTCTGAACTCAAATACCAGTCTTCACTTATCAAACAAAAAGCAATAAGCATTTGTCCACTCCAAGGTGCAATAACGTGTATCGATTATTTGACATTCCAAAAAAAAAAAATAACCCTCGATGTAACACCATTTCGCAATAGCTGACGGCAAAAATGACACCACCAGCACCTCGAAACGCGCATACTGTCATAAATCCATCGACCCACATATTCCATACTTGTCCCCAAAAGTAAACGTTGCCTCGAGCGACCGCGAGAAGACCCTTTACCAACCTACATACAATTGAAATCGTTTTGATGCCCTCCTTCCCTCCCTTTCAAATGACTCATAGTGACATGAGAACTGAGAACGTACCACTGTACCAGAAATGTCATGTCATCGCGATTAACAATAACTCACACGCAATGCTTCACTTTATATTGCATCGCGTTCACCCTTTTCCCTGGCAAGACCCTCGAACATTGATATTCAAGCTATCCGCTGATGCTGGTTGCAGGCCCGGATTTACCATGCAGGCACAGTAGGCAGTTGCCTCGGGCGGCAAGAATTGGAGGGCGGCAAATTTTGAGAGAAAATTTCAAAACTTGTTTTATTCGTGGGAATTGAATTTCCCGCCTATTTCGTCAGCACGCGTACCAACATTATGAGTGCAAAATGCTCGAATCGAAAAAAATCTATTCGGACAATTCTCGATATTGGCCTAATATCGAATATTCGATAAGTTTCTGTATCGAAAATCATCTTGTTCAGACTTGTTCTATATCCATCCTACAGTATTCTGATAAACATAACCTTTTGTCTGTCGTTATTACTGAAAATTGGTGAACGATCATCAACGTCATTGTTTATGTCAACAGTACGTGTCACAAGTTTCAACGGCACCAATTTCAGGTTTGTTATCTTTACAAATATTTTTCTTACATGCTAATTACTACTTTAAAATAAATACCTTTAACGTCATTTTAGACAAAATTTTATCTGAATTACAAAAAAGAGAAGAAGCGTACAAAGTTCTCTATCAGAAATTTTCAGCTATTACAGACATTCATCGTTTGAATGAAAAAGAAATTCGTGAAAAATCTGCTCAATTGATAAATTTCTACGATCAAGATATCGAAGCATCGTTCGCAAATGAAATGATTTTATTTCAAAGTTATTGCGTCAACAAGAATATAGAAAAAAATTCTCCTATGGATCTGCTCAAATTACTAAGAAGCAATGAGCTCCACACAGTTTTTCCAAATGTTGATATAGCGTACCGAATGCTCGTTTGCACACCCGTATCAAATTGTAGCGCTGAACGATCATTCTCCGTACTGCGGCGAGTGAAAAACTACTTGAGATCAAAACTGGTTGCAGAACGATTGAACGCACTCGCTTTGTTGACTATAGAGTCAGATTTGCTTATGTCTTTAGATTTCGATTCCATTATCGATGAGTTTGCCGTCCGAAAATCGAGACGTAAAAACTTCAACCAATAATCAATAATCGCATACACAATGCTAATTGTTAAATGATTATAATAAACTGACTGATTATAATAAAATGAAAAATCTGCTCTCAGAAAGGTGCATTTAATTTATTGAAAAACTTTCCGAACCAAACTTATTACACCATTGAAAAAGTTTCGTAGGGCGGGGGGCGGCAATTTTCGCAACTGCCTAGGGGCGGCAAATTTCTAAATCCGGGCCTGGCTGGTTGGCATGGCATATGAAATGTTTGTGGCACATTCCGACAAGGCAGCTAAAGGGGCATTCATCGGGTTTTTGATTTTTTTTTGCCAGCCTCCTGGAGCCGACACTCCTCGCTCTCAATGCCCAAAAATGAATCTGATTTCAATGACTGTCTGGCTTTGAGCATATGCGAAAGGATGCCGCATGCGAGTGCGAAGAAACACACAAAAAAACAACATTTTAATTTAAAATGTATTCGTTACTGAGAGAGGCCAGACACGTTTTACCTATCGCCCACCCTCAGCACACGAGACGCATTCAACTTAACCTCCTTCGTCTATTCGCCACAAGGACATCGTCACTCTCTTCTCTTCTACAGCCACAAAGAGTACCAGACACCTCATTGCAGTGGCACATTTTCTTTCCCATCTCTCTCGCCCTCTAAATGACTTTCTCACTCGTTCATTTACTTTTTCAGAAGTCGTGGCTGTGCGATTTTGATCTCCAAAATGAATGACGCATTGTAAAACTGTCAACGTGCGTCGTAAAATAACTTCCGCTCATAAATTTGCAATAAATTTTAAATGAGCAACACTTGGGAAATGCTCAGGGGTGGATTTGGAAAAGCCAATTTAGAATTTACAAGAGGCCCAAGTTAAGAAAGTTAAACAAAATTGTTTTTTGTTCCTAAAACTGTATCCGTAGTGAGAGTCTGATTACAAGTTTTTAAAGAAAGTATTGTAGCGCCCCATGGTTTTTAATTAGAAGAGAAAATTAAGTTTCCATAAATGTTGAAACATGTGACGAAAATTCGATGCTGAACGCAAAAGAATTTCGTTCATCTTTAGGGGACCTTTTTTTCTGCTCTTGCCTGTTGATTGTTTTCTACAAATCCGCCACCGGAAAAACGTCTCCGATATCCAAACTTTCAGCGAAATTAATAAAAATGGTCCTGCTGATGCCATCAGGACACAGAACTCTGGCAACAAAACTCGGAACTCAGGAGTCTGATTTCTTGATTGAATCGGTTCGTCGCTCGTCTCACATCATCCCAAATGTTACCCACTGACACGCACTTTCTACTAGGACAAAAAACCTGCTGTGACGTCGTCGTCGAACTTCAAAGAGTAAAGTAAAGTATGTCATTTACATGCGCGATATGACGTCGTCATCGTCATTGAGACCATAAAAAGGAGAATGTTCCAGAAATCGGGGAGCCAAAAAAAACACAAAATCAGAACTCACAACGGCCGTTGACAGGTAAGTGTCATGCAGACAATTACGTAAAATTTTTAACGATAAGAGTTTTGTAGGGGTGTAAGAAGTAGTGGCTTTTTTGGTTTAATTAAAATTTTGATTCATGTAGAGGGGGTGAAACTCGAACTCACAGCATGAGCTTGACGTGATAAAAACGTAATTAATTTCACTGCTTGTGATGGCTGACAGTGTGTGTATGTGCTCCTCAGCTCTCACAGGGTTCTTTTCTGGTGTCGTAAAAAGGCACCGGAAATAAATACTTTACTGACGTGTTTATTGTTTGATCTGATATTAGTTTTAAAAGGTAATTAAGAATGCAAATTTGTGACACGGAATGAATGCAGATTAGAGCAGGGAGGTGGGACGAGTCAGCAGGGAATTTTCAATTATCATAAAATGGTTAGGGTTTTTGTGTTTTGAACACAAAATTGACAGCAATAAAAGGACACGGTTGGTATGATTTTTGTTCAGCGTTTTATAGCACAAGACTTCGTTTCAATAGACGATAGCAGAGGAATTAACCAGAGATGAAATCAACGAAAAAGGTTTGATTGCACTACCAAGAGAACGTCTTAAAGGACGGCTCCGACATTTCCGAAGAACAAAAAATTGTTTATCCGGAGCCTTAAGACAGACATTAAGACTAGGCACAGGATGTTTCAGGACAGTTCGCATCAACAAACTAAATTGCGATTTACTGACACATATTCCTTGGCCCAAAATTGACAAGGACCACTTTTTAGTTGAAGTCAACTGAATTAACGGACACTGCGACCTAAAGATCTAATGTGTCCCCTTTGTTGTATTCTTTAATAAAACAATTAATATGTATTTAAGATGATGTTTACTCTATTCGAGTTAGGTTACAACTGAATGCTTAAAAATATCAATCAAAGAGTGAGACCAACATGATAACATAGATATGAGGCATTGATGACAATTGCACTCATGTAACACTCGTGTGTACAATTATTACACACAGAAAAAAACACCAATGTAAGCTCAACACGAAAAATTGTTGATTTAAGATTGTTTTGCTATTTTACTTTAAATGTTAATTCATCAGTTTTTCATAATAAAACTACATTCTTAGCTATGATTTAAAATCATTTTTGTATGAATTAACATTTGAAAATATTTGATTTTAATAATTGTAAGAACAATGTCATTTTAACGCGATTTTCATCTTAAAATGTTATTGATGAAATTTAAATTATCATTAAGTCGTGTAAAAGTCTTAAGCTGTTTGTTTAATTCCTTAGCATAACAAGTTAACAACATCAGATCGTCTTGAATTAGAGTTTAATGATTTAGAAATAAAATTGTTTCGCGTTGATTTTAAAGTTTAACCATTTTTGAATTCTCCGTTATGTTCTCTTTTTCTATTAGAGGGTTCGTCAGCCTCCAAGTTATTTCGTGAAAACAAGATGCGCGTTAAATCAACATTCATTCCGTATTGAAGTGTTATTGAGCAGTGTTCAAATAACATCGAATCCCACCACGCTCCGTTTTTTGTATTCGAGCACGTGCATTTTTTCAAAACTTGTGTGCAATCGTGTAGAGCTTGTTGTATAAAATTAAAAACAGTTAGTGTACGAGTAGTCCAGAGTTAAAAAAAAAAATTTCAATGTGTTAGCCTATACCTACATATCTGAATCAAATGAAAATATTATTAAGTGCAAATCATCATTAAGATAAAATAAGTTGTGAAGAACAAAGTGAGATCGCTCCTATATTGTGCAAAGTGCAATTGAACATTGTCCTAAAGTGAGGAGAGGTAGGTATTGGAAAAATTCAAAAAAAAATATTATTTAACAATTAAGTAAAGTGTAACAATCCATGATTTCCTGAAGAGCTTTTATGTAGCAACGCATTATTAATTTTTGTGTTATTTTATCTACAGAATCACATTTGAAAGTCTGAAGTAGTTGTCCAAGGAGCACAATAAAGAAGCTATACGTCTATAGGACCGAGCGTGTTTTCTGGAACAAATTTTTAACTATAGGAAAATTGAGGTATGTTAATAATAATCTTTTGGTTAAACCTTCTGTTTACTCAACAACAAAACAATATTTTCCGAATCGGTTCTTTGTTCATAAAGTTTTATAATCTAAAAAAAATTGTATTAGGTACGAAATTAAAAATCAAGAAGAAGTTACTTAATAATTTCGTTTATTTTAGTTTGATAAAGATAGAGAGACCGTCAGTCTCGTTCCATATCGCAACCGCCTGTGACTTTAGCATCACTTGTATTCCTTGAACACATGGAACATGGAAACTCCTCAATCCAATTATCGAAGGTACAATATTCAAAAATTCAACTTATCAAATCTATGATCGTATATTTTTATTTTTTAGAAACCTGAAATTCAGCTACAAGAATGCTTAAGAGGGAAATCGATTCTTGAGTTAAATAATAATTGGTCACCTTATACATTATTTTCGAATCGATTTGATAAACATTATTGTTGAAGATATTGTTTTCGACAACGTTAAACCCAAAGTTTTTCCGCCGATCGTTGAAGAAATTTTAGAACTGTTTCAAATGAAGTAAAGGTAATTTATACTACTCTGCTAGTATCTATTTTGTATTTTGATAAAGTGTCTACTAAAGTATTGGTATGTGATATGTCATGAAATTTAAACCCAAAATGTTTGATATTAATTTTCAATCATATGAAATTGGCTAATAAAATTACCTTTTTCTGTTAAAAGAATAAAAAATATCATTCCAAAAGCAAATGATAGATGGGACCTACTAGAAACCTGCGGTAACACCAGGAAACTCTGGCCTCATTACGACAAGAAAAAATCCAATAAGATTGTACTTCTCAAAAAACCGTCCCTAAGATCCCTCATAAGTGTGATAACGGGACATAACCTACTTGGCTACCACAAAAAGAAGATGGGGTTTAGTACAGACGACACATGCAGAGGCTGCGGCGATGAGGAAGAGCACCGAGCACGAGAACACAGCTCACTTCATATGCCACTGTCCAGCACTCTGCCGTACTAGATTAAAATTTTTAGGCAACTATTTCTTTAATGAACTTTCTGAACTCCCAGGCAATCGCCTACTGAACTTTGTCAAGTCCACAAAATGGCTCGACCAACCATAGAATTCATAGGTTAAATTACTTTTTCAGAATTTGCAATACTTCAGGGTATCACAAGGGATCTACATTGATCTAAGTGTGACGGTAAGGGTAACAATATCAACTGTTGTTATGTTTCTTTATTTAAAATGATTAACAAAAAGTAAAATTCATTAAATTTAACTGATAAGACAAACAATTTAATTTGAAAGAGAATACATATTATTATACAATATTCTGGAAAAGTCCTTATTGAAAATATTCTTATTGAAATGGCCAACCTCTTTCACAGACGACGATGAACTGTGAGAACTAGCAATAATTAGTGTACGTAGTATGTGTAATGTGTATAACAGATTTTCATAGAATTTTGTGTATGTATAAAGTGTATAACAGAATGTCATAGCAACACATGAATGAATACAGAATAGATACTTAGCATAATATTTAGCAACATAGTGTTTTAGAAACAAAGTGTATGAATATATTATAACTAGGGATCGGATTTCCATGCAAATGCATGTTTTTTTATGAACATCTTAGAAGCAGGGCGACTAATTATGTATACGAATCATGACATTTCCTTTAAAATGACATCTAATCGTTAGTGCATATTTTTGCATATTTTCCTTTAAATGCATATTTTTGCATATTTTACTATATAAATGCTTATTTTACATATTTTTACATTTTTTAGAGCAAATTTTATATCAATTAGACATCAAAAATATATCCTTAAGTTAAAAACTAATATCTTTTTCATATTTCAACCCCAACATTAAAGTGCACTTTATAAACATGGCCGCATGTATTAACTTGCCTTGAATGTGCCGGCAATACATTGAAAAAAAAACTCAAAGGTACCTATTTGCATGAAACTCTATGAATAAGATCAGTATTCAAACGATATTTTACATGCGCTTAGTCCTACTGCACTTACACAATTACGCCAGCTACAACTGACAACATTTCACTAAGATGTCAATGTGACAAAATCATTTTGTGTAAAATAATTCTGAATCACAAATTGTTCTTGTACTAATGTCAACAACATCGACATGTCATAAATCGAATCCAAAATATTTTCATCTCCGAAATCTCAGGAAAACAAATTCAGTTCTAAGCTTAGATTTTGTGTTCCGCTGAAAAGCTCTGAGATCTTAGTGAGATGTTGTAAAGTTGGAACTCAACCATTGTGTGCAGGCATAGTTACATATTTACATGTACAGACAACCGTAGTTATTTGTTTGTCTGTAAAGGTATTAAACCAAGTTAAATTGATTTTGAGTGCATATTTTAAATGCATATTTTGCATTTTTGAGCGCATATTTTGAGATTTTTAGTGCATGAAAATCCGAACCCTAATTATAACTGTCAGCCCATATAACCTAACCTAACCTAACCTATGAGGGCAACACTAGCTCTCAGTAAGAAAGAACGCCAAATGTTGACGTCCTTGACTTAAGGTCACCAACAACGGCTGCAAGATTGAAATAACTAAGAACTATGCCAACTTTGGTATTGGTAGCTGGCACCTTTGTACAGTGTACACTAAACCAATAGCTCGCCGCGGCTTCAGTGGCAATCTCTTATCCAATTGTTCATATCACTCTGGGTCATAATTGACTGGCGAAATTATCGCATCCCTTAGCTCATGCATTGTTCTAGGCTTATTGACCATCACTTTTTTTTTGGGCAAAACCGCCGTTGTTTCGTTGGCTTTGTGGCAAGTGGCACCATCCTTAATTTGTAGCCACAAGGAGTTCGTTATCATCATTTTCCAAGAAGTAAAGGGTTTTCCAATAAGAGGTGTTATTTTGATATTCAAAGAAAAATGGCATTTTTTGAGATAAATAATCGGATGTTTATTTCACGAATTCCATCTTGAGGTCTTGAATCGACGCACGCTGGGCTGTTGGCGTAGACCTTATCTTTCACGTGGCCCCAAAGGAAGAAGTCGCAAGGTGTTAAATTACAAGAGCGTCGATTCAAGACCTCAAAGATAGAATTCGTGAGGCTATCGAGGACATAGGGCAGCCACTTTGCGATTTGGTTATGGAAAATTTCATGAAAAGGATATGGTCCTGTAAGCGTGGTCGTGGCGGCCATTTCGCTGATGTTGTGTTATATTATTAACGGCATACCTTCCTCTTTATAATGAAATAAACATCCGATCATTTATCTCAAAATGCCATTTTTCTTTGAATATCAAAATAACACCTCTTATTGGAAAACCCTTTACCTACGACACGAGGACACCCGTCTGAGTCCCTAAACTGCACCAAACAGTCACTCTTTGATGCATCGGCTAGTGGATTCTCAATCTCTTAGTGGATTCTCATCTGCTTAAATACGGCAAATCTCATTGTTATTGCCCCGTTTTGTAAAGTCACCATTCACTTTTGTCTATTCAACCAACCATTCGGTGTATTGACGACGCTTGAACTCGACAGAATTCGCATGACATCATTCGTAAGATGTTGGGCAAATTAATTTGGACAGAAAACTTGATGTTAGGGTGTGAGTCTGAGCATCGTGCCTTATGGCTGGATCACCCTTTATTTTAATTAAAACTGCACTCCAATTCAATCAAGCTCCGTTCTTCGCACTGTCCCTTAACTCTTCCAGAGAATATTTTATTTTTGTTTTACAAAAAAGTGATAGCAATGTGTCTCTTTTGTACAAAAATCAATGGTTACATTAGCCGCGTTTTATTATCCTCACTAACCCATATGGGTTACCCCGTGATAATAAAACGATCTGGGTTAAAAAGGTAGAAGCTTAAGCTATGTTTTTATCCGAGACGCAACCCTCAGCTAAATTTTATTTTGCTTTTCCGCAAACAACTTGTTTTTATTAATTAATTGGATTGACTCTTATCCTATGGCTCTATAAAACTATGGCTAAGAGTGGAATACGCGTTATTTTTTGTTAATACGGCTGATATTACTAAATCATTCTACAATAACTTCTTTTTTGTCTCACACTCGCCATCTATCCGCCATATTTAGAACATAGTTTTTGAGTTACAAAATAAACCCCGATAGCTATCGGGGTTCCAGATTGTTTTTGTTTTGTGTGTAAAAAATAAACCCATATGGGTTAGTGAGGATAATAAAACGCGGCTATTGTTTAAACTTTACATCAGCACAAAGTTGAAACTTTTAATCACTTTTCAGTTGTCTATGATTAGAAAAACGGGTTTTTCTCTTCCGCATGTAAAATAATAGAACTCCCCAATTTGGAAAGAAAATCTTTGTCTTTTGTTAAGCAGATGTTCTTTCAAATAAATTTTCAATCAGAAACATTGCCCAAAATCCAAAAACCTCTTCAACATACTTACCATAACCAGTGTTGTTCCCATTCAGATATTCAATTCGTCTGTCTGTCGGTCTGTCTTCACTTGATTCAACATTTAATGTATAGATATATCCTGTGAGGTTTTTCTGGACAATGGATTTCAATTTTCTTTTAACCAGAAACACACAAAATTGGAGAAAACTTCTTCCAAGGGTACGGTGAGTACCTTCTCTCTTACAAAATAAAATTGATAAAAAAATAAAAAACCGGACAAAGAAGACCAAGGGAAGACGTACAAGAAGAAGAAGAAGCAGAACTCAATTTAGCATTGTCTACATTTACTAATGTCCTTTCAACCAAAAATTTTCAGTGTCGAAATTCTCCTAACAAAAACGAATTCAATTACAGAACACTACTTCTCTTCCATTATACATATACCTAGACAGAGCCTTCGAGTGGTGCTGGTCCAGGCTGGCTGGTGGTTTTGTTTCTAATAGAAATAGAGAACAAGCGAGAAGGACCTCTCTATATAAACTTCAGTCTTGAAGAAAAAGGTATCCCCATCCATTGCATCGTCCTTAAAGAGTTTGTTATTATAAATTTTGTCTGAGCTGTGAGTTGGAGTTTGTTCTATCACTTTTGAATAGTTTCTAATAACAAGAAACCACATTCATTGCATTGGTATTATGCACATGCAGATGGCAGCACCAGAACCAGCATTATCGTTTCTTCAACGAGAACAAAAAATCCTAGAAGCGTTTTCTAAAGATAAATGCGTAACGAAAAGGAATTCAAATTTTCTTCAAATGAAAGTTTAATTGTGAAAAAATAAGAAGACGATTGAAGAGGTTTTTGTTTAGTTTTATCTCTTTGTTGCTTTTCAATTATTTTAGTTTTTTTTGTTTTTCTGCAATAGAGATATCGGTGTGCTTTTGGAGTGTTAGAGATCAATTTAAGAAACGTTACTGGTATCGGAATGTAAGGCGTACTTTATATTTGAGAGGAATTAGTGGTAATTCACCAGAACATGTTGTCTTAAGCTATATTGAGAGTGAAATTTGGAACACTAACCGATACCGATAGGAATCAGTCCAAGGCTTAATTAAGTACTTGCTTAACCAGCTCCCAGTATCAATTCCCCTTTTTTACTTATCGTCAAACACTCGGCGCCGCGCCGTAGAGTAGGATTGGAAAAATCAAAGTTTTGTATAGCAGAGGCTTTGTCTTTCGAGTGGTGAGTTTTGATCCCAGTTCATGGCTATGCACGCAGTATGGCAGATTCCGAACCAAATAAAGTAGATGTAGTGGTGGTTTAGTTTTGAGAACGAAGAATTCACCACAACTTAAGCATTTCGAAAGAAATAGGGGCCAAAAATGCCCACCTCCAATATACTTCAAACAATCAATTTTAGTCCAAGAAATTTATATTGATCGAACCTTAAAATTAGCTCTCAAAAAAATATGCAGACAATTCAAAAGGCAAATTCCTTAAAATGACTAAAGAATTCAATCGACCCTGCGATAGAGAATGAGCCCTCATAATAAAGGAAGGTAAACGATCACCATATTTTGTTCATGCAACAACTGACTGACGACAGGAACCGGACCAAGGTTCCCGCTCTGAATTTTCCTCAGAAAGCTATTTAAAGCGTTTCATCTGATGCTCAGTGTGAACAATACATCACTACCATTTGCCTTTTTAGTGTTCCTGTTGCTCTTAACAATTTTTAAACTCTTTGCTTTCATATCGACCTCATGAAACACATCAATGACATCTTACTTTGTATCGTATCCCGGATGTCCGTGTATTTTGCTTCTAAGGTTGACGTATAAGTTATGTCCAGTTTTTCCAAGACTCATGTTAATAAAGTCGCACGAAGATGTATCGTTTATCTTATGAGGTTTTTTACGATGATGGGGTAGTGTTAGTTCTTTTGTTGGTCTCTACTAACGCAGTTATACACGGCTCGAAATCAATGAAGGGATAGTACATGTCGATTTGAAGTTTCTCGGTTATTTCTATGAAATACAGTCGAATAAATATCGATTGTGGAGTTTCCTGGTCTGCAAGACTGTTAACAACTATTGAAAAACGAACTGAGAAATTCACAAAGAAACGGAAGCAAAGAGTTTGTTAGCATGTGAAGGAAACCTATGCCTATGGTAGAATTGAGGGGACCTTCTTTAAGGTGGGGCTAAAGTCCGGAGTGGATTTGCGCCTCAATCAACAAACCTGTCTCCAGTTTCACACGCCGAGTTGGTTGAGGTCATCTTTAACTTGCGTGCGCCACCTGAGCCTTTTTCTTGCTCTTTTGCATCGACTCTCTCTCTCTAGTTAGGATTCGAAGACTTTTTGGGCCGGAGTATTGATGTCCAACCTCTCCACGTGACCAAGCCACCCAGGTCAGTGTCGCTTTACAACCCGTACTATTCGAGGTTAAATCTTCTTCTCCATTCACCGTCGATGCAGTCAGGACTATAGATCTTCCGTAGAACTTTTCTCTGAAATCAGACTAATGCAGGATCGGTATATGAGGGTCTTATACAGTGTCGCCTTAGTTGTTCGAGAGAGGGCTTTACTACTCATTTGCTTTCCAAGCCCAAAGATGCAGTGATTGCAGGATTCAAACCCATGCGTTCTGCGTAGTGCGTAGCAGTCAACGCACATACCACTGCGCCACGGGCAACTGAACTGACGCAGTGATTAGCAAGAGTTTTTCTGCTTCTAATCTGATCGAAGTTATATGTGTCCATCGTGACGTTTTGCGTAGGACGTCAATATTGGGCGTAATTTCTTGAGGACAGCATACGCCCTGTTTAGAGTTCCCAAAAAAACATTTTTTTTGCCTCTGCATGTATACTCTTTGCACTGTTGACATCACGCTGCGTTCTCCAAATAATATCAATATAGTCGGCGTACGCGAGTAGTTTAACAGAGTTCTGGAAGATAGTGCCTTTAGTTCTGACGCGGAAGTTCTGCACTATTCTTTCCAGAATAATGTTATAGAAGGTGCATTGTGGGGAACTGATTTACATTATACATACCTAATTAAACTTACACTAACTTACCTGCGCTAAACATTACTTACCTTACACTTATCATTAGCCATAACATAAATATACTTACCTTATAACACTTACCATAGCACATATTCATAATTATCACTCAATAAATATTTTACAAAAAAAACACTCCACTTAAAATAATCAACACGACTCTGCAAACACAAAACACTGTACAAAAACAAGCTTCTTTTTTTTTTAATCAAGTAGGCCGGAAAAACGTAAACAAACTCGAGGAGAAAAAAAATTAGAGTTTTGTATTCAGTGGATGATATATAGTACTGTGTAGGGACCTCTATAAATTAAATAAAAAAGAAGACAAAAAAAAAGAACCTGGTTCAAGGATAGCCACACGGAATTCCACACAACAAATAAAATAAAAAGCGTAACACCCTGTCCCTGCCTAAAACATTCGAATAAGAATACACCTGTTTTCTTTCGTTAAGTTCGAAAAAGGAAATAGATAGCATTGACGATGAGAATCGAGAAGTTCGATCGACAAGTCTTTTCCTTTTTGATACCGGCCGAGCGTGGAAGCCTAGAGTAGCTTAATTACTATAAAGTTATAAAAGTCCGACTCCATAGTATTATTACTAAAGGTAAATTCAGAGCTTAAATCTTGGAATAATAATTATATAAAACAAGCAAAAATAAAATCTTAATATAAAACCCATGTAGGAGTTCGCAGAATAAAAGGGATTGGTCTTCAAAAGCCAGCACGCGGTAGTGATAAAACCATACTGTTCCACTGTGACACGCGGCCACAAAATTAACAAAATCTCCTCGATTGATCGTCCATCCAAACCAGTGTGATAGTGCTTACGTGTCGCATATCAATTAAGTGGACTCGACATCACCGTCGGTCGGTATCACGACGATTAATCAATCGAAAACGTCACTCACGTGCACCAACGTCTTAGTGAGCAAGGACATAAAACCCACGGGCTGCCTAAGCCTCTACCAGTTTCGGTCCGAGGTCTAACAGTCCAACTCCAAGCCTTACATTGTGTCGAGACCCATAGTCACTCAGCATCCGATCATCGACTCCACCAACCTCACTCCACCCGCATGACCAAGAGCCTACGCTCGCCTTTCTATACCCCAAGCGCTTCCAGTTCGATCAGCGAGTCACCTGGGATAACATCGACCGAAAAGAAAATAAGCAAAAAGAAGAAAAAAGCAAAAAAATATATATATACCTTATCAACCAGAGCTGATAAGATCATGCGCATTGTTTAAGATAGGCTTAATAAATTTGCTTGTAAGCTTTACTGTGGTCTGTGATAGTTTTAGCATTAAGCGTAAGAAATCAAAACGAAAAGAAAAACCAAAAATAACAAGATAAGTATTGCGCTAAATTAACTAGGAAACGTTCAAGTGTTTTAAGATTTTGTTCTCCTTCAAAGCTATAGTCAATAAGAAAGCCAACAAGAAAGAGCTGTACGTCAACGTATGCTGTGCACAACATCGTCGGAGGTACGAGCCATCTTAAGTTTGAGTCCCCAAAACATAAGTGAGCTTACAAATTAAGCATCCTGGTGAGTCCATTAAACCTTATTTTTGAATTACATTATCTAAGAATAATTGAACGAAAACATACATTATTGCAAATACTATTACACATTTTTTTTAAAGAGAAGATTAACCCAAAGCTCCCACTTGATTATTAAAAGAAAGTAGAGAATAGATTTTTTGTTGTTGTTCATTAATTAAAAGAGAAAGGAGTAATTGAGATAAAAAAATTGAGTAATGAGAAAGTGAACGAGACACAAAGTAAGAAATGAAAGACAGTGGTACATACATAAACATAAATAAAACAATTGAATTTTATTAAAAGCTTTTTGTTTTAAGAGAAACGATATTTAAAGGTCAGCTGAAACGAAGTAAAACTTAAATCTAATATCACAGTCCAAGAAAGTTAAAAATTTATTAACATGGAATTAAAGTAAATTGCATATAAATTGGGAAAATTTTAAGAATTTTACTAAAGATAAGAATCACGTATGATCACAGAGAGCGTAGGTTTTCATTGAGTAAATACATAATATGTGTTAGTTTTAAGAAACGAATCGACGCAAAATAAAAGTTAAAGTTGAAATGAAATACATTTTCCGTTTTCGAATATCATCCTTTCTTTTGAATGAGTAAATCTTTCGCAATGATCTGTTAATTATTTTTGTGCTGAAGGGGGCGTATGATGAGAAAGTTTTTTCGAAGAGTAATGGGTGAATCCTGCTAGTTCACTCCGACTTTAAAATAGGGGCTGATGTCATATGATAATTGCGGGACGTTAGCCAAGGATGGTCAGAGTTCATCAAACTTGACTGAGGGTGGGTTACGCAAAGGAAACTTATGACACCTCAAGTTTCCAAACACAGTATTCAGAATGTTTAAATAATTGTATCAGGTTTTCATTTAGTGTCGAATCGAAGTTTGTGTCTTTAATAAAAACATTAGGCATGAGAAAATTAACGGGTCCGGTAACAGTGTAAGATCCCACGCCTCCGTCGAGCTAATGTCGCGCGATCGCAAGCATGCCTGCCGCACTTCCTTACCCGGACAACCTATTCTACGTCCTTTTGAACCTTAAGGGGTTCCTGTTCCTTTTTTTGTTTACTGGGAGGTATATCAGTGCGCATATCGTAGAATAGGACCAACATTACCGTTACAACTGTTTGTCGTTGCCTTATTTGGAATGTTATATTTTTTCGGAGAGCGTCGTGTAAATTTGTTTTTTGATTTCTGGAAAATTATAGAATAGAAAAAAAAGTTTCCAAAAACATCTTGTCGATGCAAAATCTTTGCATTTTGGATCTAATCGAAAGAAAAGTGAAGAAAACCTGAATCTTACAATCGATGCAAAGAAAATAAAAAAAAAAAAACATTAAAATAGAATATGAAAGAAAATTGAAAAAAAAAACGAAAACGAAAAGAAATTTGAGTAAAATTGTGTTCCAGTGAAAAGAAAGAAGAAAATCGTAACTATCAGTTCAATACTAGCCCAGTCCCTGAAAAGAGAAAAAAAAGCAAAAAAAAAAAATACTATTCAACAATTATAAATGCGATACTTACCAGTGATGTGCTATGTGGAATGTTATCCTGTGTAAAAAAAAAACTAAGCTATATTTTTTGAATCCCGGTCCCTGAAAAGAAACATATATATGTATATTCAACAATAATAAAAAAAAAAACTTAAAGTGATACTTGCCGTGTTCCTGGATGAATCCCAGTCCCTGAAAAAAAAAAGATTAACCTAAAGAATTCAATAGGTAATTGCAAATCGAGAAACAGTGATAGTTACCTTAATCCTTGTGGTCTGGTGTTATCAAAACAATCCATGAAAAGAAAAAAGAAAATCTTAAGCAGTAGTAAAAAAAAAAAAAAACCAATGTATCTTACCTGTGAATTACTTACGAATTCCATTCCTGCAATCAAGTTAATTTTTGTATATATGTATAGATTAGTAATAAATGTGTAGAATTTGTTTAAAATTGATTTTTAGTATTAAAAGAAAATATGTGCAATGTGTATTTAAAATTCCATATAATTTAGATAGACTCCCAAAAGTGTTTTCTACCAATTACCCTATTTAAGTAAATAATAATATTTTCTCTTTCCAAGAAAAAAAGCAAAACAGCAATAATAATCAACGGGGTGCACCTTGGCCGATTATAAGGTATGTTTTCTTGTGTTGTTTAATAACATTATTTACACATTTGTATCTTAATCTATTGGGAAATGGAATATTGTTTCTTTTTGGGAGTTTAAATATACATAAAGGTATATTACTAAATACTTTACTTACATACTAATAGACAATAAGTTTTTTTTTCCTCGTTTGAAAACTATACTACCTATTTAATTGATTTGTTGTTCATTAAATTGATCTTGTCTAATTTTAATCGATATAGCCACATATATCTATTGGTCACTACTATATTTACTTCCTTATAACATTAATTTATTTTAAATGTATTCTTAAACAATTTTTTTGGTTTTCAATAAATCTTGTTCAAAACAAAAAATTACTAAAATGAATTGAGATTTCACTAGCTCATTATGAAAGCTGAAAGTTAATTTGTGTAATTGAGTCAGCTTTGAAGATGACAGCCTAAAGTCACAATTAGGTTGAAGAAAAGGTAAGCGGAACGGTTTAGGAGATTTTGGGACAAGGGAGAGTAGGTCTGGGGCTACCACACAATACTGGAGGTAGTGGTAGCCATGGTGGTATCTGACTGATACATGGGTGGGAAAATCCTCCGAGGGCCAACAACATCTGGACCCTCGGCCTTACTGGAGTCACGCCTCCCTTTAATCGTGGTCATCGGGTTCCACCGTTAATTTTTTTGAATAGGCATGATTTCTTCTTCGTAACGGCCATCCAGAGCTTCGACTCCAAGGACTCACCCCAATCCGACGAGCATCCAGCCGGTTGCCAACATGCCGAAAGGGGGTTGGAGCCTGGACACCCCTTTACCTCCTGCTGCCCGGACCAGCCTCATATGCCTGGTACATATGGGGTTGTAAGGGTGGTTTACGAGGAGTAGAGGGGCCTTAAGTCCTATTTCGTTACAGCATGACAGTGCATCTCCTTGTCTTAAGCCTTTTTTAAAATCGAATGTGTCGGTGAACCTATAAATTTGTTGACTGCTTCAGACATTCACATAATACTGCAGAAAAATTCTTATAGGCGATGTTTAGGAGGCCGATAACTCTAAAGTTGGCACAGATTAGAGGGTCTTCTCTCTTCAGGATGGGAAGACCTTCTTTTATGGCGATCCATTCAACGGGAATGCTTTCTCTTAAATCAGCATTTCCTGTGGTTCCCCAGACAATATACAGGCTACAATTTATTGGAAGCAGTTGTTCTGCCTCGTTTTTTTTTTCTTCTGAAAAGCATGTTCTCTGCGATAATCCCTTTGCCTTTTACTAGAAAAATCGTGAACAGCTCTGGTCCTTCTGTTGAGCTTTCTAGCTTCTTGCTAAGTTGTATCAATTCGCTGTCTTTGTTTGTCGAATTCTAGAAAAAGTATTGAAAAGGACTTAGTATTACTTTGTTCTTGTTGCATCTTTCTACCGATTTAATTTACGATGTTCACATTCTAACATCGGCTTCCTTCAGCATTGTAGTATTCCTAATGAATGTGCGGACATCCTGTAGGTATAGGTAGTAAGGAAGTGTGGATTCGAATGAGAGAAATTATTACAAAATCGTCTTGTCCAGCTGAGTTTTTTCATGTTGAGTCTTAACATCTAAATAGACATTGACATTTTTCCCCCATAGCCGCCGCAATTCATTATTTGGCCCGGGAAGATTTAAGTTAAGATTTTGTAGACAAAGATTGTCGAACACGCCTGCATTCTCTTGCGTGCACAAGCACATCATACAGCCCTATCGTCGTATCCGTTCGGAGAAACTTACGATCGTAGAAGAGTTCCGATCGTAACATTTTGTTACGTATTGTTCAACGTATCCCTTTCGTAAAGGAAATATTGACGTGTAATAACTCATGTCGTTCCGCAAATTTTCCGACACAATTAAGGTGTCGGAACAATCGGAGACGCATAAAACAAAATAATCGCTATGCATCGCATAGTTTTAGTTGGACATTTTAACGCAAATTTTAATTACTTTCTGGAAAATGTACAATTTAACATTCGTAGTTTCGTATATTTCGTTCCTATCGGAAAGAATTTTGTTTCGTTGAAAGGGCTGATAGTGTAAATCCATGACCCGGGAGTTATCGGACAACCTAGAATTGTCTTCACAGATTTCACAAATGGACCTTATAGGCTATATTAGTGATGACGATGAGTTCATTACTTAGCCCTTAAGTAGAACATTGGTTGGCACTCTTCGAGATCCCTGAACTGAGAATCATCAAAATTAGCTCATTAACATGATTCAAAATTCTCTGCTCACATAGGTACCTACTTCCCTGTCCTTATCGATACCATATTGCAAATATTCAGCTCGATTCCATCAGATTCATTTTAAGCCTGCAACCTTTTGGCGACTGTAATTTCATAACTGAGGCCAAAAATCCCTCCAAAAACAAGAAACAGTTTCCTTTTGACCAGGATTTCTGTTTCATATGGAATCTTGCATAATTTCCTCTTCACAAACATGCACTTTAATCTGCAACACATTCGAATTATGATGTCCATAACAGTCGAAAATGAGAAACAAACAGAAATCACCTTTTACCCACAAAAACCAAAAACTCGAACCCAATTTAGAATTCCCGCTGGCCGTATCATATTAAACAGTTATTCCCCTCCTCCCTTCAAATTCAAGACAGAAGAAAAAACAAACCCCCCTCAAGCTCTCATTCATATTGCATTTGAAAGCTTGAAATTGCGCTTGTTCTTGCTGATAGGTTGGTCGGTCGGTGCGGTACCGATCGGTCGGTAGCGGTGGTGTGGTCTGGTCATTCTGGTCAGAGTAAAGGTAACTATTAGATTTTACTGTTGCCAATAAAAACCAATTGTTGTTATGCCGGTGCCGGTGATGGTACGATACCGTTACTGAGAGCGGATGCACCATATCGAGTTAAGCCAATTCCGAAAATTATTATTTCCCCCGGAGGCGAAATTGTTATAGTAGCAGTGCTCCTGTGTTACGAAATGTTGTCCGAATGGACTAACCGAACTGCAATAATTATGATTGTCCCGTCCCGGTGCGGTGCGCTCGCCATACCGAGAAATCAAGTCGAACGGAATAATAAAATTAAACATTAAATTATAATTATTGTGTAGATATGGCATCGTTATCGTCCTGATGAACCCCAACCATCAAAATCAAAATAAAAACGAATTGAGTCGAGACATGGTCGGCCATCTAGGACAATGGAAAAATAGTTGATAGTGGAACAATAACAAACACGTGATATTTATTTGCTGTCCTGTTTTTATGAACAGTATGACAGCTAATTCAGGTCCTTCACAGATGAACAGGGAGGACAAGGATGTGTTTATTTGCACAGAATTTTGATATCACCATCACCACGTAATGACGCACTGACGAGCGTACCGAGACAACGACCAAACAAAATGTAACAACGTGCGAATAAAGAAATAATATCCTTGCGTTATGATGGCTGTATGAGAATGTGTTGTCCTTATGAGTCTTCTATGAGCGAACGGTGTGTGCATATGTGTGGGAATATAGCATTTCTACACATATTCGTTGGTAAGTGCTGTGTGTTTGCTTTTATTTTGAATGAAACGATGATGTCCTCCAATCGCTCCTCTGACTAGTGTCCTGAGTAAATACTGCACCAAAGCAATGGTGAACGCGGAATGGCTGTTATTGTTATGATGATGATGAGGATGACGATGGTGATCGCACTCAATTGTCCCGTGTAACTTGTCGTCATAATAAATAATGGCTTCGAGGAGTGTGATGGGCTTTGGTTTGTGCAGAGAATGCTAGAAATGGAATGCATGGGACAAGTTAAGGCATGAGAGTGCTTGGAGTTGATGGCAGCTATAGCTGACTCGAGTCCATTAAAATTTTATCAGTATGTGCATTATGTCGACGCATCGTTTCAGGGGTGGGAGTGCAAACGTTTCAACATTACTACATCATATTATTCTTACTAATGCTGTCGTGGAGTAAAAGGAAGGTCAATAGTTCTTTTAACAAAATTCAAACAAAATAAGTACCTACGAATATTCGCACGAAAAAATACAATTATTCACAAAAAAAAAACCATCAAGACCACGAATTCTTACACGAAAAACCACAAATATATGCAGATTTTTTCACACAAAAAGTGTACAATGGTTCGCACGATAAAACCCCAACTATTCACAAGGAAACGCACCAGAAATCGAACTTAAAGCGGTAAAAAGCATATTAGGATTTGCAAGAATTTTGGCAAGACAAAGTCCAATCGATTTCTGACGAAAAACACAAATATTCAAAAAAGTGCAAAACTATTCGTACGAAAATTGAGGCGAATATTCACATGAAAAAAAGACAAACATTCACGGGAAAAACGACCAATAAAAGTGGAAAAAGTTTGCATGCAAGAAACCATGAAACTATCCGCATAAGATAACGCATCATTAGGTATTCGGACAAGAAAACACACAAAATTCGCACGAGAAAAAGAAATCTTCACATGAAAAAACGCAGCAATAGAAGGACGTAAAATTGCAAGAATATTCGCATGAGAAAGACCATGCATTTTCTCACGAATTTCGAAAAAGACGTATAAATACTTCCACGCAAAAATTCACTCTAAAAAAACACAATAATTTGCACCAAAAAAAAACGCTTCCTAGAACCTAGAGATAGGCAGGTGTACAAATTAATTTTTCAAAATCTCCAATTTCAAGTTCATAACTGGCAGCAATTTATTTAACAGTTGACCTCCCTTAATTTAATTTTTCTTCACTCAGTAACGAAAGTTTTTCCATCCCTTGGACCGTGCCTAATTGAAATAAACGAGCTCTGTTAACAAGCTATAACTCTAACACACTCCCTCAAGATTCAAATAATTTTATTTCTCAAGACTTCTCACCTGCATTAATTAATTATCTTAAAATTCCCATTTTTGATGTTCATTCCCAGTAACATTATGGTGTCCCTTGCAAAACCAAAAATAGACAAAAAGGAATCTCTCGACTGAAATTCTTCTCAAGCATGCCCACACAATGGCCGTTCAACCTTGCCGCTCGCTGGCTTCCCACAGAATTTCAATCCTGTGTTGCCTTAGCGTCTACCTTGGAACCATACTGTAATATAGGATCCCTTAACCAAAGTGGGAATAAAACACACAGCAGAGTCCACAAACAAATAACAAGATGCACATGATGCCCTTGTAACATTTACACAAAAACTTAATGAAGGCTTTGTTCCACATGAGTCAGCCAAGGTACAGGGCCCCGCCTAAGTCTTTCTGTGGGCCAAAGCGTCAACAGTAAACAAACAACGAAAACTGCAATATAAGCAACTGCAAGAGGGAAGACCACATGAAAACAGTTTCTCGAGAGGAAAGGGACTTTGTTGAGCTTTTTGAGGCTGTCGAAGGTTTTGTGAGTTCGAATTACAAAATCATAAGGGGGAGCACTCCCCGGAGGCTTCATCATTCCCTTACAACCTTAAACAACTAAGTTAGTCATGTGCCTGTCCTTTTTTTGTGACTTTTGTTCATCCCGAAGAATGGTTGTGGAGGCCATGAAGGAGGAAGCGCAGTAGGTGTGTTGATTTTACTACAAAACTTGGTTTTTCTGTGACGCTGATGGCTGGCAACGTTTGCTTACATTTTATACTTGTTTGCCTCGGTTTGCCTTTTATTAATTATCTCGTGTGAACTAGAGCAGACTTTATGCGCTAACCCTTATGCCATAAATCTACATTTTCTTCTCCAACTCCACAACCATTCTCGTGAGATGTAGTATACCGAAGCATGTGTTGTTACTGACAAAGTAGGTGGATCTGAAAAACTCTGCATTCAGGGTGGTCCGGAAAAATTGCAGAAAATGAAATTATCTCTTTTTTTCAATCTACAATTTAATTACTCAACTTATTAATTTTTTGCTGGCCACCCTAATGTGTCTCCACGCACCCATCAAAATGCAACTACACTCAACTCCTACAAAACTACAAAACAACAATTGCGCTCTAATTAACGCGAATGTGTGCTATATATTGCCTTGAAGTGCGAATGGAAGTGTATGCGTGTTGATGATATTATTACGGGCTATGATGAAAGCTGTTAAGAACACTCGGCCGTCTTAAATAGTCTATCCTTGAGAAAAGGTGAAGGAGTATAGCATACAAGACGGCGCGATAATAATAGCCGCGTTTTATTATCCTCACTAACCCATATGGGTTTATTTTTTGTACACAAAACAAAAACAATCTGAAACCCCGATAGCTATCGGGGTTTATTTTGTAACTCAAAAACTATGTTCTAAATATGGCGGATAGATGGCGAGTGTGAGACAAAAAAGAACTTATTGTAGAAAGATTAATTAATTTCAGCCATATTCATAACAAATTACGCGTATTCCAATCTTAGCCACAGTTTTATAAAGCCATAGGATAAGAGTCAATCCAATTAATTAATAAAAACAAGTTGTTTTTGGAAAAGCAAAATAAAATTTTATTGGGGGTTGCGTCTCGGATAAAAAAAATAGCTTAAACTTTTACCTTTTTAACCCAGATCGTTTTATTATGATGGGGTAACCCATATGGGTTAGTGAGGATAATAAAACGCGGCTAATGTTGAGATGATGGTGCTACAAACATCCTTCATCGTGGTCTATTCCCCATGTCATTAAATCAACTCCTTGAATCTTGAATAGGTTTTTTGTTCACTCTCGCTCCTTTGTTTGTGTTGGCGCCTTTCTTGTGGGTTTTGTTGAAAATGGCAATTCGAGGTTGTTAAAATTATTTTACTTGTGGGGGCGGTCGAAGGGGAGATAGTGGAGGGAGTTGACAATTTCGCCATGCGAAAGAAAGAAATCCGAATAACGAAAGTTTGGAAAACCAACATATGAAACAAGTGGACAAGAGTCCATTTACTATCAAGAGCGCATTAAACTTCTGTTCTTATATAAAATGCCAAAAACCAAGTCCAAAGTAACTCAATTAGTCAAAAGGTAGGCAAGACCTCTTAAACCTAACTCAACCAAACCGGAGTGAACCACCATGATGACACAAAGTTGACATTTTTATTCAACTTCTTCTTCGTTTTTGCTTTCTATTTCTCCATTTTTCAACCGCCGCCGCCGCTCACCTCACCGCCCGCCGCGCTCCTGGAGTTCAAAAGTCAACCAACTACAGACAGCAATCGTGCCACCAAAACCTCACAAAAAACCAGTCGGTCGCCCAGCTCTAAGCCAATCTCATTTAGATTAGGCTACAATAAACACATAGCCCAAAAAGTCCACACCTGATGATGGTTCATGGTTTCGCCGGTCGAGTCTAGAGGGTCGTGTGTTTGGTGTTCATTTCATAAACTAACAAAAAAAAAAAAATTATTGCGAGCAACCGGCTGACACCTCCCGACTTTTTGCTGGCTTCTAAGGTTGCAATTAGTTTCGTGTATGATTTGCATTTTAAATTAAGTGCGCACACTGCCGGAAGTAAGCGTCCATTAAAGAAGGGCGCTTCAGTTTCCGGCCGTGTCGTCGTCGTCGGCGACAGCCCATATTTACACACATTCTCTTCGTCCCTACAACTTTTTGTCTCGGGATGCGGACATCCCGAAAAGTAACAAAACAAAAAAAACTATTCATTGTGGTTCGTGTTTTGTTGGCAAGTTGGTCGATCTTAATATTTTTTTTTTGGCGTGTGTCCTTTTTTCCTGCTCCCGTTCATTTGTTCAATGCTTCGTTCCTCTTTTTTGTCACCTCTGTCACGTAGCAAAGGGCAGTGAGCTTTTTTCCCAGCTAACAAATTTTTTTTGCAGTTCTTCAGTTTCGCCGCCGTTTTTCGTCGCCGCCGCTATCGTGTTGAAAGTCATTAATTTTGGTTTTGAGAAGAGGCTCTAATGAGTTTTAAGGACGTGCTGCATGAAAGCACCTGGCTGTGTGTGTTTGTGTTTTGAGAAGGGAAAGGTTTTTGTATGCCGGAAGTCAGTCATTACCGCTTGTTGGAACAGTGGCACACAAACACACATACTCATACAAGCCACAAACCCACCTTTTGGCGTTTGCAAGAAGCCAAAGCCAAAGCCAAAACTCTACAGGAAGCTACCGGTTGAATAGTGTTGTTTGCAGAGAGGGTTTTTTTACCTTCTAATTAGATGTCATTGAAGTCATTACAATAGGCAAGCTAGCAGCAAGGGGCTCTAGCTCTAGTAGGTATACGTTCCTACTCTATATTATAACCGTACTTGGCTTATGTTCGGCTCGGTGCAACTTTTTTTTTTGACAAAAGCTCGCAATTGAAAAGCGACTATATCATCTACCTTTTGAATAATTTTTGGTAGGCGGATGGGAAGGTGGTGACGGAGGCGGTGACGAAGGCAGGTAGGGTAGGTGTGGACCCTAATTTAGGTGACAATTGTTTAAGTTTTTAATTGGGTGTCTGGAGCTCACGAGGCATAAAAGATGAGTTCGTTTTTTGTCTCTCAAAATTTATGTTTTGAAGTGAAATAATTTAAAATCATTAAGCCATTGAAAAAGGCACAAAAAGACTTTAAATTTCAAGCTTGCAGCACTAACAAGTGTTTGCTGCATTTTCTACATAGGATGAAAGATTTTTGAGCAGAAATTGAAAGAAAAACGGATCCCATCAGACATCCAAGGAAGAATTTGAGCCACTGAGGAACATTCGTGTAGTACGTCTTAAAAACAAATATCTGTACTTAACAATTGGTCTGAAGCTAGGCTGAAGGGTAAGTAGAGTCATCACCTTAGCATTCCTAGAAGGGAACGACCGACGCACGCGACGGTGTTTCAAGGACGTCAATGATTCAACGACCGACCGACGACGTTTCCAAAGCCAATAATTTCAAGTGCTATACCCTATACCTAATCTTTGTATACCACTTGCCCCAGAGGCTAGAGTATTCACCAGCCCATAAATGAGAATTATACCTAAACTTTGGACTCATGATTGGTCTTGTAGAAAGTAGCCGGATCAGAAGTGGAAAATAATTTCTTGGGGACCTCTCGATTGATTTGTACTTAGAGAGAAAGAAGGACAATTCCCTTCCCCTGTTGCTTAACGCCTTTGTCATGATATAATTGAGTGTCTTTACTCGATTTTATTTTGCCTAACACGCTTGTACTTCAAACAAGTTCTTAAACTTGTAAAAATTAAATCAAACAGTTTTTTCAAAAAGATCAACCTGTCAGTCCTACTTAACATTTGCTTTGAAGAGAGAAAGAAAACAAAAAATTTGATTTGGAATAATAAATAGGACGCAAGAGTCAAATGAACGGCTTTTTTCTGGTAAACTGCGCTGGAGCGTAAGTTAAACACATTCTGTGTTTGTTGTGTTAGAAAATGAAATCAGACAAGAATGACTTTTGAAAAGGTTGCCAAGGTACAAACGGAACACACATGACACTCGTATTTGAGCCTGCTCTGCCTCTGTTGTGAGTATTGTGTTTTTTGAAAGAAGTTGACAAGTTGATCAGCACCCTGTTAAATGATAAAAATCCACGGTTTCCAAGGTAATTGCAATAAGAAAAATTCCTGTACATTTGTGGAATATCTTCTGTTAATGCAAAATGAATGATAACTTTAATATGAATTGCATATGATGTCTTGTCATATTCTGTTTTAAATTTCGAGGAATATTTCATCTTCCATTCAAAATATCTTTCATCAATCAAAATTCCAGATATAACCGTTTCATCTTCAAAATTTTAGGGAAAACACACGAAAAATCGCTGTCCACTGCAAAGCCCAAGTTTAAGCTGTCTAGATGTTGTAGACCTCAAGGGTCCAGTGTGATATCACTAAAGAAGTTACTCATGGGAGAGTAATGAACTTAAACAAACCATTTTGAACTTTTAAATTTTTAATGATATTATAGAGACATCTTGTGTCGATCCAAGAAGGGATTACCGATATAGGTATTGCTTCTATTGGAGAGTGCCGGAAATGACTTCTACAGAAGTCTTTAGTGTAGATCCCCAGCCTCATGGCATGTCTACCTATGAGGCAGTGTCCTGTCATGACTCCAATAAATTGTGGAGCTTATACTTCGTCTGCTCAGGGAAATCAAGCATTTTGCTGGGCTAGGTAGTATTCTGTGACCATCTGGTATTTTTTGATTCTAGAATATTATATTATTTGAGAAGATATTTGCATGAAGCAATTAGTGTTCCTATGTTGTGTCTATCTCTAACGGTGGACAGAAGTGACGTGTTTTTGGCAAGCTTTGCAATTCCCCGGAATGTTTCTTTGGCCCGGTACCCATATGAGGTGAATTTTAAACTGTTCTGTTTCTGTCATCTCGTATAGAAATGATTGACAGTCGTGGACTGTAATAGAATTTGTAGAGGCAGATGCGAGACATTTGAGAGCGGCTTGGCCTTACGAAAAAATACGTATATCCTTACAAGATATAAAATTTTTATCGCCATTACTCCTGCTTGTAACTCACAATATTGATTGGGAAGTTTATACAATAGCAGTGGCGGATAAGACGTTGAGGGCGCCATAGGCAAGTTCACACTGGCGCCCCAATATAGAAATATGTCGTACTTTAGTTTGACCGAAATCGCTGCACTGCGCCTAAAGAAAAGGCGTTGAAATAGGGGCCAAGGAAAAAGAGACCTAGTTAACATGAGATCTATTAGTATTGTCCGAAAGATCATACGAATTTAGTTTGAAATATTTTAATTAATGATCTGCCAAACCGCAAATTTTGTTACCACGAGTTGGTTCTTTTGCAAACTGAGTGGCAATTCGGTTCGCAAATCGGATTGCCCCGAAAATCAATCTAGAAAGAACTTAAAAAGCACAAAATTTAGGTTTTTAATCCGTCGAAATCTTTGCCATCCGCTGATGAACTCCAACCGTAAATCAATACATATTCAAAAACGCTTACAAAATTAGAAGAAAGCTTACTTTACTAAAACAAGATCCAAATCAAAACCGCAATACAGCTTTTCGGACAGTCAGGCGGCTATTCAAGCGGTTGGCTCATCCACATCATCCTCCAAATTAGATAAACAATGTCGAAGTGAGCTCGCGGGCATGAATATTGGACTCAGGGTCACTCTTGTCTGGGTTCCTGGTCATAGTGGCTTTGAGGGCAATGAACGGGCTGAAAAGCTTGCTAGGCAAGGATCAGCCCTTCATAGCTCACTCGCGGAAAGAGTCAACATTCCTCTTGGTGATATGAAGGGCAAGATCTTCTCAATTTTTCTCGATGAATCAAACCACACAGGTGGAGTAGCGTAATCAACTGTATCATACCTAGAAGGATATGGCCCACCTACAATAAATCTCGCACTAATAACCTTATTTGCAGACCCAGGCAAGACATAGCGATGGCCGTTGCAACATGCACCGGACACTGGCCTGTTGGGAAACACGCATCTATAAGCTGGGCATTCTCCACAATACTTTCTGTCGTAGTTGTGGGGACCAGCGAGAAAACGAAACTGTTCTTCACTTCTTGTGTAAATGTCGTGCCCTAGCCAAAACTAGAGCCAAATCATTGAGAAAGTTCTTCTCCAATGACCTAAATGAGCTTTCCGAACTGAGGATCAAAGATTTTATCTCCTTTCTAAACGCAACAAAGTGGATTTGAGGCGTATTTTGAACTGATTGTTTCCGTTCTGCGAATTTGAGATCGCCAACTAGCGTACTCAAAACAAAAGCTCAGAATTTTATATAATCCCGATTTCAATCTTATAGGTCAAATAAGTTTTTATGGTATCAAAACGGCGCAACCCAGCTCCAAGGGTCACCGAGCTAGACTACTACAAGAAGACAGCTAAGTCGACTGCCGCGCTGCTGTTGGTCTTTGAACTATCAGTATAGAAGTTACATCGTGTTTTCTTCTCAGAGGCTTTGTTACTTTTTTCCCAAAAGAATTTTGAAAGGATGAAAAAATGGAATTTATTAGCAAACACCATTTTTGGGGTCGTCGTGGTACAGTCTAAGTGATTTGGGGTAGATCTGAGATAGTAGAAAATAGTAGGTAGGTATGACCAGTGTTGTTACTGATCCATTGAGAAGTGGCTCTAAGCCTCACACATCAGTTAGCTGCCACCATTTTGGAGAAGATGTCTAGAAATTTACCATCTTGTCCAGTGCGGTCCACCATACGACAACTCCACAAGTGACGGTCTGATTACCGAAGTGTATAGTCAATGGGTTATTTTTGTGGAGAAGTCCCATTTTGAGCCTATATGGTCTTTTTACAAGTAAAGGCTGCTACAGTCGCCTTCTTAACTCTTTATTCAATATTTGCCTTCCAATTAAGTTCTTTTTTTTTGTCTAAAATAAGGCCTAAGGCACGATGTTTCCCAGATACAGATATTTCAATGTCATCGGCATAGACAATCACCTTGAAACCCTGTGCTTCTAATGATGTTGATGATGAGGTCGTTTACTATCATGCTTCATAAAAGAGGCGGCAGTACCCCCCCTTGGGGGTACCTCGATTCACCGATCTGGTCATGCTGGAAGTTATTGTCCTGCTACTAAGCATGATATTATATTAGATCAATGATTTTTCTATTTGAAGCTTGTTCATTGCTGTGGTGATCTCCTGATAGCCCAACAGCCCAAACTAAGTACTAAAATTAATCAGAAACTCCAGGATCTTGGTGCGAAATTCTGGACGGCTCTTAGGTGCTAATTTGAATGGAGTTGATGCTCGAGTGTTGAGGCACACGCTCACAAAACAGATTCCCAAGACAAACAAACCTTAAAATTTTTCTTAATATTGTAAGTGTATTTTGGTAAAATATTAGAACTTCGTTTAAGGTTCGATTCTTACTCATTCGATTTTCTAAAATTATTCAAATGACATTTAAAATGTTTGGAAGCAGGAAACGTCGTCGCTCTTCTGAGTCGTTACTGCACCCATACCTGTTGCTTGCAGTCACTTATCTCCTTCAACCTTCCTTTCAAAAGGGATTTACTTTTTTCTTCGTATTTTTGACTGTATGCAGCATTTATGTCGTTTGAGAGCAACGAACGTAAGACTGATGCTTTTCCATCAAGTTGCACTCATGGCGTCAACGATCGAAGCTGCTCCATCGTCACCCCTGTCGCCGACATACATGTTATTTTGTATTTGATCCACTTCCTTGTAGAAAAATGAAGAAACAATGAAAATGTCTTTATAGCTTTCCTCTTCCACCTTCATTTCATGCTATGCTGGCAAGACTGGCTTCTGTGTTGTTCAGTTTAATGCTTTCGCATGGAGGCGAGGCTTTGTTACCTTGTCATTTATGTGAATTCGATTTAAGCCCCATTTTGAATCCTTTCAACCTTTATTGCAGCTTAAGGATAGATTGGTGCAGATATAAAACGAGACATGCTGTTCACAGGAGCGTGTGTAGGGATTTTGTCTTTTTCGTCTTTTACTTGTTTGCTATTTTGATGGAATTGACTTAAAGGATAACAATTTGAAGACGCCGTCAATGTACCGATATTTCAATTTGATTATTGATTCAGGATAAAACAGGAGGGTGGGGAATGCAATTTCATGAGAGATTTACTAGCGCAAAGGAGTCATTGCACTTTGGGGAGGGGTTGTATTAAAGGACTGCAATCATGTGGGAGAATGCAATGGTAAATTGCATGAAGTTCAAAGTCCCTAAACTTTTTTAAAGAACAAAAAACTCTTCCTGATTGAATAATTGCTATAAACTTGAAAATAGTATTATCGACGCGGCGGCTGTTGCCATTAATACCGTGAAGGTCATAAACTTGAAAACATATTGTCCTCAATCTCTTCAAGAATATACCAAAGTCACGAAAACTCAAAGGACCCGCATGACATTTAATGTGTGTATAACTTTTCTGCACGTTCTTCTAATTTCCCTTCCGGTACCACGATCCACCGAATTCAGTGGTGTGTTCTTCAATTATAATTTTATTGCGAATTTATAGAAAATGCGTTCGTGTCGAGGTTGTCATTCTCACTTCTTACCAATAACCCTAAGCCAAGACCACGAGAAATGATAACCCTTATTGTGCGGGAAGAATTTAAGCCACAGGCTGTTAAATATTGCTTATTTTAACGACTCACTTCTTGTGTAAATTTGAAAATTTGCGTTTTTTAACTCGGCGACACACGTGTCGCAAGTTGTCAAAGTTTTTCCACGTCTGGAAGTCGGAATTCGGCAAAGAAGTTTGAAGAAAAATTTATTCGGGTTATTTTTAGGGGCAAAAGGGGAGAGCACATGCACATTTTTATTTTGAAAATTTCTGGCATTAAATTCACATTGAGAAGTCGATAGAAGTTGCTTAACAAACAAAAGAATTTTGAATAAGTATCTTTTCATTTAACAAACTTTACCGTAATTGCAACTTTCAATCGGCGAAAAACTGTTTTTGGTCCATGAATTGGTAATTTTGTGATGGGCCTTGTTATCAAAGGCTGGAGTTTCCTCAGGGGATCCAGGGTCTACTAAGGTAGGAATAGAACCTTAGTTCGGTCCAATAAAAAGAAAGATAAACGTTTCTTAATTATAAAATTCTATTTATTTAACTAACGCCCGATTTCTTAACAAAGTTCTAGCCCTTAAAACTCGGTTTGGTGAAATTTTAAAACTCAATTGAGTTTTAAGTCAATTCTTCACCAAGTTCTAACCCGTTAGAACTCCGATTTAGAACTTTGTTATAGTTAGAAATGCGGGGGTCCAGTGCCTTAAAACTCGGTTTATTAATAATTTCGTTTTTTCAACGAGCGAAATGAATTTGCTGATTTCATATTGGACAACGGCGTCGACCGTTCGTTGGGAAAAATTGATATTTACTTTGTAGCATTTGTTGATAATAAATTATTATTGGTGTTGTCAGACGACCGCGGCACCGTTGTTTCGGTGGACAAAGCTGTAGACACGAGCTGTAGGTGGAAAATTGACGGTTTGAAACGGTGCGGTGTCATTAGAGTTGTAACTCTTTTTTTTCAACCAGAGAGCATGGGATATGGGAATATTGGGAATCGTCTGCAGGAGTCATTTTTTAGACGTCGGAATCTAGTGGCATTGCATCAGAATCAAAATGTTGCTAATCTTGTTAGTAAATGGTCAATGAAGTATACTTCGGCGATGGCGACAGCTTAACGAAAGCCAAAGCCTAAGTGTAAGCTCATCATTAACAAATCTCTGAGTGAAGCACAATTTAACGCCGGCCGATCCCGAACGGGAAAGAACTTTTTTCTTGACAGTTTGTGCCTTTATGGGCACGAGTAATATTCGATTCTGCGTAACAGCCAACACACAAACTAACACGCCACGGACATCACAATTCACAATAATAAACATACATAGGTACACCGTACACACATAAACAACAAAAATCAGCGCAAATTCAAAAATTATATTATTTTGTTTGTATTTTGTTTGAATTGAAAGAAAAATCTGTCAAAATTGCTCCCGGGTGACTCAAAAATTTTAAAAAACATGCTAGAACTAGGTTATAAAAATGACAAGTTCTAAGCGCTTAGAATTAGAACTCAGTTATGATTTTAGATCGAGTTCTAGAGAAGTGAAGAAATGCCCGAGTTGCAAATTTACTAAAAACTAAGTTTTAAAATTAGACCGAGATTTACTAGATCGAGTTTTAAAGGGACTTTAGAACTTTGTGAAGAAATTGGGCGTAAGAGTCTGTTTCACAATATACAAGTAAAGTTCTGATTAATTAGGTACCTAGCACTTAAATTACCTGCCAGTTAAATCCTCCTGTTAGTGAGTTTTACGTTTCACATTCATGATTCATCCTTCTGATAAATTTGTTTCGGGTAACTAATTGCCAGTTATTAAAATTTTTCAATTCGAAAGATTTTGACAAATTGAAAAAAACTGTAGGTCGTTGGCTTTGCTAAATCGAATATGGGAAATATTAGTGAACAAAATGAATTACTGACAACGACAAAGCCTTCGGAATTTACTTCGGATAATTTCTTATAGGTTTTGCTCTCAACTTAACAGAGGTCGGAAGTCAGAACCACTATAAGCTTTTGAGAGCGCTCACAAATCTCCACTAATATACCGCGATGAATAGGTTTACGAAGCTATTAACCTCATAGCGTTCAAAGAATACCACCCTTTTAAAGTTTTAATTCTTTGTTTCACTTTTCGTTATTGTTGGCCATACATATTATAGACACAGGGTGATTATCAATCGAATCATTTGGTATTACGGAATTTAATCGACCAAACCATGCACTATTGTGAATAAACCCGCAAGTATTGCGAAGGTTTCTAATTTGCAATTCTATGATGTCCAAGGATTCCATGAAATGCGTTCGAACTCGGTATACGCGGTTTCGTGGTGACTCCACAGCGCGATAAAGTACATAACACACTGCTTCTTTCTTTAATAATCAAAAACGCGCCCGAAAGTCAACCTCGCCCAAGGATTCCATAAAATCCGCTCTAACTCGGAAGACACATTTCCGTGGTTATGGAGCCATAACGCGAAAAAAAACTCATCAAGCTCATCATTTAACGTATCTAGAAGAATATCCATTTTAGTGGAAAAAATGAAAATTATTTATGAATCCTTGCTTTTCAGAAATTTAATTCTATTTTAATTGAAAAAAAAAAATGACAAAGCTTTGCTGTTTCAGACTTTTAATTCTGTTAACTGCCAGTTAAATACTTTATAGGGCACTTCATCCTCCCTATAAGTTACTTGACACTTTAACTAGTAGTTATCTCTACTCAGATATTGTGAAACACTTCGAATTCAAAAAGTGGAATGCAGTTGCACTTTGGGCATGGGACATCGTCGTCGACAATTGTGCCATTTGTCGCACCACATTATGGACCTCTGCATTGAGTGCCAGGCAAATTAGGCATCGGCCACCAGCGAACAGTGCACCGTTGCTTTGGGAGTTTGTAATCATGTTTTCCATTTCCATTGCATCTCCAGGTGGCTGAAGACCAGACAGGTATGCCCTTTGGATAGCAGAGAATTGGATTTCCAGAAATATGGTCACTAATAACGATGTCGTCGCTGTTTATTCATTAACATTTTTTTTTACTTTTCCGCCCTTTGCGAGCTATTTTGATTTAAATTTTGTCTGTGCGAGGATTTATGTATCCTCTTGGAAATTCTGTGGAAAACATTTCTTAACTCTAATCAAAGAACTCTCAATAATTCTCTCTCAATGCTGAAATACATTTTTTTTTGAAATTTGAATGTTTTTCAAACCTCAATTTTAATTTTGACAACGCGTTGCCATCTCGTATACGAAATTCATCGCATGCACAAAGTCGTATACGAGTCAATTTGGTTCAAGAATACCACTCTGCTTTCGTATGCGAGATTCAGTCTGCGATAATTATCGTATACGAAAATTTTCGCATGGTTTCAAGAATAGGGCCCCAGGTTGACTGGAGTTCTTCCTGGTGATGACTATCTTCCTTCACGGCTCGGAACTTTATGTACTTTTCGGTTTTTTGATGAGTTGAAGATGAGGACGACGTATGTGTGCGTCCCTTAGGGTTTTCTCTAGCGTATTAACAAAGTTTCCTCCGGCTTTTAACGCCTTGGTAACCGGTTATCATTAAGGTTTTCCTTGGCTATCAACGGAGTTTCCTTCGGCTATCAACGATCTCTTTCAATCGGGTATCAAAAACATTTCCCTTTTCTCATCAACGGCCTTGAACCAGTTTATCAATCGAGAATACTCCGGCTTTCAACGGAGATTAACCGGTGTATCAACAAGGTTGCTGTTTGAAACGTGAAAAGGTTTCATGGGATATTGAAGAAGAAGAATTTAAATACATATATTTAAAGTTTCCCAATTGAAAGGAAAAAAGAAAAGACGTCTTCTTCCTAACACGTTTTATTGAAAAGAACATTTCTTTCTAGAATTTCTAGATTTACATGACAGTAGTTGCTCCCAGTATATTATTAATTACGATACTTAAAAATTGCAGCGCTGTCTCTTACGATTTTACTTCGTAGTATTACTTCTCAACAGTTGCTTTTGGCTTATCAATGGAGTTATCTCCGGTTTTCAGAGGCGATTAACCGGTGTTTCAACGGACAGGTCCGGGACTCATAGTTTGACTGACTGATCGGCCACTTCAACGACGGTTTGCTCCCTTTTGCAAATTTCTTACAAAAACTGGGTGTGAATTATATTCGGTCGAGTTGAAAAATTTCTTTTTTGTACGATATGAATTATATTTTGTTGGTATACTTCATGTTATTTTGGAATATATGCAGCTAATGCATCATTACAATTTGTCTTACTTAAGAAGTAATGAGGGTGAAATTTACTTTTAAAAAAGCTATACCGATACCATACCGTTTGTGGCAAAAGACATTCTTCCGTGCAATCTTATCTTAAAGAAGCTTAAACTCAACTTTAACGAAGCTGTTACTTACCTACAAATGACCAAAAATGGTTCTGGTGCAAGTTTTCTTCTTCTGTTATGTTCAGTTAAAAAAAAACTGTGCATCACCAATGAATTACGTGCTAAGCCCAAGACAGCTTAATTTTCCTTAACGAAGTCTTAGCGATAAATTATAGAAGCTATTACTTCCGGTTCCGAATAACCTAAAACTGGTACTAAGCCTAATTATATAAACATAAAGTAACGGCAAGCGCTACATCATTGTACCAACATACCTGAACTGCAACCACTGGGAACAAGATTTTGAAAAAGTGGAGGAGTTTAGCTGAATCAGGATAGTAACAATGTTCTTTTGATTGGAGATTTAAATGCCAGAATTGGAAAGCATATGGTTCCGTTAATACAGCTGAAGGAAAAGAACGCCAATCTAAGGATTGTATCAGTAATTGCAGAGGATTGAAGTTACTAGATTTGTGTAACACATTTGTATTGCGAATTCTTAATGGCACTACTGCATCGGACAAGGCTGGAGAGTACACGTTTGTTGGCAAGCAAGGAAATTCAGTGATTGATTACAGTCTAGCTGGTGGTGAATGAAATGTTCACGTCAAGGATTTCAAAATTGACCTTGTTTCATATTCTGATCATCTTCCTATCATTACAACGGTACAACTAGAACAAACTTTTGATGAAGGGGTTAGGAACATGGCGTTGATACCAAAGCTTAAATGGACTGACGCGAATGCAGATAGGTATCTTAGACAATTGGACTTAGCAGTCTCAGAGCAGCGGGTATCTGATCTAGCAGGGATAGAAGACGCTATAAAAAGTTCGTATCCAAGTAAAATATGCAGAAGCAATAAAATTGCTAAATCGGAATGGTTTGATAAGGAATGTGAAATGGCGAGTGTTGATTAATTTAAATACAGAAACATTGCGTTTTCACCATAAGATATACTGCTTGTAAACCCAGTGTTTTTCCTCTTCTTTCTTTGACACTTAACTTCGAATCTCTCTTTAACGCACATTCGTTAGCATGTGCTTAGCCAAAAAGACTTTTCTTTTTAGTGAAACTCGTTCATTTGCATTTTATCTACCAAGGAACGAGGAAGGGAATAACACTGCGGTAAGATTTAAGATTAGCTATATGTATATAACAAAATGAATTTATATTTCCAGAAATAAACTTATATTGAATGTTAAATCGCATCCCTGTTTCATGCAACACCTTTATTTCGCATTTAATTTGCAACTCTAAATCTATAAGCCGCCCGCCTTTGCCTATTTTAATTTAAAGAAATTATTTGCCGCCGTCATATTTCGCCCGTATAGAGCAATCATTTACTGCCAATCTCATCACCTATTTCGCCTGTTGGCCGCCTGCCTTCTTTCTACAAATAAGAAAATACAAACTTCATTCGTCATCGCCTTCGGATTTTAGTTCTTTAATTCTCAGTTCAGAACAATAGTTACGTGCCATAGCCACCTGCTCGCTGCCACGTGTTGAATGCGACGAGAACCTGGTGCATCAGCCAGGAATAGCCTTGTTTGTTGAGAAATAAAACTATTTTCAGTAATTATAAAAATCTCTAACTTACACAAGCCATGGCTGATGATTTACAAAGCTACAAGCTTCAGTTGCAACAGGTTGAGGCTGCTCTTCTCACAAATCCTGAAAATTCTGAATTACTTAAATTGAAAACAGATCTCGGGAAAGCTATCGCCCTAACAGAAGATTTAATCAGAACACCACCGCGAAGCGGAGCAGGTGCTCACGAGGTTTTCTCATTTGGCAATATGCGAAAGACTAGTTCCAAAATTGATCCCAAAGTCGCAGCGTCTGCTTTTAAAATCGTTCCATCTACTCCATTAGGCTTCACGTTTAATTCGCTCTGGCTTTCTCACTCGAGTAGTTCTAACACGGGAACTAATCCCTTAATTGTTGAAATTGAAGAAATTGGTGCTGAAACAAGTCTGGGTCGGAAGAATGTAGATCCCAGTGCAAATCTAGCAAAGCCCGGTCCTGATCCGAAAACATCAACCGCTTCAGATCAGCCTTCAGAACAGAGACGTACCTCGGAAATGGAAATTCGCCCTCTGGGATCTATTTTGCTTGACATGGAAACACAAATAGTCAATCTTAAAAACCAACTCAAAACGGTTCAAGATCAGTTAAGTGCAAGTGAATCACAGAACAACGCTCTTAAAATAGCTTTGCAAGACGCACGCACCACACCGCCTATTCCGACCTCACGCCCAGCTCCGTTTTCATTTCAGCCTACTACTACTACTACATACTACTTCTAGCTTTACGAACAGTAACCCTACAACGTTTCTATCTTCGACATACACCTTACCAACATCAGGAACGTATAATAGCGGCACCTCCACCATGGGCTGTGGAATTACAAGCAACCACGTGCCATCTACGTCGTCTAATATACCCTATGATATTTATTTGCGTCAAAACGAACATACAAACATCTCTACTAATCCGCCACATGCAATGTTTCCACGGAAAATTCAAGATCTTCCAGCATTCAGCGGACAACCAGAAGAATGGCCAGCCTTCTACAATGCATTTGTACAGTCAACGACAGCTTATCAGTACACGAACCTAGAAAATAATTATAGACTACAAAAAAGCCTGAACGGTGTCGCTCGAGAGACTGTCAAATCCCTTCTCATTCATCCTGATAATGTAGATGCAGCTATGGATCAGCTTCGCTTTCGCTTTGGCCGCCCTGAATTACTTATTCGTAGCCAGCTGAACGAAATTCGTGAAATTCAGGTCATTTCAGAAAACGCTATTAGTAGGATCATTGAATTTTCTACGAAGGTGAAGAACCTCTCTGTATTTCTACAATCAGTCAACGCAAATCAACATCTAGCTAACCCTACATTGTTGGAAGAACTTATTTCAAAACTTCCAATGAGTAAGAAATTGGAATGGGCAAAATGTGCTGTGCAAGTTCAACCATATCCGACTGTTTTGCATTTTAGTCAATGGTTAAGTGACTTGGCGAATCTAATTTGTGTTGTTCAGGATATTGAGATGAAGGATCCCAAACGACGAACACCAATTCTGCATGCCGCACACCATGTGTCTTACCAGAATTGTATTTTCTGTGAATGTCAGCACACAGCGAGTGAATGTTCAAAATTTATAGATCTGACCGTGCCCGAGAGGTTGGACGTGGTGAAACGTCATCGTTTATGCTTTGCATGTTTGTGAAAGGGTCATTCAATACTTTATTGTCGAGGTCGAAAGCAGTGTTCAGTAAATAATTGTCAAAAGAAACATCACCTGCTATTACATAAAGATGAAAAATCATCTGGAACGATTACTGAACAGATAAAACAAGAAGAAAAAGAAGTGCCCCTTTTAGCACATCATGTAACACATTGTTTCAAAAATGTCAACAATACGGAGCAAGAAGCTGTAACGAATGATCTTCTTTTTCGCGTATTGCCTGTTACGCTCTATGGTTTGAATAAAGAGGTGAATGTATACGCCCTTTTCGACGAAGGATCGTCCATAACAATGATGGACGCTGATCTCATTCAGGAGTTGGGTCTTCAAGGTCAACGTTGTCAGTTATATATGCAATGGATCAGTGGTAGACAAGCACAAGAACCTACTACTTTATTAAACCTTTACGTAAGTGGAGCTGGTAAGAATAAACAGCATTTTCTTAAGAACGAGCTTGAATGACAAGGATTTTCGTGCAGTAATGGCTAAGGTTAATATGTTATCATACACGAACGTCAAGCCTAAGCTCTTGATTGGTCTTGATAATTGTCATCTGGGTCTACCAAGAGAGATTGTTCCGCTTAAACCTAGCGGACCATATGCATCAAACACCGAACTAGGTTGGCTCGTATTCGGCCAAGCGGCAAAACCCACTTCTACGACGATGTCACCATGTTTATTCACTCAAGGTACCAGTAATTAAACTCTGCATATGCTAGTCGCCGATTTTTTTGAAATTGAAAACTTTGGTGTTAGACCATCACCTCCAATTGAGAGCAAATTTGACATGCGTGCAAAGCAGATCCTTCAGTCAACAACAAAAAGAATCAATCACAGATACCAAACAGGCTTGGCTCGCTGTCTTAGATGTTGAGGTTAGCGAATCGGAGTCGATTCACGGGGGTGGGGAATTAGGGCGGTGCGCTGTTGTAGGGAAAAAAATAAAGTTGTTAAAATTAAAAACATACCCCCCGCAAAAGTTGTGTTGGTTCCTAAAACGAATTTAAATATTTTTTTTTAATTTTTAAAATGACCGCTAGGGGTCGCGCATTCGCATTGAAAATTGAAATAAAATAAAATAACACTGATCCATAGCAGATACTCACTAGATTTGGAATTTATTTGCAAATCACTTTGTTTGATTAAAGAAACAGCCCTAGGTTTGAGTGCGTATCAAATTTTTTTTGTTGGTGGGGGGGAGGGGGGAGCGGTCACCTGAAAATAAAAATCTGCGATATGTGAAAAAGTTTCAGTCAGATACATAAGTGCACCTAAATACGAAAGGAATCTTGGGGACGTGGGAGGCTCAAGCTTTTCCCTCAGTACGCCACTTCGTCGAGGTAGGGGGTTGTGGTTGGAGGGTGTGGGCTTGAGTTAGAAGACGCAGCTTAAATTTCCTTAAAATTGTGAAATTGAGTTTGGTCTTACATACGGTGTTTTTTAATAAATTCAGTATGACCGAATTCTTTAATTTATTTGTGTTAATTTTATCGATGACTGATAGGTAACGTAACTAAACGTTTTGTATTTTATGGCTGTTTTAAAAATAATATAGACCAAGGGAAAAGTTTTTATAAAGTTTTATTTCAAATAACTTTTTTGGTTTCCACATTTGGTAATTCTCTTCGAGGAATCAAAGTATTTGATATAATACCATATCTGTTTATAAAACCACAAACAGTCTGGGAGGCTTCGGTCACCAACTTAGCAGCTCTTTCTAACTACTTGGCTGTGTGATGGAAGCTGTTTAAAGACGTTTGATTTAGTCGATTGTTTTTGTTGCACTATTTCCCAAAGGTCTGTCTCCTCAGTATAATCTTAGAGAATTGTTGGCTCAGTCAAACGGTTATTTTCAATTCGCCACCAATCTTACAATTCGAAGTATTAACAAGCTTCGAAATTAAATTTTGGGAGCTCAAACTTTCGGACAACTTCGCTACTGGTGTTGCTATTGATTGCTACTCTTGCTTTTAAGCTCCGAACATCGAACAACATAGCTACCAGAGATTGAAATGAGTATGTTTGAACAGTTCGAACACATCCAACTTTTTCTTGTGTGCTTGTTCATACTCGTTCGATTGCAACCCTTACTTACGAATAATTTGACTCATAAATAAAGAGGCTTGTAAGTCAAACCAAGCAAGCAGAAGGAACTCGTAAATATTTTTCGTTTTCGATCATTTCAAGTCAAATTGATTCACAAGCAATTTGCTTACTTGTACTTACTTAAACATGTTCGAGTTTTTGGGTAAAATTGATTGGACGTTTTTTTTTCTCTACGAAGAAGAAAATGAAAGATTCAGGCTTTGTATGGGTTGTTATTTAATTAATAGAAATATTTATAAAAAAGTTAGGTGGTCGGATTTGCAGTCATAAATATAATAATCCGCACTGGAAAGATTATTTTTCACATTTATTAAAGAAAGGATTAATTAATTAATGCATACATTAAAATAGGTTAGGTATGTTTGTATAGGTACCTAAATAGAAAATAGTGATTGACGAAGATTATGTCATGGGAATACCTGCTTCCGGTTGGTAGAGAATGCAGTTTTGTAAAGATATTTTAAATATTGTTTATCTTTTCTTAACATATCTGACCTTCTAACTATAACCAAGCTACCTACTACTTTCTGGATAATATGTAATCCTTTTCTAGGGTGGGAGGGATGTTGTCTATTTGTAATTAGAGTAATAAAACAAAAATTGAGGTAAGAATGAACTTTTTAAGGTTAAGCTTTGAAACCAAACATTATTTTTCGATTTACTTACAAGCGCCATGAATAATGGAATGGTGATTGTAAGCGATTTTACTTTCAATCAGTAAACTTATTTGAGTCCATAATTATTCGTTTTTTTGCTGGAGAAAATTCAACTGACAACGCGGATTCATTTGCTCATGAAATCCTAGTGTATATTGAAACCCATACACAAGGTCCTGTTGACATTTTACAATGGTGTTTTGATCACAAAAAATCAAAATAATCAAAATATGTATGTGGATTTATTTATTTCTATTCATATCTATCTATTTTATTCGACAAATTTTACACTGATAAGAATTTGAGAATGAAACAAATCAATGATAAAAATAAACCTCCTTGCCATAGATTGCCTACATTTCCACACAGCACACAAATCTCAAACAAACCAAACATTATTTTTCGATTTACTTACAAGCGCCATGAATAAAGTTGTGATTGCAAGCGATCTTACTTTCAACCAGAAAACTCGTTTGAACTCGTTTGAAACGAGGGATGATTTGTAAATAATTTTACTCACGAATAAAAAACTCGAAATTACTTGCTTGTACGTTGACTCAGTTTGTTCAAACTCGTTTTCTTTGAGTAAATACCCGAAACTTACAAACAATACTTGACTCATTTTAATCTCTGATAGCTACCAAAATGTTTTCGCCGTTTCCGAAATATCTATTTCCAGCGAAAACAGCAGATACTGTGTCATCTTTAAGTATTAAAAAAGTATTTCGCACCATAGACAAAAGAAGGCTTCGATTTAATCTCAAACCACATATCAGCGTACACTTTGGCAATGTACTCAACTATCTGCTTCAATGGCTCATCTGGGGATTCTTTTGACACATCTACCCGAAGGATGCGGTTAGCTGAAGTTAGACATCTCGGATGCACCATTGTTCCAGGATTGTTTTCGAAAATTGGTCTTTCTCGGACACCATTGCTTAATGCTTATTGCTATGCTTTGCATATTTCATAAAAATACTTTTGGTCCGGGCTCAGACTAGAAAATTGTATATCGGGTAAAATTATTTGAACTGCCTTGTATGGAACGACGGATAAATCTTGACAGTTCTTGAGGTCTTTTCCAATATATCACCGGCGTATGCGTTCGGCCCTGATGTTTTGCCGTAAATTTTCTCAAACAAATGCCTTAGAGGCAACTCATTGGCATGCAGCAAGCAAATAGACCATTGCTAAGGTCAGCGTATTTTTGTTTCAATTTGTTTCAATACCTCTGAGCCCGGTATTAACATTGGTACCGTGTCGCAACCAATATCTTTGAGATTACTTACTAAGATACTATTGTAGCAGATTGTTTCTGCTTTTCCATTAGGTGTTGTAATATGTCCTAGGTATTGGTTGCCATGTTCTCTAATTAATACAATGTGTACTTCAATAACATTGCCTTTATGAACTACGATACGATTGATTTATTCTTTTATTAATCTAATATATAAAATTCTCGTGTCACGGGGTGCGTAATTGAACTCCTCCGAAACGGCTCGACCGATTTTCGTGAATCTTTGCGAGAATATCGGCTATGGTGGAGAATCGGACAACATCTATTTTTCATCGCCCTAAATGTTAAGGGTGGTCCACCGGTGCATTGATTTTCAAATGGAAAATTTCAATGTGTGTTTTTGAATTCAAAATGGGTTTTCGAATGGAAAACAGAAAGTTCTTTATGAAAAACTCGGAAAACTTATTGGTTTCCAAAAGGAAAATTGCATATAATTGTAGCTGCATTGGTATTCAAATGGAAAACTGGAAAATTTGGAAAAAATGGGTTTTCAAAAGGAAAATAGAAATTTCTTGATGAAAAACTCGGGAAACTTATTGGTTTTCAGAGGGAAAATTGCATGTGATTGTAGGTGCATTGGTTTTCAAATGGAAAACTGGAAAATTTCAAAATGGTCCACCCTTAAATTTTTTACTTTTTATATGTTTTTATGATACTTCATACTAAAATACATATAACCCTAAATTTTCATCCCTCTATGATCAACTTAGAATAACAAAAATTATATTTTACCCTTCTACGATCAACCCCTATGTTTATTTGTTAATTACAAACTTTTACTTTTAGCACCAAATGCTTAGGGATAGGGTACCGAAAGTGGGGAAACGAGATAGTCGGTAGCGGGGAAAGTGTAGCGTGTAGAAGTATTGGGTAACGGGAAGTGGGGTAGCGGATAACAGGGTAGCTGGGTATAACGGGATAGCGTGTAGAGGATAGTGGGTAGTTGGTAGGGATTACCGGTTAAGCCGGTAGCGAGTAACAGGGTAACTGGGGTAGCGGGTAAACGGTAGTGGAGAAGCGGGGAGAGGGAGAGGAGCGGGTGGTATGGTAGCGGGCTACATAAGTCTAGGTTTTTTTTTATATCGATTGAGGCAGTACGTAGTCTGTCGGGTCAGCTAGTATTTTTATATATTTATTGTTATTGTATTTATTATTTAAAACAAATATGTTTTTAATTCAAACATTTCTGAATTTACTGAACTGACAGAAATAAATTAAATTGAAAACGCCAAACAATGGAGCGTTTAAAAATATAAGAAAATACTACTAAAAATGTCTCTTTAAAATTGTTTGTATAAGAACTAATATAATGATAGGATCCAAATGTTTCAAAACACCGGCTGTTAAGAAAACCTAGGGAAGCTACCTTCTTTATAAGTAGAGCCTTCTTAAACTTGTTAATGTTCATAATTCATATCTTAGTTTTAAGTCAACACATACACTGAAAAAAAATTCAAACAAAAATTAAACAAAACAAATTTTTTTCCACGCATTGCGCGACCCCTAGCGGTGAAAATACAAATTTACAAAAAATCTTAAAATGCATTTCTGAACCATATGCAACTTTTGCGGGCAGTATGTTTTTGAATTTCTAAAAAAAAAAATCGCTCCGCCCTAGTGGGGATGTTGATTAATTTAAATACAGAAACATTGCGTTTTCACCATAAGATATACTGCTTGTAAACCCAGTGTTTTTCCTCTTCTTTCTTTGACACTTAACTTCGAATCTCTCTTTAACGCACATTCGTTAGCATGTGCTTAGCCAAAAAGACTTTCTTTTTATTGAAACTCGTTCATTTGCATTTTATCTACCTAGGAACGAGGAAGGGAATAACACTGCGGTAAGATTTAAGATTAGCTATATGTATATAACAAAATGAATTTATATTTCCAGAAATAAACTTATATTGAATGTTAAATCGCATCCCTGTTTCATTGGAATGAATGCAACAGCGAGGAAAGCATCTTTTTCATATTTAAAAGCATTTCGTGACTCAATTGAATTGTATTACAAAACTCTGTATCTTGAAGCAAACGCGAAGCATAAGTTGCTATGTAAAAAAAAAGAGATACATTATGAAGTAGAAGCCAGACGATTAGGAAATTGCAGGAATGGAGCAGATTTTTGGACTTCAGTGAGAAAACTTAATGGGAAGTCTTACGTAATCAATCAAGAGCTAAAACCAAATGTACATTTTAAAAAGCTACTGGACGCTTCGGGAAGTACTATTTCAATTCTGTACGCTGCTGTGATAACAATGTTCATATTAGATGAGGTAAATGACGCGTTGAAAAGGTTAAAAGATAAAAAAGCAGCAGGATCGGATGAAATTCCCGCAGAATTTTACAAATATGTTACAATCTTCAATAAGATAATGGAAGATGGGTGTATTCCTCGACAATTTACAGAATCCTTGATCTTTCCTATCTACAAAAAAGGTAGTACAACAGATCCGGCAAATTATAGGGCCATATCTTTTTTCAACGCTTCTTATAAGATTTTTATAACTGTCCTGCAGCATGCATCGTCTCAATGTATGGATCAGGAACAATAACCTAATTGGGGAGTGTCAAGCTGGTTTCAGACCAGGATATTCCACAATTGACCACATTTTTGTCTTGAGAAGTATTGCAGAATCATTTATGAATAAAGGAGCAAAACTATATGCATTATTTGTTCACTTTAAGTCAGCATTTGATACTGTTAATAGAAATGCTTTGATAAATAAGTTGTATGGCATGGGAATGTCCTGGAGGTTTGCAAGGATAATCCAAAATCTTTATAGCAGTACAAAATCAGCTATCTGGAATGGCGAGGAGATTTAAGATTGGTTTCACACTTGCACAAGTGTTAGACAAGGATGTACTCTAAGCCCTTCGTTGTTTGCTCTCTGTATCGAAGATCTCGTCTAATACCTACCTTGTGGTAAAGAGTACGCCGGAAAAGCTATCAAAGCACTGATGTTCGCCGACGACATTGTTATACTCGCATACTCGCCAGAATGTCTGCAATTAATGATAAACCGCTTGAGTGACTATTGCAAAATATGGAACTTGACTGTAAATTAAGAGAAGTCAAAAGTCATGATATTCAGGAAAGGGGCGGGCGTAACCGTAACAGTGAAAAATGATAGTATAATGGAGAGATAATCGAAGTTGTCAACGAATACAAGTACCTAGGGATACATATTATGACTAAGAACCTGGATATGGAGAACCACCTTAAGGATAAACTTGCAAAGTCTAAGACCGCAATCGCTGCCACGTGAAACAAGTGTTTTTCGAACAAAAATATTAGTCATAGTGCCAAATTTCGAGTCTTTGAAGCAGTTTCAGAAGCCATCATGTTATATTCGGTTCAGGTGTGGGGCTACGAACAGTATGAAACGGTGGAAAAATTGATGAGGTATTATATTAAAAGAATCTTTCATATTCCGTTAAACGCCCCGAATTATCTGGTCATGCTGGAAACTGGATTTCCACCTCTGTTTATACGGACCCTTACATTCTTAAGGCAATCGAATATGCCTAATGAAAGACTTCCAAAAATAGTAGCGCTTCATGTAATAAGGAGAAATACAGGCTGAATGGAAGAATGGGAGGAACTAAGTGAATGGTACGGGCAGAGATTATATAAGGTAAAGAGATGGGAAACAAAGCTGTCAAAATGACAGATGCCTCCAAGCGTTTTTACCAATACTATCACATTTTGGACCATAGTTTCTTTGAAAGTATGCGTTTTTTTACCAATACTATCACAGTTTGGACCATAGTTTTTGTGAAAGTATGCGTGTTTTTACACAGTTAATATGGTCCTGCCATATTGTTTTTGTTTGTATATTTTTCATGTACAAGGAAAGAAAATAAAATGAAAGAAAATGAAAATTGCGGGATCTGGGGAGTGAAACGTAAGTCAGTTTCCCATCTTGTTACTTATTTAATCTTTGGGTACGGGATGCAACTTAACCTCAATTGCCTTAAGCGAATGGAAACCAAAGCCTTACGAACTAATAGCAAATGTGGATCGTGGAGAAAGATATGTGATGGAAGCAACAAGCTCAGTTTATAGAACCCTATACAGCAGTTTGAACCATAATCTCAATGAAAGGAATTATTTTCAAGATGAATATAGTGTTGACGAAATATCCATGATGGGAAGATTAAGAGGTGAACTCCTTTGCCTCAACTACATGCCACATAGAGACGATCTACCCATGATTTGTGATCTATATGTAACATGCAAGAGAGGGAGGATACCATACATTTCATAGGCCGGCCGGCGTCCGGTCTTAGCTGAAACTAGGAGATGTTACCTAGGTGCCAATATCTTATCGATTATCCAGATACCTAATAGATCTCCTCAATGAGATGAACGTATCAAAATTATTTATCTACTGCAAAGCTGCGTTAAGGTATCGAAGACTCTTAATCTTTGCGTCAAGTTAGTCATGTTAATTACAGGTTATTTAATTGATTGCTTTCAAGTATCTGATTGTAACTAAGCTAAGATAGCGAACGATTTAATTCTGTCTTACCGACACTTTAACGAAGCTGTTACTTCCATATCGCCAAAAATGGCCTTTAATACTCAAATGTGTGTTGTGGAGTGTTTCAATAATATTGGTCTTTCTGGTATGGATTCTTTCCAAAGATTTCATGCATCTTTTTAGAGACCAAATGCACAACCCCTAAGACAATAACAATAAGTAGCAAGGTTGAAATGATTGGCCTTTAGTTGAGGTAAGCAATAAAAATTGTGGTTCTGGCTACTTTTGCTGCTGCTGGTACTTCTTGCAAGGAACTCAAAAAATAACCGAGGAAAACCTGCAGGAATGTTGAGGAATTAAAAATTTAAGGACAAGTGTTTTTTTCCTTTTCTATACTTTCTTCTGTTTTTGTTCATTCTCTTGTAGATGAAATCTGAGGTATTTTTCTTTTCCTTTGGGGAAGTTGTACTTTTTTTCTCTTTTTCGTTTGATTTGGCAAAATATGTCTGAAAGTATTTCCACCGAGGCAAAATGGAGCAAAAGGTCGTCGGTCGTTTGTAGAAAAAATAAGAAAACACAACCTGGTACACATTTTTTTTTGCCGAAGCACGAGTCTGAAAGTAGTCATGCTTCGGATATCGGGAACACGGAAGAAGTTAATAAGAAGAAAGTGGAAGGAATGTGGTTTATGGTTTATAAATGCGAAGAAAAAAAAGGTAAATTGCAAAAGTCAAACACCAACACGTAAAGGATTGGATTTGGAATTCAATAAATGTTTTTTTTTCGATTTTTTTTTTTTTTTGTAAATCTGAGAGGTTTTGTGTCGGGTCGATTATTATGCTGTCGTCTCGAATTGGCGTGCACCGATTTCAGGGCGAAAGTTGAATTTTTTTCTTATCGAAATAAATACGAGACATACATTTTTCAGTGACAGGTTTTGTAATATTTTGGACATCCAGTAACACGGACTCTTTCTAAAGGGAAGAACACCACGATTCATCAAATTATAGTGCTTGGAATCGTTGGGTGTTACATATTGTGTCCAATCGGAATTGAGGGAACAGTTGCACGTAATTTTGGCGATTAAAACGAAGAAATTACTTTTCGGAAACTGTATCATGGGATGGATGTTTAGAGGACAGACACCATGCATTCAAGAGGGTACAACCACAGATAATAAATTCATACAAATGTCTCACCCTTATGGCAAGAAATGATAAAAGAAACTGAAAGCTACCAAAAAAAACCTTTTTCCAAAAGCTTTAACACATTCACTTAATGCATTCAAAATCTATTTTCGCTCACCTCATTGCCTATAGGTAAATGAATACTAAGGCAAGGAAAAAAGCTTGCGAAAGCTCCTTGTCTGTTAAGGCTTTGTCTGTTAGGAGCAAAAAATGTTTCATTTTTTCTGCAGGGATAAGACATCTGTATAAGTTTATTATCTGTTGTACAACCGTGTTCGACAAACCTCTGCCTACTAACTTATACTCTCCAAGAAAGACCAAGGGAATTTTGATTATTTGAAAAAATCTCAGGGCAAAAAGAAATATTTGAAAACAGAATATGAAAAGGCATCAGATATAATTCATATTAAAATTATTATCATTCATTTTCCATTCACGAAAAATATTCCACAAATGTACAGGAATTTTTCTTATTGCCATTACCTTGGAGAAACCGTGAATTCTTATCATGTAACAAGGTGCTGATCAACATGTCAACTTCCTTCAAAAAACACAATACACACAACAGAGCAAGGGCGGATTCAGAGGGGGGCGATAGGGGCGATCGCCCCCCCCTGAGCCACCTAAAATCTGGTGATTTGACAAGCAAAATATAATTTTAAAGTAATGTTAAACATAAATCATGGCACGTGGACGTGGTAACATTATATTCAGGTTTAAATAATAATAATGAAATATGAGTGCAACCCCTGTGGTCTACACGACAAACTTCCCAAGTTTTACTAAATGTTTAATTCTGAGTAAAAAATCGCTAAACCGTTATCGCTGAAAACTTTATCAGTTCTTAATAAAGCGATTCCGCATCAAATGAGTCCTTTCATGTCAATACTATGAGTAGTTCGCACATACGCACATATACACGAACATAAAAATCATAGTTAAATGGTTTAATGCAAAAATTGGAGATTCACAAAAGCAGATCCTTTAAAATAACTTCCTCTGGAAAGTTAAAAATATCAAAATTTTGCTTACATAATAACTATAATAAAATCAACTTCAATTCATTGAATTAACGAAGTAGGCATTGTAATTGTTTAACAACTTGATTTCCTATCTCCAAAAATGTCCTAGAGAAATTAAAAACGTTAAAAATAAAATGGGATTTGGAAAAGTATGACTGTTCTTTGGATCTTTGTATATATGTTTATTCTTGTGTAGTTCCTCCAAGATGGAAACCGATTGTATTTGTAGCACCACTTTGAGACATGCCATAGAAGAAGTTTTTTTTTTATATAAGTTTGGTATTGTACCTGCTAGCAGAAAATCAATCTTGACACTACCCAAGAATATAATATACAAAGCTTGGGATGCTTAACGACTATTGATCATAACATTTTTCCTACGTTGTCCGTGCTCTGCCAAATTTTCGTTTCCTAAGTTTTCAGTGCAGCAAGTGGAGAGAGAACTTTTTCTACTTTCAGGAGAATTCAAATTTTGCAAGCATGGCAGAAGATCGACTAGTTGGATTAGCGCTATTAGACATACAATCAGATTTGGACTTGCATACAGGCAATATCATAGATAGATGTGCGCAAAGCACATTGTAAAATTGTACTCGTTTATACCTCTGTTCGAATAATTTGTTATGTGATTCTGATTATATTATTAAGTAAGCTGTTAATCTAGATCTTCTTTTATCCTTAAAATTTGTGATAAACAAGTACAAAGTACTTTAAAACAACTTTTGAAGACCTTTTTTTCTTTATCTATTAAGTCAACATTTTCAAGGGCTCCGCCCCCCTAACAGGAGTCTCTGGATCCGCCCCTGCAACAGAGGCGGAGGAGGCTCAAATGTGAGCGTCACGTGTGTTCCGTTTGTACCTTGGGAACCTTTTGAAAAGTCATTCTTGTCTGATTTCATTTTCTGACATAACGAACACAGAATGTGTTTAACTTCCGCTCCAGCGCAGATTACCAGAAAAAGACCGTTCTTTTAACTCATGCGTCGGTCGTCGACGTTCTCTTTGTTATTCAAAATCAAATCTTTTCATGTTTTTCTGTTCAAAGCAAATGTTAACTAGGTCTGACAGGTTGATCTTGTTCAAGATACCCTAAGACCCGAAGCAAATGGTATAGGTAGGTACTTAGTTGCACCTTCAATGGCATCAACGTTAATTGTTCCTAGATTTGTTATAGTGTCAAATTAACCAATGACTTTGCCTAATGCAAAGATAATTTCTGTAAGCAAATTTGTCAAGCGACGAAAAAATTAGGACTTTCTCGTCCTGCCTTCCAATAGCAACATGCGTTTGACTTTAAGTGAGAGTGAGTGACCAGTATTTTCTGAATGTTAAAGAGACATCCCTTCAAATTGTTTCCTAGAAATCTTCAGAAAGAAGACTTTTAAAAATGAAATGCTTTCATATCTCTTGATGGATGGATGGAGCCCTAAAATCTCTCTCAAATCATCTCCACCCAAAATCCTCAATATTTTCGTTATAATTTTCCCTTTTATCGGATTTGTTTTCCTTCTTATCGTGCTCCTTCAACTATGCCTTCAAGCACGATTTTTTAACAACCCCATTCGACGGTGACTCCGTCTCCGACGACTCATCATTTTGTGCCCAACATAGCAGAACAAACATTCCCAATCCCACTGGTACTCAAAGGCCCAACTCTTACGTCAAAAAATTTTGCAATCTTAATATTGACAACACCAAACAATCATCTCGCTTGCTTCTTGGCTGATGGTCCCTCGATACAAATTGTCAATGTTGCCAATAATTTCATTCAATTTTTCGTTTCAACGAACTTACAGTCAATTTAAAAATAGGAAAAGAAGAAGACAAAATCCAAAGGAAAACCCTAAAAGGAACTTGTTTTTCCTTTCACCATCATCGATGTATTTTTAAAACACGAAGAGTTAAGTCCTTTATCCTTCGCCGATGTAAAAATAAAGTGTGTCCCTTTCATGTCGATGTCGTGGTGGGGGACGTGGGCGATGTGTGTGTTTCGTGGGGCGCCATGTTTAACCATCGATCACTCCCCCATCATCATCGTCATCATGATTTTAATACACGAACCTAGAGAAAGACAGGCAGTCGATAAAACTGGTGCGACAAAAGAAGAATGAACAAAAAGAACGAAAGAAGGAAAAAAATTGAAAACAAATTGCAAACCGAATACCGAAGTGAATGTCATCAGGGTGCGCATACTTACACTACACTTCGTTACACCGTGTTTACACGATTTGTATGCCCTCTCAATTCTTTTGGGGGCTGTGCAAAGGCGCCTAGATTGCCAATGGTGACGAGAGCATTGATGGGGATTGGATTGAAATTGAAAAGTGCGGGTAACTCCAAGAAGTCGTCTGCGTTCTTTTATATGCTTTCATTCAAGAAACACTGACGTCAGTCGTTGTTGGAATGGGTGTGCAGATAGTTGATTTGTGAAAAAGAGCCAATACACATTCACAAACGTTCCGAGTGTTTATTGAAGAAGTCAGCTAAAGTAGAATGCTGTAGTTGTGCGAATTCCTTCGATCGTTACGAAGAGGATGAGTGGGAGTATTTTCACTGTAAAATTTCATAAGAGTCAAAAGGGATTGTGGTCATAAATTGGTTGGATGAAATTGTTGAAGAAAATAAAGTGCAGTGTGTCATAATTTTCACTCTCATAAGTGTTTTCAAGCAAACTTTGGGATACAATGCCAGTATGCTGTCATTAAGGGTCCTTTCTACGAGTTCATAGTTGACATCTGTGCAAAAAAAATCAAACCCACTAATCCTTTATTTGTCTTGCATATATTATGACAGGATCCAATAAATGTCCTTTAAGAGATGCATGCCAATATTCCGATATCATTCCGCACATTTAAAACAAGCTAGTGTCAAAATTGAATTTCCACAACTTGTCCTCCATTTCCGTTATTCGGTCGGATCCTTTTCCGCTCAAAATCCTCAAGTTGCAACAATTTTCTCCTGAATTTTTCTTTATTTCTTTCATAACAATCCTTTTTGATCTGGTTGAAATTGGTTGTCCCACAAATTATTGAAAACGCTTCTGTCCTGACTGAAGCAGAGAAGATAGTCAACGACTGATTGAAAGGATTAAGCCCAGCCAAAGACATATCCCCCAATCACCCAGAACACATAAACACACGCAGTTATCGGTTTGAGAAAAATTACCAGCGAAAGCAACAGTGCTATCGAAATGAAATAAAATCTACTCCTCATCGTCGGTCGTCGTCCTTTTTAAGGGAAAAAAATGTCCTTTCTTGTAAGGTTTTTTTTCGTATGTCTTGACGAACAGGAAATAAGCGGATATCAACCATTTACCAATTTTCTTTCTTTATCTCGTGTGTCCCACTAGCTTTTATGTTTTTGGGATCTGTGATGTCCTGTCTTCTACCCCTCTTTCCGCCCTCAACACACATAACTCATATATAAGTATAATTTCCTTTCGCGCTACAACGACCACCATTACTTTTGTTCTCCAGAATAAATTTATTATATTTTGTTTTTGCTTTTTGTGTTGTTTTGTTGTTGTTATTGCTGTTGTTTGTCGAATGTTCCTCGCAAATACAATGGCATAAAGGCAAGTCCTTTAATTTTCTTTGCTTCACTTCAGAGTAAATCTCGAATTTTATGGTATAGGTAAGGACGACTTGAGCGAGTATAAATATAGCCAAGTTCATTGGAGAGAATGATGTGGTAAATTAAAAAGAACAAACAACAAAAGAAAAAGAGAAGGTTTGGGGAGTCTGGAGTGTGGAGCCTACCAAACGAGCCCGAGTAAATAAATAACTATACAATGTGTGTGGACTTGCTTGTTTGTGTGTAGTGTACCTATATGGATGATAAAGGAATGGATGAGTTGGGAAAATGTCTTTGATTCAATTTGAGATGAGATATGTTAAAAGATGGAGAAGGAATTTCAAGCAGGATAATTACAAAGAAGCTTAATTAGACAGTCTTGTGTGTGTGTGTGTGGAATGTATATACATTCTTGCATTTTAAATGGGTGAAAAGGAAAATCTCACATCATTAATGTGTGGCCTATAGACAAACGAAAGTATATAGTTTTGGGTAGCCTTAAGAAAATCACTTGGTGGAAAATTTAATATGCCGTTAAAACTATTTCTTATGAAAATTCAACAACGTTGAAAAAAAAATCAGGAAATTTTTTTTTTTTAAGAATTCCTTGATCATTCTCTGTGTCTGTGTATTGTATTGTATTCTATTTTTATTTATTAATTTATTTTAGAAGGTACAGTAATTAAGGTTATATATAAAGTTTGGAAGATTGAGAAAATTAAGATGAAGGAATTGATGCAAACGATACTATACAATCTTAGAAAATCCAGAAAAATGTATTAAAGAACAATATAATAATGTAAACAAACAATTAGTGATCTTCCGAATAACATAATTTTGAATGTAACCGAAACAAAACAAATTAAGAGACACTCTTTAGCGTAGCTTAAAGCTAGTATTAGTGGCGAATGCTCATCAGTAAATTAAAAGTAAAATAAATCAACATAGTTTTGTGCAAGGTTAAAGAAAGATAGGAAATAGAAAACATATAAATGAATGGTTTGATTAAATAGTTTAATTAAATAATTAAATTCAACAAGTTTTCAATTTGAATGTGATTGTGTTCAAAAAGCCAGGATTTAACATTTTGTAGGAAACAAGACAATATTCTTATAATATATCTTATGGAGAAAGGCAATTTGTTGAAAACTGAGTTAGCATATATAGTATAGAATCTTCTAAAATGCATCTTATTATAAGAGGGGATGTAAAGTAAAAACATAGTATTTACTCGTAAACTATGTCGTTTATTATTTCTATTTGAAAGATATCCACTTCTTATGAAAAATAATTTTAAAACTTTAAAGTAGTATTAATGTCTTAGTGGAAGAACTTTTAATGCCTGAAATAAAATGAAACTATTATGAAGGCGATTTTTCCTACAAATGATTCGTACAATATGTTTTTGAAGAATAAGAAGAGGATTAATCTTGTTTTGATAAAACCCCCCCAACAAGTTATTCCATACTGAATTTTGGACTGAACAATACCATAATAAATCATAACTAGTAATTTTTGTGAGCAATACAATCTAAGAGTATAAAATTGCCTAGAACAACATAACAGGTATTTCATTAGTGCTTGGGTGTGATCAGACCAGTTCAATTTGCTGTCAAGTAAGACACCAAGGTATTTGAAGGTCTTGACAAAATCTATCCGAAAGCAATGAGGGGAACCGGACTCATTAGAAATGAAACTGTAAGAATCAATTACATCAAATTTGAATTCATCGCAGTCTCAAGAATGATAAAAAATATCGCAATCGTTTAAAATATTGGACCCTGAGGGACTACAGTACATTATTTTTGTTTTACTGCTCAACACCGTTTTATTAACTGCAAACCAGCGTCTTAGAATGTCTAAATCAGAGTTAATGTCAGAAATTAAGTTTGACAAAGATTCACAACCATATCGTCAGTAAATGCAGTAATTTTTCCTTTGAATTTCTGAATGAAAATAGAATTTATGAAAATTAAAAAAAGCAAGGGACCCCAAACTGAACCTTTAGGAACGCCAATACTAATGTTAGATACACTACTTAAGCTACTATTTATTTTAACTACTTGTTTTCTGACAGATAGATAAGAATCTAACAAATTATAGATAAATCCACGCATTCCTATATTATACAATTTGGTCAAAAGAATATTATGGTCTACTAAATCAAAAGCCTTGTTTAAGTCAATGGAGAGTCCAGCTGAGAATAAATAATTGTGAATGTTTTCATAAATTTCACTACAAAATTTGATTTGTGAGCTCGAAATACAAATTGACATTCACTAAAGAAATTGTTTTTATTAAGAAATTCCAATATTCCATTTTTCATGGCCTTCTCAACAATTTTTGAACAGACAGGTAACAGAGAAATAGGTCTGTAATTATTCATACTGCTAGGGTTAGATTTTTTATATAGAGGAATGACCTCGGCAATTTTAAGAGAACTTGGAAAGACACCACCGTACACACTTTTATTAAAAATATGTGCAAGAACATCCACAATGTTGTATGCAATTTGTTTGAAGCTTAAACTGGAACAATTATCATTGGTTACAGAACTAGATTTCTTTAACTTTTGAATGATGAAAAGCAGTTCATTAGGCCGAATAGGATCATAAAAAAGACTTTCTGAAACAACATTATCACTAACTAAACCATAAGAAATAAAAGTGTCATTTCTATTCCTAAAACCTAAATACTTCCGTTGAAACATTTTCAGTTATTGAGGTGAAAAAATTATGGAAACGATTGCCTATTATCAGTAGTATCAGTAATTATAATATTGTCATCTTCTATAACTAAAGGCTTTTTAGATTGCGAAGAGCGATTTAATTTTTTTTTGTACTACATTCCATTACTTTTGATATTGTTTTTATTTTTTTTTCAAGTCCTGCTAAGTAATAATTTTCCTTACAAGTTTTATTTTTTTTTGATAGATTTTTGCATATTTTTTTGTATTCATTTCTTAACTGAGCATTATTTGGATTGTTTTTAAATTTTTTAATATTTTTTTTTGTTTACTTTATCTAAAATATGCACTGTCATCCATTGCTTCAGATGTTTAAACTTGTTCTTTCTAACCGATATTTTGGTAAGAGTATCAAGATAAAAATCTAGTTTTTCAATAAACTTGTCATAAGCAAGTGAAGGATCACTCTCATTATAAACACCGCCCCAGAATTCAAAACGCAAAAACAAATTGAGTCTGACAAAATCAATTTTCTTAACTTCAACATCTTCTTAAGCGTTGTCTTTGTCAACCACAAAATTGAAATGTAAGCTGGTCATAAAGTGATCAGTTAGACCCAAATCGACCAAAGAGCTTATTGGCTTAACATGTCAGTCGTTGTCAACCACAAAATTGAAATGTAAGCTGGTCATAAAGTGATCAGTTAGACCCAAATCGACCAAAGAGCTTACTGGCTTAACATGTCAGTCGTTGTCACAGTATTAGTCTCAGTCTCAGCCTCCTTCATAGTTTCATTCACAGTCTCAGTCTCAGTCTCAGGCTTAGTCTCAGTCTCAGTCTCAGTTTCAATCTCAGTCTCAGTCTCAGTCTCAGGCTTAGTCTCAGTCTTAGTCTCAGTCTTAGTCTCAGTCTCAGTCTCAGTCTCAGTCTCAGTCTCAGTCTCAGTCTCAGTCTCAGTCTCAGTCTCAGTCTCAGTCTCAGTCTCAGTCTCAGTCTCAGTCTCACTCTCAGTCTCAGTCTCAGCCCCAGTCTCAGTTTCAGACTTAGTATGAATCTCAGTCACAGTCTCAGTGTCATTCGATTTATTACTTTTTGTATCGGCTTCAGTCTCATCCGCATTCCGGTTCTCTATTATTACTGACATTCAAATGCATTTGCTGGAGGTTTGAATCAGCCCGTCTACCTTGCGTAATAATAACACCAGCTAAACCTACAGGCATGCCTCTTGACTCACCCTCGAAGAGTTCAATGGAAAGGAAGGAATAACTCTTGAAATCAGAGGACAAGGCGTTTAAGAGAAGTTGGCACGTCTATGAAGAACGTTATTCCATTTGTAAAGCCAACTCTATTTTCTGAAGGACTGAAGGAGATTGGAGCACCAAGTTTGATGATGCTAATGCAACAAGCTTGGGTGAAATAGAAAGAAATTTAGTGAGAGGATATGGCGCTTGGTACACAACTAGCTGCACCATTTGTAAGGACGGACGGGGAAATCATTCTGGAGCATTGGGAAGTGCTTTTCAATGAAGTGTTCAACAAGTAGAAAATACACGGTCCATTGATCCAATCCAACAGAACTTGTTTTAGTCAAGAATTGAAACTACTGCTCTATAAGAAGACGAGGTCTTACCAGTGCTCAACTACGAAGTCGGGACTTGGGTGCTAGGTCATTGAAACTACGAACCATTAGCCGCGTTTGGAAAATGCAAAAAGTAAGCTTGGTAGACTACGGTAGGCTGGCCATGGACACCGAAGCAAAATTGGCTTAGTAAGTCATTTGCAATACAATTCATGGAAGGCAACGCAGATCAAATTTGTGTTGGGAGGATGCCGTATTTCAAGACTCCTACCGATGGGCGCTTTGGGTTGTTAACTAAAATGATTTTGAGAACTAGTTAAAAGGGGCCTGGCCGCCTGGGCCGAATGTGGCCAAACAATTTCATCGGCAACACTCACGAGTATCGTGATACCATTTTATTGATCCATATATAATCACTGAACATAAATCTCTCTGACACCTTCAGCTTGCTAAAATGGCCTTGTTCCCAAATGCATGAGTATTTCGGTCAAACAATAACTCTTAGTTGTACAGCATGTTTAATTAAAATTAAAAATAAATATAATTCAGAGCCCTAGAGCAAAGCATCCCAACAATTTATTTATTATTTTGTTATAATTTTTTTTTGAATATTATGAAATCTGTCTAAAACATAAATTTCTAATTAGCCACAATTATTAAATCTGTTACTAAATTTCACAAAAAAATTAACGAGCTTAGTTTTACATGATTACATGGAAAACTGTCAAAATCACGATTACCTTAATTTATTTGTTATTTATAGAATTTGGGAGTTCTGACCTGTTTCGCTGATTACGTTGTTATTTCATGAACCCATCCCGCCATCAAAAAACAAAAAAACTTAAATGAGGCCCCATATCTGATATGCCATCAATTGCTCTGAAAAAGCCGAAAACAAACCTAAAACTCTTCACAAATGAATTCCAAAGCAAAATTATGAAAACAAATATTTCTGTTTAATTAAGTTCAATTTACTAGTTGCGAAGGACTCGACATCCTTTTTTTGTTTCAATTTTGTTTGTGATTTTTCCTTTTTTGTAGTCTGCATCTTTTGTTACTAATTTAATTAGATTTCGCTGTTGTCTCAACTCATTAAAAGGAACACAGTAGGAACACAAAAAACTCACACACATCTAAACCATCTACTCAAAAATCCTTTCAAAATAAGGAACTCCTCGCGAATGGAATAAAATAATTATCATCACCGCTGACTCATTTTCAGATGGTTGGGTTTAGTTGTGCGGTGCAAATGGTGGTCTTATTCGGCTCTAAAGTCTAAACAGAAACTCTTCATCACGGTTTGTTTGACCCCAATTGATGTTTGCAGCGACTATACATCAACATTCTCGAAACCAAATAACAGAACACAAAAAAAAAATATGGATACAAGAGCGCAGCCTGGCTGGGATTGTGCAATATCAAATGCAATGCACATAATGGACTAGGCTTCTTTTTTTTTATTTTGTGTGCTAAAAAACGACATACATAAAAAAATAGAGGGAGAAAAGAATGAATTTATTTAAAACACCGCACAAACCGAACCATGCTGCCGCGCGGATTTTGAAAGGATTCAAACAGCACACTTCTGATTGTGCATATAGAGGGTAATAGGGACTACAACTACAACTCTTCTGTTTAACTATCATCGTCATCATCACCAACCACCCAGCAGGGTATCCGTGTTGGTGATGGTGATGATGCTATATTGAAAGTGGGGTGACCAACGGGTTTTTTAAGAGTTTACTTAATAAATTGAACATCCATGAGCGTATGCACATATTTTGAAGGAATTGATCGTCAGCACAAAAAGTTCAAGAGCTAAGTCTGGAAAACTGCCGAAGAACTGCGAAATTTGTCTTTCGAGTGGTGAGTGTTGAACTCAGTTGTTTCACCAAACCGAAGTAGCACCAATTCCCTTATCTATTTAGTTCTTCACCTAAGTTGTGGGGTAGAAGAACTTCTTAAATACCCCGAAAGTGCTGCGGTGGAAAGATGATTGGTTTTGTCAATGGCTTTGAAAGCATATAAAAAGTAGCTCTTTGGACATGGCACAATCAGTTTGTCGGATTTGCTGAAGGAAGAGTTTTCCTTCCCTGCATAATGCCTTTCCTTTCTGCTATATAGATCAAGAAATCACATTAAAGCGTAGCAACTCGGACGAACTGTCTCCACACTGCACTGCTTTTTGTGAAGCGTCATGCTGTACAATAGTCATTTTGAAATCTCGAGATCTCAATGAAAATCTGATCGGTTTCGAATCATGAACATTTGATAAAGCATGGATTCTGAGCTCGGTCTGATCGAATCCTGTATCAGACCTCATTTATCTTAAAAGAGTAATGCCTCTATTGAGGCAGAAAGACCTACACAGTAACCTGGCGAACTCCGGATGGTCGAACCACCAATCAAATCGACCATGTGCTAATCGGCGCAAGGCACACATCCAACATCTTCAACGTGCACGCTTTCCGAGTAGCAAATATCGACTCTGACCACTTTCTGGTACTGGCTAAGTTTAGAGCTCGATTATCAAATGACAAGAAACACGTGCGGGCCGAAGAAAAAAGATCAACATAAATTGCCTTAGCAACCCGGAAATTGCCAGAGACAACAATGAGAAACTCTACGCTGTCCTCCCAAATACCATAGCCCAGACCACCATAGGTTATCAGAGACGGAAAATGCACGTATGCAGATGCTGCAACGGAAAACAAGAGCAGCAAGAGAAGAGTACCGAACAAAAAGGAGAAATGAGAAAAGGACCCTGCGAAGGAAGAAAAGAGCATCAGCCGGCTCTCAGCTCAAAAATCTAGAAGAGTCTCGGGCCAAGAACAACACTGTTTCTTTAAAAGGTCGAAGCAATTAGCTTCTGGTTTCAGAACCGGGACACAGGCTCTTCGGAACAATGAAGGAAACCTATTGTCACCGAAGCACAGGGAATTGTAGATGTTTTCAAGCAGCACTTCCAACAGCTGCTGAATGCACATAATTTCGAACGAGCCAATAACGAAAGAGAAGTGAGACGAGTCAATAAAGACCCAGTCCCAGAAGTGGTAGAAAGAGCAATCCAAAAGCTAGAGAAGAACAAGTCCACCGGGCCGGATGGCGCTGAGTGTTTTGGACCATTTTATACTGGACACTTTCGAAAGAAAAATTCTTCGAAGGATTTCGGTCCCGTATGCGACGATGGGAATGGAGAGGAAGATTCAACCGCGAACTATACGAGCTGTACCAGGATCCAAGAAAAGACGACAACATTGGCTCTGCTACATCAAGCGAATGGACGACTACACTCCAGCCAAGAAAGTCTTCTCATCCCAGCCCCCAGGTTCGAGACGACAAGGAAGAACCGAACCTACGGTACAAGAACCATGTGACTGTGGATGCTAGAGCGCTTGGTTTCTGCGACTGGAGAGAGCATGCGAGGGACCGTTCCCGATGGAAGGCTGCAGTATCTTAGGCTGAGATCCTTTATGGTATGGAGAGTAGGTGCGTACGTTAGTATCCTACTTTGGAGTAAATTATTGGACAATTTCTCCACAGGATTGTGCACAGGGTGAATTCAAACGAAAAAATCATCATGGTAACCCTTTGACCCTCTGTAGCTACTAAAGTATACGGCACTGTTCTCTGAAATTTCGACACCAGGTTTGTACGTTCATATCCCACTCTGGGGTAAATTATTGGACAATTTCTCCCACAGTATTGGTCACAGGGTGAATTCAAACAAAAAAGCATCATGGTACCCCTTTGACCACCTGTAGTTACTGAAGTATACGGCCCTGCCATCTTAAAGTAAAGCGATATAATGTCTCTTCTAGGTTTTCACTCTATCGCTGACCATTTCCAGATACTTGTCATAGTTCAACTCAACTTATGATTTTCCAATTTTTTATTTTTTTTTAAACTTCTAAAATTCTTCCGAATGGTCACACTAATTATGATGAGTGTACAAAATGAAACTGAGGCAGCATCATCACCCAGATATTATAGGCACTGGCTGGTGATGAACACAAAATCCAAACAGATCGAGGGTTGGAAGTGAAGTACAGTATACAAAAGGAGACAACAGAGGAACGAGTGGGTGGAATGGAGTGAGGTGGAGTGGTAAAAATGTTGTCGTTTTTAATGTGCTATGTGCGTTCGTCAGCACACAGCAACAGCAATAGCAGCAGCAGACGAAGCATCAGGCAACCGCTGGCATTTTATGAGTTTTGTCCTAATTTTTTGTAACAACATAATTATTATGACAGAAAAGTTTAAGTGGATCCTGGCATTATCTGTTGGATGTGTACACACAAAAACACACAGACATAGATACCATACAATGATATTGCAAAGGATAAATTGCGCGAAACGGTGGCATGGGGGAGATTTGGAGCGTTGCAATGTTCAGAGTTAGGACTTTAGGCACACCATTGGCACTTTAGTGTTTGGGAGAGAAGGGGTTGTAATGGGGTATTATTAGCCCCTGTTTGTTCTTTGCGAATTCAATATCATACACAGGGCACACTCTATGGCGAAAACTATACCCATCTCTTGTGTTTTTGTTGTTCTTCTTCTAAACAAAAAACACTCACCGTACTTGTATTTTGTAGCACTTGATGCTCTTATCATTTGTGCCTTTCTTTGCCTTTTATCATTTTTGTTCCATTCGAGTCGGGCTTGAGAGTATAACTGAAACCGTTGACATGTGACATCATACCTATAGTATCATCCTATTTTTTTTGTGTTTGTTCTCATTCGTATATCCGTTTTGTGTATGACGATGATGTTGATGATGGGTTGAGTGTGAATGGGAATAAACATTTGTACAAGAACTCATATGCTCTAAAGGCTACTTAATAAGCCATAAACTTGATGATAAACGAAACGTGAAAAATACGTTCGTCGACGAAAAACAAAGAATCACTCAAAAACTTGTGTCCTTGGTTAAAATGTCGTATCGTGGTCGTGGGGTGTGGTGAATAGTGTCGTGTTGTTGGATATGATAGTGTTTTTATGCTACGTAATGTTTTTTTTTTTTTTTGGGGGGGGGGGGGGATTGACTTAATTTGTATGAATGAAGGTTTTAAGTGGGTTTAATGAGCTTGTTGAAGCATATTGCAGAGGTTGTTAATGCATTGAAGAAAAACAACATTCAGGTGAATGATGTTGGTAGTTGCTTCATTTTTTATCAATTCGGATTTAATAAAGGACAATGATGTTGAAGAAGTCCAATGACATTGAAATCTATTTTACCTTGTTAAAGAGCCCGATAATCTCATTGGGCTTGAAGTGAATTAGAACAGAGCAAAATATATACATGCTTTCGATCAACAGAGAACAAATTGTCACTGTTACTGCTTAGAAGTAAAAAGAGCTTAAGTCGACATAAGCGAAAATTGTGTTTTTGATATTACATATTTTCCATTTTGTTTATCTTTCATTTAGTCTGGCTCCCGTTACTCTACGACAAAAATAGCCGTTAAATTTAAGAAATATCATAGGAGCTTATGTTAAAATGGAGAAATAATGCATGTGCATAATAGCTTATGTCTTTTTGAGCACAAGTTGATAAAAAAAAACAACAGAAAATATATTTTTTTCAATTGGCTTATGTCATCAATTAAGCTCTTATGCTTATGGAGATCAAAAGAAGTGATAGCTTAAGTCCACATAAGTTTCTTTAAACCTACGCAAATTGGATCATTTAGTAACTTCTGTCGTATCTTTTTCAAAAAAATTTATTTCGAACCAACTCAGGGAAGCACGGGTATTACGGTTGAATTGTTTAAGGGGAGGAATGCAACTGGCTATTTCACTACAGCAATTGCCGTAGAAGTAACGGTAGAACAAAGAGAGACATGAGACGTTAAGGCGGTGTTCCAATGAAGTGATTGAATTAGTGATGTCTCTCACACCAATCATTCTTATAGCTCTTTTTTGTATACCATCCAAGAGCCTTAAGTAGTGTAACTGGAGCACCAGCCTAGAGATGGGAATTGTACTCAAGCTTTGGACGGATATAAGTCTTATAAATAATAGCCAGAACAGACGGGGAGAAAAATTTCTTGCACCTTCGTAAGAAACCCAAACATCTTGCGGCATTTTTGGCGACATCGCATATATGCTCGTTCCACAAAAGGTGGTTAGTGATGCACATACCGAGAATCTTGAGATGTTCGGTCTCGTTGATGCAAGTGCCACTCATGGACAGGGGCAAGGGGGGTATATCTCGCTTCGACGATACAAGACAGCATTGAGTTTTCGAAGCATTAAACTCTACGCGGTTTTGAATTCCCCATTGTACAATGCTGTTTAAGTCAGAGTTTAACGAGCTTATCATATTCTGCCGTTGCAGTTCCACATCCGAAGAAGAGAGATATGAGTCTGGAAACGAATAAGAAAAGCTAAGGGTACTATCGTCAGCGAAACAATTTATTGGATTAGAAGTTACAGACAGGAGATCATTCATGAAAATGAGGAAGAGGGTCGGAGACAAAACGGAGCCCTGGGGCACACCAGCATTTATATTGTAGGTTTGAGACTTGAAACCGTCCAATACAACTTGTATTGAACGATTCGAAAGAAAGTTTCTAATCCAACGAAGAAGGGATTCGTCGATACCGAAAGCACGCATTTTCGATAAAAGAGCAAGATGCCAGTCTTAATCAAATTCGTTTGAAATATCAAGTGCAACAATCTTACTTTCTCCAAAACGATGTAAAGATTTGTTCCACTGTTCGGTGAGATAAACCATCAGATCACCAGTGGACCTGTTGCTGCGAAAGCCGTACTGCCGGTCATTAAGAAGCTTTCGATCTTCGAGATATTTCTTGAGCTGATAGTTTATCAGCGTTTCCATGACCTTAGAAAGAAGGGACGTAAGTGCAATCGGTCGATAATTGGAGGGAGAAGAAGATTCGTCTTTTTTTGGGATTGGCTGGAAAAATGCTGTTTTCCAACTGATCGGAACGAGCCCAGAAGAATAGGATAGATGGAAAAGCTTACACAAGGGTTTTGCCAGCGTAGAAGAACACCTCTTCAGAATAATAGCGGGGATACCATCCGGACCAGCGGATTTATGTATGTTGAGATCTTTTAGGACTCTCACCACAGCACGAGTGCGGAAGAAGATTTGTCAGATGGAATCATTGACGCGTTCAAGAACTGGAGGAGTCATGACACTCTCTGGCAGTGAAGAGTTGGCGGCGAACTGCCTAGCAAAAAGGTTAGCTTTCGCGAGAGAACTAACAACTGGAGTGTCATTGTCAACGAGCGTAGGGACCGAGGAAGAAGAAGAATTCTTCATATTTTTTACAAATGACCAAAAATTCTTACAGCCTTTGGGACATTGCAGTATTTTTTGCCTTAATTTTTGATCATGTAAAAATTTGGTCCGACGAATATGGGCATTGCAGGCCTTCCTGGCATGTTTAAACTTGTTCCGGTTTTCATATAGATTTTTTTATGTGACCAATTGTTTGATACGTATATCTTTGTTGATTATTTGTATTTATGATAAATACTCAGGCTTTTTTGGTCAATTCGATGTTAAATGACAATAAAAAACTTTATCTCATTTTTTTCCCAACGTTTCGTTGTTACTCACAACTTCTTCAGGGGTTTTATATTAGATATTTTGTTTTTTGTTGCTGATTTTTACATTCTTGATTTTTAATATGTTGGTTTTAAATAGGAATTTACAAGATTAATAAATAAATAAATTAACATTGAAACAAACAAAAGACTAATAAACTTAAAAGACAAACAAAAATTATCACAGTGTATTTTGGCTAAGGTACTTATAAGTTACTTATTTATTTGTTCCGGTTTTCCTCAGTTGGGTTGGGTCTAAAATAACGGAACTTTACTTCTTTTTCCCTGATAACCTCCTTACAGCTTGAATCAAACCATGACTTTTCCTTGGGTTTGATGCTTTTAACCCTATTCGGGATAAAGTTTTCATTCCCAAGATAATCATATTAGTAATCATATCTGCACTGGAGTCTACGATGTTTTTCCGGGAAATAAGTTACTATGCAAATGGAATCATTTGGAAAAAGTTCTTTGAAGAGTACGTTGTTCCTTTCAGTAATTTGGTCAAAAAATATTTTGTTTTTAATTCACTGTTTGATTTCTGCTAACTTTATGTAGGTACATATTATGTATATATATATATATATCTATCTTGTTTTGAGGTTTATTTTAATTGTTTATAAGAACTAAAAAGATCAGTTTCCGACAAAAGTAAAATTATTACTGTAAAACAAAAAGGTGAGTTATTCATGAGAAAAGATTATCCGTTTCGTTATTAAATACTTATTCCTCATATAAAAAGCTAACTTGACCCTGGCACATCATTATTTGGAAACCGACGAATGTTTCAAGAGTGCAGTTTTGAATGAAACAGCTTCACCTTATAACCTTATAGTAGAATTCGATGTTGATGATATATCAAGATTTTCAATTTTCGATTATGACGATGACGATGACAGCGTGAAAGACCCGGATTTTTCATCAAGTTCTGAAAGCAGCAACGTTGACGGCAGTAATTACAGTGAAAGTAATCCACACGCCGCGCCGCAGCTCTTTTGGAAACAAATTTGTGTGATGATCAAGAAATGTTGGTGAGCAATAGTGTTTTTGAAGGAGATATTATAAACAAAGATCAAGATAAGCAACTGAAGGAAAGCAGAGCTACAAAGAAAACAAAACGAAACACCGGAAAAGCGTACACAACAAACTCTGGAAAAGTTATTAAAGCAAGAGAGTTTAGTGCAAGGCAAAAATTTCTGAAGAAGACCAAATAAGTATTTTTCAAAGATATTGGGCGCTTGGAAACTACAATCTGCGACACGCTTTTGCATCTGGTCTGATTGTTGTTTCTGAAACAAAAACAAATAGGAACGCAAAACATCTTACAAACCCAAGAAATCGTATATATTCAAACTAATATTTTCTAGAAGTCCATGGAAATAGAACACTGGACCCATGTTCTGTAACTTATCACACGCAAGAAAAAAGTGATAAACGCAAGGAATCGAAACAATCTTGCGAGTGATAAGTTACAGAACATGGGCCCAGGTTTGCCAAAAGTATTTCCGGTCAACTCTGTCTGAAACGGAACAATTTATTAAACAAGTTCTTAGAAAGAAGATTATGTCACCAGGAACAACGACTCAAAAAGACCAGCGAGGATGTGGAGTTTCAAACACAATTAACCCACAAATAGAAAACGAGTTCCGAGAACATATTAACTCTTTTCCAGCCTATAAATCTCACTACACTCGAAGAGACAGTGCGTGCAAATATTTTCACAGTAGTTTGACGCTATCATCGATGTATAGATTATATTGTGAGAAATATCAAACAACAGCTTCAATTTCGACATATTCAAAAATATTCAAGACCATGAATATATAATATTTAAAAAGCCTTAACTTGATACCTGCCACAGATGTGAAATTCTAAAAACGAAATTAGAAATTTGAGCTGAGAGTGAAGAAGCCACAATTCAATTGCAAAAAGAGCAGAAGGAGCACCATAAACTAGCTGACCTCGTATATATAAGCAAAAACGAAGACAAGGACATTGGTAGAAATGACGATTCAATCAAGGTGTACACATTTGACCTGCGACAGTGCCTTCCAACTCCATTCCTGTGGACAAATATTTCGTTCTATAAAAGACAACTGTGGACGTACAACCTAACACTCCATGACTGCGTTTCAAACCAAGCATATTGCTATATGTGGGACGAATCTGTTGCAAATCGTGAAGGTAATCAGATAGCTTCATGTCTGTTCCAGAACCTGAAAACCATACCAAGTACCATTAATCACCTAATCTTCTATAGCGATTGCTGTGCGGGTCAGAACAAAAATGGCTACGTAGCAACTATGTTCAACATTTTTACCAATAACTCCAGCAATGCGGTAATTGATCACAAATTTTTGGTGCCTGGACATACTCATATGGAGTGTGATGTTGACCAGGCTCTCATTTAGAGAAAAAAAAGGTATCTTCAGTAAAAATTCATTATCCAAGGGATTGGTTTCAGTTTGTAAGATCGATTGGAAAAAAACCAGTCATTGTCCATGAAATGGCCCGAACAGACTTCCTCGACTTCGCGAAAACGACAAAGGAAAAATTCATCTGGCGCAAAACATCCATAGCCAAGACAAAATTTTGTTGGCGAGAAGTTAAATGGTTGCGTTTTACCAACGATTTTGGAACAATACAATACAAAACAAGCCTCGATGAAAGCGAAAAATTTCAACATCTTAACAATCAAAAGCGGGGAATCAATGCTATTGGCATTGATGAAATTCCGATTTGTTATTCCGGGCCTAATCTCATAACCAAGGAAAATAAAAAAGACTTGTTAGAATAATTGCCTGTTATTGAAAAATCATACCTTGACTTCTATTTGAATCTTAAATCTGACGACATTAAGGATAATCATCCTGATTTGACTGATGATGGAAGTGAAGATGAAAATTAAAATATCTTTTTTATTAATGTCTTTGTTTTAATACAACTTCTAAAACCAGTATTGTACTAATTGTGAATTTCCTTATACACACAATATATGAAAGATAATAATTTATGTTTTTTTCGTTCTTAAAATTCTTCAATAAAAATTAAAATTTCGTTTCTCAATTCCTTTGTCTTGTGTGTTTTTTTTTTGTTTACAGGTTTAACACTAAGCTTAAGTAGTAATTAACATTTTTTTCCTTTTTTTGGAAAAGCTTAAGTAGAAATAAGAGCCAGAAATATAGATTTATCAATTGTTTCAAAAATCTTATGTCACATAAGATGAAATATAAATTATTAAGCATTTTTTTGAAAAAGCTTAAGTTTGAAAAACTTTTCTTTTATTAGGTTTGTGGTTGCTTTTTAAAAATCGTAAGCCTACCACAAACAGATTTAAAGTAATCACTAAAAAAGTCTTAAAAATCAAGTTCACAAAACTTCATTTCATCATACTGAAAAAGGATAAAAATTGACTTAAGCTCTTTTAACTTATTAGCACAGAGTTGCAGGAAATGTTAAGTCCGTGTTATTCACACTTAGACAGGTACACGAGTTTTTCCATTCAAATTTTTTTTTTTTCAGTATTTATTCAGTAGCAGTAATCAAATATTTGTACAATTTAACATTTGTATTTTAGAGATTTAGGATAAATGCAATTATTCCTTTATAACTATGATTAATAATGTGTATAACGATATATATATTTTTTTATATCAGACAGTTTAAGGGAAAGCTACAAACAAAAACCCTCATACAAAACTTAAACCTAATATTGCAACTCCCATATCAAACATTGTTTATTTAAATTATTTACCATACCATAAATTATAGAGGGTAAGAGATTTGAAGTTGGTTTATTAATATATTATCAGATAAGTTACAATTATGATAGAATTTTTCATTTGAGATATTAATGAGAGTGTCTAAAAAGTTGATATTGGCCAAATCATGTAGTCTCTGGGTTGAGTAGTAACGTGGTAGATCAAGTATAATCTTAAGTATTTTATTATGACATCTTTGAAGTTTTAATTTATGTGTTTTGGCACAGTCGTACCAGACAGGGGCACCATACAAGAGTATCGCTTGAAAGATTGTTTTGAATATAATTAGTTTATTTTCTCTACTGAGCTTAGAGTTCCTACAAATCATAGGATATAGAATTCTAATGTAAATATTTATTTTATCAATAGTGGTAGATATATGTTTATGAAAGTTTAATTTTGTATCAATCATAATGCCAAGATATCTACAATGCTCGGACCAATCAATGTTAACCGAACCTAATTGAAGTTGAACATTACCCGGTAAAAAACATGCTTTCCGGCGACGTGTAAACCACATTGCTTGTGTTTTATCCGGATTGATTTTAATTTTCCACTTGAAAAAATAATTTTCTAATTGAATTAGAGAAGATTGCAGTTTTTGGTGGACATCTGAATATGTAATCCCTGAACAGAAGATAGCCGTATCGTCGGCAAACATAGCAATTTTGACTTCCTCTCCAAGAAAAGGTAAGTCAGACACGAAGATATTAAAAAGTATGGGACCTAGCACTGAATCTTGAGGTACACCAAATTCGATATTTTGGACAGAGGATGTTTCGTTTTGCTTTGAATTATTTTAATTGTTGGCAACGAAAAATTTAACACATAAAGCTTGTGTATCAATCCGTTGTGCCATACTGTGTCAAAAGCTTTAGCAATGTCTAACAGTATCAAACCTGTCGATTCTTTTGAGGAAAATTTTTGAGATATGTGTTTTTTAATCCTTAAAATTTGTTGGATTGTGTTGTGGTTGCGCCTAAATCCGAATTGAAAGTCAGGTAGAATATTGTATTCAGTTAAGTGATTATTGAGTTTTTCTTGTATAATTTTTTCAAATAACTTACTAACACAACTAAGTAGGCTGATGGGTCTGTAGCTATTAGCATCATCCTTGGGTTTGCCAGGTTTAGCAATTGGTATAACCAATGCAGTTTTCCAGCTTTCAGGATAGTAACATATTTTGAGACATATATTAAATAATGATGTAAGGTATTTTATACCAGAGGGAGGAAGGGCTTTTAGAATTTTGTTATTTATGCCGTCCAATCCAGCTGATTTCTTGTTTTTTAAGGACTTGATAAGTATACGTACTTTTTCAGGATTCACCAAATAGTTATCAGGAAAAACAATGTTAGCTTGGGCTATGGTAGTAATAGAGCTAGAAACTGTATTGAATGTATTACTGTCATTAAGGTTAGCAGTAATATTGTGGTTTTTTGCAAAACTTGTTGCTAGGAGATTAGCCTTATCTTTTGGAGCAATTAAAAGCTGATTTTGTGCTTTAAGAGGTGGAATATTAGTACCTTTTTTCTTTAGTATTTTAGTAACTTTCCAGAACGGTTTACTAGATTTGTTAAATGAAGATAATAAGCCATTCCATCGGTAGTTTTGGAAGTCTGAAATTTCTTTCGCAATTATTTTGTTAAAATATTTAACATTATCGTGGAAAAAGTCGTAACGATAGCGGAGCCATTTACGTCTTTCAAAGTTTCTCAAACGAATTAAGAGCAATATATTGTCGGGAAGTTTTTGTTTTTGACTATGGGCTGTTGTAGATAGCTTAGGGATTGCAACTTCGGAAGCCCGGTTAACAAGAGATACAAAATTGTCGCATAGGGAATCGACTTGATGCGAGCTGATGCCAACGTTAGATGCGAAATCATTCATTCTACAGTTAGCATTAATAAAAGATTTAAATAGATTCCAATTCCAGTTAGAAGCAGAGTAATTGTAAATAAATGTGTTCTGCTGAACAGGGTGTACATTGTCTAAAGTAATATTTACGGGAAGGTGGTCGGTGGGTATGTTAGTGACGAAAAAGTCAAGGGTAGAGGGACTCTTACCTCGAGATGTGGAAACATAAGTATAGTTAGGTGGATATAGGAATGAAAAGCTAGGATAAACTTCATTAACTTCGTATAGTAGATTGCCCCAACAATTGGCGCGAAGACAATTCCATTGTTGATGACGACAATTTAAATCGCCTCCAACAATAATTTTGTTGCGAAGTCTAAAAATTTTTCGTAAGTCACTTTTAAAGTCGCGAATTTTCTCGGCGGTTCTATTTCCACCATTGAAATAGGCGGAAAAAACACTCACTTTGGAATTGTTACCTAAACATATAGATATCTACTCCTATTATCTCAATACACCGTAGGTGTAAGTTAGTATGAACAGTGTGTTCAATTTCTTTTCTTAGTATCACAGCGACACCCACACCATCTACGTGCCTCCTGTCAAGACGATAGCAAATGAAATCTGGATGTGAAAATGATTTATACACTTTCAACCATGTCTCTGTGACTAGGGCAATATCATCTTTTTTATTTATAATGAAATTGAAAAATTCAAGTTTTTTCTTGAAAATGCTTCTTGCATTCCAAGTAATAATTTTAAGAGAGGAATTTAACATATTAGTTTGAATAGACATACTTAATAGCTAGTGATGTAATTACGTTGAATTGATTTGATTTAGTGAGGCATGAGCTTAGCTTAGTCATGACTTCTGTTAATAGAGAGTTGATCTCTTCAAAAGAGAACAATTTGTTGCTATCATTAGCGTTAATAGGTGGAGTGTTCTCAAGAGGAACAAGTGGATTCATTCTAGTTTTTGATGACGATGACGTTGTAGTTGTTGGTACTTGTTCAACAGAGCAATGTTTTGAACGTTGAGGCAACGTAGGAAAATGTGAAAGAGAAAAACGATCATGTGAGACTTGGTGCTGCACTTTAGGCAAGGCTGGAGCTTGAATGTTGCTGACGTTATTGATTTGACGACGAGAAGAAATTTTATTTATTTAATCCGTTACTTATCTAACGTTAATATAAACTTATAGCTATTTACATAATTTTTAATTTAAAATTTTAATTAACATAGGAATAAATAAATACTATAACATATTAAAAAAGCTTTCTTTAAATTGTTTACTTTTAACATTGTCATTAACAGATGAAATTAAATTATAAAATCAATTGATTTAAAGGGCTATTCGTACCATAGTTAGTTCTGCTAAAAATCGGACATAAAGGTATCTGTCTTCTTATGCTTGTTTGACTATAGCTAAAATTTAGACGATTCGGAGCTGTTGGGGATATAATAGAACCATTAATTAATTTTAAAATAAAACAAAATTGGAGATATTGTCTATGTTGTGAAAGTGTAGGGACGTTTATTAGCAAGAGTCTGTGAGAATAAGGAGGTGGTGTGAATACTTGGGAAAACGGAAGAAAACGAAGACAAAAACGCATAAATCTTTTTTGGATACTTTCAAGTCTGTCTATATGGACTGAATAGTATGGTGCCCAGATAACACAGCCATATTCAAGTATTGGCCTGACAAATGATACATAAAGAAGTTTTAAGACGTAGGGGTCACGAAAGTCACGAGAAAAACGTTTAATAAAACCTAGAATCTTGTTAGCTTTTTTAACTATAAAGTTATAATGGTCACAGAACTTTAATTTACTGTCAAGAATAACACCTAAATCAGAGAAAACGGAAAGCTTACAAAGGGAGGAAGAATCTAATAAATAGTTATAATCTATAATTGTTTTTTTGCGTGTAAAACACATAGTTTTACATTTGTCAATATTCAATAAAAGTCGGTTTGTATTGCACCATTCCCTAAAACTATGAAGATCTTCTTGAAGCTGTGAGCAGTCATTAATTGAACTAATAGATTTGAAAATTTTAATGTCATCAGCGTATATTAAAACGGAGGAGTTTTTTATAACGGATGTTATGTCATTTATATATAAGATAAATAATAAAGGACCTAAATGGCTACCCTGTGGAACACCAGAGTTGACGTAAAATTGGTCGGAGAGTTCATTTCGGAATAAAACGCTATAACTTCTGTTCTTTAGATAAGACGAGATCCACGTCAAGAATTTGTCGTTAAACCCTAAGGCCTTAAGTTTATGGACTAAGGTCTTGTGACATAATTTGTCAAAGGCTTTAGTGAAATCTGTGAATACGCAATATACGCAATCCACTTGCTTACGATCTTCGAAGGAGTCAAGGCAGAAAGAAGTGAAATGAAGAGTAGGTTTGTAATTGTTGATTTATTCTGGACGAAACCATGTTGATTTTCACATATAATTGATTTACAATTAAACGATAACATCTTACAGATAATGGACTCAAATAGTTTGGGAATAACGGAAAGTTTTGCAATCGGACGGTAATTCGTTATTTCATTCTTAGACCCTTTTTTATGAATCGGAGTTATAAATGCACTTTTCCATAATAGTGGGAAAATTGAGCTTCTAAGAGATTCATTGAACAAAACAAACAGAGGGTACGATAAATGAGACACACATTTTTTTAAAACACATGATGGTACTCCATCAGGGCCAGGGTGAAAACAGTCATCAAGTTCTGAGACACAACGAACAATTGAATCTTCACATACTTATTGTCAAGTCAAGTGAGTTAAGGTGTGGATAATTTTGGGCTGGAAAGAACGAATCGGGAATTTGAAAGGAAGGAGGCACGTCGAAAGCATCTTTGAAGAAATTAGCAAACATATTTGAAATTATATGGGAGTCATGACTTGTTGTGTTATTAAAAGACATAGAGTTTGGGTAACCGTCAGTTTTTCTTTTACTTTTCACGAAATCCCAGAAGTTTTTTGGGGTCTGTTTCAATTCATTTTCAATTTTTATAATATAGTCAGAGTATAGAATATTGGAGTAGTCAATGAAAATATTTTTAAGTTCGGAGTAAATCCTGAAGTCTTCTTCTGCTCTAGTTTTACTAAATTTTAGCCATGCCTTATTTCTTTTATTTTTTAAGTTTCTTAATTGAGTGTCTAACCATGGGGGAGTTTTAGATTTATAGCGAGATTTTCGTAATGGCGTAGTTTCATAAAAACAGTTAAAAAGAATACTATAAAAATTTAGACACATGTCATCAATATTACGATTTAGGAGCAGTTGATTCCAGTCAACATTACACAATAAGTTAATTAGTTCATTAAAGTTACATTTTTTAAAATTGAATTCAAGTTTTTCATTTGATGTATTAGGGATATTGCACACGTTTATATTTAGTGATATATTTAAAGCTGGATGGTGACGGTCTTCTTCTACTAGTTTAACATCGGCTGGAGATACAGTTACGTCAGTATTTATTGTGTCGGAGAAAAATATTAGGTCCAAATATTTGTTGTATTGATTGGCAACCCCATTAAATTGATCAAGTCCACAAGAAGCTAAACCATCAATAATTAAGAATTCATTGGTGCTCGTTGGATTGATAGGTGTAAAATAGTTGAGGTCTGATGATTTTGTCCAGTTCAGGTTCGGAAGATTGAAATCACCTACGATCAGCAGTTCATCATTAGGTTCCATTTGGTCGTGGATCTTCTCAGTTAAATGTATGCAATTTTCATAGACAAGACTGGTAGATCTTGGAGGTATGTATACTGAGATGATAAAGAGATAACCTGTTTCCAATTTGATTTTAATACATAGCATTTCGACGTCGGAAAGATCAAAAGTATCAACCAAAGTGCATATAAGGTAGTTTTTTACCGCGAATAGTATTCCACCACCAACTGTCTCCGAGTCGCTCGATTGGTGCCTATCTCGTCTAAGAACTTGGTAAGTTGAGTCAAAGAGTTCGGTATCTATGAAAGAATTATTTAGCCATGTTTCTGTAAGAGTTATTATGTCATGTTGTAGATTGTTAATGTTTTTATAGATCGTATTGATCTTTGTCCTTAGACCATTGACGTTTTGGTAATAAATCAAAACTTGTTGGAGCTGCTTCTTCGATTATAATGCATTGTCCGGGTCTCTCGAAAAGGGTTAAAGGATGATTGTTTATTCTCGAATTCGTGTATTATGATCCCTTTTGGCCAAAGCGATGTTGAGTTTAGAAGGTGGAAGATTGAATCTGGGACTCTTATCTTAAAAGATGCATATTTCGAGTGGTTTCGATGAATCATTTTCTCAACTTTTAATAGCGACGTACCAGTCTTGTTCGAAATAAAGTTTTTAATATCGAGGGCGTTTGTTGAAGGGTCAAGTTTGGATAAGAATAAAGTTCGATGGCCTTCTACTACTTTCAATCCACATGAGATAGGTGAGTTTGGATGAGTTTTGTTTGAAAGAGATGAAAATAACAATGAGTTTGCTAACGTTGGTGATGATGGGATTGCATTTGCGAGTAATGGCTCTATTGATGATGGTGAAGTTGCTTTTGCTTTGATTGGGACAGAAGATTTTGATAAGGTTAGAGTTGATTGAAGGTGTTGAGAAGGAAGTACAGATGCAGAGGGAGAAGCAGACCTGGCAGGCTTCTTCGTTGAGGGATTAGCTTCACTATATTCGGCGTCACTTTCGTCAATTTTCCGCTTTAATGGTGCTGCATCGTTTAGCGATCGGGTTTGAGTCATTTCATTTTCGACACTATGAGAATCCATATTATGAATTGTATCAGTTTCTTCTGTTAATTGGTTTAAAGATGAGGTGTCATTTAGCGATCCACTATTAGTCATTTCGACTTCGTTATTTTGAGATTCAATATTTTGTACTGGTGACAAAGTGGTTATTTTGTCAACTTTTTCGGTAAGGCGAAGTAATTGGTTATGCAGCTTCTCTAGATTATATTTATTTTGTAATATGTCGCGAGTAATGTTAATCTGTGCAAACGGATCGCACTCGTCACAGAAATAGTAAAAAGATTTTATTTCGTATATCCAAATACACTCCGCTTCAACTGAATAAGAACACATTTTTTCAAAAGTTTGCTGTCCATTTTTTCTTCACTTTGAAAGTTAATGCATCATTTGATGATGGTAACCGATAGCTTATGATGTTAAGAAAACAAATCAAAAAGAACAATTTAAAAAGGACCACTAGTTTTTCCCTGGCTCTCATGCAAAGCTTTCCAGATTGAAAAACTCAGTTTTTTTTTGCGTCAACTGAATAAGCACAACTTTTAAAAATGCAAATAAAATCTAACAGAAAGAAATGAACAAGATTTTCATTAAATATTTTTTGTATTGGTTATTTCTAGTATTGGGTACTACCACCTTTATTCTTGATTACTTCATAAATTCGGGCTGGCATGGAATCGTATAAACTCTTTAAGTAGTCCAGCGAAATTTCTCTCCATGGTAACTAAATGGCTGGAATAAGCAATTCTCTGTCCTCAAATTGACGGCCTGACTCATAATCTTTACGTACCAGCCATCTCCATTCATTTTCTATAAGGTTCAGGTCAGGTAAATAGGGCGACCATTGAAGCAATTCAACATTCTGGTCCTGTTTCCCACTTTTGACAGTGCGCTACGTTTGGATAGGGTCGTTGTCCTATTGGAAAATCCATTTACCGGATCCACAAATATCCAAAAATGAAGGAAACTTTCTTTCCAATATTCTGTTGTAGGTAATTGCAGTCGTTTTTAACGTTTCAAACTCAAGCTCAATATTCCCAAAGTAGCTAACTGCTCCCCATATCATAACTCCACCTTCTCCACCATGATGCCGCGCTAAAAATCATTCTTCTGTTCTCAAATCGTGAAAGTAATAATTAAAACCATCAGGGACATTAAAATTGAAACTCTTCTCATCCAAAAAATCCGCGTTGTGCCACACATTTTTCCAACTCACATCGAGTCTAGAAAATCTTAAACGAATATCTTTTCGTTGCTGGTATAGTGGTGGTTTCTTTTGGAGTTGCAATCGATTTAAATGATCTGCGCTATTTGGTACTCTGTGGACTGTTGAAACACCTGCAGTTAAACCAACTTTTTGTTTAATTTTTACCACGGAGGCACATGAACTGGAAGCACATCTCAAAATTGCTCGTCGATCAACTTCGAATGTTGCCGTTTTTTTACCACCTTTCATGTTTTTTTCGTACAAACTTATGTTTCTGAGGTACGAATAGACAACACTAAGACTCCGATCAATGTTGGTAGCTAAAGCACGCACGGTCAGTCTTTATTCTTTTAACGAATCAATTTAAACTCGTCCGACACTATAACAGCTTCTGATCTAACCATTTTTTTTGTTAATTCTAATTAAACGGCTAAATGTCACTAAGAACACTTCAGCTTTTGATTTGGTATACCAATTAACTTAAAACTCTAAGAACCAATGAAGATAATGAGAGTGAAAGATTGTGTGCTTATTCAGTTGACGCAAAAAAAAACTGAGTTTTTCAATCTGGAAAGCTTTGCATGAGAGCCAGGGAAAAACTAGTGGTCCTTTTTAAATTATTCTTTTTGATTTGTTTTCTTAACATCATAAGCTATCGGTTACCATCATCAAATGATGCATTAACTTTCAAAGTGAAGAAAAAATGGACAGTAAACTTTTGAAAAAAATGTGTTCTTATTCAGTTGAAGCGGAGTGTATTGTTTACGGCTTATGCAGTTGGGATCAGATGATTTGTGCGGACCGTTGCAATTAGCGTAGCGACTAACATCAGTCGAAGTACAGTCATCAGTTTTGTGGGAGCCGGAGCAGTTTGCACAAAAACTTTTAATGTGACAATTTGAAGACCCATGACCATAAAGCTGGCAATTATGACACTGTGTTACCTTCCCGAGGTTATGTTTTTTGAAGTCCCAGCGAACAATGGTGTTAAATATGCTAGGAAAACATCGCCTTAGTTCATTTAATTTAGTAGTGCCTCGTTCAAAGTAAACAATATAAATGTAGCTTTTGAATTGATTTTTGGTAGAAATTGTTTTTACATCGATGCATTTTAAACCAGAAGAGATGAGTTCTTCTTTGATCAGTTTATCGTTTATTAAGTCAAGGCCTGACAAGATAACCTTGAGAGGTCTGGTTTCTTTGCGTGTATAAGAAAAGAATTCACACTGTTTATTTGTTAATTTAGTTTTGATTTTCTCATAGGTTTCGAGAGAGGGTGATATAATTTTTTGCCCGAGGGAGATATTTTTGATTAAATATTTTTCAATGTTTAAGTCGTTCAGAATGCCACGCACTTTTTGATTTGTAGATTTTAAAACCACAATTGGAGGAACACTTTCTTTAATGACGTTCAAACGTTCATTATTATTTTCACTTTCCATTTCGTTTGTATCAGCCATAAGGCTTTGCAACGGTTGGTAATAATTGTGTCTATTAGACATTTCGGAAAAATTATCAGTTTTGGTTATATTTATATGCTTATATGGGCGGTCGACGCCTTCACCAGAGTTACTACGAACTCTTTTACGAGTAATTGTAAGGTTTTTTGCGGATGACAATAGGAAAATACTTGCACTCACTACCGAGTTCGGAGAGAGAAAAAGATTCCATTCAAATTTGTTTGGAAAATCACAAGTTATTTCTACGGTGCATTGCATTAACGGCCATGCCATTAACGTACGCGGGAGCTAAAACAAACGGAATTTACCCTCGCGGGGGTTAATTCGAGTGAATTTCTTAGGGCGTTAGTTCTTTTTTATGGTGGGCCTTATTGCCAATTCAAAAAGGAATTAACACCCGCGGGGGTAAATTCCATTTATTTTTGATATTAACGCCCGCGGGCGTTAATGCACTGCACCGCCAATACTAAACAAAACCACAATTTTTTTTCAGATTTGCTCATTGAAAAAAAATTAATCATGAATAATAATTCATCTTTCATGATCAGGAGTTTTACTACTACCAAGTCGGTAAAACGAAGTGGGGACCTTTCGCCTCTTTTATGGAACATGGTAGTAAATGAGGGTTTCAATGGCGATGACGTTGCAATATCGGTATATGGGAAACACCCATAAGTTCTTTCAGCACTCTTACCCTAAAGAGCCTCACCAATTGCGCAAGGCATTGTGGCTTGGACGTCAATCCACATAAAACGGTGCTGTATAGAAGGACAGCAAAAGAGGAAAGAGGAACGCCGGCTTCTCAGGAGATTAAACAGGGAGCATGAGAAGCGTCAGATCGAGGAGGTTGAGAGAGCCAATAGCAGGACCCTCCATGGGGTAAGCCTTGACGTGGCGGATCGGCTTACGGTAACTACTACTGCGATGCTTAGAGCTATGCGATCGCGAAACTTGTTTTCGCAGCAGGGCCTCCCATGGTCGACAGGTCGAAGCGGAGTAGGCTGTTACTACTAATTACCCCACAACGAAGGAGTGTTCCCACCAAGGCACTTCCCACGAGGGATAGCAGCGGATGAATTTCTTTTTGGAATCAACGGTGGCGTCCTCAGTTCCAGTTAGGTCGAACTACTTGGTGAACACCTTTACGGGCTACTTCGACATATTTAAAGCTCAGGTCGTAAAAGGAGCGGTTTTCCGGCTTTTGTACTTGGAGTCACATCAAGTACCTGGTACTCCAGGTTGGGGGTTGTACGTCGGGGTGACTTCCCGACTACATAGAAAAAATCTAGTTGCGAAGCGACAACAGGCCTCGGAAACGGACGGATACACTGATGACGACCCAAGCAAACGTAAAAAGGACAACGAATTTCGGATATGCACGTGGAATGTCACCTCTTCATTGATTTAAAGGCCGCGTATGACAGCATCTACAGAGACGAGCTTACGGAATCATTTGACGTCAAAAAAGGATTCAGACAAAGCGATGCACTGTCGTGCGATTTCTTTAACATCGTTCTTGAGAAGATGGTCCAAAACTCCACCGTCAACACCAGAGGCACTATCTTCTATAAATCTGTTCAACTTCTCGCGTACGCCGACGATATTGATATAATGGGAAGAACACAGCGTGATGTCAATGGCGCCTTTGTGAGAATTGAGACAGAAGCGGCAAAAATGGGTTTAGCGGTAAATGAGGGAAAAACGAAGTACATGCTGTCTTCGAGTAAGGACACCCAACATCGACGCCTCGGACAGAACGTCACAATAGACGCATACAACTTCGAGGTAGTTAAGGAGTTTGTCTACCTAGGCTCCGCTATCAACACGGACAATAACACCAGCGCTGAGATAAGACGAAGAATTACTCTTGCTAATCGCTGTTTCTTTGGGCTAAGAAAGCAACTGAGTGGACTGGAAAAGCCCTCTCTCGAGCAACTAAGGTAAAACTGTACAACACCCTCATCATCCCTGTCCTGCTGTATGGTGCAGAAGCATGGACCCTAACAAAATCGGATGAATGTGCCTTAGGCTGTTTCAAGAGGAAAATTCTTCGGGTCATCTTTGGCCCCGTGTGCATTGATGGGGAATGGAGAAGGAGATACAACAGCGAACTTTACGGGTTGTACAACGACGTGAACCTAGCCAGAAGGGTCAAGGTCCAGAGACTCAGATGGCTCGGTCACTTAGAGCGCATGGACACCAATGCTTCGGCCCGGAAAGCCTTCGACACTATTCCCGAGGGACGCAGAAGGAGAGGAAGACCGCGACTCAGGTGGCGCACACAAGTGGAAGAGGACCTCAATCAACTTGGAGTGCAAAACTGGAGACAGCTAGCTAGGGACCGAGCTGACTGGGGGAGACTATTGATTGAGGCCCAAGTCCATACCGGACTGTAGCGCCACCTTAAGTAAGTAAGTAAGTAAGTAATAGCAGGAATAAAGTTCCAAGGTTTTACCTGCCGTAAGGCAGGGAACTTTCATTGGACACGATGATAGCAAACAATTCCGTGTACTCGACCAAGAATAAGTAAAAACGGCAATATCACGGTTGAAATCCAACGAAGCCGACTGAGCAAATGGTCTAGTTGCTGAAATGTTCGAAGTAGCAGTTGAGGATCTAGATACATCTTTTTTTTTATGGCCGGAAGAATGCATGCCCGTTGAATGGAACCTCAGCATTATTTGCCCGATCCTGAAGAAGGGAGATCCTCTAATCTGCGCCAACTACAGACGAATCAGCAGTAATATGCGAATAGCTGAAGCCTTTCGTCAACAATCTGTAGGAAACGCCTTGAAATCATTTTCAATTTTCTTTCTTTAAATTTGTTTTGTTTGAATTCAAGTTCAACAGCCAATGCAAACTGTTATACTGAGATCCTATTAAAAGCTTAGCAAAAGCAGGAACCAATACGATCTTACAAACTAGTTTCAAGTTCAAATATTTTTTTTTTGTAACCGATGATGTTCAGGTTGATGTGTGGACAGTGGAAGGTGATGATTTGGATGATGACGTGCGTAAAATAAAAAGGTAATGGTGAATATCGCGATGGTGTGGTGAATTAGCTCTCAAATGGCTGAATTAGGAGAGTAAGTACTTGTGATCCACAAGTATTTTTAAGCTTGTTTTCGAACGAAGGAAAAAAAATGATATCCACTACCGCATACTAATGCAATTTTTATACTCGGAAGGTTTTTCTTGGTTGTTTTTAGCTGAAAAATTATTCTTTTGTCACACCTATTTTTAAAATAGTTGGAAATGATTTTTAGTGTCAAGAGTGTAATTTTTCAGTTTAAATTACGGCTAGGAGAGGGACTTCCGGAAAGGCTTTCCATTCCTTCTAGAAGGTTTTCGTTCGAAAAGTTTCGAACAAAGCGAGCGTCACTGACGCTGCTGCGATCGCCTATAAATAGGAGACGCAGCCTACAATAAGATAGTCAGTGTGGAAAATCGGTGTGGGTTGCTCGACTCTTTGACGGGTTTCGCTCGGAATCAAGAACAATTTCTGCGTGGTTTAATTCTTATTAAGTAAAACTTAAAATTATAGACTAAAATAAAGTAATAAAAACACCCAAAGTATACTGAATAAAACTTAAAATCTAGTTTCCGTATAAAGAAAAAAAAAAACGAACCGTGAAATATCAATTGTAACTTTAAAAAAAACTATATATATATATAAAACTTAACGCTAAACGTGGTGTACAGTCTAAAAAACCAAAAAAAAAATGTTCAGTAAAGAACTTTTAAAAATCTTAAAGTTAAAACCGGTCGCAAAATAAAATATCCCAATACCCCGTGAAACTAAGAAACTGCAAAACCCAAGTGATCGCCACAATAGTGACAAGCCCCAAGAGAAAAACCATACGCAATCCCATACACACAAAATATTAAAATCACCCACGCCAACATTCAATAAAAAGTGCAATCGAAAGAACCGAAAACCAAAAAAAAAAACAGAAAAACAGAAAAAAAAAACGTAAATTGCCCAGCCACTTTCAAGTACAGTCACCGCACCACATCATCGCTAGTTAAAATTGCAGCATCACCAGCGCAGCGCCAGCTTAATCCCCATCATCGACTCATCACCAACACCAGCTTCATCAAGTTCAAGTTTTTTTTTATTCTCAAGTTTAATTACAAAAAAAAACATTATTTAGTATGTACATTATAAATGATCAGTCTTAATTAAGTTGCCTTGTTTTCACCTTTTTAATAAAGTTATCTGCCTCTTTATTCACCACAATCATTCTGTTCATAAATTCTAATGTTTCAAATTCATAAAAAAAGCAATAATTAAAAACCATTTAGATACCATTTGTGTGAGTGTGTGCAAGGTATTTCAACTTACTCAAGTGGTGAATTAATTTTTTTTCCCATAATCATAAACTTATGTCCACAGTTTTAACAAGTACATTAAGGTACAAACATAACGATCAACCTATGAAGCGGTGCACCACCTCACAGGAAAATATCGGGTAAGTTCTTTCAATGATTTTGATTATAAAAAAAAATATAATTCACTTAAATATAATTATTGCACACCCACACTGTAATCAAATGATTTACGAATTGTGCTCAATGAAGAGTAAGAAAAGTACTCAATGTAAAAGTACTCAATTTAAAAGTACTGTGCTGAGTCGAGATATGTGTTTGTTTTTTTTTATTTTTCGTATTAAATGAATACATTAAAGCAAACAGTAAATTTTCCTTTTCTAATAATAATAATAATAAATAATTAACTTCATTTTATTCACTTTTTTTTATAAACGAGAGACTACTTAGTATTTTGAAATTGCTAAATTACGCCCTTAAGTATGCAATGGTCTAGAGATCGCATTGAACCTCTCTCTATGGTATTGATATTGACTAATGATCATGACCTATGTTAACTTACCTTGTGTTGAATATGTTTCAAGTTCATTGAACTGAGTCGGAATATGTATTGAGTCGTTAGAATTTGAAAGCTAAAATTCAAACTTATTTTTAAATGTTTTTTTTTTGTTAGGTTAAGAATTTGGATACTAAAATTTGTTAATGAAGAAGATTAAAAGAAAATTATAACGTTTTTTTCTCATTTTTGTTCATGTTCTGGGAATTCGTTTCGTTGATTTTTTTTGGAAATTGATTTCAGAATGAACTTCTTTTAGAAGACTTTATTGGTGGATGTGACGATGTGGACCCACGAGTTAAGAAGACCGCAACAATGATTGCATAAGTTTTTTTGTTTTTGTGTTTTGCGTTAGGGGGTGTCATCAAAATTGAGGACATGGCAGCCATGGATGTATCCTTGTGATATGTGGGTGGGTTTTTCCTCAGAGAGCCAGCAACATCATGTGCTCTCCACACTGGGAAGATTTTCTAAGAGGACCTTTTTTTTTAAATCAAGGAATCAAAATCCAGCTTTAAGGACTGATCGGGCTCTGCAATTTTGAACCCGAACGTTTTATTTCAACACAACTCCGGCATGAAAAATCGTAACGACCGTTCACTCTTTCGTTGGCAAGAACCCCCCCATTCCGACGAGCTAGGACTGGCTTAGGCTAGCATGCCACGCCGACGAAAGTTGAACACCCTTCCTTTTCGGCTGCCCGGATCGGCCCACTGTACCTATAAGCACTGGGTCGTAACGGTGGCAAAGGAAAGGAAGGTTTCTTTGGACTCACTTGACCACATTTCCTCTATGTGCTCTGGTCCTGGTTTTTTGTATATAGCACCTCATCAGTAAGTGAGATAATCAGGAAATATGTGATAGGAGTCCAAAGCCGACAACACCTCGGTTCCGTTATAGGTGGCACCCAACGTGGGGCCCGATTAGTCCTTATTATTCCTTCCAGAAGTTTGAGTAATTTCTATTGTAATCAATAGATTTTCGAAAAATTGTTTTAAACATTTTTTTCTTCAGTTCTGATCGACAATGCTTGAGATTTTGTAGCCGATATTGAGTAATGTTTTAATTAAATATTTGTGAGTTGGAAAGTGATGAGCGGACGTCCAGCAAATGAGTTCGAAGTTTATTCCTTGTTTGGTCTGTTGCGACAATCATTCACTTCTGACAAAATCAATACACTAGTTTTCCGCTAACAAAAAAAAATTTATATAAAATCCGTATTTTTGGCTCTGTCGAATTTATAGCTGTTTTATTATTTTAATTTTGTTCAGTTTAGCAGTTGAAAAGAAAAATCTATGTCGACCGATGGAATGTGCTCTGGAAGCACGTTCTATGTCAGCTGCGAGTAGATTAATTTCTCCAAACTCAATACCACCTTAAAGTTACTTCGGCAAAAACGTCTTGAACATTTGATCAAACTTTATCTTCTCAAACATGGATCCCTTACAAATGGTTTTTCCCAGTGTGACTTAATTTAAAATAAAAAACATAAAACCTTATGAGTCTCGAATTTTCTGGTGGGTCATTCGTCACATCCACCATACTTTTTATGAAATTATTTGGCAAGAAAAAAAAACAACAATTAAATCATTATTTACATTTATTTACATTTGTTTATTAGTATTTCAATTTTGATTTCCGTTTCAGTAGTTATATTGAGTTAACATTTTTTCTTATATTATTAGTTTAGTATTTTCTCCGTTTTGGAAAATCTTTCAATTTTTTTTCTTTTTCGTATTCTTTCTTGTAGTTTTAAGTTCTCATATTGTTTTTTTCATTTTCCCAAATTTATTTTTTTCATTTTCTTGGTTTTGACAAACTTGTCCGAATTTGGGTTGTCCTTACCAATATTTTATTGCTTGAGAGTTGGAATTAACTTATGCCGACATCGGGCGAATATCATCTTTTGCGCTCAGGTAGAGGTTGGGGCAATTATTCTGGCAATCGTGGTCAATGTCGTGGTTCGGGAAGTTTTACTCGTGGTCGCGGATTTCAAAAAACTGGTAAGACTACAGCAAGGGTCAATATGGCGAGCCAGAATGTAGAGAATTCTAAGGTTTCCGGTTCAGATTCGGGAATGTGACGAGAGGATGTCTCTGTTAGACAAGACAATGGCAGTGACAACAACAATGGAGGTTCTACCGAGAGTGGCAACAACAAAATTGATCCGAACAAACCATCAGGATCAGGCGAAGGCCAGAATTTGTCAAAAACCCAGAATCCCAGAACAAGCGTTGACGATGTAGGTTTACCAGCTTATATCCAAGGTTTAGTAACGACGTCCATAGGTATTAATAGAGCCGAGGATTTGCAGGTCATTCGCAGGGAATTAGAAGCAAATAGGACCGAAATGAAAAAACAAATGGCTGACATTATTCGCGAGACCGGCGACAACCACCCATGATTAGGCCTAATCCGGCAATGCAGAATCACATAGGTGTAGGTGGATCTTCGGGTTTTTCAAACCTCAATCCCAGTGCCGATGAATTTTTATCGCGGGTTAGGAACATGAATCTTGATGATACCTTTCCTCCAGTAGAACATCACGCTGGACAAACGTTGCCCTCCTGCCATATCCGAGAGTACATAGCTTCCACAAATGGGGATTGAGGTATGATAACAAAAACATGACGGTGGATGAATTTATATTTCGGCTAGAACGTCTGAGGGTTTGTTACGGTGCCACATGGCAAGAAATTGTATTGCATTTCCACCAATTCATTGGCGGAGATGTAGACACTTGGTACTGGGTATTCCTTAAGTCCAACCCTAGAGTAGATTGGTCTGGACTTCGTTGTGCGTTAATGGAGCAATTCCATACACTAGAGACCGATGCTGAGCTGTCTAAGCAGCTCTATGATCGCAGACAGAGACACAACGAAACTTTCGATGAGTTCTTTATGGACATTCAGAAGCTAAACACTAGGTTGCTTCATCCGAAGCCAAATCAAGAGCTTATTAGTTTGTTGAAACAAAACGTCAATAGCCGAATGGGTGAATTGCTAGTAACTTTTAGGTCCACGAATCTCAATGAAGTGGTTTACGTTTGTCGAAGTCTCGAAAAGTTCATCAACGCCCAAAATAGGAACAAGCTTCGAGATCCAGTTGCTCAACCTTATCGTCGACATGTAAGTGAAGTTGAAGTACCAAACCAATTTAGCACTCCAGCGTCAGAAACGGTTGAAGCCTTGCAAATTTCCCGAGATACTAGCAAATACATATGTTGGAACTGTAGGAATATAGGACATAGTTACACAGAGTGTCCAGTTCCACAAAGGTCCTTGTTTTGCTACAGATGTGGTAAAGAGGGAACAACCTCTCCTCAGTGCACGAGTGTCAAATGTTCGGAAAACTCTCGCAAGAGCAAACCATCTTCCGGGGTGGGTTGCTCACGCCAATAGATACCGGACCTTCAATTTCAAATTTTAACCCCGATTTAGAACCACCTTTACAAATTTTAAAACGACAGAACGATGAACGAGAGATGAAACCTGAGGTAGGAGAAAGAAAGTTACGACCCTTAAAATCCCTTCATGATAGGAAAATTGCATATTTCGCAGCCAGGGAAAGAATTTTCGGAACTCCGAAACCCCAAGTGTCTGCTAGGATAAATAGGATTCGAGAACGAGCAAAGAAAAAGAAAGCGATTTTGAAGTGTATTGCTTCAACAAAGTTGTGTTGCGCGGATGATCCTCGTCCCTATGCCCCTGTGAAAATCTTCGGCGAAAGTATGCTTGGTTTGCTTGATAGTGGCGCAAGCATAAGTTGCCTTGGCAAGAATTATCTGAGTAATCACAACATCCCTTACACTCGTCTCTCATCCCATGTAAAGACGGCGGATGGAAATTTTCAATCCATAGTCGGAAAACTTAACGTTGATGTCACTTATAAGAACGAAACAAGAAGTATAGAATTTTATATTGTCCCTTCACTGCAACAGAAATTGTATCTAGGGATCAATTTCTGGAAGACTTTTGGTATCGCACCACAAATCATTTCCGAAATCTCTCTGAGTCACGATGTATCTTCGGAGATGCGTGAGCTATCAGGTGAAGAGTTCAGTAAACTTAAAACAGCCATCAGCATGTTCCCGTCTTATGCCAAACTTGGCTTAGGTCAGACAACGCTGGAGGAACATGAAATCGATACGGGGGATGCGGAACCGATCAAGCAACGACACTATCCTGTTTCTCCTGCGGTTCAGAAGCTTTTGTATGATGAATTGGATAGGTTACATAATCGAAGAAAGTAATAGCCTTTGGAGCTCTCCTGTGGTCCTTGTGCGGAAACCGGGAAAAAACCGGATGTGCATAGACTTCAGGAAAGTAAACAAACAAACGAAGAAAAGTGCCTATCCTTTGCCTCATATTCAGGCTTTGCTAAGTCGTATTTCAGATACACGTTATATCTCTAGCGTGGATCTGAAAGACGCCTTTTTGCAAATACCGTTGGAGGAAAGCTCACGGGAAAAGACGGCGTTTACGGTTCCGGGTCGTCCATTATACCAATTCAAGGTAATGCCCTTTGGTCTTTGTAATGCGCCTCAACGCCTTTGCAAATTGATGGACAAAGTGGTACCACATGAATTAAAAGAAAACGTTTTTGTTTACTTGGATGATCTCCTTATAGTTTCGCCCACCTTTGAAGATCACATTCGTTACCTTAATATTGTCGCGGAAAGGCTTAAACTTGCTGGTTTAACGATTAACCTTGAAAAATCGAAATTTTGTTTCAAGGAATTAAAATATTTAGGGTAAATCGTCGGTGACGGTTTATTGAAAACGGACCCAGCCAAAATTTCAGCCATTAAGGATTTTCCAATTCCACAAAATCAGCGACAGGTACTTAGATTCCTCGGAATGTCTGGGTGGTATCGGAGATTCGTTAGGGACTATAGCACTTTAGCAACACCGATTACAGAAACGTTGAAAAAGCAGAAAGCATTTGAATTCGGTAGCGAAGCGATAGAGTCGTTCAAGAAAATCAAGGAGATTCTAACATCTGAACCTATACTTATTCATCCCGATTATAGCAAGCCATTTGTGATTTTGTGTGATGCATCATCAACAGGGATCGGAGGAGTCTTGTGCTAAAAGGACGAAGAAGGCAACGAAAGACCCATTTTCTTTTATTCTCACAAGCTCAATAAGGCCCAAGTTAATTACTCAGTCACTGAACGTGAATGTTTAGCTGCGGTTATGAGCATTGAACAGTTTCTTCCCTATGTAGAAGGTTATCACTTTAAAGTAGTAACAGACCATGCTAGTCTAAAGTGGCTGATGAACCAGAAAGACCTCAGCGGAAGATTGGCTCGGTGGAGTCTTAAACTGCAAGGTTATGACTTCGATATTGAGCATCGAAAAGGTTCTCAACATGTCGTGCCTGACGCCTTATCGAGAGTTTATGCAGCCGACGAATTGAATCTCGATGACAAATCGGAGTTATATCCTGATGTGCTGCACATAGATCTAACGGATCCCAGTTTTCAATCTGAGGAATATGTTAGGATCATTGACAACATCGCAAAACAAAAAGATCAGCTGCCTGACCTTCAAGTCTCGGAAAATTTCGTGTACAAGAAGGTCAAACACAGCACAGGGAATCCTTTTGAGGATGACCATGCATGGAAGTTATGGATTCCATCGCAGTTGACCGACCGTCTGATTACTCTGGCTCATCGGCCACCTCGAGCGGCTCATGGTGGTTTGGGAAAAACGCTACATAGGCTTCGTCAGCAGTTCTTTTGGCCAAATATGGCTTCTCAGGTCAAGTCGTTTATTAACAAGTGTGAGGTTTGTAAAATGTCGAAAGCCACGAACCAAGTACAACGGCTACCGATGGGAAAGCCTTTCGTAGCTGAACGTCCATTTCAACATCTGTACATGGACTTCCTTGGACCGTATCCTCGATCTAAAAACGGGAACAGCTATATCATCATCGCTCTTGACGAACTCACGAAATTCGTCATCATTAAAGCCTTGCGAAAAGCTACAGCAGAAACAGCTGCGAAATTTTTGAATGAAGAAATCCTTTGTTTGGTTGGTATTCCGGAATCTGTGTTAACAGATAACGGGAAACAATTCATTAGTTCAAGTTTTGCGAAATTATTAAATTCCTTTATTATCCGACACATAAGAACTGCGTCATATGCTCCTCAAGCCAACGCCAGTGAGCGGGTTAACCGTTCTATCCTTGCGGCCATAAGGTCTTACATTGGCAAGGATCAGAGAAATTGGGACGTTAACCTTCCAGCTATAGCATCTGCGCTTAGATCAGCTAATCATTCCGCAATAGGTATGTCGCCTTATGAGGCATTGTTTGGCCAAAGGATGGTAGAACATGGTTCCGATTTTGAACTTCTAAGGAAACTGGGTTGTGTTAACAACTCAGAAGTGAATTTAATACCAAAACCCTCAAAAATGAATATCATTCATTCAGCCATCAAGGATTCACTCGAAAAGGCTCATTTGAAATACGAACACGCGTATAATACGCGAAGTAAAAACATTTCGTACAAAGTTGGCGATGTAGTATTTAAAAGGAATTTTGTTTTGAGCGATGCCACGAAAAGGATAAATGCCAAACTGTGTCCTAAATTCACGAAGGCCAAGATTGTCAGGATTATTGGGAACAACCTCTATGAGTTGGAAGATGATGTTGGCAAGTCATTAGGGGTTTTCCACTCTAAAGACATTAAAAGGTAGTCCTATGGTAGGTACATTTTTATATTCTAACACCCGGCTAGCTATAGCCTGAACATGAGACTTATTCTCGGGTGTGGGTCGACTGTTTTTCCGTTATTTTTTTCACTATCAGCGTTTCTTTTCTTCTCCATTTGATTCGTGCCACTTTCAAATGAAAAAGTGTTGTAGGAAACGCCTTGAAATCATTTTCAATTTTCTTTCTTTATATTTATTTTGTTTGAATTCAAGTTCAACAGCCAATGCAAACTGTTATACTGAGATCCTATTACAAGCTTAGCAAAAGCAGGAACCAATACGATCTTACAAACTAGTTTCAAGTTCAAATATTTTTTTTTGTAACCGATGATGTTCAGGTTGATGTGTGGACAGTGGAAGGTGATGATTTGGATGATGACGTGCGTAAAATAAAAAGGTAATGGTGAATATCGCGATGGTGTGGTGAATTAGCTCTCAAATGGCTGAATTAGGAGAGTAAGTACTTGTGATCCACAAGTATTTTTAAGCTTGTTTTCGAACGAAGGAAAAAAAATGATATCCACTACCGCATACTAATGCAATTTTTATACTCGGAAGGTTTTTCTTGGTTGTTTTCAGCTGAAAAATTATTCTTTTGTCACACCTATTTTTAAAATAGTTGGAAATGATTTTTAGTGTCAAGAGTGTAATTTTTCAGTTTAAATTACGGCTAGGAGAGGGACTTCCGGAAAGGCTTTCCATTCCTTCTAGAAGGTTTTCATATTTGTTTTTATTGTAGCAGAAATTATTTACATATTTTCTTACATCTATATTGCACAATTTACAGAGATTTAGTATAACCCTACTTTACTTCTGAAAAAATACAAATTTTATATAAATTATCACAGTTTAACACGATAAAAAATCGAAGGAAAAGCTACAAGAAAAACCTTCTTCAAATTGTGAGAAAAATGGTTATCCAAGATTGGAGAGAATAGGAGGCTGCGAAGCACAGATAAACGCTTATCTCAAACAAGATACATTACAAATGCTTATGATTTAAACAATTAAATAAATACAAAATATAATAAATAAACAACGAACAAAATATACACATTTAGATATTTAAACAAATATATACAAATTAATATATTAATTAACTTTATTATTAAATAAATAAATAAATAGATAAATAAATAAATAGATAACTGAATAAATAAATACATAAATAAATAAATAAATAAATAAATAAATAAATAAATAAATAAATAAACAAACAAATAAATTAACAAATAAATAAATAAATAAGTAAATAAATAAGTAAATAATTAGATAAAAAGATAAATAAATAAATAAATAAATAAATAAATAAATAAATAAATAAATAAATAATAAATAACAATAAATAATGTATGAATAAATAAGTAACAATTATAATTATGTATATATTGTTTTTTTTTTTTTTTTTTAAATAGCCAGATTTGAGATAAGGTAGTTATCTGATAGTCTACAAGATGCATTATATCGCTCAAATAAATTTGTAATTCGGAATGAAACTTTTTCAATTTTGGTAAGTGCGTGGAGCTCTTCCGTAGAATAGTGCCATGGCAGATTTAGCATCATTTTGAGTAATTTGTTCTGGGTTCTTTGCAATCGAAGTAAATGGCTGTTTGCACATTTGCCCCAAACAGGTGACCCATATAACATAATACTTTGAAAGATGACCTTGAAAATGATGAGCTTATTTTCAACACTTAATTTTGATTTTCTGTTAATAAACGGATATAGCATTTTTATAGTTAAATTGACCTTGTTGATTGTTTCTTGTATATGAATTCCAAAAGTTAGTGTTTTGTCTAAGTGTACTCCTAAATATTTAGCACTTGATTTCCATTCTGTTGGAATACCATTAATTTGAAGCATATTGATGGGCAAAAAACAAGATTTTATTTTTCTAGTGAAAAAGACGGCTTGAGTTTTCCCAGCGTTTATTTTGATTTTCCAATCGCAAAAATACGTTTGCACAATATTCAGCGCAGATTGCAAGTTGGTTTCGATGTTAAAACCAACTGAATCTGATGAATACAAGCACGTATCGTCTGCGAAAATAGCTGATTTGCAGTTTGTTAATGCCGGAAAATCATAAGTAAATATGGTATACAAAACAGGACCAAGAACTGATCCTTGTGGTACACCTGCAAGTATTTCATACAGATCAGAGAAGCAATTGTTTACTGAAACTTTGAAGAATCTTTCAGTAAGAAAGGAATTTATGATTTTAATAATGAAGGTTGGAAAATCAAGAACTAAAAGTTTGTGTATTAGGCCTTTGTGCCATACCGTGTCAAAAGCCTTTTCTACATCTAATAAGACCATACCAGTGCTTTTCCCTACTGCAAGATCACTCTTAATATCATTTGTTATCCGGTGAACTTGGTGGACTGTGCTATGACAACTTCTGAAACCAAATTGTTCAGGTGGAAGAATATCATGTGTGTTTAAATGTATCACAATTTTATTTTTAATTATTTTCTCAAGACATTTACTCAGAGAACTAAGTAAACTAATGGGTCTATAACTAGAACTTAAAGACGGATTTTTACCAGGTTTTTGAATGGGAATTATTTTAGCTATTTTCCATTGGCTTGGGAAATAAGATATTTTAAAGCAAGCAATAAAAATGTCTTGTAAAAATCTTATACCTGGTCTGGGTAGTTTTTTTAACATAATGTTTTTCAAACCATCAAGTCCTGGGCTCTTGGTATTTTTTAGGTTAGTAAGTATTGTTTTTATATCTTGTATTGTAATTATATCATCTCCAAGTTGAAATTGTTGAGATCTCAAAATTTCCATTGATTGCTCAACCGCAATTTCAGTAGAACTACTGCTGGAAATGTTGTTACCTAACTGATGGTTTTCTGAAAATTCATGAGCCAAAGCATTTGCTTTTTCAAGGTTAGTCAAAAGTACTGAGTTCCCAGTTTTTAACGCTGGAATCTGACTATTTTTTTTTCTTTACTATTTTGACCAAGTTCCAGAACGGTTTACTGGCCATATCTAACGTTTGTAGCCTCGAATTCCACTTTTTATTTTTGTGTTCTTGAGTAAGTAATTTAATCAAGTTATTGAGAATCTTAGTTTCTGTTAGGTAAAAAGTATCTCTGGTTCTTATCCACAATAACCTATATCTATTCCTCTTTTTTATAAGTTGGACAATATTTGGGGGAAGAGAATTATTAGAGTTATCGTTATAAACCCTTTTCTTTGGAACAGACTGTGCCACACTTTCTAACGCAATATTTGTAAAATTTTGAATGGCTTCATTAATTTGATCACGATTGACTTCATTGGGATCTATTGTTGGTATGTTTTCTAGTTTAGCACGCATATTATTTTTGTATCTTTTCCACTTAGCATTTTTGAAATCGAAAATTATTTTCTCGCTTTGATGAGGTGTATGATTGACGCTGCACATAACCGGAAGATGGTTTGAGCTTAAATCATTAATGACTATTGGCTGACTGAAAAGTTCTGGCATATTCGTTAAAAATAAGTCAATAGTTGAGGGGTTCGTTCTATCATTGGGGGGTATACAAGTGGGTCCAGGAGGGTACAAAATATTAAATGAGTGCCTAGTATTAAGGTCATACAGTATATTACCCCATGTGTTGGCTATCACACATCCCCAATTCCTGTGCCTGCTATTTAGATCTCCCCCAATTAAAAAAGTTTCATTTGTAGTGACCAGTTTACGTAAATCATTTTTAAAATCGTATCTTTTATCAGCGGAAGAATTACCTCCTGGAAAGTAAGCAGAAAATATTTTAATTGAATGACCATTAGCAAATGGTATTTCAATACCAATATTTTCTATTACCTTCGTATTAACAACAGGTAGTAATCTATGCTTCAGCGTTCTTTTTATTACCACGGCAACACCGCCTCCTATTCTCTCTCTATCTAATCTATAGCATTTATATTCTCTATTAGCAATATTTACATTTTTGTCTAACCATGTTTCATTAACAAGACTAACACCAATATTATGCTTGCTTAGAAAAGCAAAAAACTCTACACATTTAGATCGAATGCCTCTAGCATTCCAACAGATTATATTTAGGTTATTGTTAGACATTATTTACCTGCGTACAAATACTTAATTGCTAATTGTGCAATACAATTGAATTGATCTGCTTTTGAATTACATTGACTAAGAAGTGTGATCATCTCAGCAGTGAGAGCGTTAATTTCATCCAAAGAGAAGAGTGCACCGGTGTTTGTGTTGTTGGATCCCATAGAACCGGTTTTGTTGACATTATTTGCCCAAAAATTTGAGTTGACATTGCTGATGGGATTAGTTTTATTTGTTGCTGCTGCTGATGAAGACATGTTGTGATCAATGGGCTTAAGAGCAGGGAAATCGTTTGCATTTGCTATAAATGATTGCGGTGGCTCGTTATAACTTCGTTTATTAGGAGTGCCCGATTTATTTCTTGCAGATAGTTTTTCCCTTATTTCGAAAAAACTTTTGCGACTAATGCAATCAGGATCGGTGGATTTATGGGTTTCCATACAATTTGCACATTTAATTTTGTTTGATTTGCAATCTTTAGTGTCATGATTCTCAGAACAATTAGCACAGTGTGTCTTAATGTGACAGTGTTTCTCTCCGTGCCCATACATTTGGCAGTTGTAGCACTGGGTTATTTTGTTTCGCGGTCTACGAGCGAAATCCCAACGCACTTGTGTCTTAAAAATTGATCGGCAATTCTTTTTAAGATCACTTAATCTTACCGAACCGATTTCGAGATACACTAAATAAAATATATCAATAAATTCATCATAGTTTTTTTTAATGAGCTTCACGTTTTGACATTTAAGTCCAACAGAGATAAGTTCTTTTTTGAGTTCATTTGTACAAAGTTCATGTAAACCATACAACATGACTTTGAATGACCTCTGTGCTGGAAGATCATGGGTGTAAAATTGCCAGTTTTTGTTTTTTAGCTCAGCACACACTTTATCATAGGTTTCGAGATCTTCACAATTAAGTTTAATGCCAATAGACATTTTTTTAAGGCTATATTTTTCTAGCTTTAATTCAGCTAAGAAACCATGCACATTTTCACAAGTTTTTTGCAGAACGCAAACCGAAGGAATTTTAGATTTTTTATTTGAGACGGGTGGTGGGATTAACTCGTCATCAAGATCAACATCTTGGTCTTTTCCCGTATCGGGATGAGTTTGTAGGGGTGTCCAATATTTTGGATTTTTTTTTGTTGAAAGACATGACGTCTTCACAACTTGGCGAACGAGATCGTTTACTTATTTTGGATTAGTTATCTATACCGCACAGAATGAGAAACGTCGTAGGCGTTCAGCGTGCCGATCGGTACTGATTCTAGAAGGTTTTCGTTCGAAAAGTTTCGAACAAAGCGAGCGTCACTGACGCTGCTGCGATCGCCTATAAATAGGAGACGCAGCCTACAATAAGATAGTCAGTGTGGAAAATCGGTGTGGGTTGCTCGACTCTTTGACGGGTTTCGCTCGGAATCAAGAACAATTTCTGCGTGGTTTAATTCTTATTAAGTAAAACTTAAAATTATAGACTAAAATAAAGTAATAAAAACACCCAAAGTATACTGAATAAAACTTAAAATCTAGTTTCCGCATAAAGAAAAAAAAAACGAACCGTGAAATATCAATTGTAACTTTAAAAAAAAACTATATATATATAAAACTTAACGCTAAACGTGGTGTACAGTCTAAAAAACCAAAAAAAAAAAAAAAATGTTCAGTAAAGAACTTTTAAAAATCTTAAAGTTAAAACCGGTCGCAAAATAAAATATCCCAATACCCCGTGAAACTAAGAAACTGCAAAACCCAAGTGATCGCCACAATAGTGACAAGCCCCAAGAGAAAAACCATACGCAATCCCATACACACAAAATATTAAAATCACCCACGCCAACATTCAATAAAAAGTGCAATCGAAAGAACCGAAAACCAAAAAAAAAAAAAACAGAAAAACAGAAAAAAAAACGTAAATTGCCCAGCCACTTTCAAGTACAGTCACCGCACCACATCATCGCTAGTTAAAATTGCAGCATCACCAGCGCAGCGCCAGCTTAATCCCCATCATCGACTCATCACCAACACCAGCTTCATCAAGTTCAAGTTTTTTTTTATTCTCAAGTTTAATTACAAAAAAAACATTATTTAGTATGTACATTATAAATGATCAGTCTTAATTAAGTTGCCTTGTTTTCACCTTTTTAATAAAGTTATCTGCCTCTTTATTCACCACAATCATTCTGTTCATAAATTCTAATGTTTCAAATTCATAAAAAAAGCAATAATTAAAAACCATTTAGATACCATTTGTGTGAGTGTGTGCAAGGTATTTCAACTTACTCAAGTGGTGAATTAATTTTTTTTCCCATAATCATAAACTTATGTCCACAGTTTTAACAAGTACATTAAGGTACAAACATAACGATCAACCTATGAAGCGGTGCACCACCTCACAGGAAAATATCGGGTAAGTTCTTTCAATGATTTTGATTATAAAAAAAAATATAATTCACTTAAATATAATTATTGCACACCCACACTGTAATCAAATGATTTACGAATTGTGCTCAATGAAGAGTAAGAAAAGTACTCAATGTAAAAGTACTCAATTTAAAAGTACTGTGCTGAGTCGAGATATGTGTTTGTTTTTTTTTTATTTTTCGTATTAAATGAATACATTAAAGCAAACAGTAAATTTTCCTTTTCTAATAATAATAATAATAAATAATTAACTTCATTTTATTCACTTTTTTTTATAAACGAGAGACTACTTAGTATTTTGAAATTGCTAAATTACGCCCTTAAGTATGCAATGGTCTAGAGATCGCATTGAACCTCTCTCTATGGTATTGATATTGACTAATGATCATGACCTATGTTAACTTACCTTGTGTTGAATATGTTTCAAGTTCATTGAACTGAGTCGGAATATGTATTGAGTCGTTAGAATTTGAAAGCTAAAATTCAAACTTAGTTTTAAATGTTTTTTTTTGTTAGGTTAAGAATTTGGATACTAAAATTTGTTAATGAAGAAGATTAAAAGAAAATTATAACGTTTTTTTCTCATTTTTGTTCATGTTCTGGGAATTCGTTTCGTTGATTTTTTTTGGAAATTGATTTCAGAATGAACTTCTTTTAGAAGACTTTATTGGTGGATGTGACGATGTGGACCCACGAGTTAAGAAGACCGCAACAATGATTGCATAAGTTTTTTTGTTTTTGTGTTTTGCGTTAGGGGGTGTCATCAAAATTGAGGACATGGCAGCCATGGATGTATCCTTGTGATATGTGGGTGGGTTTTTCCTCAGAGAGCCAGCAACATCATGTGCTCTCCACACTGGGAAGATTTTCTAAGAGGACCTTTTTTTTAAATCAAGGAATCAAAATCCAGCTTTAAGGACTGATCGGGCTCTGCAATTTTGAACCCGAACGTTTCATTTCAACACAACTCCGGCATGAAAAATCGTAACGACCGTTCACTCTTTCGTTGGCAAGAACCCCCCCATTCCGACGAGCTAGGACTGGCTTAGGCTAGCATGCCACGCCGACGAAAGTTGAACACCCTTCCTTTTCGGCTGCCCGGATCGGCCCACTGTACCTATAAGCACTGGGTCGTAACGGTGGCAAAGGAAAGGAAGGTTTTTTTGGACTCACTTGACCACATTTCCTCTATGTGCTCTGGTCCTGGTTTTTTGTATATAGCACCTCATCAGTAAGTGAGATAATCAGGAAATATGTGATAGGAGTCCAAAGCCGACAACACCTCGGTTCCGTTATAGGTGGCACCCAACGTGAGGCCCGATTAGTCCTTATTATTCCTTCCATAAGTTTGAGTAATTTCTATTGTAATCAATAGATTTTCGAAAAATTGTTTTAAACATTTTTTTCTTCAGTTCTGATCGACAATGTTTGAGATTTTGTAGCCGATATTGAGTAATGTTTTAATTAAATATTTGTGAGTTGGAAAGTGATGAGCGGACGTCCAGCAAATGAGTTCGAAGTTTATTCCTTGTTTGGTCTGTTGCGACAATCATTCACTTCTGACAAAATCAATACACTAGTTTTCCGCTAACAAAAAAAAAATTATATAAAATCCGTATTTTTGGCTCTGTCGAATTTATAGCTGTTTTATTATTTTAATTTTGTTCAGTTTAGCAGTTGAAAAGAAAAATCTATGTCGACCGATGGAATGTGCTCTGGAAGCACGTTCTATGTCAGCTGCGAGTAGATTAATTTCTCCAAACTCAATACCACCTTAAAGTTACTTCGGCAAAAACGTCTTGAACATTTGATCAAACTTTATCTTCTCAAACATGGATCCCTTACAAATGGTTTTTCCCAGTGTGACTTAATTTAAAATAAAAAACATAAAACCTTATGAGTCTCGAATTTTCTGGTGGGTCATTCGTCACATCCACCATACTTTTTATGAAATTATTTGGCAAGAAAAAAAACAACAATTAAATCATTATTTACATTTATTTACATTTGTTTATTAGTATTTCAATTTTGATTTCCGTTTCAGTAGTTATATTGAGTTAACATTTTTTCTTATATTATTAGTTTAGTATTTTCTCCGTTTTGGAAAATCTTTCAATTTTTTTTCTTTTTCGTATTCTTTCTTGTAGTTTTAAGTTCTCATATTGTTTTTTCATTTTCCCAAATTTATTTTTTTCATTTTCTTGGTTTTGACAAACTTGTCCGAATTTGGGTTGTCCTTACCAATATTTTATTGCTTGAGAGTTGGAATTAACTTATGCCGACATCGGGCGAATATCATCTTTTGCGCTCAGGTAGAGGTTGGGGCAATTATTCTGGCAATCGTGGTCAAAGTCGTGGTTCGGGAAGTTTTACTCGTGGTCGCGGATTTCAAAAAACTGGTAAGACTACAGCAAGGGTCAATATGGCGAGCCAGAATGTAGAGAATTCTAAGGTTTCCGGTTCAGATTCGGGAATGTGACGAGAGGATGTCTCTGTTAGACAAGACAATGGCAGTGACAACAACAATGGAGGTTCTACCGAGAGTGGCAACAACAAAATTGATCCGAACAAACCATCAGGATCAGGCGAAGGCCAGAATTTGTCAAAAACCCAGAATCCCAGAACAAGCGTTGACGATGTAGGTTTACCAGCTTATATCCAAGGTTTAGTAACGACGTCCATAGGTATTAATAGAGCCGAGGATTTGCAGGTCATTCGCAGGGAATTAGAAGCAAATAGGACCGAAATGAAAAAACAAATGGCTGACATTATTCGCGAGACCTTGTTCAAAACTACTCCCTCTGTTGATCCCGAGTACGATGTAAACCGGCGACAACCACCCATGAGTAGGACTAATCCGGCAATGCAGAATCACATAGGTGTAGGTGGATCTTCGGGTTTTTCAAACCTCAATCCCAGTGCCGATGAATTCTTATCGCGGGTTAGGAACATGAATCTTGATGATACCTTTCCTCCAGTAGAACATCACGCTGGACAAACGTTGCCCTCCTGCCATATCCGAGAGTACATAGCTTCCACAAATGGGGATTGAGGTATGATAACAAAAACATGACGGTGGATGAATTTATATTTCGGCTAGAACGTCTGAGGGTTTGTTACGGTGCCACATGGCAAGAAATTGTATTGCATTTCCACCAATTCATTGGCGGAGATGTAGACACTTGGTACTGGGTATTCCTTAAGTCCAACCCTAGAGTAGATTGGTCTGGACTTCGTTGTGCGTTAATGGAGCAATTCCATACACTAGAGACCGATGCTGAGCTGTCTAAGCAGCTCTATGATCGCAGACAGAGACACAACGAAACTTTCGATGAGTTCTTTATGGACATTCAGAAGCTAAACACTAGGTTGCTTCATCCGAAGCCAAATCAAGAGCTTATTAGTTTGTTGAAACAAAACGTCAATAGCCGAATGGGTGAATTGCTAGTAACTTTTAGGTCCACGAATCTCAATGAAGTGGTTTACGTTTGTCGAAGTCTCGAAAAGTTCATCAACGCCCAAAATAGGAACAAGCTTCGAGATCCAGTTGCTCAACCTTATCGTCGACATGTAAGTGAAGTTGAAGTACCAAACCAATTTAGCACTCCAGCGTCAGAAACGGTTGAAGCCTTGCAAATTTCCCGAGATACTAGCAAATACATATGTTGGAACTGTAGGAATATAGGACATAGTTACACAGAGTGTCCAGTTCCACAAAGGTCCTTGTTTTGCTACAGATGTGGTAAAGAGGGAACAACCTCTCCTCAGTGCACGAGTGTCAAATGTTCGGAAAACTCTCGCAAGAGCAAACCATCTTCCGGGGTGGGTTGCTCACGCCAATAGATACCGGACCTTCAATTTCAAATTTTAACCCCGATTTAGAACCACCTTTACAAATTTTAAAACGACAGAACGATGAACGAGAGATGAAACCTGAGGTAGGAGAAAGAAAGTTACGACCCTTAAAATCCCTTCATGATAGGAAAATTGCATATTTCGCAGCCAGGGAAAGAATTTTCGGAACTCCGAAACCCCAAGTGTCTGCTAGGATAAATAGGATTCGAGAACGAGCAAAGAAAAAGAAAGCGATTTTGAAGTGTATTGCTTCAACAAAGTTGTGTTGCGCGGATGATCCTCGTCCCTATGCCCCTGTGAAAATCTTCGGCGAAAGTATGCTTGGTTTGCTTGATAGTGGCGCAAGCATAAGTTGCCTTGGCAAGAATTATCTGAGTAATCACAACATCCCTTACACTCGTCTCTCATCCCATGTAAAGACGGCGGATGGAAATTTTCAATCCATAGTCGGAAAACTTAACGTTGATGTCACTTATAAGAACGAAACAAGAAGTATAGAATTTTATATTGTCCCTTCACTGCAACAGAAATTGTATCTAGGGATCAATTTCTGGAAGACTTTTGGTATCGCACCACAAATCATTTCCGAAATCTCTCTGAGTCACGATGTATCTTCGGAGATGCGTGAGCTATCAGGTGAAGAGTTCAGTAAACTTAAAACAGCCATCAGCATGTTCCCGTCTTATGCCAAACTTGGCTTAGGTCAGACAACGCTGGAGGAACATGAAATCGATACGGGGGATGCGGAACCGATCAAGCAACGACACTATCCTGTTTTTCCTGCGGTTCAGAAGCTTTTGTATGATGAATTGGATAGGTTACATAATCGAAGAAAGTAATAGCCCTTGGAGCTCTCCTGTGGTCCTTGTGCGGAAACCGGGAAAAAACCGGATGTGCATAGACTTCAGGAAAGTAAACAAACAAACGAAGAAAAGTGCCTATCCTTTGCCTCATATTCAGGCTTTGCTAAGTCGTATTTCAGATACACGTTATATCTCTAGCGTGGATCTGAAAGACGCCTTTTTGCAAATATCGTTGGAGGAAAGCTCACGGGAAAAGACGGCGTTTACGGTTCCGGGTCGTCCATTATACCAATTCAAGGTAATGCCCTTTGGTCTTTGTAATGCGCCTCAACGCCTTTGCAAATTGATGGAAAAAGTGGTACCACATGAATTAAAAGAAAACGTTTTTGTTTACTTGGATGATCTCCTTATAGTTTCGCCCACCTTTGAAGATCACATTCGTTACCTTAATATTGTCGCGGAAAGGCTTAAACTTGCTGGTTTAACGATTAACCTTGAAAAATCGAAATTTTGTTTCAAGGAATTGAAATATTTAGGGTAAATCGTCGGTGACGGTTTATTGAAAACGGACCCAGCCAAAATTTCAGCCATTAAGGATTTTCCAATTCCACAAAATCAGCGACAGGTACTTAGATTCCTCGGAATGTCTGGGTGGTATCGGAGATTCGTTAGGGACTATAGCACTTTAGCAACACCGATTACAGAAACGTTGAAAAAGCAGAAAGCATTTGAATTCGGTAGCGAAGCGATAGAGTCGTTCAAGAAAATCAAGGAGATTCTAACATCTGAACCTATACTTATTCATCCCGATTATAGCAAGCCATTTGTGATTTTGTGTGATGCATCATCAACAGGGATCGGAGGAGTCTTGTGCTAAAAGGACGAAGAAGGCAACGAAAGACCCATTTTCTTTTATTCTCACAAGCTCAATAAGGCCCAAGTTAATTACTCAGTCACTGAACGTGAATGTTTAGCTGCGGTTATGAGCATTGAACAGTTTCTTCCCTATGTAGAAGGTTATCACTTTAAAGTAGTAACAGACCATGCTAGTCTAAAGTGGCTGATGAACCAGAAAGACCTCAGCGGAAGATTGGCTCGGTGGAGTCTTAAACTGCAAGGTTATGACTTCGATATTGAGCATCGAAAAGGTTCTCAACATGTCGTGCCTGACGCCTTATCGAGAGTTTATGCAGCCGACGAATTGAATCTCGATGACAAATCGGAGTTATATCCTGATGTGCTGCACATAGATCTAACGGATCCCAGTTTTCAATCTGAGGAATATGTTAGGATCATTGACAACATCGCAAAACAAAAAGATCAGCTGCCTGACCTTCAAGTCTCGGAAAATTTCGTGTACAAGAAGGTCAAACACAGCACAGGGAATCCTTTTGAGGATGACCATGCATGGAAGTTATGGATTCCATCGCAGTTGACCGACCGTCTGATTACTCTGGCTCATCGGCCACCTCGAGCGGCTCATGGTGGTTTGGGAAAAACGCTACATAGGCTTCGTCAGCAGTTCTTTTGGCCAAATATGGCTTCTCAGGTCAAGTCGTTTATTAACAAGTGTGAGGTTTGTAAAATGTCGAAAGCCACGAACCAAGTACAACGGCTACCGATGGGAAAGCCTTTCGTAGCTGAACGTCCATTTCAACATCTGTACATGGACTTCCTTGGACCGTATCCTCGATCTAAAAACGGGAACAGCTATATCATCATCGCTCTTGACGAACTCACGAAATTCGTCATCATTAAAGCCTTGCGAAAAGCTACAGCAGAAACAGCTGCGAAATTTTTGAATGAAGAAATCCTTTGTTTGGTTGGTATTCCGGAATCTGTGTTAACAGATAACGGGAAACAATTCATTAGTTCAAGTTTTGCGAAATTATTAAATTCCTTTATTATCCGACACATAAGAACTGCGTCATATGCTCCTCAAGCCAACGCCAGTGAGCGGGTTAACCGTTCTATCCTTGCGGCCATAAGGTCTTACATTGGCAAGGATCAGAGAAATTGGGACGTTAACCTTCCAGCTATAGCATCTGCGCTTAGATCAGCTAATCATTCCGCAATAGGTATGTCGCCTTATGAGGCATTGTTTGGCCAAAGGATGGTAGAACATGGTTCCGATTTTGAACTTCTAAGGAAACTGGGTTGTGTTAACAACTCAGAAGTGAATTTAATACCAAAACCCTCAAAAATGAATATCATTCATTCAGCCATCAAGGATTCACTCGAAAAGGCTCATTTGAAATACGAACACGCGTATAATACGCGAAGTAAAAACATTTCGTACAAAGTTGGCGATGTAGTATTTAAAAGGAATTTTGTTTTGAGCGATGCCACGAAAAGGATAAATGCCAAACTGTGTCCTAAATTCACGAAGGCCAAGATTGTCAGGATTATTGGGAACAACCTCTATGAGTTGGAAGATGATGTTGGCAAGTCATTAGGGGTTTTCCACTCTAAAGACATTAAAAGGTAGTCCTATGGTAGGTACATTTTTATATTCTAACACCCGGCTAGCTATAGCCTGAACATGAGACTTATTCTCGGGTGTGGGTCGACTGTTTTTCCGTTATTTTTTTCACTATCAGCGTTTCTTTTCTTCTCCATTTGATTCGTGCCACTTTCAAATGAAAAAGTGTTGTAGGAAACGCCTTGAAATCATTTTCAATTTTCTTTCTTTATATTTGTTTTGTTTGAATTCAAGTTCAACAGCCAATGCAAACTGTTATACTGAGATCCTATTACAAGCTTAGCAAAAGCAGGAACCAATACGATCTTACAAACTAGTTTCAAGTTCAAATATTTTTTTTTGTAACCGATGATGTTCAGGTTGATGTGTGGACAGTGGAAGGTGATGATTTGGATGATGACGTGCGTAAAATAAAAAGGTAATGGTGAATATCGCGATGGTGTGGTGAATTAGCTCTCAAATGGCTGAATTAGGAGAGTAAGTACTTGTGATCCACAAGTATTTTTAAGCTTGTTTTCGAACGAAGGAAAAAAAATGATATCCACTACCGCATACTAATGCAATTTTTATACTCGGAAGGTTTTTCTTGGTTGTTTTTAGCTGAAAAATTATTCTTTTGTCACACCTATTTTTAAAATAGTTGGAAATGATTTTTAGTGTCAAGAGTGTAATTTTTCAGTTAAAATTACGGCTAGGAGAGGGACTTCCGGAAAGGCTTTCCATTCCTTCTAGAAGGTTTTCGTTCGAAAAGTTTCGAACAAAGCGAGCGTCACTGACGCTGCTGCGATCGCCTATAAATAGGAGACGCAGCCTACAATAAGATAGTCAGTGTGGAAAATCGGTGTGGGTTGCTCGACTCTTTGACGGGTTTCGCTCGGAATCAAGAACAATTTCTGCGTGGTTTAATTCTTATTAAGTAAAAAATTATAGACTAAAATAAAGTAATAAAAACACCCAAAGTATACTGAATAAAACTTAAAATCTAGTTTCGGCATAAAGAAAAAAAAAACGAACCGAGAAATATCAATTGTAACTTTAAAAAAAACTATATATATATAAAACTTAACGCTAAACGTGGTGTACAGTCTAAAAAACCAAAAAAAAAAAATGTTCAGTAAAGAACTTTTAAAAATCTTAAAGTTAAAACCGGTCGCAAAATAAAATATCCCAATACCCCGTGAAACTAAGAAACTGCAAAACCCAAGTGATCGCCACAATAGTGATAAGCCCCAAGAGAAAAACCATACGCAATCCCATACACACAAAATATTAAAATCACCCACGCCAACATTCAATAAAAAGTGCAATCGAAAGAACCGAAAACCAAAAAAAAAAAAACAGAAAAACAGAAAAAAAAACGTAAATTGCCCAGCCACTTTCAAGTACAGTCACCGCACCACATCATCGCTAGTTTAAATTGCAGCATCACCAGCGCAGCGCCAGCTTAATCCCCGTCATCGACTCATCACCAACACCAGCTTCATCAAGTTCAAGTTTTTTTTTATTCTCAAGTTTAATTACAAAAAAAAAACATTATTTAGTATGTACATTATAAATGATCAGTCTTAATTAAGTTGCCTTGTTTTCACCTTTTTAATAAAGTTATCTGCCTCTTTATTCACCACAATCATTCTGTTTATAAATTCTAATGTTTCAAATTCATAAAAAAAGCAATAATTAAAAACCATTTAGATACCATTTGTGTGAGTGTGTGCAAGGTATTTCAACTTACTCAAGTGGTGAATTAATTTTTTTTCCCATAATCATAAACTTATGTCCACAGTTTTAACAAGTACATTAAGGTACAAACATAACGATCAACCTATGAAGCGGTGCACCACCTCACAGGAAAATATCGGGTAAGTTCTTTCAATGATTTTGATTATAAAAAAAAATATAATTCACTTAAATATAATTATTGCACACCCACACTGTAATCAAATGATTTACGAATTGTGCTCAATGAAGAGTAAGAAAAGTACTCAATGTAAAAGTACTCAATTTAAAAGTACTGTGCTGAGTCGAGATATGTGTTTGTTTTTTTTTATTTTTCGTATTAAATGAATACATTAAAGCAAACAGTAAATTTTCCTTTTCTAATAATAATAATAATAAATAATTAACTTCATTTTATTCACTTTTTTTTATAAACGAGAGACTACTTAGTATTTTGAAATTGCTAAATTACGCCCTTAAGTATGCAATGGTCTAGAGATCGCATTGAACCTCTCTCTATGGTATTGATATTGACTAATGATCATGACCTATGTTAACTTACCTTGTGTTGAATATGTTTCAAGTTCATTGAACTGAGTCGGAATATGTATTGAGTCGTTAGAATTTGAAAGCTAAAATTCAAACTTATTTTTAAATGTTTTTTTTTGTTAGGTTAAGAATTTGGATACTAAAATTTGTTAATGAAGAAGATTAAAAGAAAATTATAACGTTTTTTTCTCATTTTTGTTCATGTTCTGGGAATTCGTTTCGTTGATTTTTTTTGGAAATTGATTTCAGAATGAACTTCTTTTAGAAGACTTTATTGGTGGATGTGACGATGTGGACCCACGAGTTAAGAAGACCGCAACAATGATTGCATAAGTTTTTTTGTTTTTGTGTTTTGCGTTAGGGGGTGTCATCAAAATTGAGGACATGGCAGCCATGGATGTATCCTTGTGATATGTGGGTGGGTTTTTCCTCAGAGAGCCAGCAACATCATGTGCTCTCCACACTGGGAAGATTTTCTAAGAGGACCTTTTTTTTTAAATCAAGGAATCAAAATCCAGCTTTAAGGACTGATCGGGCTCTGCAATTTTGAACCCGAACGTTTCATTTCAACACAACTCCGGCATGAAAAATCGTAACGACCGTTCACTCTTTCGTTGGCAAGAACCCCCCCATTCCGACGAACTAGGACTGGCTTAGGCTAGCATGCCACGCCGACGAAAGTTGAACACCCTTCCTTTTCGGCTGCCCGGATCGGCCCACTGTACCTATAAGCACTGGGTCGTAACGGTGGCAAAGGAAAGGAAGGTTTTTTTTGGACTCACTTGACCACATTTCCTCTATGTGCTCTGGTCCTGGTTTTTTTTATATAGCACCTCATCAGTAAGTGAGATAATCAGGAAATATGTGATAGGAGTCCAAAGCCGACAACACCTCGGTTCCGTTATAAATCTGATTGGTCCTTATCAATGTGACGTCAGACCCGGAAAGTAAACCATCGACCAAATTTTCACTTTGCGGCAGATCCTGGAAAAAACCTATGAACTCAAAATCGATACCCACAACCTTTTCATTGATTTCAAGGCCGCGTATGACAACATCTACAGGGACGAACTGTATTAAGATATGTCTAGTTTTGGCATCCCTGCCAAGCTGCTCATTCGCTTGTGCAAAATCAGACGAAGAATAACTCTTGTAACGTGGAAAAGCCCTCTTTCGATCTACTAAGGTAGAACTCTATATCACCCTCATAATTCCAGTCCTGCTGTATGGTGCAGAAGCGTATGCCTTGACAAAATCAGATGAATATGCCTTGGGCTATTTCGAGAGGAAAGTTCATCGGTCATATTTGGCCCCATTGATGGGGAATGAAGAAGAAAGTACACTAGCGAACTTTACGGGTTGTACAACGGCGCGAATCTAGCCAGGAAGGTCACGGTCCAGAGATACAGATGGCTCGGTCATTAAGAACGGATGGACACCTAGATTCGGCCCGGAATGCCTTCGACAGCGTTCATGACTCATAAGGGTTGAAGAAGTAGAGGAAGATCGTGACTCAGGTGGAGCACTCATGTGGAAGAGGATCTCAATCAACTCGGTGTGCAAAAATGGAGATAGCTAGCTAGGGAACGAGCTGGCTGGTGGTGGGTTGGTTGAGGCCCATATGTCTGGTACTATCTTAAAGGAACACTTACCTCGGTAATGCCTTCTTCGAACTGGGGACTTGCAACGATCGACATAAGATGGTTTTTTTTTTAAGATCACAACTCTACCATGAATAACTTTCTGTAGTGGTATCACAATGAACACTCAGGGCGTTAGTGAGTCATTATTGTCTAGACAGCCAGTCTTACCTAATCTAACCTATTGCCTTTTTCAAAATACTGACAATGCAACGCTTTCAAGAGTCATGGAAAAGTGCAAATCGACAAACGACCAGTTATTGAGACCTGAATTTTGACGAACATCAATTATTGCTTAAAGATTTAACTCAACATAATTCATTTGGACGGATATTTTGAACCGCTTTAGGTGTTTGTATTTGAACACATTTACGATGCCAGAACACAGTCGTTAAGTTGCTTATTGTGCACTTTTAACTTTAACTTTTTTACGGTACAGCGAAATAGCCAGTTGCATTCCTTTACCCTCCCCCCCCCCTCCCTCAACATTTAGGCCCGTAATACAAGCGTTTCCAGTAATGTTCATTAGAAGTTCACCTACGAGTCGAGCATCGACGGTACTGTATTGTTGAGTACGGAGTTTCGTCTTTTAGCCATACTACGCGGATGTGATACTCTCATCTGTCTGTACCTGACTGTCTGTCTTTAAGGCTAAAAACGCACCAAATCAAACAAGACGTCTTTTTGTCTTTCGACAAAAAATCGTGGACACACACACACCGAAAAAGACACGACACGATAAAAAGTCTTGTCCACTCGTCGGTTGCAGTAAATACATGGGTTTGTATAGGAGCAAAACACCCCAGTGGCAAATTTCCCAATTTTCATCAAGGAATCACCATGCGATTCACCAAGGAATGGAAGCTTCACTCATGAATTTGAAGGTGAATCATTTGGTGAAATTTACATAGGGCTGTCATTGGAGTTCACCAAGCGAATTTCTTGGTGAATATGCATCAGTGAAATCATTCTTTGTTGTATTGTATTGTATTGTATTGTATTTTTTGTTGTATTGTATTGTTTATTTCAAAATCGCTTACAAAGTAAGACATAGTCTTATAAAGTTTTGCAGCCTTTAAATTAATTTAGATTTTAATTTTTTTAAACTTAAAAGAACAAAAAAAGAAAAGAAAAAAAGGAAAATTAACATTACATTATAAATATTCACAAATAATACGAGAAAAAAAAAGATAAACAAAATTAATGAGGCCCTACCTAATCAATGATTTGCCAAATAATTAAAAACTAGATTTCGAAACTGTTTCGCGCTTTTTGTACTTCTCATCGCAAGAGGGAGGGAGTTCCAAAGGCGTGTAACGTGGACAAAAAATTGACGCTCAGTAACAAGATAATTAAAACGAGGTTGTATGAGTACAAAGGTCCTCGTTGAACTGGGGAAGTTCAGCCTGGAATATAGATAATCCGGTTGTCGAGTTTGAATGATTTCGTGCAGGTAAAGGGCAAAACAGATGTGCAGAATTGCTGCGCAGCAAAATCAAAAATACACAGGCTCTTATGGGAGCAAATTCTGCATGCAGAACAGCGCTGCGTGATGTCTCTATTTCTAAATATTCTGCCTAGTTTCATTGCAGCCATAATTCAAAAACAAAATTTTCAAAATAAATTGCTATCTGGCACTACTTAAATTGAAAGATTGTTGACAGTTTATTTTTATTTCAACTTGTCAGTTTTAAAAATAAATACGAACATTAACATGAAAAATTCTAAAATTTAAATTAAAAATCAAATTCTGCACTTGGTTAAAGGTAATTAATCCGAAAAATTACACAATAATAGAAAAATATCAAATTTCCCTTTAGTATTTTTAGAAGAAGGACGAATAAATGTACTTTTTCAAGCGGGATGGCCGCAAAGAAGAAACCCATTTTGACAAAATCACATCTCGCATCCAAAATCTATGCTTCAACTTGAACATGGATTTCATTGATCCTTCAAATTAATCAATGGCCTCTATGCTGGAACAACAAGCCAGGAGCTGGATAATCTGGCTGCCGAAACAGCAGCTAATCTCACGACAAACCAGGCCGAATATGCAATTCTAGCGGCACGCATTGTTGCGTCACAAGGAAACAAAGAAAGCATTTTAAGAGGTTATAATATGACCTCTACCATATGACTGATGCAGCAACCGGTGGAAAGTCATCAATTATATTGGATTTTCCTAACAAAGTTGTAATCGACAATGCGGCACGATTTAATTCGGCAATTGTCGAATGCTTATCACGCCGCAGAAGAAACAGATTTCCAGAAGCTCAAAGTCCTGCAATACGATATGTATGTGGAATAAAACTCCAGCCGATCTCTGGGATTGGGCCGCTCTGAAGGAGAAAATTTCGAACGAGGGTGTTGAGTGTTGACATACCGAAACTAGCAATTCAATGAATATCTAAACCTATGCTTCTTATTAAATAAAGACAATAATATATAAATTTGATACATCCTGTTTTTTTTTCACGTTACCAAAATTAATATCAATTTGGTTCCTGGCAGGTACCTTTAGGACAATGGATTCCAGTACCTAAGGTATTTTCATTTTCAACCCCCTTTAGAAACAATTCAAGACAGCCAAAACAATAAAATTTTGGCAGGTGTCGTTTTTTGTCTTGACAAAACTTGGCAGAGCTTCTGCACATGTGTTTTGCTTGAAGCGCTGCATGCAGCGCTGCGTGCAGAAATTCTGCACATCTGTTTTGAGCATAACATAACGATCGGAAGTTTATTAAATTGTCTATATTGCAGCCAGAAATACGTGGCACAAAGTTGGATACGTGGTCATACCGTCGCAGATTAAAAACATAGCGGGTAATGTTATTGTATGCAACAAATCATTGAATAAAAGTATTCTGTGTTTTCATTCGTTCTCTAACTCCTATGAAATGTTAAATGAAAGCGCATTGGTGAACTCATCTCTTCTTTGAAAGTTAAATTTTCCACTACTTTTTTCATGAATGAAAAATATTATGAAAATGCAGCTGTGATTTCACCAAATGTAAATATCAAAACAAATTTATTAAATTTTTTTTATTGAAATATTTCCGAAAAGAACACAATATTGTTTTAAATAATAACATATAAAAACAATTCAAGTCTTTGGCTGGATCTGCTACTTTTTTTTTATATTTTTGCCGCTAAACGAAAACGACTCCTTTAAGGTTGCTCCACATTCCAAATTCCAGAATTCCTTTAAAAAAAGTTAAGAAAATTAGTTGAATTTCTTCTTCTATACAAATGGAAAATAAATATTTATATTTGAGTACCTGGGCCCTATTGCACCAACAACTTTTCACTTTTCACTTTGCAACTTTGCAAAATAATAGTTTTCTGCAAAGTAAAAGTAAAAAGTGTTTCACCAAAAATGAAAAGTTCTCGACTTTTCACTTTGCAAATTTCAATGTTTTTTTGCAAAGTGAAAAGTGTGGGCGTTTCACCAACTTAAAATGTAACTTTTCATTTTCAGTCCTAATTTGAAAAGTTGCAAAGTAAAACAAATATAAGATTTGGGCTTCTTTTCCTTGTTATTACGAATTTAAAAAATATGTGAACAACTGTTTCGTACGAACTTGCTCCTGTTTTCCAAATAATAACTCATAAAAACATTTAAAATAAAAACATGTAATTATAATTCATAAAATAAAAATTTAAATTTAAATATTTACCTCAAAAATACATATAAGTTTGAAGTCGGACCGGTTTAGGCTGTAGGTGCGTTTACAGAAAGACAGACTCACAGACGGACGGAATCGCCGGACCCACTTTTTTCGACTTTATCGTCGTAATGTCATATCTCATCAAAATCTTAACTTATTTTTGCGAATTCAATACTTGCCATACTATATTCTATGTGGCGCAAGTAAAAAGTAAACAACTCCACTAGTGATAAAAAAGTGCAAATGTCAAAAACAAAATTTAATGACAGAATGTCATAGAAAGAGATATTAATAGTGCACGTTTTTTTCAAAATTTTCAAAATGAGTCGTACTGATAAGAACGCCAAAAAGTTAGCTGTTTTGGAAGTGGTAAGAAATAAAAAAGTAATTTTTAAATTTATTACGATTGCAAAAACAAGCTTTATCATTTCGTTATTCTTTCAATTCAAGGATATTCTCTTTGCTTCCTTCCAAAATAACGCTGCGTCCAAAAAGTGGTAGGAAGTTGAAAATTAAGGACTGAATGTATTTCTTAATGACAGACCACAAAAAATTATTAAAAACAAACAACGGCCCAAGAAATGCAAAAACAGACAGTGTGGGTGAGCCATCCTCAACAATTAGCGGTATAAAACTTAGTTATAACTTATAAGCCTATTCTCATACCTACTGATACTGAATAAACATATAAAATTTCATCAACATCCGTCAAGCCATTTCGGAGGAGTATGACCACTAAAACTGTGACAGAAGAATTTTATATATTAGATAATAATCTATTATAATGAAATTATATATAAAGTTGAATATAAAACAAAAATAAACGAACTTATCACAAACCGCAAAGAAAATTTTTGCTTTGCATATTATTGAAAAGCTTTTCAGTATTTGAAATGCAAAGTGCAAAGTTTTTTCGTTTGGTGAAACGAAATCAAACAATTCTTTGCAAATTTGCAAAACTTTTCACTTTTCAGAAAAGTACTTTTCACTTTGCGAATTTGCGGTTGGTGAAACAAAATTTGCAAAGAAGGATTTTTTTGTTTACTTTTCAAAAAATTAATTTCCTCTTTGCAAATTAGCGTTTGGTGAAACAGAATTTGCAAAGTAAAAGTGAAAAGTGAAAAGTCGTTGGTGCAATAGGGCCCTGGTAAATATTTTCGATTTCCCTCGTGTTTTCTCCTGTGCTGTTTATTATTATTAATTCACTTTTAAAAACAGCTTACATAATACATATTCAACATCAACCGTCTTTAACTAAGATTTCGATTGCACTGATTTTACATAGAACAAAATATTTTTTTAACGATCGCAGACAAAAATAGACAGTGGAAAAAAACCAAAAACGTTGCGTCGTCAGTCGTCACCGGTCGTCGCGTCGTCCTCGATCAACAAAAGTAGAAAATAGGTACATACATAATGTTTATGTACTACACGGATTCTTGCAGGTCATTTCCACCCCTAGAAAATATTTGTGTTTCTTTTTTGTTCGTTTATTCTTCTTTGTGAAAACAACACACAGCGCTCAATGCAAATTACGAACTCATGAAGCTGTGCAGGACTTTTCCTTGCTGAAATCACAACGTTTTGGTATGCGAAGAAACGAAAGCGTTAATAAAATAGAGAAAATGTACAGAGGAAAAAGGGCATTACTTTGTTCCTATGAAATCATTAGGTACCTTATTTTTCCTCTTTAAAGTGTGGAATGAATTCCTTGCTCTTTTCACCGAAATTTTTCATTGAGGATGAAATTTGCCACTGGGACACCAAAGAAGACATAAAGTCCGGGACAAAATGTCAACGCCTAAAAGTAGTACACACCGTCTTATAAGAAGTAACACACACCAAAGTGAAAAAGACAAACAAACAGAAAAAAACGTGTCAGAGCAACACACACCGAAGTGGACAAGGACAAGACATTTTGTCTTTGTCGTCCTCGGCGTGGGTTAGAATCCGACACGATTTTTTCTCTTAAGACAAAAAGACGTCTTGTCTGATTTGGTGTGCTTTTAGCCTAGGAATCATTGACATATGTTTAAGGAATTCAAGTCAACTGAAACATCGGAACCACCATTCGAGACCCACCCTTCATCCCTTATGCGTTCATTACCATCCATTTGATGCGTGGTGCTAATTTGCTTCTATTCTGGACTTCTTTGGGACAGGACGACTCTTTTCCACCAAGCAAAAAAAAACTAACCCAGTTTTGTCTCACTAATTAACGACGCACGATGGGTTTAATTCGAATGAAAGTTATTTCTTCCTAAAACTACTTTTGCTGAAGTAATACAAGTTTGCTATGATCGTCAGCATAATGAATGCCTATAGGAATGTCTGACATTTTATTTTCAAAACAATTATGTCAACAAAACTGCTAGAACGACATAAGTCAACCCCTCACATTGCACCTTTATAAAACCCAGTTTACAAAAATACAAGATCCCATACAAAGAGCAATTAAAAACGTTCACCTAGAAAACCCTTCACAAAGAAAGAAAAAAGTAGAACCCTGAAAAGAGAAAAAATATCCATAAAAAGCCATAAATTAATGCATTGTGCACACATGCACTCAATTATGCCACTCAAAAAAAAGGATGCATGTTCTCATATTCCGAGAACTCTCCACTATCGTAGGTACACACAAAATCTGCCACAACTGTCTCGCATTGCAATTCACCGGGGCATTAAAAACACTCTGTACACTCTTGCAACAGTACACAAAAAAAAGCGATAAAGAAAAGACTTGCAAAAAAAAGTAGCAACTCTATGGATAATGGTTTCAAAAGAAGATTATATATATTGCCACAAGGACTTTGGGTGAGAGAGATATCGTCCTGTTTGGCTTGTGTGTGTCGCTTTGAAAAACCGATGTTCTTCAACAGAGTCACCGACATTTTTATCAAATAGAAGTTTTCATAATTATCTAGGCACATGTTAGGGTTCGGTGGGGCGTGGTTGGCCACCCACCGCACTTGCATGTCCAGATTGGAAGAGAGAAAAAAAATTCTTTTCTCCGCAAGGACATTGCATATGATTGCGAAGAGACTTGAATAAAACATTTACCATCACAGTAGGTAGGTCGCATTTATGCACTCCCTTGCCACAGGATCTAAGAGAGGTGAGAAGGACAAGAGGTAGGGATCCATTTGCGGTAAAGCAAATCGTTTAAATATGACTGGCATTTTTGAAAAGATATGTTTACTGATTCGCTTATGCGAGGGTGCCACTTTGACAGTGGCCAGACCATTCAAGAGATAAGTATATGGGCGACCCACAACTTTAACCTGGTGAAAAGAAGTGGGAGAGTCCTTTCAATAGCTCAAGGAGGATATTAAGTGCAACACACATCTCCAAAGACCATCAGAGAATGGATATGTGGGAATAATCACGGTCGCACAGAGGTGAGGTAACTCGCCAACGGACATCCTTTATCTCATTTCCTCTGACCTTTCCACCGACCCTCTATACTTGCCACCAAGAAGTCGAGAGGCGATTATTCAATACAGTTTATATGGACGAGTTTGAATGCTGTCTATCGAGTCGAGTCGAGTAGAGTGAGTCCGTTGTCGTCATTGTCCTGAGTATACTGACTGGGATAGATATAGAAGAGTTTGGTCTGCCACTGCATGGACATAATGGCATTGACAAAATGATAAGTAATTCACCGCCAACACGACCGACTCTTGTATATGTTCCTCTTAACCGTTTTATGTATTTTTCAGAGAGTCCAGGTCCTTTTTGCATCCTGTGCTGGAGTACAATAGGAGAGAGGAGAAAGGACCAAGTTGACAAAAGTTTATGAGGTTATGCGACGTTTTATGTTATGTACAATGTCCTTTATCTTTGCTCTGGCCAATATCAATGGAGTGTCCTCACTCTATGTTTGTGAGCTCTCTGGTAGCTGGTGCATGGGGACAGATAAAACTTGTGGCCGCCAGTGATTTAGCAATGGATTGAAGATGGGATTAGAAACTTCTTCTTGATTTTATTCTTGTGTTTGTTTGTGGTCTCATATTCACATAAAATTCGTTCGGTCCAAGGACGACACGACGAATGGCAGATGTTTTAATTGATGTTTAAGTGTCGTAAAGGGATTAGGAGAGGATACTGAGTTAATGTTTTTGTGAGTTCATAATAAATTTTATGGCATTTAAGATTTTTAGGGACTTCAAAAGAAAATTAAAACGGAAGTGGTTTATTTGGTGAAATTAAAGGACAATTCTTACATCGTGCGGAACTTAAGTGTTAAATACGGTCTGGGCCAAGTAAGCTATCTTCATTTTCGAACAGAGCTTGATTCCACTCACAACGGCCTTACGACTTAATAGATCTACTGAGGATCAAGAGTCCGAAAATGATGGAAAAGAGGGCTGGAACTATCTCTTAGATGAGTCCTCAATGCAGCAAGGTATGAAGTTAAAATCATCCTAGGTGATTTCAAGATGATAAAGGTTTGAAGGCAGTCTTCTTTTATTGTATAGGAGATTACGATACCCTGGTAGGTACCGTGGATTCAATATCGACTCTGATCACTATCTTGCTGGAATGACGTTTAAAGGAAACTCGGGTCGGTTTCCGAACATGGTGGATCCATTCGCAGAAGAAGAAGAACATTAAAAGCTGAGGAGAGGAGTTCGAAGTAGTGATTCACTATGAGGTCTTAGCCGCTCTCAGAAAGTATTACAGTAAATAGTTGGCCCTTTTTTTGAAGATTCCGGAGATCATTATTATTATTATGGAGTTGATATATACTTCTCAACTTCTGTGAAGTTGGAAATTACCTATCCCGGGCTATGCCAAGGGATTAGGCTCGGTTGGGGCGTAGACCATGTTCTAGCCCTTCGTGGTACGCGGTTTGGGTTGTGGGGGTTGGGACTTTCCCATCCCAAAGGATTTTTTTTTTGTTAGAGTTGTAGGAACTTTCTGACGATGATGCAAGTGTCCAACAGTACCGATTTTTGTATCTGAGCCAATAGCCATTCAATGTTATGAAGTTTCAGATTTTTACTCCAATTCTTCGGAACAAGGCCCGTTGTTGAGATTACTATTGGGGTCACATCTACCCGGTTCATGTTGTACATGGATCTCAACTCTATGGCTAGCGACGCATATTTGGATATCTTTGTGCTATATGTTGTCTGTAAGTTACGATTAAGCGTGACTGCTACATCAAAGATATCAATCCTTCTATCCCCTTTGTGAAACAGAACAATATCTGGCCTGTTCGCAGAAATGTGCTGGTGGTAAAGCTTAAAATTTGAGTTTTCCAGTACTGGAAGGGGTTGGTACTTGTAATATGGTGTTTGGTTTTGGATCAGGCCACTTCTGAGAGCTAATTGTTGGTGAATTAGCTTAGCAACATTGTTGTGTCGGTTTATATATTCTTGTGAAGCTAAGGTACTGCATCCTGAAGTTATATGCTCTATCGTTTCTCCATATTCCCCACATCTCCTACACCTGTCATCAATTGTTTCTCTAAGGATGAACTGTCTGTAATTCCGAGTTGCAATAACTTTGTCTTGAATGGCCATTACAAATCCCTCAGTTTCAGAGAAAAGTTGCCCATGTATAAGCCATAAGTTGGACGCCTCTTGGTTTATATGGACTTGGCTTAGTTCATTGGGGTAGCTTCCGTGTATAGGCTTTTCTTTCCAGGATAAGATAAGTTCTTCTTTTGTTTTGACGTTATCAGGGACCGGGAAATTTGACAACTTTAGGCCAAGGGGGGTAAAGTTATCATCAGTTACGCAAATTGTCTTGATTAGCATTGACGAGTTACTTAGCAGGTATTGCCGTATATTAAGACATTGTTGGTGGTGCAGATTTGTTATGTTAACAATCCCTCTTCCTCCTATTTTTCGGGGCAGTGAGATCCTTTCAATGGCGCTTCGTGGGTGTTGGGATTTATATGTCGTGAATGATGTTCGGACCAACATATCAAGATTTGCTAGATCAGTTAAAGACCATTTGATTATTCCAAAAGAATATGTGAGCAAAGGAATAGCCCAGGTATTTACAGCTTTGCATTTGTTTCCTCCGAAAAGATTCGATTTTAGGATTTTGTGCATTCTTGCTTTAAATTGGGCAGTTAGGCTATTTTTGATCTGACTGTGATTTATTCCTCTGAGCTGAAGAAAGCCAAGGTATTTGTACGATTCCCCGTGCTGTAAGTCTTCGACGATTTGTTCTTGGTCTATTGGGAAACCTTCTTCGCTGGCGTCTACTTTTCCTCTTACCAGGTGGATCATCTTGCATTTTTCCATGCCAAATTCCATTTTTATGTCAGTACTAAAGCTTTTTACAACTTCAATCAGTCTATGGAGTTTTTCTCTGTTTTTGGTGTAGAGTTTTAAATCGTCAACATATAGCAAGTGGTTGAAGGAATAATCATAGGTCTCAGTTTTGACAATGAAGCCAGATTTTATTTGGTCCAAGATTCTGCTTAGTGGGTTAAGACCTATGCAGAGCCAAAGAGGGCTAAATGCATCGCCTTGAAAGATTCCGCATCTTATAGGAATAATTTGCTAAGAAGACCGTTTTGACTTAGTCTTGTATTCCATTCTTCCATTAAAACCTTGAGACAGTTTACTATGATTGGGTTGATCTTGTAGATTTCTAGTATTCTTAAAAGATAGTTGTGAGGCATCGAATCAAACGCTTTTTTATAGTCGATATAGGCCATACTAATGTTTCGCTTCTTCCTTAATGCTAGGCCAGTGATGACGGAGTCAATGGTTAGTTGACCTTTGCAACCCATTGTTTGCCGACTACATCCTTTCTGTGCATCCGATATGACGTTGTTGATAATACAGTGGTTATAAATTCTGTTGGCCAATATTTTTGTGAAGAGTTTGTGTGTTGTGCAGAGGCATGTAATAGGCCGATACCTAGAAGAGTCGTCACTAGGCTCTCCTTTACCAATTAAAAAGGTCACGCCACTAATGAAAAAGTTGGGAGGCATAGCTTTGAGATCAAGTATGTCCGTGAAAGATTTTGCAAGCTGTTCGTGGCATGCGGACAATTTCTTTAGCCAGATATTTTGAAGCTTGTCAACTCCAGGGGCTTTCCAATTGCTTGTTTCAGAAATGGCTCTGTTGACCTCTTCTCTGCTATTCGGCTGATAGGGCATAGCTGTTCCGTCTTTGAAATGCTCGATCTCTTCCGCAATCCAGTGGGCTTTCTCATTGTATTGCTTTGGTTTGCTCCAGATGTTACTCCAAAACTGCTCAGTAGCACTGAATGGCGGGTAAACATCCTCTGGTCTGGTTATGGATGAGGATGCAACGTTCCTATAAAAAGTTTTTTGATCCCTGCAAAAAAGAGCGTTTTCAGACTTTCGTTTGCTGCATTTTTCGTATCGTTTAAGTCGTTTTGCTAACGCTGATAATTTTTGGGTCTTGCTATCAATTATTTCTACAATCTTATCCGTAGGTACATTCCTGGGGCTGAGCGGTGCAATGAGGCATCTGAAATGCCTGCAGAGCCGGGTTGAATTTGAACCATTTCTAAAAGAGGTTAGCCTACCAATATCCCGTCTTAACTTTCCTATTTTATTTCTGAGCCGTTTATTATTATTATTATTATTATTATTATTATTATTATTATTATTATTATTATTATTATTATTATTATTATTATTATTATTATTATTATTATTATTATTATTATTATTATTGTTACTATTATTATTATTATAAGCTTTTATTGCCTTATCATTTAAAGTTTACAATTTTTAAATTTCTTTATTAGAATTTTTACAAATTTTTTGAAAAGATTGATACAAATTACAGATACAGAATTATTAATTAGAATAAATAAGAGAAAAGTAAGATTATTTATATTTAATAACACATTGACATTGACATTTCACAGTACTTCGCACATGAATGTAACGAACTACAGACACATAGCAGCACTGGCGACTCAGGCCATCGGCTGGGACAGAATAAGACATTAATACAACACAGAACACAGAGAGACAGATAGACACATAGAAATAAAGCACACATAACAGAAACCTACGTGGCTCAGAGGAGGAGTCTCAGATTTGTATTGTCTCATGTTATCGCACAGGTGGCCTCAGATAAGCTGGCGATTTTCGTAGAAAAAGAATGCTGCCGAAACTGGGGCTTGAACCCGTAGCGTTCGGCTTAGCAATCAACTACTCTATCCTCTGAACCATGGCCACCTGCTATATTTAATAGTTTGATTATTTATTTTTCAATTTTTATTATTAGTTTTTGGCGTAAGCCTCCCCCAAGGCGGCCCATAGGTCTCAATTTTTCACCTCACTGTAGGTACCAATTTTCGTTTATTTGGCAAAGATCGTCGCTCCATCTCTTGTTCGGTCGGCCTGTTGGTCTCTTGCTTTCCGGTCTCCATTTTATTGCCAGCTTTGTCCATCTTTGATCCTATAGTCTTGAAATATGTCCTGCCCAACTCCATTTTTGTCTTTCGGTTCTATCTTTCATGTCAAAAGATTTCGTAGTCAAGCTCAGGGTTTATAGTCCATAAGTAAGCACCGGTAAAATAGCGGAGTCGAAGAGATATTTGCGTGTTTCTACACTTTGGTCCAGTTCTAAAATCTGTTTGAGACTCCAGAATTGTTTCCAGCTGTTTATGATACGTCTGTTGATTTCTTTTTTCTCTTGGTCCTTAAAATTTTTTAGTTGTCCCAAGTATATGTAGTCTTCTATGCATTCAATTTTTTCATGGTCCAGAATTATATCCTCGCTAATGTGGTTTGTCATCACATTTGTTTTTGACTTGTTGATTTGTAGTCCATAGTTCTTGCACAAGCTAGTAAGTTCTGTTGTCATTTCTTGTATATGTTTAGCTTTTGTAGATATGAGTACTATATCGTCCGCAAATCTTAGGTTGTTTAGAAGTTGTTCACATATCCTTATACCATATTTTGTCTTCCAGTTCATCTTTTGAAAAATATCCTCTAAAACCGCACTAAATAGCGGTGGTGAAAGCGGGTCTAATTGTCTGACGCCTCTTGTTATTTTAAATTTACGTCCTGTACTCTCTGTTTTTATTTGTGCTACATTACTTTTGTATATATGTTTTTGATAGTCCTTAGGTACAACGTTTGGGTCCATATTTTAATTTTCTAGGGATGTCCATAGTGTTTCGTGTTCAGTCTATGAATAAAAAGTATTTTGGTTGTTGAAATTCATTGCACTTTTCTATTAGTGGACTCTTCGTCTGTAGGTGGTCTGTTGTTGAGAAACCTTCTCTGAATCCAGCTTGTCTCTAGGTTGTTTGTTGTTAAAATCTTGTTTGATGTTCCTGTAGATTATTTTTGAAAACAGCTTATAAATTGTCGAAATGTTACTTATAGGTCTATAGTTGTTCAAATCGTTTTTTTTTCCATTTTTTGTATAAAAGTAATGGTTGTTTCTCTCCATTGCTTAGGGATTTCCTGAGTTCTTATTATTTCGTTAAACATAAAGGTTAAGATTTCGGAAAGCGATTCTTTCCCGTATATTATCATTTCTGCAGAGATTCCATCATTTCCAGTGCATTTCTCCTTTTTTGAATCGTCTATAGTCCTTTCAATATTTTCTTTGCTAAACATGGGAGTTTGTGTGGTAAGGAGATTGATATCTATGTTGTCAATATTTTCTTCTTCAATTTATATGCTTGGTCGAGGAGAATAGTTTTTCGAAGAACTTAGTAGCATTTTCGTTTAACTCTTTTCTATTTGTTTTGTTGCTTGCATTTTGGCTTTTTAAGCTAATAATCCATTCCTGTTGATTGTTAAATAATGATTTTGTTTTCCTTATTGATTGTGTTTGTGTTGGCAACCCTTAAACTAAATAAATTCTTACCTTATAAATAACCTGTATGTAAAAATGAATATTCCACTACACTGCATTATGTATTATATAAATGTCATACGATTATAAGCTTAACATAACGCTATTCTATTCCGCTATTGTATAACTATTATGAATTATGAAATATTGAAATAAAGTGAGTTTTTAAAGTACAGTCGTTGCGACAACATCATCTTTGGGAAAGCACAACAGTGGCGACGAGGACAATGGAAATGGAAACCGTAGTTGCAGAATTAAAGAGAATCGCTGAACAGCAATCATTGTTAATAACTGACATCGCAAAGAGAGTCTTTAAAGAGGAACCTGGTTCATCGCAAAATATCAAAGCATCATCACCGGAATACGCACTCGAAGTTTTGGCTCACAACATTCAGGAGTTTCACTTTGATCCAGACAACGGCATCACGTTTAAGCAATGGTATGTCCGGTACTCTGATTTATTTGAGAAAGATGCCACAAAACTGGACGACGCTGCGAAGGTAAGGCTGCTCTTGAGGAAACTCGGAGCTCGAGAACATAGTCGGTATGTTAATTTTATCTTACCAAAGCAATCTAAAGATTTTGATTTTGCAAATACGATCGAAAAATTAGGAATCATTTTTGGAAGAAAAGAATCCGTCTTTAGCATGCGTTTTCGCTGCTTGCAAATACGAAAATCACCTGATGATGACTTTGTCACATTTGCAAGCGAAGTCAATAAGCAGTGTGAAAATTTTGAGCTAGGTAAATTGTCTAATGACCAATTTAAATGTTTGATGTTTGTCATTGGTCTCCAGGCATCTTCGGAATCCGACATTAGATCAAGACTCTTGAACCTTTTAGAATCAGAAACACCTGGAAATCTCCTAACTTTGGACAAACTGGTTTCAGAATGTCACCGCATTTCAAGCATCAAGCAAGACACACAGCTGATCGAGTCACATTCATCCCCAGCATCATACTCCATAAGCGCAACAAAGCAGAAGTTCAGTTCCACAGATGAGCATCAGAATCGCAACGCACCAACTCAGACACCAAGAAATCCATGCTGGGGCTGTGGAAGTATGCATTTCTATCAAAACTGCAAATTCAAAGACCACACTTGTAATCAATGTCAAAGAAAGGGACATAAGGAAGGGTACTGCTTTTGCTTCAACACAAAAGGAGAAAAGAGCTCGACCAAATCAAAACATCGCATGGCGAAGAACAATAATCAGAGGTATAGTCAACACAAACGTCATCAAGATCGAAACGTTCACGTCACACACTCCGTTAACCATACATCAGCAGCTTATCGAAAGTATGTAACAGTAAAAATAAATCAAAAAGAAGTACGATTACAGTTGGATACGGCATCAGATTTGACAATTGTAGGTAAAAGCATATGGAAATTTTTAAAATTCCCAAAATTGTGCCGTGAAGAAAGCATTATTAACGATGCTCAAGGCAATCGAATGAATATCCTAGGATATTTCAATTGCGAGGTGAGTCTTTTCAATCAGACCCATACAGCAAAATGTTTTGTTAGTGCCAGAGAAAAACTAAATCTTTTAGGAATTGATTTAATCGAAAAATTCAAACTATGGGATCAACCTTTGAGCTCTGTTTGTAACCAGGTACATGTGAGCGATGACGATAAATCTACACTTTGCAAAACAATACAAAACAAATTTCCTTCAATATTTGAAAACACGCTAGGATGTTGCAATAAATCAAAGCTGAAGCTACACATTCAAGAAAAGGCTGTTCCTGTTTTTAAAGCAAAACGCCCTGTCCCTTATGCCTCCGTGGAACTAGTTGACGCCGAACTAGACAGGCTGAAGAAAGCAGGTATAATAACACCAGTTCAATTTTCTGAGTGGGCCGCGCCAATAGTTGCGGTTAAGAAGCCAAATGGACAGGTAAGGTTGTGTCCAGATTATTCTACGGGCTTGAATGCAGCGCTTCAACCACATTTATATAACCTTCCGAGGCCAGAAGAGATTTTTATTAAACATTCTAACAACAAGTTCTTTACGCACATTGACCTTTCAGATGCTTACCTCCAGATTCAAGTCGATGAAGATTCAAAACTGTTCCTAACTATGAACACACATCAAGGACTATTTGCATGGAACAGGCTACCACCGGGAGTCAAAATGGGACCTGGTTACTTCCAACAACTCATGGACACCATGTTGGCAGACACAGAAAATGCTTCAGCGTATATCGATGACCTACTTGTTTCAGGGAAAACACGTGCAGACCATGATCGATGTCTGTTTGCAGTGCTCCAACGGCTTGATGATTTTGGATTCAAGATAAAAATCAGTAAGTGTAAATTTTTAATGACTGAAATCAAATATCTAGGACATATTTTCAACGCTGAAGGCACGAAACCAGATCCCCAGAAAACAGAAGCCATTAGAAACATGCCAGTTCCAAGAACTCTTCCACAATTACGCTCCTTTTTGGGGGCTATCAATTATTACGGAAAATACATTCCAAGAATGAGCCAACTTCGAGCACCGTTGGATAATTTACTCAAAAAGGATGCCAAGTTTATATGGACTTCGAGATGTGAGGCAGTTTTTCAAGAATTTAAACAAATATTGCAATCTGACCTTGCTCTTACTCATTATAATCCCGATTTTCCAATAATTGTTTCTGCAGACGCTTCAAACGATGGAATTGGAGCTTGTCTATCTCATCGTTTTCCGGACGGCACAATCAAAGTTGTATACCACGTTTCCAGGTCCCTCAGTTCAGCCGAGAAGAGTTACAGCCAAATTGAAAAAGAAGGCTTAGCTCTGGTTTTTGCCGTAACTCGATTTCACAGAATGATACTTGGTCGAAGATTTTTGATGGAAACGGATCATAAGCCTTTGCTAGCGGTTTTCAATCCAAGAAAAGGAATTCCGCTTCATACAGCGAACCGTCTCCAGCGGTGGGCTTTGACCTTACAAGCATATGATTTCGATATAAAATACGTCCGCACTCAAGATTTTGGAAACGCAGATCTCCTGTCGAGACTTATTGGAAATAAGCAGTCTGACGCAACCGAAGATTACATCATCGCACAAACCAGGTTAGAAGAAGATTCCAGTTTCAACAGCGAGTTGATGGGTAACATCGAACATCTTCCAGTGACTCATAACATGATCAAAAGTGCAACCAGGTCTTCAAGGGATTTAAAAACGGTAAAGCAATTCATCATATCAGGCTGGCCGCGTTCTGTTCCTCCAAATATTCAACCTTACTTTAACAGAAAGGATTCGCTGATGGTAGTTGAAGAATGTGTTATGTTCAACGAACGTGTAATCATACCCAACAGTCTTCAGAATCGTGTTCTGAAACAGCTGCACAAGGGTCATCCTGGCGAAGAACGAATGAAGTCCCTCGCACGAAGTTATGTTTATTGGCCTGGACTTGACGAACAAATCAAGCTTTTTGTAAAAAAGTGCACCAATTGTCAGCTAGCAGCGAAATCACCAACAAAAGTTTCGCTTGAATCGTGGCCATTATGCAGTCGACCATGGCAACGAGTTCACATGGACTACGCAGGACCCATCAATGGCATTTGGTTTTTTGTAGTAGTTGACGCGTACTCCAAATGGCCCGAAATCATTGCCACCAAATCGACAACCTCAACCGAAACTATCAGAATACTCAAACAAATATTTTCAAGATTTGGACATCCACAACTATTGGTATCGGATAACGGTACTCAATTTTGCAGTAACCAATTTAAATTATTCTGTTCTCAGATTGGAGTTGAACACGTAAGAACAGCGCCATACCATCCATCATCAAACGGTCAAGCCGAACGGGTGGTTGGAACATTTAAAACGGCTTTGAATAAACTGAAAGGGGAAGGGAACATAGAAGATATAATTAATACTTTTCTCCTATCTTACAGGTCAACTCCAAGCAAAATACTTTATAACAAATCACCAGCCGAGCTTTTGTTAGGAAGACCTATACGAACGACATTGGATCTTCTCAAACCAAGCCCTCCAACAAACTACAAAGAAAACATCGAGCAAAACGAAAAATTCAACATTAAGCACAACGCGAAGCCGAAGGAGTTTAAAACAGGTGATCTTGTATACGTCAAACAATATTCCGTTTCAAAGTGGATTTGGACACAAGGTGAAATTATAGAGCGTGTTGGGAAGGTTAATTATAATGTGTTGATAACCCATCCACATAAATTGGTAAGGTCACATGCTAACCAACTTAGACCCAGATTATCCACAGATCCAGGAAACAACCAGCTCCCACTGAAGATGTTATGGGATGAGTTCGAGTTAACAACAAGAACCGACCATGAAACCGGTACCACTACTGCACCAGAAATACAATCAGATTCAGCTGTTCCATCGTCATTACCATCAACTTCACCGCAATCGCCGTCACCATCGCCTTCACCATCACTGTCACTACTGCCTGCATCATCACAAAGGCATTACGCCACGTCAGCGCCCACGTCTACAGATGAGTTAGAAATCCCAATTTATGAACGAAGACCTGCAAGAAATCGAAAGCCTCCTACAAGATTCCAACCTTCCGATTACAAATAAAAAAAAGGGAGATGTTGGCAACCCTTAAACTAAATAAATTCTTACCTTATAAATAACCTGTATGTAAAAATGAATATTCCACTACACTGCATTATGTATTATATAAATGTCATACGATTATAAGCTTAACATAACGCTATTCTATTCCGCTATTGTATAACTATTATGAATTATGAAATATTGAAATAAAGTGAGTTGTTAAAGTACAGTCGTTGCGACAACATCATCTTTGGGAAAGCACAACAGTTTGTCTAATCGTATCTCTAGCTATTGTTTATTACTAGTTTCATAGTTTTCCTTAATTCTTTTAGTTCAGTTTTTTCTTGGTCAAGTAATTGTTGCTTATTTCGTAGAGTATCTCTTCTTGAGATTAAGATTTTTGTTTCGTTGGATAATTTATCTTTTGATGTTTTGGTGTCCATAATTGATAGTTTTGCAGAGTTTTTTTAAGATGCTTTCTAAATCGTCATATATGTTTTGTATGTCACGATTTGGGGTTGATAATTGATTTATCTTTGCTGTCAATGTTTGGTTATAATCAAGTATTTTTTGGTCGGGAATCATTTTTGGGATGAAATGGACTTGTCGGTTTCCTTTCAGTATCTTATGGCTTATAATGATTTCTGTTCTTACTATTCTGTGGTCACTGTCGAACTTAACGTTGTTGAGCACGGATATTTCTTTGACTGTCTCAATTTCGTTCGTCAGAATCAGGTTTATTTAATTTTTTATTTTTCCATTCGGTGATATCCACGTCCATTTCTGTTGTCCTTTTTCTTGAAAAACGAGTTACCAAATTTCAAATTCATATCTTCGATCCATCGTATTACTCTTTCTCCTCTTTCGTTTCTATCTACATATCCGTAGAGTCCTATTGTTTTCTTTTCTTCTTCGTTTTGTCTCTTTCTAAGCTTAGCGTTAAAGTCTCCAATCACATTCTACATTACTTCTGTTTTGTTCCGGAGATCAGCAGAGAAAATCCTCTTCGGTATATTTCGTGGCCGATATCTTAGACTAGGCTACCCGAAGACTTGGAATGTGAAATTGTATGACTAAGGCCAATGGACAGGATTGTATAAAGAACTTGTTGAAGGAGGCTCCGACCGGGGCCGTATATGGCGCAGATGAACTCAAGCACTTCATTGGCCATGTCGATGATGATGACAAAAATAGCCCAAGACTAGATTAAAGAATCTATTGTTTTGCTCTACCAGTAGAAAATCATCCAAAACGACTGCTAAGCTCCCTCAAAAACTAAACCAGTGCAATAGGAGAACAGGTACCGTCTTGGAAGCACAGTGCAATACAGTACAACACGCTTATAAGAAAGTCTGAAAATCCCGGACATTTCTTTCTTATATCCGAGTTTTTCTTATATGCAAACAACGGATATAAGAAAGAAAATTTCTTACATAAGCAACACGGATATAAGAAAAAAAATTTCTTATAAAGAACAACGGATTTAAGAAAAATAAAAACAATGCATACAGTTTTTGAAAATGAGGACCTCAAAAAAAAAACAACTTAAAGTTTTTATTTTCAAACGTGAGAATATTTAATATAACAAAAATAAAATTAATAAAAATAAGTCTTTTCTTCAATGACCAAAATATTGCATACCTGCACAATTAAATTCAGAGAGTATATATACATATTATACAAGCTTCATATTTATAGGAACTGTTTATATGTCAGTAATATTTAAAAAAAATAGTCTTCGATTTTTTTCTGAATGATCCTTAGAAATGTCTTTGAAAAGAAGTTCTTCAATGGAATCCAAACTCTGTTCTTCGTCAATATCATATCAAAAAACCGCTTTAGGAGAAAGAACGCTTCAATTGCTTCGGTCCTAGTTGGTCGTTGTAGTAACTGTAAACCGTCGTCGTCTCTTTCAATTAAATCTGGTTCCTCGTACCCATCTGCCATCATTTGCATTTCATTTATGAGATCTCTTTTTCGTTTATTTTTCCGAAACATTCTTCATTTTTAAAGCTTTCAAGGTAACGGAATTCATCATCAAACTCATTTAAATTCTCTTTATAAAAACAGATTACTTCAGCATCCAATTCAATTTGAGAAAACCCGGCTTTCTTGAAGCAGTTTTGAATTATTTGAGGTGTCACCAGCCTCCAAGATTTTTTTTACAATGTGTAAAGCTTTGAGAATGGTCATATATTTTTAAAATGTTTTGATGCAGTTGCCCTCAATTGCAATTGCAAAATTGTTTTCTGACTAAATTCTTCCTATAATGTGCCTTAAATGATTGAATGATCCCTACAGAAAAAGTAAGCGACTTGAATTAAATTTACAAAAATTGTATTAAATTTAATTTTACCCTGTTCAAGAGGCTGTATGAGACTTGTAGTGATGGCAGGAAGGAAAACAATTTCAATATTGATGGGTGTATAGCTAAGCTTATCACAAGACGCATTATCCACCAGCAGCAAGATTTTTTTTTTCTTGGACATTTTATCATCCATTTCTTTTATTATTTCGGTCCAAAGTGTGCTCGTCATCCAAGCCTTTTTATTCCATTTGTAGGGAACTGGAATCGTTTTTCCTCGGAAACAACAGGGTTGCTTAAATTTGCCAATAGAAAACATAAATTTTTCGGACCCAGTTGCATTACAAAGCAGAAGTAATAATGTTATCCTGTCCTTTGGAATTTTTTGTCCGCTCACAAATTTTTATTTCAATCAAAGTAGATCTGAAGTTAGTTTCTTCTATACGTACTTTTTTGTTCTTGAAAATTTGTATTGTGCACTAAAAGGTTTTTCTTATAAACGTGTTTTTCTTATATGCGAGTTTCTCATATACGTTCAATTTCAGAGAGAAATTTAAGAAAAAGACATGGTGTTTTAGGTTGCGTTTCTTATAAGCGAGTTTTTCTTATATGAGTGTTTCTTATATCCGTAAAATACTGTATTTACAAATTATTTGCCAATTGAGATTTGATCAAAAACGATTCGATTAAAATTCCTTTCATCTTCCAAGCATATTCTTCTTCTGAAAACGAACGCCAAAAAATTTCTTTTCAACTTTCATTTGAGTCAATAAACGCTCCTTCTCCGAATTCTATCATCTGTCACACCTCTTGAAATATCAAAGCCTGTATTTTTGTACCTTTTGCACACAATAAAGAATTCAAAAAAAAAAAATCTCAAAGACAAAAATATGGAAAGCGAGAGGGAGAAAGAGAAAAGATTAATTTACTTGCACGAAATTGCGTCAAACCTAATTTAATGTAATTCATTTCCATCACGATGGAAAATACGTCAGCCCAGGACCAGGAGGCTGCAAATCTTTGAAAATCTGGTGTTTTGAGGAGCAAAAAAAAACGAAGAAAGCAAATAGAAAATATATTTCCCGGAAACGTTGAAACCAACGGAAAACCAATGAAATAAAAAAAAATCCCATGCAAAGTTAATGATGGTGTTAACGATGATGATGATGACGATGATGATGGTGAAATCACGCAAGGAAAAAATGTAGATGGATAAGAAAGAAGATAATTCGCCTTCAATGCGTTGGAAGTGTGTAATGCCTAACATTTTTTTGCAAAAGAAAACTTGGGAGGCAAGAACTATAGCGGAGTGTCTATTTCTATCACTTCTGTCAATTTAACGGTATCACATCTTTTATGGGTAAAATTCTATTGAATTGACAATTCAGAAATATGCCTACATAAGTCAATCGGTGGAGAAATGTCAAAGTTATTCAATATTTAAGTTCCGACATTAAATATGGCGCACCTTTTCTGAGTTATTAATCCAAGGTTTCCTTTGAGCGATTGCATTCTTAAACTATATTTTTCAATATTATTCAATTTTTTCTCAGTGTAATAGCCAGGCGATATGGTTTTAAATTCTTTTTCATCGAATAGAGAAGAAAGAAAAGAAGACAACAAATTTATGGGCTGTTTTTAAATATTTTGTAAATAATTTAGTCCTTCTTTAGTTTTCTTTGTTCGTCCAATATTTTTCCCAAGACTCTTGACGCCTACAATAAAAACAAAAAAAGAGAAAAATTCAAATCGATTTATTTTTATTTTCGTTCACTTTATCTTTGAAAATAGAAAAAACATCGACGAGGGGGCAAAAAGAGAATCCGCTAAAATCTCATGACCTCACTTTATTTGTTGAGGGCAAATGGGAATTTCGCTTCAATGTTGTGGAAAATGTCTATTAAAGCGCTACCGGTAATTTTCATGGTACTGGGTTGTGCCCTCTCCTGATGTCAGAGAACCGAAAATAAGATGTGAAGTCAGAGGTGAAATTGGCCAAAAAACCAAAGGAAACCAAAGGAAACCAAAGGAAAGGCAAAAAAAATTATGTTATTTCATCATTGATGGAGTGGCGAGGCTTTGGTGAAACTTGAGCGAGCCAGATATGGTCGAATGAATCATCAATTTCTGCTTCTTCATCTTCAGTCTTTACAATCATCACTCCAGGTTTTTGCTGGCTGATGGAAGAGCACTCGGAATTGATGGAGCCTTGAGCTATATATACAATAACATATAACAATAAGTGATTTAGATGTGGACGGAGGAGCGCACGAGTAAAAGAGGCTTTCAAAAAATATGAATGTCCAAAAAAGAAAGGAGCACAAAAAATTGTTAAGTGGTTCTTAGAATTGCTGTTTTTTTTTTTTTCTTTGGTTTGGGTGTTAAGTCCTTGTCCCCTCGTGTTTTACATAAAAATGTTGTAAAGAAGGAAATTTTGCTTTGTGGGGCAGGGGTGAAGGGGTGGTTACTTATGTTTGAAGTATGGAAAAACTCAAAAAGGTTTTTCTTTGAATTCACGGTGAAGGAAGTAGGAGCGCTCGTGACTCAAGCAGTTGTGAAATTTGTCCTTTAAAATTTAACCTTGAGGAACAAACTTTCGTACAATTTAGGGGAAAGTCTAAGAGGTGTTCAAGCAAGGCATGTTCGCAGAGCCCCTACCTCGAAGAAAATTGTATTGTTTTTTGGATGCACGCCTTATTAAGAGTGACTTGTTTGTTTTTAGGAATAGAACATTTTTAAATTTTTATAGAGTTTAATGTTTTGAGGTTTCGATAAGAACCTCGAACTTACGATCCTCCTACCTTTTGAAGAATCGTTCTTCTCAAACGGTGTCAATTTAAGGGGAAGATTCGTTCCGAATAAGCTCAGAGATCTCGAATCAATCACCATCAATGTTATTTTCGATATGACGGATTAAGTTTTAAGGTCTTCAACATTAAGATCGTCCATATCCTTCTTTTCGTTTTTTCATAACTTAGAAATTACTCCTACACTGAACCAAATCACGTAAGTCATATTGACGAAAATATTTTGTTAAATTTTGAAGAATCATTTATTCAAATTGACAAAATTTTACAACGAATTTTCATAGCAATTCTCATTTTTCGTCAAATTGAAGAAATTTGTTTCAAATGGAGGAAAGTGATTTCTTCAGATTGAAGAATTTATTCAATTTGAAGAATTTTCTTCAATATGTAAGAGATAGCTCATATGCCAAATAACTGCTTAGTAACGGATGATCCATAGAATTTTTCTTCGAATTGAATAAATTTATTCAAATACAGTAACGTCTTTTATTCAAATTGAAGAAATTTTCTTCAAAACGAAGAAATTTCATAAAAATTCTCATTTTTCGTCAAATTAAAGAATTTTTCTTCAAATGCACGAAAGTGATTTCTTCAGATTGAAGAATTTATTCAATTTGAAGAATTTTCTTCATTTCCTTACCGTTTTTGAAGAGATAATTTTTATTCTTGTTTGTGAAGTGGAAGTGAATAGTCGTCCTCGTCGGGAATTGAATAGTCGCTGTGAAAAAAAAAAACAAAAAAATAAAAACTAAGGCTATGTTTATGATCGAGCGTTAACGCGTCGCGCGATGCGACGAGAATCGCTACTAGCGACTAAATTCATTGTTGCTTATGAAAGTGTTTATGACAAAGCGATTTAGCGAAAAGCGAATTGAGCGATTACAAGCGAAAAAAGCGACGAAAACTTACAATCAAAATATTTTGATATTTTGAGCGATACGAGCGATTGTTGAACGTCTATTACGCTAGCAGAACCATTTCATAAGCTGGCAATGAAAAGTATTCAGTATTTTGTTGCTAATTTGTTGCTTATTAGTGCCGCAAGAATTGATTTTGTTGCTCCACTAGTTCTTGGAAAAATCGATGTTCTGCTAGCGTAATATTACGCTAGCAGAACCAAACTAGAACCAATGCAGCTAGCGACATGAAACTAACGGCATATTTTGCTGCTAATTTGTTGCTAATTTGTGCCGCAAGAATTAATTTTGTACCTCAAATAGTTCTCGGAAAGAAGTGCGATAACGTTTCTTCTTTTCTCTTCTGAAAAATAATAAGTATACGCCTAGTATACGCATTTTGCTTTCTTCACTGACAAAACTTAAATAAAGTTTTAATATTTCAAACATTCAATCGCTTGAAGTTTCGCTCTACTATAAGCACTCAATAGCTAGCGATAACGCAAGCGAAAATGTAACAAGCGATGGAGCGATTCTCGTCGCATCGCGCGACGCGTTTACGCTCGGTCATAAACATAGCCTAATGAGTGAATTAAAAACGAAACTTCCAAAAGTGAATACGTACTTTAATAAACATGTAAGTAATTGAACATCGTTTTAAAATCATCAACTAACACAAAAAAAAACAAACTTATTGTATCTATAATCCTTGTATTCGTAAAATATGAAGTTATTTCTGAAATTATAAAATTTTTCTTTCAGATCGATGTGGATTTCAAGCAACTATACCCGAAAGCTGAGAGCCTTATTTTGAAATACAGCGATTTTTCTACAAAAATAATCCGTGTTTTTGAAGACGAAATAAGAGATCCAGCTTGTCTCCAGATCTTGACAGACATAATGAATGGTGACAACATTTTTACCGAGAGTAAGTTTATTTGTAATAAGTGAGTAGTACAATATAAAAGCTTTTTATGTCATTTTTAAATTGTTGTTGATGTTAAGGTTTCTTGTTTTTTTTATATATTTTTTTTCAGATGGACGAGTCGGTGCCATTTTGTATATGATACACAGTCTTCTTGTGCCAACAGCTAAAGTTAATACTGGAAGTGGATCACAAAAGGCCACTGCCCGTTTTTCCATTCGGGACTCTCAGGAAAGTTTTTTTTTTATCGGACAAACGGTAGCGGTTTGTGAAGAAGAAATTCTAACAAGGCAAAATGCAATGATTGAAACTTGTTAAGACAAAAAAATTCCAAAAGTTAGTTAACTTATTAATAAGTTAAAATAGGTTAAGTTCTATATGAAAAAAAAAACAAACAAAGAAAAAATAAACACATTCTTTTTCCTTAACTGCTCGCTTGTTTTATTTATTTACAGAGATGTATAAAACATTTTTAAAAACTTAATTCTTAGATCGTTTCATTTATTTCTCTTGACAAAGGCTCATAGTTCATGCAAATATTTATTTCAGGCAAAAAAACTACACACAAAAATGACGCACATGGATATGTTTCCCAGACACTGTCATTTCATTAAAAAAAAATGATATTGTGAGGCTTACTTTAAAGAATATTTGTGAATTCAAATATTTTCATTCTTCAAGTTGAAGAAATTATTTAATTTAATTGAAGAATCATAATAATCATATTGAAGATTTTTGTCTTCAGTTTGAAGAAAAAAGCTAATTAAAGTTACAAAATTTTCTTCAATTCAAGGTAATCTAAACGTTAATATGAAGAAACGGTAGTTAAAATGATTACCTCTTTTTTCAAATTGAAGAATATTTCTTAAAAATGAATAAAATTCTTAGTTAAGTTGAAGAAATATTATTCGCTTATACAGGGTGTGCCAGAGAAACTTACTTATTTGAAAGGTCAATAAAAAAAAAAGTACTTCAGTTATTGTTTTAAATTTTTTTTTATTTGAGAATACAATATCCCAATTTTTTTTTTATGCAGTCTTAAAAATGACATCGGATAAATGGCGACCCCCATTGCGCATACACTGATGAAGTCGATTTTTGAAATTCGTATCCACTCTTCGCAGCATATCATCGGTATGTTGGCAATGGCGTCGCGAATGTTGTTCTTGAGGTGTGCTATGGTCCGTGGTCGATCGACATAAACCAGGGATTTCAAATAACCCAATAAAAAGAAATCGCATGGAATCATTTCCAGGAACGAGTCTGTGAGGAGGAATTTCAAATCGAGCGCGGAAGGCACGTTGCGTATAGCAACAAGTGAGCGACCGTTAGAAAAGAAGCTCTCAACTGCGAAGGCCCGCTGCTCTCTAGACCAGAGCATGATGGCAACTGACTGGAAGGAGAACCAAACTTGGGAACTTCCCCGTCCAGATGCGCCCCCTCTTGCCCCTCTACCCGCCCAACTCACCGCGCGGGAATTTTTTCAAATAAGTAAGTTTCTCTGGCGCACCCTGTATTATTCAATTCGACAAAATTTTGTTAATTTAACACCGCAACGAAAATTTTTATTCATTTCTTCAAATTGACGAAATTTCGTCAATAAGACAATATATAAGTCCAATCAACGGATAGGAGGTGTTGACCGTATATTGATCACCCTTTCTTCAAATTTACATGCTTTTTGTTCAATATAACTACCAAATTTGGTTCAGTGTACGTCGCGCAGTTACCTCAGCGGCAGGAGCCCCCAATCTTGGGGCCCTATTGTTACTCCAAGGACAACAGGTCGGCAAAGCCGCTCCTTATAGACCTTACTTATGGTGGCGCTACAGTCCAGGTCGGAGCAGGGCCTCACCCAACAAACATCTCCGGCCAGCTCGGACCCTAGCTAGTCTCCAGTTTTGCACGCCAAGTTGGTTCAGGTCCTCTACCACCTGTGTGCTCCACCTGAGTCGTGGTCTTCCTCTTCTGTGATGTCCTTCCGGGTTAGATTCGAAGACTCTACGAGCCGGAGCATTATTTTCCATTCCTTATAGACATGTGCTCTGAATATGGTGTTCACCAAGTAGTTCGGCCTAAGTGGAACTGGTGAAGCTACCATTTAGGCTGCGGGTGCAGATATGGCCTACCAGCCGAACTGTTCAAGGCAGCTGGAGATGGTCAGTAATATATGATCGGAAGAAAGTATGCCCAATGAATGGAAACTTGGCATAGTATGCGGCAAACTGTATGCCCCATCTACAAGAAAATAAACGTTCTGAATTGTGCATAAGTTTCCTCTACATCGCGTATAAAATTTTGTTGTCTGTCTTGTGTGTTCGCCTAAAACTATTTCCCATCAATCCATATTTTTATCGATTTTAAAGTCGCCTATGATAGCGTTAATAGAAACGAGCTATCAAGAGCCAACTCGCGTTTCGGCATCCCTGCCAAACTCGTTCGCTTTTGCAGGGTGATCATTGAGAATTCTCGCTGCTTCGTCAAAGTGGGTCAGAACATGACCGAAGCTTTTGATGTCGCTAACCTCAGACTTAAAGCTATTTAACGCAACTCAGAAATCAAAACCAGTCGCACAATTTTTCAAAAGTCCGATCAACTCCTGGCTTACGCGGACGACATTGACATTATCCGCAGAACGAAGCGAGCTGTCAGTGGATCATTTGCTGTAACAAAAACAGCTAAGATGGATTTGGCTGTGAATGAGACGAAAACAAAGTAAACGCTGTTATCGAGAGTCGGTCGACTCGGACAGAACATCACAATGGGCAGTTACAATTTTGAAGTAGTCAGTGACTTTGTATATCTGGGTTCCACTATTACCTTGCACAATGACATCAGTGCAGAGATAAAGCGAAGAATCACTTTTGCCAATCGCCGTTTCCTTGGGCCAAGAAGGCATCTGAGCAGTAAAGCCCTCTCTCAAAGAACTAAGGAGACCCTGCATAACAGCTTAATCATCCCAGTACTGCTGTATGAGGCATAGACTTTAACAAGAGCGGATGAGAACCTTCTGGGTTGCTTTGAGAGAAAGAAGAAGAAGAAAAGTGTGCATCGGCGGAGAGTTGAGAAGGAGATACAATCACGAGCTATCTATACGGGCTTTACAGCGACATCGACCTGGTCAGAAAGCTTAAAATTCAGCGTTTAAGATTGCAGGGTCATGTCGAGTTTTCACCAGCCTGTAGAGTTTTCGTGTCCAACCCCGATGGACAACGTGGAAAATGGCAAACTCAATTGGAGGATAATATCAACCAACTTAATTTGCGCAACTAGAGGCAGCTAGCGAGGGACCGAGCTGGAGAGGGTTGTTGGCTGAGGCCGAGATCTATCCTGGATTGTGAGCGCCACCGAAAGTAAAAAGTAAGGATGAAGTTTTTGCCTTTGCGGTGCAAGCGACCTCCGGTCTCGGCCATCTTCAACAAGTTCTTTCACCTATGCCATTCTTCCAGCTAAAGTTTTGGTCTGCCATGCTCTCTTCTTTCATGAATCGGGTCGAAAAGGATTTACCGGACAGCTTCTTTTTCACTCATACGTGCTAGGTGCGTTGTGCGTAGCAAACCGGGATAAATCAAGCTTCATTTTTGTTATTACATCTGCTTCTTCACAAACGCGGCCAACTGTTCTCGTTGCCACCTCAACAACAGTCTTTCTCTTTCGCTTGGGTGCGCTACCTGACTCGCGGTCTTCCTCTACTTCTACATCCCTCGGGAATAGTTTCGAAGGCTTTTCGGGCCGAACCATTGGTGTCCATTCGCTCTAAATGACTGAGCCATCTGAATCTCGGGACCTTTACCGTTCTGGCTAGGTCCACGTCGTTTTACAACCCGTAAAGCTCGCTGTTGAAACTTATTCATTCTCCATCGATCCACACTGACCATGGATAACCCGTAGAACTTTCCAAGCCAAAGGCACATTCATCCGACTTTGTCAGGGTCCATGCTTCTACGCTGTACAGCAGGGTGTTGTATAGTTTCACCTTACTTAATCGTGAGAGGGCCTTACCACTCAATGGCTTTTCAATACCAAAGAAAATGGGATTAGCAAGTGTTATTTTTTCTTTGATCTTGGCAGCGTTGGTGTTATTGGGCGTGTTGATAGCGTAGCCTCGGTAGACAGAGTTAAAAGGGACAGATCTCGACAAAACAACCGAGTAATGGTGATATTTCTATACTAGCCTAAGATAGAAAAGTTATTGATTCAACTCGTCTATTAACCGACCGCCCCTATAGGAACAGATTTCAAACTTGTGTTCTTCCAACTGGTATTCACTAATAAGAAGACACACCCGTTATAGTAAAGCGATCGACCCCTGAAGTTTCAGCCTCGGCATTCGTCCTTAAAAAATGTTACCTTAACATTATAATTCCATTCATAACCTCATTTCTGGGACTTCAGCCAAACTCCTTTGTCTTCATCATCATCTTCATTATCACCAACATCTTCTTAGGTCCTTGGCAAGAAGGAAAAATAATTCTTTAAGTGGATTTGCTTTAAATTATTTCCCTCAAACTTGAAGACGATGGTAGTGGTACGGCAACGGCAACTGGCACCAGGACGACTCTTAAGCCTGCCATATGAGCGTGTGTGTCTCAACCTTTAGCTATGATAAAATGCTCGTTTGTTTATATTCTATGTGAGCTTTTCTATACCTAAAAGCAACCCACGTAACTGTTCTAAAAACAAGGAACAGAAAAAAATTGGAAAAAATAAAATTGTAAGCTGAATTGAACGCAAGTTGGTTTCTTTCAGGAAGACATCATGAAAACAGGATAATTCACAGATTATTACATTATCACCTTCAACGAGTGTTCGTTGAATATGTTTAAACTTTCAAAGCGTTCGTTGGCGGCTTTTCGGAAATACTAACTGGGGACTCCTTCATCGTCGTCGTTGTCGTCTTCATCGTTGTAGTCGTATAGGGATGTTGACGCTCTCTATAATATCGAAATAAGGAACGATGCAAAGAAGAAACTCCTTGGAAATCCTTTGCTCATTTCATTACCTCATTTTCACCTCACTTCGAATTCGAGGCCTTCTCGAATATGATGGCAAATTCCGCCAAAGGATTTAAAGCAAACGCACCCACCCAAGCGCAACCAAATAAAGATGCCCAAGCCCAAGTTTGCGGTTAATATTCGACATACATGTGTGTGTACTGCCAAAAAGGCATCCAATAAATTTGGTGGATGAAATTTTCATAACATTATCGTTTGCTCTTGTTACCTCGTTTTAGCGTTATTTTTATCTCGATGAGAGAAGATACAAGAATTTCATAGATGAACTCGTGTTGGCTCTGTTACAGGGTGGCTGGGGAGAGAGGAATGTTTTCGAGTCAAAAACAAATGCACTCGTGCAGATTTTGCTACTTTTGGCCAAGTGAGTGCTACATACATACATGAATTCTCGAATTCCTGTGTCCTGATGGGAACGGGAATGACTTTTTCTATTTTTTCGTCGAAGTGATAGATGGCTTGTACAGAATTCTTTTTTTTTTGTTTTAGCTGCCTATCAGTTTTCCTGACAGTTTGATGTTTTAAAATAAGCAGTCAGGCGTTTAACGAATAGGTAAACTCTGTTTTCAGGTAGAGTGAATTTAGGAAGTTGTTTTATTTTTTTGAAAATTTAAATTTTATTTTATTTTATTTTTGAAGTAAAATCAGGGTGCTATTTATTTTAGATTAATGTAATGTAAACATTTTCTAGGGAAATTATTTGTAAAGGAAAAATTGAGGACAGTTGATTGTCACACATGAGAGAAAGCCGTCAAAACAGTTTAAATCGTGTTATATTTTGGGCAATGGTGCATTGTCAGGAGCTGAAAGGCCGACTGGTTGACCTGGAATCAAGGTCTGTATTGCTTACGCAACTGGAGAAGAAAAAAGAGATCTTGTAAACCTGATCCGCAGGGTTCACCGTAGTGTAAGATATAACAAGGGCAACAACATCAACAGATGCCACAGTAGCACCATCTTCAGCATTACTCAGGAACTGGTTGGTGCTCGCAGTTCCAAACAACACTTCTTAGAGACTTAGAAGGGACGCTACTTAGTTCGTAATAAACTGAAAGGCGGAAAAACCACTATGACAGGAAGAACCAATTCCCGAATCCGCACCGCACACCCCAGAAGTTAGAACGCATCAGAGAGCTCTAATCGATTCCAATCAAGCAGTTTTCCGCTCTGATCCTCATGCATTTATCATAAATCAATATTCTTAGCATTATGATTGAGCAGTGCTTCTAATATCGATCAGCACTTCACCTTCTTTTCATTTTTCGTTCACTTTAAGAAGGCTTTCGATAGCGTCAGAAGAGAAGATATTTGGCTTTTTTACGCAGAAAGGGTATCCGGGATAAATCTATAGCTTTTATAATGGCAAATTATTATGTATCCAAATGTCACGTTTTACACTAAGGGAGGCTGTCAGAAGAGTTCGAAGTCCAAATTGGATTCAGACGGGGCTTCATTCTGTAGCAAGTGACTGCTACAGAATGCTGTATCTGTTACTAAGAAGCTTCAAACAGCCATTAAAAGATGCCTACCGACTACCAAACATTCTTAGGATTTTCTGGGCCAATCATACATAACATCAAACGAAAATCTCATCAGCAGAACGGTTCACAATTCTATTGACTCTATTATACATAAACAACAACCCAAAATGTGTGTGGATCGGATACACGCTTCGATTAGTTGACAAATATACTCTGTAGCGCAAGTATGCCTCCACTTTATATTCCTTTTTTCGCCCAACCTTGTTGTCCAACTCACTCACTCTGGTCTAATGCTGCTCGGCTACAGCACCCACATTTTCGTCAGTGCTGCAGTATACACCAGTCTCTGGAAAATTTGCTAAAAACTGGCGTGCAGCATTTCGGCGAAAATTTCTCTAAGAAATTGATTGCTTGAGCTACAGAAATAACCTGAGAAATGAGTCTTCCATAATTTTTAAAGTATTTTCATTTAAAACCGACTTAGGTGGGGTGAATTTTCTGTTCGTTGGTGGACTTTCCCAAAAACAGGAACTTATAGTTTAATTGTTTGACTTCTTTAATTCATTCAAGAAAAAAGCATGCCTTATAAGTTTTTGTTCGCTTTTTCTATTCATTCACACCAGATTTGAAATTGGGCTTAGGGAACACAGTGCAGCTGTCAGGCATAAATTAGGTATAAGAATAGAGTGGCTGTCTAGGTTTTGTTGACTCAATTAGACCTCATGGGAGAGTAATGAACTTAAACAAATCATTTTGTACTTTTAATGAAAAAAGAGAGACATCTTTTGTAAGTTCACTGGTATTATCGAAGAAAGGATTACCGAGATAGTTATTCCTTCTATTGGAGAGTGCCAGACATGTATACATAGAAGGTGTTGGACTGTTTCCTCTTCCTCCTCGTCCATTCAGCTTCTAGAGAAGTCGTTTGTGTAGACCCCTAGTCTCAAACCATGTCTACCTATGAGGCAGTGTCCTGTTATGACTCCAATTGTGGAGCTTATACTTTGTCTGTTCAGAGAAATCAAGCCTTTTGACCGCTTCAGGTCTTTACTTGGCCATATTTATTTGGTTGCTAGGCAGGTGGTACCCTGTGACCATCTAGCATTTGTTGATTCTAGAGCATGTTGTTTGAGAAGATGTTTGCATGTAGCAATTGGTGTTCCTATGTTGTGTCTTTGTCTAACAGTGGGCAGAAGTGTTCCAGTTTTGGCGAGCTCATCGGCTTTGTATTTTCCCGAAATGTTTCTGTGGCCCGGCACACAAACGAGATGAATGTTAATCTGTTCTGTCATCTCATTCAGATCATCGGCAGTCGTGGACTATATAAGAAAGTTTGTGGAGACAGACGCGTGAGATTTGAGAGCTGCTTGGCTGTCCGAGAAGATAGTTATGTATATTCTTTGAACAAGGATAATGGAAGTCTATCGGATAGACTGGGATTCCAATCAACGACGCTGTCGGTCTATGAAATATCAGTCTAGAAATGTATATCGTGTTTTTTTCCAGAGGTTTTTGTACTTTTTTTCCCAAAAGAATCTTGAAAGGATGGAAATTATTAGTGAATACCATTTTTGGGGTGGTATGGTCTATGTAAATAATAGTCAGTTTTACTATTAATTCAAAATTCTTTATTTAAGTTATAATTCGGTAATATGGCAAAGATGAGTAATGTACAAGTGCAATTGAGAAATTGAGGTTAAAGAATGAACATGTGTGTATATGTCATAATCAATTCAGGGATGATATCGAAGCCAAGAGATGATGCATGACTTCACAAGTAGGTGGTTTAAGAATATGAGGGCCAGACCACATTGCATCTCCCTTCTTAAGGCCTTGGATCGCAAGATGTCAGTACATAAGTCGTTCTGGTGGCTTGACAACTCTTCCGGATCTCGTAGTTACTTTTGCTGTTGTTGGTACTTCCGTGGACGATGGTTTACCTTGTTTTGTTTGATTAGGATAAGTTGAAGGTGGAGATTTGTTTGATGAATTGTGTTGAATGTTCATGGTGACTGGTTGGGATTGTATCGGCTCTTGAGGTTTAACGTCCAAGCTGCAGTTTGGTTGAGTTTTTATGTGGGCTTCCGTTGGTTTGATGTTAGCTGAGTTTCGACGGTATTTATTGCCATTGTCATCTCTGACGATGTAGGAACGTGGATGTATTCTACTCTCTACTACAGCTGGTTTCCATTCGTTGCTAAGAGCTGTTTTCGTTACAACCTTTTGTCCAATCTTAAGTTGGGTGCTATCTTTCGCTCCTCTGTTAGAGTATTGCGCTTGTCTTTGACGTTCGGCTTGTAACTCTTTGCTGACATCATTCTGAGAATTTATAGTTTTAAGTGAAGATAAGGTGGTTGGTTCAAGTGCTCTCAAGTTTCTTGAATATAAACGCTGTGCAGGACTTCCTAGATTTCCTCTCGGGGTGTTCATGAAATTAATAATACCCAGTTGGTAATCGGAGTTGTCGTAGTTGCATTTTTTCAATATACTTTTGGATGTTTGAACTGCCTTCTCGGCTAACCCATTTCCTCTAGGATGATACGGGGAGCTAGTAACGTGGTTGAATTTCCAGTCGGATGAAAATCTCTTAAATTCTTTACAAGAATACTGAGGTCCATTGTCAGTCTCTAAAATTTTAGGAATTCCATTCGACGCGAAAACATTTTTTAAGAATGTTATTACATTTTTTGATGTTGGTTCTTTTAGTTTTTCAAACTTAATGAAACCTGAGTAACTGTCAGTCAACAAGACATAGTCATTACCTTTAAAGTAGAACAAATCGGAAGCGACGACTTCGAAGGGATAATTAGGAATATTTTTTTCACCTAAACGTAGTTTGTTGTTGCTTCGTTGAAAGACTTGACAAGCGGGGCACTTTTGCACGTAATCTTTTATGTCTCGATTCATTTGCGGCCAAAACACGACATTTTTTGCTCTTCGTACGCATTTCGCATAGTTGAAATGTCCGTTGTGTATACATTTTAATACTTCAGCTCTCATTGCCGAAGGAATGAGGGTCTTGTGAGCTTTGTATATGATGTCGTCATAGATCGAAAGCTCTTCTCTGAAATTCCAGTAACATTTCAAATTTTTTGGAAGGGAATCAACATCTCTCGGCCACCCGTTAGTTATTAATGCGCTCAGTTGCTTACAAGTTTCATCAGATTTGGTTAGCTGAATAAGTTTTTCGAGTTCTTGGTCAGAGATGGAAAGAATGAGTTGAACCTGTAAATCTATGTCATTGTCATCTGGTTGTTGTTCGTTTAAACAATCTCGGCTTAGCGGATCGGCGATAAACATTTGTCTACCTTCTTTATATATTACTTCGAGATCATATGTTAGAAGACTTAAACGAATACGTTGCAGGCGGGCTGGTGACGAGTGAAGAGGTTTTCGGAAAATTGTCTCAAGCGGTTTGTGGTCAGATTCGATGACTAATTTTTTTCCCCAAACGTATTGGTGGAATTTTTCGCAACCAAATTTGATCGCTAGAGCCTCTTTTTCCAATTGGGAATATTTTTTCTGACAATCTGTCAAAGCTTTCGACGCGTATGCGATCGGTTGGTCTTCTTGCAAGAGAACTGCACCAAGAGCAGTTGAACTGGCATCGACTTGTAACTTGACATCAGCATTGACATCATAAAGTTTTAATACCGGAGTTGTGCTTATGGCTGTTTTTAATTTCGCAAATGCTTCTTCTTGAACGGTTTTCCATTCCCACGGGTTTGATTTTTCTAAGAGTGCGCGTAGTGGTGTTGTTAAGGATGAAAAATTTGGGATGAACTTACTCAGATAAGTGAATTTTCCAAGAACTCTTTGAAGTTCTTTTCTATTTGTTGGTGACTTCAAACGGCGAATCGCTTCAGTTTTATCTGGGTCAGCTGTCATTCCATTTTCGCTTATGATATGTCCAAGGTATTTGACCTTCCGCTGCTCGAACACGCATTTTGATTTGTTGAGTTTTAAGCCATTTTGGTTCAAGATTTTGATGACCTCTTGTGTGGTTTTTCGGAGCCCTTCACTTGATCTGGAATGGATTAAAATGTCGTCAATTGAAATTTTAACATTAGGCAAATGTGATAAGAGGGATTCCATTATGCTTTGGAACACTTCAGGGGCGGCAGAGATGCCCATTGGTAACCTCTTGCAACCATATCTTCCCCAAGGTGTGGAAAAAGTAAGAATTTTCTTGGTTCTATTGGAGACTCGAACTTGCCAGAATCCTCGTTTGCAGTCCAACAGAGTAAAGTATTTGGAGCCATTGAGCTGGGCAGATATTTCTTCGATTGTTTGCATTGGATGATGACGACGCATTATGTTTTTGTTGACAGTAGTAGGATCAATGCAAATTCTGATCTTGTTGTTTTTGCGGACGACAACCATAGGCGATACGGATGGAGTAGCTTCTTTCATGGGTTCGATGACGTCCATTTTGACCATTCTGTCGAGTTCTTGCTTTACGTCATCGCGAATTTTGTGTGGGATTCGTCGTGGTGGTGTTATTTCGAATTTTGGGTTTTCTATAAGGTCGATGTCATATTCGTAATCTTTGAGACAACCTAGACCTTCAAAGATGCTGTCATCTATCTTTACCTGGTTAACTCTGGTGACGAGTCCGAGTTTTTCGCAAGCATTGGCTCCGAGAATTGGTTTGATGTCTTCAGCTACAACTTTGAAAGATATTTTACACTGCCGACCTGCTATTGAGCAAGGCACAAGTGCTTCACCGATTACTTTCATTCGATGATTGCTAAATGACACTAGGTGCTTAACTCGACTTGGTTCAAGGACAAAATTAGTGTTATCGATAACACATTTGGGCAGCACATTGCACTGCGCTCCTGTGTCCAATTTTATCTTGAAGGATTTGCCCTCTATGAAAAGTTGTTCCGTAAAATTATCATTTAGCTGGTTAGAAGTTTCGGATACTGTACCAATGAAGAGTGAATCGTCATCATCATCGGATTCTTCGCAAAAGTTTATTTGCTTGGAATTTGTGTCACCGTTTTTGTGGTTATGTTTCCATGCTTTATTTTTGCAGAACTTTTCAAAATGATTCTTCTTGTTACATTTTTTGCAGACATGATTAAAGGCAGTGCATTTGCGTATCTCGTGATTTTTCCCGCAATTCCGACAGTCAAATCTCTTAGCTTTAAAGGTATTGCTTTTTTTTACAAAGTTTACTGTCTTGTCGCCTTCGTTGACGATTTGAGCTGATTGTTTTTGAGCCAGTTCTGTAGCCTGACAGAGTTGAATAGCCTTTGCTAGATCGATGTCTTGGGATAATAATTTTGTACGGAGGTCATCGCTTTGGATTCCGAGTATGAGTTGGTCTCTCAGTAGGCTGTCGTTTAGTCCTTCGAAGGCACAATTTTGGGCTTGTAAACGTAATCTTGACATGAGCTCATCTATAGTTTCGCCATCCTTTTGGGTAATTTTATTAAATTTGTACCTCTCGAAGGTAGTGTTAATTTTTGGAGTGAAATAATCTTGAAAAAGATTCTTTACCTCGGCGAGTGTCCTTTCGGAAGTCGGTTGTGGGTGTGAGTTGTATATTTGGAGAGCAGAGTATCCGATTGCGGACATAAAGGTCGCTACCTGAACTTTTTGAGGTTTGCTGTCCATACCAGTAGCAATTTCAAAGAATTCATATTGCTGCTTCCAAAGTTTCCACTCATTAGCCATATCTTTATCATGTTCGATGACTATTGGTTTTGGCGGTCTAAGAAATTGGCAAAGACTACTGTCTGCCGTGGCTTGTGACACACTCATTTTAAATTAACCAACTAGTTATAATCATATATTTTTATTGAAAAATAAATTTGGTTTCGGCACCATGTAAATAATAGTCAGTTTTACTATTAATTCAAAATTCTTTATTTAAGTTATAATTCGGTAATATGGCAAAGATGAGTAATGTACAAGTGCAATTGAGAAATTGAGGTTAAAGAATGAACATGTGTGTATATGTCATAATCAATTCAGGGATGATATCGAAGCCAAGAGATGATGCATGACTTCACAAGTAGGTGGTTTAAGAATATGAGGGCCAGACCACATTGCAGTCTAAGCGATCTGGGATAGATCTGACATTGTCGAAGATAGTAGTATATGACCATTGACCAGTGTTGTTACTTCTCGACTGAGAGGTGGCTCTAAGCGTCACGCATGAGTTGGCTGCCACCATTTTGGGGAAGATGTCAAGAGGTGCTAGGTTTAGAAGTACCTCCAAAGCTGCTGTTGGTGCAAAGTGCTCCCGTGATGCACATACTTGCAACTTGCTGACCGCTGGACTTTAACGAGTTTATTCAAATTTACCATCTTGTCCAGTGCGATCCGCCATACGACAAATCCATTAGTGAGTATTGGTCTAATTACCAAAGTGTATAGCCAGTGGGTTATATTTTGGGAGAAGCCCCATTTTGAGCTTATGCCTTTTTAAAAGTAAAGCGTTACAGTAGCTTTCTTGACTCTTTCATCAATATTTGCCTTCCAGTTTAGTTTTTGTCTAAAATGAGGCCTAAATATTTGGCTTACTTAGTCGGAAAAGTTTAGGTTGTATTCCTTTAATAGTGGGTTGGCTAATTTTAGGAATTTTGTACCTTCTTGTAAAGAGTACTAATTCCGTTTTATGTGGATTGACGTCCAAGCCACAATGCTTTGCCCAATTCCCAGTTGGTTAGCATGCTAAAGGCATTTAGTAGGAGTTCCGAGAGAACTTGAGGGTGTTTCCCAGATACATATATTGCAACATCGGTCGTCCTGCTCTTAAGCATGAGACTTCTAAGATCAATGAGTGTCTCTATTTGCAGTCCATTGCTGTTGTGATCGCCTGATAGCTGATTGAAACTCACATCAGACATAACTTGAGACCATTTCCATTTCCACAGCTCAACATTCGTACTCTTAGGGAAAATCAGTAGAAACCACACTTCATTCGCTGGTGTGTAGTATTGAATATTACCTAAAATACATAACCATATTACCTAGTAGCTTTCCTAACTAAAGCAATAAAGCATCAAAGCACAAGGATCCGACATCATTGATAAACAAGAAGAACAAAAGCGAACCCCCAAGGCTAACCTAAGGGACGCCTGAATGCATTGAGATTTCTTCGAAAACATTATCAGCAGCTTTAACCATTGGAACTCTTTGAGTTTAATGCAACCCCATAAATGCCGTCAATGAAAATGTTAAAAAAAATGAGACCGTTACAACCGTCACCGCTTCTTTCTGTACCATCCGCATTTCTTCAAAAGACAAACAAATTTCCCTCTCACTTTTGAGAGAACATCTCTAAAGACTTATAAAGCTCTAAAGGTGCTGTTTATATCTTCTTGTACTTTGGTTTTTTTTGTTCTCTTAATTTTCTTGTCTGCATTTACAAGGATTTTATTTATTTCTGTGTACAAAAGATGACAACAAAGAGATAATAAGACACGATGTATGACTTGTATATCTTCTTTATGACACCAACAACAGTGTCATTGAGATGTTTGCTTCTGCATAATAAGTAACGAAGATGTTTATGTGAATGTCGGCTGGTTATTCTTGTAGTAATTTTAATGTCTTCTAATTGACAAGGTCAAATGATTTGTATTTTGATCTGGTTTTGAAGCTCAGATAGGAAGGAATTGTTTCAACTCTGTACAAGTATGCCTCACGATGTTGGCTCCACAAACATAAGGCTTTGTATGCGCTCAATTGTCAACTAAACCTTACAGAACCGAAGTAGCTCTTCTCCGTCTTGTATGGCCTGTAACTGAGCCACCGATAAATAACTTTCCGCCTAAAGCCCGAAAAGTCTTATCACTCGAAGTCATGCTCCCAAACAAGTTTTATCACCACACTGTTAAGAATGTAAGGAAATTCATTCTATAACCGTACGACGCGAATGTGGAATGATTTGCCAAAACAAAACTACATAGGTAGAGTCGAGGTGGCGAAAGAGCTTGCTTTGGATGAGACCCTGGAGTTTTCTAGTCTGTAATATTAAAAGTTGATCTGAGTGAAAACTTAAGCAGCGTAAAAGCTTAAAATCATTTTAGGCAGTGTTCTGTTTTCTCCAACACCCTTTGTAATATGACAGTTAACAGATTAACTTTCGCTCATCCCACTGCTGCAAAACAACCAGACAAGAAACACATTCAAAAGTGTGGTAAATACCGTCTTGCGGTAAACCAAGAAAAGGCCACCCGAAAAAAAATTATTTCTCAATTCAACTTAGAAGTCAAAGAAACGAACACGACAAAAACCAAAAGAAGAAAAAAGTTAAAATCATCGAATTAGCTGCTGTCAGTCAATATGGGAGCGAAAGATTCCTTTAACCAAAAGATTATTACACGTGTCCTGAATCGCTAATTAACATCACGGAATTAACCTCCTCCATCCGGCTCACACACCCTCAAGTTCCATCCACAAATCCCACCAAGACGAAACAAAAAATTATTTTAATCATCTTAACTTTTCAACCTGCGATAAAAACTCCCCACACACTCTGCAGAAGACATGGTGACGCTTAACCGCCATTTTTCTTTCGCAATCACCACCAAAAACAACAACAACAACATCGACAACGAAGACACGGCCAAAAAGAAAATTCAACTGTGATGATGGCTGATGGGTGATGGCGGATTGACATTGACATTTCAGCAGGTAAGTTTAATCAAGCCGTGTGGTGATGACTGAGGACTGACTGAGATGAAATGGCGGTGGTGGTGTGGTAATTAGTCTGTGGTTCAGTATACGCTGCCGCTAACTGTCGATCTCGCACACTCATTCCCGTTTATTCTAATATTTGCTAATTATTGCGTTAAATTATTGCTAACGCACATGTGAAGAGATTTTAAACGAAAAAAAAGGAGTTAAAGAGGTGCGCCGTGTCGGTGAAATCTGAAATGTTGTGCCAGTGACAGCTTGCAAAAGCCAAACCTAACGGTAATTATCTTCCCCAAAAACAAGACCGAGTAGCTCGAACAAAACGCTTTTGCTATATGAAAATTCTAAATGCGAGCCCGTTTCTGGTTGATGCTAAAAATTACATTCAAGTCCGTGATGTGTTATTTGTTTGGGAGGGGTGGGTTGACAGTTAGCGGATGTGTCGTAGGTTTGTAGTTATCATAGAAAAAGCAGCGCGTATAGCACACACAGATTTTCTAATTAGGTTGTCATTGCCTTGGAAAATGGCAACTCATTCACATTCAGGAATTATTATGGAATTTTTCTTTTGTGCTCGTTTGCGTTTTCTGTTTCTGTTTGAAAACATCAATTTTTGTAATTTTGGGAAATAGGCGTGTCGTGTATGGTGGGGAAAATTGGTTAAGTACGTGGTGATATTCTGGGGAAATTGTCATTGTCAGACTTCGAAAAATATTTAATAGCTAATTAGAAAGTTTCTAATGAAAAGGCCCGCAAACAATAAAAATTGTGAATAAGGGAAACGCACTTGTAGCGTCGCGTCGTGGTGGGCGGTTTAGTTTCAAGGATTTTTTGGTGCTTGTTACCTGAGAAACATTAATGACAAGTTGTAAGTGCGTTGAAGAGATTCAGGTTTTCGCATTTGTCCTAGGTAGCGTTTTTGCCTCCTAAAGACTATTCTTTTGGACACGATGGTATTACACCCATGGTTTTAATAAAATGTAGGACAGTTTTGGCTATTCCTTTACATAATATTTTTGAATTGTCTTTAAAGCTATAGGAAAATTCCCTACCATGTGGAAAAACGCATTCTACGGTGACAAACCTTCTAGTGTTTATGCATAAATGTCTGAATTCTGTAGAAAATGGACAGGAAGTATTTACACAGATTTTTCCAAAGCGTTTGATCAACTTTCGCATAGGTATCTACTATTATCAAGTTTAAATTGAATTCATATGGATTTCCTCCAGGATTCGTCAAATGGATTTCTTCTTATCTTGATAATAGATCTTACCAAGTTAAATTCAGAAACTCTTACTCAAAACCTTTCATCGTCAAATCGGGTGTACCACAAGGTAGTCACCCCTTTTATTTATTTTAGCTATTAACGATGCTCCGTTAACTGTTCGAAGTAGTAAAATTTTTATCTTTGAAGATGATACGAATATCTTCAAGAATATTTCATGCAATGAAGATCGCGTTCAACTGCAAGATGATATAAGTAAATAAGTTTGTTGTATGGCGTGAAAAGAATAATTTTAATCTTAACCCAATAAAATGTCAGACAATGACAATTTCCAAAAAGTATAATTCTACATCTTATGATTATGTTATATCCCAACACATCTTATCTCGTTTCTTTAAAGTTAGGGACTTAGGAGATCTTTTCACATCTAAATTAGATTTTTCAGAACATATTAACAACATCGTCAATAAAGCTTATTCAATGTTAGGGTTTATTAAGCGTTGGTCCAAGGAATTCCTTGACCATAATCCATAACGTTTCTTATGCCTTGTACAATAGTTTGGTTCGACCCCAACTCGAATATACATCATAAGTTTGGTCTCCTCATCATGTGATACATATTGAGATACTAGAATCAGTTCAACGCAATTTTACACGTTTCGCCTTTAAAGGGCTTCAATGGATTGACCCAATAATATCCCTTCCTATGAGGATCGACTTGCATTTTTCCAGATGCAAAATCTGTTGGATATACATTTACGTACTTTGTTTTTGAAACACTTGCTTGAGAAACTTTGCTACTTGTTCTATAACAATATCAATCATCGCTAAGCTTATTAGCATTGGCTTGATGTACTGGCAGGAAGTTTGCTAAAAAACTCAAACAACGTACACAAAAGGTTACTTACATACATACTCACTTAAGGTGGCGTTACAGTCCGTTATGAATATGAGCCTCAACCAACAGTCTCCGCCAGCCAGTTACGTCCCTAGCTAGCTGTCTCCAGTTTTGCACTTCAAGTTGATTGAGGTCTCCTACCCTATCTATTCACACGTGGTCATAAATGAACCGAAGAACTTGACTCTCAAAACAGGCAAAGCCACATTCATCTAATTTTGTCAGGGTCCATGCACTGAATTGATGAGGATGTATATTGTTTTACTTTAGTTGATACAGAGGGGGCAGGGACATTACTCCACGGGACATAAGTCCATAATGGAATTATGACCCACTTAGCTGGGACATAAGTCCGTAAATCGATTATGGACTTAAGTCTCACTTCGGTGGGACATAATTCCGCTTAAAATAATTCTGGATTTATGTCCCATTTCTCAATTTGTTTTGGTTGAAGAATCGAAGTGATTTCATTCTTCCTATTCAGTTTTTACTCTGCTTTGATATGTTATCAATTTTCTTATACTTTCTTATCGTGTCCTATGGCGATGTGTCATTATGACAAATTGTGAAATTGTCATATAGCCATATTGGAGCATTAGGCTATTTGTCACTTTTTTAAAGTGTTATTTGGTCATATTTACTTGCGACATTTCGGCATATGGTCACTACAGAAAACATTACGAATTTTCAAGAATAAATTTTAATTTATTTTAAATTAAAGGAAAAATAATAACCGTAATTCGCGCAAAGCGAAGCTAGAGGAAACAGAATGTTTGCCCAAGAGATTTGAAAATAAAAAAATACGCGCGAGCGGAATAGATAATAATCGTCGTTCGCGCAGCGGAAAGTTCGCGCGAAGTTTTTTTTTCACACCCCAAATTGATTCTCTGTGGGGCAAAAAAAAATTTCCGCTGCGCGAATGACGATTATGTTTTTAATTTTTATTTAAATTTTAAATCAAATAAATAAATTATAAACCATCCTTGTAAATTCATAATTTTTTCTAAAGATAAACTCATGTAAAAATAATATCACAATTCTGTGGAAAATTTGTACAGGAATTTCAAAAAGCATCAAAAGTATTCAGTGTTGAAATACATTTACATTTATGTACATACATAATGTACATATATCTACTTTTTAAATATTTATTTTTCGTTATTTATTAACCTTTTTTTTATTTAAACATTGTAATTTTCGAAGTTCTTTTTTCAGGAAAAAATGATAACAAATATCATTTGACCATATTCCAAAAAGTTGCATATATATTTGGCTAAATAACGCTTTAGAAAAGTGGCAATATGGCTATATGACACTTTCACAACGTGTTATATGATCATATCTCATGGCAACCTAAGTAAGCCAAGTCAGAAGAAATGAATGTAAATTATTTCGAATGTTTTATGTTTTATCATTACTGATCTACTTTCTGACCATAAAGGCTCAAAGTTTAAAATAAAATAATTATTTTGTTCATAGTGTTTGATGAATAAAAAAAATTATGGACTTATGTCCCATTTATCAAACAAAAATTGCCACCGAAGTGGGACTTAAGTCCAAAGTCGATTTACGGACTTATGTCCCACCTAAGTGGGACATAATTCCATTATGGACTTATGTCCCGTGGAGTAATGTCCCTGCCCCGATCCAGAGAGTTCACTACCACTTAATTGCTTTCTTAGTCCAAAGAAAGAGCGATTAGCAAGAGTTATTCTTCGTCTGATCTCGGCAATGGTGTTATTGCCCGTTTTGATAGCAAAGGCTAGGCAGACAAACTTCTCTTTTGCTTTGAAGTTATATGCGTCAATTGTGACGTTCTGTTCGAGCCGGGGGTCCGTCCTTGAAGACAGCATACTTCGTTTTGCCCTCATTTACCTCAAAACCCGTTTTGGCTACTTCTGTGACACCAAGGCGCTCTATTGACATGTGTTCTTACCATTTTATCAATATCACCGGCGCGGCGTACGCGTGAGGTTGAACGTTGAAAACGCTTTTTGAAGTTAGTGCCTTTGGTGTTGACGGTGAAGTTTTGCACTATCTTCTCAAGAACGATGTTAAGGAAATCGCATGACAGTTCATCGCCTTGTCTGAATCCTTTTTTGACATCAAAAGATTCTGTAAACTCGTTGCTTTTTTGAAACTGTGTTTATTTTTAATTTTTCACTAGTGTTGGAATAAATTTCCTTCACGCAGCAACAAGTATCCAAGCAAGTCCATTCGATACACCCTGTAACCCACAGACCCAAGCTCTTTTACTATCCAGACGAAGATCCTGCAATCGACCTATGTGAAGTCAATGACATCGATAGGCCTTCACCTTGCAATCAACTTCTGAAATGAATACCTAAGTAAATACCAGACAATTACTGACAAAGAAAAAAAGATAAAAACAAACCACAGTCCGAATCTCCCACAATGCGGTGTAACCAATTCCCCCCAAACATGTCGAGCTTACAGTTTTTTTCTCTCGATTGTTTGACTAGGAATCAGTTTAATTTTGTTGTTGTTTCAAATTTTCAAAACAGAGTGTCAAGCCTCTGGCAAACAACGTGAAACCTATCACCAAAATCTATAAACCCCTCCTGGCTAACAAAATACCCGAAAACCCGTTTACAAAACAACATCTCGTTCGCACGCATTTTTGCACTTCGTCGACTCGTTGCTTACCGTGCTTCGTCGGTCGTCGTGTTTGCTGCAATGGCAATGTCAACCATGCAAATCGTATTGAAATTCTGGTCAGGCAAATGACATCGAAAATTACCTCCCTGATTAGGATTTAGCAGTTTGTTTTCCGCCTGGTCGCCGATTACATAGCCTGGTCAAATCGCCGCGTCGTCGTCGGTCGTGGCGTCGCGTCGACAACGCGGTTGTCAGTAATGTTTCCATATGAAATCCTATAATGCATTTCAATAAACCAGTAATAGAATCCAGCCACGCCAGCATGGTCCACAAAACGATTGCCCAAAAACAAAAACAAGGAGCTTTTGAACCTACACAAACCTTCAGTTCGGTTGTTTTTAAGGGTCGAATTGTACCCATCGAAAGCGAATACATATCAGCAATAGACGAACCCAGCTACCACCGCACCGACCACCGAGCCATCGAATATAGCCTGAGGACAATAAAACTGTGTCGAAACTGAGAACGCAGATTGTGCGTGGCATAGCTGTGTCATGGGCTGTTGTACTTGTTGGGTTCACCATTATCGTCGCCGACCAACATAATCCCCGCAAACATCCGCGACAACACCTTCACCTGTCCTGTTTCGGATTGTGTAAGCAATTTTAGCCGCACCGATATGAGGACATGTTCCTAGGGAATACCCCCGCATCATTAAGAGGAAGATATTCTTTCGAATTTGTTGTGGACGCTAATCCATGAAAAGCCTCCAAGGTATCTCCGAAACATTGACTGTGTCGCTTGCTGCAATGATAACATGTTGTCTGATTCATTTTTCGAATTTAGCCCCTTATGCGACTAGGTGCTCAACCCCCTATTTAACCTGGCGGGCTTGTGCAGTCTACAAAATTCCCTTTCAAATTTCTAGACTAAGCGAAAAAGTTGCAAGAAGGACGTCAGTTGAAATTCTCTTCAAAAATCACACGAATTGTTCGTAGGTACAGCCCTTAATTTTTTTCAATTTCAATTATTGTCCTACACCTTACTTGAGTACCAAAAACTTAGTCAATTAATTTTGTTCTTGAAATCTATTCACTCCTCCAGCAAACAGAAACACACAAAAAACTCCCAGCTCATTGTTTGATGTTTGTCATTGTCATTACCAACCAAGCCAAGTTCACTCCCCCAGAAATGGAATCCAAGCAGCACAAAAAAAAAAACTTCCCGAGCAAAAATAATTTCCATTTTAAAGCTCATCTGGTGATCTCGTATTACAAACACCTCTCGTCCCTACCGCACTCAGACACACAGCCAAAACCTCAACAATCATCCCATCATGGAGAACAAGTGTTAAACAATGGAATGCCAACAGAGTTCCAGAAGATGTAAAAATAGACAAACAAAAACTGAACTCCCCGTTCCGACCATTCAGCGTCGTAGTCGGTTGTCGTTGCTGTCGGTCGCACCTAAAAATGCATCACACAATCACACGCCATCATCGTTTCTATTTTCACAACTCAATAATTGCTTTTCGCGCTCTTCAATTTCAAGAAGCACAAGGACACGCCAACTAAGAGTTCGAATCCATTCTAACAGACCAGAAGCTGCAGCAGCAGCAGCAGAAGCAGCATCAGAAGCTCGAGCAGGAATACCCAAACATAATACTTGGCTTAGAAAATGAAAATGAAGAACCAAAGCAATGCACAGTGATGATATTTATACAGAAAATAGAAATCCTTCAAGACGTACTGCTGCAGCCTTCGCCGCTCCTGCACCCGTCCGAACGCGGTGCGGGGAAATAACTCCACGGGAACTAAATCCACTGAGGGATTTGCTTCCCACCAAGTGAGAACTTACTCCACTTTTGTAAAGTGGATCTAGTTCCCATGTACGGTGAGAACTTAGTTCACTTTCTTATGGGAACTAAGTTCACACATTTATACATGGCGCGGGGAAACTGGTCCGGAAGTTAGAAATCCCGAAAAAAACTTAAATTTGTGTTTACCTACATAACTACAACCCCTAAAATGTCTTATAAATAAATAAGATCATTTTTATTTACTACCTATTTGTCGACAAAATGGATAAAGCAATTCATTTTTCAAAAATGTTGCCGTTTCCTTTTATTTGGAAAGCATGCTAGTGTCTGGAAAGTAGGTGCTGCACTGCAATGATTCATTTTGAGCATCTTTTTTCACCTTGGTCTGAGGATGATGACTATCTGTAAACTGTAACATTCAAAATCAATTTGGTTTGATTGGGAGCGAGGCGAGCGGAAAAAATTTTGCCCAAAAGAGAATCAATTTGGGGTGTGAAAATAAAAAAATTCGCGCGAATTTTTTTATTTTCACACCCCAAATTGATTCTCTTTTGGGCAAAATTTTTTCCGCTCGCTTTGCTCGCTTGCAATTTTTGGTTAAGGTCTAGTATTGAAAAAGTAGTAGATACTTACTGAACATCCAATCAATAAAAAAAATGTTATTGAAATAGCTCAGTTATTTAAGGGGACAAATATTTCAACCGTTATATACCGTTTTACAAAATGTTTAAAATTAATCGCAAAGGTCAGAAACCCCGACCTATATAGTGGGTCAGATTCTTAAAAATGGGTATCCGAATAGCTAAGTTTCTCAATATTTTTGTACATGCGATTTATTAAAATTATTTTCAGTCTTTAAAACTGAATTTCGGAAGACTTCGTTTCTAAAAGACATTTATTTTAATTTCACAAACAAAATTGCTCTGTAGTTATACTAAAATTCTTATTTTAATTTTTTCTCAATTAAAGTTGCAAATTATTTCAAATTCGAAGGGAACTAGATCCACTATTTTTTTTAGGAATTTAATTCCCATTGTACATGGGAACTAACTACACTTTACAAAAGTGGAGTAAGTTCTCACTTGGTGGGAAGTAAATCCCTCAGTGGAGTTAGTTCCCGTGGAGTTATTTCCCCGCACCTCCGAACGCAACCCATTCAGAATGAAAACAGGATCTGTGCTTCTATGGCTTCTATGTTCGGTTGTCGGTTCTGTTGGTTGCTAATTTTATGCGGAATTTCTGTAATTAAAACCGCCCTTCAATTGCCAACGCTTCTTCCTCTTCAACAAAAAACCACACTCGCTCGCTTTCTCTCGTTCTACTCGCATCATCTTCATTCCTGTCGTTGCGCCTCTGCCAAGGACACATTCCATGACAAGATGCATCATGCCAGCCCAAGGATATGCAATGCACTCCTCAACTTAGTGAGGAAATTTTCTGTAAACAGTATGTGCACAGTGACGGAATGCAGACAATTTCGCGCCTTCATTTTGAAAGAGCTTAAATGATGGAATACCTCAAGGTTCTGTTTTGTCTGCAGCAGCTTGAAAAATATTCTCATAAACATAAGCGTCCAAAGCAACCTTTGCCTGCCGTAGCTCCATTTTTCCTTAATCGCTGCTGTGAGCTTAACAGCTCAACTGAAGGCTGATTTGATCTCAAATCAAGATGATGAGTGTAATGTCTTGACTCGATTTAACCAACAAAAGTAAAACGCGTGTGGATTCAATGATTACAACAATATAATATTTTATTTAATATCTGACAAAAATGGAAAGGAAATATTAGTAAGAAAAGTAGAAAGCAAGTAGTTTGATTCACAGAGTGAAATACGAAGAAGAACGTTTTGGTTATGCTAGATCTTCATTATTTTGGCAATACCCAACAATGAGTTACACGTTTGACGAGGGCAAGACCAGGCCCATGTCGTCTTAAATAAAGGGGTCTTCTGTCAATAGTGTAATTTTTCCATCCTTCTGCATGAAATATGAAAGAAGATCAAAACAAAGATGGGCTGCATACTGATCTACCTGTAATAATCAAGGTCACACAACTCCGATGGCCAGATAATGTAAATCGAATGAACCAGAATGCTTTGGTGAGGTGGAAAAATTCGAACCCAACCCCAAAGGACAGGACGGGTTAGTATAGAACGACCGTGATTCAAGCCACAGGCGATATGGGCCTCAATCAACTTGGCTTGCAAAAGTAAAAACTGAGTGCTGGGTAACGAGTTGAATGAAGACTCTACCGTAACAAATTGCGCCAACCATGAGCAAATTCAACATTCTTATTTGGCTGCAGCAATATGTTCAACTTGTTAAAAATCAGGAGCTCATTCTAGACGAGATGGATCATTCGTCTAAATGTAATAAACATCATTTTTTGCCTGATGTTAGACTTTGGTACTTACTTAAGGTGGCGCTACAGTCCGGGGTGGACTTGGGCCTTTACCCTCAACCAACAAACTTCTTCAGCCAGCTCGGTCCCTATACCTAGCTGTCTTCAGTTGCAATCACCGCGTTGGTTGAGGTCGTCTTCAACTGTACAGCCCGTCCGTGAGGTCATTACCAACTTTGATGGAGCAGCGTGAATTATTGTCATCCTGCTCAGACATGGGCATGGACATGGCTTTATACAGTTCTTCTCAATAGAGGCTGGAGTTCTTGGGTTTGTTCCTGGATCTGCCGTAGTGTTAATATTTGATCGATGGTAGACTTTCCTGGTCTAAGCCTCTAAGGCCACACTGATAAGGACCTATCATTATGTTGACGAACGGCTTCAAACGTTCACATATTACTGCAGAAAAGATCTTATAGGCGATTTTTAGGAGGCTGATGCCTCTATAGTTTATGCAGTTTAGAGGATTTCCTTTCTTCAGGATCGGGCAAACAGAACTTCGGTTCCATTCATCGGGCATACTCCCTTCCGACTATATTCTGCAGATGTGCAAGCTCCTTACCAAGTCATCGCCGGATGATTTGAAGAATTCGGCAGTTATGTCGTCATTTTCCGCGGCTGTGTTGGTTTTAAGCTTAGAGATTGCTATATTCACTTCTTCAAGATCGGGTAGGCGGAAATGAGAGTTTGCGCCGCCGTCTTTATTGTATGGTTCATTCTGCCTGACAGCGGATTTTAATTCGTCATCGCCGTTGTACAGTCTACAGAAGTTATCCGTCCATTTCATCAGCGTTGACTCAAGTTGACAAAATTCCACATTGTCCGCAATCCATCTCAAAGAATGATTGGCTATAGGTTACCCGTCGCTAAGGACCAATTCGGAAATATTGACCGTATCGTTTTTCATCCTGCAGAATTCCGCAGACTTGAGCAGTAGTAAAACGAAGGCCACTGTAGCCCCGAATCCCTTGTTAGGGTCTCGAACTAAACTATCGCAGTTGCTAGCCGGATGATCCTTTGAATGAAGTAAGAGATAGAGATTGAATTTACAGCAAATTGTCGCCCTAATCGCCCATTTTGAAAAATAACACCACTGACTATATTAAGATTCCAAACGACTTCTCTATTCACTTTTCTGTCAAGTGTGTGTGGAAACACACTCTTTCTCAGCTTTTCTGTCAAATTGAAGTGCAAAGTTGGAGAACCGGAGGAGGGTGGCTGATGGCTGTGCTATGCTGTCCCGGTCGGTCCTCAGTCGGGTCGTCTTGAATTACAAGATGTGCTGCAGCTACAACATTTTTGTGTGAATTTTGAATCGCGTGAATGTGTCTGTGTCACAAACACATAAAATGACGTTAAATTTTAAATTATATGTAATTAAATGAATTACACAGAGGTTAAAATTAAATTGCTGGGTCCTTGCAAATTCACGACGCAAAAAAAAATACAACAACTGAATGGGGGAAAACGTCTCTATTTTGCCATCTCTCTGTCATTGAATTTTTAGTTGAATCCTTGTGGTGTGGTTTTTGAAGTTGGAAGACATTTTGAAGTTTTTCGACGGAGTCTTCAGAATGCAAAAACAAAAATTGTCATCACTTCGGAAGACACATTCGTCAGTCGTCGTCGTTGTCACCGCAACCGAACGACTTGGTTTTTCTCTTCATCATGAAGTTTGAAGGTGGGTTTACATGCCATCTTCAAAGAGCGAATGGTAGTAAGCTGTTTGAGATGTCCAGGGTAAAAAGTTGTAAACTTAAGCGGTTTTCTTTTGCTCATTACGGAATATTTTAGAAACTTGTTTCAGAAGTTGTCTTTCAAGGAACAAGGGGGGAGGTACAAGAGTTTGTTGAGAAATTAAACTCTATCCATTAAGATGGTAGTGAAGAAATGCGCCAAGGATAACGAGGACAACGACAACTGGGTCCAGTTTTTTACGATGGTTCCATCCTTAATGCGAGATCTGTATGAGCCGTTTGAATCTAAGTGTTCATTTTGTTTAGTGGGGTTAAGAGCATCAAGAGAGTTTGGAGTTCTTTTATCTGCAGTTATATTTTAGTTCTAGAATGCTAAGGGTTGTGGGATCACAGCTTAAGGGTATATTATTGATCTTATTGATCTGTTTGCTAGCTGCTGTAATATAGAGCTTGTCTAGTGATATTATTACGTTCCAACTACATCTAAGATGGACAGACCTCATTTCAATAAGACCGTTGCGAGAAAACTGCGTTCAAGTGACCTACCAGATTCCGAGCGGCGAGCCATGACTCTGAGCGCTTCTTTCTGCCTCAGAAGTGTCGCCCTAGACTCCACAAAACTGGAGCTTCCGATGACTGAAATGATTCCTACTACAATCTTGTAGGAAGGACCCTCATATTGCGTTCCCAAGTATGACATTGAGATCATTCTAGGTGATTTCAACGCCAAATTAGATAGATTCGAGACTCGGGTGCTTATCCGCGTTCGTGAGGCAGAACGATTCCAGTTATTTTATTTCAAATCCACCATGAAGCAGACATAACGACAAAAATTAAGATTCGTAGATTCAGGGAAATGGACACGTTGCTTGTGTGGGCACGGGCCTGGATAGTCCTCTGTGGTAAAATTCATGGTTGGAGACAGCGCGGCAGACCAAATAGTCACAGAAGGCGAAATTTTCAACGATCAATGTGTGAAGATGGAAGAACTCGTTGATGAAGGCGAGCAGCGAATCAAGGTATTTAGGAAATTAACTCAACACTGTTTGGCCAGGCTAGCAAGGATATTTGCTTGCTCCAACTCTCATATTCTGATATGATATACTGATTTACTGGAATTGGTTACGCGTTGTTCTTTTTTGGCATCGCATCCAAAAAAAGCTTCTTGTCTTAAAATCCGTCAAAGTCCGCACTAAAATGTATATCCACTCTTCTAAATATCCCTGACAAATTAATACAAATGCATATCTCAAGTCAAAAAAGACAAACCACGTACGACCTAATCGTGCATCTTTAGAAATGTCAAAATTAAAGAAAAATGTCCTCTAAGTGCGAATGAAAAAAAATCCCCTTTTTTTCTTCTATTCATCTATCAAGTTGACACTAAAAAATGTCAATGCATTACAAATCCTTCCGCCCCACTAACTAAAACATTACGTTCCTACTTTTTGCCACATCCTTTATCACAATTTGACAAAATGGCTCTGCCATATGCGGTTCAGTTCATGGCGAATGGCGGGACTGGTGGCACACACACAAAATGTCCTCTTTGTCGTTTTATTGGCTAATGTTGGTCGTCATGCTGCAGACTAACCACCTGGTAATGAGAAGAAATTTAAGCCAATTTTTTTCCATCATCGTTAGTGGTTAAAGGATTTTCTTCTCGTTTTTCCTGTTCGTCAAAGCTATCTGACTTCTGACCCCTGTATCGTTCTATCTATACTAATATATAAAGTAAGACTTTTGTTTGTTTGTCGGTTGTATGTTTGTAGTCGATAAACTAACAAACAAACAAAAGTCCTACTTTATAAATGATGCACAATTGTTCTCCCATGCACTGATTGTACAGTAGGAGGTTCTGTAAGGAAAAGAAATAGTTAATAAGCACAAAAAACATTGATTTTTAATTTACTTACCCGAAATTTTGTTTTAAAATTCAGGAAACTGGCAGATTGACAGGCGAGGCGACATCAATTTTTTGAAATGTCTCTCTATTTTCATTTCATTTCATTTCCTTTTCATTCTTCCTTATTATATTTAAGGCTGAACTCCTACTTAAGCGTTTGGACCAAATCAATGTTTACACGCGAATTCTTGGGCACGATTTTTTGTGCAAAAGAAATTTTTAACTTCGATATTTTAAAAAGGCATGGATTTAAGTTTCCACAATCTACGTGCATGAAAATTTCGCATTATGAATATTGGTTTTCAAAGCGAAAATTGCATGCAAGTGTAGGTGCATTTGTTTTCAAATGGAAAACTGGAAGATTTCAAAACGGGTTTTCGAATGGAAAATAGAAAGTTCTTGAGGAAATACTCGGAAAACTCATTGGTTTTCAAAGGCAAATTTGCATCTAATTGTAAGTGCATTTGTTTTCAAATGGAAAACTGGAAGATTTCAAAACGGGATTTCGAATGGAAAATAGAAAGTTCTTGAGGAAAAACTCGGAAAACTCATTGGTTTTCAAAGGGAAAATTGCATGTAAGTGTAGGTGCATTGGTTTCCAAATGGAAAACTGGAAAATTTTAGAATGGAAAATAGAAAGTTCTTGAGGAAAAACTCGGAAAACTCATTGGTTATCAAAGGGAAAATTGCATGTAAGTGTAGGTGCATTGGTTTCCAAATGGAGAACTTGAAAATTTTAGAATGGAAAATAGAAAGTTCTTGATGAAAAACTCGGAAAACTCATTGGTTTTCAATGGGAAAATTGCATCTAATTGTAGGTGCATTTGATTTCAAATGGAAAACTGGATGATTTCAAAACGGAAAATTGCATGTAAGTGTAGGTGCATTGGTTTCCAAATGGAAAACTGGAAAATTTTAGAATGAGATATAGAAAGTTCTTGATGAAAAACTCGGAAAACTCATTGGTTTTCAAAGGGAAAATTGCATCAAATTGTAGGTGCATTTGTTTTCAAATGGAAAACTGGAAGATTTCAAAACGGGTTTTCGAATGGAAAATAGAAAGTTCTTGAGGAAATACTCGGAAAACTCATTGATTTTCAAAGGCAAAATTGCATCTAATTGTAAGTGCATTTGTTTTCAAATGGAAAACTGGAAGATTTCAAAACGGGATTTCGAATGGAAAATAGAAAGTTCTTGAGGAAAAACTCGGAAAACTCATTGGTTTTCAAAGGGAAAATTGCATGTAATTGTAGGTGCATTGGTTTCCAAATGGAAAACTGGAAAATTTTAGAATGGAAAACAGAAAGTTATTGATGAAAAACTCGGAAAACTCATTGGTTTTCAAAGGGAAAATTGCATCTAATTGTAGGTGCATTTGTTTTCAAATGGAAAACTGGATGATTTCAAAACGGGTTTTCGAATGGAAAATAGAAAGTTCTTGAGGAAAAACTCGGAAAATTCATTGATTATCAAAGGGAAAATTGCATGTAAGTGTAGGTGCATTGGTTTCCAAATGGAAAACTGGAAAATTTTAGAATGGGATTTAGAAAGTTCTTGATGAAAAACTCGGAAAACTCATTGGTTTTCAAAGGGAAAATTGCATCTAATTGTAGGTGCATTTGTTTTCAAATGGAAAACTGGAAGATTTCAAAACGGGTTTTCGAATGGAAAATAGAAAGTTCTTGAGAAAATACTCGGAAAACTCATTGGTTTTCAAAGGCAAAATTGCATCTAATTGTAAGTGCATTTGTTTTCAAATGGAAAACTGGAAGATTTCAAAACGGGATTTCGAATGGAAAATAGAAAGTTCTTGAGCAAAAACTCGGAAAACTCATTGGTTTTCAAAGGGAAAATTGCATGTAAGTGTAGGTGCATTGGTTTCCAAATGGAAAACTGGAAAATTTTAGAATGGGATTTAGAAAGTTCTTGATGAAAAACTCGGAAAACTCATTGGTTTTCAAAGGGAACATTGCATCTAATTGTAGGTGCATTTGTTTTCAAATGGAAAACTGGAAGATTTCAAAACGGGTTTTCGAATGGAAAATAGAAAGTTCTTGAGGAAAAATTCGGAAAACTCATTGATTATCAAAGGGAAAATTGCATGTAAGTGTAGGTGCATTGGTTTCCAAATGGAAAACTGGAAAATTTTAGAATGGGATTTAGAAAGTTCTTGATGAAAAACTCGGAAAACTCATTGGTTTTCAAAGGCGAAATTGCATCTAATTGTAAGTGCATTTGTTTTCAAATGGAAAACTTGAAGATTTCAAAACGGGATTTCGAATGGAAAATAGAAAGTTCTTGAGGAAAAACTCGGAAAACTCATTGGTTTTCAAAGGGAAAATTGCATTTAAGTGTAGGTGCATTGGTTTCCAAATGGAAAACTGGAAAATTTTAGAATGGAAAATAGAAAGTTCTTGATGAAAAACTCCGAAATCTAATTGGTTTTCAAAGGGAAAATTGCATCTAATTGTAGGTGCATTTGTCTTCAAGTGGAAAACTGGATGATTTCAAAACGGGTTTTCAAATGGAGAATAGAAAGTTCTTTTTGAGAAACTCAGAAAACTCTTTGGTTTTCAAAAGGAAAATTGCATTTATTTGTAAGTGCATTGATTTTCAAATGGATAAATGGAAAATTTTTGATTGGGAACTTGGAAAACTCTGCGAGAGCACGAAAAACTTCAAGACCTTAAATCAAGTCTTTGCATATAATTTGAATTGCATTGTTAAGTTTGTATGTCCGGTAGGGACTCTATATCCGCTCAATCCTCAATGCATTTTTATAAAATTTTCACTTTAGATAGGTATAGCCTGAGTAAAATCAAATGTTTGGGCCAATCTAACGTGAAAATCAGCAAAGAAGGGGGACAATCATAGTGGTTACTAGGGTAGCGCAAAGCGGGCAGCGGGAAGAGGGTATTGGCTTAACGGGTAGAGGGTAGCGGGCAGAGTAGTAGGGGCATACCAAAGGCTAGAGCTTTTATTTACCGATTGAGGCAGTACGAAGTCTGCAGGGTCAGCTAGTACTATATAAGCTGCGGGTAAATAAGTCATAAATCCTTTGCTCATATATGCGGTCGAAAAAATGGCATTACTTTCGCTCCTGTCATGTGCCTCTTTAAGACTTCCTTCATGATTGAATAAAAAATCATCAGGTGGTTAAGGGTCCTTTGAACGCTGAATAAAACATAATTTTTGGCTCCAAATAAGGCTCAAGACTATCGAGTTCATTTTGGAGCAAAGCATCAAAAAAGGACATCCCAGATGATTTCCATTTTTTTTTCGATGTGACAAAAAATGAAAAACATTCAGGAAAGCTTGTATGCACTTTTTGAGAATAATAATGAGGCAGGTAATATGGCCTATCCCCCCTCAAAAAAAAAAAAAAAATGGGATAAATGACATTCCATCTAATAAAAAACGTGATCGGAATATTTGTTTGTTTTCTTCCCTTTTTGTTCGTCACGACACGGAAGGACCTTCTCCTTCGTTTAAGGTTCATATTCCTGCCAGGAAGTATTCAGAGTCTTTATTTCCTGACAGTTGACTTTGAGGTGTTCTCCGTACAGAGGCACTACATCGACAACGACACGACCGACTGACACGAGGGTTCGGGGACTTTGTATTTTAGTTCGTATTCAATCAAAATGATGGGGTTGACTGGCGAAAAGGAAACGTCTCTTCACATCGTTTCGTAGACAAAAACACGTACCTACAACAAATTTGTTGTTTGACACATTTTGGGATTTTTTTTTGGTTTGTTTTGGAACGATGAAGTTTCATAGAAAATTTGAATTAATTTGAATTTGTTTATGGTTTTGGGCGAAGATTTCTTGACCTTCTGAGAAATTTCTTCGAACGGAAGGACGATAAGGTTGATGAGGTAGTGAATTTATGCGAAATCTTGTTTCCACTTCTTGCCACTGGAAGAGATTCTCGAGATGAATAGGTTTAAATTGACTTAAAGCAAGTAGTTCTACCTTTTTTGATTTGGGAAATATTAAAGAGGGTCGTTTGGAAATGTGATGGTTTTTGTAAGAAGAAATTGGGTCAGTCAGAAACTTGTTTGTTGCACGTCAAATGTTCTTATTAAATTTCAATTAATGCCAGAAAATTCAAATGCATTACTGGAAAGTGTTATGAAGCAGGAGATCGCTATATAGTCTCTTTTTTTCTGATAAAATCTCTCATTATTTGCTTGAAAATCGTTTTGTGTCGACGATAATTAAGTTCTGAGAACCAGGGGGAGAGATTTCGTCAGAAATGTTTCTTTTGAATTGTCTGAGCTTAATCAATTTGGTGATCGAACAGGACAGCTTGTAAGATCCAATTGGCTGAAAACGTGAAAACCACAACTCAGTGCCTCACTTTTAATAAATAGAGTGGCGCAACAGCTCTTGAAGAGCCAAGGCCTAAGTGGCTTACTCTCATCAACAATTCTCTAGGTGCGTGTGAAGAATTGAGGGGACCTACAATTTAACGCCGATTTCGAACGGCATAGTTGAGAAGCAATTCTTCATGACAGATTGATACTCTTGGAAGTTTTGTCAGTTCTTCGCAAGAGGCAGTGTCCGTGAAAGATGAAATAAAAACTAGGCCTCGAACCCACTACGGCGACGTTCTGCTTAGCAGCCAACGCACCTAACCACTAAGCACAGACAGTGCCTCCCTTATCTGCTTATATTCCTTCTTCATTTCGAAAGTCGCAAGTCTATGAAGCCAGACCCTGATTAATAGAGGGGCTAAGGGAGACTACAGGACCCTGGTCCTATACCACGATATTCAAACTAATAAGCCCCAAAAACTTAAAGGAAGGAAAGAGAAAAAACATAGGTACGCTCTTAAAAAAAAAATGTTCACAATGATCGTTATCATCTCGTTCTCGCCTTTGAAATTATACTATAAAACGCTTTTGGGTATACGACATTTTATTTGCGATTGCGAAACCAACACATTTCATTTTTCAAAAACGTTAAAAAGAGAATCCCCTGATAAATATTAAGCCCGGGTATCAGATAATTTAATCTTATCGGGGGTTGCAGTACTTGGGGGATAGCTTCTTGGATTTTCGATGCGTCAACTCCTCGTAGTTGCCCGTAGCTTAGTTGGTAAGTGCGTTGGGCTGCTAAGCAGAACGTCGTTGGTTCGAGTCCTACTCAGGCCAAGTTTTTATTTCATCTTTTACGGGAACTTCCTCTTGCGAAGACCTGACAAATCTTCCAAGAGTATCAATCTGTCATGAAAAAGTGCTTCTCAACTCTGCCGTTCGGAATCGGCGTTAAATTGTAGGTCCCCTCAATTCTTCACACGCACTCAGAGAATTGTTGATGAGAGTAAGCCACTTAGGCCTTGGCTCTTCAAAAGCTGTCGCGCCACTCTATTTATTTACTTATTTTTAACTCCTCGATGCATCGTCTCTGAGAGCGTGGACTCCGAAAAATATTTTGGACTAGCGCCTCGGGTTATTGGGGGTTAGCTCGCTTGGGGCTTAGGACGCTCTGGGTTATGAGGGGTTGACTTGCTTGGAATTTTTATCTTTTAAGGAGGCCTGAAATTTGAAATCGCCCCGTGCCCCCAGTTTCTTTAATCTGGGCCTGTATGGGGCAATAGCGGAGTTAATAGGCAAAATGTGTAGAGATTTTCATAAGTTGATATTTTTCGTCACCGATCTCAGCGCCATCTATTGGGAAATAGTGAAATTATCCTGTTTTGCAAAAATTACATTTTAGTCCTTGTCACCATCTGTAAATGTGTCATGGGAGCCCATTCCATAAGCTTAGGAGAATTCTCTAACCGCTTCTGAAGGACAGTAATCACTCATCTCACTTTACCGAACCCTAGACTTCGAACTCGTATTTTTATCATTAACCAAATCTTGCCTGAATTGTAAGAAAACGGGAGACGGACACAATTTTGAAAATCAAATTGTTTGTGTTTTCGGGATTTTGATTTTCGGGATTATGACCCCACCCTATAAGAAAACATTGTAAATGGTATTTGACGAAAGGAAGGACAAACTTTCGACTGTCCTACCTATGAAATGTTTTACTTGACAAAATGTAATCTAGAATTTGGCTCTTCTTAAGATTTCTTAAAGCTAATTAATATTTGAAAACTTTAATTAAGTTCCATTTCATTTTTAAACGCTAAGCTAAAAAAGAAAACGTGCCCGCTTAAGCTATCGTCTTCTTTCTCCATTAAGAAACTGAAACTAAATAAATTTTCTTCAGTTCCTGCTTAGACGAATCCCATTGCACACAATGACGTCGACTATAGGACGCAGGATATCCTGGCGAAATGCATTGCCTACACAACCCGTCGCCACGTCACAACAACTGAAACGAATACAAACCAACAACAACAAGAAACCTACCGGAAGACGAGAGAAGCAAAACAAAAATACGAACTTTTTCTTAAAACCATTTTAATGAAATAATTACCTTAAGTAGATGTACGTGATCCAGAGCGAACTGAACGAAATAAACATACCGAGACCGGAGAAACAGATCAACAACTACTGCTCATTAAGCAGAATGTCCTTCTACCTCTTTATCTCTCTGTCTCTCTATTTCTTCTGCAACCGAGTAGACAGCGGACATGGACAACTGTGACGATAGTCAGGATCAGGAGACAGGAGAAACAGGACATGCATTTAGAGCAGCATACAGAGACAAATAAAAATCCTCTGTTTATCTTCCCAATTTATTTTTAAGACTGGTTTGGTTTGTTTTTAATGAATTTTTCTTTTCGTCACTTGTCCTTTGTCCTTTTTTGTCGTTCGTCTGGTGCTTTTTTCGCAGTAAAAGGCGGTGTTTGCTTTTTTTGCGATTTCGTCCTATTCAAGAGATTAACTTTTTTGATGCAAAAATGCGAAACAATATTTTCCTTTAGTCGTCCATTACCCTCGACGGGGATTTTCAACAATAAGAGAGACAAATTCGTCTCGACTGTTGAATACTTTTCTGATGTTCGTGTCATAGCTGATTTTGCAAGGGTAAGACGAGGCTTCCAGCAAGAGCAACTTGCTGTGATACTCTCCGAGTCACACATACACAGAAAATCGACCAACCGGGACCACTTTATTTATACATTTTGTGATTGGATTCACACTGTCATTGTTTCGCTCTTCCAGACTTTAGCCCTCGGACGGGAGATTCTTAGCAAAGAATTTATTTATTTTTAATTCAATATGCTGCCAGAAGAAGGATAAACATACATCCACTTCCTACTGAAAGAAATTGACAGATAGAGAAAGAACTAATGAAGGAACAAGAATGACAGCTAATACCCTATAAAGCGACAAGTAATTTCTTGGTGATGAAATTATTAAGATAAAGATGGAACAGCTTTATTGTTTGATATAATGAAGGAGGATTTATAAGCCACTTTTATATACTAGGCTAAAGATCCGACCAACCCTTGGTTACATACTCCCTGTCTCCAATTTTAAGAAGCTAGAGACTCCTACAACCTATTTTTCTCAAGTGTCTGACTGTCTTCCCCTACTTCTTCGAAATCACTAGGCATTGAAATCAGTTTCCTTGTATAACTCGTACAGTTAGGCAGGTAGAAATGGCTGTCCTACTTTCACGTAGGACACAATTAGCGCTGACTGCGCCGTTTTGATACCATACCTCGTGATATTCTAAATAGATTTGAGAATGGGTTAAGGATGCTGATGTTCCGCACGTATCTACAATCCTATATATGGTATTGTATTATTCTCCTACCCTATGGTCTATTATCTCATAGTGCGATTTAGTGAGGGAGGAATATGGGGGGGGGGGGGGGTTAAAGCCACTTTGTGTTATTGAGGTATGAGATCATGTCTTTGATCTTGAATTCTGAGAGTTCCTCAATACCGTTGAAGAATTCTTTACCTAAGTAGAGTGCTCTTTTCTTAGCCAAGGCCGGACAATGGCATAGAAAGTGTGAGACTGTTTCTTTTTCCTCCTGGTCTTCACAGCTACCAAGAGTTATGTGGTACACCCAATTTCACCGCATGCTCCCCTACAGGCCAATGCCCTGTGCAGGTAGCGACAATCCTGGCTATGTCATGCCTTGGTTTGGAAATTAAATTGATTGATTTTGGTTTGTTATAGGCGGGCCAGATTTTCCTAGATATAACGCAACTCGTTAAACTACTCCACCTATAATTTGCTTCTGATGTGTATTTGGTCAGGATATAGCCCTTCACAACTCCAAGAGGGGCATATACTCTCACCGCCAATGGGCCTGCACACACGGGATGAATAATTTTTGGACTTAAACAGGTTTTTAGTCTTTAGTTCAAGCACATCACACGAGATGATTTCAGACTGGGAAAGAAATGTATATAGTATATGTGAACCTCTGTTAAATGTGTGAGTATTTATTTCGTACCAAAACTGTCAGCTTTTGTATATGTATTAGTTTTAGTCTTCGTTCATCCACCAAATTTTGGGTTGAAAATTTCAGTCCGTTGCCTAGCTAGCTCATCTGCCTTCTCATTTCCCTCATAGCCCCTATGGTCCGGTATCCAGATAAGAGTGACGCTCATATCAAGTTCCTTGAGGGCCTCTTTACATTGCTGGACCAGTTTAAAGGATGATAAAGCTAAATCAATGGCTTTAATAGCTGCCTGACTGTCTGTTAGTATAGCTACATATTCGTTCTGTCGGATACTTTTAAGGGCTATACAAGCTTCCCTTATCGCCAACAATTCTGCCTGGAATACGCTGGCAAAATCGGGAAGTCTGTAGGATTTTGAAATCTCAAGAGATTCGCAGAAGACACCTGCACCAACACCACATTCCATCTTCGAACCATCCGTGAAGATAGTTGTGTCAAAGTCTTTCGTCACATCGCCTTCCTCCCAGTCGATTCTTGACGGGAGAGAGACTCTAAACTTGTTTGAGGTGTTAAAAGTAGGGATGTAGTAATCGGTGATTGTGGATAGGATGTCTGATGGTATCAGGCTTGTTTGGTTGCAGTGCCCGTAGGATCTAGATTGCCAGCAGACTATTTCTTTGAGTCTGAAGATACTGCAGGACACCTGATATTTAATAAAGAGGTCAATCGGAAGAAGGTCCAGGATGACGTTAGGTGCATCCGTTGGACAGGACCTGATATCCCTACGCAAGCGGTTCTCTGCACCTTTGTAAGCTTGTTTACTATGTAAGCTTTGCTGAGAGCAGGCCGCCAAACAATGGAACCATAAACAACTATCGGTCTTACAACCGCTGTATACGTCCATTTTATCATTTTTGATTGGAGGCCCCACTTTTTGCCGAAAGTTTCGAACAGTTAATGGTCAATCTTAAAACATTGACAAGGTGGGTTATGATCTTATAGCTTTCTAGGTTTAAGTGGTGTGATCGTGACTTTTTCACAGTTTATGTTTTTAAACCATTTTACGAATGCTTCTGGGGTACCCAAGAATATGTACTAAGCCTTCTTACTCGTTGACACCAGCAGGGCCTCTCCGTAACCAAAACAGAACTCATGGAGCGAGATGAGCAGGTACATATATGCCAAATGAGAGAGAGTCAGTGAATAAAGTCGTGTTTCATATTGTCTCCAGGAAATTTACTTTTTGAGCCTCAAATTTTGAAGTTAAAACAGAAAAATCTTTACGAACACTAGCGGTTTTGTTTTTGTGGGTGAGTTTTTTCAAATTTGAAAGTGGAAGATAGGCTTATTTATTATAAATTGGCCAAGAAAATATTACTCAGCTTCGACTGACGGCAATTGTAAAATTAAATCATTTATGATATAACCGTTTGAAATGACGCACACCACCAAAAGGAGCCGACAAAAACACAACAACACCAAACCGTTTCGCTAAGAGAGTCCTAGCCAAAACATCACCGGAACACTTTCCACCTCAAAAACAATCCGCTGAAAGAATTAATATGGCCGTCGGAAATATGTTGATTCCTGATCTTTTAAACCTGGTAAAAGGCACAATGTCCCGGTGTTCTTCTCTTGAACGTCAAGTTGAGCTCATGTCAAAAAAGGCAAATGAGAAAAACATTATGGCTGAGTTCGTAATTGTAAAACTTCCGCAGTACTGCCAAAATTGTGTTCGTAAATGTAAACAAACAGCAATAGTTCTGCATGAGCATGGCAACAATTGTGTTCATAAAAGTATTACGACTGTCATTTTGCGGTCGAGTCGGCAATTGTTTTTATTTTGTTGCTGAATTTGCAGGAAAATGGCAGGGAGCAAATGTGATGTTTGTTGCTCAATAACTCCAGAAGTACTAAGCGGATCAAGATGAAATTTAGCATACAGACAGATTATAGTCTAGAATATCACATAGGCTGCTTTATATCCCAGTAAAATCTATGGTGCCCGTAGAAAACATTTGTTTTAAGTATACAAAGAGCATATGTGATTGACATGATTTTCTGAATAGGTAGTGGTGGTTAAGGGGTCAGAAAATGACAAAGGCTACTTTTTACCCGTTTATCGCGAGTAACACCGCGGTTATAACTAGTTTTAGTTTGTTTATAACCGTAATATTACTGAAGGGAAAACATTTTTAGGTGCGATTGACATAACAATGATTTCTCGTAACGAAAATGCAGCATGCTCACGATTTACGAATGTTTGTATGGATGTTACGTGCGTCGTTCTTGATAAACAAAATACAAATCAAGATCAAATAAAATTTGTTTCTAGTTTTGTCAACGTTTGCTTTTTTGAACTCATTTTAAATAAAGTATGATGACTGCACACATGCAGTTGTAATTGAGTTCATAAAAGTCTTTGAGCATATTTTAGGCAGGGCATGGGCAACAAAGCCTGCAATTACGAACTCAGCCTATTCTACACTTCCCAACTAAAGCGGGGGTCCAAGGAATAGCAAAAGCAAGAGAACTTTGCATGGATTTGCTCCAGACGCAGGACAGGGCAGTAATTGCTGATACACGCACGATTCGCTCTAGAAATGTAAACACCGAAAACGTGATTGTCGAGTTGCAAAACAGAGAGGATGTCGGACGTATTCTAAAATCGGCAACACGATTAAAAGGCACAGGTATTTCACTTCACAAAGATTACCCAGCAGCAGCAAGGAAAAGGAGACGAAAACTTTTCCAAATTAAGTCACAAATATCGTCGAAAAATCGAAATATTAAACCATTTGTCCGCGGAGAGACCATCATAATCGAGGGAAAAACATTTTACTTCAACCGAAATAGTAGGTCCGTTCTTTTACTTTTTGGGCAGTTTGTGTATAAACTGTCAAAAATGGAGGAGTGGGGATGAAATTTTATGATTTGCCCAAAAAGTAAACGAACGCTTTACAGGCAAAATCTGCCCAATGCACAAAATTATGTCAAACGTCAAAAAAATTCAATGTACTTCTTATGGTTTGACAGAACTTACACAAACTGCCACAAAAAATTTTTGTAGCTAAAATCGGCAGGTAGGGGAAATATTTTCTCCTTCAAAAGTGAAAGATTTTAGGATTAGTGGCAGTAAACGAACGCAAAAGTGGGAGTTTTGGGCAGTTTTGGGCAGCTTTGGGCAGTTTTATGAGGTAAACGAACGGACCTAATGTGTTGACATGTGATGATGATGGAGGAATGTCATTACTGCAGCAGCTGTTAAACGATGTGTCAACAAATAAGAACTCTGCCACAGCTCACCAAACTGCAGATAGTCAGGTGCTGCCAAATTATTTTTAACGAAAATGCCGTCAGTCATGTTTACACTAGTAATTTAAGTAATGTAATCGTAAATAATGTTTCATGTAAAATTTGTTCGTATAATGTAGCAGGTTTAGAAAACAAATTAATTTATAAAGAGTTTTTTGATAAAATTAGACTAAATGATATTTTTCTACTGTTTGAAACTTTTATATATAAGGACACAGACAAATATGAGAATTGTTTCCCGGAATTTTTATTAAATTGGATTCCAGCTGCGAGGCCTCAGATATACGGAAGAGCGAGCGAAGGATGTCTGTTCGGAATAAAAAAATAGTTTCAAAAAAGCACAAGTTGCCGATTTGTTAGCGAGATGAATAGGACGGTTGTTGAAATAACCGCGATTAATGAAAAATTTTATATCGTACCAGTTTATATAAATTGTAACAAGTGGATGGATGATTTTGCTGAGTTGTATAACTTTCTGTTGGAGCTGGGTAGAGAAAATATTATGTTAATCGGTGACTGTAACGCAAGGGTGGGCTCTTCGCAGCTGCTTCAGGTGGAACCAGAATTTTTGCCAGCATCAATATGTGAGGAGAGATCAGCGCGTGACACAACGGTAGACAGCAAAGGGAGAAAGTTTCTAGAAATGTGTGAAATAATCGGACTAACACTACTGAACGGGAGAATGCCGAGCGACAAAAATGGTAACTTCACCTTTATAAGAGGAACTTCCTGTTCCACAATAGATTACTGCCTCATTCGTGGAAGGTGGCTTGATTGTGTAGATGATCTAAGTGTTGAGGAACTGGTATATTCTGATCACCTTCCATTAAATGTTAAGGCTAGGTTTCCCATTGAAAATTTCGTTGGTCTTTTGCGTAAAACTGTGTAGCTCCCAAAATATTCCGAATATTTAAATGAAATAAACGAGTATAGATTATAAATTTAATAAGCTAAGAAGTTATTTAGCTAAAAAAAATATTAAAAATGTGTTTCATCCAAAAAGGGTCATGCATAACGAAAAATTATGAAATTTTTGGAGACGTTTGCGGTGCAAAACTTTTGTTGCCTTAAAAATTCATTTTTTATTCTTTTTATATTTTTTATCTATTCTTAAAATGTCTCACAACTCAGTGACGTGGCTTTTTTTTAATATTTCGTCCAGTTTCGTCAAAAAAAATTAACAAAAACACGAAAAATGGTGAAAATTTAGTAAAAGTAGGTGTGATTTATTTGGAATAATTTCTAAAGTAGAAAAGATAAAAAATTGAAAATATTTTTTTTATATTTTCGAAATATACATAATATCACCTTAATTTTTTAATTTTTTAAAAAATTATTTTACTAAATTTTTTTGGAGTGCAAAGTGAAAAAATGCATGTTTTTCTTAGAATATTCTGCGGTGAACAAGATTCCAGCCCCATTTAATTTGATTCAACAACAAAAGTATTTTTTTATGAAAATTGAATATCTCTTCGACTCAGTAACGTTTTTAGAAAAAAAAGAAAAAAATTAAAACATATTTAAAAATGCATTTAAAAAAGTTAATATTTGTGTATCAATTATGAGGAGAATACAGCAAAAAATATATTCAAATATTTTTTTTTATTTTTTTTTTCATATTTTTAAACAGAAATCAGAAACTAAAATTATTTTACGACAACCCGTTTATTTTATATTAGTATTCTAAAATGGGTAATTTTTTAGATTTTTACAAGAAAAATCGCGTTTGCTCATACACACTAAGGTACTTAGTTCAAACGAATTGAACTAGGTGGTGTTGTTTTATATTTCTTTCTCTTCTCTTTCTTTTTTTTTCATAGGATAGAGAGAAAATTCTTCATACCAAACGTTCTCATAGAATTCCTTTGAGAATGAAAATTCATATTTTTTATACTATCGTTTATGATATGCAGACATATAGATAGGCAATAATTGTGATCACTTACTATGTACTCTGTAGGTATTTGATGAAAACTTTGTTTTGAATACCTGCCTACATTTGTCATATTTGCATGCATTCATTTCGAATATGTAAATGCGCGTATTTTTTGAAAATGAGTCAAGTGCAATGGCTAGAGAAGTAAAATACCTGTTTCGCAATGAGGAAACGATCTTTTTTTCGTGGTGGTGTGTGCCATTTCTTAGGATTATGTAAAGGGTTTTGTTTCTTTTTTGTTTTTTTTTTGTTTTGCTTCTTTTTTTTTTGTAGCAATGACATTTTTTTTCCTCGTCGCTCTATGCTGGTGGGATCGTAATATCCTTTTAGAAGAAGAACAAACCTGTTACGCAATGAGGAAACGATTTTTTTTTTCGTGGTGGTGTGTGCCATTTCTTAGGATTATGTAAAGGGTTTGTTTTTTTTTTTTTTTTTGCCGATGATTTGAATTATGGTTATTTCAAATCGAATTCTTGCGAGTGCGGTTGTGATTTAAAATTCGGACAAGTTATTATTTTTTGGGACATTTATTTCTGTGCAGTGAAGTGAATTACAATGTTGTTGATGTTGGCAAATGAACAGTCCTGGAACAAGATCTGCACCTACGTAAATCGCGTTCTCAGAAGGAAGAAAGAAGAGGAACAACAGTTCGGTGAGACAGTGCAAGCCTAAGATGGCACTAGATTGGACCCCCCTTGAAGTAATACGAAAGTGGTCCCAAGGGGGTGATATACGAGACACTTTTGGAGGTTTAGCCGGTATGCCAATAAAATTTATTGGAGAGTCCGGCACACTGGGAGGAGGCATTCCTCCAAAAGTAAAAAAAAAAAAAAATACATTTCGATCAATAAAAGTTAAAGCAATAAATGCTTTCAGATTTTAATGCTATGGCTCTAAGAAATAAATAAATAAAATAGAGTTGCGCGGCAGCTCTTCAAGAGCCAAGGCCTAAGTGGCTTACTCTCATCAACAATTCTCTGAGTGCGTGTGAAGAATTGAGGGGACCTATAATCTAAAGCCGATTCCGAACGGCAGAGCTGAGAAGCACTTTTTTGTGACAGATTGATACTCTTGGAAGATTTATCAGTTCTTCGCAAGAGCCAGTGCCCGTGAAAGATGAAATAAAAACTTTATGGACGCGAGTAGGACTCGAACCCTCGGCGTTCTGCTTAGCAGCCAACACACCTTACCGCTAAGCTACGGGCAACTGCAACTAAGAAATAGAAACACATTGATATTCACGGATATAATTCAGAAAACATTTATGAACAGATCGAGAATATAAAACAATGAAATAAATTAGTATAATATAAGTAAAGATATTGCAGTTCAAAATTAATTTTTTTTTATTCTTTGAGATCTTCGTTTTAGAATTATAAAATTCAATCTAATGTCTAATCTTGACCTAATCTTGTTTTGTTTTTGTATAACAAAAGATTGATTTTATTTTGCTTTAGTACATAAAGATAAAGGTACAAAAAAATAATTCTTGATTCCTTGGAATCATTTTTCTTCATAATATTATTACTTTCGTAGGTAGGTTTTGAAAAATAAATGTTATTATATGTATTATATTATATTCCTTGAGACCTTGAAAAAATAAACCCCAATGCATTTGGGAATAATAAAAAAATTTTATAGTTTGAGTAATTTTTTGCTTATTTACAAAAAAAAAAAACAAATAATCTCCCAACCGTGACCCAAATCGGCTAAAGAACAATCGTAGTTGAAGAAAATCTTGTAATCTTGCCTAAATACCCAAGGAAGACAGAATTGAGTTTATCACTTTTTTTATTTTTCTATCATCGTAAAATCGTGTTTGATCAAATGTCTTGAACTTTTTTTAATTTTTCATAGCTTGTCAAAAAGTACCTATACGTCCCTTTATAGATAAATATAAAGATGAAACCAAAGAAAAATTAAAATCGGTCGTCAGGAATCCAAAAAAAGAAACAATTCGAACACAATTGTCATCAAACCTCAAAAGCAAGACCATCATAATTCCCAAATAACAAAATTTGCGAAGAAAAAGAAAAACAACAATTCATGAATGCTACTCCTACTCTAAGTGCACATAACAATACGTATGTAGAACGTAGATGCATTTTTGTGTTTGTCCACACCACAGTTTACAATTGCACATAGTAAATAGATACATGCGAAAATATCTCTTTTTTTCATCCCTATTTTGTGGACCTTCGTAAACTCACTTCTAACATATCGCTCACTGAATTCTGAGTGAGAAGAGAAAAAAACAAAAACTAGAAAACTAGAAATTTCAATTTTCAAGTGGCTATGTGAGACGGAAATAAAAAAAAGAAAGGGAAATATTCACTAACACTCTTGCATGCTTTTACACGAGCTCGGAGTTCAAGAAAAAAGGAAACCCAGTCTTAAGTGTAAATTCAGTGAATTACAAGGAGAAAGAAATGAAGGTCTGAATTTACTGCCTAAACTTAAATGGAAAGGAACTCTGTTGGCGTCATATCAAATGAACCTTGACCTGTGTATAAATACTCTAAGCGATGACCAAATTAAGTCCACTCGAGGTATTGATCTGCTAGTTTCAAGCATATTTCAAACAGCACAAACTTTTCAATCACGCCGCATGCAAAACTGGAAGGATCCATGGTTTGATGCAGATTGCGAGGCAGCAAGAAAAAAGTCTTTCGGCTTTCTGAAACTTCTCAGAGCAACAAATTCAATGTCAGCTAAATCAAGGTATCAAGAGGCAAATAAGGCTTTCAAAACAATTTGTAAAGAAAAGAAAAACCAATACTCTCGCTCCCTCATGCAAAGATTATCGGAAGTAAGAGACAGCCGTGCTTTTTGGAAGCTTGTTCGGGAATTAAATGGCATACCGTTTGCGAGGAAAACTGAAGTAAGCATAACTAGATTAGCGGAACATTTCGAACGGTTACTTTGTGTCTCGGGAAGCCCAAATCAAATGCAGTTTGCCTATCCATGGGTGGGAAACGATTATCTCGACCGTGCTTTCACAACACAAGAGATAACAGATGTCCTTAGCAGATGCAGTATAAATAAGGCTCCAGGGGAGGATCGTGTCCCGTACGAATTCTACAAGTACGCATCGGAAAATTTCATAACAAAGCTTACGGATGCCTTTAACTACATCTTTGATAGCGGTGAAATTCCACAAAGCTTTCGAAAGAATATCATCTTTCCCCTATTCAAAAAAGGTGATGTAAACGACCCTAACAACTGTCGAGGTATATCTTTCTTGAACACAGTTATGAAAATTTTTACCGGAGTCATTTTAGACAGGCTGACACTCTGGACACAAGAACACAACCTCCTAAGTGAGTTTCAAGCTGGGTTCAGGAAGGAATATTCAACAGTAGACAATATTTTTGCCTTAACAAGTATCGCTAGTTCTTACATTAGCAAAGGAAAGAAATTATATGCTTTCTTCATTGATTTTAAGGCAGCCTTCGACTCAATCAACCGGATCGCTCTCTTCTATAAACTCAGTTGTCTCGGTTTGTCATCAAAAATGCTAACGATAATACGCCGGCTGTATGAAGATAATTTATCAGCAGTATGGGACGGAGCTGAAAGATCAGACTGGTTTCAAACGACATCAGGAGTCAAACAAGGTTGCCTTTTGAGTCCATAAAAGCATTGCTTTATGCAGACGACATTGTCATTTTTGCAGAGACCCCAAATATGTTGCAACTCATGATAAACAAATTGCAATTGTACTGCCAGCTATGGAGTCTCACAGTTAATACCAGAAAGTCTAAAGTGATGATATTTCGAAATGGAACAGGACGGTATGCAAGGGATGAGAAATGGAAATGGGAATGTGAGGAACTCGATGTGGTAAGGGAGTATAAATACCTCGAAATTATCATAACCCCGCAGCTCTCTTTTAAAAAGCATCTTCAGGAAAAGTTGAAGGAAGCAAAAAAAGCAATCAACTGCAATTGGAACGGAGTACTTGGGAAAAAACATATTGCTCCGAGTGCTAAGTACAAGCTTTTTGAAGCGGTCATGCGATCAGTTATGTGTTATGCGGGGCAAGTATGGGGAATAAATCAGCATGAGGAAGTTGAAAAACTTTTGAGGTATTTTATAAACAAGATATTCTGGCTCCCGGAAAATACTCCGACATATATGCTGCACTTAGAGACCGGTGTCGCTCCGCTCTACGTCTTCACTCTCAAGATGCATCTGTACTATATCTCCAAAATAATAGCGCTCCCAAATCATCGACTGCCAAACAAGATAGTAAGACATCTTCTATCCCAAAAGTCTCAATTCTTTGAAGAATGGACAAGACTCGGCACCCAGCATGAGGTCCAGTTATTAGAAAACAACTTAGAATCTTGGAAAGACAGCTTCCCTACATTGTTGGAAAAAATTGAAGTTTCAATGTTTGCTAAATTTGAAGAATTGGCCCTTAGGAGCGAATCCCGAAATATGTATAAGCTGCTGCAGTACAACCTTGGCGAAAACAACTACATATTTCAATGACCGCTTTTCAATTAGTTTAATATCATCGATTTTCAAAACCAGGGGGGAATTGCTTCGCCTAAACTATCAGCCTTATGGACCTGAAGGGAGCATAGAGTGCAGTCTTTGCAACCTTCGAGCGACCGAAAATGTCCTTCACTTCTTGGGAACATGCCCAATATTGAAAACGATTCGACGTGCACACTGGGGAAAATGGTTACTGACTTTAGAAGAAACCAAGGACATACTCAACGGCCAAAATTGGACGATTTTATACTCATTCGTCAAGGCAGCATATAATTACAGAATGCAAATTATAAATGAAGCTTTTTAAAAATATAGGCGTGAATCCATATTAATTATGTAACTCGTAACTCAAATTTGGTAGGTACTTCAAAATTTTTTTCTTGTAAACAAAAAAACTAACAGTATTATAATTATTCAATTTATGTAATGTTAACTAAATAATACTCTTTTTTCTGGCTGACGGCAAAAGCCAATGCTATATTTTGTGTTTAAGTATGCAATGCATAATGTATCTCAATATTTTGTTTTAAATAAAATCACACTACTACACTACTATATGCCAAATGCTGTACCTTCAGTGACGGAGGATACACGTTTGACTATACCTACTGTGGATATTGAAGAGTGCTTCTACATACATGGTTCTTCATGGTCTGAAATGAAGCGGTGGAAATTGATCCGCAAAATTGTAGCCGTACCTACCTAATAATAGAAATAATCTAAATTCATTAACAGCAGTATTACAGCTACGGTTTCTCTTCTTCCGGACAATAAATTGAAAAGTTTTCAAAAACATTGAATTCTGTATTTTCATCTCTTTGAAGTTCCTTTCGAAGAGTAACGTCCAAAATTTCATAACAAAAACCAAAACTTCAAACAACAAAGTGCAAGGGAAAGAAGAGAAAAAAATAAACAAATCTTCTTCAACAAACTGCAAAACTCATTAATTGTTCGCCATTCCAGAACCAATATTTTTCAAGAACGCGATCATAAAAGCAAAATACTGCCATGGTGTGCTGATGAAGAAAACTTCAACTTTTTGGCAGTTATCGTTTTTTTTATGTTTTTGGTTCTCCTCTTTAAAGAATGAGTGAAAACTATCTGCTGATACATTTACGAGTATCCTTCAACCGCCTTGACTATCTGACGAGGAGAAAGTCTCCAGCTCCATAAAACATTTCATGAAGTTTGCCTTTTTGAACTCTTAAGATTTCAGAAAGCAGACAAAAAAATGAAGATGAAAACTTACTTATGAAGAAGAAGAAAACATGACCTCATCCTGCCAATGCCATTTTTTCTAAGGAAATTTGTCGATAACAGGAAGCGTCCAACTGCAAGAAACAAAAATTACTCCATACCCTTATCGTAGGACTGATGAGGGGCGATGGGGGGGATCCAAAAGTCTCTTAGGTCAACAGATTTCCCGTAAACAAATTTTAATTTATCGTTAAAATATCGAATTGTATAGTGTGCGGGATGAAGAGACACAAAAAACTAACGCCATAGTGATGCAGTTTGTGTAAAATTCACTGCAAGGATAATTCTGATAGTTAAATGCGGAAAAAGTTTACCCTTTCTCAGCTGTTCATGGTTTTGACGGATGAAAAAAAGGAAAACTGAGTCGAATATCATAAGAGACAGGCAGACAAATGGGTGAGTGGCCAGTTAGCGGCGCAACGACTACTCGCAATTTTTCAACCTACAGTGGTTCAAGTGGCACGAAAATAAGTCAAAATCTCTCATACTCGTATGAATACATACGTGACGTGTTCTTCTTTTCTAACGATTGTCTTATGCTGCGATTTCCACCTTCCTTGCCAAAAACGCATTAAGTTGACTTGGCATTTGAATGTTAAAAATTTGTTAATTAATCCCAGTGATTGCAGGTGGCCATGATTCAGAGGATAGAGTAGTGGACTGCTAAGCCGAACGCTACGGGTTCAAACCCCAGCTTCAGCAGCATTCTTTTTCTACAAAAATCGCCAGCTTATCTGAGGCCACCTGTGCGATAACATGAGACAATACAAATCTAAGTCTCCTCCTCTGAGCCACGTAGGTTTCTGTTATGTGTGCTTTCTTTCTATGTGTCTATCTGTCTCTCTCTATTGTATGTCTTGTTCTGTCCCAGCCGATGGTCTCAGTCACCAGTGCTGCTATGTGTCTGTAGCTCGTTACATTTATGTGCGAAGTACTGTGAAATGTAATGTAATGTAATGTAATCCCAGTCAAAAGTTAAGAAAAGAGCAAAAAAAAAATTCCAACCACGCCCACTTTTGTTGTGTGTTCAATATTTTAAAATCCATTGTTTTTAATCTTTTCAGACCAAGAATCTTAAAAAAAAGCTATTTAAACTATCTTGTATACGTCAGCCTACTGACACGCCCCCTTTTGGTCACTTTAAAAAAAAGCAATTAGCGCGTTTCATGTTGAAAATCTGGAGCAGAACAATTGTTTTTAAAACTATAATTTAATGTTTTTATTATTCCGTTGGAGCACTGATGCCCACACTGACACGCCCACTTTTTAAAATGTTTAATGTTTTTCAAATATTCTGGTAATTTAGAAATTGAATACCAGATTGGGGATAGTTTACTTTTTGCAACGTCCATTTCTGGATTGTCCTCAGCTGAATTTTTGAAAATAAATGAAAGATATCAAGAGTCTGATTTCAAGTTTTTCAAAAGTAACCTACCCTTCCAATTTTATAGACTAGTTTTTGTCAATTTTCTCCCTTCATCGAACCACTGTTCGATGACGTCGGCATGCAGCGCTAAACTTGCTGTTTGATTACAGAAAACAAGAGTAAAAACAACATAGCATCGAACCGAAACACTTCAAAGTTTATACTTGCCATCACCAACGAAAAAGGCGCCCCAAAGTTTTACTTAAAGTTTAAGTTTTACTTTCAACTCATGCCAAACTCTCGACACAACCAAAAACGGATGACTATGACGCCGGCAATAACCGCCGCCGCCGCCGCCGCCGCCGCCGCCGCCGCCACCGCCGCTGCCGCCACTTCGAGACAAGGATTAATTAATTCCCTGATACCTATTAACATGAAAACATGCCCAATACGCCCGCCCCCCGGAAACCAGGAAAATGTTCTTTGAAGCGCATTTCTTAGAAAACCCAGCTTCCTGCTGGTCTGTCTCCAGAGTCTACCATCCGAAGCCATCTACCATCTACAAGCCGAAGCCATTGATGGCCGTAAAACGACAGACGTGTTGGCTGCTATGCCAGTGCAGCTGAAAGATGAATATTAGGGTGAGTGGGTGAGGATGCCTGTGCACTTAGCCATCATGAGCTGTCGAGCAACTGGGACTTTTGGTAGGTATCGAATTCGGGCTGAGGTCAGCTGGGGGTCTGGGTTCACAGGCGATTTGGTTTCCTCCGATGCACATCCATCAGTTTCTCTCTCTTTTTTCTCTCTCGATTTCAGTTTTGGTTGCTTGTGGGTAATTCTTCGATTCGATGTTATGGCCAAGTATTTCGCAATTTTGATGGTTTTTAATGCCTTCCTGAGGGTATTGCGTTGTTTGTGTTCCATCCTCTGTGCCGTTTTATATTTAGTTGGCAGGAAGAACCCGAAAACTACTGTTGTGGTTTCGAAAATTTGTTCACAAAGATAGAGAGAGAGATGAAAAATCTGTGCGGGGGTGAGGGGCTAGCTAGAGGATCTTCTAGAATTACCATGGTGCGTAGAGATAGCTAAGGTATATGGTTATTGAGTAATTACACTCTGGCAGAAGTTGTTTTCTGGTTTTGTGAAGAGTAATGACTTACAACTTGGTATCTCTCGTATGTTAGAGGTGTTCTTATAGTTTTCTCGATGTTGTCGTAGTTGTTGTTTTTGCAAAGGGAATATTGTGTGGTATTGTAAAGTTTTTCAGAAATGGTCAACAATATGCAAATGAAGAGATGGGTTTTTACGTCTATAGGTAGATGGGTCTTAGATGTGAAAGAAGAGCATGTTGGAAAGATTCAATTAGAAGTAAACGTGTTTAATACTTTTGCCTTCATCTGCCCTTCATCCTGGTGTTTGTCCCGTTTTTGCATATCTCTCGAAATTTTGTGTAAAGTTTGTTGTGAAAAGTGCAATAATTGGAAAAGTAAAGTTTTTATATGATTTCTGTTTTCTTTTCTTTTTCAATCCAAATCGTACTTAAGTGGGTTGATGGGGAGCGGAGGCAGGGTTTTAAGGGATTTGAATATTTGGGAAATAAATAATTGAAAATGCATATACATTTGCATTATGGATTTGGTCCTTGTATGTATTTTGAATGTGGACAAAATGACTTTTGGAAATGACTTTTCGAAACTAGAGAAATCGAATAAAGGGAAGTTCAGGTTCAGTAGATTCGGCTCGGGAGACCAATTTGTTATTTTCAGAAATAAATTTTGTATTTTGACTATTTGTTTTTAGAAGAAGAAATACAGAACAGACATCCCTCTGTTGTCGACAGGAGATATTTTGTTTGGTATGTTATTGTTTGCTTGATTGATTTTACCTCAGAGGTTTGAGCTTGTTTGCAACAACAAACCTTTGTTTTGTAGTTTAGCAATTTTAGAACTACGGAATTCCATAACTTATCGACTGAGACTTATGAGGTACCAAAGTGTTCTGCAGATGTCACGATATGAAGAGTTGAAAATTCACTTATGCACCAAAACGATTGATTTCCAGTCTTGTATTAGCGGATAACGACTTGCAATTCATTGTTTCACTTGTAAGGAAATCGGTTTTTCAGATCCAATCCATTTTCACTAAAAGCTTCGTATAAAGAGTCAGTAGAGTCAGTTGAGTCCTGATCTATCCTACTGATATTGTTCTCATTGGATTCTCAGTTAGGCAAGAAAATTTGAAGGATCTTAGAAAAAAATCTACTTTGCAATCTTTTCAGACACAGCTGGCGTGATGAACTTAGTTCTAAAGCGTTTAGCTATGCAATTTCTTCAACATTGTGCTTGAGAGTGCAAAACTCTTTCGTCACCACCAGAGGCACTATCTTCCAAATGTCTATTCAGCTGTAAGCGTACGCCGATGATATTGATATAATGGGAGGAGCCCAGCGTGATGTCAATGGAGCCCTTGTAAGAATTGAGAGAGGAGGCAAAACGATGTATATGCTGTCTTCGAGGAAGGACTAGCAATACCAAGGGCGCGGACAGAACATCACAATAGACGATTTCGTCTACCAGCGACGAGATCAGAATAAGAATAACTCTTGCTAGTCGCTGATTCTGTTGGCTTACAAAGCAAATCAGGGGTAAAGGCCTTTCTCGATCAACTAAGGTTAAAGTATGCAACACCCTCATCATCAAATTAGATGAATATGCAATAGGCTGTGTCGATTAAAAAGTTCTTCGGGTTATATATGGCCCCGTGTAAGAATGGGGAATGGAGAAAAAGATTAAAGAGCGAACTTTATGGGTTCTACAACGATACGGACCAAGCCAGAAGGGTCAAGGTCCATCTGAGGCTCGTTCATATAGAGCGGATGGAAATCATGCTCCGGCGCATAAGGCCTGCGACACCATTCCCGAGAGATGAAGAAGTAGAGCAACACCGCGACTAAGGTGGCGCGTCCAAGTGGAACAGGACCTAATCACTAAAGTGCAAAACTGGGGACAGCCAGCTAGGGACCGAGCTGGCTTGCAAAGACTATTGGTTGTGGTCTAAGTCCACAACGGACTGCAGTGCCATCTTAAATAAGTAAGTAATGTCTCGTAAGAGTTTTAAAAGTATTTTTATTCCAAACATTGAATAAGATATTATATTGAAGAAGACCCTTGAGGACTTGGTAATTTTTGCCCTCCGTATATCGCATATTACCAAAAGCACTGTCTCACTCGCTATTAATTAATGCATTTCATCATTGTTAGCATGATTCATCCTGTTTAGACTCTTCATGTAAGCCCTCGACGCTAGTTCAGGCCGATTCTATGAGGGATTGCAGTGTTTGCATGATATCGTGTGCATTGTTTAAAAATGATTTGAGAATATTCCGACTTTGTTGTTCTAGAGTTACTTACTTACTTATGGTGGCGCTACAGTCCAGGTCGGATCAGGGCTTAATCCAACAAAGGCTCCAGCCAGACAAGTTGGTTCAGGTCCTCTGCCACCTGTATGCTCCACCTTTGTGTTCCACTTGAGTCGCAATCTTTCTCTTTCCGACCAAATCTTGAAGATAAGTTGGTGCATACTACTAACCAAATCATATCTAAGAAAGCTTAGATATCGCTTTCTTCACTTCGTCAATGTCGGGTGGTTGAAATTGGTGGTCTGCTCCACCCGAATTGGAGGGTTCTGTTTAGCTGGTGGAATTTTGTTCGTCATCGCCATTATACAGCTTGGAAAAGTTATCTTTTCCATATCCTCCGCACTGAGTGAGGTACCACTTTGATGTTCCGTCTAGTACGAAGTGAAACAAAAAGACGGAATGAGCTCCACAAGAGGAAACTTTTTTGAAGTTCTAAAAAAACTGCTTCAAAAAAAAGAAAGCGTAAGACTCCTGCTGATAGAAATTACGGAAATGTTGATGTTGATAATCTGCAAATAACCGACTTACCGGATGAGGCTATGGAAAAAAGGAAGAAAGAATTCGAAGAACGTTTGCGTACAATTTATAGATTAAGACATGAAATCGAAGAACAAACAATAGACCAAGCGAATTGTGAAAAATGGCATGAACTTAGAAAGGAAATGGTAACAGCTTCAAACTTTGGAAGAATATGCAAGGTCCGAACACCAGTCAGCTATCACAATATAGTGAAAGCTTCTCTTTACGGCTTATTTTTCTCTTCGATTGTCGCCTGGGGAATGGAAAACGAAAACAAAGCCATAGAAAAACTGGAAGAACAAGCAGGAATTCACGTGGAAAAATGTGGCTTTGTTATTGATAGCGAAATTAATTTTCTTGGAGCAACGCCTGATGGTTTGGTGGGAAATTCTGCTATCTGTGAAGTAAAATGTCCTTCGTCTGCAAAAGCTATGACAATAGATGAGGCTGTAGGATTGAAAAAATAGCTTACCTGCAAAAACAAGGTTATAATTGGGAGCTAAAAAAAACACACGACTACTATTACCAAGTTCAAGGGCAATTGCATATTACTGGCCGCGAAAAATGTTATTTTGGCGTATGGACTTCTTGTGATTTCACATGGACAACAATTTTAAAAGACGACGAATTCTGGCAGCATAAAATGAAGGAAAAACTTGTTTCGTACTACAATAATCATCTTCTTCTGGAACTGTGTGACCCCAGAGTACCAAAAAACATGCGTGTTTGGAATACTGAAGACGAAATTCATAAATGAATACAAATCCGGAACAGTTTCATATCTCCACATTTAAGAACACCTGATACAGTGCTTTAGTTTTAATTTATTTTCTCATTCATTCAATGTATTATGTTTAATAATAAAAAAAAAAAATACCTAAATAAAAAAAAACAATACTAAAATTTTCACTCTCGTTTTTATTTATTTTATCAATCCATCCAAACCACTGTAGGTACCTGCTACAGTAGCTTATTTATAGGTTCTCACCAAAACGGGTAGCTATTCTCCAACATTCAATGAAAAATGGAATTGAACAAAACTTCCTATTACGATAATGTAAAAATTATATGGAGAGACATATGGAGATAGCACTAAGACAATGGGCTGCACACAAGAGATGAAAAATTTTTGTAACACAAGACGATTTTAGTCTGAGGGTGGAAATGTATACATGAACCTGCTTTGCATGTGTGAGTACTGAGTATACCCAAAACTGGTAAGCTTTTGTGAATGTGTTAGTTTTAGTCTTCGTCTTCAGTGCAATTCATATTTTGCTTCCCTTGCTTACAAAACCGGTTTTTGTCTAGATGAAATGGACACACTGTGTCCAATAAGCGATAAATAAATATAGCAGTTCCTAGTGAGAAGGAAGTTTTCTATTGCAACAAATGACTAACTTAGTAAATAAGAAAAAAAAATAATAGCATTCATTAGATACATATAAAATATCTGTATGTACTACCTAAGTGCAACCAAATGGGTTCCTCCTTTATGTATGAGTCTGCACTTCACCGTCCATGTACAATAAATGAAACAAAATAAGAAATGACAAAAAAACTTGTTTCTTGTTCTAACATTCATGAACAAAGAAGATCAGCATTTCGATCTGCCGCCGCCGCCGCCGCCGGCCTCCACCGCCACCGACACGATTACCAACAACAAGTACCAAAATACATTGTATACCTAAAACATTGTACATCGTTGTCGCCTTGGTGTCCTGGTGATCTTTCTTTGATCTGCATACGAAAGCAAAATAGAATATAAAATGAAAAGAAGCAAGAAGGAAAACATTTGCTCTCATAATGCCATAAAAGAAGAAATACTTGCCATTAAGAGAGTAAAATAACGCACCAATACATGGGCACACTTTTACTTGAGTTTTGAGTTTGCATTTTCGTGAGACCCCCCCTTAAACTTTTTTTTTAATCTTTCGTACCTTGTTCCTGTTGTCACATCTTTCTATCTCCGCGATCGCTTCTCATCTCATGCTCCCTTTTTTCTTTCTGAGAAGTTTGTGCTCCTTTCTGCTGCAAGCGGCTCGAGTCCTTCTTTGCAGCGCACGCCGCATTGTATGCCTCTTGTTTGGCTGAATGTGCTCGCCGGCACTCATCGTAAAACCAGGGGTTTCGTTGTGGTGGCCGTGTAAACCGTAGCACTTCAGAGGCGCCATTTCTGATGTCTGCTGACAATAGTGGTCCGAGTCGATTTTGGCACCTCGGAATGTCGAGATGTGGGAATCCCGTCTTGCTACCATTACTTCTCGCCCCGCAGCGAAGTCGATTAGCCTAAATCCGTTATCGGAGGTGGTGTCGTTTGGGCTTTTGTTCTTCAGTTCTAATATAATATTCTCGGATGTCCTTTGAAAACTGCGTTGATTGCTTTGGAGAGATGAGATCGTGTAGATTAACCATGTTCCTCACCAAACGCGTTCAAGGCATCTCCGGCTTAATGTGTGTCTGTACCTTCAATGCTTTGTTGTACTGCACCACATTCATGGTGAATAAATATTACGATAAACCTCTTATGGTGCAAGGACTCTTGTTCGCTTTGTTTTTTTCCTTAAGTCATTGATCATTTCACCTTACTGATAAAATCTTTCAGACGATTGGGGTTTTGTAGGAACGTTGGGCTATGAATATGTTCACTCTTTTCAGAAGACCGCTTCTATGGCAGCAAGATGGTGCTTATTTTACCACTTCTATTGCGAGCTTATTTGGATGGATATGGAGCGTAGAATCACAAATGGTCTATTCCGGAGCCTGGTTTGGAGTCTCAAGAGGCGTCATTGAAAATAGGTTTTTGTTCGATGTTTTCTTTTTCGAGCAACATTCTCTCCGAAGTAACTTGAACACTTTTTGTCCATTTCGATAGTAGTCCCTCTATTAATTTAAATTTATCGAATTTTATTGTTTAAGGGCAGCATTTTTGGACGATTCTTCAGCTGGTTCCAATGCAATGAACTGACGAAATTGTTGACGAAGAGAATTTGGCGTTCACTCCGAATTCTCGTTATTCCTGGTCTACTATTGAAGCAGTGTTGCAGCAGCAGTGAAGCAGTGATGCAACTTGTGATATCCACATCTGTAGCTCGGATACAACAAGGTGGTGGTCTGTGTTCATGTTAACTTGTCTAGAACTTCCAGCCTCCATGATACTAGAAGTAGTGGCTTCGATTGCAGTGTTATCAAATCGTTTGACCGTTACATCGAAAATGTATTCTTTAGCGTTAAATCATACCTCAAGACCTTGGACTCAAACATGAAATTTTTCGTGATTACATAATTTAGTTCCAATTTGAGAACGCTATGAGCTGTTTGTTCTTCTACAGAATGAAAGCGAACAACACCTTAAACGGACTTCTTTTAAATTCAATCTACTTTCAAGTGAATTCAATTTCTTAAGAAAATATAAATTTCCTTATGCAAACAAATTGCCTAGCCCCGATTTGGGTCATGTTTAACCATAAAGCAAGCTTTTTGAAGAAAATTTCCTTAGATTAATCAAACACCACCAGCATCTCATCTGTATATGGAAACAGGCTAAGACGACTCAACTCAATATTTCATATGCTACTTGTCCTTCTTCCACCTCAACTTGGACTCATTTGTCTGCATCCCTGAAGGCATTTTGCAAGCGCGCAATTTTTGTGTTCAACTTCGCCTTCAGAGTGTTTGCATCAAAAATTATATCCAACATATCCAATCATGCTAAAAGCCAAGCCAGTACTACTTAAGTTAGTGCAAGCACACTGGCATGCCTCAGGGCTGGCTTTTTACGTCTTGTTTGGTTTTATATTTTGTATTCTAATCGAATTTATTTCTTCGTTTCATCGTCGTCGTCATCTCCATATATATGTACACATAACAGTGTATTCTAATTTATTTACATGCATCACCGCCTGGTGTCGTTCAAGTCGTCGTTCTTAGTCGAGGAGTCGTCCACTTCACAGGCCATTTACCAATTTGCATAATAAAACTGCACTCGCTTGTGAAAATCTTGAGTGTGTGTTTGTGTTCGAAAAAAAACGAACCAAACAGAACGATCGGCATGCATTTTCATTTTCAATTCCCTGAGCCCCCTCTTCATCACCACGCAGTAAGATTGTGAAATCACCTTGAAATGTGTCCTGAGGGCATATTCAACGCCTCCTGGTTGCTAGAGAAAGAGATTGGGTATGGTGCACAGTGCAGGCATACCATACGAAAGAATGTTGCCATTGTGTTGTTGTTAGTTTGTTGGGGTGATGTCACTTGGAATCCGCATTTGTATATTATACGAGAAGGAAATTCCTGGCAAGAGCAGCAGCAATAGAATATTTTCCCATTTACCTTGGAATTTATCCGATTCAGTGTACTTTTTCTTTTGGTTTCTTGAAAAGAAGGCACTTTCTTATGGTAAAGAAGTTAGGCTGTTGTTGTTGTTGTTGTAACAAAAACTGCAAGAGTCGTCCTTGTACTTGTAATCTATATGTATGCGCCTTTGGAATACTCATGTTGTGAACTATGTGCACTCATTCATTCATAGCGCAATGCACACGAAAAGCCTTTTAAGACGAAGATGCTGCTCTGCATGGTGTTGTTGGTGCTGGAGCCGCATGGAGCTGGTTTTCTATAGAGGAGTGAAGCAATTCCTATGTGGGAGGCTTTCGGAGATATATGCGAGCTGTGATGTGCACTGCATGGGGAGTATTAAAGGAATCGCTTCAAGGACGAAATGGCGCTCCTTCCTTCGTTTCTTCAAGAGAGCGTTAGTTTTTTTTTTGTATCTCTTGTTTTGGCTCCCACACAGGTATTTTCAATTGCAAGGCATGTTGATGGTAGCGCACCCTAGGGCCTGCTTTTCGCTTCGAAGGAGGAATATTATTCCTAACGTATTTCTTAAACGTGGACGTGGTGCTTCACCAACGTGAGCTGCAATGGGAGCGCGATGGCGGCAACGAGAGGGAGACAATTCAAAAGATGTTCATAAATTCTCTAGACGAAGACGACAAGAGAGGAGTAGGTACATTTTCAAAATGCAGGTTAAAGGTAGATTCGAGAAGGTATAGGCATGAGTTAAGGAGCAACAAGAAGAAAAAATTAAAGGAATCGGCTATGTCGTGCATTTTTGTTCGACAAAGTCTTAAAAAATGTCGTTACACAGCGATCTAACTTCCAGAGTTCTAGGCCAAGCTCTTCTCTGTGACACATAGTTAGAGACTTGTTTACTTCGGAATAGAACTTTATTATGAGTAAATCTATTTCTTTTTTTACATGACACCAAAACTTGCCCTTAAGAACCAAATGCTACAGCCTGCAAAACAATACCTATTACGGCCGATTTTGCAGGCACAGAACACCAGTAGGAAAAGCTTATATGCATCTCTAGTAGCTACTGAGTCAGTGGTGTTCTTTTCTACCTGGTGTTTTCCACTTCGATAGTTGCATCATGTGTTTTGGAAAACGTGGTGATGATGACGATACTCCTTCACTTGGTGCGAGCTTGTGGTAAAATAAGGCAATGCCAATGGTATTACGACAACGATATAACGACACATACAACCGGCGAATGAGTGGTTGGGTAATTTCCCAAAGAATTGTTTAAGTGCTTGAACTTGCCACCAAGTGTGTCTCTAACTTTGCCTCAGCTGCTGCATGTGTTCTGGTGGGTTTCTCTTTCTATAGGTATCGATCGACCGAGCTAGTTATGTGGCAAGGCTGAAATGAAAGATTGTTATAGGAACCCCTATTGCAGACAAATATGACTAATAAATACTTTTAAGATTCTTCAGGAACGTTTAAGAATGTTCTTCTTCTTCTAATACAAAATTTCCATGCTTCCATGTTTTTCAACGATTTTTTTCTTTTTGTATGAGAGGAAGAGTGTATCTTGGGTGCGCGAAGGAAGTGAAGGTATTTGAATAGGGAATTGCTAAGGAACGTGCTCTGATTGTCGGCCAATGCTTTTGAAATCGATTCGGAAGGAATTGAATTCCATTGAATATTCCAAGTGTGTGTAATATCACCAACAGGCGGTGCTGGTGTAGTTTTTATTTGGTCTTCTTGTGTTTTATTGAGAAAGTGATTTTTTTTTGTGTTAACTCGCAACTGAACAATATGAGACGTGCTTTTAAGTTTTATAGCCGACAAAGAGTTTGAGTATTGGCGGAGATAAATTTTCTGGATTATTGAAAGAATGAGTTATTGCTTGTCGTAGAAGAGGCAGTCAGATTGAGGGATATATTGTATGGCCCCAGGTCTTTTGGATAATAATTGAAGTCTTTTAAAATAAGGGTCCGGAATTCACCGTCAACAAGTCCATATAACAACTTGTATATAACGATATTGACAAAATTGAAATAAAATAGAACAGGTGCCATGCCATTTGGCAATATGGCCATATATCAAAATATGGCCATATGACAATTTTGAATTGTGTCATATGGCCACATTTTAATATATGGCTATTTGCCGCTTTGATAATGTGTCATTTTCTTGTGTCATTCAGCCATATGATTAAATGACGCTTACTAAAAGCGACAATTGCCATATATTGACACATTTTCAACGCGTCATTTGACCATATTTGGCATAGATTAAACACAAAATTTGCAAAATGGTTCGAGCAGGGACTATCTTTTAGATGGTCCTTTTAATGTTGTACCAGCTTGCGGCTGCAAAATTAGATTCAGAAATCTTAATAGTTTTGAAAACATATGCAAAGTTGTTAGGTTAAAAATGTTGCTGTGTATATTGAGATTTTCTAAATTATTATATATCAGTTTTCGTAAAGGAAACTCTTCCCAATGCAAACGTTCTTCTGAACTTTGGTGTTCAGTGAGAGTAGGGCATTCTACAAGCACACTGTACTTAAATCCAGTTTCATCTTATTGCATCTTTTTGTCACCTAAAATAACTGAGCTGTTTTAATTGCATTAACAGCTCCATTAGAAAGACATCTCTGTTTTGATGGGATGTTCAGTTTTCTTGAATCATGTCCATGTGGATGCAGACGATAGTACTATTTTTGCAATACTAAACTTTAACTCAGTCTCACATGTTTTAAAATTTTATTGCAATAAAACTCCAAATTGATTCTCTTTTGGGCAAATTTTTTTCCGCTCGCTTCGCTCCCAATCAAACCAAATCGATTTGAATGTTCCAGAGCGTTATCGTCCTCAGAGGAAAGTGAAAAAATATGCGCAAAATGAATCATTGCAATGCAGCACCCAGACACAAAGGTGCGTGGTGGTTAAAAAAAATAGAGTGGCGCGACAACTCTTGAAGAGCCAAGGCCTAAGTGCTTTACTCTCATCAAAAATTCTCTGAGTGCTTGTGAAGAATTGTGGGCACCTATACAATTTAACGCCGATTCCGAACGGCAAAGTTGAGAAGCACTTTTATCATGACAGCTTTATACTCTTGGAAGTTTTGTCAGTTCTTCGCAAGTGGCAGATGCGTGAAAGATGAAATAAAACTTTTATGAGTATATTATATCTTCTTGGAAATAATCGACCAGAGTCAAGATCAATTAAGTAGTGCCGATTACCAAGTTTCTTCTTTACTTCTCCAAACTGCCATTTGTTAAGAATTCTAACTTGCACTCTCTCTCCCACTTGAATTGATCGAAACGGTTTGGATTTTAGTACAGAGGGCTGTGGGTGGAATGGAAAAATAGCATCCATTCGGATTCTCAGTTTTCTATGAAGATAAAGCTCTGATGGTGATTTTCCACATGAAAGAGGTGTAGCGTGGTATCTTTGAAGAATGTTTTGTATTTTAATCTTGATTGAAGCTGGATCATTTGATAGAGCCTTAAGTCGATTTTTAAGTGTTTAAATATTCTGTTCGGCAAGTCCATTTGTTGCAGGGTGTTCTGGAGCTATAAATTTTTGAAAAATTCCATGAGTTGTACAAAAAAATCGAAATTCTTCACTTCGGAAAATTGAAGCATTGTCAGAAACCATAACTTGAGGATATCCATGAATTGAGAAGACGTTTTGAAGTGCATGTATTGTATTTGAACTGGATGGTGTATTTTTGACTACTCTTACTTCGATCCATTTCGATTTGGCATCTACGCAAACTAAAAAGTAAACATTTTGAAAAGGTCCAGCGTAATCAATGTGGATACGTTCCCAGTTTTCTTGAGGTTGATCCCACGGATGTACTGGAGCTTTTGGTGGATTTGATCTGTTAGTTGCACAGTTTTCGCAATTTCTTACTAATCGCTCAATATCTTTGTCAATGTTTTGCCAATAAACATATCTTCGAGCCAATTGCTTCATTTTTGTTATACCCAGGTGAGTTGTATAAAGTTCCGTTAAAATTTTGGGACGTAGGGTATGTGGAATGAGTATTCGATCTTTTCGAAATAAAATTCCATCTTTGAGTGTAAATTTCGAATCATTTAAACTTGTTTGTAAATCATTGATTATTTTTTTAAGTTCAGAATCCTTTTCAGTCTCGTCTTTGATAATTTGTGCAGTAATTTCTTCACTTGAAATTTGAAATAAAGTTTCAGCATACAAAATGTTGACTTCTTCACCAATTGCTTGGTCAGCTAAGGATTCTGAATTTTTAACTGGACTTCGCGACGAACAATCAACGTTTTGATTAGCTTCACCAGGTTTGAATTGAACTGAATAATTGAATCCGGAAAGAAATGAGGCATATCTAAGTAACCTAGCTGATGTCATTTGCGGTAATGCTTTATGTGGATGAAAAATTCGAGTTAATGGCTGGTTATCTGTCACAAGCAAGAAATGTCTTCCATAGATATATTTGTAAAAATATGTTGTACTAAATATGATTGCAAGTGCTTCACGATCGGACGGAAGCAAAAGCCATTGGTTTTTCGATTCCGTTAAGAGTATGACTTAACACAGCAGCTATACCATGAGGACTGGCATCAGTTGTTAAAACAACAGGTAAGGTATGGTTGAATGGCATGAGTATCCGATCGCTGCATAGTTCTGTCTTTAATTTTATGAAAGCGGATTCGCATTTTGAAGACCAGTGCCATTTTTGTCCTTTCTGGAGAAGACATCTTAAAGCATGAGTCATAGTTGAGAAATTTGGAATGAATCTTGAATAATACGTCACAAGTCCAAGAAATTGTTTCACTTCTTCTTGGTTTGTAGGAGAATGCATATCCTTTATAGCTTGTATTTTTGTAGGAGATTTACATATCTTGTTAAATTCAACAACATGTCCTAAATATTCAATTCTATTTTGCAAGAATGAACACTTCTTTTTATTTACGTGTAAATCATGTTGAGTTAGCTTTCTAAGACATGCAGTGAGATTTTGAAGACATTCACTTCGTGAAGGACCGTGAATAATAATGTCGTCGAAGTAAGCCTCAACGCCTTGAAGTCCTTGAAGGATTTGACACAAAATTCGATTCAAGTCTGAAGGTGCCGTCTTGATTCCGAAACTAATTCGATTCATGCGATAAGTGCCTCGATGTGTTGATATCGTTTGAATTTTGCTACTTTCTTCGTCGACTTTCAAATGTAGATAAGCCTTGTACAGATCTAACTTGCAGAAAAATTTAGAATTTCGTAGACTATGTAAAACATCATCAATCCGCCTAATTGGATGATTAGCTTGAACAAGGCTTTCGTTGACACCACACTTGCAATCTACACAGAGCCTTACTCCACCATCTTGTTTCGGTATGATTACCAATGGAGATCCCCAATCACTTGCAGAAACTAAGGAAATAATTCCGTCTTTTCGAGTGACTCAAGTTCTTTGTCAACTTTTTCTAAAAGAGCATAGGGGACACTTCGCTCGCGTGTAAAAATAGGCTTGGCACCGTTCCTGAGCTGTAGAGAAACTTGAAAATTTGGAACACAGCCGACCTTTTCTTCAAAAATGTATGAAAACGGTTTGAGAATGTCATCGATTGAGGTGTTTGATTGAATTTGAAAAATTGTTGGTGGCTGTATAGCGGTTGAAGTATTTAAATCAATTTTCTTAAGTTCGATATCTAGACTTCTAATCCACTGTCTACCTAAAAGCGCATCATGACCTTCTGGAACAACGTGTAGCTCACCAATTATTTCTTTATCACCGTAGGCAACGTTAAGCGAAAGTTTTCCTAGAGGTTTGATAATATTGCCGGAGTATGATCGGAAGGAAACTTGGGATTTGACCAAAGGAATGTTTAAATTAAGACGTCGAAAATCATTTTCAGCAAGCAGAGAGTATTTCGCACCTGAATCTACTTCAAATCTTTGAGTCTTATTGTTAAGCTTAACGTCAATAAGATATTTGTGAAAATTAGAAACATCAAATAAATCTACGATTTCATTTTCAATTAGGTCGAGTTTGTTGAGTCCGTATTGCTCAGTTGAATTGTATGGAGAAATCTCCTCGGTGATAGCGTTTGTTGGAAAATTACTGTTTTTATGGTGAGATAACAGAGTGGAAAGACATACCTTTGAAACATGACCTTCTTTTTTACATGAAGTGCATTTGAGTTGTGACTTGTTAGTCCGACAAGATGAAACTTTGTGGTTGTTTCGTCCACATCTTAGGCAGCAATTTTCGATTCCAAGAGCCTTGTAGTTGATGGTTTGAGGTTTTGATTTTTGATTCCTGTTTGTTGAAGAACATTTTGAATTTGATCGATTGTTGTAATTTGATTTCGAAACTTTGTGTACATCTGTGTACGGATTTGAATGTCTTGAGTTTTGTTTCAGTTCTTTGCTTTCAATTCTTGATGCTTTGAGAGCTGTTGCTTTTAACAGAATGTCATCGAATGTTGTTGTTTCAGACTGTAATATTTGTTCGCGTAACCAATCGTCTCTTAATCCCCGGATGAATTGTGCTCGGAGAAAAATCTCGGATACTGACACAGATTTTTCACATTCACATTTAACATTGAATGCACAGTCAAGAATGTCTCTTTGCAATGAGGAAACAAAATCGGAGATATTTAGGCCATCTTTTTGAAATATATTCAAGAAAAAATGTTGAGATACAACAACACTTTTCTTCGGCGTCGGCATATTCTTGAAATTGTTGGAAAGCTCTTTAAATGCGAGATTCTTAAGAGGTTTTTCTGGACCAAGAAAAGCAGCTAAATTGTTGTAATGTTGAGAACCAATAGAAACGCAAAGAAGTTGGGTTTTCTTTTGATCATTTGTTACGTTTTTCATGGAGCAATAATTTTCGTATCGTTCCAAATAATTCACAAATTAATAATTGTGAAACTAGGTCTGTTATAACCTTTTGCTGGTCTTGAAATGCTTGAAGCATTTGTTGAAATTGAGTTGCATCCATTTTGAAAAAAAGAAGAAAGATTTGAATAAATATTGAAACAGCTTTCTTACGTTTTGAAAAATCTTGAATGTGATTTCTTGTATTTTCTTCACTCGTCGCCAAATTATTATATCTTCTTGGAAATGAAAATGCTTCTTTTATAAAAATTAACACTATAACTTCTTTATTTAATGGGGTTGTATCGAATAATGAAAAAGTATAATACATAATTGAGTTTATAGAAAATTCAGAGAAGAGCTAAATAATATTTTACAAAGTACACAAATAGAAAATGAAACAAGTGATTTTTACATTAAGAAACACTACAGAGTACGAGTAGGACTCGAACCCACAACGTTCTGCTTAGCAGCCACAGACACTACGTGGTGGTTCCTTTTCCAAATTAAAGAAAATGGCAGCAGTTTTGAAAAATGAATTATTCTGTCTGTTTCTTTCTGTTTAACTATTTGATTATTTCAGTTACTTACAATATTTTCATAAATATATTGTATTTTCGTTTTTTTATTTTTGCAGATTAAGAACAAGTTTGAAAGTGTCATTTGGCCATAATGGTCAAATGACACATTACCAAAGTGACAAAAAGCCATATATTAAGATATGGCCATAGGACTCAATTCAAAAGTGTCGTATGGCCATATTTTGAAATATGGCCATATGGCATATATGGCCAAATGACATGGCACCATAGAACAAACGTCATGGATGGCTTGTTAGCTCCCTCGTTACTTCCTCCTCGGCTAAAGACGGCATAAACTGGTACTTTATTCCACCCTCCGCCCCACATTTCAGTGGGTTATGGGAGGCTGGAGTGAAGTCGGTGAAATTGCATTAACGTCGAGTTGTTGGCGAAGTGATTCTTACCTTCGAAGAGATATATACTTTTCTACCACAAATTGAATCAATTTTAAATTCTCGTCCTTTATGTTCGTTGTCCGGTCAAGATTTCAATCCACTAACCCCGTCCCACTTTCTCATAGGTGAACCGTTGACAGTCATACCCCAGCCGAGTACGAGTTTATCATCGATGACGAAGATCTTCTTTGTAAGGCCGTCATTCACTTCTTTCTGTTCAATCAACCGTTCGGCGATAAGTTTGAATAGATCAATAGAATTCATGTCTTGAGTCAATAGAACATTGAAAGCAAAATTTAAATCTTTATCCAAATTCGCATCAGTTCAATTAAGTTAGTGAACTGGTCAGCTGTTGAGCACCAAGACGACGAGGTGAGGTATGTCTTGTGGTATGCCGAACCGTGAATTTTGAAAATCGAGTTAACTCCAGTTAGGTTATGAAGGGAGGGGTGTGCAAAGCACGAAGCTGTTGCATACACGGGGGCCTATTGTTCCATTGTGTTCCCTTATTTAAAAAAGGTAGCATTGGTGATCCTAAAACTGCTAATTAACACAAACTGATTCGGTTACGAACCAGCCTGTCCTATCAATGAATTTCCTCGAACTTGCCATTGAGACCTGAGCTACACCTAACAAATATCAAGATTCTAATGTTCCTTTTTCTCAGATTAGAAATATCAAGTTTCCTTTTTACCAATTCAGACCATATAGTTCTAGTGATAGCACAACCGTTCCTGGACCTCCAGGAGTTATTGAGCTCTTTTGTTCTAAGGTCTATTTTCTTCTTGATCACACCAATCAGGACGTGTAATCCCCAAGCTGGATGGCTGCTGCTACATCTATTTGCTTCTGACCTTTCCTTGCCAGTTCATCTGAAGTTTCATTCCCTTCTCCAGAAACTCAGCAGAGTTTGACTTTGTTAGTGTGGAAATTTAGTTTCTACCTGTAGTTTTTAAGACCTCTTTTGATCTTATAGTCTCACTGGCTAAGGCTTTGATAACAGCCTGGCTGTCGACGAAAAGTGTAATCTCCGAGGGGTTTAGTTTTTCTTGGTTTACCAGTTCTGCTGCTTCTTCAATAGCATAAATTTCAGCATGAAATAAACTACAATCATTTTTGAGTTTGTATGATTCTCTTACATTAAGAGATTGGCAAAACGCTCCAGCTCCTGCTCCTAATTCTAATTTAGACAATCAGTATAGAAGGGGATACTACGTATACTCGTTCGGGTATGAAAAAAGACAAGTTCCTATTGAAATCTTCTGAGTGTGAAATGCAATCAGTGTTCTTTTTTAGTTTTGCAAGATAGACCCATGTACTGTAACAGTAAAAATAAAGAATCAAATGAACAAACCACCACTACAAAAACATGTAATAGGGGAACTGGCTGTCGGTGAATAAGAACTAAGAAATAATAAAAGAAAGAGAGCCAGTCTAAAACGAGTGCTCGAACGAATCGGACGTGTTTCATTTTATTGCGATTTTAAAAGTATGGTTTAGGCCGTGTGCGAATTCAGTTAAAAATGGGTTAAAACTTGACGTTTGGTTAAATTTTGACACTTCGCATAATTTGACTAGCTGCTGAGCAGGTTAAAAAATGACAGTAGTGGTTAAAAATTCATCCATTTTTATTTTTTAACCACAATTCATCCAATTCGCACACGGCCTTAAAAATAAAAGTGTCGTCCACCGTTTAAAATTCAGAAGTGAGATTGAAAAACCCATCTAGCCCGCGAAATAAATAAAAACAAAAACTATTTGACTATTTGATTACGAACAAACAAAAAAAAAAGAGCGAAAAAGAACAAAACCAATCGGGAAAATCAATTCAGTGCGCGTGTGTTCTATTTCTGCGTCGCCAAAAAGAAAAAAAGAGAAAAAAAAACACACAACTCAGTGACGTGGTACAAACAAACAACTCAGTGTACGTGGTTAGCGTGTGTTCTATTTCTGCGTCGCTAAAACGAAAAAAGAAAAACAAAAAACAAACAACTCAGTGTGTACGTGGTTTGGTTTAGTGATCGACGCGCTTGTGTGTTTTGTGTTTTGTGTGCGCAACTGCCATTATCTACATTCGAAAAAAAAAAACAAACAAACAAGAAATAACTTGAAACCAAACAAAACAACCACGATGGCAGATGTAGACAATTTGAGTAACGTTACGGTTAAGCAGCTGCGCGCATCACTGCGAAAACTGGGGAAGAAAACCAGTGGAAATAGGGCGGAGTTAATTCTCAGAATGATGGAAGTACCGGTTGAGATTCGAGACGAAGCACTCTCAATTACACACACGGACGACGAAAATGAGGATGAGGAAGAAGTGGAAGTGGAAATCGGGGACGACGGCAATGACAACAATGAAGAGAGGGCCGATGAAGAAGTGGAAGGTGACGACGACAACGTTGAAGGAAGCCAAGATGACGCACCACAAGAAAAAACGACAGACAAAACATATGAAGTGGAACAGTTAAAAAAAGAGCTCGAGTTATTAAAAAGAGAGATTGAATTAGAAAAACGAGAGAAGAACCTACTGAGTACTGAAGAGAGAAAATGAATTACTAAAGAAGAGTAAGCAAAAAGAGCGACAAATGAATGACGATGATGAGAGACAGCCTAATGATGCCAGAGGTGAAAATATAAACCAAATTAAAGAGTTGGTTGGATATTTCGGTGGCATTGGAGAATCATTCGAACAATTCGAACATCAATTAAGGAATGTTCAAATGATGTACAAATTGAACGACAACGACATGAGAGTTCCTGTGTCGTTGAGATTAAAAGACAAAGCTCAAAAATGGTTCCATTCAAGAGAAGACCTAATGACTGTCGTGTTCGATGAACTCATGACAGAGATGAAACAAATTTTCGACAACCGTCCCTCGAAACTAAGGCTGAAGCGATTGTTCGAAGTCAGGAAGTGGCTACAAGGTGAAAGCTTCCAAAGCTACTACCAGGAAAAGATCATACTCGGGAATCGCTTGAGCATTGACGACGAAGAAATGATCGAACACCTGATTGAAGGCATTCCAGATGAGTCACTTGCGTCGGGAGCAAGGCTGCAGTGTTTCAAAAGAAAGACACAATTATTGGAGGCGTTCAAATCTATCAAACATCCGTCAAGAATGAAGACAACAGCAACAACATCAGCAGCTGTACGAGCATCGGGAAGGGGCCAGCAAATTCGTTGCTTCAATTGCAACTCTATGGGCACATGGCCTCAGAATGCAAGAAAGAGAGGAGGCCACTAGGAGCTTGTCACGTCTGCGCGGGAATGGGGCATTTTGCGGCCCAATGTCCGAAGAGAAGAACACCTCTAACCAGACCAGCCATCGGGTACATCAACTTAGACTCTGATGATGAATTTGTAAGAAATTTAGAATTTGTATTTTATGTAGGTATTAACAAATTTTTATTACCTTTCGATTCATTACAAGACACCGGCAGCCCAGTGAGCCTAATTAAAATAAATCACCTTAACCAAGATTTAATTAAGAACATTAAACTTTATAATGAAAAGTCTTATTTTGGTGTAAATAAAAGCCCACTGTCTATATTCGGACATATAAATTGTAGCGTTTTATTTGAAAAGGAATATATATATACTGACTTGTTAGTTGTATCTGAAGATACCATGCAATATCCAGTTATTTTAGGTAGAAATTTTCTCTGTGAAGCAAATTTGAAATTAATAAAAGTTGAGAACGAAAAAGAAGAAGAAGTCAATAATGAATTTAAGACAGAATGTGAGCGAATTTTTAATATAATGAGTGGTCCTGATGAAATGTATGAAGAGAGTTTAAATGATGAGTATGAACAATCAAAATTGGAATTTAATGATAATGATATAATTATAAAAAATGATAAATTGGCATATGCAACCAAAAAGAGTTTCTTGAATATTATAAAAAAGAATTACCTGTGTTGTTCTCGCCCCGCAGTGCCCGAAGTAGAGTACGAAATTAAATTACGATTAAATGATGATAAGCCTTTCCATTGCCCTCCTAGGAGAATGTCATATTTTGAGAAGGAAAAGGTACAGGTTATCTTAGATGAACTCATGGAACAGGGAGTTATCCGTGAGAGTAGGTCGGAATACTCATCGCCAGTTGTATTAGTGAAGAAAAAGATAGGAGATATAAGGTTATGTGTAGATTATCGAACCTTAAATAAGGTGACGCAAAAGGATAACTATCCTATCCCGTTGATAGATGATCTACTGGATGGATTAGTTAACAAGAAACTTTTTACTTTGATTGATCTTAAAAGTGCATTTCATCATATAAGCGTGAATGAAGAGTCAGTAAAGTATACTGCATTCGTGACTCCCATAGGTCAATACGAGTATTTGAAGATGCCCTTTGGGTTAAAAAATGCACCGTCCGAGTTCCAATGATATATTAGTAGAATTTTTGAAGATTTAATAAGGGAAAGAAAAGTGACGATATACATTGACGATATTATGATAGCGACGGAATCTGAGGATGAACATTTGGAGATAATGAAGGAAGTGTTTGAAAGATTGGTACGGAATAAGTTGCAGTTGAGGTTAGACAAATGTCAGTTTATGGTATCACAAATACGATATTTAGGCTACTGTATCACAAATGAGGGTATCAAACCAGATGACAAAGGAGTGGAGTCAATAAGGACTTTCCCAATACCACAAAATGCGAAGGCAGTCCATAGTTTTCTGGGCCTATGCTCATATTTTAGAAGATTTATTAAGGATTTTTCATTAATTGCCCGACCATTATGCAACCTAATACGAAAAGATGCTGTTTTTAAATTTGGGAAGGAAGAGTTAGATTGTTTTGAGGGACTGAAACAAAAAATGAGTGAATCCCCTGTACTAGCTTTATATAATCCTAGGGATGAAACCGAATTGCATTGCGATGCGAGCGCATTAGGTTTTGGAGCGATTCTGTTACAAAAGAAGAGTAATGGGAAATTCCATCCCATCTTTTATTTTTCAAAACGAACCACTGATAATGAGTCCAAGTATCATAGTTTTGAGCTCGAGACATTAGCGATCATTTACGCGTTGAGAAGGTATAGAGTCTACCTGCATGGATTTAGATTCAAGATTGTTACTGACTGTAACTCTCTTACGCTGACTCTAAATAAGAAAGAAGTTAACCCAAGGATCGCAAGATGGGCTCTCGAGCTACAGAATTTCGATTATGTGTTGGAACATCGAAATGGTACAAAAATGCAACATGTTGATGCATTGAGTAGATTATCGAATGTGTTAGTCCTTGAAGAAAACAAGTTTGAGCAGAACTTATCCATTCAACAGAACAATGATGAACGTATAAAGAAAATTAGACAGCAACTAGAAAAAGGAGAAAGCAAGACGTATGAAATGAGGAATGGTCTAGTTTATAGGAAAGTAGGGAAACAAATTTTGTTTTATGTCCCGGAGTCTATGGAAAGTAACGTTCTCCGCTTATATCACGACGATATAGGGCATGTAGGCAGGGATAAAGTCTTAAAAACATTCTCAAAACGTACTGGTTCCCCCAGATGAGTGAGAAGGTTAAACAACACATCAACAATTGTTTAAAATGTATAGCATTCTCGCCGAAGTTCGGTAAGCATGAAGGTCTGCTTCATAGCATACCAAAAGGAAATGTCCCTTTCAAAATGGTACATATCGATCATTTTGGCGCAGTATCACTGAGATGTGGAAACAAAAAGTATGTATTCCTAGTGATTGATGCGTTCACTAAATTTGTTCGACTATATGCTGTAAGAACTACAACCAGTAGAGAAGCTATTGCCTGCCTGAAGAGTTATTTTAATTCATATAGTCGTCCGAAAACAGTTGTTTCAGATCGAGGTAGTGCTTTCACGTCCGAAGAATTTAAACAATTCTTGAGTATCAATAACGTTTCTCACATTAAGATCGCAACGGGTTCCCCACAGGCAAATGGACAGGTGGAACGGATGAATAGAAGTCTCGCCCCAATGATTGCGAAAATGACTAGTGCAGGTACAGTGATGACGTTAGATGGAGTATTACCAACGATTGAATTTTCAATGAACAACACTGTTCATGGAAGTACTGGCACCTCCCCCAGCCAATTGTTATTTGGTGTTGATCAAAGAGGAGTAGTTATTGATTTCCTTAAAGAGGTATTAAATAATGAGAGTGAGCAAAAAGATGATAGGAATTTAGAACAAATGAGAGATAATGCAAGACAAAAGATAGAAAAAGGACAGGATTATAATAAGAAAATGAAAGATAAGAATAGAATTCGTAAGGAGTACAAAGTAGGAGATTATGTGGTAGTAAAGAATTATGTTTCGACACCAGGTGCATGTAGAAAGATCGTCCCTAAGTTCAAAGGACCTTATGAAGTGGTTAAAGTTTTAGAAAATGATAGATATTTGTTAAAGGATGTTGAGGGTTTTCAATTGACACAAATCCCATACGAGGGTATATGGGAAGTGGCTAATATCAAACCGTGGATTAACAATAATTTATTAGTTCGGCGTAAATCGAGGCGATTACATTGTCAGGATGATCGAGTTGTAACAGTAAAAAGAAAGAATCAAATGAACAAACCACCACTACAAAAATATGTAATAGGGGAACTGGCTGTCGGTGAATAAGAACTAAGAAATAATAAAAGAAAGAGAGCCAGTCTAAAACGAGTGCTCGAACGAATCGGACGTGTTTCATTTTATTGCGATTTTAAAAGTATGGTTTAAAAATAAAAGTGTCGTCCACCGTTTAAAGTACATAGGTGCTGTACATTCAAAGCCCAGTTCTTTTAACCGAAGTGCGTTTGGCTGCCGTGCATCTAATGAACTTGACCAGGGCTTAGGTGGTCTTATCTCATTTCCAACTCTGCTTGTGGTGTAGATCTCTATGCCCCTGTTGTTGCTATCCTCTGTACCTTGTTCATGTTTTTGAGATAACTTGCTTTAGCAACAACTTTCCGTCATACAATAGAATCATTGGTTAGAATGGGAACTCCTAACTGGAGTTGGTTTTTAGGTAAATCGAGTTGCTGCTCGGTTTGTCGAACTCGGGTTGAACGAGTCCAATCTGTTCGCCAATTCAGTTTGAATCGAAAAAATTAGGTTCCTAAATCCTAATCCATCAAAATCTTTGCCATCCGCTGATTAAATGCGATAGTTAGATAATAGCAAGGTCCTTTTTGATTGTTAATCCTGTTCAAGTCTCTTGCCTCAGAGTCTAAAATATTGTCCTGTATAGAAGGGATTTTATAGCTAAGTTGATCTATTAAATAGTTTCTCTGAAGATGACTTCCTCGTTGTACAATATGGTGTCACGTTGTACATGAAAGTGATTTTATGTATGTAATTCTTTCTTCCATTTCCATTTATTACAGGCCGACTCCACTAGAGATAATTTCTCTCAGAATACTCATCCTGACATGAAAATTCTAATGGAGTCGCGTTGTAACAACAACAAATGAAAACTTGTCTTTAGACTTTTCATGTCAGGATGAGTATTCTGAGAGAAATTATCTCTAGTGGAGTCGGCCTGTTAATGCACAAAAAGTTTGCATCTTGAATATTACATAATCTTGGCAAAAGAATCAGCCTGATCGACAATTTTAAATTTAAAGGACTGAAACTGAAGAACTCGTCTTTCAATCCTAGCAGTTGGTTTTGAAGTAGGCTTTAAAAAATGCTCCCAAAGGTTTGTGCTTTGTGGTCTATTCAAGTAAGGTAATAATAAAAACGTTCTACGTCTACTTTCAACTGCAGAAAGGATTTTGCTAGCAATTTCTCCATCAAAATGAATGGGAAAAAACTCCAGAGATATAACGAGAAATTTCCCATGGGAAAAGTGTTCATGACTTCATGATAGCAATAAATTTCTAGGGGAATTTCGAACATCGTTCACGATACGAATTTTCCGAATGTGGGAAATATTTCCAGAGAATTCTTATTCACGATACGAATTTTCCGAATGTGGGAAATATTTCCAGGGAAATCTCATTTGTGATAGGGCCCAATAATAAAACACGACTAATGCTTCCCGTAGACTCTAGAATTGGGCGAGCATGCATGGATGTTGTCGAGTTTCCTACAGACACGGTTCGAAAACTTATTTTCGTAGAAGGTCTTAACAGCTTTAACGTTCAGCGCTTATGGCGTTAAGAAGAATTATTCAGCTTCGCGAATCTAATGATCTGAGTTACGAACTCTCTTAGATTGAAGTATTTGCTAATTTTTTTTTTTAATCGAGACGTAACCCTCAGGTCCATTTGGCGACGTTTTATGTTACAGGTTCCATATCTGCTTGACAGATGAAGTGTGCTGGCTACTGAGCAGTGAAAAAACACGGCTGCTATCAGAATTGGCCCAAGAAATATTAGTTCGACGGTTAGTACTTCTTTTACATCGAACTTTCGGACATAGTCAGTAGTTTCCCCACCACTAAAAGTAGTCGTGTTTTTTTCACAACTCAGCCCGCACAGCAAAATTTCTCTTGGCAAACAACAACAATTTGGATTGTAGTCGATAAAAAGGCCAGTAAAAAAATTAAAGTTGTTGTGCCAGCGATAGAGCTTTCAGTTATTGAAATGAAGGCAGCAGTGACTGCGTAAAGAAGCATTATCTTGCTACGCGAATCTAATGATCTGAGTAATGGACTCGCTTAGGTTGAAGTATTTGCTATTTTGCTTTATCCGAGATGAAACCCTCAGGTCCATTTATGGACTTTTTACGTAACTATTGCCATACAAATTGAATTTGACAGATAAAGTGAGTTGGAGCGTTTTATTCGCCCTTGATTACTTTGCTGGCTACTGAGTAGTGAAAAAAACACGACTATAGTATTAATTTTCATTTAATTTAATTTATCTCCATTTTTTTGTTTATTACTAAAACAACAATGTTTTATATTCCAAAACTAAAGATTCCATTTAACAATTTTCAATATTCGCTGAAATAACACACACCAGAGCGATATTTAACTCATACGTCATTCCCTTTAACCCTAGTTTACAAATTGGGGTTCGCGCGAACCCCAGAGCATGTTTGAGAGCTCATAACTTTTGTTCAAATCATATTTTCGACCTAGGACAAAAACTCAGTTATCAAAATTCATTTTTCTTTACGTTTTTTGTCTTTTTTCCATCACAGCGGTTTTTGAAATTTTTTTGGAATTTTTTTCTGAAAAAAAGTCACAAACCAAACTTGGGGTTCGTGTGAACCCCAATGCTTAAAATGGTGCACAAAAAAAAATTACTAAACACGTATTTTATTTGAAATCAATATAGACAACAAAATTATGTCATCAAGTCATCAAATTCAAGTTCCATAAGCTCCCTTAGACACTGAAAAATTAAAACAACGTGAAAACAAAAACTTGAAATTATAGTGTTAAAATTTAATTTTTGTTAATCATCAAACTTTTTTTTCACGAATTTACACAACATTTTTATAAATTTTTGGGAAAACCAAACATGTTCTATAGTTGGAACACACCTCAACTCTCAACTCAATGCAGAACGAAAAGAAAAATGCATCGCCTAGCAAGTAATAAGCAATTAGAAATGATTAATAACTGTGGGGTTCGCGCGAACCCCAAGTTTTTTTATTCACGTATTTTGCGTGTCGTAAACTAGGGTTAAATTATTCGATAATAAGATATGGAAAGCATTGAAATTCCATTCTAAATCCAAATCGATTTTTAAAAAGAACAAAAAAGTGAATGGACCCATTTAAATGTTCCACAATATTCATTCAACAATCGCATAAATAATTGCGTTTAGTTTTCGTTGCTTTGTTTTTTGGCTAAAGCTTTTATTAATTTGCGAATAAATTATTGCAAAAAAGTCAAATGGACAGCGATTATTCACCATTCCAATACAGAATTGTGTTTTTTCCGAAATTCATTTGCCTCTCTAAACCAGTAATCCATTTTGTTCTATTTGAAACATTTTATTGGTTGACAGAGGATGAAAGTGTTACATAAATCGTAACAGTCGTTACTAGGTCATCAACATGTTTTGTGATTTATTGCTCGTTTTTGAATTCATAGCTTAAATATTTTTCACACATTTTTGTGCACTTAAAAAGTTTTAAAAGCCGAAAAAAAAACTAAAACTTTCAATAATTTTTCCCTTCAATCCATTTAACCGGAAATGACTTGGGCCTGAAAAAATGTTGAGTTAGAAAAAGGACGCTCAAATGGCCCGGTCGGGAAAAATGTTATCTTACTTGAAGTTCAGTGCCTGTCAAATTTTTTACTCCCTTAAACAAAGGCTCAGGAAGCGTATTCAATTGGAAATGTTACATTGGCGTGTAATGAGTATCACAATGTATAGATACTCTTTATTTTTAGCTGACACCGATGTAAAAAGATTGAGATAGGTTTTTTTTTGTAAGCAAATGCGTCGACATCAGAGTGTCCTTTTGACTTGATGACGATGATTGCCAATTCGTTTAAGCTTAGTTATTTTTTGTTCTCCTTCATTTTCCCTTTAACCAAAAGACACGAAAAAAACGAGTACTTTGGGAAATTTTGCAAATTTTCCAAATCATTAACTTTTGATTTGAATTTTTTCAATCGAAAGGAATTCCCTTAATATAAAAAGTAGAACACACCATCGGCATCGGTACCAGAAAGAATAAAACAACCAATCGGCTGAACGCTGAAGCGTTCAAAGAAGTTCAGTAGGCACTGGGAGGAGATTGGAAAAAGCAAGTAAGTGAAGTGGTGAAAATCTGAATGAAACCAAAAAGAGGACACGAGAAAAAAGTTAAGCCCAATGAAGAGAGGTACCAGGCTTGATCTTAAGTAGAAAACTTTTCAAATTACCAGGCGATAAATTTTCGCCGATATTTTTTTTTCTCATTTGTTATTCTTGTTCTTGGTGTTTTGTTTTATCGATGTAAATTCGTTACGAATTGGAGTTTTAAGATGACACGGTTTTATTTTATTTTTTTTTCACTGGTGAAAACTATGGATTTCATTTTGTTTTTGTACTTTCAATGGCAAGCTATTTCAATTATGACTGCAGTAAAAATGTTTAAGGCTTTTTGTTTTAAAAAAATAAAAAAGGCTATAAGAAATTTATTGGAATTGAGGACAACAGTCTTTTACTTGGATTAATTAATACTTTTTTTGGTTTTATTTGCTAAGCATTTTTTATGATCAGGGGTTCGTTTTTTATTTATGCTAATAAGTGGATATTTTTGATTCAATAAATTTTTACGAGATTTATGTGGGTGCAAAATAAGTCCTATTAAGGTTTTTTTTATATTAAAACAGAAATTTTTAATGGCGTGTAAGTTTCTAATTTCATTAGGTAAAGGAGAGACTTTAAGGGAATTCTTGTTATCTTACAGTATGAAACTTATTAATTTTAATTTCTTTTTTTTTTAATTAAGAATAGAGTAAGTGCGGAAAATATGGCCTACTCTTAACATTTTTAACTGCCCAGAGGAAGTTGTTGTAATGGGGCCGATTTTGTGAATCTCCAATTTTTGCATTTTTCCATGTTTCGAGGTCACTAGAATCCGAATCAAGCGTTTTTATGATGATGTCTGTGTGTGTGTTCGTATGTGCGTATGAGCTGATTAGGTTTTGAGCGAAATCTGCTTAGTGGTTTTTTAATGGCAATCAAAAATCTAAGATAACCCTAATAAATATAATGAAAATTATGATAATTTCTGCAATAATTTCAACAATAGTGCAAAAATTCTTATAGTTAGTGTGAAAAAATAACAATATTTAGGAGTTTCATAGACTATATTTGATTACTAGCTGACACACCAAACGCTGCTTTGCCATATAAATATTAATTTTCGGAAATACTAGTCCGATTAGAAAAATTGTTTCAATAATAGAAAACTACAATATTCAAAAGCAATATAGGCTGTATTTTACTGTGCAAAGTAGTTGTGCATGAGTCCACGAGTTGGTACGACCAACTTTTGATAGATGGCTCCACTGTTATTCAATAAACTTAATGTATTTCCTAAAATCATCAGTTTTATGGAATTTGACTTTGAACTAACGTGCGTGTACAACTACAACGGGATGCATCGGCTGAAAATTTTGCAAGACAACTAATGTTTTTACGTACCTTTTTTTCTACTCTGGGAAGTTAGTCATGTGGACTAGATGGGTCGCACTCTTATTTTTTTTTTTTTGAAGATCTTATTTTTTCTTATTTTTATAGCATTCGCACTTTTATTTAAACTAAACAAAAATTATTTAACCTTTTCACAAATATATTTCACCTTTTAGCAAATTTATTTCACCTTTTAGCAAATATAATTAAACTTTAAGCAAATCAATTAAACCTAAAAGCAAATATAATTAAACTAAAGCAAAATATTTAAACTTTTCGCAAATCTATTTAACCAAAACGCAAATTTATTTCATCAAAACGCAAATTTATTTAATTTCAAAATGTAAAATTACATAAAAATTTCATAAGAATATGGTGTTCAAAGTAAGGTTTGTCCGTTTGCTGCCTTTGGAATAATTAAAAACATGTCCATCACATAGTTAGCGCAATCACCTTGGGTTATTTGTTCTAAGCTTTCTTCAATAACAGGTACTAGGTTGTGATCTCTACTAAGGTCACTTAGAATTTGTCGAGCATGTGTTTTAATTTTAGAAAAACATTTTTCAATCGGGTTTAGCATCGGAGAGTAGGGAGGCAAAAATTTTAACCTAAAATTCGTATCAGAGAGTAAGTTCCGGACTTCTTGAGTTTTATGGATTTTGGCATTATCCATAACAAGGAAGGCATCCCTAAGAGATCCTCCACTTAGTTTTTCCTTAAGTTCTTGAAGGAAAGAACAGAACTTGTTAGAATTACAAGTGGAGTTTGTCAAAATTTTATGGTGAACTGTTCCTTGGGCGCTTATTGCCGCAATGAGAGTAACATTTCTTCCTCGAGCTGCAGGAACGATAACTCGAGCTCTGGAACCCTTCTTTGAACGTGCTTGAGACCTTCTAAGATGTAGATTGAATCCACACTCATCAATGAAAATGATTTTGTTTCTATTGTTAGAAGCCCATTCTGTGAATTCTTCGGCATATACCTTTCGCAATTGCTTTGTACGTGGGGAGTTCATTTGTTCGTTTTCTATTGAAGCTAATTTAAGGGTTATTTTAAGATGACGGAGACCGTTCCTTACAGTCGAATTGGAAACTACAACGTTTATTTCCGTTTGTAATTTTCTTTGAATATTGCGGGCAGTAATTCCCGGATTACTTTCCACATAGGCTTCTATTGCGAGTAGGACTTCTTCTGTTAATTTTCGGGGTTTCTTTCCTCCCCGTTGATCCTTGCGCAGTTCACCATTTTCTTTGTAACCTCTAATAATTGTTTTAGCGGTATTTTCATTCATTTTCGAATTACGAGCAGCATCTTTGATGGTCATGCCTTGTTCATAGCACGCTAACAAAAGCTGTTTCTTTTCAAAAGCGGGACGCGAGTACGTCCCTCTTGCAGCTCTGTTGCGTCTGGGGGGAGTTTCGTCTAGAAATTTTGTTAACGAACTAATATTTTCCATTTCAATTTAGTTCATTAAACTCACCTCTTGCTTCACTTTCATGATTACTGGAATGACTCGAGCTTTGGTGAGAGCCTTCATCAGAGCTGCTTGAGCTGGTAGAATCATCCTCCGAACTCATTATTAATTAAAAAAAAAAATTCAAGATCAAGAATTTCTTCTACACAGTTTGACAGTTTTGTAATAATAGCTAATGAGATGATTTTGAGAATTATTTTCGCGAACCGCCTACCTGCTTAAAATAAAATACATTTTCTACAAGTTTTACCAAAATGGTTAAATCAGTTTGCGTTTAGTTTAAATAGATTTGCTAAAAGTTTAAATAGTTTGCTTTAGTTTAATTATAATTGCTTTTGGGTTTAATTGATTTGCTTTTAGTTTAATTATATTTGCTAAAAGGTGAAATATATTTGCTAAAGGGTGAAATATATTTGTTAAAAGGTGAAACTAATTTGTGTTTAGGTTATTTAAAAGTGTGAATGCTATATATGATGAACAAAAAAATAAAAAACGAATTTTCAGAGGGCACGGCCGTACACTTTAGTGCACGTGGTATAAAAGTAACCCCAAAAATCTAAGAAAAAAAAAATCCTGAAATAATTGAGAACAAAATTTTTGCTAAGCGATTTCAATGCATTTTTTTTCCTAATCTTATTAAAATTGAATTTTGTTGGTTTATTTTATACCTCGTGCATCATGGTACCCATGTATTATAATTCAGTAGCTACAGAAGGTCAACTGTAGCTACTAAATTATACGGCCTTGCCATTTGAACATCGGACAGCAGGGCCGTACGTTCATATCCCATACTGAATTTTCAGAGGATGATATCAAACGTAAAAAAAAGCACGACTGGGTCACACGAGAATGCTCCTATATTATTTCAAAACTTAACCCACAAAAAACATTAAAAATTAAAATATGAACTTCAAAATCTCAAATTGATGTCATAAAATTTCTTAAGAAATTGCTGATTTTTAATTTTTTTTTTTTAGTTTCTGTGGAGCGGTTTACTTTTTAATTAATTTTTTGTTTATGAAATTTTTCAAAATGGTCCCAAAATTAATATGTGTGTGCAGTATTTAAAAACGGTGCAGGGAAATTACTCCACGGGAATCTGCTCCACATGGGAATTTACTCCACTCAAAGTGGGAATTTGCTCCACTTTTTAAAGTGGAATAAATTCCCACTGCGAGTGGGAAATAACTGCATAATTGTGTGAGAAAGTAGTCCACTAAAAGTAAAAAGTGTAAGAAACAATTATTGCACTTCTTATTAAAAAAAAATTTTCAGAATGTGATTTTTTTTCTTTGAACTATAAAAAAGTCTTACAAATACAGTTTTTTTTACTTCAAATTCACCCTTTTAAAAATCAAATTCACCCTTTTACAAATAAATTCGCCCTTTTACAAATCAAATTCACCCTTTTACAAATCAAATTCGCCCTTTTACAAATAAAATTCACCCTTTTACAAATCAAATTCACTCTTTTACAAATCAAATTCACCCTTTAACAAATCAAATTCACCTTTATACAAATCAAATTCGCCCTGTACTTATAATGAAGATAGTATGTATTTGTTAAAATAAAATCACAAAAGATCGCTTTTATTTAAGACAGATGATGTCTGGGTGAATTTGATTTGTAAAAGGGTGAATTTGATTTGCAATAGAGTGAATTTGATTTGTAAAAGGGTGAATTTGACTTGCAAAAGGGTGAATTTGATTTGTAAAAGGGTGAATTTGATTTGTAAAAGGTTGAATTTGATTTTTAAAAGGGTGAATTTGAAATAAAAAAAACTGTAAATAGGACTATTTTTTTTTACTCTTTGTGGACAAAATTGACAGAGCAATTCATTTTTCAAAACTAACTGCTGTCGTTTCCTGTAATTGAAAAAAAAAACCACCACGCACCTTTGTAATGCACGCTTGTGTCTGGAAAGCATGTGCTGCATTGCAAAGATTCATTTTGAACATCCTTTTTTCACTTTCGTCTAAGGATTATGATTATGAGTTATGACAATCTGGAATATTCAAAATCGTTTTGGTTTGGTTGGGAGCGAAACGAGCGAAAAAATTTTGCCCAAAAGAGAATGAATTTGGGGTGTGAAAATAAAAAAATTCGCGCATTATAATTACCTACTAACATTCCTCGTAAAAACCTGTAGAGCTCAGTTTCATGCTGGGAAATAATTCCACCAAAAAAATTGTGCAGTTATTTCCCACTTGCAGGGGGAATTTATTCCACTTTAAAAAGTGGAGCAAATTCCCACTTTGAGTGGAGTAAATTCCCATGTGGAGCAGATTCCCGTGGAGTAATTTCTCTGCACCTTTAAAAACATGTAAATATACAAATTATATTTGAATGTTGTTTTTTATTTCTGATACAAAATTTCGAAAAAAAAGTTTAAAAATAAATTTTTAAAAATCTGTATATATAAAAATGAATAGCTGTTCGTTAGTCTCGCTTAAACTCGGCAACCGACCGACGGCTCAACCGATTTGGATAATTGAGGTCTTGAAATAATGGTGGAAGTTCAGGTAAGGTGTAAACGGTTAGAAATTTTCAAAAATGCACAAACACACACGTTATAAGCAAAATTCCTTTTCCTATACTTTGCAAAGAAAAAATCATTTTCACATATACTTACTTACTTACTTACTTAAGGTGGCGCTACAGTCCGGGGTGGACTTGGGCCTCAACCAACAAACCTCTCCAGCCAGCTCGGTCTCTAGCTCGCTGTCTCCAGTTTCGCACGCCGAGTTGGTTGAGGTCGTGTTCAACTTGCGCGCACCACCTGATCCTTGGTCTTCCTCTACTGCGTTTTCCCTCGGGGGTGGATTCGAAGACTTTACGGGCCGGAGTATTGGTGTCCATCCTCTCCACGTGACCGAGCCATCTGAGTCTTTGAACCTTCACTCTTTTAGCTAAGTCAGTGTCGCTGTACAGCCCGTACAGTTCGTCGTTAAATCTTCTCCTCCATTCACCGTTTATGCAGACAGGACCATAGATCTTACGTAGAATCTTTCTCTCAAAACGGCCAAGTGCGCTCTCATCCGTTTTTGACAAGGTCCATGCTTCTGCACCATATAGCAGGACGGGGATGATGAGGGTCTTATAGAGCGTCACCTTAGTTTTTCGGGAGAGGGCTTTACTACTCAATTGCTTTCTTAGCCCGAAGAAACAGCGATTAGCAAGAGTTATTCTTCGTCTGATCTCGGCGCTGATGTCGTTGTCCGTATTGATAGCGGAGCCAAGGTATACAAAGTCCCTAACTACCTCGAAATTATATGCGTCTATCGTGACGTTTTGTCCAAGACGTCGGTGTTGGGTGTCCTTTCTAGATGACAGCATATACTTTGTTTTGCCCTCATTGACCGCTTAACCCATTTTTTCAGCCTCTGTCTGTATACTCGCAAAAGCACTGTTGACATCACGCTGTGTTCTCCCAATGATATCAATGTCATCAGCGTACGCGAGTAGTTGCACAGACTTCTGGAAGATAGTGCCTCTAGTGTTGACGTGGGAGTTCTGCACTATTCGTTCCAATATGATGTTGAAGACATCGCATGACAGTGCATCACCTTGTCTTAAGCCTTTTTTGACATCGAAGGCGTCGGTGAGGTCGTTACCGACTTTGATGGAGCAGCGCGAGTTCTCCATTGTCATCCTGCTCAGGCGAATGAGTTTTGTAGGGATGCCAAACTGGACATGGCTTTATACAGTTCTTCTCTATAGATGCTGTCATACGCGGCCTTGAAATCGATAAAAAGATGGTAGGTGTCGATTTGGAGTTCTTGAGTTTTTTCCAGGATCTGCCGTAATGTGAAAATTTGATCGATGGTGGACTTTCCTGGTCTAAAGCCACACTGATATGGACCTATCAGATTGTTGACAAACGGCTTCAGACGTTCACATAATACTGCAGAAAAGATCTTATAGGCGATGTTTAGGAGGCTGATGCCTCTGTAGTTGGTGCAGATTAGAGGGTCTCCTTTCTTCAGGATCGGACAAACAATACTGAGGTTCCATTCATCGGGCATGCTTTCTTCCGACCATATTCTGCAGATGAGTTGGTGCATGCTCCTAACCAAGTCATCGCCGGCTGCTTTGAAGAGTTCGGCAGTGATGCCGTCAGCTCCCGTGGCTTTGTTGTTCTTAAGCTTAGATATTGCTATCTTCACTTCTTCAAGGTCGGGTAGACGGAAATCTGGGTTGGGTCGTCTTCATTGAATGGTTCATTCTGCCTGACAGCGGAATTTGATTCGTCATCGCCGTTGTACAGTCTGCAGAAGTGGTCCTTCCATATCCTCAGCATTGACTGTGACTCTACTACGATATTACCATGTTGGTCTTTACAAGCCTCAGTTCGTGCTCGGTAACCTTGAGTCTTTCGTTTTACCTCTTGGTAAAACTTCCGAACCTCATTCCTGTTTTTTAGTCTCTCAATATCCTCACATTTTCACATATACTTTGTATAAATATCTTCAAATTGAAGAAATTGAAAATCGACACTTTATAAGGCCAGCTTAACCGTCCACAAAATACGTCAAATAAAGCATAATGCAGGTACATATTTCTTCACTTTGGTTAACTTCCTTTGTTATTTTTGTTGTTGTTCTTCTGTGATAGTGACTGCTTAGTGTGTGAGAGCTTTTCTTACTTAAATCAATTATTCCAATTAACGATGACGAGGAGAAGACGACCTGATGTAGACCGTCGCAATCAGTCAAATGTGCGAAGAACTAGCTCACGGGTTAACCGCACTGATGGCCAAAGAGAGAGTGACCAACAAAACAGTCGTATTACTATGTCACAGTTGCGTTCTGTAGTAAATAGCAATGCAGTAGATAGGCTTAGAATCCAACGAGTTCGTACACGTCAATCTCAACAACAGCGAGCACGACATAATGTAATTGAGCGTTTCCGCAGACGACGTGCTGCTGCTAAACGATAAATATTGGAGATTTGACAGTAATTTGTTCATATTGCAAGGCATTGAAATACTGCGGTGAATGTACTGGATTATGTTGTGATGGAGGCAAAGTAAAATTGCCATAGTTGGTCTCACCGCCAGATTCCTTACGCTCTTTTGTGTCTTTCATTCATCCATTGAGGTAGTACGAAGTCTGCCGGGTCAGAAAGTCGTGTTTGTTACAACACTTATAACTCGAGATCTGCTGAAACAATTTTCATGGTTTTTGATTCGTTGGACTTGTTTCCGCCCCAAATAGCAGAATACATCTTAAAAACTGACAAAGAAATAATTCTTTTCTCACTGCAAAAAAATATGAACTAAGATGATCAATTCTGCTCGGAAATTATGTCAAAGCGAAATAAATTATTTTTATGTCGATATGTATGTATTTTCAAATCATCGCTTCGTTACCCTGTTTGAAGTTTGAAATCATAGTTCAGAGATGATTCTGTATTGGTGAAGCCTTTAAACACTTTCCATGTTTGCATATTTAACAGGGACCAGAAACATTTTAACTTATCTCAGCGGACTAAATCTGACGGATTTTGGTGCGAGAGGAAGTATGTAAATCAAACTTCAACTCACGAGTTTTGCCCAAAGCCAAACTTTCTTCTTCACCAAACATTAATTTTAAGCTGCAAAGGTAAGGACTTTCTACTATGCTCAATATTTTTAATCAACAACCAGCACCAAGGCGATAGGTTGGCTACTTTTAGAATTTTGGGACCAACCCAATACATCAATTAAAACTATGCAATGGCTTCAGAAAATTCCCCACGATTTCAAATCGCCAGATTGCTCAACTTTCGCAGGAAGTTCATATTAAATTATACAAGAAAACAGGATATCAAGGATTACCCTGGTGATCGCAAACCCATTTTTTTTGTTTTTGTCTCAGCTAATTGTAATCTCATGCAAAGAATATTTTCTAATGCAAATATCTCGGCAACTACTGTGGTCGGAATTGAGTTTGGCTTTCAATGGTAGGTTCAGGATAATGGAAACTATCAAATAGAGTTCGAATAGACCTTTGTACCATTCGACGGACTTTTGAAGAACTTTTTTTCTGTGCAAAATTTTGGCAAGCGGTTAGCCATGATATGATTTTACTTTTCTTACGCCGTGTTCTCTATATGTGTAAAACGATTCTATAGGATTAAACTAAAAAAAAAAAAACACAAAACCAAACAAAAAGCATCTGGTCCCTATTATCATTTCTGAGTTCTGCGAACAAATGAAATGAAATGCGGGTACAACGTCCCGCGGGTCAGCTAGTGCAAACTAAATTTGAAATTTTTTTGAACACAAAATATTATTTGGGCAATACATAAAATCTTATAAGACAATAACGGCTCTATGAGAGCAATAGAAATATATTTTCTTTCCATAAATACAACAGTGTTCCGAAAAAAATGTACGAGGATGCTTAAAAAAAATTCTTGGGAGCCGTTTTCGAAAAAAATTGAAACTTTTGGGTTTTCGCTGAAAAATTAGTATCGTGGTTAACCTAAGTTTTGATAGCGAATTCGCTTAAAACTCTAATTTTCAAAAATTTGAAGTCATTCGGACCAGTGGTTAAGGCTGTAGGTGCGCTTACAGACAGATAGACAGACAGACGGACGGACCCACTTTTTTTCGACTTCTCTATCATCGTAATGTCATATTTGATGAAAATCTCAACTTTATTTTTGTACGAATTCAATGCTTGCCATATATTCTATACCTACCTATGTCGCAAGTAAAAACCATCATAGTACCCCTTTGACATTCTGTAGCTACTAAGTATACGGGCCTGCCCTCTGACAGCATGTGCGTGCGTTCATATTCCACATTGGGGCAAATTATTGGATAAATTCCCCCACAGGATTTTAAACAGGGTGAATTCAAACGAAAAAATAAAAACACTGCGTACTGAGATAAATGTGTCAATAATCAATAGTAGGTATTCAATACTATTACTCAATACTATCATTAATTAAAACAAAAAGTTTTTCAAACATTTAAGTAAAAATAAATAAAAAAACTTAACTGCAGTCAAAAGACTTGTTGACTTAAACCAAACTCCCTTAAGTTAAATTACTCTGTACTGACTTATAACCAGTGATGCCATTTCGTGGGGAATTCCCATTTTCGTGGGGAATACAAGGAAAAAATTTGGTAAAAGGGGAAAAGGGGAATCCATTTTCTACTAGAACAAAATATGGGGAAAACTTTATTTAATCGAACATACTCTAAATCAGTTATAGAAAACACAAGAAAACAAAAACCTCGAAGTTAACTGTATTCATTAGTCTATTAACAGAACTCACACAAATAATCACATGAGATGCACTTTGATCATTGTATTTGTAATCTCTATAGTATACCTACAACTGATTTTGACTGGTGGCGCTCCCAGTGAAAAAATCCAGTAAGAAAAAGATAATACAATCTATCATACTATTTTCCATCGCAAGACAAGACTGGAAATGTGTTTGTCTTTTCTACATTTTGTTTGTTTGATGTTTTCACAAATAAAACTTTTATCTTTGAATTTGGTTTGGTTAGCTTCTGCGATTTTTTTGATATCGACTTTATTGGGCTCAATAATATACACAAAATATTATATGCATTTATATCTCTCATTTTTTCGATTCCCAATGTAATTTTTTTTCAGATTTTTTGTCAATTTTGTCATAAAGTGCTTTTGAATGAATTAAATTTAAGTTAATATGTAAATTTACATTGGATGCTTCATCTTCATCATCAAAATTTTTTTTAAATTCCAAATATAAAGAAAAAAAAACAAAACGTTTTCTTTTGCAAGTTAATATTCGAGGGGAATTCGTGGGGAAAATCAATTTTCAAAATGGGGAAAATGGGAAATTTTGATACAGTAAAAGGGGAATTCGACCTAAGTCATCTGGCAACACTGCCCCTAACCGACTTAAGCCAGTTGAAAAATACTGCAGTTAATTAACTTTTTATCAATTGACTTTATTCAATTGACTGCAAGTTAAAAATAAACTCCTGACTGGTGACTTCTCCTTTCCAGTAAAAATAGTTTTATAAGTTAAAAGACTAAACAAAAAAAGTTTAATTCGTGACCTAACTAAAGTACCAAAATATCTCTAGTCTTTAAAACTCTGCTATGGAGCGAGCAGCTGCCGGTGCGTTTACGTGGTGGAAGAGAACTATTTTCTGTCAAATGCTGCAATTTTTTCTTCAACTCGGCGTTGAATCGGGCCTTTATTTTGGCATAGTACAGGTTTATGTTAGGTTAGGTTTACGTGACTGAATTACTTCACACTTAGACCGCGTGGGCCCATTGTGATACCACATGAATCAGGGATACTTCGTACTCGTTGAACCATTTGGAGCTTTTTATAAAGTAAAAGAGACTTTTTATGTCTGTGCTGGCCAGTTCGCTATTGTCATTGTAGTAAGGCTCTCCTAGGTGAGCTTTTCTTCTTATGGAAAGCGCAGGGCATGAATATAGCAGGTGAAGAATTGTTTCCTCTTCCTCTTCGTCCATGTTACTTCTGCAAAAATCATTTGAGAAGACGTCAAGCCGTTAGGCATGACGTCCTATAAGCCAGTGCCCAGTAATGACAACTACTAAAGAGCTCATATGCATTCTTTTCAGTGATATTAGATCCTTTGTCTTTTAAGGATAGTACAGCTTATTGCTCTTTTGCTCTTCTTTAAGTAAAGTAGTCGATATGGATCCCACCTTGTGAATTCCAGAAAATAACCGATGGGATAACCATCGCTGTCGTCGCCTTCTTGATTGCATGTTCGCCAACTTCAATCCACTGACTGTGTCGACTGTTTCTTTGTCTCTGGTGTGTACCAGTTGATGCATAGTTCATCGACGGATTTCGTTTAAACTCCGTTAAACAATGCTCTGAAGTAGTCTCAGTGTTGCGTTTGTTGTACAGAGTGAACAAACGCGCCGACATGACATTTAGTTTGTAATTGTAAGTGATAGTACCTAATTTTCTTAGATTTTGAAAAATTATTTTAAATATTTTATTTTCTAATTTTAAAGTCGATTTAAAATATCAATTATTTGTGCATGAGATCAAGTCCGTGTGAAACGACATTTTTTTAACAAAATGAAATTTCTGCGAAACCCCTGCCAAGCTCATAGTAGTCATTCTTTTCCTCTTCCCCTAGTATTTTAAGACGACCCACAAATCATTCGACCCATAAATTCGTTCCGCTTCGATTCGCTCTTCCTTCCCAAAACTGAACCACACGAATATCCTTCACATCTCAACACAATACCACACTAAAGCTTCAATCTAATTGAAATCAAATGATGTCCTAGGTAGACCGAATAGTTAGAATTACCAAAATACCTTTCTTCCCACAGAGTCATATTCCATCGAATACAATCGTCCTGTTCAACCAAAAGAGGACTTTTGGCTCATTTCACCGAAACTCGATTTTAGAAGACGACGACCGACCGAGACGCCACCAATCTCAATAAAAACCGCATTCACGTAGCAATATCCGCATCATACAGAAATCAGAATGGTTGTCCAAAAGCCAAATATTAATGTTCCAAAGGATATTACAAGGATATTATGTTTTGATTCCGCACCATTTTCGATTCTAAACGACGCGACGCACGACGACCGACCCAGTATGAGCGTTGAACCAACGAACGGCGGCGTGGCGGCGGCGCGCGGCGTCTCAGCGAACGCAACATTTCGACAACAAAATGCGCTGTGGCCATAACATTTATGGTGGTTGATGCTATCACATTGCCGTTCATATCGGTTTTTCGGGGCGGCCGGCAGGGTTTGTATAATTTTCTTCGAACGAGATACGAGAAATCTGATCTGCATACACAATAACGTGTTAAACAATTGCCAAGGTATTAACTTGTGTAATTTTCCACTACATTAGATAAGATGGCTGCTGGAGCCAACATCAGGCACCGACCGACCGGTCCAACCCCGCTACAGGCCAGCAACAGCCTAGGATATACCTCTGGATATATAAGGTCGATAAAACAGATTATGGAGCAACATTTTTTGTCGAGGGTTAAGCTCTGGAAGGTATATGCAAAGCCCTCTGCCATTAAAATGGGTCATTGGCTTGAGCCCTCTGTCTCCCACATGACCGTTCCACATTCGGGCTCTGATGGCGGTAGTCTTAGCTTCTCGGAGTGAAAAATTATTTGAAAACCAATGAGGTGGTCATAAATAGCCATTCTTCTTGCAGCGAACCCCCTCTTGGTTTTTTTTTTTTTTTTGGCAAAAATGCCAAAGTCCAAGTCGCAGTCGATGTCGAATGGTATTGCTTTTAGAGCCTCCCGGCGCGGCGGCGGCGGAACCGAACCGGCTTAAGCTTACATTTAAATAAATTTTTCAAATCACGACACGCTACATCGAACCGGAACAGGAATGGGACGAATTTCTTTCCTAACTTTTTTTTCTTGGGCAATGTCCAAGATTATTAAAATTCCCTTCTCCATGAGTTGCGATGCCGGGATTTTTATTTCCCTTTCCGTCGTTGCTCTTCGTGTTGTTTGTAGTCTTCGTGTCGTGACAGACAAATTGAGAGGTCCCATTCTCACCATCAGCGACCGACCCCACCCCAAGTCACACAGGAGCGCAAGGAGCAGTTACATTAAAAGAGCTCCGAATGCCAAAGCACCAAACACGAAAGCAACAGCAGAAGCAATACAAAAGGTAGAATGAATAAATTTTGTGGTTATCGCTGCAGGGATAGAAATTTGTCAAAATTTATGTCTGATTTGGCAACCGGTGCGGTGTCCTGTTGTGTTTCTTTTTTTTTTGGCCGAGACGGGATCTGAGAAAAAACGTGCTTAGATTGATATCAAAATTATGGCACGAATTTGACCGTCCGTACGTCAAGATAAACGCGCGTCCGTTTTCGTCTATGATTTAGGAAGGGTGGGTGTTGTAAATCTGGCAAAGGATTCTTGGGGTAAGGACGGGTGAAATATCGTTAATTTCGGATGTGATTCGTTTCGGGATATTCAACGCAACAATGGGTGCCTCTGCTGAAATGGGGAATTTTATATTTATCATGAAGTCTTGGACTTCTGGCAGGGGGAACGTACATCAGGAATCAAGCGAAGTGTCTGATGGATAAACTTGTTGGAGAATAATTTCGACGGAATAAGATTTACGAGCGTTACCGTTTGGAAGGGAAGTGAAATGGTCGAGAAAGGAGGGTTGGAAATAACATTTTTATTAGGGTCTTGAAAAAATGGACAGATCGATATTTTCAAATTGACGATGACGCACGGCGAACGGATGGTGTTAATTCTGATAATGGGGTCAAACAGGTTTGAAAATATTTTAATGAAAAATAGCATTTGGAAAGGAACAGAGCCTCGTCCAAAAGCTTTTGCAGCCCAACATCTCCAGTTTTAATTGGAAAACTTGTCAGAGGTTCTCTTATAAAAATGTGTGTAATCCACTTCCCATTGCCCTTTGTTGCATCGCCCCTGGAATATAAGACTTTATGGACCCCTTTTGTATTCTTTCTTGCGACGTTATTCTGCAAATACCCTGGTGCTTACTGCTAACCGAATGATCTCTTGTTCGGTGGCTAAGTCGTCTACTTCTGCGGCTTGGATGGGCGGAATTGTTGACTTTAGTTACGTTAATCCTATGGTGGTGCAACCACAATGCATGATGCTAATTGTGAGTCACTCCTCATGACATTGTCTCGTGTCGCCGTGCTGTTGTGTTCCTGACAAAAGGCCTCTGTCGCCCAACAAAGCAAAATTCAACAAAGCAAAATGGAGCCCCTTATCTCTACACAAGCCAATATTTCAATTCAGTTCTAATTTTGACTGCGTTTTCTATATTACCATCACTTGTCACTTGGTGACGTCCTCAATCGTCACTCATTGCCACCGCTCCAACCAAATAGCCGTTTTAATTTTGAGTGCAAAATTTATTCCATCGAAATTTGTTTGCTTTGCATTTTCGGTTTTCCTTCCGTGTTCCGCTCTGCTCAAACCAAAACTTTTCTGACTATTTGCTCATGAATGTGTCAACATTTTACACTAGCTCGTTCTATGGCGACAACTCGTATATAGACGAACTCATGTTCCTTTTGCGGATGTTTGAAAAGGAAATTTAATTAGGGAGACCCCGTCATGAGTGATCTCAAAATGAGACTGGATTTTTAGGCTGTGGGGATTTTTCGGATGTGTGTCTGTGTTTTTGGCAAAAGTTCATTAAAATTCCACAACCATAAAACTTATTTTGCAACATCTCCCCCCCGTGGTGCGCAGTCATTATCGTCGCTCTAGCATCCGACAATTCAGCCATTTCCGGGTCTTTTGTGACATTTATTTTTGGTATGCGGAGCAGCTAAATTTTTTTTTTCTTCCTGACAATATTTTCTTTATGAGATGAAGAAGATGATGGCTCCAAGGGCTGCGTCACATCACATCACAGAAATTATAGAGCTCCTTGCCCGAGCCCACATCAGAAATTCTGTGAGGTGATATTATGGGGACACGAGATTATAAAATACGTAATGACGGCAAAGACAGGAAGTTGTATTTTTTTTTGTCTTTTTTTTTACTCTGTTAAAAGTTAGCAGCTATTCAACTTATTTTGACAGATTGGAAGTTTATTTTTAGATAATCTTTTTGAGAGAAAAGGAACTTTTGGCATTCGAGATGGAATCATTGTTTAATTTTTGATTGGATTTGTTTGACAGGAATTTCGTGTTTCGGAGATGAGATTAGCCAGGAAGGGATGGCGATGGCTGCGATCGATAATAATGCCAGGTCGTGACTGACAAGGCTAATAATTGAATAAAGTTTTTGTTTCAATGACGCACGACTGGAGGTGGTGTGTGTCGAGTGTGGGGAAGTCTAGTATGATTTTTTTTTCTGTAAGGAACATTCGGGTGTTTAATGGGTCTTATAATGAGATCTTGCTTATTCTTAAAGGAGATTTATAATGGGGCAAAGTGTGAGAAGGTTGGGATATTTCTTGTGTTAAAGGTTTAGTTACCCTATTTAGAGACATTGCATCAAAGGAGCATCGTCTAAATCGGTTGATACCTAAGCAATAAGCATTAACTGAAAACAGTGTAGGTCAGCATTTTTTACAACAGGGAGCAGAAGAGGAATTACTCGTTGGCTTCCATGTTATCATCTAGAGTTCTACGCATGGTGATGAATTCAGTGACCAGCTTTCACCCTGGAAGGTCTTCGTTGTCTGGTCTTTCAACAATACGATTTTTCGCGACCGATCGCAGTGCCATCTTTTGAGCGTTATCGGAACTAATTTCCAAAATGTATCTGTTGAAACATTGAGTTAGTTTTACTATTTCCCAATAGATCGCTGCGATCGGTGTAGAAAAATCGAGATGTTGAAATTCTCGTAAAAATGCATTTTTTGCAGTAAACGTGAAAACCTGCAAAGGAAGTCGAGGAGTCATTTCAAAGCGTATGAAAATTCCTACTCATTTTGGTCATTAGTTCACATATCGCCCTACTGATGGTGCTGCAATTTTACATTTCTTGTAATATATCAAATATATCAAATACCAACATTTTGAAATTGTTTCAGCGATTGCAACGCCATTGATCCATTGCGAAACTAATCACCGAAATATGTAGGGATTCGTAAAAACTTTCACATGACTCCTCGATTACTTTCGTAGGTCATTCCGATCTCTAGGTAAATACATTTTTGTAAAAATTTCAACATTACAATTTTTCACCATCGATCGCATCGCCATCTATTAGGCGATAGCGGGACTATTGTTGCGGTCTACTCAAGAAAAATTTCGTCTCTCCGCCCCCAAAGACCAATCAATTTCGGATTTCAAAGCTCTTAGTTTTTGATGACCGAAAGAAGGGATGGAATGAGAGCCCTTGGTATAGACTCCCATAAAAAGATGGCATCATCCGTCCGCAAAATTCTGAGTTATTCTCTATATCACGGCTTTACTTTGAACGCTTTAAATTATAGAGTGTTGACCTTAAATTCATTCAATCATTGGACGAATTCGTTAACCTTGGTCATCAACACTCATTGAACTTTTCCAAGCCAAAGAGGTTCTAAAGAAATAATCTGAAACAATACAAGAAGAAGACTTCTTAATTGACCTTTTAAGCTCATTAATAGGATTATTACTAAAAAATTAATAACATGCGAAAACGAACAATAGTTCATTAGCTCCAACGGACTGATAATCTAAAAGCTGTCTGCCATCATACCGCTGCCAAATGAAAATCCCCGTCCAGACGGCAAAATCCAATAAATCCCTTGAAATTGATAATTCAATTTTCACAAAAAAAAAAAAATGTAAAGTGAAGAAGAAAAATATTTTCTGAAGAAATTTGAAATTCTAAATTAAAACTAACTTCCATTAGTGTCCCGTGTCGACAGTCCATAGCTACTGCCATCTCATAAGTCACAGACTTCGAAACAAAGCTTCACATCACATCCTGCGCGATTCCTTCGGCTGTAAAATGAATGTTCTCCCTTAAGTGAAAATTGAAATAACCTTCATTTTCCCACTCTCTCTCATTGTGGCTGTCTCTGTTCTGAGCTGGGAGACTATTGGATGGAGATCCTTTAGTAAACAACAGCGGCAACGTGACAACAATAGCGGCTGTCCTTCATGTCTAATAACGTCTTTGGTGACATGAAAAACCACACTTTGTGTCGTGCACCATGAGCAGCAGCAGCAGAGCCCCATTTTTCTTCATCGTCATTCTTGTTCTGGCTGGCTAGTCGCTCTTGCTTCTCGTCGACATTGATGTCGAGTCGGTGTCGTAGCAGTTGTGTCCTGTCCACTACAATTTCCATGATGGTAGCCAAGCCAGAGTGCCAGACTAAACAAGCAGCAACTAGTGGTTGTGGTATTAGCATCATCAGGCTGCATTGAACTGATTCCCTCTGCTCTAATCTGGAATCGCGTTGTTCGTCGTTGCCTTAGTTCATCATTGTTGGGTGCAAAATTTATTCCAAAAGCTTATCGAGGCGCATTGTATTGTATTTTTTTGTTTTTGCATATTTTATAATATTGGAAAATAGACGACAAACTAAAGAATTGCATAACTTTGACAATGACGGACTGGCATGGAGTTATTTTAATATGGTTCTGACCGGAAAACAGTGGGAACTCGACCGGGAAATTATGTAAGATTAAAAAATTATTTGAATAATTGTTGTGGAGAATGTAAGACCTCACTGCGCTGAAAATTTTAATATTGCTACTCCACTGTAGTGTATAGGGTAAGATGTCAGTTGTTGTCATCTCTCGTTGATATAAACTGAATGCTTTTGATGTTGATTTTTGTATTATGTGATGTGATCTTTTGTTTTCCTTTCGTTTCATATAAAATTATGTTATATTAACCCTTGGAGCGAAAGGGGATTATAAAAAATTGTTAAGAAACTAAAATGAAAATCGAAGCTGCTTAGATGGGGGTGCATTTCATTAGAAAAAAATAATCCGATGCCGAAGGACTTTCTTCTGGTAATCTGGAATTTTCTTTGTTATGACTTAATAATTAAAATTTCCCTCAAATACAAATATTCTTCTACCCGCAATCACGGTTGCCGTTCTCCGAAAAAAATGTCTACCACAAAATTTTCCAAAATATACCAATTCAAAAAAAAATCTACCAAATTTCAATTTTATAAAACATCACATTTATTTTAGGTAAAATATAATTTTCAATCCTTTTTTTTTGTACTTTTTAAGTATGTGTAGACAACTCGTCAACGCTAATAAAGACAATTTGTGTAACTAATGATAACTTTACCCACCTTGGCCTAAAGTTGGCAAATTTTCAAGTCCCTGAAAACATCAAATTAAACGAAGAACTTATCTTATCATGGAAAAAAAAGCCTATACACGGAAGCTACCCCAATTAACCTAGCCAAGTCCATATAAACCAAGAGGCGTCCAACTTATGGCTTATACATGGGCAACTTTTCTCTTAAACTGAGGGATTTGTAATGGCCATTCAAGACAAAGTTATTGCAACTCGGAATTACAGAAAGTTCATCCTTAGAGAAACAGTTGATGACAGATGTAGGAGATGTGGGGCAAATGGAGAAACGATACAGCATATAAGTTCAGGATGCAGTACCTTAACTTCACACGAATATATGAACCGACACAACAATGTTGCTAAGCTAATTCATCAACAATTAGCTCTCAGAAGTGGCCTGATCTAAAATCAAACACCATTATTACAAGTACCAACCCCTTCCAGTACTGGAAAACTTAAATTTTAAGCTCTACTGGGACACAGCAATAACCACCGACCAGCACATTTCCGCGAACAGGCCAGATATTGTTCTGTTTCACAAAGGAGATAGAAGGATTGATATCTTTGATGTAGCAGTAACGCTTAATCGTAACTTACAGACAACATACAGTACAAATATATCAAAATATGCTTCCGTAGCCATAGAGTTGAGATCCATGTACAACATGAATCGGGTAGATGTGACCCCAATAATAATCTCAACAACGGGCCTTGTTCCTAAGAATTAGAGTAAAAACCTGAAAGTTCATAATATTGAATGGCTATTGGCTCAGATACAAAAACCGGTACTGCTGGACCTGGACACTTGCAACATCGTCAGAAAGTTACTGCAACTCTGAAGGAAAAAAAATCCTTTGGGATGGGAAATTCGATCCCCCCTCCCCCAAAACTCCAACAGCGAACCACGAAGGGCTAGAACATGGTCTACGCCCCCAACCGAGCCTAATCCCTCGGCACAGCCCGGGATAGGTAATTTCCAACTTCACAGAAGTTGAGAAGTATAATTATATCAACTCCGTAATAATAACAACAATAAATAAAAAAGTTATTTAAATAACTAAGATTCAATTGAAAATTTAAGACCACGGTTACATTTGATTGTTTAAAATAATCTAATTTGAAAAGTAAATTTAGGGCAGGTTTGTTAATATTGTCATAAACATTTGCATTCGAAAGGATTAAAATCTACCAAATAAAACATGAATCTACCAACCTACCAGAGCAATTCAAATCTACCAAATTTGGTAGAATTCTACCAAAACGGCAACCGTGCCCGCAATTATATGTAGGTCTTACTCTCGCCTGTTTTATCTATCCCTCGATACCCGGTGATCTGGAATCAAAAGCCTGGCTAGAAGCCGCTAGTGAGATCATGCCAGTGTATAGCCGTAGCATTTTAACTCTCTACACTCGATTCAAAATCTGTTACTGTTACTACTGTTAGGTCCTGACCGTCTCGGATAGAATCAAGATCTTATCTGTCATTTAGAGTGAAAATTGATGAACCTATTTGTTTCAGCAAACCAAAGTGTCAGCAGTTCGTTCTTCGGTTATTCTTCGTAGTATGTCAACTACAGGGACTGACATTTAATTATTTCTCATTCACATAGACCGCAAAGCGTTTGATCTATTCGATCTCGATACATGACTACGTCTACGGTGAAGAAATCACATCAAAGCGGCTCATCTGTAATGTTTCGAATAACTCATTTGAGGTATTTTCTAGTTAGTTTCTTTTTTGGGGGAAACCGAGTTCAGACATAGTCAAAAGTTCTTTGCGATATGCAACTCTGAAGAACTCTAAGTTATCCCGTCCTTAAGTCAAACAGGAACGTGTGAATGATGCTAACAAAGAAGTACGTATTTGCGCCTATGCTACAATAATGAAGCATATATGATCTTCCAGCAAAAACAGTACTCTTTCTCCCATATTTGTGTGATTATATGGTCATTATATTTTAAGAACATTTCCACCATAAATGTTTGTTACCCAAGGCGTCGAAATTGTGATTCTTTAGCTTTGTCTGCAGTATCCTGGTTTCTTTTTCCGAAACCCCAAGCCATTTCCTCAGCCCTTCTGCAGAACCTGTATTCGTTCTGTATTCGTTAGCCCTCATTATTTTCCCAGGAGTTCTTATTCTCAAGAAAGGAGACCGCCCTTAACTGCACCAACTAAAATTAATTCTCCTACAAGATTTTGTCTGCCGCGCATTATGAACATTTTAAGCTTTTTGTCAACAAGTTCAAGCCCAAAGTCCACAAACGATCAAATATTCCCTTTACGGTGGATCTTGGGAAGACCCAGGAATTTCAAGTCAATAACTACCACTTTTCCACTGATTTCAAAGCCGCGTAGGACAGCGTCTATAGAGCCCAACTATATAGAGTAATGTCTAGTTTTGGCATCAGAGAAAAACTCATCTGTCTGTGTTAGATGACAATGGAAAACTAACGCTGTTCCATCATGGTCGGAAAAAACCCAACGGATGCATTTGATGACAAAAAAGGTTTTAGACAACGTGATGCGCAGCCATGAGATTTCTTCAACATCATTATAGAAAAGATTGTTCAAAACTCCAAGGTCAACACAAGGGTCCCAATCTTTCAAAAGTCTGTGAAGCTACCACGCAGAATTGGAAGACCACAGCAACAGCGTGATATTAGTGGAGCGTTTGATAGCCTTGAGACGGAGGCCAAGAATTTGGCTCTAGCGGTTACCGAGGGCCAGACCAAGTTAATGCTGTCAACAAGAATGGACACCCAACATCGACGTCTTTGATCCAACATCAGTTTAGACAGATTTAACTTCAAGGTAATTAAGGACTTTGTTCACCTAGGATCCGCTATAACCTCAGTCAACGACAAAAGCGCTGAAATTATATGAAGAATCCCTCTTGCCAATCACTGCTTCTTTGGACTTAGAAAGCAATTGAGCAACTAAAGTGTCATTTTTCTAGCCCATCACCATCTCAGTCTTCACATTCTTCTGCAAAACGCAGAGACATGGACCTTGACAACATCGAATGAAAACGCTTTGGGCAGCTTCAAGAAAAAAATTCTTCGAGTGATTTTTGGTTTAGTCTGCATAAATGGAGAATGGAGACGTAGTTTCAACCAAGAACTGTTCGAGCTGTTCAACTGCACTGATCTAGCCAACGACTAAGAGGGTTGAGCGAATGCAGAATAACGCACCGGTAAGAAGAGTCTTCAAATCCAGCTGGATAGTAAGTCGCAGAACAGGAAGACCGTGACTCAGGTGAAGTAGACAGGTGGTAAATTACAAGCCAACTTGGCGTGTGAAACTGGAGACAGCTAGGGACCGAGCAGGCTGGAGACGCTTTTTGGTTGAGGTCGTGTTCCGTTCTGGACTGTAGCGCCACCTCAAGTAGGTATGTTAAGTGAGAGTTTCTTCGGTAATTCTATAGTTTCTGATGTAACAATAGTGATTCTAGTCTCCACTTTCTTTCCGTTGACCTCATCGTATATACACTATCCAATTTCATCGTTAAAAGTGAGTGCTGCTAGATGAATTATGAAAAAATAATCATGGACATCAACGACGGACACTTATTGACATATGTACATCGGGCAAATGATGGAACAATACAAAATATTAAACAAAACAAAAAGGTCACCACTCTACAACATCAGTATGCAAGTTGACTTACCATTGGATGTTCCAGAACAGGGCCACGGAGCCAACAAAAACAAATGAAAAGTCATGAGAAACATTTTCAGATCACCAATGTTGATGGCTGTACAGTGTACTTAAGAAGTCAGTAAGACTAATTTGATTCTCAAACTTGGAGCAGCAAAGTGTCGTTAAAAAGAAAGCTTAGGTACATCAACTCAATTGTCAAGTCTTCTTAAGAATAAGAAGATCCCAAAGCCAAAGCATAAGAAACCTTAAAGAACGGATTGGTTTCTTTTGATGCAAAAAAGTTGAAATGGGACTAGGTTCCGAAAAAGAGAGACTAGAATCGGTTAGAGCCTTCCTTGTCATTATATGCGAGCATTTGGTATCGCTTATAATTTATGCCCATTTGGTCCCAATAAAGTCGCGATAACAGTGTGGCTTTCTCTTGAACATTAATTTTTTGAGTCGCAAGTAGGTCCTACAGCTTAAAGAGTGACACTCCTTTAAATTAAAGCCGGTTCTATAGCGAGGGAGTTTTTTTTTAGAGGTATAGAACTTTAAATTGCAATAAAACAACTACGGAATATTCGATTGACATGATTTTTTATTTATTCATAAGATAATCTTGTGGCGTTACATTTAAAATATGATTTCTGGCATATAACTGCCACGGCTAGCTCGGATGTAGTCCAATCTGGACGTCCATTTTTTGTTGACTTTTTCCAACATTTGTGGCCGTATATCGGCAATAATACCGCAAATATTGTCTTCCAAATGGTCAAGCATTTGTGGCTTATCTGCATAGACAAATGACTTTACATAACCCCACAGGAGTTAGATCACAAGATCCTGGAGGCCAGTTCACAGGTCCAAAACGTGAAATTAGGCGGTCACCAAACGTGTCTTTCAATAAATCGATTGTGGTACGAGCTGTGTGACATGTTGGGCCGTTTTGTTGACACCACAGCTCCTGGACATCATGATTGTTCAATTCAGAAATGAAAAAGTTCGTAATCATGGCTCTACGTCTATACCGATCACCATTGACTGTAACGTTGTGGCCATCATCGTTTTTGAAGAAGTACGGACCAACGCTCTACAGTAGCAATAGCTTCTTCTGTACGCACCGTACGGCGTCTCTGGGGATGCGAGTTATCAATTAGAGTAAAAGTGGTGCGAAAACGTTCCATTCCGTTGATGGACGATTTTGTCGACGGTAAAATGGACGTAGTGCGCGATACGTATTCCGCACAGAACCATTATTTTCGAAATAAAATTGCACAATTTGCAAGCGTTGTTCAGGCGCGAGTCTATTCATGATGAATTGCTAAACCAAACTGAGAAAAAATCACTTGAAAACTGTTAGTTAAATCGGTGGCCGTCTTGAAAAGCAATGCAAAGTTCTATACCTCTAAAAAAAAACACCCGTTACATTTTGTTTATAAATATATTAAGCTCAAAGTGACCTCTTCTAACAAGCAACTTTGTCACGACCCTCCTTCACACCTCACAAAAATAACAAAAAATACCCTGAAGAAAGGACAACTTTAATTTAATCCTAAACCTTATAATCCCCAAAAAACAAACGAAAAACGGGGAAGAAACTTCTCCCAGCGATTAAAATTAAGATCCAAGTATCAAACAATTTAATGCACCTATAAAAGTTGCTGGCAACAACTTTACACAAACAATCTAAAAGATGACAAGACGACAACACCATCGCCAAAAGACAAGTCAGCGCCTTAGAAGTCGTCGTCGTCGTTCCTTTAATAAAGAACAATTAAAACTCAACTAAAACCTCTTTCTATGTCTCATCTTATAAACCGTCTCAAACTAAGAAAAATTAAACCGACAACAAAGATGCAAGCATAGCCGTAGCTAGGATTTCGTTTCAGGGGGGGTTAAGATAAATGATAATTTTTTAAAAAATTTTAATAACAAAGGAAACATATTTATCAAATTATCACATTTGTTCAATTTGATGAAGCCAATTCATTTGTTCACGGAACAATGTTTGATGGAAACTTTAAAAATACTTCTTGAGTGTATCTATTACCCTTTATTAATTGAAAGGGGTTGGAAAGGAGGTGCCGGTGTACGTTGGTCCTAAATACCTGAACATTGCATTGAATTGGAAAGTCAGAGTGTGGAAGGGAGTTCCACATTCTTGAAGTACGGCTAAAGAACGATTCTTTATACTTGAGAATACGTCCGAAGAAGCACGAGTATTACGGGCAAATTGTTTATGGGGAGGAATGCAATTGGCTATTTGACTTGAGCACTTACCGTAGAAGTAACGATAGAACCGAGAGAGACACGAAACGTTACGACCGACGTTGGTCTAATGAGTTGGTTATGTCTCTGTCACCAATCAGTCTTATGGCTCTTTTTTGCATACCGTCCATGAGGCTTAAGTATGAAGTTGGAGCACTAGCCCATAGATGAGAATTGTACTCAAGCTTTGGACGGATATGTCTTATAGATAATAGCCAGATCAGACGGGAAGAAAAATTTCTTGCACTGTCTTCAGAAACCCAAACATCTTGCGGGATTTTTGGCGACATCGCATATGTGCTCGCCGGAGAATCTCAAGATGTTCGGTCTCATTGATGCAAGCGTCACTGATGGACTGTGGCAGGGGAGGTATATCGTATATCTCGCTCTAACAATACAAGACAGTATCGAGTTTTCGAAGCATTAAACTCTACGCGATTTTGTATTCCCCATTGTACAATGCTATTGAAGTCAGTGTTTAATGAGCTTATCATATTTTGCCGTTGTAGTTCCACATCCAAAGAGGAGGGATGTGGGTCTGGAAATGAATAAGAAAAGCTAAGGGCATTGTCGTCAACGAAACAATTGATTGGATTAGAAGTTACAGACAAGAGATCATTAACAAAAATGAGAAAGAGGGTCGGAGACAAAACGGAGCCATGGGGCACACCAGCTTCTATATTGTGTGTTTCAGACTTGTTACTGAGAAAGCCATACTGCCGGTCATTAAAAAGCTTTCGGTCTTCGAGATATTTCTTAAGTTGATAGTTTATCAGCGTTTCCATGACATTAGTAGGAAGGGACGTAAGTGCAACCGGACGATAATTGGAGGGAGAAGAAGATTCGGCTTTTTTTTTTTAATTGGCTGGACAAAATGCTGTTTTCCAACTGCTCGGAACGAGCCCATAAGAAGGATGGATGGAAAAGCTTACTCAAGAGTTTTGCCAGCGTTTAAGAACACCTCTTCAGAATAATAGAAGGGATACCATCCGGACCAGCAGATTAATGTATGTTGAGATCTTTTAGGAATCTCGCCACAGCACTAGAGCGGAAGAAGATTTTTCCCATGGAATCATTGACGCGCTCAAGAACTGGGGGAATCATGACACTCTCTAGCAGCTTTCGCGAGAGAGCTAACAACTGGAGTGTCATTGTCAAAGAGCGTAGGGACCGAGGAAGAAGAATAATTCTTCATATTTTTTACAAAAGACCAAAAATTCTTACTGCCTTTGGGACATTGCAGTATTTTTTGCCTTAATTTTTGGTCATGTAACGACTTATGTAAAAGAAATATGGTTATTTCTGCTTCTAGGTAACTTAGATGGCGAGTAAGTAGTAGTAGTAGTAAATGATATCTTGATTATAATAAACCAAAAAAATAAACAAAGGTTTCTGAAAGAAAATAGAATAATACCTTTAACCTTCAATGGAAAAGTTATAAATTCAGTGTCAGCAAACGAAAAAAAAATCATTAGGTAAGTTATTAATCAATAGTTATTTGATATTGCTTTACAAAATTATTTCGGGGAGGGTTAAACCCCGTAACCCTCCCCCTAAATACGGCTATGGATGCAAGGTTTACTATCTGTGTTGAAACTCTTTCTTATGACAAAGTCGCATCATGAAAACTTTTTTTCTCTCATGCAACTTTTGCAAGCCAAAAGAGAACATTTCGAGGCCAAAGAAAAATATCTTGGAAGGTGTGTGTCTACACCGCGCACTGGTTCAGTTTTCTTGCCACATAGAAGTCTATCGACTTTGAGGTGCAAAATTTCCATGACCTTTTAACTGGCAACTTATTCGCCATCTAGTCAACTAGTTAGACCTTGGATGATACAAGAAAATACAAAAAAGGATGCGATTTAAACCTTTTTCATTCTTTTTTTAACCGTCGCGTCGAAGCAACCTCAATGGGCAACCGAGGAAAAGGGAAGAATTCTTGTCAGATTTTTCGCGATGTGGTTTTCCTTTCGTCGGAAATTTTGCAAAAAGGATTTCTCCTCGGTATGCGCTGAAAAACCTTCAGAAAAGATTTTCCAAATCAAAAGAAGCAAAAAGCAGACTAAAATAAGACGAAAAAAAAACCGTACCGAAGACGATGAAAATGAAACAAGAAACTTGCTTAGTTAAAATATTTTTTAAACATTTTTTAACTGTTGTGTTGATGGTTCTTAGCGTTGGCGTTGCTAGGGGAATATGGTTCCCAACGGAGTAGAAACAACCAAACGGGTTCAAATATTCTCAGAAGGACGTTCTTTTCAAATGCAACTCAGACTTCATAGTGAATTAAATAAAGTGTAGTCAGAATTATAGTCTTATAGGGCAGGAAATATTAGCCGTGTTTTATTGGGAACTTAGCTCAGCTTAGCAATAGGAATTACATGTCAAACAACAACAACCGAAAGCTAAGTAAAAATAAGTTAGCAATTTCCTGAAGATAAGGTTTCAGCAATTCGACACTTGAGTTTTTCGTTGTGTTTTTCGTTTATCAAATGTCAAAACCTTTTGAAGAAAATAGTTTTCCACCATAGCAACTCAATGTTAAAAAAATTGTTTCAGATAGGTCTCAAGATGGCGTTTGAAAGCTTTCGATATTTGAAAATAGTTTTTCACCATAGCAACTCAATGTAAAAAAAATTGTTTCAGATAGGTGTAAAGATGGCGTTTGGAATATTTCGATTTTTGACATTCTGGTGAACGAAACTTAATTCAAAGCTGACTATAGCGTTTTATTGGAATTCCTATTGCTAAGCTAAGCTAAGTTCCCAATAAAACACAGCTATTGATTAGAATTTAAGATTTCTGGGACATGATTGTTCGCAGTTCTATGTCGGTGGTAGCACTTACATGTTGATTCTATTGCTAAGCAATGCTATTAAAATAAGTCTTCAAATATTCAAAGTGGTAACCATATTTCCCGTTTCCTCTCACCAATCCGGCCTTCAAGTTTTACCAAACGCACTGCGCTGCGATTTTCATGAAGCGAACACACTTCAACATTCACTTCAAAGAAAAACGAAGAATTTGAAGAGTAACGAGTGAAAATTCCAACTTCTTGTGAGTGTGGCTGAACAAGATTTAGAAAGATGCCTGCTCTTGAAGAAAATGATTTTTGCTGATGAAAATGGATGCATTCAAATAACTCACTTTTTCTTGTGTAACTACCAACAACCCAAGCGTGAAACAGCAACAGAAATACAATATGTATAAATTTCTTTGATTATTTCGTACAATTGTTCGCATTCAGAGTAAGAAAAAAATTCAATCGAAATTCCAAGTAAATTAAATTAAAATTGAAACTCATTTTGAGAAAAAAATAGGTAAATAAAATTTAAAGTTCTCTATTTGACTTGACAACTTTTATTAAGCGCTGAATGCAATTTTAAATAAGTAAAAGGTTTGAATGGAATGGCAACATTCACTTTAGCAACGATTTAACGAAATGTCACCTGAAGCGTGTGATATTCTTTGAAGCTGCAAAAGTACTTGTGTCAGAAATACTTTTGTAGAATTTTAGGAAATAAATTTAAATCATATAACAAGACTTTTTATTAATTTCAAAAATTCCCGAAGGCAGTTCAAACATGATTCTCAGTCAGCATGTTCAAGAATATTCAAAAAAATTTCGAAAAACACAAATTCTTTATTAATTTTACTCAGAATCAGAAGTGGGAATATGTACATATTTGAAAATGGAAATTTTTTTGAGAAACAATTTAAATTTTGAGTAGCCGAAATATACAATAGAGAAATATACATTTCTCAAATAATGTAAAATAAAATTATTAAATTTCCTGTCAAAAGTCGTTGAGGCGGTTATTATGTAATTCATATTGTTTACATTTTTGTAGAAATCATCATTCTGTCATGAGAGTGAGAGAAGCCTTTAAAAAAAAAACAACAACAACAAATATACGAGGGAGTAAAAAAAAACTTTGAAGACGTTTTTAAGAAAATTTGAATTTTTGGCCCTTCCCAGTGCCGTCTTCTTGTGATGAGTTGTTCTCGATGGAAGAAATTAATACTTTGTAATGGAAATGATTTCTAAATTAAGTTAATGTAAATCAAAAGAAGATCAATTTCAAGCTATCGCACAGTTAACTACTAAGTTTCTTTATTCTAATGTGAAGTAATATAGTAACAAATACTATGCTAGATTATAATTAAAACATTATAACATGGAATTCCAAAGGCATTCGTAATAAAAATGTGGAATTTTTGGATTTTTTGAATCGAAACGAGATTGATGTAGCTTTTGTAACGGAAACATGGTTAAGTCCAGATATTTCTTTTTCTACAACGAACTATACATGTCACCTAGGGATGCCAGATTTGAAAAATTTCTTTGCGGGACACATTTTTTAAATCTTTGAAAAGTCCTGTTTGTTAAATAAAAAGCTTTTTATAATTTTTATATCAGTCTTTTATTATTTAGGAACATAAAAAAACATAAATAAAAGTACTTCACAAAAGAAAATAACATAAATGACTAGGGTCCACAAAATGTTGTACTGCACTTTCCTTTTGCACTTTTTTCTGGGAGGGCTTGTTTTTGTATTAGCAACTGAGCGTGAGCAGCTTGCTACAACTGCATCAGATCCTGAGCTGTCGCTATCGCAGTCGGTAGAGTTTTTGTCATCGAGAGATTGCATATCCGATCCGGATTTTATGGAGCTCATTGTGTTCAACTTAATACAGATACAAATTAAGATATCAAATAGTTTGTAATGCTGTTAAGAAAAGTCAAATTACCTTTTAAGTTCGCTCAGCAAAAAACAAATAAACTCAAATCACGAAATATAAACAAAAACACCAGAAAGAATTTGACATTTGTCATAATTTGAAATCTGACGTTAGATAAATATTTCGATTCTCGAACAATATTCACGTTCAGGGAACATAAAGAATAAAAGTGAAGCCAAATCTATAATTTGAGCACACTTTACACTTACGAGGTGTGACAATTAAGTAATGAGACTGATTCCATAAAAACCGTATATTTCAAAATTATTCTACAACCCTGCCATCCCCTTCAAAGTAGTCCCTTGGGCAGCTATACAACGATTCCAGCGCATTTTCCATGCTTCATTTGGAACGCTTCGACTGGGATGTCCGCGAGTACCCTCGTCACGGCCGCCTGGATCCTCAATCGACTCAAAATGGGTTCCTTTGACCACCGATTTTGTTTTAGGGAACAAAAAAGAGTCACAGGGTGACATATCGGGCGAATAAGGCGGTTGTTGCAACACGGCGATCCCTTTAAAGGCCAAATACTGGGACACGCTGAGGGCTCCTCGGAAAGGTTCCTTGGAACCATCTTCGCGCACAACTTTCTCATCCCAAAATCGTCTGTTAAAATTTGTCTGACTGTTTCACGGTTCATACCCAGTTCCGAGGCCAACATTCGAACTGTTAAACGCCGATCTTCACGGATCAGGGCGCACACACGCTGCGCATTCGTATCAGTCCTTACCTCGACTGGTCTCCCGCTCCGCGCCTCGTCTTCCACGCTTTCACGCCCCTCCTTAAACTCTTTATGCCATCGAAACACCTGGGCACGACTAAGAGCACTATCACCATGCACTTTTACAATTTTAGCGTACGTTTCCGAAGCTGTTTCGCCCAACTTGACGAAAAATTTTATCTCGACGCGTTGCTCTTGATTTCGTTTTTCCATTTTCGTGACGAGCACCACGAACACACGTTTACTCAACGCGACAGAGCAAGCGAACTGAACAAGCTAGAGCGATGGCAAATATATCAATGGAGAGGGGAAGGATGCTGGGAGAAGGGAAGGGGAATTTCAAAGTCGCAGGGTTACTACAATCGCGGCAATATAATCAGTCTCATGACTTTATTGTCATACCATGTAGGCATACGCTACACTATGCATAATACAAAAATAGAGTAAGTTATTAATTTTTTTACGGGTTTTGCGGAACATTAAATCAAATTGCGGGACATAATTTTCCGGCGGGACACTTGCGGGACAAAAGTCTTGCGGGACAGTCCCGCGCGGGGCGGGACGTCTGGCAAGCCTAATGTCACCGCGTAGATAGAATTGACCAAAGAGGTGGAGGTGTACTGGTGTAGCAATGTTAAGAAAATCAATCCAACATTCTCTTTTACCTGTTGTTAGAACTCGATATGTTGAGAATGTTGGTGTAGAACTAAAGCTAAGAAACAGTTCAGTTTTAAAAATGCTATGTGTATATTTTCCAGGAAAAAATTCACCGAAGAAAAGAGAATGCATTTTAAACGTGATTTAAGGAAATTAATTATTAGAAATGAAAAATATATAATTGGAGGTGACACCAACTGTAGGCATAGAGATTGGGGGTGTAATCGGGCAAATTCATAGGGAAATGTTCTTGCTAGTATGTCTTGTTTGTTTCCGTATTCCATTTTGTTTGTTCACTTTTCGTCCTTGATCTGTTCATAACGAATGTTCCATCGCTTTTTACTCAGCCCGAAACTATAAATGTTTTACGCTCTGATCATATTCCCGTTTTTTGTAAAATGAACGAATCGGTAGAAACTAAAAGTCAATACTTCTTGGATTTAAAAAATGCTAATTGGAGTCGTTTTAAAACAGAAATAAGGTCCAAGTTAAGGTCAATTCCTCTTGATCTGGATAGTGTAGGTTCAAAAGAAGATGATGATGTTCATCCCGGTACATTCTCCAACCAAATTCTAGAATCCGTGCAGTCGAGTGGGCCTAAAAAAGAACTGAAGTCTTTTGTTTTCAAAATGCCAGAATACATTCTTGAATATATTCGCATTAGAAATTCTCTTAAGGCTAGGTTTCCCATTGAAAATTTCGTTGGTCTTTTGCGTAAAACTGTGTAGCTCCCAAAATATTCCGAATATTTAAATGAAACCAACGGGTATAGATTATCTATTTAATAAGCTAAGAAATTATTTAGCTAAAAAAAATATTAAAAATATATTTCATCCCAAAATGGTCATGCGTAACGAAAAATTATGAAATTTTTGGAGACGTTTGCAGGGGAAAAGTTTTGTTGCCTTAAAAATTTATTTTTTATTCTTTTTATATTTTTTATCTATTCTTAAAATGTCTCACTACTCAGTAACGTGGCCTTTTTTTTAATATTTTGTCCAGTTTCGTCAAAAAAAAATTAACAAAATCACGAAAAATGGGGGAAATTTAGCAAAAGTAGGTCTGATTTATTTGGAATAATTTCTAAATTAGAAAAGATAAAAAATTGAAAATATTTTTTTTTATATTGTCGAAATATACATAATATCACAATAATTTTTAAATTTTTTTATAAAATATTTTACTAGATTTTTTTGAAGTGCAAAGTAAAAAAATGCATGTTTTTCTTAGAATATTCTACGGCGAACAAGATTCGAGCCCCATTTAGTTTGACTCAACAACAAAAGTATTTTTTTATGAAAATTGAACATCTCTGCGACTCAGTAACGTTTTTAGAAAAAAAAGAAAAAAATGAAAACATATTTAAAAATGCATTTAAAAAAGTCAATATTTATGTATCAATTATGAGGAGAATGCAGCAAACAATATTTTCAAAAATATTTTTTTAATTTTTTTCCATATTTTTTATATAGAAATCAGAAATTAAAATAATTTTACGATATCCCGTTTATTTTATATTAATATTCGAAAATGGGTATTTTTTTAGATTTTTACAAGAAAAATCGTTTGCTCACACACACTAAGGTACTCAGTTCAAACGAATTGAACTAGGTGGCGTTGTTTTATATTTCATTCTCTTCTCCTTCGTTTTATTTTTATAGGATAGAGAAAAAAATGTTCATACCAAACGTTCTCATAGAATTCGTTTGAGAATGAAAATTAATATTTTTATACTTCTGGCATGTTTATGATATGCAGACATATAAATGTAGATAGGCAATTGTGATCACTTACTATGTACTTTGTAGGTATTCGATGAAAAAATTGTTTTGAATACCTCCCTACATTTGTCATATTTGCAGGCATACATTTCGAATATGCATGTGAATGCGCGTATTTTTTGAAAGTGCAAGGGAAAGGTAATAATATTCTCTATGTACAAGGGCTTGAGAAGTAAAATCCTGTTACGCAATGAGGAAACGATCTTTTTTCGTGGTGGTGTGTGCCATTTCTTGGGATTATGTAAAGGGTTTTGTTTCTTTTTTGTTTTTGTTTTGCTTTTGTTTTTGTAGCAATGACATTTTTTTCCTATCGTTTCTCTATTCTGTGCTGATGGGATCGCAATATTCTTTTTTGAAGAAGAACAAGCCGATGATTTGAATTATGGTTATTTTATTGTATTTCAAATCGAACTCTTGCGAATTCTATGTTTTATAGAATTATAAAAATCAATCTAGTGTCTAATCTTGACCTAATCTTGTTTTGTAAGATAACTAGATGACAAAAAATAATTTTTGATTACTTGGAATCATTTTTCTTCATAATATTATTACTTGCAGGTGTAGGTAGGTTTAGAAAAATAAATTTTTGCATCCGGTTTTCTGTTTTCGATTAAAAATTAACAAAGACATTGAAATTTTAAAACAAAATTAGTACTTAATTACATAAAATTTTGAAAAAAATTAGTTCAAAAAATTTTTTTTTTGCTTTTTTTTGAAAATTTTTAGTTTGAAAATTTATTTTTTTAAAACTATTCGTTAAAACAATTTATTTTAAAAACAAAGTGAAAGAAGAAATTTTTAGCTTTTCAGAAAGGTATAGCACGGTGTTGTAAACTAAGCCGTTGATTTTTAATTTTTTTTTTTACAAAATAAGTCAATTTTTCAGAAAATTGCCCCTCCCGGCTTAACGGGGGGGAATAGACCCCCCCTCCCATACGATTTTTTTCTTGTCTCAACTCAACCTACACGCTCTAGCTTTTTGGCACAACGCTCGTGAATCACCCTGTATTATATTATATTCATCAGCCGATGGCCTCAGTCGCCAGTGCTGCTATGTGTCTGTAGTTCGTTACATTCATGTGCGAAGTACTGTGAAAAGGCAATGTCAATATTATATTCCTTGAAACCTTAAGAAAATAAACCCCAATGCATTTGGGAATAATAAAAAAATGTTATAGTTTGAGTAATTTTTTGCCTATTTAAAAAAAAAAAAAAATCTCCCATCCGTGACCCAAATCAGTTAAAGAACAATCGTAGTAGTTGAAGACAATCGGGTAACTTTTGCCTAAATACCCAAGGAAAGACAGAATTGAGGCAATCACTTTTTTGATTTTTCTATCATCGTAAAATCATGTTTGATCAAAATATCGTCTTGAACTTTTTTAATTGTTCATAGCTTGTCAAAAAGTACCTCTTCGACTTTTTATAGATAAATATAAAGATGAAACCAAAGAAAAATTAAAATCGTTCGTCAGGACCCCAAAAAAGAAACAATTCGAACACAAATGTCAGCAAAACTCAAAACTATCATAATCCCAAATTACAAAATTTGCGTAGAAAAAAGAAAAACAACAATTCATGAATGCTACTCCTGCTCTAAGTGCACATAACATAATACGTACATATGTAGAATGTAGATGCATTTTTGTGTATGTCCACACCACAGTCCATAATTCCACACAGTAAATAGATACATGCGAAAATACCTCTTTTTTCATCCCTATTTTGTGGACCTTCGTAAGCGAAACTCATTTCTTAAGCACTATTCACATGAGCACGAACAACGACCAACGAATGAACGAAAATTCGTCGATTTTGACATTTCTTTCACATGAGAGACTGATTTTTGAGGTTATACGCGCACGAATATTTTGTTCGTTGGGAGTGTGGATGATGTGGAACGCGAATAGAGTTTTGCAGTTCGTATCAACTAGAATCTTTTCGCGACGAATAAATTTGTTTTCTCAAATTTACTAACATTTTAGAATAAAAAGTGAATTTATGCATCATAAATCAAACATTAACTATACTTCTATCGTTTTGTTGAGAATTTGTAAGGAAATACGGCTTCAAACGTATCTAAAATCACTTTTTTCTTCATTCATTCGTCGTTCGTTGGTCGTGCTCATGTGAATAGTGCTTTACATATCGCTCACTGAAACTGAATTCTGAGTGAGAAAAAAATAAACAAAAACTAGAAAACTAGAAATTTCAAAGGGCTATGTGAGACGGAAATAAAAAAAAGAAAGGGAAATATTCACTAACACTCGTGCATGCTTTTACACGAACTCGGAGTTCAAGAAAAAAGGAAACCCAGTCTTAAGCAGTGTTCCCAGGTTTTCAAAAACAAAATCCCCCTTTTCTGACACCAAAACACTTATTTTTCCCCTTGAACGAAACAAAAAATCCCTAATTTTCCCCGAAAAAAGTAATTAAGATTTTCATGTAATTTTTATAAAATTTTATTGTTTATTTTTTCATACATATTCATACAAAAAGAAAAACAATTCAAAAAGGGGACTTCAGTATGAATAACATCACAATGGAGTTGAATAAATAATAACTTAAGGGCTAACTATAATGAACGGAACAGAGCGGATGGAGCCGTCCGTAAGGAATTTGTATATTGTGCCCTAAATAGCGGATTGCTCCGTTTCGTCCATTTTCCTTCAGTTTTGCTTACAGACGTAAACTGCGCTCTCCTTCGCTTTTGACGGACGAAAATTTGACAGCTGACTGGATTCATTTATTATTCTGAAGAGGAATTCGATTTGTTGTTGATTTATTTCTTGAAATTGCTTGTTTGTTGTATGGCAACCGAAATTCACAAATTATTGGATATAAAAAACATAATATTTTATTTTGAAAGATACTTCCGTAAAAATCTGTTCATTACGGGTGAAGTGTTCACATGGCATTTCGGAAGAGCATTTTTCGTTCGGTTGTGACACTAGCTTCCATTTGCTTCCGCTTATTATAGTTAGCCCTTTAGGCCGTGTGCGAATTCAGTTAAAAATGGGTTAAATCGTGATTTTGGTTAAATTTTGACACTTCTCATTAAATAAAATATGTTAAAATTAGACTAGATGCGGAGCAGGTTAAAATATGACAGTAGTGGTTAAAAATTCATCCATTTTTAACCACAATTCAACCAATTCGCACACGGCCTTAAAGACTTAACTCAACAGAAAAATATAAATGTAAGTGAAGCGTTGCATGGGCCATATTTTTGTGCATAAAATTCTAAAGGCCCAACTATAATAGTTGGAAGGGTGCGGTTGACGTACGAAAATTCCCAAATACATGCAAATCAGATGTCACAGCCATAATAGCGGATTGCTCGGTTTTCGGACGTAAACTCACTTTTCTTTCTCAATTTACGCGCGGAAATTTGACATTTCTCTAAAAATAAAAAAAACACAGCAAGACGACACTCTGGGCTGATTGGCTGCCTTAAAGATGTTTTTGCGAGATGAGGACTCAGTATATCAAGCAGTTTGTTATACAGTTCTAAATTCATTCGTGTATAAATGAAGAACTGGGCCCTATTGCACCAACAACTTTTCACTTTTCACTTTGCAACTTTGCAAAATAATAGTTTTCTGCAAAGTAAAAGTAAAAAGTGTTTCACCAAAAATGAAAAGTTCTCGACTTTTCACTTTGCAAATTTCTATGTTTTTTTGCAAAGTGAAAAGTGTGGGCGTTTCACCAACTTAAAATGTAACTTTTCATTTTCAGTCCTAATTTGAAAAGTTGCAAAGTAAAACAAATATCAGATTTGGGCTTCTTTTCCTTGTTATTACGAATTTAAAAAATATGTGAACAACTGTTTCGCACGTACTTGCTCCTGTTTTCCAAATAATAACTCATAAAAACATTAAAAATAAAAACATGTAATTAAAATTCATAAATAAAAATTTAAATTTAAATATTTATCTTCAAAATATATTTAAGTCTGAACTTGGACCAGTGGTTTAGGCTGTAGATGCGTTTAATGACAGACAGACGGACGGAATAGCCGGACCCACTTTTTACGACTTCTCTATCGTCGTAATGGCATATCTCATCAAAATCTCGACTTATTTTTGCGAATTCAATACTTGCCATACTATATTCTATGTGGCGCAAGTAAAAAGTAAACAACTCCACTAGTGATAAAAAAGTGCAAATGACAAAAACAAAATTTAATGACAGAATGTCATAGAAATAGATATTAATAGTGCACGTTTTTTTTCAAAATTTTCAAAATGAGTCGTACTGATAAGAACGCCAAAAAGTTAGCTGTTTTGGAAGTGGTAAAAAATAAAAAAGCTTTATCCTTTCGTTATTTTTTTCAATTCAAGGATATTCTCTTTGCTTCCTTCCAAAATAACGCTGCGTCCAAAAAGTGGTAGGAAGTTGAAAATTAAGGACTGAATGTATTTCTTAATGACAGACCACACAAAATTATTAAAAACAAACAACGGCCCAAGAAATGCAAAAACAAACAGTGTGGGTGAGCCATCCTCAACAATAATTAGCGATATAAAACTTAGTTATAACTTATAAACCAATTCTCATACCTACTGATACTGAATAAACATATAAAATTTCATCAACATCGGTCAAGCCATTTCGGAGGAGTATGACCACTAAAACTGTGACAGAAGAATTTTATATATTAGATAATAATCTATTATAATGAAATTATATATAAATTTGAATATAAAACAAAAATAAACGAACTTATCACAAACCGCAAAGAAAATTTTTGCTTTGCATATTATTGAAAAGCTTTTCAGTATTTGAAATGCAAAGTGCAAAGTTTTTTCGTTTGGTGAAACGAAATCAAACAATTCTTTGCAAATTTGCAAAACTTTTCACTTTTAAGAAAAGTACTTTTCACTTTGCGAATTTGCGGTTGGTGAAACAAAATTTGCAAAGAAGGATTTTTTTGTTTACTTTTCAAAAAAATAATTTCCTCTTTGCAAATTAGCGTTTGGTGAAACAGAATTTGCAAAGTAAAAGTGAAAAGTTGCAAAGTGAAAAGTGAAAAGTCGTTGGTGCAATAGGGCCCTGTTCTCTTTCCAGATTTTTATTTTTATAAATGTAACATTGAAAAAACCATTTTGGTTTCTATCGCGGTTGACGCACACAGCAGGACCTATCTCTTGAGCTCTTTTTAATATAATCATCTAATTCTTTTAATGCAAACAATGTTTCCATTAAGAAGTGCATTGATTTTAAACTCTTAATATTGTCTATTTTTATTCATTTTCATAAAATTCGTTTTCGTATGCCTGAAAAAAACAAAAATCACGTGTATCTTTCGCGCGCTTAAAACATGTTGACCAACACAGAATAATGACAGAAAGCTTTCCGTTCAATTATGGGTAAGCGGATGCAATTGACAGTCGGAAAGAAACGGTTCGTTCAGTTTTGACGCTAGCTTCCGTTCCCGTCCGTCTATTATAGTTGGGCCTTAAGGCTTGGTTTTAACTATTGAAAATTTCGAAAAATGTTTGGTTTTCATTAAAGTTTTAAGCTGTTTTCCCCTTTTTTGGATTTTTTCCCCTTACTTATTCCCGTCCCCTTTTTTTCCCCTTTAGCTGAAAAAAATCGGCAAGAATGGTGATTTTCCCCTCAACCTGGGAACACTGGTCTTAAGAGGCATTGGCAACGTTATCGCTTACCTCAGTATCGCATTGAAGTAAAATTGTATAACAAAATAAGTAAATTTCGTAAAAAAAGTTGGAATGAAAAACTTAGTAAGTTGGAAAAAAGCGCTAAACCCTTTTGGAACATAGCCAAAATTATTAAAAACAAAAACAGACAAATACCTCATCTTGAAAATGATGATAAAATAGTCTATCGAAACTCAGATAAAGCTAATGTTTTTGCATCAACATTTTTGAAGAACCATTTTGTGGCGCAACATCTTAGCGATAATTCTACTAAGACTCTTGTTAGTCAATCAGTGTACACAGTGAACTTACAAATCACCGAAACTCCTAGTGAACAGTACATAGTTCGAGAGGATGTAAAATTCATTATCTCAAACTTAAAAACTAAAAAGTCAAGCGGTTTGGATAAAAATATCAAAAACTTACTTACTTACTTAAGGTGGCGCTACAGTCCACTGTGGACTTGGGCCTCAATCAACAGTCTCCGCCAGTCAGCTCGGTCCCTAGCTAGCTGTCTCCAGTTTTGCACTCCAAGTTGATTGAGGTCCTCTTCCACTTGTGTGTGCCACCTGAGTCGCGGTCTTCCTCTCCTTCTGCGTCCCTCGGGAATAGTGTCGAAGGCTTTCCGGGCCAGAGCATTGGTGTCCATGCGCTCTAAATGACCCAGCTATCTGAGTCTCTGGACCTTGACCCTTCTGGCTAGGTTCACGTCGTTGTACAACCCGTAAAGTTCGCTGTTGTATCTCCTTCTCCATTCCCCATCAATGCACACGGGGCCAAAGATGACCCGAAGAATTTTCCTCTTGAAACAGCCTAAGGCACATTCATCCGATTTTGTTAGGGTCCATGCTTTTGCACCATATAGCAGGACAGCGATGATGAGGGTGTTGTACAGTTTTACCTTAGTTGCTCGAGAGAGGGCTTTTCCACTCAATTGCTTTCTTTGCCCAAAGAAAAAGCGATTAGCAAGAGTTATTCTTCGTCTTATCTCAGCGCTGGTGTTATTGTCCGTGATAGCGGAGCCTAGGTAGACAAACTTGTATGCGTCTATTGTGACGTTCTGTCCGAGCCGTCGATGTTGGGTGCCCTTACTCGAAGACAGCATGTACTTCGTTTTTCCCTCATTTACCGCTAAACCCATTTTCGCCGCTTCTGTCTCAATTGTCACAAAGGCGCCATTGACATCACGCTGTGTTCTTCCCATTGTATCAATATCGTCGGCGTACGCGAGAAGTTGAACAGATTTATAGAAGATAGTGCCTCTGGTGTTGACGGTGGAGTTTTGGACTATCTTCTCAAGAACGATGTTAAAGAAGTCGCCTTGTCTGAATACTTTTTTGACGTCGAATGATTCCGTAAGCTCATTGGCAACCTTGATAGGGCAGCGTGAGTTCTCCATCGTCATTTTGCACAAGCGAACGAGCTTGGCAGGGATGCCAAAACTAGACATGGCTTTATACAGTTCGTCTCTGTAGATGCTGTTATACGCGGCCTTAAAATCAATGAAGAGGTGGTGGGTATCGATTTGGAGTTCATAGGTTTTTTCCAGGATCTGCCGCAACGCGAAAATTTGGTCGATGGTAGACTTTCCTGGCCTGAAGCCACATTGATAAGGACCAATCAGATTGTTGACGAAAGGCTTCAGACGTTCACATATTACGGCAGAGAGGATCTTGTAGGCGATGTAAAGCAGACTGATTCCTCTGTAGTTGGCGCAGTTTAGAGGATCTCTCTTTTTCAGGATCGGGCAAACAATGCTGAGGTTCCATTCATCGGGCATGCATTCCTCCGACCATATCTTACAGATTATTTGGTGCATGCTCCTATCTAGCTCGTCGCCTGCGGCTTTGAACAGCTCGGCAGCTAGACCATCTGCTCCAGCGGCTTTGTTGGATTTCAGCCGTGATATTGCTGTTTTCACTTCTTCTAGGTCGGGTTCACGGAATTGTTGGCTGTCATCGTGTATGATAAAAGGCTCCTGTCTGACGGCGGGGTTCTGTTCGTCGTCGCCGTTATACAGTCTACAGAAGTGGTCTTTCCAAATCCCCAGCACTGACTGCGGTTCTACTTTGATGTTCCCCTGTTGATATCTGCAGGCATCGGTTCTTGCTCGATGACCTTGAGCCAGCTGTTTTACCTTCCGATAAAACCTCCGAACTTCATTCCTGCTGTTAGCTCTCTCAACATCTTCGATCTGACGCTTCTCATGCTTTCTCTTTTTTCTCCTGAGAAGCCAGCGTTCTTCTCTCCTCTTTTGCTCGTAGAGCTCACGAGCAGCTCTTGTCCTTCTTTGTATCGCCGCTTTGTATGCCTCCTGCTTGGCTGCATGGGCCTGCCTGCATTCTTCGTCAAACCAAGGATTTCGTTTTGGTGGCTGTGCGAAACCCAGCACATTAGAGGCGGCATCTCTAACTGCATTCTGGCAATATTGCCACTGGTCTTCGATACTTGATGTTGGCGGCATATCAAAAACATATATCTTAAAAATTTACCTAAAGTAGGGCTTGATTTTATTACATTTTTGATAAATACTTGCCTCAAAACGCAATACTTTCCAAATAGTTTGAAATATGCTAAGGTTGTTCCAATTTCCAAACCTGGAAAGCCTACAAAGTTCGCAACCAGCTATCGACCAATAAGCTTGGTTAGTTGTTTAAGTAAAATCTTAGAAAAAATTCTGAAAGAAAAAATATCACGCCTGGTTGATGATTTCAATATTCTTCCCAATGAACAATTTGGATTCAGAATGCAACACAACACTTCTCACCGACTTATTAAAGTATGTGAACACATAAAAAAAATCGTTCTCTTGGTAAATCGACAGGCCTTATCCTATACATGTTTGAGTCATATTTATTCGTTTACCATAATTTGTTATTATTTGTTTAACTTATTAATTTATTTATTTATGTGTTTATTTATTTATTTATTTAATTTATTTACTTTTTATATTCATTTATTTATTTACTAATTCATTTATTTTATTACTTATTTATTGAATTTATTTATATATTTATGTATTTATTTGTTTATTTATTTATTTATTTATTTATTTTGTTTATTTATTTTTTATTTATTTGTTTATTTATTTATATATTTTTCTAATTATTTATATATTTAATTGGTTTATAATCATATGTGTTCGAAATACATACTTAAATTATTTAATGTACTTTAAAATTAAATTACATAGACAAATATGTTTTCCTGTTTTGTACTTAAATTGTCTTTTAACATACATTTTCTTAACTTACAAATTAGCAATATTGTAAGATTTTCTCTTTTATTAGTATATTTTTATACTTACTCCTATTGTTACTTACCCTAAATAAATTGAGTCAAATTGTACCTGCCCCTCAAATTCACATTGAAGGTTTTTTTTTGTATTTTCCTTCAACTTTCTTATACTATAGATAATAACTAAATTCAATAAAAACTTAACATAATTATTCAGTAGAAAGATATCGTATTTAATATACAGGGTGATTCACGAGCGTTGTGCCAAAAAGCTAGAGCGTGTATGTTGAGTTGAGACAAGAAAAAAATCGAATGGGAGGGGGGGTCTATTCCCCCCCGTTTAGCCGGGAGGGGCAATTTTCTGAAAAATTGACTTATTTTGTAAAAAAAAATATTAAAAATCAACGGCTTAGTTAACAACACCGTGTTATACCTTTCTGAAAAGCTGAAAACTTCTTCTTTCACTTTGTTTTTAAAATAAATTGTTTTAACGAATAGTTTTAAAAAAATAAATTTTCAAACTCAAAATTTTCAAAAAAAAAGCCAAAAAAAAATTTTTGAACTAATTTTTTTCAAAATTTTATGTAATTAAGTACTAGTTTTGTTTTAAAATTTCAATGTCTTTGTTAATTTTTAGTCGAAAACAGAAAACCGGATGCAAAAATGTCTTTTCGTTTTTGAGAAATTAAAAAAAAAACCAAAACCACTTTTTTCTAAGAAAATCTTTGTTTTTATTTTTAACTATCTGGACTTTTAGTTTAATTTATTAGTTTAATTTATAAATTTAATTTTTTGTAATTGGAGTTGTATGAGGACTCAATAAAGTAGAAAAGTATTGGATTTTCCCTGGATTAATCATTTTGTTCATTGAAAACGTCTGCCATTGACCTTTCACTTCTAGCTCTCCGTGCTCTCGTCGGCGGATTCTTGAAAACATGCTATGACTTGGGCGCCATCTATTGGGATATCTTTCAGCGTAGAGTCTTTCGGCTTCCCGATCTCGACAACAAGTTAAACCGTAGCAGAAGTTCCTGTCCGCTAACTCTTCTCGAACATATGAGTTTGTTATTGTTATGTGTTGATGAATTAATATTTTAATTGTAAATGGTTGTTAAGTAAATATGCGATGCCTTTTATTAACCTTTAGGTTGTTAATTGTTTTTTCATTCAAGAAAAATTGCAGTTTAATTATCTTAAGCCCCCAGCAGGTAGAACCCTTCGCCGGCGAGTGGACGCGGCCCCAGGTATAGTAAGAAAAAATTGCAGGTCAGTTTTCAGACGTTATCAATGAATAAAATGGTTAATCCATTGAAAATCCAATACTTTTCTACTTTATTAAGTCGTCATAAAACTCCAATTACAAAAAATTAAATTTGTAAATTAAACTAATAAATTAAACTAAAAGTCCAGATAGTTAAAAATAAAAACAAAGATTTTCTTAGAAAAAAGTGGTTTTGTTTTTTTTTTTAATTTCTCAAAAACAAAAAGACATTTTTGCATCCGGTTTTCTGTTTTCGACTAAAAATTAAAAAGGCATTGAAATTTTAAAACAAAATTAGTACTTAATTACATAAAATTTTGAAAAAAATTAGTTCAAAAAATTTTTTTTGGCTTTTTTTTTGAAAATTTTGAGTTTGAAAATTTGTTTTTTTAAAACTATTCGTTAAAACAATTTATTTTAAAAACAAAGTGAAAGAAGAAGTTTTCAGCTTTTCAGAAAGGTATAGCACGGTGTTGTAAACTAAGCCGTTGATTTTTAATTTTTTTTTTTACAAAATAAGTCAATTTTTCAGAAAATTGCCCCTCCCGGCTAAACGGGGGGGAATAGACCCCCCCTCCCATACGATTTTTTTCTTGTCTCAACTCAACCTACACGCTCTAGCTTTTTGGCACAACGCTCGTGAATCACCCTGTATATCAAATCTCTGTATGTAAACTGTGCGGTAGCTCACCAAATGTTATTGTAAATACGAAAAATAAAAATTGATTGATTGATTGATTGAATTTTTGGCCAAAAGAAAATGAAAACAGAAAATTCGTTCAAACCACTAGTTTCCAAATTAGAAATATCTAAGCAGTGCTTAATACTGTAGATGTGAATGATGGGATTGCCAGGACCCATTTTCTTCGATTTCTCTATCATGGGGAGTAAAAATTTTATATGTCCAGTGATGACATCTACTAGAAAGCTTATATTATCTTGCAGTCTTTCCAGAGATCAAAGGATCTCTGCCAGATCTGTTTGCTGACCCTACAAGTGAAAATGCTATCCCATCAGAGGTTGGTATCTCTGATGGTATCCTGCTTGAGCTTAAGTTTACAAGTAGCAATAGGTATGCCAACCTTTTTCCATTGAGAAGATAGGCAAAGAAGTTCTGGAGTTTCCAAAATTAATATTTTTTCCCTGAGATGATGCTGGGAGACGTATTCCTGTGCTCACAGCAGTTTGTTTGATAGATATGGTGCGGTGCAAGTAACTCAAAGTCTCCGAATTTCGCGGATAAAAAAGTTAGCTCTCCAATATCTACTATTAACCAGACTATTTTGATTTCAGAATTTACTCGCCAGAGTGTTCTTAGTGCTTTTGTTCTCAAATGGAGACGGACCTTGACGTTTGGACTATCAAAAACTACGAATTTATCCCTATGGATTGAAGTAGCGAAGAATTTTGTAAGAACGCGAGTCCGAGAGGTTACTTTCAAACAAAAATAAATTTATTTAAACATTGACCACTTATTCCTCGAGAAATCTTACAGAAAGACTATGGGGTAGAATTTTTTAAGATGATTTGTGATCGGTGATAGTCACAAATCACAAATTTGTCTGCGTAAGTTGATAGTCACAAGTGATAATCTCATGTTTCAATTCCGAAAAAAGAGTAAAAGTGGCATTTTTTTCTACAAAAACTTCAAATTTCGGCGGCTCGTTTGAACAAAATGACTGATATTTCGCGAATAACATAGGAACGGCTGTCTTTCAAAGCGTCAATGTAAGCTGGCTTTCTTCTGAAGAACAGTGACTTAAAACATCCCCACAATGTAACCGTATCGACGTTTTGTTAAAACCAGCGTTTAAAGAGAGTATGGACTAGAATTTAATGAAGCACAACATGGCAACACTCTGATCTGGCTAATTTTTGAAGAAATATGGACCAATGAATCCAGTAGTGTCTAGAATCTAGATAATAATTATTATCATCTCTTTGCTTTTCGCCAGGCTTCAATTCTTGCACAGGAAAACTTAAGTACTTTCTAAGAGAGTTTGATAAATCATTCCACATTCACGACGTACGACTAAAGAACGAATCTCTATACTTGTTAATTTGAAACACTACTAAACCGGATGAATTGCTTACGGGGAGGAAGAGAACTGGCTATACTGAAGCACTACCCATAGAAGAAACTATAAATTAAATTCATTACTTTGCCTTTTGTCTAATGAATAGGTATCTACTCCAAATCAAATGACAGCTTTTAGCAATTTTAAGTTTAAACTATCGATCTTTCGAAAACGTTCTATTCTTTAGGAATTTATAATTTCACTTTAGCAAAAATAACTAATTGATGCTCTTAATTAATTGAAAATGAATAACATTTACATTTTTGTGAGGACTAGCTATAGGCCTTTTGTTTGAAAATCAGCTTGTACATCAAGTATCTGCAAGTTTTGAATAATTAAATAGAATTTTCAACCATTATCCTTGAAAATTACAATCATCTGATGATTTTATTTGTTGTTTGAGTTTTTTTTGGCAGCGCTAATTAGCTGTTGTTGTTTTTTTTTCTCCTTATTTTTTATGAGTCCTTGTTCAATTTTCATTTGCATTGCATATCGTCAAGGATCATAAAGATGTGGGATAGCATTAGCAATATAGGGAAGAGGAGGGAAATTTAAGGTTTATGAGAATATGTAAAGAGCTTTTGATTGTATTTTGTTTTTTTTTTAATTTTTTTGATTTTTTTTCGGCTTGGTTAAGTGTGCCATCTACCGACCAAAATTAAAATTTAATTGAAGGTTAATTTCGTAATTAAAATCATGGGTGAAGGTGCAAAAAAATAAACAACATACGATAATAGGGCAAATTGTTTGGGTTAAGTGTATAGTATACATAAGTAGTCGGCTTATGCATTTTTATGTGTCAGTTGCAGATTATCGAATTTCCAAAAATTGTTTTTTGACAGAATATCCACATTTATGATGAAATCGAAAAGAAGATGGCGATAGAACCTGAGGGGCCTTACATTTCGCTGACATTCCTCACCAAACAAACACTTTCAGGAATTACATCGCAAATGGTTGCTTTTCAATATTAAAACTAGAATCCGAACTTGATGGTAGGGGACATATACAGCTGGAAAACGACTTTTAAACTTTAATTTTGTTGAGATGTCCTCATTTGGGTCCCTCCATGGTTTAAGCCTTGACGTGGCGGAGCGGCAGAAGGGCTTCCTATGGTCGACAGGTCGAAGCAGAGTAGGCTGTTACTACTATTTAATTACCCCACAGTCCGTAAAAGGAGTGCTTGGAGTCACATCAAGTGATCAAGTGCCTGGTACTCCAGGTTGGGGGTTGTACGTAGGGGTGACTTCCCGACTACGTAGAAAAAGATTTAGTTGCGAAGCAACAACAGGCCTCGGAAACGGACGAATACACTGATGACGACCCAAGCAAATGTTTACCTCTTAAGGAGTCCTATGCCGCCAACATCAAGTATCGAAGACCAGTGACAACATTGCCAGAAAGCAGTTAGAGATGCCGCCTCTAATGTGCTGGGTTTCACACAGCCACCAAAACGAAACCAGAGGTTTGACGAAGAATGCAGGCAGGCCCATTCAGCCAAGCAGGGGGCATACAAAGCGGCGCTGCATAGAAGGACAAGACCTGCTCGTGAGCTCTACGAGCAAAAGAGGAGAGAGGAACAGCGGTGTATAACGGCGACGCGACGACCAACAAAACCCCGCCGTCATGCAGGAGCCAACGGCTGAAATCCAACAAAGCTGCTGGAGCAGATGGTCTAGCTGCCGAGCTGTTCAAGGCAGCAGACGACGATCTAAATAGGAGAATGCATCAAATCATCTGTAAGATATGGTCGAAGGAGTGGAAATTGGCCCGATGAATGGAACCTCAATATTGTTTGCCCGATCCTGAAAAAGGGAGATCCTCTAAACTGCGCCAACTACAGAGAGGATTCAGTCTACTTAACATCGCTTACAAGATCCTCTCTGACGTAATATTTGAACGTCTGAAGCCTTTCGTCAACAATCAATGTGGCTTCAGGCCAGGAAAGTCAACCATCGACCAAATTTTCACGTTGCGGCAGATCCTGGAAAAAACCTATGAACTCCAAATCGATACCCACCACCTCTTCATCTATTTTAACGCCGCGTATGACAGCATCTACAGAAACGAACTGTATAAAGCTATGCCTAGTTTTGGCATCCCTGCCAAGCTCGTTCGCTTGTGCAGAATGACGATGGAGAACTCACGCTGCTCCATCAAGACAACGAGCTAACGGAATCTTTCGATGTCAAAAAAGGATTCAGACAAGGCGATGCAATGTCGTGCGATTTCCTTAACATCGTTCTTGAAAAGATAGTACAAATCTCCACCGTCAACACCAGATGCACCATCTTCCAAAAATCTGTTCAACTTCTCGCGTACGCCGATGATATTGATATAATGGGAAGAACACAGCCTGATGTCAATGTTGCCTTTGTGAGAGTTGAGACAGCAGCGGCAAATATGGATTTAGCGGTAAATGAGGGAAAAACGAAGTATATTCTGTCTTCGAGAAAGGACACCCAATACCGACGGCTTAGATAGAACGTCACAATAGACGCATACAAATTCGAGGTAGTAGAGGACTTTGTCTACCTAGGCTCCGCTATTAACACGGGCAATAACACCAGTGCCATGATAAGACGAAGAATAACTCTTGCTAATCGCTGTTTCTTTGGGCTAAGAAAGCAATTGAGTGGAAAAGCTCTCTCTCGAGCAACTAAGGTAAAACTGTACAACACTCTCATCATCCCAGTCCTGCTGTAAAATCGGATGAATGTGTTTTAGTGTTTTTTCGAGAGGAAAGTTCTTCGGGTCAGCTTTGGCCCCGTGTGCATTGAAGGGGAAGGACGAAGAAGATACAACAGCGAACTTTACGAGTTGTACAACAAAATGGACTTATCCAGAAGGGTCAAGGTCCAGAGACTCAGATGGCTCGGTCATTTAGAGCGGATTTGCACCAATACTCCGGCCCGGAAAGCCTTCGACACTATTCCCGAAGGACGTAGAAGGAGAGGAAGACCGCTACTCAGGTGGCGCACACAAGTGGAAGAAGACCTCAAACAACTTGGAGTGAAAAACTGGAGACAGCTAGCTAGGGACCGAGCTGGCTGGCGGAGACTGTTGATTGAGGCCCAAGTCCACAACGGACTGTAGCACCACCTTAAGTAAGTCCTCATTTGGGTCTACGAGTAGAGTGAGCTAGTTCTTCGAGGGAATTTATGGGCGGAATTCCCTCGAAGCGATAGTCAATCTAGTTGATGTTTGATTGAATTGGTACCATAACGTCTCGTATCGTAGAACTCAATCAGCAGGTCATAGCGTGAGCAGTACTAATAAAACGGTCCATGCATCCTTCCCTTACAATTCCCCACAAAACATGGGACGTATGCCCAAATAAATTCATTTGCAAGGTCTGGGAAGGCCCACCGTTGACCGCAACATTGGTCTAAGCGTCATTTTCCAAGAAAAATGTGCTCGAAATGTTGAGCTGTGATATCGATGGTATTGGCATCTCACAGTCTCAGCAATAAAATAATCTAACCAAGCCCATCATCAGTATTCAAATATGGGAAAATATTGGGTCTGCTTTTTATGGGCACGAGTTTGGAATAAGCCGTAAAAGCCTTGAAATATTTCATCCTGACTCGGTGTGTTGGCTGTAAAAGGAGGTATGACTTAGTGCAAAGTGGATGTGTGATGTGTGAACGCAAATGAACAGTTGTCTACCCTTCAAACATCATCATAAATTAAAGCTGTTTGAGGATCTTATTTAAATATCAAACAGCTTGCAGTCGAACAACTCAGAATTATTAGATTACACCTAGAACATTCAATATCTAACAACTGAAAAAGAATTCCTAATTAAAGTTGTTATTCCAACAGATAACTTGCACATATCCTTCACCCAAACAGCATCAATCAATCAATCTTGAATGCACAGCAAATACATACCTGCAACTGATATAATTCCAACAAAACTTATATGCAAACAAATTTCCTCCAGGGTGTCCAGTCACCACAATTCACAACATTCGATAATCCCAAAATTTCTAACTCAGAGGTCAAAATAACAAATAATGTGTAAATTTTCCAATATTAATCACAATCAATGTCAATATTTGTCGAATTCACCTCTAGAGATAGTAATCTTGTGCCCTTTGTCGTAAACAGCCAGCAATACCGATATGTGTGGATGCATCATTTGCAGAGGCAAATTGTGTTTGTTTAGTTTTCGACAACACCAACAACAATTTTGACGGCCGAGTGAAAAGCAATGACATAACCGACAAAGTTGGCAAAATTACTTCTGATTGCCGATGAATTCCCCCAGCGGCAGAATTCCGCAACTCTCTACAGCGCCAGCGATGCGATGTATTGACAAACATTGTCTTTTGTTTAGCGGCATGTTGCACAAAATGACCGATAACGTGAGTTGTGATTTGCTTTAACATTTTCTTCGGGCAATTAATTGTCCACACGGTTGTGATTTTGCAGTGTTAACCGAAGCGGGTGCATCCACCACGCAACCCGCCAACATTGTTATAGCAGAGGAATAAGCTAAATGTTGATAGGTATCAGTGCTATTAACAACTTGCCAGAATCGTTCCTGTTTGAATTCCCATAGCGTGAATGCCTTTCATAAATCATAATCAAACTTGGAGTCGGGTTGATCGTCCTCAAAACATTGGAATTGGACTCCATTCTGCACTCACCGAGCGCCGTCACCGTCGCGTCGGTCGTCGTCGTTGTGTCGTAATCAAAGTCAACTCTCATTCTCGCTTGCTTGCATAAGCCAATTCCCCCGGAGAGTATTCAATTAAGGTATTTTGGCCGCAGCACTCCGATTGTGTCTTTGCCAATATTCAATCTTTATTGGTGTATCAGTATCGCAGATAACGGAAGCGTGGGCTTACACTGTCATCATGTTGCAAACAACTACACTGAGAGACAGATACAGGCGAAGCATGAGAGAACGGGAAGTGTGATTCTCAAAGCTATAACCAGTTAATTAAATGGATGAAGTTAGCATCGTTCTACACTTGTGGTCTTCTATGGAGTACCTGCTGGCCTTGGCGGCGCGGTGCGGGGTGGTGGTGGCTGGGATGGTTGGTCCCTGGAGACAAAACCAAAACCATTGACACCATCCACATGAGCGAGCAATAATGTCTGTCTACGTTCTTCTATACTAGCATTGCTGGCTGATGCTTATGATGTTGATGGTGGTAGGTATTTCTGTTTCTGGGGTTCAACTACTGCTCACGCTAGGAGTCCATTTACGTGCTTCTATACGGTTGGTATTTTTTTTTATTCGCACTTTGTTCTTCTCGTGCATTGGCACCTCATTTGCCAGGCCATGGAACCAGCCGAAACAAGACAGGCTGGAGCTGCTTCTCTTGCTTTGTTCGATGACAAAAGAGAGATGGGAAGCGTTAACGAGAGAAGTGTTACCAGATGCAGTGATTTCAGTGAATTAAGGTATTTTTTTTGTGTTGCAAAACATAAGGAGTGTTGCAGGTTCTTCTGAATTAAGTTCTTTAATTTTATATGCAGTCAAAAGATGCTCGATACATATTTCATACATCTGACAGGGGCAATGATGTTGCTTGTCTCCTTAAATTTTGTTACTTAAACAAACTTGATCTTACGTGAGAGGCTTGCGGCTGTTTTTGATAGTGCTCTTAGTGCTCTCTCTGTAGCAGTCCTATTTCTTCTAAGGTTTACACTGGGTTCACAGGCAAAATGAATAAAAATAGTTTAAAAAAAACATGTTTCCGCAACATTTTCCATCAGATTTGTAAGCAATATTTTGAATGGACAACAAAATGTAAGGACTTCGTTTTTGCACAACCTGTTCCTTCCAACATGTTGCAAGACTTTTTTCCAGCAACATACATTTTCAAAAGCTTCTATCGTAAAAATGAGTCCTATAATTCCAGCTACAATAAAATTGCATTGCAACATGTTGATACTGAGTGAAACGAAGATGACGTATTTCAACAACATCACTTTATGGTCACACTGTTCCACTGAAAAGAAGTGATTATACACTGCTGTCTACTACATTACCTGATGGGTCTATTGAGAGTGGGTTAGAGCAGCCTCATCTACCCTCTCCCTCCGACCCCCTTCCAATCAACTTCTACTTTATCACATAGGCTGATGGTGTCTTGTGTGTGTTTGCATGGGGAATCGTCATGTCACATGCTTGAATTAAAACCCAATCGATTGAAAAATTTATGTTTCTTTGATGGCATGTCAACATGCGATTCCAATTCACTGAACACTCGTCCTCGTCCGGTCGAACATATACATACACAATACATATCTGAACAACATCTAATACACTCTGACTAGTTTGGTGTTATTGAAGATGATGCATGGGGCCTTGAGTTGTTGTTCCGTTCTGAAGGTTTTCGTTTGTTTCCTCCTGATGAAGGTGAAATTTCTCTTTTGGAGAAAACTAGGTTGTTTACGCTTTCATGCAAGTGTGATTGGACATGATTAGAGTCAGTGGGTTCCAAGCATTGTTTGGGGGGTTGGTGGTATTCTTCAGTTTCGAGTAAATGATGATATGTCCAGTTTGGTGTATGATTTTTACAACAAACAATCAGGACTTGATGTTTATTTGAGAGGATGTGCTATCAAATGAATGACTTGTAATGAGGGTGACCATTTTGACTGGTGATTGGGAAAAATCAATTCGCCCAGAAGGCAAGAAGTAAGCTCAGAATTAGTTGACTAATGAAGTGAAACTCAATTGAACGTCACTTGGACCGAAGTCCTTGATATCAATTTCTTTCAATTTCGATTTAAGTTCAAAATGAGTCTTTCTCTAAAATTTCCAACAAATTTAAAAATTATTTTTCGTTTAAAAATGAACTTACCTTTGTTTTAGTCTACATCTCGACAACTTCAGCAATCTTCTACCCATCTTCAACCATCAACAGCTTGTCGAGTTTTTTTGCCCGAAACAAAGGTCAAGAACAAAACCAACCAAAAGCCAAAAACTCATGTCTACATTGCTTCCACACGTTCATTTACTATCTTCATCTTTATCACAGGTTTTCAGGTAGTTTTCACTTCATTATGTTTTGTTTTTTTTTTCCATTTCATTCTCTTCGGAAAGTGAAAGGAATAGTACGAAAATCGTAGAAAACTAGTCATCATCCGAAAGAGGATACCATGACTTTGTGTCATTATCCTTTTGGCCAGTTGTGAAGACATCATCAAGACAGGCAGGAAAAAAAAGAGAAAAACAAAAAAAATCCGATAACCATCACATCAACTCATCTGCGAACATTCATTGTTTTTGCTAATCTTTTGTTTTGGTTTTCTTTTTACTTTTGATACTGAGAGCATAGCTTCTTATGGGTCAAGTTGTGGAATCACGAGAAAAAAAGGAATGCTGTTGTTGGGTTTTCTTTTATTCTTTTTAATCGTAAGAATTCGAAAAATGAAACAAATTGTAACTTAAGGTATGAAAAACTTCGACCTTGAAGCGTTATTTGTGTAGAAGTGGTGATTTAAGATTATTTGTTAAACATTATAAGAACTCATTGCTTGGGCTTTGAGACAGGCTTTCTGCTTATTGCTTTTTAGACACTTTAAACCATGACAATCAAGGAGAAGGATGTTTTTTTTTTACATTTAACTTAGTTTTATTGTTTTTTTCGACGCTCGAAGTAAACAAAATTCCAACTAGACCTACAAAACAAAGCAATTCAAATTGACAAATTGATCGATCAACTATTCGCTTTGCTCTGCATGATTCTCATCGTTTCGAGTCTACAAATTTCTTGAATTATAGAAAAGAACCGATTGGAGAGAGGTGACAAATAATGAGACCTGCATTTTTACTGAATAATCACGTTTTGTTCTTAAGATGGGCAAGAAAATTTGACTGGAGCATAAATAGGGAAAGGATCTTTTCCTGGCTCCGGAATTCTGGCGTATACGATAGTAAAAGGATGGCACGATAGCTTCGGAAATCTAAGGGCTAGTTGGCGTTCTCTCTTCAACAATTCCTTTAGTGCGTGTAAGGAACTGAGGGGCCTATATTAAGTTGAGAAATACTTTTCCATGAAAAATGATACTCTTCGAAGCTTTATCAGTACTTTGTTATGACTCATTACAAATTCCCACCAGATACACCTACTTTTAATCTTCACAAAATATAAGTCACATGATCTAGGTACCTACCTCCCGTTCGTTGTATAAATAGAACCCCAAAATTGCAGTTAATCAGTTGCCGATAGACCAAACATCGAATCAACATCAGTATCAGCACCGAACCAGTCGCAAATTGGTTGTCAAGAAAAACCCAGCAAGCAACAAGCAGTCGTCACTCGTCAATCAAACACCGGCAAGTTAGCGTCACCTGCAGCCTGCAGGTTGCCTATAAACATCCAGCAACTATCCCAGTAAATTCAGTCAAAATCAATTACTCGAAGTGAGCAGACGTGCCTCACGGAGTGGTAAATATAAAACCAGACTAACTGGACAAAGACGTAGCCAGAATTCGTTCTGTTGACTTACCAGATTCGTCTGCGATTTATCGGATCCGTCCGTGATTTACCGGATCCGTCCACCATTTACAAGATACGTCTGTGATTTACCAAATTCGTCTGCGATTTACCGTATACGTCCGCGATTTTCTAATAACCGGACATAGAACTATCCTCCCCCTTGATGTAAGGGGTCGTGTTGCCCATACTGAATTCAAACTCGCAAATTGTCCCATTGGTAACCGGCAGTCACCCATCCTACAACCCTAAATCTGCAGAGGAGGAGACCATCCGAGGCATAGATTGGCAACATACTGAAGGGAGCTTCAGCTGGGCAAGAGCTACAAAAATCTCTCCGAATCAAAAAAAAAAAAAAAACATTAGAGTACTTAATTTTACCAGAACCATTGTAATTGATAAGAAGAAGAACCTAATCTAACCTAACCTATTGTAATTGATAAGAAGTGAATAAATCTTGACCATACTACTGGTACAAACAGAAAAATAACCGTGTAAAATCAACTAAAGTAGACACAATTCAACATTTTTTAGCTATGATTTTGCTTCCATACTGTTTCTCGTCGATTTAACATGTTTTCGTGTTGTTAAAATAACATGAAGTAAACTGAAATGAACATGAATAGCATAACGATTCAACTATCATAATTCTTGCGAATGCATACACATTTCATATTGAATCAAATCGAACTTCGTAATGAAATAACACGAAGATTCCTAATGAATCGAAGCGAAAAACATTTCAAAATGATGTGAATGTGTTGTTGAAATAACATAAACTTCGCTATGAATTATTACGATGATTCGTTTTAAAACAATCGCTTTTTCTGTTGAATCAACATAAAAATACCAATCAAATGAAATGGTTTCAACTTTAAAATATCAGTTTAGTTCACGTTGAAATAACACTTCCCGCAAGTAAAAAAACATTTTATTCATTTTAAAAAGCTGTTCACTAGGGTGGTTCGAAAAACAACTTGTTTAAATTTTCGAATAAAAAAAACATATAAAAGCGGCAGGTTCAAGTATTTCTATACGAAAGTCTAAAAATATTATTTTTTGAGCAAACCTAAAGTATACTTACATCTTCTAACCAATTAAGTACCTTAGTAAATAGAAACTGTTTTTAACTACAAGTTCGAGTTAAGTTTGGTTTAATTTTTCTATTTATTTTAAACCTTTGTCTTAAAAATAGTTATTAACTTTTATTTCTTAAGAATAATTTCCCATTATTATGTGGATATAAGTTATATATATATATATATTTTTTTATTCTTTTAACAGAAAAATTCCATCTAATTAGCCAATTTCATATGATTGGAAATTAATATCAAACATTTTGGGTTTAAATTTCATGACATATAACATACCAATACTTTAGTAGACTGTAGAAACTTTATCAAAATACAAAATAGATACTAGTAGAGTAATATGAATTACCTTTACTTCATTTGGAAACAGTTCTAAGATTTCTTCAACGGTCGGCGGAAAAACGCTGGGTTTAACGTTGTGGAAAACAATATCCTCAACAATAACGTTTATCAAATCGATTCGAAAATAATTTATAAGGTGACCAATTGTTATTAAACTCAAGAATCGATTTGCCTCTTAAGCCTTCTTGTAGCTGAATTTCAAGTTTCTTAAAAATAAAAATATACGCTCATAGATTTGATAAGTTCAATTTTTAAATATTGTACCTTCAATAATTGGGTTGAGGAGCTTCAATGTTCCATGTGTTGAAGGAATACAAGTGATGCTGTCACAGGTGATTGCGATATGGAACGAGACTGAAGCTGTAGACAGGAAACTACATTTTGTGTCTCTCTATCTATATCAAAATAAAACAAACGAAATTATTAAGTAACTTCTTCTTGATTTTTAATTTCGTAATACAATTTTTTTAGATTATAAAACTTTATGAACAAAGTACTGATTCGGATATATACTATACTGGTATACCTACCTACTGGTAGACCAGCGAGCTTACTTCAGCCTTTGAACAAAAGTTTCTGATATGCATGCTAAGATGTTTTCAAATTATTTACAGACCAGGTTTGGAGGAATTTGTGCACGATCTTCCTGATTGTGAACCCAATTTCATCGATTATGTTGACCAAAAAAATCACGAAGTGCACGAAATTTAATTTTTAATTTGAACGTCCAAGGGCTTCCACAACCTTAACGCGCTACTCAATTGGATACCTACCTCTCCATCGTTGAATTTATCAAACAACTGAAGCGAAGAAATGTCAAATTAAGGTGGGCAAAAAACCTGACGTTAAATTGTGACTTACAATTGATGCCGTATTTTGGTTGGACCACCCTGTCCTATTCAATACCGTCTTGGAAGATCAGCCTTGTAGTGTCTTGTCTTGGTGTCTCGATCTGCGACTTTTGCACTGTTCAACTTGATCATAAGAACGTTGTTTTTGCCAACTCTGTATTAATTTTTTTTTCACTTTTGCGAGTATATACATACCTACGTAAAAATTGACCTTACGATTACGACCAACGTGTCCACCTTTTTTTTCGAGAAAAAAATATTACGTACGTTATTATACTTCATTAAGGAAAGCAAACAATAATATGAAGAAAACATAAGTCTGGTTGTGTCAAATCATTCTGACGACTCCCCCACGACCTGCCTGTCAGCAATAGTGCTTTGCACAGTCACTTTTACCTCTATCCATATACGCTTCTCAGGTCCAGCTGAAAAAAGGATAGCAATTAAGCCAGGAAGAAAGGTTTCATGTCCCCTCTTTTAAGAACGAGACAATTGGATACGAATGACAAGTCAAATGTTCTCATTTATTCTATTACCACAAACCACACATTAAAAAACACGTAGTCCATATTCCGTATTGTGGGATCGGACATTTGCCTCTTTTTCAATTTCGTTCATACGTTTGCGTCCTTAAGTAGTACATGCGATGCTTGATTTGCGATAAACACTTTCATATCAAAATAATTCCATCTAAATGGCCAATTTGAAAGTACTTACATTGGATATCTGGAAGGGACATTTAAGGACCTTTTTTGGCAATTATTTTCAATGTGTTGAGATTACCATCAACCGTGGAAGTTCTTGTTCTTAGAGCAGTAGCAAAAAGTCAAGGAAAAGTTTTGATTGACCAACATCTTAAGGAAGGAATAAGTATTGTTATTAAAAATCATAAATTTTGAAGTCATTATTGCGAACTTTTCCCAAACTCAGAAAATGTATTCAATTTCCAAATTTATGTCATCATTACAAATTTTTAAGTACCTTGTTTTCTTTGAAAATATTTATTAATAAAAACCCCAAAACAACTACTAAAGGGTCAAGAGGTCCTGGTCGAATAGGTACCTAATCAAATTTTTATCTCTTTCGCCACTCCTCCAAATTACCTCATTCACTCTATGACTCCCCCTTGCCCAAATTCATTGTTGATCATAAACAAAACAACCCCAAGAAAAAATAAATAAATTTACAACACAAACTTTGATACAAATATAAAGTCAAAAACACAAATTTATGGTCACACACACATACACACACCCAAAAAAAAGGAGATAACCTGAAAAAAATAACGATAAAAGCGAGGAACTTGTGCATAAATTCCATTGTTCATTCTCGAGAAATCACCAAAAAATGAAAATAATAAAAGAATCTATTCTCAACTTTTAGTATAAAAATTAATCATAATTACGAAGGACTTGGAAAAACATTTTTTTTTGTTTTCTTGGTTTTAGCATTCATAAATATCATAAGCCAGTGGGAAAGTTTTTCTCTTTTTCTTTGAGTTTTTTGCGTTTTTATACTCTGTTCAGGTCTTCATCCATTTCCATTGCCATTCATAAATCTCCACGCAACAATTCACCTAAATCCACAAGTTTTCCAAAAGCTTCATACGCGGATAGGAGTACCCCAGCGACCAAATTGGAACGCTATGTGACGTACGCATTCCGACATAGTCGTATGTACGAAAATGTACATATGAGGATTCCTCGATATGTTTTGTAACTGAAGCATCCACAGAGAGATTCTTTTTATTTAAATGAATTTTTATCAAAGCAAAAAGTACAATACATACTAAAACCAGTGATGTGGCTATAGAAACGAAGTATTTTCGAAAGAAAAAACTTCAAATCTACTATTTGTCATGTATATTGCACGATCTTTTACGGTACGAACAACGAAAAAAATTAAGGTGTCATATGGAAGCTTGTAAGAATCCCTACCTTTGTATATAAATTTAACAGGTATAATCGAAATGGTATTCGACTGTACCGCCAACTGGTTACAAGCCGAGAAAGCCATTTTTTTTTTACATAAGTTTGTATTGTGTGTTCTCTGCTTGCTCCTGTCAAAGAACTGTCAAACCAAGCAGAAAACCAATCTTGATAGTATGTACCTGGTAGTTCCATATACAAAGATCCCTACACATTTTGCTCAATAGTTCTTCAATCGCCCTAAAGATGGCGCTGCTATTTTACGTTCTTGTAGGAAGATTTTAACATTGCGATATAGTAGAACTGATAACTTGAATGTGTCAGTTGCAAGGTTTATAATTTCGCAATTTTTCAGTAAATGGCGCAGAGAGATCTGAATGCGGAATTTTTTTTTTTTTTTTTGGTATATGCTTAATCGTTAGTTTAAGGCAGTTGCCAGTAGCTTAGTTGGTAAGTGTGCTGGCTGCTAAGCAGAACGTCGTTGGTTCGAGTCCTCCTCAGGCCAAGTTTTTATATCATCTTTCACGGGTACTGCCCCTGACAAATCTACCAAGAGTATCAATCTGTCATGAAAAGGTGCTTCTCAACTTTGGCGTTCGAAATCGGCGTTAAATTTTAGGTCCTCTCAATTCTTCACACGCACTCAGAGAATTGTTGATGAGAGTAAGCCACTTAGGCCTTAGCTCTTCAAGAGCTGTCGCGCCACTCTATTTTTTTTTATATGGTATACTTAGCAATTTCAAAGGAGATAAATGGTTCTTCAATGGCTGGGTTCATTTGGGAACATTTATCTACTGCTTAGTACTTCTGGCTGCTTTGAACTACTTTTCCCCTGTGGTCAAAGTAGTTCTTCGAAGTAGTTACGATACTAGTCTACGCCAGATGGCGTCAATAAAAAGAAATAGAAATTGATGTTGTTTGATTTGACGTTTCTTAAAAATAATAATTTTGCGAATGTTTTCGCAATGACGTATAATTTTGGAGGTTGGATTTTACTTTTTGAAAAATTAACGCGTTCCATTCAACGTCTACTGCGAAGTACTAAAAAGTAGTAGTAAAAAAAAAAAATAAACTAATAAGAGCGCTAGAAACGTTTTTTTTTTTTAACAAAACAAAAACGGTTTTGGATATCAATGAAATTCTTTATTCCTGTGAAAGTACGTTTCATGCCATTATGTATGAAATTCGATTTATTTTGCATGGCCACCACGGGCACGCTTGCAGAAGTCCAGACTCTGAACCCAATTTTCGACGGTTGCCAAGCATAAATCGGCCGATACTGCTGCAATTTCAAGTTCGATATTCGTACGAAGTTCATCAATCGTCGCTGCCTTGTTGGCATAAGCCATAGACTTGACGTAGCCCCAAATTAAATAGTCTCATGGCGTCAAATCGCACGACCAAGGCGGCCAAGCGACTGGATCATTTCGTGAGATAACATGTTCTCCAAACTTGGTTTCCAATAAATTGATTGTGACATTCGCTGTGTGGCTTGTGGCGCCCTCCAAGTCCATATCATCCAATTCGGGCCAAAAATATTCGGTTGTCATTGAATAGTAGCGATCCCCATTCACAGTAACGTGCCGGTCTTGATCATCACGGGAGAAGTACGGCCCAATGACGCCGCCGGCCCATAAAGATAAACCACACCAAACCGTAATTTTTTCGGGATGCAATGATGACTCATGGAGTACGTGTGGATTGCTGCTGAGCAAAGCCGCATATTTTTTTTATTGATGAAGCCATTCAGCCAGAAATGTGCCTCATCGCTGAAGATGATTTTTCGATGAAAATCCGAATCATTTTCAAGTTGTTGCTCAGCCCAATTCACGAACATACGACGTTTCTGGTGTTCAAGCGGTTTCAGTTCTTGCATCAATTTAATCTTGTAAGGATGTAGGCCAAGATCTTTGGGTTTTCTGCAACTGAAGCCTCAGTGGCAGCAATATTCTCGACACTACAGGCACTTCTTTATCTCACTGGCACGGGAACATTTTGTACTGTGCCTGTGGATTCAAATTTTTCCACTAGACGCTCAATTGTTGATCTGCTAGGACGATCATTACGACCTTAAATTGTACGTAGTGCTCTTAATGTTGAGGCCACTGACTCCGAATTTCGGTAGTAAATTTTAATAATTTCCACTCGTTGTTGGCTCGTATATCCTTCCATTATGAAATGGCAAACCTTATTGAAGAGAAATGTCAAAAGAGCGGCAAGAAATATGGTGTAGTTTGCTGTCCCTGTTGCTCTACTTTTGTAGCGTCCCTGTTGAAAAACCCTTTATATTTGACGCATTAATTGTACCAGAATATGGATCAATTGGCTCCATGGAAAAAAACAATATCTCAGTCACGCGTTGGATAAACTCAGTAAGTCATTTTCTTTAAAAAAAATATGTCGTCTTTTAAGATGATACTTTCCGACAGCACTGTTGTCTCTCATTTAATATTCACAATATTTTTCATTGAATTATGTGAGAATTAGAAAAAGCACAAAGTAAAAGCGGATTTCGAATGAAACAGTACACCGAGTTTTCCAGATTCAAAAAATGCCAGGCGAGCATTTCAAATTAAGAAAAACTCCAAGCTCCAACACCCGACCAAAGAAACACCCAAATTGAGTAAGTTTACAACATTTTATCCAGTTTGTGTTCTGTGACAGAAAATTTGCGCTTTGCGGATTTCGCAGAAAATAAAAATAAAACAATGAATTTGCATTTCCGTACGAAACTCAACCTGAAATTTATCGACAATCTTTCCCGCGGCAGGTGGCGTGGGCGGCCGGCGCGGTGCTATGGAAAAGACTGTCGACTGGCTAATATGATTAAATCTAATATACCTTCAATAATCCAGCTTCCGGAATTTTTGCCTGTTGATAGGATCATAAGGACATAAAGAGTCTTTTTTTGTTCTTTTCAGTTTTTTGTTCTTTGTTAATGTTCGGTGCTTAAGCTAATGTTTAAAATGAAAGCAGATAAAAGAATTGGGGAAATTTTGATTTTAATTCAATAAATCAGAAAATTTCTCAGAAGCGAATTTTTGTCTTAAATAAATGTCGTGCGGAAAAAAACGTGACAATGGGGAAAGATGTGATATCTTAAGTGATTTTACTCAACTTCTTGTTTTTTGTTTAACGAGTATGAAAATAGATGCCGTATTGTAAAATAGGGAAGTCTTGAAGTTGTTACTTCATTAGTCTTTTATATTTCATTTAAAAGACAGTTTCAGTTTACTTAAATTGCAATTTTCTTTATCAGTATAGAGTAATTCAAAAATCTCATGTAGGTGGCCATGCCTCAGAGGATAGAGTAGTCGATTATACACGACCTGGAGATTAGGGCGCTGAAGTCGTCGATCAAAAACACCAACCAACTGATCAAAGAAAATTATAGACTATCTATTAATTTGTTTTGGGACAACAAAATTCGGGCCGTTAATTCTAGCGACCCGAGTATGTTTCACCAAATCAATAAGATATTTAGAAAAAATAATCAGAACGACCTTCCGTGCCTGAAACTCCAGAGAACTATAGAGAACAGAGACGTACTCCTGACAGCGCAAATTGATCCTGAGGAAGCCGTCTTGGACGATGACTTCTTTGTGATTGAAGATCCGCAGGAGAAAGTCGAGACAGTTGGTGCTGCTTTCCAGCAAGTGTATAAGGTGAATGCTTGCACTCGCCCGAACCACGACCTGGAGAACAGAGCCTTACTTCATAACTTCTACCCGAGGAATGATATTACACATTGGCGATCCAAGAACCGTGGTTTTACCCGGTTTGATGACGATTTCTTAGCAAACGCTATAATCGCCGAACGAACGGGCCCAAGTCCCTTGCTCATCACGAAGGTAGAACTCCAGCTCATCTTCGATTCAATAAAGAATAAGAAGTCAGCAAGTGTCGACGGTATATCCAACATTGTACTAAGACACTTACCGATTGAGGCAATAGACATTTACACCACTCTGTTCAACAACGCGCTGAATAATGCATATTATCCAGAGAGTTGGAAGACAGCTGTGGTTCATCCTCTCCCGAAAAAGGTAAAGGACAACTCCAATCCGTCAAATCTTCGGTCGATAAGTCTTCTTCCAAGCATCAGCAAGGTATTCGAAAAGGTAGTCAATAGGGCTCTGAATGAGTGGCCTGTGGACAACAAAATAATTCCGGACAACTAGTTCGGGTTCAAGGCGGGACATGACACCATTCATGCCGCGTCTAAGCTCGTTTCTGATATCCAATGGTATAAATCCAAGAAGCAATGCACGGGTGCTGTTCTGGTTGATTTGGAGAAGGCCTTCGACACCGTATGGTTAGCAGGGTTGTACCTAAAACTTACCGGACTAGGCATCAGTAAACCATTATTGTATATGCTTTGGCAATTGGAGGCAATTGCGTATGCCGACGACCTGATTGCGTACAGAACTGCCCCAAAGGTCGAAGTCATTAGAATTTACTTGCAACGTGACTTCGAGAAGATTTAGCGATATTGCGATGACTGGAAACTGAAAATAAATGTCCAGAAATGCGAAACAATTCTTCTCCGGACCTCGTTGACTGGGGCCACGAGGGATACGCGCAAGAATTGGCGCAATATGGTCATCGCTGGGCCTCACGGACAGCGATTAAGGAGCAAAAGTGAAGTGAAGTACCTCGGTATCTGGGTTTGACCAGTATCTGTATTTCGACAGACATATAGATGACGCTCTGACTAAGGCCAGAGCAGCCTTCGCTCTGACAAAACGGCTGTTTTACAGCAGTCGGCTTTACCCCAGAGTGAAGGTAATTTCCTACATGGCCCTAATACGGCTGATGATCGTTTATGGCTGTCCAGTGTGTTCATCGTTGCACTATCTCAAATGAAGAAGATTCTGGTGTTCGAGAGGCAGTGTCTTCGGCACTATCTCGGTTTGTATCGGTCACCAGAATCTTCTTATGTACATTACTATTCAAACGAGGTTGTTTACAACGAGGCTGGATCAACAGATTTGACAATTTCGTGATAAAACTTGTTCGGGGTCACATTGCGAGAGCTATGACTTCGACGAATAAATTGATCTTTGCGGCGTTTTATCCGAACGACGAATATTTTGATAGTGCACGCTTGAGCGGCTTCATTCCACCAGAGGCATTCCTCCATTTAGATAAACGCGGTCTGATACAGGGCAGATTGGCGGTGGCGCTAATCTACCACGTCAGGCGAAGAACCGTTGATCGGCGGCGGCTCCTTTACAGTCGAGACGTCCTCGCACAAGACGGAGCAAAGCTCCTTCGGTTCAGTAGGGCTGTGCCCAAACGGGACCGAATTGAAAGGGTGAAGCAGGAGAACTAGTTCTGGTGGCTTCAGTCAGCACTTGACAATGAGTAGTCGGAGTGGGGTTTTGAGCCTTGGCCGGCTTACATACTTGTTTTAGTTAAAGGGTTTTTGGTTTAGGTTTAAATAGAGTAGGCATGGTGGCACATATGTACATACTGTAATGTGTATACACTTTATTTATCTCATACGCTCTGTATCTCCTTCTACTGTAATGTCTAATACTAATGTGTATACTTTATTATCTCTTACTCTCTGTATCTCTTTCTATATTTAATGTACACACTTTTCTTACTCTCTTTACTTACTCTGTATCTCTTTCTATATTTAATGTACACACTTTTCATTACTCTCTTTACTTACTCTGTATCTCTTGTTTATTTAATGTACATACTCTCTTTACTTAATATCGTTTAATTGTAGTAGTAAACACTCGTGAGGGGCAATAATTAATTAAGATTAAGAGAAACTTTTTGTTTAGCATTAAGAACGTTAGCCCCTACAAAAATCCCAGTATTTTCTCTCGAACTTTCAGCTTCCCCAAGAACCAATAGGAGCCAATAGTAGTTTCTAGAACCCATCATTTTTGATATAAATAGCCGTTTGGTGGCGAGGCGAATTAATTAATTGTGAACTGCGATAAAGAAAAGTACTCTGTGTTTGCAAAGTTATAATTGAAAGTGTTGAATAAATAAGTTTGTGAGTGATTTGAATAAAGTGAATTTGTGTTTTATTTAAAAAGTGAATAAGTTTTAATTGTCGGACCAAGCCGAATATTACATTGGTGTCAGAAGTGGGATTAAAACTTATTGAGAATAAAACAGTGAACAGTGATTAAACTATTTTGTTTGAAATAGTGAAGTTAAAAAAAAAAAAAAAAAAAAAAAAAAAAAAAAAAAAAAAAAAAAAAAAAAAAAAAAAAAAAAAAAAAAAAAAAAAAAAAAATGAGTAAAGTTTTGAAAGACTTAACTGTCTCTGAGCTAAAGGCCGAATTAAGCAAACGTGGCTTAAGTGGGGCAGGATGTAAAATCGAACTCGTAAAACGGCTACAGGAATATCTGGAAGAACAAAATGAAGACCCAGATACGTTTGCTTTCGAAGTGGAAGCAAAATCGAAAGAGGTAAATGCAACTGCCGACTTATCTACCATGATGACACTTCTTCTAGCCAAATTTGAAGAGAATCAAAAGAATGTTCGGGAGCAACTAGAAACTCAAAACAAGAATGATCTGGAGCAACTAGAAACTCAAAGAAACGAGCAGAAGACCGAGCAAGAGAATGTCCTCAAGCAACTAGAGGCTCAAAGAAATGACCAAAAGCAAGAACAGCAGAATATTCTAGAGCGGTTTGACGAACAGAGAAACCTTTTAGAGGGCAGGTTTACGGACTTCGAAGAGAGAATCACTACTCTCGACGAGCGCGTCGAAAAACAAAATGCACGTTTCGAGAAAATGGACGAACAAATCGAAACCATCACAAATGAACTAGAAAAAGTGCGAAAGATGAAAGCTCGAGAACCTTCTGGTGAATGCTCAAGAAAGAGAGAAGTGAATCCTCCAAGCTTTGATGGTCAGATTCCGTGGTCAATCTACAAGAAACAGTTTGAAGCAGCAGCGTTAACAAACGGCTGGGACGATGACGAAAAATACATTGCTCTTACACTTGCCTTGAGAGGAGCAGCTGCCGAACTGCTACAAACCATCCCAGTAGAGAAGAGTGGTGACTTCAAAGTTCTGGTAAACGCCATTGAACAGCGGTTTGGGGATAGCCACATGGCAGAAGTCTTCCGAGTTCAACTAAACAACAGGGCACAGAAAAGAGGTGAAACTCTGCAGCAGCTTCAGGCAGATATCGAGCGATTGGTTCACCTGGCATACCCAACAGCTGGCAACGAGATAATAAATCAACTTGCTGTTGAAGCCTTTGTGAGAGCTGTGGGCGATATAAATCTCCAAAGGGCTATTCGCACTGCCGGAAAACAAACACTACCAGAAGCATTGGCTTTCGCTCTAACAATGGAAGCCGCAGAACAAGCTTCCCAAAACGTGCATCGCGTGAGAGAATTGGAAGTCCAAGAATGCTCTTGTCAGAAGGCTACTCTGGAAAGGAGTCAGCGAGATGGACCAGCACGATGCTGGAACTGCAACAAGACTGGGCATCTTCAACGACAGTGCAGATTACCGCGAAGACGAACCTCATGCCAACACTGTGGAAACAGAACTTACTCAACAAGTCAAAGTAACTCCAACAACGTTGCTTCCGAAGCTGTTTCCCACCCGGGAAACGAATAAGAACCAACTTCGAGGGGCAGAAGCTGGTTTCTGGTATCGATGGCCCCAGAAACGACATCCAGGTTTCTCAAACGAAACGTGACAACAAGAGCCTGACCGTGGAAGCAAGTATAAACGGCAACAAATGTGTGGCTACCATCGACACCGGTGCCACGGCGTCCATTGTACGGCAGGACCTCGTTAAGAAGACATGGCTCCACAACACCAATAGCTATCGTCTAAGGACTGCAACTGGAGAAGCCGCAAAAGTCTATGGTGAGGTACGTCTTAAGATCCGGATGGCAGAGCTGGAATTCTCTCACCTGTTCCTGGTAGCAGATATATGCGACGAGTGCATTGTCGGCGTCGATTTCATGAAAGATCACGGAGTGATATTGGACATCGGGAACCAAGTCCTGAAATATCGAAACATCGAGATTCAGATGATCTATGGGATTCACTCGTATGAGACCTCGCTATCTGTGAAAACCGTCATTAAAGAAGATCTGACTTTGCCTGCTTCTTCAGAAGTATTTGTGTGGACGAAATTGAAGGGTAAGCCTGGAAGCCATCGATACCTCATGGTCGAACCAGCATCTGTAAAGTCCTCCCAAAACGTCACCATTGGGAAGACTCTTGTGAGACCTGTAAATAACATGGTTCCCGTACGAATACTGAACATCAAGCCGTACGAAGTTAAGCTTAGAAAAGGTGAGATTGTCGGACAATGCGAATCTGTATCAGCGATAACAAGAATCAATGAAGAAGAGTCAAGGCAAACCTCTAAGTCCGGAGAGCTGAGCTCCATAAAGACCAACATTCTCAAGTCATCAAATCTTGGTCACCAACAACGAAGAACGGCAGGAGGTCTCCTCGAAGAATTTGCAGACATCTTTTCGTCATCGCAAGGGAAATATGGCAGAACACAACTGGTTCAACATCGAATCAACACCGGGGATGCAAAGCCGATCCGTCAACCTGCAAGACGCCTTCCACTAGCCAAACAAGGTGAGGTTGAAGAACTGATAACCACCATGAAAGAAGAGGGTCTGATCGAAAACTCTAAAAGCCCTTGGGCGTCTCCAGTGGTCCTGGTAAAGAAGAAAGACGGATCAACCCGCTTTTGCGTAGACTAGTTGAATGATGTGACCAAGAAGGATAGCTACCCTCTGCCTAGGATCAGTGATACTCTGGACGCAATGGAAGGAGCACAATGGTTCTCAACGTTGGACTTGAAAAGTGGATACTGGCAAGTAGAAATCCATCCTGAAGACAAAGAGAAGACAGCGTTCTCGACAGGAAACGGATTGTGGCAGTTCAAAGTGATGCCTTTTGGACTGTGCAATGCTCCAGCGACTTTTGAGCGCCTTATGGAATGCGTCCTGCAAGGACTCACATGGAAGTCTTGCCTAGTCTATTTGGATGACGTTATCGTATACGGGAAAACATTTGATGAACATTGTACAAATCTGAGAGCAGTTTTTCAAAGACTTCGAGAAGCCCACCTCAAGCTCAATCCAGAAAAGTGCTCACTCTTCAAAACCGAAGTGAAATACCTGGGACATATCATCTCATCCCAAGGAGTAAAGACAGATCCTGATAAGATTGACACCGTGAAGAATTGGCCAACACCACAGGACAAACATCAACTCCGAAGCTTTCTGGGTCTAGCCACCTATTATAGGCGCTTTGTCAAGGACTTTGCTGAGATCGCCAAGAGTCTACATCAGCTAACGGAAAAGGGAAAGCAGTTCAAGTGGTCAGGTGAGTGCGAGCGCAGCTTTCAAGAGCTCAAGCAACGCTTGTGTAATACACCAGTGCTGACCTACCCGACTCCCGGAAAACCGTTCATCATTGACGCTGATGCCAGCAATGTCGGGATTGGTGCCGTACTATCACAAGTACATAATGGTGAAGAAAAGGTAATTGTCTATTACAGCAAGGTACTCTCAAAGTCAGAAAGAAACTATTGTGTGACCAGAAGAGAACTTCTTGCACTGATCTTGGCAACAAAGCACTTCCATAAGTATCTCTATGGACAGAAGTTTCTTCTCCGAACCGACCATGGAGCACTAAACTGGCTTTTGAATTTCAAGAATCCAGAGGGTCAAGTGGCGAGATGGATTGAGAGGCTGCAGACGTACGATTATGAAATTCAACATCGGAAGGGGAAGCTTCACTCAAATGCTGATGCACTGTCTCGGAGACCATGTAAGCAAGACTGTAAGCATTGCAGACGCCAAGAAGAAAAAGAAGTGGTTACTGTCCAACGAACCAGAACCGATCCCATTTATGGCTGGAGCAACGACGAGATGAGGAAGGCTCAACAAGAGGACCCAGATATTGAACCCATCCTCGCATGCAAGGAACACCAGGAAAAACCAGAATGGGCTGATATCTCCGACAGAAGTCCGGCTCTGAAGGCCTATTGGGCACAGTGGGACTCGTTGCATGTCCAAGAAGGTGTCCTTCGACGTAAGTGGGAATCAGCAGATGGAAAGTCCTATGTAATGCAGCTAGTCTTACCGAGATCGAAGATTATGGACGTTCTGCGAGAGATGCATGATGGAGCTTCGGGAGGCCATCTAGGAGTAAACAAGACGCTAGAAAAGGTTCGACAACGATTCTATTGGCTACATGCAAGGGAGGATGTCGAGAAGTGGTGCCGAAAATGTGATACCTGTGCTGCCACCAAAGGCCCGAACAAAAAGAATCACAGCCAAATGCAGCAGTATAATGTCGGATCACCCTTTGAAAGGATTGCAATAGACGTGGCGGGTCCATTTCCGGAAACAAATAATGGAAATCGTTATATTCTGGTCGTCATGGATTACTTCAGCAAGTGGCCTGAAGCATACGCCATACCGAATCAAGAAGCCAAAACAGTCGCAGACCAAATTGTGTTCAACTGGGTGAGCAGATTCGGTGTTCCATTAGAACTGCATTCCGACCAGGGAAGGAATTTTGAATCAAACATATTCCAGGAAGTTTGTGGGCTTCTTCACATCAAGAAGACAAGAACAACACCACTCCACCCACAATCTGATGGCATGGTCGAACGGTTCAACCGAACCCTTAAGGAACATCTTTGCAAAGTTGTGGACGACAACCAGCGAGATTGGGACCGACACATTCCACTGTTTTTGATGGCGTATCGAAGTGCAAGACATAGCTCAACTGGCCATACACCGTCTGAGATTTTGATGGGAAGGAACATCAGATTGCCGAGTGAAATTAAATTTGGATGTCCCACGTCGGAACCGCAAGCCGAGGATGACTACTTGGATGACCTCAGAGAAAGACTCCTTCAGATCCACGACGATACTAGGTCAAAAATAAAGATGTTCAGTGATCGAATGAAGACACGCTACGATATACGAGCGACAACAACAGAGTTCCAAGCAGGAGATCGAGTGTGGCTTTACAATCCCCATCGACAAAAAGGGTTGTCACCGAAACTTCAACGGGACTGGGAAGGTCCATATACAGTGATTAGCAAAATCAACGACGTCGTGTACCGGATACAAAAAGGAGTCAGAGGTAAACTTAAAGTCGTACATCGCGACCGACTACATCGCTACAGTGGTGATGAAGATGATGGATTTGTTCGGGACGATCAATCCTAAGGAGGGGGCAATGTAATGTGTATACACTTTATTTATCTCATACTCTCTGTATCTCCTTCTATTGTAATGTCTAATACTAATGTGTATACTTTATTATCTCTTTCTATATTTAATGTACACACTTTTCTTACTCTCTTTACTTACTCTGTATCTCTTTCTATATTTAATGTACACACTTTTCATTACTCTCTTTACTTACTCTGTATCTCTTGTTTATTTAATGTACATACTCTCTTTACTTAATATCGTTTAATTGTAGTAGTAAACACTCGTGAGGGGCAATAATTAATTAAGATTAAGAGAAACTTTTTGCTTAGCATTAAGAACGTTAGCCCCTACAAAAATCCCAGTATTTTCTCTCGAACTTTCAGCTTCCCCAAGAACCAATAGGAGCCAATAGTAGTTTCTAGAACCCATCATTTTTGATATAAATAGCCGTTTGGTGGCGAGGCGAATTAATTAATTGTGAACTGCGATAAAGAAAAGTACTCTGTGTTTGCAAAGTTATAATTGAAAGTGTTGAATAAATAAGTTTGTGAGTGATTTGAATAAAGTGAATTTGTGTTTTATTTAAAAAGTGAATAAGTTTTAATTGTCGGACCAAGCCGAATATTACAATACATTGACAAAGACAACAATTATAAAATACAAACAAATAGGAATATAAAAAAATACATACCTACACAGAAAAAATAACAAAATATACGAAACAAAGGACCTAATTTTAAGTAGCACGTAAGGAATAAACATAAAACTGATAACATGATGTTAGTTTTTTCAATTTTCTAACAAAAAACACACAATAAAGCTAAATAAAATAACTATTTCATAGGCCGTGTTAGGATTGTTTTTAAAGCTTAGATGATTATTTAATAAAAAAGCGATTAAAAAAATCTTTAATTTGCATGACAGCCAGTACAAGCGAGTAATTTATTACCAATGTTTTTATTTGACAGTTTTTTACTTTTTGACAATTCAATCTTATGTAGCTTTTCTTAAAAAGCATTGCCAGAAGGGCTTAAATTTAAAATGAAAAATTTATAAATGTTACTTCAATAATGGAATTTACTTTAATCAACATGCTCCCCACCTTGAAGAGGCGATGGCGATTCAACTGGTAACAAACAAATCTGAGTAATAGCTCTTTTAAGAGTTGCAGTAGGAGTCTTCACAGTAACTACCCGAACGATGTCATCCTTTCCCGGATGTAAGGAAACTATGCGGCCCATTTTCCATTTAAGTGGGGGAAGATTTTCATCCTTAAGAATGACCAGCGAGCCGATGATAACTTGTTCGCTGATACTGGCCCATTTGTTTCTCTTTTGCAGTCCTTGTAGATACTCTGAGGACCATCTTGCCCAGAAGGTTTGCGTTACCCATTGCATTCGTTGCCATCGTGAGAGTCTGTTGAATTGGTGATCTTTTAGGTTGGTTTCGACGACTGCTGTGAGGGGTCCACCTATTAAAAAATGACCAGGAGTTAAGACATTGTAATCATTAGGATCATTAGATAGAGGTGTTAGAGGGCGTGAATTCAATATCGCCTCTATTTGGATAAGAATAGTTGTAAATTCGACATAAGTAGGTGAAATCAAATGCATCAATCTTTTTAAGTGGAACTTTGTAGACTTTACCGCAGCCTCCCAAATTCCTCCCATATGGGGCGATCTGGGTGGTATGGTCTTCCATTCAATACCATCTTCGGCACACATATTTATTATATCTGTATTGGTCTCCCGTTTCATGAACATCTGATATAATTCGTGGAGCTCATTCCTTGCTCCGATAAAATTTAGCCCATTATCGCTATATATGGTTGAGCATAAGCCACGTCTGCCTGTAAAGCGTTTAAAAGCTGCAATGAAGGCAGCCGAAATGAGGTCTTCGACGAGCTCAAGATGGATAGCGCGAGTAACGAAACAAATGAACACGGAAACGTATGCCTTCACCGGTGCTACACCTCGCCTACGATAATGTACCATAAAGGGGCCACAAAAATCAACTCCTGCTATCGAGAATGGTCTTGCTGGTACTACTCGAGATGCTGGCAGGTCTCCCATCAGTTGTTCTAGAGATTTAGGTTGGCATCGAGTACACAATATGCATTTGCGTATGACCCTTTTTATTAAGACCTTTGAATTTATTGGCCAAAATTGTTGACGAATGACTGCTAGCACGTTTTGAAGTCCCAAATGGGCATGTTTGTAATGGAAGTATCGAATAATGGAATACGTGAATTCATGACCATGGGGCAATAAATATGGATGTTTGGCATCAAAGGCAAGATTAGAGTTGCTAATTCTACCCCCTACTCTGATTAACCCGTCTGTGTCCAAAAAAGGTGCAAGTGATCGCAAACTGCTTCGTTTGGAGACTTCGGAATTCTTACGCAACAGGGTGAGTTCGGATGAGAAAGAATCTTCTTGGATGACATATAAGGCTTTTTTCAGGGCAATTTTGATCTCACCAGCAGTGATAGGGCCGGATAATAAGTCGGTATTTGGAAGAAGTTTTCCTGGAGCTGTTCCATTAATTCCAGCCTTTATTTTCTTTCTCATTATTCTAGCCCAAACTTTGTTTATAAAGCGATTTATGTATGAAATGACTCGCAGTGTTCTGATGTATGATGTAATGTATTTAATGTTGGTAATTAAATCACATTCAGTTTGTGCTGACAGTACTATTTTGACCTTTCGTCGCTCTAAGACATCGTCATCTATATTTGAAACATGTGGATTTGAACATGGCCAATTTTCTGGATCTTCTCTTAAAAATTGCGGGCCAGAAAACCACATATCTGAATCAATTAAAGTAGAAGGCCGCGCGCCACGCGATATGATATCTGACGTATATTACGCTAGAATCTCCATTTTATAAGCCGGACTCGGGAACCATCTGGGAATTTGTTGCTAATTTGTTGCTATTTTGTACCGAAATAATTGATTTTGTACCTCTCTTAGTTTACGAGAAACGGCTGAGGACCTGACGTAATATTACGCTACAATCTCCCCTTATATATCTAGACGAAGAAAGCACCTATCGACTTGAATCCAACTCCATATTTTGTTGCTATTTTGTTGCTGAGAAATAGGCCAGCTACATTTGTCGGAATCGTAACCCTTCACGGGGGTGGGTGGTACACCTAGCCCTGTAAATACGATATAGAGTGTATCTCGTAAACCAAAGCAGCTAGCAACACGAGACCAACGGCGTATTTTGTTGCTATTTTGTTGCTGATAAATAGACTAACTACATTTGTCGGAATCATAACCCTTCATGGGGGTGTACCACCCCTAGCCCTATAAATACGGGATAGAGTGTATCTCGTAAACCAGAGCACCTAGGAACACGAGACCAACGGCGTATTTGGTTGCTATTTTATTGCTGATAAATAGACTAACCTATGCTAGCCTATGTTACTAAACAGGTGTATAAATCAGAGTCGGTATTCTTTGCCTTGGTGAAAGACCTCGAAAAAGGCCTTAGTAGTAGAACATACCAGCTGAGAGGAAAAGTGCTGAATGAATACTTCGGCCTTCAGGAATCCCCCATAGATAAATTAAAATATTTGCAATATCGAAATTGGGTGGATGGCTGATAAACTTTTTAATAATATTCCAAGCATATCGGCTACGGGTAATTGCACAGTTTGCAACTACACAGCGAAAAGGGCAGTCTACTCGCTGAACATGTCGGATAAGGACTTGAGGTTTATCGAACAATTTCTAATTAGATATTGTAACGATTATGAAACAGAAGGGTATTGTCCCGAATGCCATAAAAGAAAGGAGAAATCAAAAGAAATAGACGTGTCGCGAAGCGTTTTGATTAATAAGATTGATATTTGATACCATCGGTAAGTACTCTACTCCTTTGAATATTATTATATTCAAAAAAGTACCTCCAGAAATAATGTTTTTTGAATTATGTTTACTAGGTGATATCGTAATCTTGCGAATCGAGGAAGAAGAAAACCTCCAAATATGTTTGAAAGACATTGGAAGAACTATGAAAGATCCTCAAGATTCAAGTCAGAGGTTTGCGCTGGTAGGAATCGGTGCCTTCTACGGTGGTAGCTCGAGATCTAGTGATCAAACGGCTGTTGGTCACTACACATCAATCATTTTCCGCATGTGATGATCTAAAGGGCAAATCCATAGCCATCCAGGACACGAAAAAAGTAGTACCTAGACTGATGATTTTTGTAAGAGAAAAACTATAATAACGTTCATTTGTTTTCATATCTTATGGTTTGTAATGAATAAAGTCAAAAACAACTTATCCGATTTAAAAAAATTTTCAACCTTTAGAAAGGTACATTCACACTTAGTAACATAGGCTATATTTAATTACTAGCAACTCGGCTTATCTCGTGTTCCTAGGTGCTCTGGTTTACGAGATACACTCTATCCCGTATTTATAGGGCTAGGGGTGGTACACCCCCATGAAGTGTTATGATTCCGACAAATGTAGTTAGTCTATTTCTCAGCAACAAAATAGCAACAAAATACGCCACTGGTCTCATGTTCTTAGCTGCTCTGGTTTTCGAGATACAATCTATCCCGTATTTATAGGGCTAGGGGTGGTACACCCCCGTGAAGGGTTACGATTTCGACAAATGTAGTTGGTCTATTTCTCAGCAACAAAATAGCAACAAAATACGCCGTTGGTCTCGTGTTCCTAGGTGCTCTGGTTTACGAGATACACTCTATCCCGTATTTATAGGGCTAGGGGTGGTACACCCCCATGAAGGGTTATGATTCCGACAAATGTAGTTAGTCTATTTATCAGCAACAAAATAGCAACAAAATACGCCGTTGGTCTCGTGTTGCTAGCTGCTTTGGTTTACGAGATACACTCTATATCGTATTTACAGGGCTAGGTGTACCACCCACCCCCGTGAAGGGTTACGATTCCGACAAATGTAGCTGGCCTATTTCTCAGCAACAAAATAGCAACAAAATATGGAGTTGGATTCAAGTCGATAGGTGCTTTCTTCGTCTAGATATATAAGGGGAGATTGTAGCGTAATATTACGTCAGGTCCTCAGCCGTTTCTCGTAAACTAAGAGAGGTACAAAATCAATTATTTCGGTACAAAATAGCAACAAATTAGCAACAAATTCCCAGATGGTTCCCGAGTCCGGCTTATAAAATGGAGATTCTAGCGTAATATACGTTGATATCTGCAGGGTTTAAGTGCGATTCGATGTGTCGCCATTGTTGGACAGTTGTTGTTTCTTGTATGGTAGCGATGCGATTCGAGACGAATGTTTTCCAAGTTGATGACTCTGCTGATAACCAAGATAGTACAATTGATGAATCAGTCCAATAAAAAATGTTTTCAAAATCAATTCCTAGAATTTGAACTATACGATAAGTAAATTGAGCCGCCATCTCGGCAGCGCATAATTCTAGACGTGGTAAGCTTGTGGACTTGGAAGGGGCAACCTTTGACTTCGCAGCTAGAAGTCTTATTTGAACGGAACCGTCTTCTAAGTATGATCGAATGTATACACAGGTACCATATGCATGTTCTGAACTGTCGGCAAATGAATGAATTTGTGCATTCTTCTTTTGAGTGGATATGGCCATCCTTGGCAGTCTCAGCTGTTGAAGGAGACTAAACTCCTGACGAAACTCAGTCCATCTCTTAGAATATTCTGTAGGCAGTGGTCCATCCCAAGAAAGCTTTGTTTGCCATAACTGTTTCATGAAAATCTTGGCGAGAACTACAACTGGATTGACTAAGCCTAGGGGATCAAATAACTGCGCGATGTCTGAAAGAACGGATCTTTTCGTATGTTGTGACACCTGCTGAGAATTGTCGCTTTTATACATGAATGCATCTGCGTCTGGGTCCCAAACAATTCCCAAAGTTTTTACCACGTTATTGCTCTGCATTTGAAAATGAGACTCTCTTTTTTCAACTGGAATGTTTTCTAGCAAAGCGCTTGAGTTGGAACACCACTTGCTTAGTTCAAAGTTTCCTTTTTTTAATATTGTTATTAATTCGGATTGGATTTGTTTGGCTTCTGCCAGAGAATCTGACCCAGTGAGCACATCATCTACATAGAAGTCCGATCTAATTGTTTTTGCGGCATGAGGAAAATTCTTTTGTTCGTCGTTGCTGAGTTGTATTAATGCACGAGTGGCTAGATATGACGCAGATGAAGTCCCATAAGTTACCGTGCATAAACGATAAGTTTTGACGGGTTCATTTTCAGAGTTTCTCCAAAGGATCAATTGAAAATTGCGGTCTCGTGGATCCACAACAACTTGTCGATACATTTTTGTGATGTCGCTTGTAAAAACATAGCGATGAATACGAAACCGAAGCGCAATTGAAAATAAATCAGGCTGAACCACAGGTCCTACCCTTAGAATTTCATTGAGGGATATCCCACTATCCGATTTGGAAGAGCCATCGAAGAAGACTCTCAATTTTGTCGTACTGCTACCTGGTTTCAGAACGCAGTGGTGGGGCAGATAGAAATGAGGTTTCGAATGATCAACGGAATCAATGAGCTCCATATGGCTCAGCTGTATGTACTCATTTACAAATTCGGTATATTGTTGATGTAAGTCACCGTGCTTCTTGAGCTTTCTTTCTAAACAGTAAAGACGCCTTAATGCAGTGTTGTATGAACTTCCTAGGAGCGAAGGATCGCATTTGAAGGGTAGCCTAACTTGATACCGGCCACATTCAAGTCGACAGCAGGTGTCGATAAAATGTCTTTCGCATAAATTATCACTTTCTGGAAGATTTTGTGTAGGCGAACCTCTGTTTTCGATTTCCCAAAACGTTTTTAGACGTTGGTCTAATAGATTGTCCTCTAGATCATTTTCTACAACCACGTTACATTGCGAATTGTTGGAAGGAGCTGAGTAGCTGCCACTTACTACCCATCCAAAACGCGTATTTTGCAAAATCGTTGAATTATTTTCCAATTGTATTTGACCTTGTAGCATAAGGGAAAAGAAGAGTTCTGCTCCAAGAAGCAAGTCTATTTTCTGCGGAGTTTGAAAGTTTGGATCGGCTAAACTTATATTCGATGGTATCGCAAGCACAGAAGTATTAATTTTCTGAGATGGAAGAAAACCAGTTATTTTAGGAAGTATAACGGCTTCAATTGATGATGAAAAACTGTTCAAGCGAGATTTTATTGTGATTATGGCTTTAAAAAATGCCCGCTTTGTGATAGAAGAGATACCTGAGTATGACTGGTTTGTTTTAGTACGAATCGAACCAATGCGTTGTGCAAATTGTTCATTCACAAGGTTTATTTGTGACCCTGAGCCCAAAAGTACGCGACAAGCAACTGGAGAACCTTGAACATCGAGAGCATAGATTATTGCCGTTGCCAATATAGTTGAAGTCTCAGTGCAAGTGGTATCAAAAACGGAGTGCACGGTAGTATTTAGAGAAGATGGAGAAGGGGGAGCAGTGTATTCGATAGCATTTGGATTGAGTGGAGTTGTGTGTAAAATGTCCCGGTGAAGTAATGAGTGATGCTTCTCACCACAGCTACGACAATTAGTAGAAGTACAGCTATCCAAAGCATGATCAAATTTAAGGCAGTTTTGACATAATTTAAGTGCTGTTATTTGTTGTTTGCGCTCATCAGGAGATAGACGTAGGAAACGAAAACATCTTGTTATCATATGACCAGGTTTGGAACAGTGGGCACACGGCATGTTGTTGGTAATTGCAAACGATTTTGGAGTGTTTTTATTTCTAATCTCTACTTTATAATTAGGACTCACCTTCGATGGTGGTGTTTGGCTTACCATTCCTTCCAATATTTGGCTGCGTTTAATTAGATATGTGGACATCTCTTGGTAGGTTGCTAATCGATCAAAAGGTGCCTCTTCCTGCCACTTGGTCAATGTTGTTGCGTCTAATTTGGAAGCCATGATGTAGACTATGAGGTCGTCCCAATGTTGAGTTGGACGTCCTAATGATGATAAAGCTCTCAGATGAACGTTGAAGGTATCAAGCAAGTTGCGAAGTGATGACGCGGAATTTTTATGAGTTGCCGGTGATTCAAACAGCTGCTTCAAGTGCTCCTGAGCAATGACCTTTTTATTCTCATACCTCTCCTTCAACATTTGAATGGCTACGGGATAATTTGCGTCAGTAACCTCCAATGATTTCACAATCATTGCTGCACTGCCATCCAAAGCGCTGCGTAGGTGATGAAATTTGCTTACATTACTAAGAGGTTGGGAGTGAACAAGCGAATTGAAAGCATCAAAGAAAGACATCCACTCAGTGATTATGCCTGTAAAGGTAGGAATATGAGCTTTTGGAAGTTTTATAGTTTCAGATGTTGCAGCGTTTTTATTATAGGTTCTCTCCTCCAATGGCAAAGAGTTATCTCCTTTTTGTAAAAAAGTATGCAGCGCCGGTTGAGTTGTGTAGTAGAGTTCCTCATAAATAGCACGCACATTCTGTTTAAGTTCTTCTGAGTCAGCATCTTCCAACTTAGCTTGCAAAGTGCAGAACACTTTGAAGGAAGTTTCAAGAGCCTGCAATCGGATAGTAGAGTCGCTGTTCCTGCCTTTATTGTTGCAAATTCCTTAATGCGATCCATTTGCCTTAAGCAAACCTCCCTCCTGTTGCGAACTTCTTCGACTTTGGACATCTTAACCTCGTTATCTCTGCATTCCACGTGACGTGCGAAAATGGACAATTTTATTTTATTTTGATTTAATAATAATACTGAGTTCTGGCGATCACGTCGGGGTCACCAATTTTGTTAGGATTGTTTTTAAAGCTTAGATGATTATTTAATAAAAAAGCGATTAAAAAAATCTTTAATTTGCGTGACAGCCAGTACAAGCGAGTAATTTATTACCAATGTTTTTATTTGACAGTTTTTACTTTTTGACAATTCAATCTTATGTAGCTTTTCTTAAAAAGCATTGCCAGAAGGGCTTAAATTTAAAATGAAAAATTTATAAATGTTACTTCAATAATGGAATTTACTTTAATCAACAGGCCGAAAGGCATTAATTTTAAGAAATCATGAATTCCTTAGAGCCGAGCGCCCGGTTGAGGCTAGTAACTCAAATATAAGATATTAGATATTAAACTAGTTTGAATTCTTTTGTCTAGTAATAAGTTGTAATAAGTGAAATAAATAAAAATGAATTATGCAAAAAAAAGGGTAGTCGATACGGGTTCAAGCCCCAGATTCGGCAGCATTCTTTTCTACAAAAATCGCCAGCTTATTTGAGGCCACCTGTGCGATAACATGGGACAATACAAAACTAAGTCTCCTTCTCTGAGGTACGTAGGTTTCTGTTATGTGTGCTTTCTTTCTATGAGTCTATCTGTCTCTCTCTGTTATGTTAATGTCTTGTTCTGTACTAGCCAATGGCCTCAGTCTCCAGTGCTGCTATGTGTCTGTAGTTCTTTACATTCATGTGCGAAGTACTGTGAAATGTCAATGTCAACGTCAAAAATCTTATATTAGTAGTTCATAAAGGACATGCACTTCGAGAAGTGTGTACAGCTTTTCCAACTACATCGAGCAAGGACCTAGGACCCTTAACAAATTTTATATTTCAAATTTAATGGAACATTGTTTGAATGGTGGTTGGTGGACGAAAAGACAAATGACAAATAGGCCAAAAACGTACATAGCCAAAGAGCCAAAAAAAAATATAATGTAAAAAGAGCAAAACGCATATCAAACAAAAGACTAGCAAGCCAAAAGATGAAGAAGTCAATTTTTCAAGAAAAAACATTAGAACCCACAGGACAAAGATATCAGTAAATCGTTAAAAGACAAAAAGACAAAAAAGCCAAAAGACAAAATAAAAGTCAAAAAATTAAAATACCAGACACTTAAATCTCAACAGTCTGATGAGCCAAAAGACCAAGAGAGAAACCGACAAAATTATACGCCAAACGACAAAAAGACCAAAATATATCAAAAATCCCAGAGACCACAAATCCAAACCCCCAAAAAAAGAAAAAAAATTACCGATGAGTATAAAAGACCAAAAACTCAAAATGGAAAATTCCTTAAGAACAGAATACAAAAAATCATTTTTGGGGACATCGAAACGTCGAAAATGAACTTAGTTCTTTTTTGAATTTGTAATTTCCTTTTTGACCGCTCAATACAGGTTGTATACGACGGATTAAAATTCTGGTGTGCCTCAGGGGCAGGGCTCCCTATTGTCTTCGACACTCTCGTTTAATACTATTCATATTGCTGGTGTGCCGCAGGGCTCTGTTTTGTCTCCAACACCCACAATCCTGCTTTGCGGATGTGAATCTTCGATGTGATCATATATAAAATATAAGCTCATTTAATTCAAACCTTGAAAGCATTAAGTATTCGGATTTAAATATAACACGGTTTCTCAGTGTAATATTTAGATCCAAATACACCACCTCTACCACTGCCCGTAGCACTTCAAGGCAGAAACTGACCTTCTGGAAATTCTCGGTATGTGTACCATGCCAATCAACCACTTATAGTAGAACGAACACATACACGATGTTGTTGAAATTGCGCAAGATGCCTTGGTATCCTCAGAAGTGTTGTATTGTCTCCTCTTCGTATCTGACAAATATCTATGAAAAATTTAGCATGTCCCAAGCTTGTGCACAATTCCCACCTCTGGACTGGTGCTCTGATAATGTACTTAAGTCTCCTACGGGTATTCAAGATGATTAGTGATCATGGCATAGGTGAGTCATTAACGTCACTTCAACACCCACGTAATTTCTCATGCCTCACCGCCTGTAAACGATATTTTGGCGGAATATACTCTAGTTCTAGTGAAACAGCTTGTTGCATGCCTCTACGTAAAACCCCTAAACCCAAATTTGGATGTAATGTCGTACAGAGATTCGTTCCTTATCGTTCCTTAGCTCTACAACACGGATGTGGGACTGTTTCCCTCGCTCAGTCTTTCCAGTTCATTGCAATATTCAGGTATTCAAGACCAATATTAAAATACACCTCTTGAATAATCTTCTATTCCATTGTTTCTAATGCTCGCACTACGCTTTAGTATCAAAAGGGTATCATGAACCCCTAGAAAACGTGCCTAAATTCAAGAAAAAGACAGCGGAGCGAGAGAACTATCGCCTCGTTCAGTCAAAATTTTGAAGTTCCGTTCAGACAAAAAGAAAACCGACTTATTTCTGCCATCAAAAATATAGACACAAATTGATTCCTCAGCTCCTCGCTCGTTACTTAAAAAGGAGGAAGAGTAATTTGTAGGCCATCAATTCTTTTGTCCTGTGGCGTTATTATTTTGTTACGGTCACAATAGATGGCCAAACTTTCTCCTATCTCTTTTCCCTACATCTAACTTAAAAGGAAGCTTTTTGTCGCAAGGATGGAAATAACAAAACACAAATTTCGATAACAATATCGATAATTTGCTGATTTTTTTGCTTTTTCTTCCATTTTTAGGCCGCGCCAATTGTCTGAGGATTTTAATATTTATTTATTTTTATTTTTTGGAATTTTCTTCGAACAAAAAAAAAAAGAAACATATAAATGAAAAAACAAATTCCTTCTTTTTTTTTTTTTATTTAATTTTAAATTCATATAATGTAAAAAACAGCATTAAATATCTTAATCTATTGGTTTGGTATAATATACCGTCTACCAGATTGACATTTCGTTTTCGCAGTGTTGAATAACTAACTTAAAACTTAATAAAATAGTAATATAAAAAAGTAGTAAGATGTTCAAAAATCGCCTTCAATTATTCGTTTTCTGTATCGTAGTGCATTAACAGTATAATTATATAGTAGATCCCACCCGCGGTCACCATTCAAAATGCACAACACATCCTCCTTCAACAGTAAATTAGCTCCAAAGTAGATCCTTCGAAATTCTCTCAAAATAGGACATTTTCCGATAAAATGGTATACATCTTCTCTCTCTTTAAGATTGCAGAGGTTGCACTCGATGGGAAGATCGGATCGATGTGGAATGAAATTTAGGTTTATTAGTTCACCTCTTATTTTGAAAATTGTATTGATTTTTGCCGTTGAGTTTGAGTTTACAAAATACGTTTTTTCTTGTAGATTATGGTTTAGTTGACTGAAGTAAGTTCGATATTGTGAAGAATGAGCTTCATTTAGAAACGTTTCATATAGATGATTACCTGTTTTTTCCAATATTTTTGCAAATGCACATTTATAAAAAGAAACATCTTGCACGTTTTCAAAATTCGTGTTAAGATCACCATCTCGTGCCAGGTTTTCCCATTCTTGAACGCAGTTACTTCTTGTTGACAATAGATAGGAGAGTATTATTTTTGGCAACCTTCTTTCATCCATCATCATAACTTTAGTGGCGTAATTAAAATGTAGTTTTAGTGTATCCAAGAATAGTGGAGGCATGCCTGTCTCAAGATGGATCATGTAGTTAGGTGTGTTACTTGGTAGTTTGAAAATTCGTTTGACGCAGTACCGCTGAAAAACTTCCACTGATGTAAACGAACGATAGCCCCATGCTTGAGCTCCATATAAAAGAATAGACGTTGCGGTTGCACGAATAATTTTTTGTTTGGCGTGGTGGCTTAAATATTTGTTTCCAATACACTTTCCCCAAACTGAGCCGATTGCACGTTTTGCCTCTGCAAGTTTTGCTTCGAAATGATTTTTCATGTTAAGGTTGGCTGTGATAAGGATTCCCAGGTACTAATACGCTCTTACAACTTCTATACTCTCTCCCTCAAAATTCCACTGCTCACTTCTTGCGTACCTTCCGCCACCATTTCTAAAAATCATCATTTTTGTTTTTGCCAAGTTTACAGACAAATTCCATTTTTTGCAATAATTTGATAGTCTATTTATCATAAGTTGCATACTGCTGATGGTTTCAGCAAGGATAGCAATATCATCAGCGAACATTAATGCAGGAATCCATGTTGAATTGATTTTGATACCACCTTCTAAGTTTTCTGTTAAATCGTTGATAAACAATACAAATAACAATGAACTCAATATGCAACCCTGTTTAACACCCATCGTTGTTGAAAACTCATCCGAAGCACAATTTCCGTCCCATACCATTGCTAAGTTGTCTTCGTATAAAGCTCTCAAAATGTTTATAAATTTGCTTGAGATTCCAATTGTGTATAACTTATAGAATAACTCTTCACGAGGTACGGAATCAAACGCAGCACGAAAATCAACAAACAGAGTATACAACTTTTTGTTCTTATTCATATATATTTGCGCAATGTTCATTAGGGAAAATATTTGATCTGTTGTAGAGTAATTTTCTCTGAATCCTGCTTGAAATTCATGCAGAACTTTTTTTTCTTTTACCCAGCGTGTAAGCCTGTTGAAAAGGAGGGTTCCAAATATTTTCGCTGATGAATTTAAGAAGGATATTCCTCTGTAATTTCCAGGGTCATTATAGTCTCCTTTTTTGTGCAATGGAAAAATTATTGCTTTTCTAAAACAAGCTGGAATATTTCCAGTTTCGTATATTTTGTTATACTCTTTAGTGAGAGCTGTTGCAAAGTCTACTGTGCAGTTTTTGTAGAATTCAAGGGGGATTCTGTCCTCACCCGGAGCCTTATTATTTTTTCGCTTTTTTTAGAACACTCTGTACTTCATGAAGAGTGAAAGGTGTATCTAAAATGTCATCGCTAAAGAGCGGAGCTGCGTATTGATGTGGCAAGGATAGTTGGTCAGTATTGAGCAGGCTCATAAAATGTTCTCGTAACTGTTGAGCTTGAAGACTTGGTGCAATTACTAGCTTTCTTCCATTTATCTGTCTTACCGCGTTCCAGAAATCAGATGAGGAACTAGCTGAGCTAATAGCATCTACTTTCATTAGTTCAAAGGCTTTCTTTTTTGATTGGCACAGTTTCTTGTATTCAATGTTTGCTTGTGCATATAAAATTTTGGAACTTTGAGAATTGTTCTTCCTGAATTGTTTTAGAAATTCAAACGATTTTTGTCTTGCAATTTTGCAGTCTTTATCGAACCATTCCTGTTTATTCCAACGTTGCATTTTAGCTATAATTGGTTTTGAAGGAGCTGCTTTCTTGATTATTTCGGCAAGGTCTTCAATATTAGGAGAATCATTTGTTCTGCCTAATATATCGAGCTGGTTATTCAAGTTAACTTGGTATTGATTTCGATATCCTTCTTTCCAATGAAGTTTGGGTAGCAGGTTGAGTAAATTTTCATTATTTGCTTTGATGGAAGTGGCTGGTACTTTTAAGGTAATTTCCATGGGCATGTGATCCGAAAATTGTTTTAATCCAATTTTGAAGTCATCGATAATTGAGATGAAGTTTCCAGCGGCAAGACAATAATCAATCACAGAGGATGCTGTCCCTCGTAGAAATGTGAACTCCCCATTTAAGTCTCCATTGCAACTTCCGTTTAGAATCTTACAGTCAAAAGCATCTACCATATCCATTATTTTTGAACCTTTTCTGTCACATACCTCATCTTTTGATTTTCTGCTGGAGCTTATAAGTGTGTGAGTATATCCACTCACAAAGTTGTTTTGTGACAGGCCTATTCTTCCGTTGAAGTCTCCGATGATCATTATATCCGTTGAGTTCAAATTTGCTAGTTGGTCGTTAAGTTTTTCGAAGTCAAGTTCCCAGTGACTGCCGTTCAAGTAAGTAGGTACAATGAAAAATATATTTTTGTTTTTCTCCAATTTAAAGTTGTAAGTTTCTTCCATATTTTCGATTACAATATCTACACCTTGAATGCTCTTTTTAAATGCAAAAAGCTCCCCACCACTACCTCTTCCGAATATACTTGTTTTATTAGCGCATTTCCATCTTACTTCATAATTTAACAAACGATCTTTAAACATATTTTCTTCAAAGTCTAGCACATGCGTTTCAAATAATATAATGATATCAAATTCATATAAATAATTAAAAAAATCAATGTAATCTAGCTTATTTTTAAGTCCACAGACATTATAACTTAGTATTTTTAAATTGTTAAATAAAAATTCATTCTGATAGACGTGTGAACATCAATTAGAATGCTCATGTAGAGCTTCACTTAGATCTCTGCATATAGCGCCAGCGGATGAAATTTGTAACTGTCTTGTTTTTGATGTTCCTGAACTCGAATGATTTGACATTTGTATTTGATTTTTTCTTGACGTTTGGTACAAATTGTTTTGTTGAATAAGTTCATTCATAAGTTTTTCGAGTCCTGTAGGCATGCAACCAATCAATTTAGATAAAACATCTAATCCGTTTTCGAAACCGCATTTGAGTCCTTCTAGCATGTCCCAAGTGAAAGTTTTATCATCTACCATAAGTCTGTCATCTCTAAGAGCAACTTTCTTCTGTATGTTTGCCTCGCGTAGTGCTTTACTAATCGCCACAAGTTTGCCTCTTCTTCTGCGCATGTTGAAAGGCAAGTCCTTCATAACTCTTACATTTGTGGATTTTAGCTGTGCTGAGTTACGGAGCACTGCCCAGACGGATTCACGGCTTCTCATTTTGACGATTACAGATTTCGTGCGTGGATTTCGGCTTTGAATGTTATATGCTGTTTCAATGTTGTTTGCATTGTTTACGCCGAGAAGATCCGCGCATATGGACTTTGCCCTCTCCTTTACGTCGACATTTTGTTCATCTGGTAGCTGGACGATAAGGTTGCAGTCCGTGTTTTTTTGCAAAATTCTATCAATCTGTAGCTCCAAATGCTTATTACGATTTTCTAATTGTATCAGTTTAGAGTTAAGCTCGTTGTATTTTGTCTTGATACTAGATATTTCATTGACGAGCGACTGTAGGTCAGACTTTGATGCGAGTTCTTTGAAAAGTTCTTTATTGTTATCATAAAGTAATTGTTTAAATGTTTCTGTACTCATGCCAGCAATGCCAATATTACTCATTTTTAAAAGATTAGAGCTAGAGAGATGTTTTTTGGGGCTATTGTTATGTTCTGGGGAGGTCTCAAAGATTCCTCGTTTGTTTTTATTCATTAGTTAGGTTAACTTTGGCGCTTTAATTTTCGATTATCGATTTTGGTCTTAATTTCTACGACTTACTCGGAATTTCGATTTTCTATTAAAGAGCAGAGTTTAAACTTTGGTTTGATCAACAATTTGTATTATTTAGCTACTTTTTTATATGAGTTTCACAATTTTTACTTAGAGCTCGTTAGTTTCACACCAATTTGACAGATCTTCTTATATTTATTCCTTCTTAAAAGTCAAAATAGAAAGAAGAAAAAAAAATGTTCATTGCCAAATGGTGAGAATTTGTGTTTTTATTTATTACTTGTAGATTGAAGATTGAAGGGAGTTTCTCATGTGTTGTTCGTCTTGTTCTGTGGTGTTTGTCTGTTTGTGTGTGTGTTTTTTTTTTTGATTATATAGAAACTATACTTTGGGTAGAAGATGTGTCATCAGGATGATCCTTTGGAGTGGAAATTGATTGAAAAAGTTTTCACTTTTTTTTTATGAGACACAAAATATAAACTTGAATTGTCCTATAAGAGTTACAAAAGCCTGAAATATTACTTTGAGAGAAAAAAATTGGATCTTTATAAATAAGCACCGAAACGAGGGAGAGATGTGAATATTGAATTGGAGGCAATGAGGAAGAGGGACAAAACGCACAAGGCAAATTGATGACAGTATAAAAGTTGAAACATAGTTGCCACCATCATCTTACGTATCTCACCCTCCCCTCATAACCTGATATCCAAGTCAATATCCTCAAAGTCATGTTTCATGAGACTTTGATGGATGAAATGTCAATAGGAAAGACAAAATTGACCTATAAATCTCATTTTCTGGCATAGTTGGACTTGAGTCTGCTATGTATGGATTCTGTTGCTCAAAAATGAGCAGGGATACCAAAAATATACGATATCGAATTAAAATGTAACAATTAGGTTATGGTGAATAAACTTTTTGCAAATTGCTTTATTGAATGAAGCAGATCCTGGAAACTAGACGAAATGGAAAACAGTCTCATGTTGTTGGTTGAGAAAGCCGAAGGGTCTTCAATCATTGTTTTGCAAAATGAGATTTTTGTGTTGAAAATTCTGACGAATTTCAGACTCATACTATTTAATCCTTGCACCACAGCCGGTGTCCGATCTGTCAAAATTTTCAAGAGTATCAGTCTGTCACGGAAAAGTGCTTTTTAGTTTTGTCGTTGGGAATCGGCATGGAATTTTAAGCCCAATTATTCTGGAAGAAGGTAAACCACTTGGCAACAGAAATGTGAATCCTAGATGTGCGAACCTAGGAGCAGTTGTTGATTCTTTTTCTTTCTTGGTTACTGTAAGGTTCAGAGCTCGAGTATCCATCGAGGAACAACTACGAGTGGTTAGGATCTCAAGAAACCACCGAAGTAGAATCTGAAGACCCAGGCTTTTGAAATAGTGAAACAAAACCTTGTCACCGAGGCAGAGGGTATTCTACACTGAACCAAATTTGGTAGTTATATTGAAGAAAAAGCATGTAGATTTGAAGAAAGGGTGATCAATATACGGTCAACACCTCCTATCCGTTGATTTAACGAATATATTGTCTTATTGACGAAATTTCGTCAATTTGAAGAAATGAATAAAAAAATTTCGTTGCGGTGTTAAATTAACAAAATTTTGTCAAATTGATTAATATAAGCGAATAATATTTCTTCAACTTAACTAAGAATATTATTCATTATAAAGAAATATTCTTCAATTTGAGAAAAGAGGTAATCATTTTAACCACCGTTTCTTCATTTTGAAGAAATATTCTTCCTTTTGACTAATCAACATATTTAAATTAATGAATATTTCTTCATTTAAACGTCTCTGTAAATAAATAAAACAAAAGAGCAGTTAAGAAAAAAGAATGTGTTTATTTTTTGTTTTTTTTTTTTTTTATATATAACTTAACCTATTTTAACTTATTAATAAGTGAACTTACTTTTGAACTTTTTTTTTGTCATAACAAGTTTCAATCTTTGCGTTTTGCCTTCTTCTTCACAAGCCGCTACCGTTTGTGCGATGAAAAAAAAAAACTTGCCTGAGAGTCCGGAATGGAAAAACGGGCAGTGGCCTTTTGTGATCCACTTCCAGTAATAACTTTAGCTGTTGGCACAAGAAGACTGTGTTTCATATAAAAAATTGCACAGGTTCGTCCATCTGAAAAAAAAAAATAAAAAAAATAAGAAACCTTAACATCTTCTTTAACTCTAAGATAATTGAAAGAAATTTAAAAATGACATAAAAAGAACCCCTAGTGTAAGCTTTTATATTGAACTACTAACTTATTACAAATAAACTTACTCTCGGTAAAAATGTTGTCACCATTCATTATGTCTGTCAAGATCTGGCGACAAGCTGGATCTTTTATTACGTCTTCAAAAAAGCGGATTATTTTTGTAGAAAAATCGCTGTATTTCAAAATAAGGCTCTAAGCTTTCGGGTATAGTTGCTTGAAATCCATATCGATCTAAAAGAAAAATTTTATAATTTCAGAAATAACTTCATATTTTACGAATACAATGATTATAGATATAATAAGTTTGTTTTTCTTCTTTTGTGTTAGTTGATAATTTTAAAAAGATATTCAATTACTTACATGTTTATTTAACTACGTATTCACTTTTGGAAACTTAGTTTTTAATTCACTTATTAGTTTTTTTTTGCACAGCGACTATTCAATTCACAACGAGGAGGACTATTCACTTCCTCTTCACAAACAAGAATACAAATTATCTCTATAAAAACGGTAAAGAAATGAAGAAAATTCATCAAATTGAATAAATTCTTCAATCTGAAGAAATCACTTTCCTCCATTTGAAACAAATTTATTCAATTTGACGAAAAATGAGAATTGCTATGAACATTCCTTGTAAGATTTTGTCAATTTGAATAAATGATTCTTCAAAATTTAACAAAATATTTTCTTCAATATGACTTACGTGATTTGGTTCAGTGTAGATGCTTTTAATTGTCATTTCTACCAGATTCGACCGATTGAAATGAAGACGCTGCAAAACTTGAAAACATATTTTAAAAACGACACCCACTAAATCATCCCACTCAGCGTTCTTCGGGGTGCCATTAGTCTAGCATCCTGGAAGTCTAGGTTGGTCAATTTGCTTTTGGAGAGTGGCCGATAGCACTGAGACAGGATTAACATGTGAGTTTGATGCATCAGAGACGTTGTGGAGTCCCTTCTGTTCCGATTGTGATGAGATTCGAGTCTTCATGCCATTGAGTTTTTCTATTATAGCAAAGCTGGCAAATTCGGACTTTAATCAGTTCAACTGCTTCCTAATTACTAAGCAAGCTGTTGAAGTAAGTGGTATTTGGACCGCAAGTCTAGATTCCGCCCATTTGTGTCTTTTGTAGTGTATAGGTTAATGAATAGTAAGCACCGCCGGGTCTGGCTAATTTTAACACGGATTAGGTAAGCTTGCTTTAATCATCGTGTGAAACCAATTACTCCTTGGCCGCTGACACTGACAAGATTACCGAAAAAGCTTAATGTCAGTGTATAGTATAGGTATAGTGATGCGTTCTTTCCACAGGATATTGAGTATCAGGCGTGACAAATTAAATTAAATTAATTAAATTAATTAATTAATATTAGCTGGACCATCAGCATCAGCACACGTTTCCAGCTATTGATAACATTTTTAGGCAAAAAAAAAGAATTTCATTGCAGCAGAATAAATAGTAAACGACAGGATATAAGGCCTTAAAAGGATCTTGCTATTTCTTGTAATTCTGTTAAAATCACTGCTCTTTGCCTGAACTCATAAAAATCGATGATATCTGGATTTGCCCAGACTGGTTAAGGTATCCCTCGGCATGACAACAATGGCGAAGTAATGGGTAAGTAGCCAAAAGCCAGCCATCGAATCGGATGACACATAACTACAATAGAGTCGGGTTGACGGACTACCTTTCCCACCCATTTCAAGTGCAATAAATTAGACCCACACTTACAACGAACGTCGACGGAGGAATGGGTAGAAATAGAGATAACCAGACAGACAGACAATAGATCAGAGCACTTGAAACGGATGGGTCGACGAAAAACTGCATTAGTTCGAACATAAATTTGCGTATATGTCATCTGCATGTCGCATTAGCGAAACCATTCTCGAAATCAACTTGACGAGATACAGTGCGGGGTTACAAACAAGCGCCGAGGCAATGGCGCGTGGGAAGGACGGTGATTTGGCGTTCGTTCGATGGTAGTCTAAAGGTTCATTTGAAGTTGATGCATTTTCATCATTGAGGATTATTCATGACGCAGGGCAGGATGGAAATTGCGTTCGAGTGTGTTTCGCTGAATGCAACATGACGTATGAAATTAATGTCTGCAAGGATTTTTAAATCAAAAAAATTGTACTGAAGTGTAAGGGACTTTAAATCTTATATTCGACAACATTTCTGGTAAATGAATATCCCCAGCCCCCTATCCAAGTGTTTGTTTTGTTGTTTTCTCCTACCCCCAATTACGGCAATGACATCATTTTGTTTGCCTTCTATAATAATAGAAAACTTCTCTAAGTAGGCAGGAAGAAGAAATAGGAACTTACCGCCAGAACATCCTCCTTTGCGTACATCGTTGTCGTGTCACTTATTAGCTTCTCTAATTTCGAAAACACAGAAAATCCCTAACTTTTCTCAAATTTACATTACACGATGTAAACAACCTCCTTATACCTTCAATTCTCCTCTATCTCCACACTCTCTCTCCCTCCTCTCTTGATGCTGGCCATATTCAACAAAATCCCTTACCCTCGAACTTTAGAAAAATATATCCTGAAATACTGTTTGAAGTTGTTAGTTGTTGTTTTGCTAGTCGTAGTCGTAGTCGTCGTCGTCGTCGTCGTCGTCCTTTCTTTCAATGCTTTAATGCCAAAGTTGGAGAAAAGCCATTTTGAATGCGGCAAAGGCAAAAACAAGGAACAAACAGCAAACGAAATTTTTTTTAATGAAAATGAAAATCCCTCTTAACAGCCAACAAACACACACATATAAAGACGCTCGCCAAAGACAAAATTTGAGAAAAAAAAACTTTGAAAATATTATTTTTTTTTACACAAACACATATACAAGTTTATAACAAAACTTAAAGTAATGACCCCCAAAAATATATTAGAAGCATTCGAAATCGACTTTTTCCACTGCGGCAGCAAAGCAAGCCAGAAATAGTAATTTTCTAAAACTTTCGCTTCGCAGGGAGACGATATTCAGCAGAGCAATATATTTTTTGTTCACACACTCACAAAGGGAGGGACATCTGTTTCTGTACTTCAGGACAAGAGAAAACAGACTCAGTCATAACGAATATTCACCCCGAATTGAAATACTGCAGATTTTAATTAAAAACTTTTGAATCCTTGTGCACACCATTATATATAAACAATCACCGTCACCTAATAGCCACTCACACACGTATCTCCAAACTGAAGCTCGAGGGCTTGAAGGATGATGGTTTAAGAAGCTGGTTTTGACGGAGGTAGTGTTGTTGAATTTTGAGAATGTAAGTGTGAAACAAGTTTATTGCAGTTTGTAGACTGCAACATGTAGGTTTGTTCGAAAGTTAATGTTTGGTACCCATGACATTTACCTACATGCAAAAGTTAGTGCGAAGTTATTTTTGACCAATTTTTTCTTCAACTTGATGAAATAAAACACACAAATCTAGCGACGTCATACCGAACCGGTTAGAGATTTAAGACAACTCCTTTTGGACGTCTTTCGGTCTTGGATGGGTTGTACTATTTTTTCCAGAAAACTGGTTCGGGTACTGCCTCTAGGATTTGGGTTTCCACCCCCAACTTCTTCCTCTACAGCTTCGTTTTTAAGACAATTAGGGCCGTGTCACTGTTGACTTAAGAATCAATGAAATTACCGTCGACATGGCCGATGAAATCTCTGACTACATCTGCGTCAAAACCAGCATCCGGTCCAGGCCAGGTCTCAATGTGTCCCGATTAATTTCCGACCGTGACGCGATCAAGCTTCACACCCAAAGGCTGCGAGCGTCATGGTCTGCGTCATTCTTCATAGCGCTTATTAAAGCATGAGGCTTTCCAGGTTAGTTACAGTTCGCTCATTCGAGTTAGGTATGCAGCCCACCGGAGTCTATCTTCTATCAAGCTAATTTTTGTCATCACATCTTTACAAGGCTGGCTTCCAACAAAGAATCCATTCCATACCTCTGCTAAGTCAAGCTCTATTTGGGAAAAATATGGAATAGAAAATAGCTTGATAAATGCTTACACTAAATGCTTCGGAAACCAAACATCGTACTTATGAATATTAAGCTTAAATTCTATGTTGAGATTTTCATAACCTTTCATATGACAGAAGTATGAATGAGCTTAACGTCAGCACCTGGCAACTAAGCCTTATCTGACGGTGGACCTATCCACACTGTCGGCGTGCAATTTCCAACCGAAGTCGGCATTATCACTATGCTTCTTTTAAGAGGGCACTAAACCTCTTCCTGATGATCCACCAGAATACAAAAGAACACCTCAACTTTCAAAAGAAAGAAGCGGGTACCCTGCATCTAGATCCACACCAGTACCAATTGAATTAGTGCCAGCTCTTATTCATCTTGGTTTGATTCTAGACTACTATTCAGGCAACTCGCGGAACTGCCACTCAACCTTCAGTCACACGAAAGAAGAGCCGTTGTCCGGTCACAGATACCGCTCAACTTTCATAAACGAAAGAGAGTCGTTACCGTGATTTGCGAATAGCAGCTGAGGCCAAACTCAGACAACCACAACCCCCGCGAAGGTCCATCCCACTAGTGAGTTGCTAAAGCTCACTAACCGCGGTACCCAATTGCCCCTGGGTGGAGGGTGGTCACATATATTTCTTTGCATAACAATTAGTTATACATATTTTGTTTGTTGTGACATCTTTTTTGTTTTTGCTGCTTTTGTCCTACTGGCGGACGAGGGACACTGCTCACCCTCTGTCAGGATTATCCACATTGATCGAAGGGATGAACCAGCCAATCAAGGGACGCACCCAACATTTTGTCTAACTTCCTTGGCGTTTATCCACATTTGGTACTCGTTAATCACATTTTCTTCCTTTACTATGTGATAGGTCATAGTATCTGTTAAGGATCGCATTAATCTTCATTAAACTTCCTGCTTCAATTCGCCAATTCCATTAGACTAAAGCTGCCTACGTTCGCAAGTTCATGCCAATAAATTGACAAGAACCTCTCGGAGGCCCCACGAGAAGGTGTAGGTCAGCACGTTCACTTCGAATTCTTGCAATATTTACTTGGAAAACGTGTTTCTTTTCAAAATCGCCAATCTCCATGATTCCACCTCCCCTTTCATATGACACTATGATCTCCTTCGTAGCCTATTTCGTTCATTGTCAAATTCAATGAAAATTATGAAATTACAACTTTTCGCCACTGATCACAGCGCCATCTAGTGGGAAAATATAACTTACACAATTTTGCAACATTAGGTGTGTTTTTTGGTTAAGCTTTCCGTATCCGCAGTAGAAGACTACATGTATTACAAATACAACACGATACTGCCGATAAAAGCAGAAGTAGAATCATACTGCGGATAGAATTAAGAAAAATTCAATAATCATCTTTAAAATGATAGCAGCGACCAACTTCTAAAAACAAAAATTTAACAACTGTGGATGGCAAATTTATCCGCAGTGCAGTAGGATTTACCAAAAAAAATTTTGTATTTAGAAGTTGGTCGCTGCTAATAAAACGCGTCGCGTCGGAGTAAAGAGCCTATAAGCAAATGGTATCATTTTAAAGATGGTTATTAAATTTTTCTAAATATATTGTAATGTGTATACACTTTATTTATCTCATACGCTCTGTATCTCCTTCTATTGTAATGTCTAATACTAATGTGTATACTTTATTATCTCTTACTCTCTGTATCTCTTTCTATATTTAATGTACACACTTTTCATTACTCTCTTTACTTACTCTGTATCTCTTGTTTATTTAATGTACATACTCTCTTTACTTAATATCGTTTAATTGTAGTAGTAAACACTCGTGAGGGGCAATAATTAATTAAGATTAAGAGAAACTTTTTGTTTAGCATTAAGAACGTTAGCCCCTACAAAAATCCCAGTATTTTCTCTCGAACTTTCAGCTTCCCCAAGAAACAATAGGAACCAATAGTAGTTTCTAGAACCCATCATTTTTGATATAAATAGCCGGTTGGTGGCGAGGCGAATTAATGAATTGTGAACTGCGATAAAGAAAAGTACTCTGTGTTTGCAAAGTTATAATTGAAAGTGTTGAATAAATAAGTTTGTGAGTGATTTGAATAAAGTGAATTTGTGTTTTATTTAAAAAGTGAATAAGTTTTAATTGTCGGACCAAGCCGAATATTACATTGGTGTCAGAATAAGGGATTAAAACTTATTGAGAATAAAACAGTGAACAGTGATTAAACTATTTTGTGTGAAATAGTGAAGTTAAAAAAAAATGATAAGTAAAGTTTTGAAAGACTTAACTGTCGCTGAGCTAAAGGCCGAATTAAGCAAACGTGGCTTAAGTGCGGCAGGATATAAAATCGAACTCGTAAAACGGCTACAGGAATATCTGGAAGAACAAAATGAAGACCCAGATGCGTTTGCTTTCGAAGTGGAAGCAAAATCGGAAGAGGTAAATGCAACTGCCGACTTATCTACCATGATGACACTTCTTCTAGCCAAATTTGAAGAGAATCAAAAGAAGCAAGAAACTCAAAACAAGAATGTTCTGGAGCAACTAGAAACTCAAAGAAACGAGCAGAAGACCGAGCAAGAGAATGTCCTCAAACAACTGGAAGGAAATGTCCTCAAGCAACTAGAAACTCAAAAGAATGATGTTCTGGAACAACTACAAGCTCAAAGGGATGACGTTCGAGATCGGTTTGATGAACAGAAAAATCTGCTAGAAGGCAGGTTTGCGGACTTCGAAGACAAAATCAATACTCTCGATGAGCGTGTCGAAAAACAAAATTCAACGACTAATGCACGTTTCAAGAAAATAGACGACCAGATCGAAACCATTACAAGCGAACTAGAAAAAGTGCGAAAGATGAAAGCTCGAGAACCTTCTGGTGAGTGCTCAAGAAAGAGAGAAGTGAATCCCCCAAGCTTTGATGGTCAGATACCGTGGTCAATCTACAAGAAACAGTTTGAAGCAGCAGCGTTAAAAAACGGCTGGGACGATGACGAAAAATACATTGCTCTTACGCTTGCCTTGAGAGGAGCAGCTGCTGAACTGCTACAAACCATCCCAGCAGAGAAGAACGGTGACTTCAAAGTTCTGGTAAACGCAATCGAACAGCGGTTTGGGGATAGCCACATGACAGAAGTCTTCCGAGTACAACTAAACAACAGGGCACAGAAAAGAGGTGAAACTCTGCAGCAGCTTCAGGCAGATATCGAGCGATTAGTCCACCTGGCATACCCAACAGCTGGCAACGAGATAATAAATCAACTTGCTGTTGAAGCCTTTGTGAGAGCTGTGGGCGATATAAATCTCCAAAGGGCTATTCGCACTGCCGGAAAGCAAACACTACCAGAAGCATTGGCTTTCGCTCTAACAATGGAAGCCGCAGAACAAGCATCCCAAAACGTGCATCGCGTGAGAGAATTGGAAGTCCAACAATGCTCTTGTCAGAAGGCTACTCTGGAAAGGAGTCAGCGAGACGGACCAGCACGATGCTGGAACTGCAACAAGACTGGGCATCTTCAACGACAGTGCAGATTACCGCGAAGACGAACCTCATGCCAACACTGTGGAAACAGAACTTACTCAACAAGTCAAAGTTACTCCAACAACGTTGCTTCCGAAGCTGTTTCCCACCCGGGAAACGAATAAGAACCAACTTCGAGGGGCAGAAGCTGGTTTCTGGTATCGATGGCCCCAGAAACGACATCCAGGTTTCTCAAACGAAACGTGACAACAAGAGCCTGACCGTGGAAGCAAGTATAAACGGCAACAAATGTGTGGCTACCATCGACACCGGTGCCACGGCGTCCATTGTACGGCAGGACCTCGTTAAGAAGACATGGCTCCACAACACCAACAGCTATCGTCTAAGGACTGCAACTGGAGAAGCCGCAAAAGTTTATGGTGAGGTACGTCTTAAGATCCGGATGGCAGAGCTGGAATTCTCTCACCTGTTCCTGGTAGCAGATATATGCGACGAGTGCATTGTCGGCGTCGATTTCATGAAAGATCACGGAGTGATATTGGACATCGGGAACCAAGTCCTGAAATATCGAAACATCGAGATTCCGATGATCTATGGGATCCACTCGTACGAGACCTCGTTATCTGTGAAAACCGTCATCAAAGAAGATCTGACTTTGCCTGCTTCTTCAGAAGTATTCGTGTGGACGAAATTGAAAGGTAAGCCTGGCAGCCATCGATACCTCATGGTCGAACCAGCATCTGTAAAGTCCTCCCAAAACGTCACCATTGGGAAGACTCTTGTTAGACCTGTAAAGAACATGGTTCCCGTACGAATACTCAACATCAAGCCGTACGAAGTTAAGCTTAGAAAAGGTGAGATTGTCGGACAATGCGAATCTGTATCAGCGATAACAAGGATCAGCGAAGAAGACCCAAGGCAAACATTGAAGTCCAAAGAGCTGAACTCCATAAAGACGAACATTCTCAAGTCCTCTAATCTTGGCCACCAACAACGAAGAACTGCAGAAGGTCTCCTCGAAGAATTTGCAGACATCTTTTCGTCATCGCAAGGGAAATATGGCAGAACACAACTGGTTCAACATCGAATCAACACCGGGGATGCAAAGCCGATTCGTCAACCTGCAAGACGCCTTCCACTAGCCAAACAAGGTGAGGTTGAAGAACTGATAACCACCATGAAAGAAGAGGGTCTGATCGAAAACTCTAAAAGCCCTTGGGCGTCTCCAGTGGTCCTGGTAAAGAAGAAAGACGGATCAACCCGCTTTTGCGTGGACTATCGAAGGTTGAACGATGTGACCAAGAAAGATAGCTACCCTCTGCCTAGGATCAGCGATACTCTGGACGCAATGGAAGGAGCACAATGGTTCTCAACTTTGGACCTGAAAAGTGGATACTGGCAAGTAGAAATCCATCCTGAAGACAAAGAGAAGACAGCGTTCTCGACAGGAAACGGATTGTGGCAGTTCAAAGTGATGCCTTTTGGACTGTGCAATGCTCCAGCGACTTTTGAGCGCCTTATGGAATGCGTCCTGCAAGGACTCACTTGGAAATCTTTTGCCTGGTCTATTTGGACGACGTCATCGTATACGGGAAAACATTTGACGAACATTGTACAAATCTGAGAGCCGTGTTTCAAAGACTTCGAGAAGCCCACCTCAAGCTCAATCCAGAAAAGTGTTCACTCTTCAAAACCGAAGTGAAATACCTGGGACATATCATCTCATCCCAAGGAGTTAAGACGGATCCTGATAAGGTTGACACCGTGAAGAATTGGCCAACACCACAGGACAAACATCAACTCCGAAGCTTTCTGGGTCTAGCCACCTACTATAGGCGCTTCGTCAAGAATTTTGCTGAGATCGCCAAGAGTCTACATCAGCTAACGGAAAAGGGAAAGCAGTTTAAATGGTCAGGTGAGTGCGAGCGCAGCTTTCAAGAGCTCAAGCAACGCTTGTGTAATGCACCAGTGCTGACCTACCCGACTCCAGGAAAACCGTTCATCATTGATGCTGATGCCAGCAATGTCGGGATTGGTGCTGTATTGTCACAGGTACATGATGGCGAAGAAAAGGTGGTTGCCTATTACAGCAAGGTGCTCTCAAAGTCGGAAAGAAACTATTGTGTGACCAGAAGAGAACTTCTTGCACTGATTTTGGCAACAAAGCACTTCCATAAGTATCTCTATGGACAGAAGTTTCTTCTCCGAACCGACCATGGAGCACTAAACTGGCTTTTGAATTTCAAGAATCCAGAGGGTCAAGTGGCGAGATGGATTGAGAGGCTGCAGACGTACGATTATGAAATTCAACATCGGAAGGGGAAGCTTCACTCAAATGCTGATGCACTGTCTCGGAGACCATGTAAGCAAGACTGTAAGCATTGCAGACGCCAAGAAGAAAAAGAAGTGGTTACTGTCCAACGAACCAGAACCGATCCCATTTATGGCTGGAGCAACGACGAGATGAGGGAGGCTCAACAAGAGGACCCAGATATTGAACCCATCCTCGCATGCAAGGAACACCAGGAAAAACCAGAATGGGCTGATATCTCCGACAGAAGTCCGGCTCTGAAGGCCTATTGGGCACAGTGGGACTCGTTGCATGTCCAAGAAGGTGTCCTTCGACGTAAGTGGGAATCAGCAGATGGAAAGTCCTATGTAATGCAGCTAGTCTTACCGAGATCGAAGTTATGGACGTTCTGCGAGAGATGCATGATGGAGTTTCGGGAGGCCATCTAGGAGTAAACAAGACGCTAGAAAAGGTTCGACAACGATTCTATTGGCTACATGCAAGGGAGGATGTCGAGAAGTGGTGCCGAAAATGTGATACCTGTGCTGCCACCAAAGGCCCGAACAAAAAGAATCACAGCCAAATGCAGCAGTATAATGTCGGATCACCCTTTGAAAGGATTGCAATAGACGTGGCGGGTCCATTTCCGGAAACAAATAATGGAAATCGTTATATTCTGGTCGTCATGGATTACTTCAGCAAGTGGCCTGAAGCATACGCCATACCGAATCAAGAAGCCAAAACAGTCGCAGACCAAATTGTGTTCAACTGGGTGAGCAGATTCGGTGTTCCATTAGAACTTCATTCCGACCAGGGAAGGAATTTTGAATCAAACATATTCCAGGAAGTTTGTGGGCTTCTTCACATCAAGAAGACAAGAACAACACCACTCCACCCACAATCTGATGGCATGGTCGAACGGTTCAACCGAACCCTTAAGGAACATCTTTGCAAAGTTGTGGACGACAACCAGCGAGATTGGGACCGACACATTCCACTGTTTTTGATGGCGTATCGAAGTGCAAGACATAGCTCAACTGGCCATACACCGTCTGAGATTTTGATGGGAAGGAACATCAGATTGCCGAGTGAAATTAAATTTGGATGTCCCACGTCGGAACCGCAAGCCGAGGATGACTACTTGGATGACCTCAGAGAAAGACTCCTTCAGATCCACGACGATACTAGGTCAAAAATAAAGATGTTCAGTGACCGAATGAAGACACGCTACGATATACGAGCGACAACAACAGAGTTCCAAGCAGGAGATCGAGTGTGGCTTTACAATCCCCATCGACAAAAAGGGTTGTCACCGAAACTTCAACGGGACTGGGAAGGTCCATATACAGTGATTAGCAAAATCAACGACGTCGTGTACCGGATACAAAAAGGAGTCAGAGGTAAACTTAAAGTCGTACATCGCGACCGACTACATCGCTACAGTGGTGATGAAGATGATGGATTTGTTCGGGACGATCAATCCTAAGGAGGGGGCAATGTAATGTGTATACACTTTATTTATCTCATACGCTCTGTATCTCCTTCTATTGTAATGTCTAATACTAATGTGTATACTTTATTATCTCTTACTCTCTGTATCTCTTTCTATATTTAATGTACACACTTTTCATTACTCTCTTTACTTACTCTGTATCTCTTGTTTATTTAATGTACATACTCTCTTTACTTAATATCGTTTAATTGTAGTAGTAAACACTCGTGAGGGGCAATAATTAATTAAGATTAAGAGAAACTTTTTGTTTAGCATTAAGAACGTTAGCCCCTACAAAAATCCCAGTATTTTCTCTCGAACTTTCAGCTTCCCCAAGAAACAATAGGAACCAATAGTAGTTTCTAGAACCCATCATTTTTGATATAAATAGCCGGTTGGTGGCGAGGCGAATTAATGAATTGTGAACTGCGATAAAGAAAAGTACTCTGTGTTTGCAAAGTTATAATTGAAAGTGTTGAATATATAAGTTTGTGAGTGATTTGAATAAAGTGAATTTGTGTTTTATTTAAAAAGTGAATAAGTTTTAATTGTCGGACCAAGCCGAATATTACAATATTAAGTAAGAGATTCAATTCCTGGTGCAACGGAATTGACTATTTGTATTAATGTATATAATTTGAAAAAGAGCAAAAAGAGTACGCTCTCGTTGAAAAAAGGAAAACTACAAACAACAGAGGTGTGATCGTACTTTATGAATGCATCCTTCGAAATACATGATAGCTAGTTATCAATTGCACCAACTATCATAAGTCAAACAACCAAAAACTTTATTCGAGAGTCGAAAAACGTCAAAATTCTATCCGCAGTATGATTCTACTTCTACTTATATCGGCAGTATCGTGTTGTATTTGCAATACATGTAATCTACTACTGCGGATACGGATAGCTTTGCCAAAAAAACACACCTATTAAAGTTTAAGCAATTAGTTCCATTGCTACTCAATAGGTGGCGCTGCGATCGATGGCATCAAATTGTAATTCTCAAGGCTTTAGCCAATAAACAAATTGGACCACGAACGGGATCGAGTTGTCTATGAAAACTTATGAAAATTCGAATTTGTAGTTTTGGGTGACCACGATGTTTCGTTTCCGAAAATAAACATTAAAATACGAAATACGACATTTCGTAGTGTCCCAACCAGGTTGTTGTTTCGGTTGAAGACCTTTGTTCAGAAAATTCTCTACCGCCCTTATGCAGAGACTTGGCAACATTTCTTCCTCTTCACATGTGCAATATGCATATGACTTAAAATCCACCAATTTTGACTAATCCAAACAAATTAATTAACTAAATTTTATTGGCTTTGCTATGTGGGTTTGAAAATTGAAAGGAATCGACTAAGAGTACCCATTGCTCTTCTCACATGTAGGGATTTTGTCGTGTGTGGTTACTTGAAGGAGCATTGTTGTGCAAAGTTCCTTCGAAGTTATTTCAAGGGATATCGATAAAAAGGATATAATTTCGTTTTCGATTGAAGAACACTCAAGGTCCTTTCTGTCTTGTGCCTCAAAAGACCATTGTACGTTTTCTGCAGAATCTTCAAGAAGTCCACAGTCAACAATGTCCAGACAAATCCAGATAATCTGAGTCAAGAGAAAGCTTTCACCCATCTGCCGGTCGGTGGCCTTCTGCTAGAAGAATAAACTTGGCATGTTCGATTGAGAGAATGCAAACAATCATCATTCTGTTTGGTTGGGATTGTTGTGGAGTCCTTGCTCTTGGTATCCAATGGCGGGTAGACAAACAGTGATTCGTGGTAGAAATTTTATGATACAGAGGAGGGTTGTAGTGTGTATATTAATTCCATCTGGAATTTCGGTTTGTTTTGTCCAAGGACAATGCATTCTAGTTGTTTTCGAATGGATCGGAATTAAGGTCACGTGTCCTTTGTCTGGGCACAATTCATATTTGAGATGGTGTTTCCTTTCTTTTGAGTGATATTCGAATTTGAATTAATTTTTGGAACACAACGAATGCGGTTATTTCATTATGTTGTGTTTGCTCTTGGGTGGTGATAGGTAGTTTTCCAACAGCCCGATATCATTTTTCTACCCAAAATCCAAAATAATTGAGCTAATTTTGACCCGCCATTAATTTAACGACCTTCAATTTCTCTAATCTGAAAAGAAATTCGTATCAATTGATCCAAAACTTCCCGAAACTTTTTTATTAGATTGATATCAAAGGTGAGTCAATTAACGCAATTTTCTTCCCATAACTTTAACCGTAAGAAGTTTCACCTCCCCAAAAGCCCCGCAGTCATCCAACAGTAGTACCTACTATCATCCTCACAAAGACATTCTCTTCGCACGAGTAAGCCGGCTCAGAGAGAAAAACCTTCATTAATGACGGAAAAATATCATCACTAAGCGCCAGCACGCCTAACCTCAACACATATGTTTACCTTCATAATAAAAACTTTCACCATGCTTTTACCTATCAAGAACAAAAACAACAACAAGAAGACAACATTTTACTGCCAACTAAACTATCAACTACCTAAAAGGTAAACTTATGGTCGGGGTTACATAGCCGAGTCGTGTGCTTTTGCCTGATGACGATGACTACGAATAATGTACCGAGGAGTTAAGACTAAAGTTTCAGTGACACGTGTTGTATATTTTCTATCAAAAGACACAAAAATGTGTTCTAGGAGGCATTTTTTGGATCCCTTAAACGTGCTTTGAAAGAAGCCAAGGTTTTGCGGAGCTTGGAGCTACTATTCGGTGGAAGAGGAAGCGAGGTGAGTAATGGGTAGGCATACTTACAAACCTGTAGATAGATAGAATAAAAAATCTTCTCTAGGCTGAATTGAATGAATCCTGATTCCTGATTACCTACTAGTTTTTATCGCAATGGTTTCTCTTTTGATACATTTTTACTTTTACGACTTACTTCACTTACTTACTTAGCCGACTCCCAATCCATGTAGGATCTAAGCATGCGTTTTCCAGCCGTCGAATCCAAGAGCTCTAGCATCCGCAGTAACTTGGTCGTTGTACCGCAGGTTCGGCCTTCCTGGTCGTCTCGAACCTGGGGGCTGCGAAGAGAAGTCTTTCTTGGCTGCAGCGTTGTCGTCCATTCGCTCGATGTGGCCGAGCCATTGTAGTCGTTTTTTCTTGGCTTTCTGGACTACATCAACATCTTGATACAGCTCGTACAGTTCGCGGTTGAACTTTCTTTTCCATTCGCCATCGTCCCATAGAGGACCGAAAAACAATGAAACAATATATCTTCGAAAGTGCACAGGATCATTTCCCCAGTTTTCCTTCGTCCAGCACCCGTCGCCGTAGAGTAGGGCTGGTAAAATCAAAGTCTTGCATGGCAGGCACTTTTTCTTTCAAGTGAAGAGTTTCGAACCTAAGCGGAAGTAGCAGCGGTTCGCTCGGGTAATTCTTCGTCGGATCTCCACTCCAGTCGTTTGCGGGATTGATGTTTGCTCCAAGGTAGGTGAACTCCTTATCTACCTCGATATTGCTGCTACCAACAGAAACGTTTTGTCCTAGGCGGTTGAATGATGTTCTTTTGTTTGTTGATAGCCTGTTCTTCAGTAGCGCTACTACTACTACTACTACTACTACTACTGCTACTACACAGAAAAAAAAATCGTGTAAAATCAAAAAAAATAATAATGATTCAACATTTTTTGCTATGATTTTGCTCTAATGGCGTTTCGTGTTGATTTAAAATTATTTTTTTTGTAAAACAAACGTAAATTCTTTCCGTGTTGAAATAACGTGATATCAGCTTAATTTGAAAAGATTATCGTATTGATATAACTCGTTCATTCCTGTTGAATCAAAATGACTACCCTTTTAAGATAATACACATATCTTCTTGAATAATAATATTTATAATATCGGCCCGAAATTAGTCAAGTGGTTATTATCCTTGTAAATTTTTTTTACGGCTTTGTCCTCTTCTTCTAGAAGATGTTCAAGTTTCTAAAATAAAATAGAACAAAAAAGAAATTAGAATGCACTCAAAACGTTTGAAATATTAGTTTTTACTTTGGATAATTTAGAATTTGATGGCGTTGGTGTGAGACAACCACTGGATTGGGTTTTCAACCACAAAACGACTTTATTCGCAATGGAATCCGACAAAGTTTCATCGGCAATACCAAACTGCAGAGAAAGGAATATTATAGTTCTTATAAAATAACGATTTTTAAATTCAAGAAGGATTCATTATTACCTCAGTTTTCCTCCAGCTAAACAATTTCTCTCTGAAACATGCTCGCCAATAGGTGGTATTGCCAAATGTAGTGGTATTGGCAAATTAAGGAAAATTTTTTCTTGGTCGTCTTTTTCGTATGTTAATGCCTCACTTAAAATAGTGTGCTGCTCTTCACCAAACACAAAATCACTATTTTGCACATCCATTGCAAATAAACTAGTTAAACACTTTTTCACTTCTCTTGACATGGCCTCCTCAGACCGAAAGCAAAATAAAACTAAAATGCAAAGATTAAATGAGTAACAAGATCGGAAGCTGTCTTACGTTTTACCCTCCGGATATCGCAAATTTTATTTTACTGTTACTTCGTGTCCGTGAATAAACGAGAAAAAACAGCAACAAAAATAAGGTGGTTGGACCATATTAACTGTGATAGTATTGGTAAAAACACGCATACTTTCACAGTAACTTTGGTCCAAAGCTTGTAAGACATTGTCATTTTGACAGCTTTGTTTCCCATCTCCTTACCTTATATCATCTCTGCTAAAATGCTAATGCAACCAGACAAGGGGTAGCTGAAAAGATAACGGATCTTTTTCGTTGGTCGGCAAATCTCAGCGTTTTTCAACTCAATATGGAGTAATATGAACACGACTCCGTTTTATTTCAACACGATTTACTTTTTTATGTAACGATTTCGTGTTGATTGAATACTAAAGAAACAATAATCTATCGTGTTGATTTTACATCGGGTCTGTTTTCTATTTTAATCCGATTATTAACACGATTTACTTTTTTTTAATCTGATTCAAAGTTTATTTTAAACGAATTACCTTAAAAACAACACTTAATTAATAATAATGACAGTTCAAAAAGCATTCACGTTAAAATAATCACTAAAAGTATCAATTTAAAACGAAACCATTGTAAAAACAATAATTTTTCGTGTTGATTTTACATTGGATTATTTTTCTGTATTTGTGAAGGCTTCAAACACAGCACTTTGGGAGCGACCGATGATGTCTATATCGTCTAGAGATGGGTGAAGATAGTGTTTTCATTGCTCACACCATGGCTTGTTCAATATCTGCTCTTTCGGATTATGTTGAAGAAGTCACGTGACAGCGCATATCCTTGTCAAAGCCCTGGGCATGTTTGAAACAACTCGGATGAGCTGCTACCTATTTGCACACTGCACTGCGTTATGTAAAGCTTCATTTGACTCAGCAATCGGGATCTCAAATTCATAATTGCCACCATAATCGATCGACTTTTTTGTAGATGGGGCTTATGGAACTTATAGGCCAGTCATGCCTACTGCATTCTTCCTCATACACTTTTTTGTTGACCTGAACCTGAGTTCATCAACTGGGACTGGGTCTCCATTGACTGTTCTCGCTTCTCATTCGGCATTGGCTCGCTCGACATTATTTGCTTTCAGCAGTTGCTGGAAATTCAGCTTGAAAACATCTATAACTCCTTGTACTATGATGACTAGGTTTCCTTCACTGTTTCGAAGAAACTGTGTCCCGGTTCTGGAACCAGAATATAATTGCTTCGATCAATTTTTCGATACTTTTATCATCGTTGTGTGATATTTGCTCAAAATCTCGAGTTAGATTTTAACACGAAGCCAATTTGCTTTCGTCCTAAATGTTTATTGCTCCTTTCTTGTCCGTTGTCGTCGGTCGTACAGTTCCAACCTTCGTGTTTTCCTGTCGTCAAACTTTTGTAAAAACATAATCATTTCTTTTATTCTTGCAATGATATCGTTGCTCGCCTTATAGTTATGAGAATTTTATTTCCTCCTCGCCACATTTGCTTTTTATAAGCTATCAATATTCGATGCGCGACATTCTTTCACATTGATTGGATTTAAAATGTTATATCCTTTAGTCCGAGTTCAGTTCAATGGATCGATTTTACTACTTCCCCCTCCCCCCTCCGGCAGCCCTCTCCCCCTTTTACTATTACCATCCTGGCGCGACAACGTGTATTGAAAATTTGCGAAACAAAAAAAAAGGAGAAAATATAAAAATGCAATTCGCAACTCGTTGGCGTTGTTAATATTCCAATTTTCTTTCATCACTTATTATTGTTGTCAATTTTTATTTTCTTGCCATTTTTGTTCCCCATTCCACCTTTTGAATGGCATATGTGTGCAAATTCATATTTGAATAAATTTTCTTCCAAAACATCTTTCAGCATCGACCCGACCTCTGGCAAAAATAAAAACTCCTAGGTGTAGGTTCACATATAGTGAAAAGTGTCGAAATAGTCTCACATGCAATTTTGTCGCGTCTCGACTCGATAAACCAATAAAAGTCTCATCTCATCTCGACATACACACAAAAGTGCACCCCCAGCCGCCCCTTCCAATCAACGGGTGACTTTTTGGAGAAATAAAAAAAAAACTGCGAATGGAAATTCAATTTGGAATCCCGCTGACGAAGAATGTGTTTTTCTTGGCTCAGACAAAAAAATACGAATAAAGAGAAAGAGAACTGAAAAACGTGATTAAGCGAAAAAGGGTGAAGTGCTGATGAAATTTGCGAGTCAAGAAGAGATTGGGGAAAGTTGGTAGATCTTTTGTTTGCTCAGAATAGAGAGGGTGAGACTTGTTTCTCATGTAAGTGACATTTTGTCAATTTTAATAAATTTCCCCCTCCCTCGCAGAAAAGGAAAAAAAGAAACGCGACATGAACTTGTAAACTTGCGAAGCACACTTTATGAATTTTTATTAGACCTCCTTCGCAAGGTATGAAAGAATGAAAGAAACCCGTTTATTAATTTATCAGACACGCAAGTCCTTTAACGGGGACCCGCTCAAAGAATTTCAAACCGATTACACTCAGAGAAAAAACAACATGGAATCAAAAAAAAAACACTTTGAATCAAACAAAAATCTTTATATAATAGGACTAAACACGAAATTTTGAAAATCAAAATAGCCCAACCTCAAAACCATTTGACAAAGTAACTTTAAATCAAGATTGCAGGATGCATGTATTTAAATGTTTAAATTAACAAATTCAAAACGCGATTGCTTTTCTTTTGATCATGTGCAACATTATATTAAATCTCATGCAAGTTTGTTTTAAACACTCACTATACTACAAATTAATATCGAAACCACCTACAATTATAATATATTTCGGCATTGAAAATAGTATGAATGCGTTATAAATCGAAGTACTTGTGACTATAATTCGTTTGCTTCACATTTTGTATTTAAAAATACAAATGATAATTTTAAAGAAGTAATGTTTTTGATTCAATATTGAAACAGAATCAAATCAATTGCACATTATATGAGTTTCAAGCTACTCTTACATTTTGAAACAAAAAACCTTGTTTTTTGATTTAATAAGAAAACGTCTTATTTCAAAGTCTATAACACTTCCATCGTATAATGGCCTCGATATTCATTTGTAGCAATGAGTATTTAAAACAAACTTGCATGAGATTTAAAATAATGTTGAACATGATCAAAAGAAAAGCAATCGCGTTTTGAATTTGTTAATTTAAACATTTAAATACATGCATCCTGCAATCTTGATTTAAATTACTTTGTCAAATGGTTTTGAGGTTGGGCTATTTTGATTTTCAAAATTTCGGGTTTAGTCCTAATATAAAGATTTTAGTTTGATTCAAAGCGTTTTTTTGATTAAATGTTAATGTTAATAAATAAGAATTTATTCAAGAACCTTTTCATAGCATTGCTATAATACTGTATAGAGGTGTATAATTAGAATCTAATAAATAAGGCTGATAATAAACAAACTTACCAGTTCAGGTGCTCTGGCATCTAAAAGTTTTGGCCAAGATTTTAAAAAATCTGTGTTTGTCAACGATTTTATATCCTTTTGTCGGAAGGTAAACGTTTTTATCCTGTTTTCCTTGACTCTTTCCCAGTCTGAGGAGTCTCGTTGTAAGCTTGTTTTTAAAGCTTCGCAAATTGATAAATCGATTTCATTATCTGACTCTTCATTTATTGTTTCAATCGGTGGTGTTGGTGTTGCAGATTTTGAACGTTTGGCTCTGCTGTTGACGTACTTAGAGTACAACCACCCAGATGGATTTTTCTTTTTTTCCCTGGGGATGAAATAAAAGTCCTGAAAATGAAATAAAAATAAAAGACTACTTTAAGTAAAAGATAAATTCAACCAAATTTTAAAGTCCTTACGGAAGCTTCTTTCAGTCGGAAATAAATGAACTATCTGATCCACAATGCCAGGAAAACGGGATGGTTTCAGATCTGTTTTGGTGAATATAATCTCCTCCGTTATAATTTGCACCAGTCCCTCCCTGTGCAAATTTTCAAACCTCTTTTTTTCTTCGTAAACTTGAATCAAACTTCTTCCTTTTGACGACGATGTAAGAATCTGTGCAAGGTTCTTAAATAGATATAGAAAAATAGTTTGAATGCATCAATATTTTTTTTCGTAATAAGATTAGTTTACATACAAGTGGTAAGCTTCCTTCACTCGTGATTTTCTTGGAAGAAAAAGTTTCTCTCCAGTGCTCTACTTTGGAATTGCAGGAAATTGTTTCATCTTTTTCAAACTAGTGTATAAAAAAATTATTTTTAAAATTTTGTATGCAGTTCATGATTAATGAAAGACTTAAAAAGCTAAATAAAAGTTTTTTTGAAAGTCAATATTTCAGGCGCAGGGACATAAGTCCCTGGGACATAACGCCTAATTTTTTTTTGGGCCTTAACCCACTTGGGTGGCACTTAAATCCCAAACTAAATTGGCGTGTTATGTGTTATGTCCCACTTGGGTGGTACATAAGGCCACAAAAAATTGGGCGTTATGTCACTGGAACTTATGTCCTTGTGCCAATATTTCATACATCAATATGCTTCATGTTGACTTTTCAAATAGTTAAAAAAAAAATTGAATCGAAACAAGAAAAAAATCGGGAGGGGGAGGGTCTATTCTCTCCCATTTAGCCAGAAGGAGCAATTTTTTACTTAATTACCTGTTGTTTTCTCCAAACCAGAAGTTTTTCTCTGAATTCGGCCCTCAAACCAATATTTGAGATGGCGTCCCTTATATCTTCCTTTGAGAGATATTGAAGGCTATGGTGTGTAATTTTTTTTTCTGTAACGAAAACAAAGTCGTTAGACCATTAAAAACGTCGTGTTCACCAAACAACACACATTGTTTGTTCTGGGGTGCCAGCACGTAACTTGTTACAATCGAGCTTTGTTCATCGTCTATCAACTCGAAACAAATATTTCTAGGCAGCACGTAACTTGAAACGAGTTTTTGCTTAAAATGTTCATTGTGAATCATTAAATCAGAAAATGTCAAACAATTTTCAATTAAAATTTGTAGGTAATTTTTCAAGTCAATACAAAAATGATATTTTTTGATGCTAAATGTGAGGATGATTCATGCTGGATGAAAAAGAGTCCAATGCAAGAATAAAGAGAAGATATTTAAGCGACAAAAGCAATCCCCCAGAAATGAGTGATAGTTGGGAATGCATCAAAAAGAAGTGCAGAAATATGGTTTAAAAATAAATATTGTCATAAAATGAGTAAAAATACATTTTGTTATTTGTTTATGGCCCGATTTGGTTTCGGTTCTATATTTTTTCCAAAAAGAAATGCTTGCTCGATAACTATTTTCTATCGACTATTTTTTTTGTTTCAAACGTCTATTTCAAAATTGTGTGCTGTGAAATATGACGATACAATCGAGTTCATTCGATTGAAACAAATTGCGTACTGCCACTGCTCGATTGTATCGAGTAAACTCGATTGTATCAAGTTACGTGCTGGCACCCCTGTTTTCATTCGTCAAAAAAAAAAAAAACATGATAGATTCCAACACATAACGGAGTCGAACAAAAAGCATTTGCAATCTTGTCGTCCTGGGTGTATGTTGGAATCCAACAAAACAGGTAATAATCGAAAACTATGATGGGTTCAAATTTACGTTTCCCTGAGCATTTTTCTGTTGGATTATAGTGTATTTCTTAAGCTGTAAAATAGCTCTTGAGCTCGGATTCTTTTGGCTCTTGATTTCTTCGAGAATTTTATTGAAACTTGGAAAAAATTAGAAATCGGAAAAAAAGAACAAAGTTTTCCACAAAAAATAAAAATAAAATTGTCAATACAATTTAAAAAATGTGCACGACTCGGTCGTACGAACTTGCTCCTGTATTTACAATTATAAATCATAAAAAAAATTAAAAAAAACTCATAAATAAAAATTTAAATTGAAATATGTACCTCAAAAATGGATTCAATCGGAAAAAAATTGATGTCATATGATTTCTTAAGAAAATGTTGGTTTTTCATTTTTTTTTAAATTTATTTAAAAAACATTAAAATTTGAAAATATACCTCGTAAATACATTTTATTCCAAAAATTTAAATGCCAAACAAATTTAAACCTTATTTTTGATTTATTGAATTTTTTTTTTTGAAAATCGTCGGAGCCGTTTTTTTTAAATTAATTTTTTATATATAAAATTTTTCAAAAATGTCTTAAAATTAATTTGGGTATGCAGTATTCAAGAATATGTAAATATACATTTTATGAGTATATTTCGATTTTTAATATTCATCCGTTTTTAAGATACACAATTTTGAAAAAAAAGTTTAAAATATTTTTTTAAAAATCCAAAAAAAATTTGAAATTTTTTTGAATACAACAAATTATTTGAACAATATATACGTACTTTCAAAAAAAAAATTACGCTGATCGGACTTTTATTTTTTGAGAAAATCTAATAACAAAAAAACGGTTCTATGGGAGGAACCGTTTCGGAGCAATACAATTTTTTTTTTTACATAAAATACATGAGTATTAAAAAAAATTAAATTCGAGGAAGTTTAAAAAAAATCGTAGGAACCGTTTTGGAGAAAATTTAAAGTTTTGGTTTTTTGCCATAAAAATCGTATGGTGGCTACCCTAAATTTTGATCTTAAAAAAAAATGAAAAAACTGGGATATGGGTTTTTGCTTAAACCTCTTATTTTCAAGTTTGAAGTCAATCGGACCAGTGGTTAAGGCTGTAGGTGCCTGTAAACTTCCCGACAGACAGACAGACGGAATCGCCGGACTCACTTTTTTCGACTTCTCTATCATCGTAATGTCATATCTCATCATTATCTCAAATTTTTTTTTTGTACGAATTCAATACTTGCCATATATTCTATATGTCGCAAGTAAAAAATGAGAAATACACTGCAATCCACAAACAAAAATTCTCAGGAAAACAAAAATTTTACTATGAGCAACGCAAGATGATATTCGATTTTGCTGGATTGCAACAAACATCCAGGACGACAACGAAGAGAACAAGAAAAAAATTATTGTCTTACCTTTCAAAATTGGTAGGAGCGAAGAAAGATTAAATTGTTCGAGAACTCCTCGGAGCTGCTTTTCGTCTTCCGATATAGGTATCTTATAAGATAAGCACTTCACTATTTTCTAAATCCAAGAATGAATTGTCCATGTCCACGTTCATTATATTTTCCATGCTTCTACCACGAGTCCATGATCACGATTCACGAGCCGACCGACCAAAGCCAAAGCGACGACAACACACAATTACAATTTAAGAGGAAATGATTTGCAAATTGCGATCAAGCTGCAATACTGCAAGCAACAAACAACGATTCCGATTACAGTTAGTTACCTACACTCACACATTTTTAGGCTCTTACGGTTGCGTACGTTAGAGAAGTAAAACGTCTCAATTTTGATTTCACGTAGTTCTGTTTGTTTCAAAAAACATAGAACATTGATTTAAGAGGGTGCAACTTTGCTTTCAGACATTTTGTTTGATTCAAGACATGTATTAAATTGAATTGTATACAGTGCAATTTTGATTCAAACAATGCACCTATTTGAAATTAGAAACAACAATTATTTATTATGGTCATGCTGTTAATGCCGTTGTACAGTAGTTTGTAGATTTTTGCCCCCTGTTTGAAGTATATCGGAACATGCTTAAAATAAAACTGGTCACTTTTGTTTTCAACCGTTTCTCCTAATAAAAAATATCGGCTAGTTTTCAAATCAAATTTCTTATATTTTGATTTAAATCTGTTTTATAAAAATGTACACAAAATATAAAATCTTATACTGAGAATATTTGATTTAAATACATTACAATATTAATTCATCATACACCTACTGAAATCAAAGGGATAATGTTTTGTTTCGATCCTTTTTTGTAATATAATTATCTTTCAAGAGCTGTCACTTTAAAATAAAGTTATTTAGTGTTTAATTTAAAGTTGTTTTGTTCAAAATCTTGCAACTTAGAATTGAATACATTGTTATTAAATTCTATGATGTGATTTTTCTCTGAGTGTAAGGACTCAATAATCACTTAAAAGACGTCAACTCTCTGCTAACCTTTCAAATCAATTGAACACGTGTGTGATTATTTTATGGCAAGCGCCTTCCCCTCCTCACAAGATGGTGAAGACATATATGCCCCGAAACACAAGGACGACTGGGAATTAATGTGTCAGTGCTTTTAGTGTGTTTTTTTTCTTGCTTGCATTTCCTTCCGGTTTGTTACTTCCTCTCTGCAAAAAAAAACCCTCTAATCGTTTTTACCTGATGAGTTAGAGGTGCTTTCAAATCGTAGAAAGTTGATGACTGGAAGGAATTTGCAAAGCTGATCCTTGTCGACAACGCGACTCGTTGGTTGGTGTTACAATGACAAATAACGCTGACGATGATTTTTTTTTTTTTTTGATTATAGGTTGCTTGCAGGTTATAGGTTCCTTGGGTGCATTTTGCACTCAAATTTACAGCTTTCATTTATTCCGATGGAGTTGCAATTGTGCGAATGGGGTAGAGATAGAGGGTAGAGAGGTCGATCAATCGAAACAAATTGTTTGAATTCCTTTGAGAGGATAGAACGCAGTTTGTGCTATGGGACCATGATAGAGTCACCTGGAAAGATGAGTTCAGATTTGATGAATTGGAGGGATATTTTTGAAGACCTGATCACTTGGTTAGGATTTAATCTTTTAAATATTTTTCTGTCCTGACGGACGCTCTAAGTAAACAGGAACTCACTTTCAAAATTGAAAGGAGCTTCTGAATGTTGACGTCGGTCGTTGGTTGTATGATAAATAAACACCCAGTTCTAAGATCGTCTTAACCTCAATGTCAATGTTTTCGAAGTTGGGGAATGTCGGATAGTTCCCCTCGGTATTTCGGCTGTCTTCTGTTAGATTTCTTTTCCATTGCGCGGAGCTTCATCAACTTCTTTGTTGCTCAGATCAGAGTAATCATCGTCTTTCGAGTGTCCTTGTTAAATTTGGTGCCAAAGCAGCTGCTGTCGGAAATTTCGGCGATCTTGCGGCAAACCATTATCACTGAAGTCTTAATTTTTCTATTTATATTGATCTCTTGAAGCTCATCGTATTTGATGGGAACTTGAGCGTCTTCTGTGCTGCGAGGCCAATGTTCATAGATCTTGAAGTCCCTGTGGTCCAATTACAATATATCTCGGCTTATATCTCGTAGACAATCTTAATGTTTTTCTACCAGAGTAGGACTGCTTTTAATAAAATGAGGTTAGAAGTCAGCAGAGTTTGGACAAACAGAAGAAGAGGATATTGGCAACCTTGAAGACACTGTCTCTGTTAGTATTGATTACTCGTCGAGTAGAAGTTCCTCAAATTCAGCGGTGAGTGACACTTGACAAGCGAACTCGATCGAGAAGACTATCATTGAGGAACCCAATTATGGTCGTGATCTGATCTGTCATACCAGTTCATGGTATACTTCTACCTTAACGATGACGTTCGAATCAACCAACATACATGCGTGACTCAAGAGCAATTGTTTTCAGTTCACTATGAACTAGAACACGTTTAATAATTCTTTCAATACGCTCATCAACCAAATTTCTATCGAGCTTGAGCCAATCATGGCTCCACGAAGATATTGGTAATGTTATAGCACTAGAAAATCGTTCATCTAAAAGACTATAAAATGGTATTCTTGACCGTATGGACCATTATCATTCACATTTCACAAATGTCGTTGGTCACTGTTCGGAGGCGAGATTAAGCTCCAATAAATAAGTATTGTGCCTTCTGGATATTGCGAGATGAATACTCCGGTATTGAAGAGTGAGAAGGACTTTGATCCCGCGAGTAACATATGCAAGTTCATCGACCAACCAACCAATAATAGCAACATCAGCAATATTAACATACAACAATCAACTGATGACAACACCTTCACAAATAGGTCAGGTAATCGAACCAACAATAGCAACATCAGCAATTACAACATACAGCAAACAACTGATGACAACACCTACACAAGTAGGTCAGTTAATCGAACCCAAAATGGCAACCTCAGCAGAAAGAGAGTATATAGGAAGGGCACCGCTAAACGACCGGCGCCCAGTAATACGATATTAATCAAAATCAAAAGGTAACTGCAGCGACGCTGACGACGCACAGTGGGACGACCCATAGCAATAAATAAAAAAATCAAATGTAATAGCGGTACTTTTGAGTGATTGGTAAGTCATCACAAATGTATACAGGTTCTAACTGCATCAAAATTTTTTGCATTGACCAAATAGTGCAAAAGTTATAGAGCGGCAAACATTGATAAGTTTAATTTATTTTCTGGTGTTGAAAAGTCAAGTGATTTTAATTGCATTTCTTATTACTCCCTAAATTTTGTGTGCGGTAAAAAATTAATTTAACTATGGATTATAACACTCGTCAAGGTATTTAAATTAATGTTTAATAACAAATATATGTTTTTTGTGTTGTGTGTTCTTTTTATTCGTGATTTTCCAAGGGTGGGTAGAACAAAAAAAAAATTAAATATTTTTTGACTTTAAGTAAGATTTCTTTTTTAGGCCCAAAATGGCCTCTGGGGTTTTTATGGTTTTTAACTCAGTAAAGTGTCCCCTGAATGAATCAAGAAAAAAATCTTGCCCCAGTTTGCCCCAAGTACTTAAAATCACGATTTTTAGGTTTAACCCCCTGTGTCAAAAATGGCTAAATTTTCGAAACGTGGCTTGATAGTGCGATAACAAGTAAATTTGACAACGTGTATTTAAAAATTCAATAACTTCTTGACTAAGAAGCGCCGACAGAAGAGTTGGAGGCTCAAATAAGGGAAGCTTCTAAATTTTGTTGTCTCAAGGTAAAGCAGAAGTGGGAGCTGTCTTGTAGAATACTCAATCGGTTCTTGAGCGCTAATGAATCATGTCTGAGTTCTAACCTGAATATACTTAAAGCTAAACTTGATTGCGTAAGTGATAACATCAGTTTAAAAAAAGAATTAATCCTTAAACCAAGATTATTATAACATTTAATCGATTTAATCCAAAATGATTGGTTTGAAATTATCATCTGATCCGCAGTTGTCACATTTCCGATCAAAAAGTACACATGTATCAAATTATGATCGAGATTTATGCCAATATTTATTATTGAATGATGCAGATCTTAGTTTTCCCGTAGAATTTAACCCAGACGACTTAAATTATACTTCCGAAATCGACAACGAATAAAAAGTGTTGTGTCTTTATTTTGTTATTTTCTTCATTGTTTGTTTATTCAAATAATAATGTTTATGTATCACTGATATTGTTAAATGTATTTTTCATAAACTAAAATTAAGTAAAAGTTGAGAAAAAAATAAAAATAAAATGAAAATCCTAAAAAAAAGTTCGCTGCTCAACTCTTTTAACTAAATTTTAATGAATTTCCTTGCTAAAACTTTTCCATTTATCTGGTTTTCATGTTTAATTAATAGATTTAGGTGTAAATAGACGTCTTAATGCAATTTCATCAGGTTTCTATCACTTAAAAACAAGATATGAGAAATGCCGATTTTCCCATACATTCGTCCCACTGTGCGACGGCGGGTTACTATAGATTAAGTCTCATAATAACATTTGTAACTTATCGAGAACAATAAAGTGTAATACTGGCCTGTGGCTAAACGTACTTAAAAACGTGTTTTTTTTAAATCAGTTTACCACATAAAATATAAGTGGCGCAGTCGGTTGTCCTCTAAGTAAATTCTGGAGGATAGTGAAACGAAACGATAATTTTAAAAGCCTAACAATCCATAAACTAATTGTGATTGTAATAAAGTGCATTTGAAATATTCAAATTAAACATTTGGAAGTTGTAATCTGATTATAATAAAGTGTCAGTTTTTGTAGTCACTAATAATCTCAAGTCAATCCAAAAACATTTCAACAAATTTTGTTTAAAATGGCTCAACCAACAGTGGAACAGTGTCTAGTGACTCTAACGGAAATTTTAAGTCGTCAAAGTGGTACTCAAAATATAAGAACATTAATAGAAAAACGAGTTAAGCACTTGAAATCATTTTCGGGAGAACAAGGCACGTTACCCTCGTTCATCGCGACCGTTGAACAAATTTTTGACGAATATGGTATCCTTAATCAAGAAGCGGTATTCAGTGTGATTTATAATGAGAAAATAGAAGGAGCTGCGAAAAACTACCTGGCTGTGGAAGCACCAGCATCGTGGGAACAATGCAAGCAGAAACTGAAGTTACATTTCCGCCCAACGAAGGACATAGGATCAATCTTAAGGACCATCAACAATATAAAGGTAAATAGTATTAATCAATTATTAGATAAAATTCAAACTATAATTAATTACATAACAGAATGTGCAACTTATAGTGATAATGGCTTAGAAATAGCAAATTGCCTTAATAGTGCGTTGATATTAAAAATAAAAGAACTAACAGCAGGGGCATTGGGAGCAGAAATCTATAATATGTATAGTATATCAAACATTAGAACTACCTTGTTTAAATACTTAGGTCAGGATGAATTTAATTTGAAATCAGAAAGATCATTTACCCATCAACAAAAAAGTCAAAATAATAGAGCTAATATTTATAGCCATAACCAACTTAATAGACATAACCCCTCAAACCAAAAGCAGTTTGATAAAAACAATCAGGTACAACCTTACCAATTTAATAGAAACAATTATTCTAACCAGAATCAACCTAATAGAAACAATTATTCAGGGCAAGTCAGAAACAATAACTTATCAGGACAAGCTAGATATTCATGGAATAATCGACAATTCCAAAATAGACCCCAAAATAATGAAAACTCAGGTCAATTCAGATCAAGACAATACAGATTAGAACCCATGGAGGTAGACGTTATAAGCAATGGAGACGAAACTAACGAAATAGAAAATCACGAGTTTTTTTATCAACTAGCCTCGGACAGAAGAAAAATTTGTATTCAGTTAACGTTTGAAAATACAGATTATATTGCATTAATTGACACAGGATCAACCATTAGCCTTTTAAACTCAACTAGAGTTCCATCAAGCCTTTATGAAAATATAAATGATATCCCAATTCAAATAAATACTATTCAAGGTACCGTTACCGAAACGGCACAGGTAAAAACAAAATGTCCAAAACAATTTGATCAACCTTGCAATGCCAGAATCAAATGGACAAAAGTTGTTTTAAATAAACCATACGATTTCCTTATAGGAATGGATTGGATAAAAAATAATGCTAAAACTATTGATATGAAAAAAGAAGAGATTGTGTTAACGAATGATAAGCATCTTCCATTCTTAACCATATCACTTGAAGAAGTTAATGTGTTGGAAATAAGCGAAGTTTGCAACATTCAAACAAATCATCTTAATGAGTTAGAAAAAGAATCGATTGAAAAACTTTTAAATAAATACAAAAAATTGATTTTCAAAGACGGAGATCAATTAACAAACACAACTGCAGTAGTTCATGCAATAAAAACCATAACCAACGAACAGATTAACTCTAAATTATATAGGTACCCACCAAAACACGAAGCCGAAGTACGTAGACAAATGGAAGAAATGGAGAAACAAGGAATCATTAGGAAAAGTAATAGTCGTTACAGTTCACCAATAATAGTTATTCCGAAAAAATTGGACAGTTCAGGAAAACAGAAATACAGGATAGTCGTTGACTATAGAAAGTTGAACCAAGTAACAGTTGATGATAAGTATCCAATACCAAATATCGACAGTATATTGGATAAATTGGGGAAAGCTCAATATTTTAGTACTTTAGATCTTGCAAAAGGCTATCATCAGATCTTAGTAGCAGAACAGGACATTGAAAAAACAGCTTTTGTGACACCATCAGGTTTATATGAATACGTCAGGATGCCTTTCGGATTAAAGAATGCACCTGCAACGTTTCAAAGACTAATGAACGATATATTACGGGACTATATAAACAAAATATGCGTTGTCTACTTAGATGATATATTAATATTCTCCACAACCTTTGAAGAACATATGAATTCACTAGAAAAAATATTTAGAGAACTACAAAATCATAACCTTAAAATACAAGCAGATAAGTGTAGTTTTATGAAAAGGGACACTGAATTTCTTGGACACGTGTTGACCAAAGAAGGGATTAAACCAAATCCAAATAAAGTAAAAGAAATTGATAATTTAAAAATACCAAAAACAGAGAAACAACTGAAAGGTTTCCTAGGGATGACAGGGTATTATAGAAAGTTCGTAAAAGATTATGCTAAGATTGCTTACCCAATGATAAGGTACTTAAAGAAAGACGAAAAAATTAATATTAATGACCCCCAATATATTTCAGCATTTGAAAATCTTAAAGCTCTGATTACTTCACACCCAATATTAAAATATCCCGAATATGATAAACCTTTCGTACTTACTACAGATGCAAGTAACTATGCCATTGGTGCTGTTCTTTCTCAAAATGGACACCCAGTGTGCTTTGTTTCCAGAACCCTTAATAAGCACGAACAAAAATATAGTGTAACTGATAAGGAGTTCCTTGCAATAGTGTATTCAGTCAATTATTTTCGACCATATTTATATGGAAATCATTTTAAAATTGTAACTGACCACATTCCTATTAAATATCTTAATAGCAAATACAAAGGGAAAGAATTCTCCCAACGAAATCAAAGATGGCTCTTGAAACTTCAAGAATATAATTTTGAAATTGAATACCTGAAAGGTAAAGAAAACAAAGTAGCAGATTTTCTTAGCAGGTTAGAAAATACACCTAAAATTAATGAAGACAACAACTCAGAATCTAATATGGACCTCACAGAAACAGCTCATTCAGTTGAGGAACAACATTTAGATCATATAGGTATCAAAGACGAAATTGTCAACAAATATAAAACACAATTAATATTAACCTATAGTGTTATAACAAATGAAATCGAAATATCCCACAAACGCAGAATTATTCATCTAAATCCTCTTAATGAAATAGAAAGTATAAAAGATATTTTAATTAGATTCATGAAAAAAGGAACAACAGGTATATATTCTGAGGTAGAAGACCATGACTATAATAAAGTACAACAAATTATAATTCAATTATTTTCCATGAATAAAAATATGAAGTTTATTAAATGTACTCATAGGGCAGTCGAAGTCAAAACCGAGGAGGAAATTCATAAGCAGATTTCATTATACCATACGAAAGAATCCATGCATAGTGGAATTAATGAAACATATTATACCTTAAAAAACAGAATTTATTTCCCCAAACTCTTAGAACAAATTCAGTTAGTAATAAATAATTGCAGAAAATGCCAAGAGATCAAGTATGATAGGAAACCCATCAAATCAAAATTTCATATTACAGAAACCCCAAAACACAAGAACGAAATTTTACACCTAGATATATTCCACATACAAAAAAAAGCATTTGTTACATTAATAGACAAATTAACTAAGTTTGCAGTAGGATACACCATTACTGACAGGAATTGGAGAAGTAAGAAAACGATCTTAATAGAGCATTTCTCAAAGTTTGGAAAACCAAAGAAGATCATTACTGATAACGAATTCAAATCAGAACATATTATTAATTTTCTGAATGAAAACGATATTGAAATACACTTTACGAAACCAAATAGTCACACCGGAAATTCCGACATCGAAAGATTGCATTCAACAATTTTAGAAAAAATAACAGGAATCGAAGAAAAAGATTTATCAGTAGAAATGAAATTACAGATAGTTTTAAATAATTACAATAACAGATATCATTCAACCATACAAACTACCCCTACAAAAGCTAAAGAAGAAATTGACGAAAAAGTACTTCACGAAATAGCCGAACAGACTAAGCAAAAGAAAATTAACAAACTTAATGAAAAACGAGAGGAATACACAGAAAATAGACAAATAGGACCAATTAAGAATTATAAAAATGTTAGACACAAAGAAGAAACTAGATATAAAATTAAAAACCTTAATAATGTACACTTAACTAACATTAAAAGACCTTACAAATTTTCAGGCAACATTTATTCACATAATTCTCATACTCCTAATAACACCAACGATACACGGAACACTTCAAACAACACTAGTTAACGAAAACACAGGTTACATGAAAATTAAAATTAAAAATGTTCAAATCACTAATCAAACTAACACTATTTTACACATAATAAATCCACAAGAGATGCTTTACACAGTTTCTTTTATACAAACTAACATAAAACATTTAAACATTGAAGATAAAGCCATGATAATGAAAGAAATAGAAACACTAGTAGCAAAAATTAAATCAATTATGCCTAGAGACCAAACAAGATCAAAAAGAGGGTTAATAAATATAGTAGGAAATCTAGAAAGATGGCTCTTTGGAACCATGGACAATGTTGATAGAGAAGAAATTTCAAATTATTTAAATATAGCAGTAGAAAATAGTCATAATGCAATAGAAGGTATAAATCAGCAAATTAAAATCAATAAACATTTTAATGAATCCATAGAAACACTAAATATAATAATTAAAAATGATAGGAAAACAATATTGAATACATACAATAAAGTAGAAAATTCGATTACAAATCTTGTACAACAACAGCTATTTCTAGACCAAATCACAAAGTTAAGATTTATAGAAAACAAAATAAATCAAATTCAAGACAATATTGTATCAGCAAAATATAATATAATTCACCCAAGTATTTTAACACTAGAAGAACTTAACGAATATAAAATTGATTTGTATAAACTGAAATTAATGAAAATGGGTGTTCTAGAATATAAAAATAAATTTCTAATAATTGCTATTAAAATCCCGAAAAACTATGTATCAATTGAAACAAAATTAATTACTCCAATACCAAATGAAAATAAATTTGAAATAGATTCCGATAGTCAGTATATAGTAGAAATAAATAATAAGACTTATGAATATCAGAATGATGTAACATTACAAGAACTGAAATTAAGTACGCATTGTGTTGTAACAAAAACTTGCAAACTAAGATATAATAATAAAACGCAAATTAAAATAATAGATGATGAAACTATTGTTATTATAAATGCCCATAAAGAAGAATTGAAACAAAATTGCGATAACCGAAAAATTGTACTCAATGGTAATTATCTAATTAACTTTTTCAATTGTCAATTGCATCTTTTAAACGAAATTTTTTATAATAATAAGAAAATGGTTCAAGAAAAATTTGTTTATCAAGAAAATAATCCTAACGTTTCTTTTGAAAAAACTATGACTTTTGATGACATTGTTGTAAGTAACTTTGAAAATATTAAAGAAATAAAAGAACTTAAATTCCATAAAAATATATCATACGTAATAAATTTAACTATGATTTTGATAATTATTGTAACAATGATGAGCATTGCATATGTTTGTAAGAAAATGTATAATTGTAATGAAATGTATAACAAAAAATATAATGTAAAAGACAATAGCAAATGTCAGGAGACATTTTTTTCAAACCGAGGAGGAGTAACATATGCAAGTTCATCGACCAACCAACCAATAATAGCAACATCAGCAATATCAACATACAACAATCAACTGATGACAACACCTTCACAAATAGGTCAGGTAATCGAACCAACAATAGCAACATCAGCAATTACAACATACAGCAAACAACTGATGACAACACCTACACAAGTAGGTCAGTTAATCGAACCCAAAATGGCAACCTCAGCAGAAAGAGAGTATATAGGAAGGGCACCGCTAAACGACCGGCGCCCAGTAATACGATATTAATCAAAATCAAAAGGTAACTGCAGCGACGCTGACGACGGCGGGTTACTATAGATTAAGTCTCATAATAACATTTGTAACTTATCGAGAACAATAAAGTGTAATACTGGCCTGTGGCTAAACGTACTTAAAAACGTGTTTTTTTTAAATCAGTTTACCACATAAAATATAAGTCGCGCGGGCTTAGTATCATGTTTCAACTACATAGTGTGGAGTACTTCAGATAAGTTTTAACACCTTCCTTTGACAGATATTTAGTTTTCATCATCCAATTCCAATTCTTTTAAGCAGCTTGTATCAAGACTGGACAGTATGAGCCAAAGAACCCAGAGCTCCCATTGGACAATTGGAATGACAATTAAAGTCGATCACTTTCTTATAGAAGAAACCTTGTTTGGGTCCGTTTTTTCGAGATAGTCAGCGTGAATTTTTTGCTTAATTTAAACCGCACAATGCTCATAACTATGAGTGAGCAAAAAAAGTGATAAGTCGTACAAGATGTTCCAAGATGTCTCTTGGAAATTCAAAAAGCCGGGAACAGTTTGAAGGCCTCATACTTTGTTTTGGTTACCTTCAGCTTAGAGTTGATTTAAAAGTCGTTAAAGAGGTGATTGACGTTACCAAGCAAAATCAACGACATGCCCAGAGCAAAATTATAAATTTTAAGATCCCTATTACCATCAGTAAAAACGGGCCAAATAATCTCCTAAAAACTCTTCTTCCATTGGTAAGAGCTCAGAGTGCATTAGAAGCTAAGCACCCATGTCTCAGATCCGGAAGATAGAAATGGTAAGACTACCTATGATCTTGAGCAGCAGCAGCAGCAATGACAAGGTTGTTTTGATTTTGGATGTAAGGAGCCTTAAATACTAGTAGGTCCGGATGGATTTGAGCAGCCTCTCGAGTATTTCTTCTTCCATATTGTTATCGGCTGATATAACTGACTCAAGGCAATTGAAGGATCGTGTTTCATAGAATTTCTGCTACTCTAGCTTGATAATTGTTCTTCGTCTACCAACGTACTTACACAGCTGGCCCTATTACTTAGTCTTCCCTTCATTTATGTATATTCAGCCCAGGGATTTCGGTCGCTTGCTTGATCTGTATATAAATGAGATTTGTACAACTATGTGCGTTCCTTCCATATATCTCGATCTCGTTTGCATAAGCCAATAATTTAGTGGTGTTGGTGAAGATGGTCCTTCCTGAAGCTGTAGCGTATAGGGATTTATTACATGGGCGAAAGTATTCACTCTCTTTTACATGATTTCGTTACAGGTTTTTTATTTGAATGCATACAATTCTCTTTAAAACCCCCTTGAGATCTGCATCGGCCTCCTTGGTGCCAGTATCCCAACCAAGATCATAAGGGTCAAGGTGGACCGAGTAAGGGTCCTTCATTTCACAACTTCATAAATCATTACTACTTAATGCATCCCACGGGAGTAATAAAAATGACCGCACATAGAGTTCACTTGCATATAGCAAAATGATAATAAAAATAAAAGCTTGTTTCCTCCTTTTCTGTGCCTTCAAAAAACTTTTGACTCATCTTTATTAATGCCACGACCCGCGCAACACACACAAACAGCCGAAAAGGCCAGTTATACATGTTATATAGTCGGTTATGCGCGAATATAGTTTTTTTTTGTGCTTTTGTTAACAATTTATTACTTTAAAAGTACGAAATAAATTTTTCACTAACGGAACAAAAAAACAAAAGTGAAATGAGATTTAACTGTGAAATGGCAAAGGAGCAGGAGTTGCGGTGCACTCGGGCCACACAGTTGGCAAAAGTGGAGTTAAGTTTTTTCTCACTGCAAAAACATAAATAAATTGCATTTACAGGGTGACATTGCATAAATCAAACTGAAGTTTTCCGAATTCATCCAAGAGTGTGAGAGGGATGGAGGGTCGAGAACAACAAAAACGACACAAAACGGATTCTTCTCGCTTCGCATATCGGTTTGACGGGAGTGACATGGAAATGTGCGGTCGGACAAACTGACAACAGACAGACACGGATGAGAACAAATGTTTTATTTTTGTTCTTTTTTTTTTGTGTCGTTTACAAAATGGAAATAAATGCAGGCGTTTTGGTGAAGGATTATATATTTGTGTTTTCTCTCAGTCCCTCGGTTGGGAGGTAAGGTGAGGGATATTGTTGTCTACCAAAAAAACGTCTGCTGGGATGGGAACTGCTCCAAGCATCATTCACCAACATCACTCTGAGGCAACTCGCTTGTACCAACATAAATTTATAAACATGCAGACATGTAAACTTGTTGGATTTTTGTTTCACTTAGTGAATGTCCTTTTCATTTTTAATGGAATTGAGTTTGCATGTTGCGTGAAGGAATTAATACGGGAGTATTTATAAATGACTTGGTTGGAAGTTTACATTTTTTTTAGCTCGTGCAGCAGTCACACCTCTCGTTTAATTGCTCCGTGAATTCTTAGCTAAAGAGGACATTTATTTCAAAGACATGACCCTTAATAATAACAAAACTTGAGACAGCCAGTAAAGGAGGATTTGAAAGCGGGCGGTCTTTTAGATAAGATCTTGCTCCTACCCGACTTTAAACATACAAAACCTCCAGTAAAGGCGTAAAAATAAATACGGAAAATTAGTATTCTCCTCGAAACTTGCGTTCTCATACCTCAGACTTCAATGAACAAGAAATTGACTTAAATCCGATACCCCTAAGCACAGCACCAGTTTTAATCAAGAACAACCTACTCTCATCAGGTGATTAAACACCTTCAATCTCATACGAGAATGTAAAATAGTGCAAACAGGGTACTCTTTGTGTAAGTAGCTTGAGTAATCAGCTAACACCAACAATGTGTTTTCGAAGTCTCTTATAGTGCGGTGTCGTCTTATAGAGAAGCATGTTCTGATTCTGATTATGAATATTGCTCCTTCATAATTCAATAAACTTGACTTCCATCACATTCCCCAACTTCCTGTAGAAAGACACACCACTAACGACACTCCGCGGTGCGAAAATGAATTGTTTCCTCTTCGCGACAAACGATGAATGACGCGCCCAAGTAGCTTGAATTGCATTTAAACTATGTCTTGTATGTTTTGCAGATGTCACACGTGTTGAATATAATGGACATAAGGAATTCTTCGAGGCAAAGAAAAAACAAACTTACTCCAATGAATATTTATTAAGAATGATTTAAGAAAATGAAAAATTCTGAAAGCTTATTTTTTTCAAATTTACAATAAAAGTTTCAAGTTCGAAACAACAAGTAGAATAATGTGAAAGTGATTTCAACTTCGAATGTTAAATTCAACACTCCTCCTCATTCGAATCAATCCCACTTTTGCTTCTTAGTTCTTGAATTCTTCCAGGTCCTAATGGTTTAGTTAACATGTCAGCCAACACATCTTTTGAAGCACAATATTCGCATGTGACAAAATGAAATTTGGTGTCAATATATTTCGAACGATTACTAAGCTTCTCTTCTTGAATAAGCTCTGATTGTCTTCATACATTTATGTTGGAGTATCTTGTTCTGAATCCAGATCATTTTAAAGATTTCTCAACTATGTTGCTTACTTACATCCTTCAGAGAGAGCAATGAACTCAGTACTCAGCTTCTGTAGTGGAAAGTGAAACGCAACTTTGCTTTCTGCAACTCCAACTAATTGCTCCACCATTGACGAGGAAAACGTATCCTGAATTTGATTTGCGATCGATTGTATCAGCTGCCCAATTAGCATTAGCATATCCCACGAGCTTTTATTTGATATCATTTTTGCTAAGCCAAAGATAAAAATGCTTGGTGCCTTTTAGATATTTTAGTACACGCTTTAATTCTTGCCATCGGTCTGGTTTGGTTTCGATGTTTTGCTTGCTAATATGGATACGCTTTCTGCAATGTCCGGTCTGGTGTTCACAGCAATATACAGTGTCATAAACGTTGGTATTCCTTATTATCTAATAAGGGATTTGAATTGCTGGTATTTTTGTCATATCCGGGTTCTGAGGGAATCGCTTGAATCTTGTAAATTAAAATCTTTTATAATTTTTTTTTAAATACTGTTTTTGTCTGATTATGTAATTGGATATGTCTTATCTTTTGAAACTTCAATGCCTAAATAATGATGAATTCTGCCGAGATTATTTACTTCAAAATTTTGCTGTAGTATAGTTTCAAATTTATTGATGCTTTGCTCGTTGGAGCTTGCAACCAATATGTAGTCTACGTACCTATATAAGTCTGTAACATTAACCTTTGGTGTATAGGCATTTATCAGCTTTGCTCTGCTTGAAACCTGCATCCGTGATGACCTTATCGATTGTTTCATTCCAAACATGAGCAGCTTGCTTAAGACCATATATGCTTCTACGAAATTTACATCCTAAATCTTCTCTTTCTGATTCAAAGCCGGGTGGCTGTCTCATAAAGATTTCTTCATTAAGGTGGCCATTAAGAAATGCCGATTTGCAATCTAAGTGCATAATTTTTAGTCTTCGCGGTCCTGCTATTGATAAGATTGGTCTAAATGTAGATTGTCTAACTACAGGTGCGAAAATTTCATCATAATCATGGCCGTATTTTTGATTGCATCCTTGAGCAACTAGTCTAGCTTTAAATCTTTGAAATTTACCATTTGTATCTACCTTAATTTTATAAGTCCATTTACACCCAACTATATTTCCATGTTCAGGTGAAATGACTAGGTCCCATGTATTATTGTCCTTAAGGCTTTGAATCTCCTCTTTCATAGCTATTTTCCATTTGTGATTTTCATTGCACGATAAAGTTTCTTTATAACTCCTTGGTTCTTTAATGGTTTGTGTCTCAGCTGTATGTATTTCATTTATGAGGCGAGGTGGTGGTATTCCTTTGTTCACTCTGTTTGATGTTCTTACAGGGATTTGATTTTTTCTTGTATATCTGAGTTGATAATTATATTTTTTTCTGAAATTGGAGCTTGGTTATCGTTATCTAATTCTTTAATATGGTTGTAGATTGGTACGAAAATTTCTTCGATTGGTCCTTCGACTTTTGGTTTATTGTTTTCCTTTTTATCATCACCAGAATTGAGAAATTTTTCATTGCGACTAATTGTAACTTTCTTCGTTTTTTCATCGACCAATCTATCACCCCTGTTCTGATTTTCGTTACGAATTCAATTCGTTTTCGAAATTGATTTTCGCAAAGCTTAAAAAACTGTGTTCCTAAATTCGTACGAATTTGCGTTCAATTTTTGACAAATATTTCTCTGAAATTACTTAAATTCTTAAATTTACGATTTCAAATTCGGTCAGCAAAATCGAAACGAAATCAAAACGAGAAATTGAGAACACCTCAGCTTTAAAAACGAAAGTATTGTTTTCGTAAACGAAAATCAGAACAGGGGTGTATATCCCATATAGTGTTCGTCATAGCCAACAAAATTCATAGGCAGGGCACGATCGTCAAGCTTTTTCCGCATTTCTTTTGGTACATATACGAAAGCTTTTGTTCCGAAATCTTTAAGATTACTTACGTCAGGTTTTGAACCAAACCATTTTTCATAAGGTGTGGAATCCAAGGATCTAGTTGGTAACCTATTCTGTAAATAATTCGCTGTAACGATCGCTTCACCCCAAAATTCGTATGACATTCCTGCTTGTAAAATCATGCACCTTGCCATTTCAACTAATGATCGATTTTTTTTCGGCAGTGCCATTTTGCTGTGGTGTGTAAGGTGCGGTGTTTTGGTAACTTATTCCTTCATTTTCCAGATACTTGGTTAATTTGTTTGACGTATATTCACCACCATTGTCTGATCTGATAACTTTAGGTTTTCTCGAAATTTTATTTTTGAGCATTTCAATATATTTCGTTATGCAATCAAACACGTCTGATTTCTCTTTCATTTCATTTATTTATAGCAAATACAACAAATATCTACTGTAAATCTACTGTAATCATCAATCAATGTTAAAAAATATCTTTTTCCAGATGGTGTTACCGTTTGCATTGGACCACAAACGTCACTATGGATGAGATCCAATAAAGCTGTACTAGTCCTTACTGACTTAGATTTAAACGAAGGCCTGGTCATTTTTGCTTTTATGCATATTTCGCAATCTCCGATTTTATTACATTTTTATTAAAATTAAAAGGGTCCCTCACCAAGATACGCCTTCACTACATGCTGTATAGTGTATAGAAAGCCTTAGATCTACTAGGTATTAACTGTTGCAACTTGAATAGATTTCGAAAGAACTCAGTCCGTAATTCTAATATTCCAAAAAACAGCACAGGCTCTCCTTCTACTACCAAAACGTAAGAGGACTTCGTAGTAAGACAACTACAATTTTTAAAAATTCTCAAACATTTTCTTATGATCTTTTTGCGTTTACTGAAACATGGCTGAACGCCACAATATTGGACGCTGAACTCTTTGATAAAGATTTCATAGTTTATCGAAGAGATCGTCATGAAAATGTATTGAGTACAGTTGGAGGGGGAGTCCTTATTGCTGTTCGTAATAGTTTCTGCTCTTCCCAAATTATTATTCCTGGCGTTGATAACTTAGAATTAATATGCATCAAATTAAATTTGCAAATGAAAGATGTCTTTATTTTGAATGTGTATATTCCACCGAAAAGTCCTATTTCCGTCTTTATTGAACTTTCCTCGATTCTTGACTATGTCATTAGCTTGGCAGGAGTTTAAAGTGAGATAATCTTGCTAGGTGATTTTAATCTTCCCAACATTAATTGGGAACCTTCTGTTGATGATTCGCACTTTGAAGCTTCCTCTAGCTCTTCCCAATTAGAGCTCCAAATGTTAGATAACATAATCTCCGCTGACCTGCAACAAGTAAGCTCTATTCAAAATTCAATTAATCGGACACTTGATCTGGTATTCTCATCTAATGCGGCCTCTACAGTTGTGGTTAAGTCCGCCTATGCAATATCTAATATTGACGATTATCATCCCCCTTTAGATATTTTTCTTGACTTGAGTGGTCACTTAATAGAACATAGTAACTCTCATGACTGCTCGTATAAATACGACTTTCACAGAGCTAATTTTCAACAGCTTTCGTATAATTTAATATCTTATGGTATTGATAACTTACCACTTTCCAATAACATCGACGAAATTATCTCTAGCTTCTATTCTGTACTGATGAGATGCATAAATGAAACTGTGCCAAGGAAAAGAATCATCCAAACTAACACCTCTTGTCATCCTTGGTACACAAAAGAATTAAAAAACCTCCGTAATAAAAGAAATAGGGCGTGGAAGAACTATATCAGATCTGGGACATTAGCGAACCACGTGGTTTATATATCTCTTTTCGAAGAGTTCAAAAGACTTTCGTACATTCTTTATAATGATTACATCGTTACTATGGGTGATTCCTTGAAGCAAGACGCTAAACGTTTCTGGAATTTTGTTTAATTTTACTTACAACAATTTAATTTTGAGCTCTACTACTGAGATCTGTGATGCATTTGCCAATAATTTCAGTCAATCCTTCATAGATTCTCCCATAGATGTGGATGTTAATTTTTTCAATTATTTGAAAAAAAGCAAACAAGTCGCATTTAATAATGTTCCGATTGAGGTTGACCAAGTCCTAAATTTTTTGTCCCTTCTCAAAGAAGATTATTCTTCTGGTCCTGACGGTATTCCACCTATTTTATTGAAAAAATGCAAAACAGTTTTAGCCAAGCCCCTTAGTAAAATATTCGAACTATCTTTGCAACTCGGTAAATTTCCATGCCTTTGGAAGATTGCTTACATCACGCCTGTGTTTAAAAAAGGAGATAAGTCGCATATTGTCAACTATGACGGACGCAGCCTAACTGCAGTGTTAAATAACACAAAAACAAACTATAACAAACAAACTGACTAGTGTCAAATCTTTCAATAATCTGACCCTTGGTGTACGCAACGAATTGTTGTGACACAAAGATAGGAAATCAGAAAAACATGAAAGCGGAACAAGATAGCATACTTTGAGGAGCTTGTAAAAATGCGCCTATTCATTGCAAATTGATAAACAATAAAAAGTCTGCTATGGGAAACCAAAAATCAGTGGAGTTGGTAGCGCAGTGCGTAGTGCATTGGCTTCACAACTAGCAGGTCCTAGGTTCAAATCCCAAAGTGAACTCAAAAAGTTTTTCGATTAATATGAAAAATAACTAGGCAGCACCACTAAACAAAGGAGTCTGATGATCGGCTTGGCACCCGTGAAATAGCTATAACTCCAGCCAAACAAAGAAATTGACGGAAAAAGCCATTGGTGGAAGCACCTCTAAGTTGCTATCGTTGTTCAAACAACATATATTGTCAACTATAGACCAATTTCTAAGCTCTCTTGTATTCCTAAGCTGTTCGAACAAATTGTATGTGACAGTTTATCCTTTTACTGCAAAAACATCATATGCAGTGAGCAACATGGCTTTATGCAAGGAAGATCAACTGTCACAAACCTTCTTTCGTTTACGCATAAATGTTTGAACAGCTTGGAAAATGGACAGGAAATTGACTGTGTATACACTGATTTCTCAAAAGCTTTCGATCAACTGTCTCATTCAATTATCAAGTTAAAATTAAATTCATTAGGCTTTCCTCCTGGGCTTGTTTCATGGATTTCTTCTTACCTTGATAATAGAACTTATCAAGTTAAGTTTAGAGAAATGTTTTCGAGGACTTTTGTTGCAAAATCGGGTGTTCCTCATGGTAGTCATTTAGGACCTCTTCTTTTTATTTTATCTATTAATGATGCTCCTTTTTGTGTAAGAAGTAGTGAAATTCTTATTTTTGCAGATGACATGAAGATCTTCAAGAAAATTACAACTAACAATGATCGCATTCTTCTGAAAAATGATATAAATAATTTTTCTGTATGGTGTAACAAGAACAGTTTAAATCTTAACCCGTCTAAATGCCAAACAATGACATTCTCTAAGAAACGAGCAACTTCGACTTATGAGTATTTTATATCTCAGCAAATTCTATCTCGTGTTTTTAAAGTAAGGGACCCTGGAGTTATTTTTACACCAAATCTTGATTTTACTGAGCACATTAACAATATTTTTAATAAAGCTTATTCTATGCTTGGGTTCATTAAGCGTTGGTCCAAAGAATTTCTTGATCCTAATTTGACCCTTTCTCTTTATAATTGCCTAGTTCGTCCTCACCTTGAATATGCTTCGCAGATTTGGACTCCATTTTATGAGGTTCATATTGACAGGTTAGAATCGGTGCAGCGTAATTTTACTCGTTTCGCATTAAAAGGTATTCAATGGCATGATCCTCTTAATATTCCATCTTATGAGGATCGAGTATCGCTCCTCGAAATGCAAACGTTGTCTCAAAGAAGGACTAACAACGATATTGTTTTCCTCCATCAACTTATTACTGGCGTTACAGATGCACCAGACCTTCTTAGTGCTATACTTTTTAACTATCGGGGAGGAGGCTATCACCTTCGTAGCATTGATCTTCTCAATGTCCCAAGACATAGGACCAATTATGGAATGCACGAACCCTTGACACGGATGAGTAGGCTTTTGAATTGTAATTCAGATCTCATTGACCTGCACTTTAATAAAAATAAACTTAAGACTATACTTAAAACCAGTGTGGTACGCCAATAAATGTTTTTTGTTTGTCTAATTTTGTATTAGTTTCATTTATTTGTATCAGTATATGTAATTTTTTTTGCGAACTTGACAAGTGTCTTCCACACACTTATTTACTTTTTATTTTTTTTTCTCAAATTTTTGACTTTAAAATTTTTGTTTTCTAAAATTTTGTACTTTTTTCTTTTCTTACTTTTTGTAAAATTTTAATTTGGAATTTAATATTTTTTTTTGTTTTTGTTTTTCCTTTTTGACCCTGCTTGCACTAAGCAGTCCCTAACTCTTTTCATCCTAATATTCGTATCGCCATAACTTTATTTATTCTTTTAGTAATATTAAAAAATTCTAATTAAGTGCCGATACGGCTAGCAACCGTAATTGCCACCGTACTCGGTGAAAATGGACCCCAGCGCGGTATCTGGGGGGGAAAGAGGCGTGGGAATAAAAAAAAAAAATAAATAAATAAATAAATCTCCAACTGCAATCTCGTATCCATCTTTTGAAAAAATTTTGCAGTGATATTGAACAAACTTAACTTCCAATCCATTGCTTGTGATTTTCTTAATTAACAACGGATTTCCTTGTATGTCTGGGAAATAAAGAACATTTTCGATGTTGATTGAAGCTTCTTTGTTCTGACTGCTTTACGCCTTTATCTTTCAAGTACCCTTTCCTTTCGATGTAATTTGTTCTCCATTTGCAACTGTAACTTTCTCTTTATGGGATGAGTCAAATTTGATAAAATTCTTGAAATTTTTTGTTATATGGACAGAAGCATCTGAATCCAATATCCAACCTTCATCACGAGAACCATTGATGTTAAAACAGAGCTCGTTGACAGAAGTTATAATATTTGCTTAGATTCTTGATTCTTTTTCCATTCCTTTTTTATTTTCTGCAATCCTTTTTCAAGTGTCCTTTTTTCTTGCAAAAGTAACAAGTTGTAATATTTCCTGTATTGTTTGGTTTGTTAAATACTTTCATCACTGATTGAGAGTTACTGTCATTACTGTTCTGGCGTGTATATTCTTCAAGCAATTTCCTTTTAACCAAATCCAAGGTAAAACTTGATTCTTCTCTGGTTTCCAATGCTGTGACCAATGTATCATATTTTGGTGGTACGCTGCTTAGCAACATTGCAATTATCCAATTATCTGAGAGTTATTCTTCTCCCAATGCAGCCAATTTTTCAAATAAAGTTGTCATTTTCAGGATATGTTCTTCCATTTTACTACCTTCTTCGAGTCTCAAGCTGCATATTTGTCTCATGATCTGTACCCTGTTGCTTAGAGATCCGTTTTCGTGGAGTTCCTTAACTTATTCCAAGCTTTTTGAGCTGACTTTGCTCTACGCACATGATGCAGTTGGTTATCTTCTACTGCTACACCAATAATAGTTCTTGCTTCGTTATCCTTTTTTGTCCATCCTGTAGTAACTGGAACTGGCTTGGATTCCATGACAATATCCCACAAGCTATCTCTTCTTAAAAGAAGTTCAAGCTTAAATTTCCATATGTGGTAATTGTCATTTCCCAATTTAGTACCTAATTGATGTTCTCAATGAATCCATTTTGAAAGGTTCTGGGCCTATAACCTGTTGAATATAATGGACCTAAGGAATTCTTCGAGGTAAAGAAAAAACAAACTTACTTCAACGAATATTTATTAAGAATGATTTAAGAAAATGAAAATTTCTGAAAGCTTATTTTTTCAAGTTTACGAAAAAAAGTTTTAAGTTCGACACAACAAGTAGAATAATGTGAAAGTGATTTCATCTTCGAATGTTGAATTCAACAACACGTGCGTCGCATCGTTAAAATTTGGTGGTAGAACGACTTCAATCGTCTTGGACCTTTATGTTTTTCAAAATCTTGAAATTTATGATGCAAAATTCAAGCAACTAATCATTTTTATTCATTGAATTGGAAAAGAGCTTTAAAAAATCAAAAAATGTCCATTCTAGTTCGCCACCTTTCTTTAAGCTTAGTATGTACCTACACCGCGAAAAAATACCAAATAATTTGAAATAACGAAAATATTTCTTTATAATTAAGGCCACCGACTTAATCTACGACTTCTTCAGCAAGAACAACGGCTTAACGATTAACATGCAACGTTAGTTCTTTCTGTACAGAGCCAGAGCTACACTGATGTCCTTGAAACATACAAATCTGACATAACAGCATTACAAGAAAAAGTAAAGTGGCCAAGAAAAAACGTCTTGCATGAAACAGAATATGACATTTACTGCAATGGTTCTGCAACACGCCCTGAGAAAGTATAAGACGCGCAGGTGACAAAAAAGATGCTTTATGCGAACTTGGTAAAAGGCAAAACTCATTTTTGTGGAATTTTCAGAATTACCATTTTTAAATACCGATCGAAGCGCTACCTTTTAACTACTAGTGGAACTAAGGAATCAAATTTGTCTGTTGCAAAATTGTGTTAGTTTCACTGCTGTGCAAAAGATGCCGCTGCGAGTGGTTGTTAAAAATCACAATTTTGTAATTTGCACAAGAATGCAAGAGTTGCCATTTTTTGCAACCGACCACAATGCTTTCTAATGGGTACTAGGGAAACGAACGAATTATACGTTCCTAAGGCATGACGTTGAACGTCAAATCATCCAAGGTGATTTCAAAGCAAAAATAGGTCGGGGCCAGCATTCAGAGGCAATAGGTACAGTAGATCCCATAATTTGCCTGAGAACACTTATGAAAATGAACAGCGAGTCATGAAAACGATACCTTGGTTACGAGTACAAGGTTACCGCATGAGTATATCCCTAAAATAAAGTAGGTCACTCGAACCATATGAGACCCATATTGATAGATCGCCGCAACTCCTCGAGTATGACGCAGTGTATACACCGCACTGCAACTACAAAATGTAACGACGCGCGGAGAGCACTGATGCGATCGGAAGTGCCGGATGACGATGCCACTACTTCAAGGTGACAAAGGTGTCCTGCAACAAAACCTGACAATTATATGCAGCCTGACCATAACCACCGCTTGAAGCCACATAAAGGATTGCTATCCAGAGCCGTCAACATTTTCAATGGACTCCAAAATCCAAGAGAGGCTACCGTCATCAAGTCCAAAAGTTTGCTCATACAGACAAGATCGACATGGTCAAGCCTCTCAAGGCTTTTTAAATTGGATGATCTTTACCAAATATCGGGAATAAGTTGACGAACTTTTGGAAGGAGCCCCGTACTGGATCCAGCAAGTGGTTCAAAAACTTCATCGGCCGACGATGGTGATGACGACGATGTATTGATGTCGATGTTAAGGTGATTGTAACCTCCGCTACGTATTTCCCTATGGGGTGCGTACCGGTCCTTGTACTACTCCAAACTATTGGCTAGTTAAGCCTTGTTGAAATAATACTTAATTTGAAATATTTTTTTTTCTGAGTGTATGCATATCTACATTGGCTGCTGCTTTTCTTTTCATAATCGTTTTATGCTTTCCGATCTAGATTTTTATACCTCACTTACCATTACCTGCCAATTCCTGTATTTCACATCAACAAACAAATAAAATTATAAAAATAAAAGCAAGCTCCCGGAAGAGGATACAAAGTCTCTATCTCCAATAGAAGAAGTTAAAACCGAAAATGCATAAAAAGGTATAATGTTTTGTCTTCAATACAGGCAAGGTACACAACCTTATCTGTTTCCGTAGCTATCCTGTTTCCTCTCCCTTTTTTTCGAAGAGGTTAAAAAAATATAAAATAAATAAACTTACATTTTTCTCTTCTCTCGTCGAATAGTTTTTTCTTCTCGATTATTATGTTTTTTTGTTGGAACCGTTTGCAAGTCCTTTTCATTTTTTTCAATAGAGTGTAGCTAGTATAGACGTACCTTTAGAAAACTGTTAAAAAATATTTTTGTTTGTATGGTTATTATGTTGAAAAAAGGTATTTCTTTTTGAAAAATATTTTTCGTCTTATTTTGTATAGCCATGCTCGTTCTTTTTTGTTTGTGCTTTGTTCCCTTCACCTCATCCGAGAAAAGGAACATTTTACAATGTTGCGATGTGAGGCAATAGAAAAACATGGTTGTCAGCTTTGGGAAAATATTTCAAGTTCTCCAATGTTATGATACATTTCCTTGATTTCCAGATTTGTGTTTCACACGTTTAATATTGAAAAAGTACACTACGGCGTATACGTACTATTTTCAGCATGTTTTTTTTATGAAGTCATTTTTTTACATTACCTACCTGCCAATAATTGCATACGAAGACATTCGACACATAGAAATTAAAGTTAATTCAAGTGAGATTCAGCAGGTTTTTGCATTGCACATATATCTCTTTAATTCCCAGTGTCACCTGTTGTAGGTGACTGGAGTTTAAATTTTTTTTTCCTTAAAAAAACGTTTTTTTTTTTTAATTCTCAATTTTGGAAAGCAATGGAAATCTAGTAGGCCATGAAGTAGAAACTACGCCATTAATAAAAACGATACACGCTCCAACAACGCATTGAAATTATTAAAATTCACTATAAAAATGGTGAAAATTCGGCAGAGACGGTTCGTAAAACTAAAACATTTTTGGGTCGTCGTGAAGCACCTTGTCGGACCGCAATACAGAAATTGGTGGATAAATTCGAACTGTTGGGACAAGTTAGTGATGTGAAGAATAAAACCCGTGCACGGCGCTCAAGAACAACTGAGAATATCCTGACGTAAACAACAACAATGCGTTGGAATGTGTCCAAAAAATTTTACAATGCGGCTTGGACATCTCCGTACCTGCGGCCGATATACATAAATGCTATGTTAAGCGAATTAAGCATACAAAAGCAACGAACTCACAAGCCAACAGAACAAACAACAACAAGTTCACCGATGTAATCCGTGTTCATCTCCACTCTCAACAAGCTAAACATATGATCATGAAGACCAAGAGGAAATTAAGAGGAAAACTTAATACATCATTGTTTGCCACCGAAGGCAATAAAAATAATATATATATTAATGATTGCTTTACCAATTACACCCGGGCACTTTACAATGAAGCCAAGAATTTTAAAATAGAAAATAATTTTAAACACTTATGGTTCCAAAATTCTAAAATTTTACTTAGGAAAGTAGACAATGGACGGGTTGATGTTATAAGATCGTTTGATGATTTATTGTTATTGAAAGACTAATGTCTTTCGTTTTTGAAAATATAAGATTTAATATAATATGCCAAATTTAATTTTTAACAACGATCTTACAATAAACAACCCTACCATTGCTACCATAAATTCTATACAAGATGAAATGTTCTTAGAAAGTAATTATGATGGAATTAATTCTTCATTTTTTGCTGTACATCAAAATATACGGAGTCTACGACAAAATTTCGATTTGCTAGTGTGTAATCTTGAAGCTTTTCCTTACTTACCGGACATAATTTTTGTAACTGAAATATGGATTTTTAAGGAAGAATGTGACAATTACTCGATCCGCGGTTATAATTTTCATTCAAATACAAACGAAACGTATTCTGCAGGTGGAGTAGGAGTTTTTATACGTGAGTCATTAGTTTATCATGTTGTTGAATGTCATAATATGTCTTCCTTTGATGTTATACACCTGTCTTGTACTATATGTAATAAGGTGTTCAACTTTGTTTGCGTGTATAGGTTACATTCTTATAATATTGAGCTATTTTTAGATGAATTTTCTTCACTTTTAAATAATATTAAGAGTTCAAATTTGGTTATATTGGGCGATTTCAACATAGACATACTTTTAGCGAACTCTACAATCGAGTCGTACCTTGCTTTGATTGCAGAGCATGGTTTGAGTTCCTTTGTAAATGAAATTACTAGACCGATATCAGGATCTTGTCTTGATCATATTCTTGGTCGAGTTAAGGATGTGTGTATAAGTCATTGTCATGGTACAAATTTTGATCTAAGCATAACTGATCACTGTATGACTGGTTTGTGGTTTAAATCCCTCAACATCATTAACCCTGCAAGAATTTCATCCCCTACAACCATGAGGATGATTGATTTTGGCGTCTTGAATCACGTTCTACGTTTTGAAAATTGGGAAGTAGTTCTTGCTGATAGAAACGCTTCAAGTGCATATGACTTATTTTTAAAAATTCTGAAAAGTTATATCGATTCTAGCAGCTATTGCAAATTAATTAAAAAATCTAATACGAGACTGAAGCCTTGGATTACTTCTACAGTACTAAAAAAAATTAAAACTAAAAACAAGCTGCGTTCCAGGAGTTATAAGCATCCATCCAACATTCTGTTAAAAAATCGTTATAAAGCTATGAGCAAAGAAGTTAACGCTGAAATAAAGTCATGTCGTGATAGGTTTTACAGTTCTATGTTCTGTAAATCTCTCGGTAATCCGAAAAAAGAATGGAAAGTTGTTAACGATATAATTTATCCAAATAAATCGAAAACGTCTACGAGTACACATATTGCCCTCAATAGCAATGGATTAGAAGTCGATGATCCTACTGAGGTAGCCAATATTTTTAACAACTTTTTTAGCTCCGTAGGCCAATCAAATGGGTCAAATTTTTATTGTGATCAACATAATGAGGATATTGGAGATCGGTTGAGATCTATTGAATATGTATCAGAAGGTAGCTTTTACTTTGAACCTATTACTGGATCTGAAGTTAATTGTTTAATTAATGCTCTAAATAAATCTCATGCATCTGGAGAAGATTGTATTTCAAACCATATTCTGAAAATGATTTCACTGAATATATCGGATATTCTCTCACATCTTTTCAATTTAAGTATTGATACTGGAATTTTTCCTACAAATTTAAAATGTGCGATTGTGATACCGATTTATAAGAAATGCGATAAAAAGGAACCCAACAACTATAGACCTATTTCTTTGCTCTCTACCATCTCAAAAATTTTTGAAAAAGCAGTCAAAAACAGAATGTTGAGCTACTTAAAAAAATATAAATTCTTCAGCTCGTCACAGTTCGGCTTTCGGGAAGGGCTCTCTACGGAAGATGCGCTCCTAAATTTTTGTTCTTATATCAACAGTGGTCTTGATGATAAAAAATTTTGTGCGGGGTTGTTTGTGGACATAAGTAAAGCATTTGACACTGTTGACCATGCTACCCTCTTATACAAGCTTCAATCGATTGGCTTTAGAGGCCAAGTATACAACTGGTTCGAATCTTACCTTAGGAACAGGACTATAAAAGTCAAAGTTAGAGATAACTTAAGCGACACTAGAATCTCGAACATTGGTGTCCCACAAGGGTCTGTGTTGGGTCCTATTTTGTTCCTCATCTACATCAACTCCATGTTTAACTTACCATTTTGTGCTAAAATTACGGCATTTGCAGACGATTTAGGTTTAGCGTACACCTCATCTAGTGCATTAGATCTTCTAGTTGGTTTGAACCATGATGTTCATTTATTGCGTATTTGGTTTGCTAAACACAAACTTTGTGTCAGCGATAAAACTAAAGTTATGTATTTTAATCTAATAAAAAGAAATGATCCTGACGTAAGCATTGTTTTTCACGCACCAGATTGCATGCGCTATAAAATATGCACTTGTTCTTGTAATGCTGATTCTAGCTTTATGTCTTATGACATTCACGAAAAATGCAGTAGCTCTTGTTTTAACATTCAAGAAGTTGATAATTACAAATATCTTGGAGTCTCGTTCGATCAGACTATGAGTTGGTCTAATCATATTTCTGCCTTAAAACAATATCTGAGATGCTCAGTAAGAAGCTTCTATCACCTCAAGAAATATTGCAATACAACAACACTTAGAATGGTTTATTTTGGCATATTTCATTCGAAACTCGAATATGGGATATGCTGCTGGGGTGGGGCATATCAATCAAAAATTAATCCCCTTCTAATCCTACAGAAATGTGCAATAAGAAAAATTTGTGGAGCCAATCGTTTAAATCGATCAATGGAGTTGTTTCGTTCCCTTAACATTTTGCCCATCAGACATCTATATTATTTTAAGACGTCTAAAACATTTTTTATGAGGGGAGGTTATCTGCAGAGCCCCATATCTGATGTCCGAACCTTGAGAAGAAACCGTGATAATTATGTGACCGTCCCCTTGTTCCGTACCACTCATTTAAGAAACTTTTACTCTGTTGTGTCCTGCAAACTTTATAATACGTTTCCTGTAACTATTCGTTCCATTCGTGTATTGTCCCTATTTCTGAAAAAATCTAAAGCCTGGCTTCTTGAATTTGACCATCATCAAATCGAAATTTTGTTGACCTATGTCACTTGAGGATTATTTTACATCATTTCATTTCATTTACATTATTATTTTACATCCCTCTTAACTTATAGCACTTTAACATTTGTATTTATATTCATTAGTTCATTTTTTTTTGTTATATGAAATTTTGTATCAAATTTGTACCCCACAAACCTTGTCCATTATTGATATTTTGTATGCCTAAGCGACATTTAACACTATTTTAATTTTAATTTATAAAATGCCGCTATATAAATATTATGATAATAAATAAATAAATAAATAAATAAATAAATATTGCTGTTGTAGCCCAAAGTGTTGAAGAAAACCCAGGGGTGGAATCGGGTAAGCTGATAGTTGATAGTTGATAATCAAAATAATTGCTTTTGCTCCACGTAAGGTGATTATCAAAACGATAATCGCTTTTTTCCATACATTTGGAAGCGACAGCTATTTTGGTGTCGTTTTCATATATTTTTATAAGCAACATCCTTGGACTGGCTTAAGAAAATAATTTGTGTGTTAAGAAGTGTAAGAAAATAAAACAAATATAAATTTAAGACAACCGTAATGTTCAGTTCATTGAAATTATTTAATAACGCCAATAGGGCGTGAAGAAAAAAATGTTTTTTATTTCAATGCGTTTTTGAAAAACAATATTTTTGGTCGTTTTAGGTCGGATTTGGTCCTTGCTAGGTTTTTAACTTCGCTCTAAAATTATTGAAATAAAATATATGAAGCAGAGCGTACCCAAGACTACGGCTTCAATTAAAGTCTTTTAAATGGTTTTGGTTTGAGTCTTTTAGCTCTTGGTAAACGCCTCTTCGGCCAGACCATCTAGGGCAATCTTCAAAGAGGGTGTCCCAGTTTTTTCGTACCAGCTCTACTAGCACGTGTGCATTCTAGCTCGTCAGACGGGTGAAGTGCTTGTTACAGAAACGATTACTTGTTACGTTTTTCGGACCTGTCATCTGAGATGTAAATAGATAATGAAAAAAATTATAGGATTGATTGTTGAGCCCGAAGTCTAGTTAAGTAAGTATTGAGAACTTGTTTCGATCGTCATACTATTAGGGAACATATTTATAGGCCGTCGAAACCCCGACGTAATTTGTCTCCCACCCACTTGCACCAAAAGGTTAAATAACTTCTAATTAGTGCCGTTGGTTGTCGCTTTTACTTCTCATTTTTATTGGTCGCGTCTCTAAGTTAGAATGTATGATATTTTTCTGTCCTGGAATATTTTACTGATTCTTGGTTTAGTCTCTGCATCAATACTCTTGAAACTCTGGGTCACAATTTCGTGAGGAATGTTACACTTAGGTGGCTCTACAATTTTCGATGACAGTCTTGTACAGAAACACCTATTTCACATACAAAAACAACAATAAAGACTTCTGTCTGAAGTTTATTTATTGACTTGTACTTTAATTTAATTTAATTTAGTTGTCAATCTGGCAACAAACAAAGCGAACACTGAGCAAAACGACATTTGCTTATTGTAGGTGCTGCCAAAAACTCAAATTGTTTTATTGATCGCTTTATACAGAACAAAATAAAGTTGATAATCAAAAACGACTATCATCAAAGTGATAATCAACAATCACGTTAGCCGATTCCACCCCAGGTTTGTCCATTCCTCGTCGTTCTTTGGAATAAGGCATTCCACAAACGTCATTACACCGTATTTTGCATAAAGACTTGGATCTTAAGGCTTATAAAGTTCAGTTAACACAAGAACTTAAGCCGGCTGATCATCAACAACGTCGTGTCTTTGCTGATTGTGTCCTGGAAATGCATGAAAATTATCCGGAATTTCATCGAAAAATCATCTTGACTGATGAGGCCCATTTCCACCTCGGAGGCTACGTCAACAAGGAAAAGTGTCGCATCTGGGGCCCGGAAAACCCAAGAGTTATTGTTGAAAATCCTCTCCATCCTCAACGCGTGACTGTTTGGTGCGGTTTATGGTCCGGCGGGGTCATTGGACCTTACTTTTTCGAAAATGAGGCTGGAGCAACAGTTACGGTCAATGGATTGCGCTATCGCAATTTGATCATTTATCTCAAAAAATGCCATTTTTCTTTCAATATCAAAATAACACCTCTTATTGGAAAACCCTTTAGTTTAGAAAGCGAGATAGCTCAAAAATTGTTGTTGGTCTAATGGAGCATATTTTGGCTTTACAGATTGTCCTTAGATGAAATTGATCAGACGATGGAGAATTGGAGAAGTGACAGACGAAGACAGTGGTGACGAAAATGATGACAACATTCTGCAACTTACTTCGGTCGCAAGTAAACTGAAAAGCGTTCTGTTCTTGACAGCATTCAAGTTCAAGATGAAGAAGCAGCTGTTCCAGCACAGGAAAAAAGGAAAAAGGAACACACAATTGAAAAACCACGATTCATTTACAACTTGTGGTAGAGCCGTAGAGGAGGCTGCCATGAGGAACAATTTATAGAAAACATAGAGGAAGATCGACCTGTTGAATGCTTCGAACTGTTGTTTAGTAATGAAATTGTCGTTTTCATCAGAGAGAAGAGGTGAAAGTATATACCTATAGTGATATTGCTGTTTACGAGATACATAAAGCCAAAATATATGCGCATGTTTTGAGAACTGAAGAGTGACACTCACAATGAGCTTGTTGCTTCCAGCATGCGACGAAACAGATTTTTTTGAAATTCAGCAATATATTCATCTTTGCGACAGTACGTCCCTACCGGCTAATGACAAGTTTGCTAAAGTTCGAGACTATTTTCTAATGCTGAACACGAACTTTACAGCAAATTTCAAAGAAGCTGGGTCATCACACATAGCCATTGATGAAACAATAGTTCCGTATTTTGGGAGACACGGTACTAAGCAACACGTTTACGGAAAACCAATAAGATTAAGGTATAAGCTTTGGTCAGCAGCCACTAGTCTTGGAACTACATTCTAGACTACCGGAGGAATTGGATTCATTATCATTGCTCAAGTATTTGCGAGATCAAAACATCGCCGGTACTGGAACTCTCCCAGAAAATAGGCTTGAAAATTGTCCGCTTCCGACCACCAAGGACATGAAAAAGAAGCCTTGAGGTGAGTTGTGCCAATAAATGTGTCCTGAGATCATTGTCGCCCAGTGGGACGTCAACAGTGTTGTAAGCATTGCATAAACCTGCCGAAAGTTGACTCCAATAACCAAAGTTGATCAAATTGGCTTCGTAAATAAGAAGAGATCGGAAATTCAAGTGGATTGCCCATCAGCCATCAAAATGTACAATAAGTACATGGGTGTAAGTTGATCGTTTCGATGAGGGATGGTGGTTCCCTCTTTTTGCATTTGGCATAGGTAGATGCTGCATGTCAAAACGATTGGCTTATCAAAAGGCAATCCGAAAACAAACGGACCTACTGTTGAGCGAAAAATATGAAGCGACAATGTAAGAGGAAAGAAAATGATCCTTTCCCTCTGTCAACACAGAATAAATTAGTGAAACAAAGGGGTAAAGAACTTCCCCAGTGCTTTGTATGTATACTACTAGTGTTTACATACAAAGACCAGTGGATGAAAACAAAGCCAGCGATCGAGTGGTAGGAAGGGAAAGGATGGTGAGTCAGTCTACTCTTAGCCACGAAAAGGTTCGATCGCTGCTCTAATTAAATAAAATATAATTTAGTTCGCGTATAGCTATTACTACTGTGATTTTCGCCGAAATATTGTTACCACCTATTTGGAAAAATATGGAAAGCATCCAAACCGTTCTTCAGTTTGTGGACTGCCTATGGAACTCAGGGTTTCCAGAGAAATGCGATCAGGGGGTGTAGCTGAAGACAATCAAGAAATTGACTGTTCTCAAAGACGATGCGGAATTTGCCACCAAAGAACACGCATAATGTACTCTAAGTGTAACATTGGCTTGCACCTAAAGTGTTGGTACATGTTTCACAATAAATAAAAGACTGTATAAACGTGTTTATAAGCAAAGGTATATTATATGTAAACATATACTTAACGTACTTATATGTATGTATACATATTTAATTTTTTTCTTATAAATAAAGTATTTTTCATGTAAATAACTTTTGTTTAGTTTTTATCGGAAAAGTAAGTATGATGCATGAACAATGCCCAGTGTCACCCATTGGTGACAACCACCTACAAAAAAGGGGGGATTTTTTTTCTCCAAAATTTGTTTTCTTAGTTGACTACTTATAGTTAATGAAAACGAACAAAAAAAATGCTTCCTGAGAAAGGCAAACGTTGAAATTTCTATTTTGACAATTTTTATTTTAACTGTACTTGCAGCTTACCACGATGCAGCTTACCACGATGTCTACTACAACACACCGTTACGAATTAAGAAAAACTCTTAAATGATGTAAACAAAATCAATAAGCCTCAGTGGCAACCATTTAAGCTCATGCCACCACCATTCTTTTGTACCTATGTACGAAGAAAAATTGAAAACTATTTTACAATAAAACCACTGCAAGGTGAGTTACACAGCACCAGAATTTCATATCCTCTTGTACCTACCATTCTTTTTTTCTTATTTTTTGTACTTATCTCCCTCAGCGCTGTTTTATTTTTGCTTACAAGCCTCATAGCATAAACATTTTTCATAGTAACAAGAGGCACTATTGAGAGAAATAATAGAAACAGGTAGGTATAAAAGCCACAGGATGTATATAATCCGATAATGTTTAGATATAAACTCTTTGTAAAGGGTTTTTTGGTATTTCTAGTTTTTTTTCTTGACTTTTTGTGTCCAAGTTTTCCCAGCCAGCGGTCTTTAGTTCGGACTACCGGAAATTGCTTTATGATGCTATATTTTGTAGTCAATTTTCGGAACATTCTAGTCTTTTGCTTGCAGGATATTTTTTCAACAGCAATTAACTTAGTGCTATTGATTTTAATACCATTATCCTTTAATTTGCCAAATTCATCACCTCTGGCCCCACCTCACTCAACTTTTAATTTGGAGAATGAAAAGTTGAAAGTCTCTTTAAATGGCAGGTGATTACTTTGCAATATATACCCCGAAAGTCCTGAGTCAACTCAAAACTTTTGCTCTCTGTCGTTGTTCCTTTTGGGAAACAAACCCTTTTCATTTACCTTACATTTCTTCTAAGATCAAGATGGTGTCGTATCGTTTAGATCATTCCCCTTTCGTCTTCTTAAGAATTAGAAAATTCAATTAAAATCCTTTTCAAAGGATTTAAACTGCTAATATTGTAACATTTCAAAAAGGAGACACCTCCTTTTTCAGTTTTCAGTTTTTCACCATAGCAAACTATAATATTGGAGACATGGGAGTGTGTACTGCTTTTGTGTTTTTTGGTGTTTTCTTTAAATAAACAAAACAAATTCGGGAGGAACTTACTTGTCAATGGAATGCGTCTTCTTTGAAATTGGGAATATTGAACTAAAAACATGTAAAGACACACCTGGGGCTCTTAATCGAAACACGTGTTTATTCCTAAATTTTTGTTTGACTTGCGATTTAAGGTTTCTGATAAATTAATTCCTTTTAAAAAGGCGTTGAATTGACATTTTTGTTAGCTTGATAGATTTGTAAAGTTTCTTTAGATATAAAGAAAACAACGTCTTGTAGTTGTAGGTAACAATATTTTATTCAGACAGAAAAACTAAAAAGAAAATTTTCTGATTTTCAATGAACTGATAAATTGATTATAATTTAATATTAAATATTGAGTGATAAGAACAAAGTGTTGTCACTTAACGAATGTAATATTTAACACTCTTCCTCATTCGTTTGAAGACCACACTTAGTTCTAAGTGGTTTAATTCGCATAGCTCCCAGTGGTTTGGTTAACATATCTGCAAGCATGTCTTCTGTTGGACAGTAAACTTTACAAAATTCTTGTCCACGTAGTCCTTTACAAAATAAAATTTGGTGTTAATATGCTTGTATCGGTTGCTTAATTTTTCTTGACATATAAGCTTAAGACAGCTCTGATTTATCTTCGTAGCTTAAAGTTGGTTGTTGTTGGGGAGGCTGCTGCGGCGGGAGCTAGAGTTGCAGCTGGTGTTGCTAGAGCGGCTTTAGCAGGTTCAGCAGCCTTAACGGGTGTTGCCTCGTCTTTTTCTTCGATTTGCGTTTCCATTTCTTCTTCGTCAGCAGCTGCGTCACCATTCTCCTCATCGACCATTTTTCGTCAGCGACTTCCTTGTCACCGTTTTCAGCAATGTCTACATCCTCATCGTCGCCGGTGGCTTCAGATGGGTCGTACAACTCGTCGTTGGCTTCTTCGCCGTTTTCTTCATTGACTTCGGCATCGGCGGTGGCGCCTTCTTCTTCGCCGGCCTCCTTCTTGGTTTCGTTCAATTCGTCACCCTCCTTGGTCTCATCGGCGGCCTCTTCTTCGCCCTCCTTCTTCTGTGGTGACGTCGCTTGTGTTGGTTCTTATTCCTCTTCTATTACATTTTCGTCGTTATTAGTATCTTCTGGTTCTGTAGTCACGTCTTGGATTTTTGGTAAAATTGGCACTATTAGTTCTGAACTATTCGTCTTGGTACAATTACATTTTTCCGTATGAACCTCCTCATTCTTTGATAACTCAAAGAACTTTGCATCTCGGCTAATTGTAATTTTCTTGGTTCTTTTGTCAACAAACCGATAAGCTTTTGAATGCTCGTCGTAACCAACAAAAATCTTAGCCTCAGCTCTATCATCTAGCTTTCTTCGAGTTTCTTTGATGTAAACAAAAGCCTTTGTTCAAAAAATACGAAGATGACTTATATTTGGTGTCTTTCCAGTCCATCTTTCATAGGGTGTTGTTGGAATTGCACTCGACGGCAGTCTATTTTGCAAGTAGTTCGCGGTCATAATTTCTTCTCCCCAGAATTCATATCCTAGGTTCGCTTCCAGAAGCATACACCTACCCATCTCTACCAAAGATCTGTTTTTGCGTTCAGCCGTCCCATTTTGTTGAGGAGAGTAAGGGGCACTATGTTGATACTCAATGCCCTGCCCTTCTAAAAATTTGAAAACTCTTCATGCAGTGAATTCACCGCCATTGTCAGACCTTATGACCAAAAAATATCTATTTCCATTTGGTGTAGTTGTCTGCATTGGCCCACATTCATCACTTTTTTTTTTTTTGATTTTATGAATGGCAACCGAGTCATTTTTCCTTGCGCTCATATTTCACAGTCTCTATTGTGCTTACAATCTATAATATTAAAATCACTCACCATTTTATCTTTGGCCAATCTTTTAATAGCTTCAGTACTTCTGTGACCAAACAAACGATGCCAATAATCAATACAGTGTTTTTGAGCCTCTCTGTCATTCACCAAAAGTGCCTTCGAATTGTTGAAGTTGAATCCAAGCCTCAATTTGTATAGGTTGCCAGTTAAGTCAGCTACTGCTACCTCTTGTCATCTTACCGTCTTGATTGAGCAATTCTTATTTCCGAAACTTACCGCAAATCCTTTGTCTGTTATTCTTTTCACAGATAATAAACTGCCTTGAAGATCAGGGACATATAGAACATCTTCGATTCGAATTGTTGCTTCCTCGTTATTGCCGTTCAATACTTACTTACTTACTTACTTTACCGGCTCACGATCCATGAAGGGTCACAGCCTAGATACTGCAGTCTTCCATCGTGAACGATCCCTCGCATGCACTCTCCAGTCACCGAGACCAAGCGCTCTGGCATCCGCAGTCACTTGGTCCTTGTACCGTAGGTTCGGTCTTCCTTGTCGTCTTGAACCTGGGGGCTGGGATGAGAAGACTTTCTTGGCTGGAGCGTTGTCGTCCATTCGCTCGATGTGGCCGAGCCAATGTAGTCGTCTTTTCTTGGCCTTCTGGACTACATCCACATCTTGGTACAGCTCATACAGTTCTCGGTTGTATCTTCTTCTCCATTCGCCATCGTCGCATACGGGACCAAAAATCCGTCGAAGAATTTTTCTTTCGAACGTGCCCAGTATCAATTCCCCTTTTTTACTTATCGTCCAGCACTCGGCGCCGTAGAGTAGGACTGGTAAAATCAAAGTTTTGTATAGCAGACACTTTGTCTTTCGAGTGAGGAGTTTTGAACCCAGTTGTTTGGCCAAACCGAAGCAGCAGCGGTTCGCTAGGGTGATTCTTCTTCGGATCTCCACTAAGGTGTCGTTCGTGGGATTGATGTTTGTTCCAAGGTAGGTGAACTCCTTAACTACTTCGAAATTGCTGCTACCAACAGTGACGTTTTGTCCTAGGCGGTGGACAGATGTTGCTTTGTTTGTTGATAACATGTACTTTGTTTTGTCCTCATTCACTTCAAGACGAACTAGTTTCGCCTGTTCTTCAATCGCTGTGAAGGCCTCAAGCACAGCTCTCTTGGATCGACCGATGATGTCTATGTCGTCCGCATAGCCTAGGAGCTGGGTGGATTTGTTGAAGATAGTGCCCTCCGTGCTCACACCTGCCTTGCGCACTATCTGCTCCAGGACTATGTTGAAGAAATCACATGACAACGCATCTCCTTGTCTAAACCCTGCGCAAGTTTGGAATAACTCGGATGAGCTGTTACCCATTTGCACACTGCACTGCGTATTGTTTAGCGTCATGCGGCACAGCTGGATCAGTTTGTTCGGGATCCCGAATTCAGACATCGCAATCATAAGCTCTTGGCGGTGGATGCTATCATAAGCAGCTTTAAAGTCGATGAAAAGATGGTGGGTTTCGACTTGAAATTCGTTGGTCTTTTCCAGGATCTGCCTCAGAGTGAATATTTGGTCTATCGTTGTTCTGCCTGGCCTAAAGCCACACTGGTACGTGCCGATTATTGTGTTGCAGAAAGGTTTAAGACGCTCACACAGTACGTTGGATAGGATTTTGTATGCAACATTAAGCAGGGATATGCCACGGTAGTTTTTGCATAACATCGGATCGCCTTTTTTGTAGATGGGGCATATGGAGCTTATCGACCAGTCAGTGGGCATGCATTCTTCCTCCCACACTTTGGTGATGACCTGGTGCATGCGGTTCATCAAAACATCTCCTCCATGTTTAAAGAGTTCCGCGGGTATGCCATCCGACCCTGCGGCCTTGTTATTTTTTAGCTTTTGGATGGCTCTTTCTACCTCTTCTCTGCTGGGGGCTGGGACTGGGTCTTCATTGACTGGTCTTGCTTCTCTTTCGTCATTATCTTGCTCGACATTTTGCGCATTCAGCAGCTGCTGGAAATGCTGCTTGAAAACATCTACAATTCCCTGTGCTTCGGTGACTAGGTTTCCTTCACTGTTTCGAAGAGCTTGTGTCCCGGTTCTGAAACCAGAAGCTAATTGCTTCGACCTTTTAAAGAAACGCCGGGTGTTGTTCTTGGCCCGAGACTCTTCTAGATCTTTGAGCTGAGAAACTGCGGATGCTCTTTTCTTTCTTCGCAGGGTCTTTTTCTCATTTCTCCTTTTCGTGCGGTACTCTTCCCTTGCTGCTCTTGTTTTCCGTTGCAGCATCTGCAGGCGTGCATTTTCCGTCTCTCTTTTCAATGTCACGCACTCATCATCATACCACGGGTTCTTTTTCGGGGGTGGCTGGTAACCTATGGTGGTCTCGGCTACATTTTTTATTACTTCTCGATATTGGTTCCACAGTGTGTTGACGTCTGTAGTATTTGGGAGGACGGCGGAGAGTCGCTCGCTCAGGCGCTCGCTGTAGTCTCTGGCATTCTCTGATGTGCTAAGGCAACCGATGTTGAACTTCTTTCTTTGGGCTGCACGTGTTTTTTTGTCGTTTGATATTCGAGCTCTAAACTTAGCCACTACCAGAAAGTGGTCAGAGTCGACATTTGCTCCTCGGAAAGTGCGCACGTTCAGGATGTTGGATGCGTGCCTTGCGCCGATTAGCACATGGTCGATTTGGTTGGTGGTTCGACCATCAGGAGATCGCCAGGTTGCTGTGTAGATCTTCTTTCTTGGAAACCTAGTGCTACTTATCACCGTATTACAAGCTGCAGCAAAGTCGATTAGTCGGAAGCCGTTATCTGTTGTTTCTTCGTGGAGGCTGTGCTTTCCAACTAATCCGCCAAAGATGTCTTCCTTCCCGATTTTTGCATTGAAGTCTCCGAGTACGATTTTGACGTCGTACTCTGGACAGGCTCCGTAGGCTCTATCCAGGAGGTCGTAGAAATCCTCCTTGCTAGACTCCTCAGCATCATCGGTAGGGGCGTGTGCACATATTATACTGATGTTCTGTAATGTGGCCTTGATGCGGATCACAGCCAGGCGATCACTTATTGGCTTGAAATCCATGACTTTCGATCTAAGCCGATTTCCTACGACGAATCCGCATCCAAATATATGCAATCTTTGATGACAGCTATAATAAATGTCGCAATTTTTTCTCTTTATTGTCCCTGACCCTATCCATCGTATTTCCTGGATCGCAGTAATATCTGCCTTATACTGCGAGAGGACAGATTCAAGTTTCTGAGTTGCACCTGGAGTGTAGAGGGTTCTTACATTCCAGGTACAAACTCTCAATGCGTAGTCCGTTGTCGTTCCGGGTCTGGTTACCATAAGAGGGGGTTCATTATCCGAGGCTGGTATCTCTCTCATAACTGTCAAGTTTTTCACTGTGGAGGGGTTGTTAGCCCCTCGCACTAACCTCCAAATTTGTTGGGCCGTAGATAAGGTGCTCTTTTTTCCCGATTTGCACCCGCGCTTACAAGTTTCGCAAGTTATATCTAAGATATAACCAGTACCCGGTGGCTACCACGAGGAGGTAAAGTAAGCACTTGGTGTGTAGGAAAAGATACAGCCGAAGCTCCCAGATCCTACAACACCCAACCACCTGCCGTTCAATACTTGAAGCTTACAAATTCCTTTTCCTTTCGGAATAATTTCTTCACCATTTGCAAATATCACCTTCTCATTATGACTTGAGTCCATGCTTGTGAAATTGTTAAGGTTGTTGGTTATGTGAACTGTTGCACCTGAATCAATAACCCAACCATTATACATCCTGTCACTCAAACCAAAACAAAATTCATTGGAAGAAGTTACGGTGTTGACTTTTCCTTGATTCTCAGATTTTTTCCACTGAGTGTATTTGCGGCAATCTTTCTTCATATGACCCTTTTTATTACAAAAGAAACATTTAGTAGATTTGTTGGAATATTCATTTATGCAGTTGCCCGTAGCTTAGTTGGTTAGTGCGTTGGCTGCTAAGCAGAACGTCGTTGGTTCGAGTCCTACTCAGGCCAAGTTTTTATTTCATCTTTCACGGGTACTGCCTCTTGCGAAGACCTGACAAATCTTCCAAGAGTATTAATCTGTCATGAAAAAGTGCTTCTCAACTTTGCCGTTCGGAATTGGCGTAAAATTGTAGGTCCCCTCAATTCTTCACACGCACTCAGAGAATTGTTGATGAGAGTAAGCAGTAAGTGCAGTATTATGATTCCCCTTATTTTGCCTTGAAAACTCTTCCAGTAACTTTGCTTCTACCAGATCCAAAGTTAATGCCGCTTGATCTCTGGTTTCAAGAGCTGTAACAAGCGTATCGTATGACCTGGGCAGACTGCTTAAAACCATTGCAACAGTCCAACTTTCCGATAACTGATCTTCACCCAATGCTGCTAGTTTGTCGAAAAGTGTCGTCATTGTCTGAATGTGTTCCTCCATGCTTGAATCTTCCAATTTTAAGCTACATATTTTTCGCATGAGCTGTACCTTATTGCTTAGTGTCGATTTTTCATGATGATGTATAAGCTTGTCCCACGCAGCCTTTGCTGTTTCAGCCTTCCTGACATGATGAAGTTGGTTGTCCTCAACAGACAAGCCGATGAGAACTTTCGCATCGCTGTCCTTTTTGGTCCATTCTGCTGTTGGTGGTTCAGGTTTTGGATTAAGAACCACTTCCCAAAGGCCATCCTTTCTCAACAAAAGCTCTAGCTTGTACTTCCAAACGTGGTAGTTATCTTGATTCAATTTTGTAAATGAAGTCCTTAGAGATTTGGCCATTTTTTCTTTTTATCTTTTATGTTGTTCCTTTACGGTTGTTCTTTTAGCTTCTAGAAATCTGGGCCCATAACCTGTTAGCTTGATAGATTTGTAAAGTTCCTTTATAAAGAAAACAACGTCTTGTAGGTAACAATATTTTATTCAGACAGAAAAACTAAAAAGTGTTGTCACTTAACGAATGTAATATTTAACAATTTTATAGAAAAATGCGTTACAAAATTGGTACACCTACCCATATATTTAATGAATTGTCATTTTCTAGGCAACCAATATCTCTTTTTTGGCGACTTTCTAAGTCAGTTCAAACCATCGATTTCCTTTCGTAGCTTCGCATATGAATGTCGTGAACTACAGAACCAGAACTTCAATGACAACTGAGGTCATTGGCTGAGAGCTGAGACAAAACGAGAAATTTACAACACAGACACACAGATAGAGAAAGCACATATAACAAAAACCTACCTGGCGCAGAGGAGCAGACATAGATTTATATTGTGTCATATGTACTTTCGCACAGGTGCCCTCAGAGAAGCAATTGATTTTTGAAGAAAAAGAATGCTGCCAAAGCTTGGGCTTGAACCTATAATGCTTAAACGAGGCGTCACACTTAGCGCCCTACTACCCCGACCAACCAGCATTCCAAAATTAACAAAACTAGAAAAAACACAACTACGTGCACCTAGACTATACGAAAGCAACAAGCAGCCGTACCGTCCGTAAAAAAAATAAATCAACTCGACTGCTAAGCAGGTAACGACTATGAAGGCAGCAGCATATTGAAATTGTTAATAAACGAAGGTTAAATAAATAAAAAGTTACAAACTAATTCGAAAGAGTTCGGTGTTTTCTTTAGAGACTGAGTTTATTGTGCTTTCCTCAGGTAGACCTTGGATTTCGACGAGGAGGTGGTGTTGGCATATTAGCCAGATTGCTGGGATCCGTTTTCATCGGCCATGTCTTTTAGACTGTACTGACACTCCCACCTTACCGATATAGAAGAGGTGCAGCTGACCGCCAAGGACAGAGTGAAGCGCTGACGGAATTGTCGGAATAACTTTAACTTCCCATCGTAGTTTTGTTATGTTAAAATTTTCGCTTTGAATTGACCAAAGTTAATATTTCTAAAAATCAACATAAAGCGGTTGACACGGCAAAGTCGGGTCTCATATGCCTACATTACCGACCGGAATTTGATGATTGGCTCGACATGAGCCAAGATGACTTCAAAAACTTTCTAGTCGCTTAGGTTGTAGCAATAAATATTTGAAAATCAGAACCTCGATTTATTTTGAAAAGATATTTGGAGCGTTAAGATTTAAGAACACCAACTTCTAGTAACTCCGAGTTACTCAATTTTCTTTTGGAGAGCGTCAACCTTATTTTACGATTTAGGAATGCCAGGAACGTTGGATGCTGAGGTTTGAAGGAACTGGTTATTACTATACGCCAGGAAAGGTCGAGTTTAGTATAGTTGCTTCATCCATAAAGTTGATGCTAAGAAGAACGTCGTGGGTTCGAGTTCCCTCGTGCCCATAGTTTTTATTTCATCTTTCACGGGAACTGCCTCTCGCGAAGAACTGACAAAACTTCCAAGAGTATCAATCTGTCATGAAAAAGTGCTTATCAACTTTGTCGTTCGGAATTGGCGTTAAATTGTAGGTCCCCTCAATTCTTCAAACGCACAGAGAGAATTGGTGAGAGTAAGCCACTCAGTACTTGGCTCTTCAAGAGCTGTCGAGCCCTTCTATTTTTTTTTTTTATCCATAAAGTTTTAAGGATGCCTTCCGAAATCGTGGGTGATGCAAGCTCTCTCATTTTGATCAGCAACTGTCGTTTTTGGTCTATGGTTCTGCTTTTAATGCTTCTTAAATAGGTAAGTATTCGCTAGTATCAGCCGTTATGGCACTTGTACTGAACTGGGCCTCAACATCGAGGCTCCACAGAGCAAGTCGAAGATCGAATTATAAAAGTTTACGCTTATATACTTCCCATTAGTTAAGTACACATTTCGGTCAACACTTTATTCACAAGAAAAAACAAGAACTCCTTGATTTTTCATTTAATTTTAATCAAAAAGAAAAGCACAAAATTTAAATACACTTTTTCTCGAAAAACGAGTTAAAAATTGTTTGACTTTAACCAAAAAAAACTAATAATGCGTTCCGCACCTGAGGACATTTTAATTAAGAAGTAGCTAATGCTTCGGCTTCCAGAAGAGAGAAAAAATGTCAACATTTTCCCTCTGCTCATGATTACTTCCGGCTTGAACAAATATTCACTAGAATAATAATTACATACATATAAGGTAGTAGATAACTTTAACCCCCATCCTCACCTCCCCCTAACCAAACAACATAAAAAAAAGAAACAAAAAACATAAAATTAAAATAAATAACTGTAAATGAAAATGCAAAAATGTCCTGCCTGTAAAACTGCTATCACGCGCTTGTTATAAAAATCACAACGAATTTACAAACTCATAAATATCATCCATACACACAAATAAACGAACGAGCAACGATACAACAGATAATAAAACACAAACCCTGAACAGATCAACAAACAAATAATGAAATTGCACTTTTTCTTCAACAGTTTATGGTGTAGTTGACTTTTTAAGGGTTGCCATTTTATCAAAAAAAAAATAATAATCATCTCAATATTTCATTAGAGATTAAAGTAATATCTCTCATCAAACAAGATAATATGTTTTGTTAGAACAGGCCTAAACGTCTTTCGTCAAGACAATCATGCTAGTACCTTAGTTTTTCAGTAGCAATTTTCAGATAGAAAAAGGAAATAGTGGCAACACTGCTGTGAGAAATTAAAACCGCTTGGGATGCGCCCATTCGATTTGTGCAGTTTTGTGTACTTGTGCCCTTCTGCTTGGGTGCTGCCATTCTTTCAACCCAAATTGCTTCACTCCGTGTGGCAGCATCTAGTTCTTCTCAGTTACCACCCCCCACTACCACCCTGTGTAGTCACAGTCACTCTTTCAGTGGTTATTAATATTATTACTCTTTTTTTGCGTTTTCTCAGTTCTTTGTTTATTTTTATTTTATTCATTTAAATTCTGTTTGTTCGCGGGAGGTTATACATTCGGGCTGTGCTGGGTTGTTCAGTCAAACAACGAACGGTAATTTCTTCCCCAAAAAAAGGGAAAAAGTAAAATGGAAGTTAAATCGCCAAACCAGTAGGAGTAATAATAATACACACAATACACGAAAGGAGGCACATTCAATTCGATATGCTGGCAAGGGAGGAACGAGGGGGTCTTGAACCACCCCTTGCTGGAAAATAACTGCAAAAGCATAACAGAGTCTCATGTATACACTCGGAATGCAATTTTCCCACTCATCCTGGCTTCATTCATTCTTTTCTTTTTTTTTTGTGTCTCCAGCAGTAGCGAGCGTCCAAAAAAAACTCAAAATGGCAATGCCATGTGATTAAATTTAAATTAAAATTGCATTTGTAACTGTTTTGTTTCGTTGTTGCAGAATAAAGAGGGCGCTGCATGTTTTAAAATGTAGTCAATGATACTTATTTTTGGGGGTTGGTTTTGTTCTTTTGTTGGTTGGTCTTTTGGGGGTTCAATTGCGACCAAGTGGCTCCATCTAGCGTGTATTGAATATGATGCAATATAATTTGAGTTTTTATTATAACTTTTCGGGCTTTGTCTGCTACTGTGAAATTGCATCTGCATATTTTGGTGCCTTTGTTTTTATTTTCTTTTCTGATTTTTTGGGAAGGGATTCAGGATAACCAGCTTCAGCAGAGAGCCAAGTATATGACGATTGTTTCGTGTGGTCTCATTTGGTGTATAGTAAGTGTGTGGTTCACCATGAAAATGATTCTCTGGATTTCCGGTTGGTTAGCTGGGTGGATGCACATTATAAGCATATAAATGATGATGCCTCTCGGTAAATGGGATAAGAATCGACTTATGAAAGGGATGCCAGGGCGTATGTTTGGATTTTTATTGCCATTTGACTTTTCTTAAAATAGCTGGAAGTAGCTAATATTTGAATTGTTGGAAAGGAACCAAGGAAGATTGCTTCTAATTTTGTTGTGGTCTTATTTGGATTTGGCTTTTTTCGGCGATTAGATAGGGAGTATATTTTTATGGCCGCCTCTGGGGTCGTTTTGTGTTCGATTTGCATTCAATAGTAAGAACATCGTTTCCTGATTTGTTGCCAATGAAAAGTAATAAGCCTTTTCAAAACGAAAAAAATATTGTTTTTAGAATATATGTTGACCAAGATGTCTCAAAAGGATAAAATTGTTAAAAATTCCTGAATTCATTTTGTTTGCCAGGATGGTCGATTCGCAAGTCGTTTTCATGAGATGATTTTGCCACTGATTGTTAAGCTCAGACAATTTAGGGTGCATAGCATGTTCCTCCGTTTTATTCGAACCATTTCAACCACAATCGGTTTGCAATGACAAGTACATGAGGACATTCAACTCAATTCTGGGCAGCACAAGGCACTTTCAGAGCAAGTGAATGACAGTTGCTTTTCTGCCCAGCTTCGCTGTTATTTTTCCTGCTATAGAAACTATGTCTTGTCTATCTTTGCATATTAGGTTATTTGTCTTGGACTAAATGAAGGTGGGCTGCGGGGGCAAGTTGAGAAAATATTTTTCCCTTATAATACAAAGAACCAAGACGAAAGATGTACACAGCAACCTGGCGATTTCCGGATGGTCGTACCGAAAATCAAATCAGCCATGTGCTAGCCGGATGGCGCAAGATATTTTAAGATATTTTCAATGTGCTCACTTTCCGAGGAACAAATGTCGACTCTGACCACTTTCTGGTAGGGGTTTTACTTAGATCTCGATTATCAGATGACAAAAAAAAACACGTGCGAAATAATTGAAAATGTAGCCGAAACCACCATAGGTTACCAGCCACCTCCGAAAAAGAACACTGTGGTATGATGACGAACGAGCGTTATTGAAAAGAGACACAGAAAATGCACGTTTGTGGATGCTGCAACGAAAAACAAGGGCAGCAAGTGTACCGCACAAAAAGGAGAAATGAGAAAAAGAGTAAAGACACTGCGAAGGAAGAAAAAAGCATCCGCAGTTTCTCAGATCAAATATCTAAATATCTTGACAAGTGTCTTCTACACGCTTATTTTTTGTTTTAATTTTCTGACTTAAAATTTTAAAATTTTTGGATTTTAAATTTCGCAATGTTACTTTTTTTTTTTTTTGCTTTTTGTAAGATTTTTATTTAACTGATTTATTTTGTTTTTCCCTTTTGTACCTGCTTGCATTAAGCAGTCCCTAACTCTTGCCTTCCTAACGTTCGTATCGCCATCGCTTTTTTTATTTTATATATTTCAAATAATTTGTAATTAAGTGCCGATACGACTAGCAACCGTGATTGCAATCGTACTCGGTGAAAATGGACCCCAGCGCGTGCGGTATCTGGGGGGGAAAGAGGCGTGGGATTTAAAAAAAAAAAAAAAAAAATCTAGAAAAGTCACGGGCCAAGAACAACACTCGACAATTCTTTAACAGCTCGATTCAATTAGCTTCTTGCTTCTGGTTTCAGAGCCGGGACACAGGCTCTTCAAAACAGTGAAGGAAACCTAGTCAGCGAAGCACAGGGAATTGTAGATGTTTTCAAGCAGCACTTCCAACAGCTGCTGAATGCACATAAAATCAAGCGAGCCAATGATGAAAGAAAAGCAAGACCAGTCAATGAAGATCCAGTCAAAACCCCCAGCACAGAAGAAGTAGAAGGAGCCATCCAAAATAGCTAAGTTCGCCGGGTCGGATGGCATACCTGCGGAGCTCCTTAAATATGGAGGATGGGTTTTGATGAACCGCATGTACCAAGTTCTCAAAAAAAAGATGCATTCTTGCTGACTGGTCTGTAAGCTCTATATGCCCCATCTATAAACACTCGAGGCATATCTCTGCTCAATGTTGCATACAAAATAATATCCATCGTACTGTGTGAGCGTCTTAAACCTTTCTGCAAAACAATAATCGGCACGTACCAGTGTGGCTCAAGGCCAGGTAGAGCAACGATAGACCAAATATTCACACTGAGGCTAATCCTGAAAAAGACTAAGGAATTTCAAGTTCAAAACCCACCATCTTTTCATCTACTTGAAAGCTGCTTATGATTGTTTCCACCGCCAAGAGCTTATGATGGCGATGTCAATTCGGGATCCAGAACAAACTGACCCAGCTGTGTTGCATGACGCTAAGGAATACAAGGTTTAGACAAGGAGATGCGCTGTCATGTGGCTTCTTCAACATAAGCCTGGAGCAGATAGTACGCAAAGCAGGTGTTAGCGCGGAAAACTCTAACCTTGACAAATCCACCCAGCTTCTAGGCTATGTGGACGACGACATATACATCATCGGTCGCTCCCAAGGAGTTGTGCTTGAAGTCTTCACAGCGATTGAAGAACGGAAGCTCGTTGGTCTTGAAGTGAATGAGGAGAAAGCAAAGTACATGCTATCAACATAAAAAAGAACATCTGTCCACCGCCTAAGACTAAACGGGTCTATTGGTAGCAGCAATTTCGAGGAAATTAAGAAGTAGCCTACCTTGGAACAAACATAAATCCTAAAAACAACGCCTTAGTGAAGATCCAACGAAGAATTACCCTAGCGAACCGCTGCTACTTCATGTTATTGCAACTTTGATTTTACCAGTCCTATAGCGGCGTCGAGTGTAAGACGATAAGTTAAAGCGGGGCACTTTCGAAAGAAAACTTCTTTGACGGATTTTCCGTCCCGTATGCGAGGATGGTGAATGAAGAAGAAGGTTCAGCCGCGAACTGTACGAGCTGTACCAATATGTGGATATAGTCCAGAAAGCCAAGAAAAGAAAGTCTTGTCATCGCAGCCCCCAGCTTAGAGACAACAAGGAAGACCGAATCTACGGTATAGGGACCAAGTGACTGAGGATGCCATAGCACTTGGTTTTGGAGACTGGAGAGTGTCTCAGGTTAAGAGCCTTCATGAATTGGGAGTTATAACACCCTCAACGCGACTGTGACTTGAAACCCAGAATAGAATGTTATTGAATGAATGCTTATGTTATTGAATGCTTATGCTAGTGAACTCTCTGCTGGAAAATTCCAAGGATAATTAGGTAGGACTAATTTATGGCTTGAATAGCCGCTTGAATTGTCCGAAAAAATTGCCGCATTTCGGTTTTTGATTTATATCTTGTTCTTTTCGTAAATGAGCCCCTGGACCTCCATAAAAGTTCTATACAGTTTCTTACATGACGGCGACTACTAGGTACTCTTGAACTACCTGAACACGAGGTGTTCGATAAGGTTCTAGGTTAAAAACTGTCTTGAAGAAGAACCAAACTCGATATTTTTTCCGATATTCAGTATTTGTATTTGTATTTTTATTCGCCAATTAAAATTATTCCAGAGATAAGAAAGTTTAAGGAAAGTTATATAGGTACTCGTAAACTCTTTTCAATTCAAAAACTTTAAAACTCTGTTTATCCTTTCTCCTTCTACAACTCAACTTTAAAAACAAACAAAAAACCCCAAAAAACTTAACATATCCCAATCACAATTTCTGCATAATACTCGTACAAGTTGTAAAATATTCCAAAAAACATTTCCGTTTCCCTTTTAAAATGCAACAGCAGCACACACTATATCAACAGAAGCGCAAGGTAGCAATAGAATTTGTAAATTTATGTACGAGACTTTATCAAGGATACATAAATGTTGTCTACATGCTATCCATTGTGGATGAAGAAGAACAGATAAGGATGAAATTCAAGCAAATATCAGAAGAATCCTTCTCTTTTCTCTTGAGAATCAAACATACAAGTTGTGTGTAGTTTCGGACTCATTTCGAATCCCAAAAGACCATGTGACTAGACGAAGGAAGCTTTATTTCGGACAGTGCTGGGATCGACCGACACATTTACAAATTTATGAGAAAACAAGAAGAATAGGTACAAGACAAGAGAAAATAAAGAAGTTTTTTGAATATAGAACGATATCTTATTTTTGACTTGGATTTTCTCAAAACAAGTTCCCCAATTATCCACTTGACCCTATCATATTGAACTTTGTCGTTCGTCGCGTCGGTCGTCCAGTTGGGCAGGTTAATCCTGTCTGAAAGTCTTTGTGAGCGATTGAGAGGTATCAAAAAGTGGGCAAGGACCCTTTCATGATTTTTGGGGTGTTTAACGTTACTCCTTGAAGAGTGCATTGCTCAGATGAGGACTTCTTTGCTGGCCCCCGAATGTCCCTATATCATTTATAAGTGGTTCTTAAAACCCCATCGATTCGTGCTATGAACATGGCCAGCAGACCACCAACACAGCACTTGTATAAGAAAAAAGAGTAAGCGATCGATTGAGGGGTCAACAAATAATTTACCTACACTGAGAAAATATATTAAAAAAAAAACCTAATTGTGTATTGTGTAAGGCGTTCAAATCTCAGCCCACCTCAGTTTAAACTTTGTAACTGGGCTTGGGTCTATTAATCCTTTCCTTTAAATAACTGTTCCTGTGTTACAGGAACGAACAACAAGAATCGACCTAAGGCAATAGTGGGCTTTGAGGGCGCTGGCTGAGGTTTGTGGCCCATATGCACTTTTGACTTGTGTTTTTTTTATCTAAAGTGGTCATGGAATTCAATCTTCCCAAAGGCCCTTACTGCAAAGCGTTATCGAAGCGGATGTTAGGCCCTTCGATTGCTGAGTCAGTTCTAAACGATTAAACTGAAATATATGTGCTATTTGTAGGTACGTTAAATGTTGAGCTTTTGGATCTATAATGAGTTGAAGTTGATGGATTGAGTCTCAACCCAGTATTTTCTGTGAGGACCGTTCGACGATTGAAACAAATACATGGATTTTTTACTTTTTTACCACTTTCAACTGAAACAAATTCATTATTTTTTTCTGAGTGTAGAATAGAAATAAGGACTTACCATCGAGAGCCCTGCAAAAAATATCCTCAACTTTCCCATTTATTTATGGAACCAGAGAATGAGTTAGCTGATGTTGAGTTCCCTTTTCTTCATTCTTGAAGACTCTCCAATACCAAAGGACATCCAAACCTATATACTCAATTTATTGTGTCTCAATCGAACAATTTGAGGAAAGGGCCCATCCATCCGGTGTGAGTATTTGTATCCATTTTGAAATCCCAACAGTTTTCCTCCTCCTTCCATCCCCCCACTTTCCACACTCTGATGGAATTGTGTGAAAGTGCGGATTGTAATTTGACCGAATGTCATTTTTATTTTTTCGGTTTCGAGTGTTGTGGACGGACCAACAGCCACCGTATTGTTGTGGTGGACCAACAAACTGGACCGGACCCACTATACCTATATGTACACCCAGAATCCGAATTCAAACAGGATACAACACAAAATAGGAAACAGAGAGACACGTTTTCATACTTTTTTCTTTTATTTCATTTTGATTTTGCTTTCCCAAAAGTACCCAATTTCGTGAGTGTGATGGGTTCAGTATTTGGTTCGATTTGGACATTGGGGTGGCCATTTGGTAGCCATTCAGCTGTAAATGAGATGTTTGGATCTTTATTGAGGTTTTTTTTTATTTTCTTCAAGCAGTTTCGGATGATATTTTCCAGTTCTTTTCGTTTGGTTTAAGTTTTGTTGAGTATGTCGGCCTGTGTTTGTTTTCGTTTTTTTTTCAATTTCTCAAACTCAGGGGTACTAGTTTTGGAAATAATATAATGGTGTCATGGCCATTTCTTCATTTCTATTGAAGTCGAAGGATTTGAAATTGAGGTAAATCTCTCTATAAACGAAGGACATGGGATATTGAACACAAGACTGTGGTAGTGTGTTACAATTGAGTACCTACCGAAGTACATGAAGTTAGCTGTATGTAGCGATAATATGGCCAGTTTTTTGGTATATTAGGTCTGTGAAAGGATTTCGTAATGCGGTTTTGCAGTGAAAGGAGATCAATATTTGCAATAAAGGAATCTCAGGAGGTATTGACAAGTGTGTTGACTGTTTTTTTTTCACAAATTATTTTGTGATGTTAATACTCTGTTGGCATTGAATTGATATTTTGAAGAATCCTCAGCTGGTAATTTTTGAGGTGCTGGTTCAAATTTCCTCTCTTCACATAGACAAAATATACCACCATTTGGGATAATAAAACGGAACTGAGAACTATGAAACCGCGAAACTCGGATCCTGCACCATTGGAATGTTGCCATCAAGGCATTTCTAATTAAATAGACAGAAGGATTTGCACCATAGAATTAATGGTTGCGTTACCAGTTCGAGTTAGTATAAGTGTATTTCATGCTTGACCACTTATTTCTGGGCTGGAGTGATAAAAAATTAAAGTTCTTGTCATGGAGGCCAAGAATACCAACTAGTTATGAAAAACCAAATGGATGGAACGGTATCACTGATGAAGACCCTGTTGCGAATGTCGTTTGGATTTCCACATGCACATTCCGCATTAGCTTTTGGGTCACCCTGTCATAATAGAAAATAAAAAAATAAAATAGAAACGTCAAACACAAGTTTCGAAGTCAACTGCATGACCCGAAACTCATGTCAAAAATCTGAATGCCATAGCCAAATCGTCTTCACATTTCTCGTAATCGTTCTTTCTTGGCGTAGCTTTCATCCTGTACAGATCGTAAAGTTCAGGTAACTGTCTCTTACGAAATCATCTCCGAATAGATTTGTCACCATCATCTTCATCCACGTCAGCAATCCATCTAATTTCTACCCAACGCCCGAAAAACAAATAGTAAAAACTGGGATTAGACCAACAAATTGCCATAGAGCTTGGAGACGTCCACGTTGGCCAAGCGCCACAACAGGTACTATTTCTTTTTATTGTTCCTTGATTCGTCCTAATCATCCTATTCGACTAGCCCGTCTTTTGAAACAAGGAATAGGTATATATCCACCCTGTCGATGAACCCAATTACGCGCAAATAGTTGGATTTAATTGGATAACGTGCGATTTTTCAGTTCACTGGAATCATTGATAAATCCAACGAGACACGTGTCACGGTCAATTCGCCGCCCTGATCTTCCCGGAGAAAGAGCGACGATCCTCACGCATTCAAAAGAGACCCAAAACCCAATCCACCACGACCGCTATTTTCAAGGCGACCAATTGTCTAGCACTTGCACGAAACCCAAAACTAGGTCAGTCGTCATCTTGTTATCAACCGGTCCGCATCTCGATCTACCATCGTCATCGTTGTCGTATCGTGTGCAAAGTGCAGCAGTGCAAAGAGTCGTGTGGGCGTCTCAGCCCGAGTCGTCGACGTGGATGGTAGGACCGCGACGAGTGTGTGTCGATAGGGTGGGTGATTTGACCCCCAGGAGAAGCCCGAGAAAACATTTTTTTTTAGTGACGAAAAATCATATCTTTCTTCTTAGTCCCAATTTTTTTTTTTTATTAACAGCGATTAGTTCGATTTTGTCTTTAAACATACATATTAGTCAAGAAAATAGTTAGAAGCAAATTAATGTAAAATAAGGAAAAAGCAAGATAGTGGAAAGAACAGAGAAGTGTATGTGTGGAGGAAGGAGAAAGGCGATACAGTTTCGCGGGTGTCTATGAAAATCTCTATTTACCTTTACAGCTACAACGGAGAAAGGAATTATTGTGCACAATTGTCTGGACCGTAAGTGGTGAGTTCAATTATAATTTATCATAACGTATTTTTTTCTGTACTGTATTCCTCGTATACATATGTCCGAGTGGGACAAACAGAGAGTGGATAAGTCTTTATCGTTTCGCTCTTTGTTTCTTCATATACACTCTTTCTTAAGCTATCAAATTGAATGAATCTGAAAACTTTTATAATTTGAACTAGATCTATAAGAGACAGCTAAGCGCTCCCCTTGCGAGCAAAAGAATTCGAATTATTTGGGATGCTATCCTTAAGATTAAAGTAAAATTAATGCGCTAATATAACTGATTATCTATTTAGAATTTAAGTATGAAATTTAATGTCCTTTTTGCAATAAACTGAAGAGAATTGTGAAGGAGAGAGAGTAGATAGAGTTTTGTGTGGGGGCTATGTGTGATGCGGTTTGGGGCATTTCGTTTAGCGTAAAGCGAGTGTAAGCATACATTTGCGGTAAGCTTTGGGGCAACTGACTTGCGGTAAATATTTGTGGAGTAGAAGTTGCCGAATGGTGTACACGATTTAGTGTCAGTGGGTGGGTCGTAACACGCAAGCTACTCAAGGCGATGAACATCTCTCGTCTGCAAGACAAACGATGATGCAAGTGAAAGTGACTGTCCTACGTCCTTTGTACATAAAAATCTAGGCATGAAAACAAGATCTTTTTGTTCGCGATCACCTACTCTCTGAACAAGAACCTCGCCCCCCCGACGTTCCTAGCCGTGCACTGCCGCCAGCATGCCTAGTTCGGTTCAGATTGAGTGGTATAACAAGCTGACCATGTTTCAAAAACACGCAACAAATAGAAATGGCTCCCAACTTTGAGGCTTATGTTTTAAGCTTCCTCGCAATGAAATCGAACTTTGTTTTTCGACAGTAAGTCCCGGTATTTGCTTATGACTGGCATCCGCGTTGCGACTTCAAAAACGATTTTCATTTTCATTGTGTTTTTGAGTTCATATTAGACCGAATTTATTTTCAGTTATATGGAAATTTCGCTGCATATGAACTTATATATTTACTTTACATTTTTCGGTGTTGTCTGTCTTCTAGCAGTCCTGTTGGAATACATTGCCACTGAAACTTTCGCTCGTATTTAAGTTTCGTTTTAAATTGTCTGTCCCTTAATAACCACACATACCCCCTCAAATGAATTAATGAAAAGTGAATCAGTAAAATTTTGACAGTATCTATATTTTTTCACAATATTCCTTATTTTATCTCACACAATTACTATATTAACCCTAGAAAGATAAACTTATTTTTTAGTACTGAAAAGATAAACATGCGCCTGCGAGGCGCACGATTAAAAAACATAGCTGTTTTATTGTTTAAATTAAATAAATCTTTATTTTATTTCTTCATTTTATTGAAAGAATATAACAAAATCGTTTAAAACATAAAAGACAGTAAAACATAAATCTATATTATTATTAATTCTTCTAATTAAAATAGGATATTTCAAATCCATAACGAAAAACGAACACAAAATCGATGATCTTCAGTATATTTTTTGATGAATCAGAAGTACTTACATAACCGGAACAACCGTATATCGCAAGTGTTAATCGACGAGTGAGTTGACTCAAAAGAACGAATTTTTTAGAGCGTTGGTTAAGAAAATAAAGCAATTTATATATTTTACGGGCGCCTCTGAGGCGCAGTTTATCTTTCTAGGGTTAACAACAATATTTAGAACTTTGAATATGAATGGTAGCAATAGAGTAAGTACACGTGCTAGTTCAAGAGGAAGGTTCAATAATTCAAGAGGTCAATACTCGGGCGCTCTTAATAATTCTTCGAATAATCGCAGCCACAATTCGCAAGTTAACATAAAACAAAAAGTTCCTTTAGTACAACATAGTCCTCCAGGACCAAGTGGCTTACAAAATAAAAACAGGGAAGAACAGTTATTAAACCCGATAGGAAGTCAAGTACAGATTCAAAACATGAGCCAGGAACAGCGTCTTAATATCGAACAAGACCCTCAGGTCCAAGAACCAGGTGCTCAGAACTCCGATAGAGCTCCATTTAATCAAGAACAACATCAGGATGACCATGATCATCGTGCTCATACAAACAATCTAGCGCAAGCACAAAATACAGAGAACAATCAAAGACCTTCGTCCTCAGGACACAATCAATATGACATTCAAACACTCGCATCGGCGTTTGAACGTATCATGGAAGCCAACAATAGAGTTGTTGTCCAGTGAAATGAAAGCAATAAAAGATTCCTTGACACAGAAATTAGACCAACTAAGTAATCCTGTAGGTCAAACAGTCCATCCCGGAAATATACATAATTCAAATCCTCGTGTTGATTTTGATCAATTTTTGCACAATACCTCCTTTTCCACTCAAAACCGACTGCCACTGTCAAAATACGACACCTTCTCAACCTTCAACAAGCAGCTCAAATTGCAAAATTGAAAAGTGGCAAATTTCTTTCGATGGAACGGAGAACGTCCACGACTTTTGGTTTAAGGTCGAAAACTTAAGACAAAAATCGCAATGCACATGGGATCATGTCTTGGCTAACTCCCACGTTCTCTTAAAAGGGAAGGCAGAGACATGGTTCTGGTTTTTCTTGAGGAAAAATCCAAATGCGTCTTGTCACACCTTGAAATATGCCATAATTAAGGAATTCAGCAAAGCCGAGAACGAATACGACAAGATCCTACGCATGGTTTCTCGTCGTCAAGGTTTTAAAGAAACGTTCGACGACTTTTATGCTGATGTTCTACGCCTCAACGCGCGTCTAAGTGAACCGTGGTCTGACACAAAAATGATTGATCTAATCAAGAAAAATTCAAAGGAATGTTTAGGCTCATTGTTGTTCCCTTATCAAGTTACATCTCTGGAGCAAATGAGATACGTGGCTCGGCAAGGTGAAGCGTTTGTGCAACACCAAGCTTCCCAAAAGTTTTCGAGTTATAGGCGAAATATAAGTGAGATAGAGTCTGAAACTAATTCTATTGATGAAAAACCAGTAGACAACCAAGAAATAGCTGCCTATTCGAAAGTAAACAAACCAAGCGCAAAACCACTCGACACTTCCAATTTCGTTTGTTGGAATTGTCAACACATAGGCCATTCGTTTTACGACTGCCCTAGTGAAGTGCGAAATCTATTTTGTTATAGATGCGGTGAGAAGAATGTCACCAACGTTTCATGTCCAAAGCATGGTTTAAACCGAAAAGTGAGCGAGTCGACAGCCGGGGGCACTCGTTCCACAAACCAGACCCCGAGCCAATAAGTAAATCGAATTCATCTTCAGAACGCCATAGGCTGCCTGAAGATACAAACTCAAAATTCCTTGACGAAACCCAACCTGAAGTTAAATGTATTCTCTAAAGACCAGAATTTCCAAGAATAGAACCAAATGTTCAACCTATATCTCAGCCATCTTTTCACGAGAGAATGAGACGCTATGTGCAAGCTAAAAACCGAATCAAAGCTAGTCAACCCACTACAAAAATCATAAAGTGTAGAGAGCGATACTTAACTCGAAAAAACCATCGAAAAGACATTGAATCTGCCATTCTTGACGATGCGAATGACATGAGACCGTTTTTAAACATACAGATCGGAAACGAAAAGGTATACGCCTTATTAGACTCCGGTGCGTCGGTAAGCGCTCTGGGAAAGGATTGCCTTGATCTTTTAACTCGAAACTCCATCCCCATGAAATCACTCAAAAGCAGGGTCAGCACTGCCGATGGCACAAAACAAGAAATTGTAGGTGTGTGTAAGATTCCTATTTCCTTTAATAACATGACCAATGTCATAGATTTTTATGTTGTACCTGCCTTACAGCAACAAGCCTATCTTGGCATTAATTTCTGGAAAAGTTTTCATATTGCCCCAAGAACCATATCAGAGATATCGTGTTTAGAAGAGCAGAGCTCCGATCCGAATTTACACAGTCTGACCCCTAAGCAAAGAGAAGAGTTAAATAAGGTGATAGATTTGTTTCCATCATACGCGAAATTAGGACTTGGCAGAACGCATTTAGAAGAACACGTCATTGACACGGGTGATGCTGTGGCGATTAAAACAAAACACTATCCGCTCTCACCACCTCGAGAAGCAGAAGTATATGCGGAATTAGAAAGGATGCTTCGGTTAGGATTAATTCGAGAAAGTAATAGCCCGTGGTCTTCCCCGATCGTTTTAGTCCGCCGCCGGCCAGGGAAAAACAGACTCTGCATAGATTTTCGAAAACTTAACAGAGTGGCCAGGGACGATGCATATCCTCTCCCGCACATCTCCGGATTACTAAGCAGGCTAAAAGACACGCATTACATTACAGGGCTAGATCTTAAAGATGCGTTCCATCAAATTCCCCTGTCAAAGTCATCATGCGAAAAGACTGCTTTCGCTGTGCCGGGAAAACCGTTAATGGAGTTCGTTGTAATGCCCTTCGGGCTCAAAGACGCTTCCCAAAGAATGACTCGATTAATGGATAAGGTCATACCGTCCAAATATAGGGAGAAGGTTTTCGTCTATATCGACGATTTGCTAATATGCACTGAAACGTTCGAAGAACATCTAACGCTCTTGTCTGAGGTTGCAAAATTTCTCAGAGACGCCAAACTCACAATCAATGTTGAGAAGAGTAAATTTTGTCAGAGAGAGATCAGATTCCTAGGTTACATCGTTGGTCAAGGTTGTCTTAAGACAGACCCATCTAAAATTGAGGCAATCACTGAATTTCCACCTCCGCAAAGTGCCAGACAACTTCGCCGTTTCCTGGGCATGGCGGGATGGTACCGTCAATTTATTCCTAATTTTTCCAGTCTCTCTGCCCCACTGTCCGATTGTTTGCGCAAATCAGACAAATTTCATTTGACACAAGATGCTATCGAAGCCTTTCAAAAACTGAAAGACGCTTTGACAACCGGCCCCGTTCTTGCACAGCCTGACTTCTCTCGACCATTTGTTGTTCAGTGCGACGCATCTAGCGCAGGAGTTGGCGGTGTTTTGTACCAGTTGGACGACGAAGGTCATGAACGTCCGATCGCCTATGTTTCACAGAAACTCAACAAAGCACAGAGGAACTATACTGTTTCAGAACAAGAGTGCCTTGCAGCGATTGTTTCCGTTGAAAAATTTCGACCATATATAGACGGTTTGCCGTTCAAGATAGTCACCGACCACTCGAGTCTCAAATGGCTCATGTCACAGAAGAATTTGAAGAAGACTGGGTCGGTGGAGTCTGCGGCTACAAGCTTTTAATTTTTCAATAGAGCATCGCAAAGGTTCTCTTAATATTGTCCCCGATGCTTTGTCGAGAATGAATATAGACGAGTTAGGAGTTGAAGAAGAGAAAGAAATTGATTTAAGTTCATCTTGCTTTCAATCTCAAGAATATAATGAGCTGAAACAGAAGCTATGCAACAACCTAGACAATTTTCCGGACATAACTCTCTCTGATGGTTTCATTTATAAATGCGTTAAGTTCCGAACGGGTTCACCCGATGAAGAAGAAAGCCTGTGGCGCCTTTGGTTGCCAAAAGAGCTGACATTAAAAGCCATTGCGAATGTGCATGATACCAAATCAGGATGTCACGGTGGCATCGAGAAGACTTTGTTTAGGGTGAGGCAAAAATACTTCTGGCCAGGTATGGTCAAATATATAAAAAAATTCGTCAACTCTTGCGACATATGTAAGCAAATCAAGCCTCCATCCACCTCGCTAAGACCTAAAATGGGTTCCCAGATTTTGACCGAACGTCCAATGCAACGTTTTTATATTGACCTGCTTGGTCCGTATCCCCGCACCAAATCCGGTAACACCACCATTTTCATCACGGTTGATCACCTAACTAAATTTGTCTTTTTGAAGACACTGAAGAAGGCTTGTGCAAGATCGATATGCAACTATTTGGAAAATGATGTCTTCCACATCTTTGGATGCCCGGAATATGTCCACAGTGACAATGGTAGGCAGTTCGTGTCCAAAGAGTTTAAGAATTGTATGGCACGTCACAATGTTAAACACATAACAACAGGTTTTTATTCGCCGCAGGCGAATATCTCTGAACGAGTGAACAGAGAGATTTTAGCCAAGGTAAGAGTCTTTATCAAAGACAATCATGATGAATGGGACAAGTATGTCCCACTCATAGGTGCAATTGTAAGAGGCGACTTTCATTCGTCAATAAACTGCTCGCCCTATTATGCCTTGTTTGGTCAACATATGATGACTGGTGGCACGGAATACGAACTTTTGAGGAAGATTAAATGTTTGGATGAACCGGAATTGTCCATATTTCCATCGTCGGACAGAATGCTCTTGATGAGAGAAAGAATTAAAGAGAACTTAAATTCTGCTCACCTCAAAGCGGAGCGTTGCTACAATCTGCGAGCAAAAAACATTTCATTTGTCCCTGGACAAGAGGTTTTCCGAAGAAATTTCGAGCAGAGTTCTTTTGCCAAAGCGAAGAATGCAAAATTTTCATCTAAATTTATTAAGTGCCGAGTAAGAAAACGAGTCGGGAATTGCCTTTATGAGTTAGAGGACCTTACAGGGAAATACATAGGAAAATATCATGCTAAGGACATCAAACAATGACGCGCAAGTGATTTGCAACGACATCTTGTTTTCCTTTTCGTTGTCTTCGTAAGAGCTTGAGAACGAAGAAGGTTTTGTTGCGAATGTCGTTTTGATTTCCACATGCACATTCCGCATTAGCTTTTGGGTCACCCTGTCATAATAGAAAATAAAAAAATAAAATAGAAACGTCAAACACAAGTTTCGAAGTCAACTGCATGACCCGAAACTCATGTCAAAAATCTGAATGCCATAGCCAAATCGTCTTCACATTTCTCGTAATCGTTCTTTCTTGGCGTAGCTTTCATCCTGTACAGATCGTAAAGTTCAGGTAACTGTCTCTTACGAAATCATCTCCGAATAGATTTGTCATCATCATCTTCATCCACGTCAGCAATCCATCTAATTTCTACCCAACGCCCGAAAAACAAATAGTAAAAACTGGGATTAGACCAACGAATTGCCATAGAGCTTGGAGACGTCCACGTTGGCCAAGCGCCACAACAGAATCATCCTATTCGACTAGCCCGTCTTTTGAAACAAGTAATATATATCCACCCTGTCGATGAACCCAATTACGCGCAAATAGTTGGATTTAATTGGATAACGTGCGATTTTTCAGTTCACTGGAATCATTGATAAATCCAACGAGACACGTGTCACGGTCAATTCGCCGCCCTGATCTTCCCGGAGAAAGAGCGACGATCCTCACGCATTCAAAAGAGACCCAAAACCCAATCCACCACGACCGCTATTTTCAAGGCGACCAATTGTCTAGCACTTGCACGAAACCCAAAACTAGGTCAGTCGTCATCTTGTTATCAACCGGTCCGCATCTCGATCTACCATCGTCATCGTTGTCGTATCGTGTGCAAAGTGCAGCAGTGCAAAGAGTCGTGTGGGCGTCTCAGCCTGAGTCGTCGACGTGGATGGTAGGACCGCGACGAGTGCGTGTCGATAGGGTGGGTGATTTGACCCCCAGGAGAAGCCCGAGAAAACATTTTTTTTTAGTGACGAAAAATCATATCTTTCTTCTAAGTCCCAATTTTTTTTTTTTATTAACAGCGATTAGTTCGATTTTGTCTTTAAACATACATATTAGTCAAGAAAATAGTTAGAAGCAAATTAATGTAAAATAAGGAAAAAGCAAGATAGTGGAAAGAACAGAGAAGTGTATGTGTGGAGGAAGGAGAAAGGCGATACAGTTTCGCGGGTGTCTATGAAAATCTCTATTTACCTTTACAGCTACAACGGAGAAAGGAATTGTGCACAATTGTCTGGACCGTAAGTGGTGAGTTCAATTATAATTTATCATAACGTATTTTTTTCTGTACTGTATTCCTCGTATACATATGTCCGAGTGGGACAAACAGAGAGTGGATAAGTCTTTATCGTTTCGCTCTTTGTTTCTTCATATACACTCTTTCTTAAGCTATCAAATTGAATGAATCTGAAAACTTTTATAATTTGAACTAGATCTATAAGAGACAGCTAAGCGCTCCCCTTGCGAGCAAAAGAATTTGAATTATTTGGGATGCTATCCTTAAGATTAAAGTAAAATTAATGCGCTAATATAACTGATTATCTATTTAGAATTTAAGTATGAAATTTAATGTCCTTTTTGCAATAAACTGAAGAGAATTGTGAAGGAGAGAGAGTAGATAGAGTTTTGTGTGGGGGCTATGTGTGATGCGGTTTGGGGCATTTCGTTTAGCGTAAAGCGAGTGTAAGCATACATTTGCGGTAAGCTTTGGGGCAACTGACTTGCGGTAAATATTTGTGGAGTAGAAGTTGCCGAATGGTGTACACGATTTAGTGTCAGTGGGTGGGTCGTAACACGCAAGCTACTCAAGGCGATGAACATCTCTCGTCTGCAAGACAAACGATGATGCAAGTGAAAGTGACTGTCCTACGTCCTTTGTACATAAAAATCTAGGCATGAAAACAAGATCTTTTTGTTCGCGATCACCTACTCTCTGAACAAGAACCTCGCCCCCCCCGACGTTCCTAGCCGTGCACTGCCGCCAGCATGCCTAGTTCGGTTCAGATTGAGTGGTATAACAAGCTGACCATGTTTCAAAAACACGCAACAAATAGAAATGGCTCCCAACTTTGAGGCTTATGTTTTAAGCTTCCTCGCAATGAAATCGAACTTTGTTTTTCGACAGTAAGTCCCGGTATTTGCTTATGACTGGCATCCGCGTTGCGACTTCAAAAACGATTTTCATTTTCATTGTGTTTTTGAGTTCATATTAGACCGAATTTATTTTCAGTTATATGGAAATTTCGCTGCATATGAACTTATATATTTACTTTACATTTTTCGGTGTTGTCTGTCTTCTAGCAGTCCTGTTGGAATACATTGCCACTGAAACTTTCGCTCGTATTTAAGTTTCGTTTTAAATTGTCTGTCCCTTAATAACCACACATACCCCCTCAAATGTAATTCATTTGACAATGAAAAGTGAATCAGTAAAATTTTGACAGTATCTATATTTTTTCACAATATTCCTTATTTTATCTCACACAATTACTATATTAACAACAATATTTAGAACTTTGAATATGAATGGTAGCAATAGAGTAAGTACACGTGCTAGTTCAAGAGGAAGGTTCAATAATTCAAGAGGTCAATACTCGGGCGCTCTTAATAATTCTTCGAATAATCGCAGCCACAATTCGCAAGTTAACATAAAACAAAAAGTTCCTTTAGTACAACATAGTCCTCCAGGACCAAGTGGCTTACAAAATAAAAACAGGGAAGAACAGTTATTAAACCCGATAGGAAGTCAAGTACAGATTCAAAACATGAGCCAGGAACAGCGTCTTAATATCGAACAAGACCCTCAGGTCCAAGAACCAGGTGCTCAGAACTCCGATAGAGCTCCATTTAATCAAGAACAACATCAGGATGACCATGATCATCGTGCTCATACAAACAATCTAGCGCAAGCACAAAATACAGAGAACAATCAAAGACCTTCGTCCTCAGGACACAATCAATATGACATTCAAACACTCGCATCGGCGTTTGAACGTATCATGGAAGCCAACAATAGAGTTGTTGTCCAGTGAAATGAAAGCAATAAAAGATTCCTTGACACAGAAATTTGACCAACTAAGTAATCCTGTAGGTCAAACAGTCCATCCCGGAAATATACATAATTCAAATCCTCGTGTTGATTTTGATCAATTTTTGCACAATACCTCCTTTTCCACTCAAAACCGACTGCCACTGTCAAAATACGACACCTTCTCAACCTTCAACAAGCAGCTCAAATTGCAAAATTGAAAAGTGGCAAATTTCTTTCGATGGAACGGAGAACGTCCACGACTTTTGGTTTAAGGTCGAAAACTTAAGACAAAAATCGCAATGCACATGGGATCATGTCTTGGCTAACTCCCACGTTCTCTTAAAAGGGAAGGCAGAGACATGGTTCTGGTTTTTCTTGAGGAAAAATCCAAATGCGTCTTGTCACACCTTGAAATATGCCATAATTAAGGAATTCAGCAAAGCCGAGAACGAATACGACAAGATCCTACGCATGGTTTCTCGTCGTCAAGGTTTTAAAGAAACGTTCGACGACTTTTATGCTGATGTTCTACGCCTCAACGCGCGTCTAAGTGAACCGTGGTCTGACACAAAAATGATTGATCTAATCAAGAAAAATTCAAAGGAATGTTTAGGCTCATTGTTGTTCCCTTATCAAGTTACATCTCTGGAGCAAATGAGAGACGTGGCTCGGCAAGGTGAAGCGTTTGTGCAACACCAAGCTTCCCAAAAGTTTTCGAGTTATAGGCGAAATATAAGTGAGCGCAAAACCACTCGACACTTCCAATTTCGTTTGTTGGATTTGTCAACACATAGGCCATTCGTTTTACGACTGCCCTAGTGAAGTGCGAAATCTATTTTGTTATAGATGCGGTGAGAAGAATGTCACCAACGTTTCATGTCCAAAGCATGGTTTAAACCGAAAAGTGAGCGAGTCGACAGCCGGGGGCACTCGTTCCACAAACCAGACCCCGAGCCAATAAGTAAATCGAATTCATCTTCAGAACGCCATAGGCTGCCTGAAGATACAAACTCAAAATTCCTTGACGAAACCCAACCTGAAGTTAAATGTATTCTCTAAAGACCAGAATTTCCAAGAATAGAACCAAATGTTCAACCTATATCTCAGCCATCTTTTCACGAGAGAATGAGACGCTATGTGCAAGCTAAAAACCGAATCAAAGCTAGTCAACCCACTACAAAAATCATAAAGTGTAGAGAGCGATACTTAACTCGAAAAAACCATCGAAAAGACATTGAATCTGCCATTCTTGACGATGCGAATGACATGAGACCGTTTTTAAACATACAGATCGGAAACGAAAAGGTATACGCCTTATTAGACTCCGGTGCGTCGGTAAGCGCTCTGGGAAAGGATTGCCTTGATCTTTTAACTCGAAACTCCATCCCCATGAAATCACTCAAAAGCAGGGTCAGCACTGCCGATGGCACAAAACAAGAAATTGTAGGTGTGTGTAAGATTCCTATTTCCTTTAATAACATGACCAATGTCATAGATTTTTATGTTGTACCTGCCTTACAGCAACAAGCCTATCTTGGCATTAATTTCTGGAAAAGTTTTCATATTGCCCCAAGAACCATATCAGAGATATCGTGTTTAGAAGAGCAGAGCTCCGATCCGAATTTACACAGTCTGACCCCTAAGCAAAGAGAAGAGTTAAATAAGGTGATAGATTTGTTTCCATCATACGCGAAATTAGGACTTGGCAGAACGCATTTAGAAGAACACGTCATTGACACGGGTGATGCTGTGGCGATTAAAACAAAACACTATCCGCTCTCACCACCTCGAGAAGCAGAAGTATATGCGGAATTAGAAAGGATGCTTCGGTTAGGATTAATTCGAGAAAGTAATAGCCCGTGGTCTTCCCCGATCGTTTTAGTCCGCCGCCGGCCAGGGAAAAACAGACTCTGCATAGATTTTCGAAAACTTAACAGAGTGGCCAGGGACGATGCATATCCTCTCCCGCACATCTCCGGATTACTAAGCAGGCTAAAAGACACGCATTACATTACAGGGCTAGATCTTAAAGATGCGTTCCATCAAATTCCCCTGTCAAAGTCATCATGCGAAAAGACTGCTTTCGCTGTGCCGGGAAAACCGTTAATGGAGTTCGTTGTAATGCCCTTCGGGCTCAAAGACGCTTCCCAAAGAATGACTCGATTAATGGATAAGGTCATACCGTCCAAATATAGGGAGAAGGTTTTCGTCTATATCGACGATTTGCTAATATGCACTGAAACGTTCGAAGAACATCTAACGCTCTTGTCTGAGGTTGCAAAATTTCTCAGAGACGCCAAACTCACAATCAATGTTGAGAAGAGTAAATTTTGTCAGAGAGAGATCAGATTCCTAGGTTACATCGTTGGTCAAGGTTGTCTTAAGACAGACCCATCTAAAATTGAGGCAATCACTGAATTTCCACCTCCGCAAAGTGCCAGACAACTTCGCCGTTTCCTGGGCATGGCGGGATGGTACCGTCAATTTATTCCTAATTTTTCCAGTCTCTCTGCCCCACTGTCCGATTGTTTGCGCAAATCAGACAAATTTCATTTGACACAAGATGCTATCGAAGCCTTTCAAAAACTGAAAGACGCTTTGACAACCGGCCCCGTTCTTGCACAGCCTGACTTCTCTCGACCATTTGTTGTTCAGTGCGACGCATCTAGCGCAGGAGTTGGCGGTGTTTTGTACCAGTTGGACGACGAAGGTCATGAACGTCCGATCGCCTATGTTTCACAGAAACTCAACAAAGCACAGAGGAACTATACTGTTTCAGAACAAGAGTGCCTTGCAGCGATTGTTTCCGTTGAAAAATTTCGACCATATATAGACGGTTTGCCGTTCAAGATAGTCACCGACCACTCGAGTCTCAAATGGCTCATGTCACAGAAGAATTTGAAGAAGACTGGGTCGGTGGAGTCTGCGGCTACAAGCTTTTAATTTTTCAATAGAGCATCGCAAAGGTTCTCTTAATATTGTCCCCGATGCTTTGTCGAGAATGAATATAGACGAGTTAGGAGTTGAAGAAGAGAAAGAAATTGATTTAAGTTCATCTTGCTTTCAATCTCAAGAATATAATGAGCTGAAACAGAAGCTATGCAACAACCTAGAAAATTTTCCGGACATAACTCTCTCTGATGGTTTCATTTATAAATGCGTTAAGTTCCGAACGGGTTCACCCGATGAAGAAGAAAGCCTGTGGCGCCTTTGGTTGCCAAAAGAGCTGACATTAAAAGCCATTGCGAATGTGCATGATACCAAATCAGGATGTCACGGTGGCATCGAGAAGACTTTGTTTAGGGTGAGGCAAAAATACTTCTGGCCAGGTATGGTCAAAGATATAAAAAAATTCGTCAACTCTTGCGACATATGTAAGCAAATCAAGCCACCATCCACCTCGCTAAGACCTAAAATGGGTTCCCAGATTTTGACCGAACGTCCAATGCAACGTTTTTATATTGACCTGCTTGGTCCGTATCCCCGCACCAAATCCGGTAACACCACCATTTTCATCACGGTTGATCACCTAACTAAATTTGTCTTTTTGAAGACACTGAAGAAGGCTTGTGCAAGATCGATATGCAACTATTTGGAAAATGATGTCTTCCACATCTTTGGATGCCCGGAATATGTCCACAGTGACAATGGTAGGCAGTTCGTGTCCAAAGAGTTTAAGAATTGTATGGCACGTCACAATGTTAAACACATAACAACAGGTTTTTATTCGCCGCAGGCGAATATCTCTGAACGAGTGAACAGAGAGATTTTAGCCAAGGTAAGAGTCTTTATCAAAGACAATCATGATGAATGGGACAAGTATGTCCCACTCATAGGTGCAATTGTAAGAGGCGACTTTCATTCGTCAATAAACTGCTCGCCCTATTATGCCTTGTTTGGTCAACATATGATGACTGGTGGCACGGAATACGAACTTTTGAGGAAGATTAAATGTTTGGATGAACCGGAATTGTCCATATTTCCATCGTCGGACAGAATGCTCTTGATGAGAGAAAGAATTAAAGAGAACTTAAATTCTGCTCACCTCAAAGCGGAGCGTTGCTACAATCTGCGAGCAAAAAACATTTCATTTGTCCCTGGACAAGAGGTTTTCCGAAGAAATTTCGAGCAGAGTTCTTTTGCCAAAGCGAAGAATGCAAAATTTTCATCTAAATTTATTAAGTGCCGAGTAAGAAAACGAGTCGGGAATTGCCTTTATGAGTTAGAGGACCTTACAGGGAAATACATAGGAAAATATCATGCTAAGGACATCAAACAATGACGCGCAAGTGATTTGCAACGACATCTTGTTTTCCTTTTCGTTGTCTTCGTAAGAGCTTGAGAACGAAGAAGGTTTTGTTGCGAATGTCGTTTTGATTTCCACATGCACATTCCGCATTAGCTTTTGGGTCACCCTGTCATAATAGAAAATAAAAAAATAAAATAGAAACGTCAAACACAAGTTTCGAAGTCAACTGCATGACCCGAAACTCATGTCAAAAATCTGAATGCCATAGCCAAATCGTCTTCACATTTCTCGTAATCGTTCTTTCTTGGCGTAGCTTTCATCCTGTACAGATCGTAAAGTTCAAGTAACTGTCTGTTACGAAATCATCTCCGAATAGATTTGTCATCATCATCTTCATCCACGTCAGCAATCCATCTAATTTCTACCCAACGCCCGAAAAACAAATAGTAAAAACTGGGATTAGACCAACAAATTGCCATAGAGCTTGGAGACGTCCACGTTGGCCAAGCGCCACAACAGGTACTATTTGTTTTTATTGTTCCTTGATTCGTCCTATAATCATCCTATTCGACTAGCCCGTCTTTTGAAACAAGTAATATATATCCACCCTGTCGATGAACCCAATTACGCGCAAATAGTTGGATTTAATTGGATAACGTGCGATTTTTCAGTTCACTGGAATCATTGATAAATCCAACGAGACACGTGTCACGGTCAATTCGCTGCCCTGATCTTCCCGGAGAAAGAGCGACGATCCTCACGCATTCAAAAGAGACCCAAAACCCAATCCACCACGACTGCTATTTTCAAGGCGACCAATTGTCTAGCACTTGCACGAAACCCAAAACTAGGTCAGTCGTCATCTTGTTATCAACCGGTCCGCATCTCGATCTACCATCGTCATCGTTGTCGTATCGTGTGCAAAGTGCAGCAGTGCAAAGAGTCGTGTGGGCGTCTCAGCCCGAGTCGTCGACGTGGATGGTAGGACCGCGACGAGTGTGTGTCGATAGGGTGGGTGATTTGACCCCCAGGAGAAGCCCGAGAAAACATTTTTTTTTAGTGACGAAAAATCATATCATACACCTGTGTTATACAACAAGCTGTAAGAGAAAAAAATCTTTCTTCTTAGTCCCAATATTTTTTTTTATTAACAGCGATTAGTTCGATTTTGTCTTTAAACATACATATTAGTCAAGAAAATAGTTCGAAGCAAATTAATGTAAAATAAGGAAAAAGCAAGATAGTGGAAAGAACAGAGAAGTGTATGTGTGGAGGAAGGAGAAAGGCGATACAGTTTCGCGGGTGTCTATGAAAATCTCTATTTACCTTTACAGCTACAACGGAGAAAGGAATTGTGCACAATTGTCTGGACCGTAAGTGGTGAGTTCAATTATAATTTATCATAACGTATTTTTTTCTGTACTGTATTCCTCGTATACATATGTCCGAGTGGGACAAACAGAGAGTGGATAAGTCTTTATCGTTTCGCTCTTTGTTTCTTCATATACACTCTTTCTTAAGCTATCAAATTGAATGAATCTGAAAACTTTTATAATTTGAACTAGATCTATAAGAGACAGCTAAGCGCTCCCCTTGCGAGCAAAAGAATTTGAATTATTTGGGATGCTATCCTTAAGATTAAAGTAAAATTAATGCGCTAATATAACTGATTATCTATTTAGAATTTAAGTATGAAATTTAATGTACATTTTGCAATAAACTGAAGAGAATTGTGAAATGTGCTAAATAGAGTTTTGTGTGGGGGCTATGTGTGATGCGGTTTGGGGCATTTCGTTTAGCGTAAAGCGAGTGTAAGCATACATTTGCGGTAAGCTTTGAGGCAACTGACTTGCGGTAAATATTTGTGGAGTAGAAGTTGCCGAATGGTGTACACGATTTAGTGTCAGTGGGTGGGTCTTAACTAGAGGTCTGCATGAATACATTCATTTGCCGTCACTGACCAAGTACAGTACTGCAGTGTATTCTGTTTGTTGCATGCATAGAAAGTAGTGTACACTAAAAATGAATACACTATTTTTAAAAACAAACACTGCACACCATTCGATCCCTTTATAATAGAACGAATACACTGCTTGGTTTCTCTCCAAAGCTTGAATGCTTGAATCAAATAGAACATAACAAGCCTAACATTTAAAAAAACACCGAATACAGCGAATACACCGAGTATTTATAGAATCAAATATGCACTGTTTGGTGTCGCTTTTTAGGCCGTGTGCGAATTGGATGAATTGTGGTTAAAAATAAAAATGGATGAATTTTTAACCACTACTGTCAATTTTTAACCTGCTCCGCAGCTAGTCTAATAATTTTATTCAATGCGAAGTGTCAAAATTTAACCAAACGTCAAGTTTTAACCCATTTTTAACTGAATTCGCACACGGCCTTAGTTTGACTTATTGAACGAATTGGGAAAAATACAAAATATACAAACAGCACAGATATTAACACACTGAGTGGAAGGGGCTTGCATAAATATGAATTAATAATGTTCGTTGTTCGCTTTGTAGCTTAAATGGAGTCTGACCTGGAGCCTGACATTTCTACTTTCTTTATTGACCTTGACCTTGATGGTCGAGTACCTTATTTAAAGGTTAAGACATCTCGAACGCTCTTAACTTTTCTTAACCACACCAAAAATTTCCCTCAGTTTGTGATGTACAACTGCTTTTTTGTTTCTTTTTTATTTTATTCACCTTTTCATTCTTTAGCAATTCGTAGTTTGCTTGGCGTGTTTTGAATTTGATTCGGTGTATTCGGTGCATTCGGTGTGTTCGATATAAACTCGCTGTATTCGATGCATTTTAGAAAAAAATCAAGTAGTGTATTCGTTTCGAACAAATACACTATTCTATTGTTTTGGTATCAGGAAATGATTCATTTGATTTGAATTTCAAGCAGGGAGTACAGCGAATAGTGTATTTGAAAAAATACAGAACGGCTTGGACGTAGTTTCAAGCCACTCGTTGCAGATGTCTAGTCGCAACACGCAAGCTACTCAAGGCGATGAACATCTCTCGTCTGCAAGACAAACGATGATCCAAGTGAAAGTGACTGTCCTACGTCCTTTGTACATAAAAATCTAGGCATGAAAACAAGATCTTTTTGTACGCGATCACCTACTCTCTGAACAAGAACCTCGCCCCCCCCCCCCCCCCCCGACGTTCCTAGCCGCGCACTGCCGCCAGCATGCCAAGTTCGGTTCAGATTGAGTGGTATAACAAGCTGACCATGTTTCAAAAACACGCAACAACCCTAGCAAAAAAGGTACGCGGAATGCTATTTTGCTTAAGTGGTCACAAGCTGCAGAACAACTAAGTAGCGTGATGCCTTCGACCATTACAAAGAGAACAAAATCGTCTTTATGAACTGTGATGGGTTGGACCGGGTAAAAACTTTGACATCCGTACTGCAATAATTGCTATCGTCAGCGCTTTGTGTGTGGATTTGACTTCGGGAGAAAAGTCGGACAAGCAGTTTCAAGCTTCAAGGATACAAGTGGACGCAACGAGAGAGTCCATACCAATGATGATGCCAACTAATAGAGTTTACAAGTGTTACGTGGCAAAACATGTAGAGATTTATTGATAAAATAAGATACCTAATCATAAGGAATAATAATAGAACAAATATCTTTAGGATACCTGTTAAACACAAGTTTTCGGTGTCGTCGTCGTCATCGTCACTTCAACACCAACAAATCCCTAGGTCACTTGAAAATTCCCACGATGGTCACTAAATAGTGGAAAGGGTTTGTCCCTTTTAGGCGGGGAGCCCTCAATCCTGAAAGTGCACTTACACGGATTTCAATTTTTTTTTTATTAAAAGATAGTTTTAGGAAATACCAACAAATTAAGCCCGGTATGACGAGGCCTTTCCTGGCACCAGTATTTTTTTTTGCAATTTTTTGCATTATTAAAAATTACACGAAAGATTGGCTGAAGGACGAAGAGGTCAAAAGCATACATATATAGTTAAAGAAGTGAACTTAGAACATACATATAAGAGTGAATTTGAAATCTAAAGAAACTTAAAGACAAAAGACCAAAGTGAAACGAATTAAACGAATTTAGAAATTTTGAAATTAAATTGAATTTTTTTGAAGTTTAAGTATATATTGATGTAAATCCATACTGTGTAAAATTACATTTTTGGTGCATGCCTCTAAACGCTTTTCAATTGGTAAAACATATCTTTCATAGGAGAAATACGGTAAACCGTTGCTACGAGGTGCTGCCGGCAGAACATCGAAGGATCGAAGAAACCGTAAGTAAGTCTCATTGCATTCCTATTTTTTTTTTGGCACAAAAGGCCTATATACTAATTGAAAACCGTCGAGGCAAAGAATTCACCGTTTGTGATATAATTTCGTTAACTATTTGAATTTGAAATAACTTCTATAATTCGATTTATAAAGAAAAAAAAACTAAATTCATTGAGTTCATCGTAACTTCATAAACATAAGCATCTGAATTGCATAATTTAAGCTTAATTTTATTTAAATTGAATTACTTATAGACTATAAGACATTAAAATACATATTTTTGGTTTCTTTTGAATAAAATTTGAAATCCATAATGTATGGACACGATTTATGAATTTAAGAGTCTATTAAATTAACCATGGATTGCTAAATTTTAAACGGTAGGTGTGTGGAGGCTGTGCAAAGCCGTCCACTGTAAGTGATGGGTTCCGATCTGTGCGACAGACGGTGACGTCACTATAGACTAATGTTGCGGCTGGTTGATCGTTTTAGGGGCTACCTTCGACAACATCGGCCACGAAGGTAGCATTTGGTTGTATCGGACTGATACAAGGGTGGGTCGGCCAGATCATCATCGCTAACATCTGATGAGCGTTCCGGGATTTCAGCAGAGTGTCATCTGGGGACAAAGAAGTGAAGTGCTTTAGTTAGGTGAAACAAATATTTGCTTGGTGTAGGGATTTAGTTAGTAGGTTAGCATAGGGTATTTTGGTGTTGGGTTAGGTAGGTTAGTTAGGTTAGAATTAGGTTAGTTTTCTTTTGTTCACAATATGAAGCACTGATCTTACCTGACCTTGGATGACACTCAGGTACCTTGGTTTGTGTTTTACTTCTTACCTTTTTCCGATCCTTTTAGCTTAAAATTCCTCATCCTTTTCCTGATCCTTCTCCAGTTATTTTTTTTCTCTTCTCCTGGCACGGTTTTTTTTGTTTAGTCGAGCGGGAGATACCTTTGGAAGTGGCAAGAACCTACCCCATCCGACGAGCTAGTCCGTGCGACCGCGAGCGTGCCACTGCCCTCTTCCAAGGTATCAAAGAACTCCCCCGTGGAATCCTGGCTCCTAACAATGGCGCCCAACGAGACCCAGCGATAAGTCAAGCTTGGCTTATCGCAAATTGTTTTTTTTTTCAATTTTCATTTTTTTCTTTTCTCCCAATTTTTTTTACTTTTCTGTCTTCCACAAACCCAGGTACAGCGGGAACTCTTGAGGTCGTTACGGGTTGGAGCTACTATCCAATCTTAAGACAAGATGTCTGAGATCTTGTGAGGTAGTCTTCGGTCCGTGACGTCATCAAGAGTAGAATGATGTTGACGACGTCCGATCTTCGGCTATCCGCCAAGTTGGGTTAACCCGACTTGTTGTGAGGTAGAGGATTTGACGTCGGAAACTTCATTCGGGTGGAAGTTTATCAGCACTTCTCAGCCATCCATTACTCTGACTAATAGTTAAGGGTCATGTAGTGGTTGTGAGGTGTTGATGGACAGAAACTCCGGCTGAATTCCGAGCGCACCAGCTGCAACTAAAATAACAAAATCTATAGTGTCATATATCGAAACCTATTTACAGTCGGAAAGGAAACTTGGTACAGTCTCACACACCTAGCAAATTTTATGAAAATTTTACATACAAATAAATAAACATTCATTTTTTTTTTGAATTAATACATTGAGATTACATTTTTTTTTATCTTATTTTTTTTTTACATTTTTTTCTTTTTTTATAAGAAGTTCACTTTTTATATATATATTTTTTTTAAACTTTTTTTGGTCCGTTAGGTTTTAAGTTTTTCTTGAATTTTGAATACATACTTGAATTTGAATTCCGTTTTAACTAGTTTTTTTAAATACTTGATCTAGTTTTGAATTGCTTTGTTTTGAATCTGATCTCTTTAGATACAGAATTCATTTTATTTGTTTTTTGAATTGGAAAATTTTCTTTTTTTTTGAACTATTTCGATTTGTTTTGTTTTCTTGTTAGATTATTTACAAAACAGAATCCATCCTCTTTTATTAGAGAGAATTTTTGAATTTCAATGGCTGAAAAAGGCAAGGGTAAGGGAACTATCCCTAGGATAGGACTAGGAGTTCCAAGCAGTCTGGGGACCAGAATATAGAAGAAGAGCCAGGTCTGTCAGTACCTTGTGGAAGCCAAGGACTCAAAAACGGTACAAACGAAGAACGAACAGACAGGGACGTGGTACAGGTTATCAGAGATATGGCGCTGCAACTAGAGAACGAGGAACAGACAGACAACGAACAACAGAACGAAGGACAGGAACAAGACCCCCAAGAAGAAGAAGGTGACGGCGAAGATGAAGAAATTTCGCAAGGATCTTACATTCGGAAAACACGAGACGAACTTCTAGAAGAGACAAGACGAATACAAGAAGAAAATCAACGACTTAAACAAGAACAACGAAACCTAGAACAGATGTCGAAAAATATGGAAGAACACACCAGAGAAAAGACAATCGGAAGAGCACTACCAACGGAACGAGACATGTTCGAAAGAATGCAAGCAGTCGCGACGCTGACTGCCAGAGAGAGTCAGACGAAAACGCTAGGGTTTTTAGCTGAAGGCTTGAGTAACATAATGAAACTGATGGACAAAAACATGAAGATAATGAACGATAAACTGAATACCTACCCTAGAACACTCGATGAAGGACCAAAGAATAACAAAGAAGACAAGACCAGAACTAGACCAAACATTTTCACACGACAGGACGAGCCACTCAAGGAATGATCAATCTCGACACGGACCATCAAATGATCACAGCTCATTTAGGGACAGCAATCCTAGTTGATGTTCATAAGTGGGGGGTGAAGTTTGATGGGACTTCAAAGACGATGTCGGTCGAGAGCTTCATTTTTAGAGTGGAGACATTACAAAAAAAGACTGGACTATCTGACGACCAATTTGCAAACTTCCACCACTTAGTTTCAGGATCGGCGGAACAATGGTACTGGCAGTACCTTGAAGAAAATCAAGATGACGAATTGCTTAACTACTTTGATTTGAAAACCGAACTAATACGACAGTTTAAGCAAAATAAATGCGACTTCGAAATTCTCAGGCAGATAATGGATCGTAAACAACAGCCTCACGAGACATTTGACGAGTTTTATGCCGATATCAGAGGGCTGACCTTACAAATGCAAGTCCGACCAAGTGAGAACGACTTAGTTTCCATGATTAGGAAAAATATAAAAGAAAGAGTGGCAACACTGATATTTGGATTCGAAATACAAAGTATAAGGAAACTAAGAGACGAATGCCGAAGAGCAGAAGAGCACCTGACAGCTAGAGACGCTAGAAGAAAATTTGTTAACGAAATAGACGATGGTATCAAAACAAGACTTAGAAACTATGACGACTCAGAAGACGAAGAATTGGAAGTCGCTGCTTTCCAACCAAATAGAGGTGAGAAAAGACCAAACGATAGATACAATAAATCACAAAATTACAATGACAAAGAAAAACGAACGGACAATATTACAAATAGACAACAGACAGGAGTATGCAACTCGACGTTTCATACTCTGACATGTTTCGGTTGTGGACAAGGCAACATACCGTTCAAGTGTGCAACTTGCCAGGAAAACTGCAGGGTCGGCAGTGTTCCCGGGAGTCAGCCGCCGACAAAACCGACAATCCCGGAGAACCGGAAAAAGGACGACAACCTGAGAGAATAAAGCTTTTAGTGAGAGAGGTGAACAAGACTGATGACCCAAAAACTTACTTGGCACAGAACTTCGATTCTAAGTTAAGTCTTCACGAGCGAAAGAGACGATATGACGAAGCCAGAAAGCGGATTTTTGGTGAAGAATCAGACGCTGTGAAGAAGAAGAGTAGGAATTATTTGAAGATAGCTAGGCTTAGGGAAATTAGTGCAATTAAAAGACGGACGAAAAATAGAATAGAAGCTTCAATTTTGACTGTTAGTGACGACAATAGACCTTATACGAAAGTACAAATAGAAGGAGAGGAAATACTAGGACTGTTAGACAGCGGAGCTTCTGTTACGTGTTTAGGGAAAGGTGCAATACAATTTATACTTAAGAAAAACATACAAATGACGAACATGAAACATGCGATCAGGACTGCTGACGGAAACCAACAAAATATCGAAGGTAGTTTCAACGCAAATGTCTCGTGGGGTGGAAAATCGAAGGTTTTAGAGATATTCGTGGTCCCCAGCTTACAACAACCTCTATACCTGGGTGTAGATTTTTGGAGTTCTTTCAATGTCGCTCCAAATATTGTTAGTGAAATCAATGTGACGACAGTGCCTAGCACCGAGCAACAACAAAGTGTCGAACTAACCCCGGAACAGGTAAAGCGACTGGAGGGTGTCAAGGTACTGTTTCCCTCTTTCGCAGTGTTGGGATTGGGTAAAACCAATCTCGAAGAACACATTATAGAGGTAGATGACGAAAATATTCCTATCAAACAGCGACACTACCCCATTTCACCAGCCGTTCAAAAGCTGCTCTATGCAGAGATTGATCGGATGCTTGAAATGGGTGTGATAGAAGAGAGTAACAGTGCTTGGAGCTCTCCAGTCGTTTTAGTTAGGAAAAATGGTAAAAACAGGCTATGTTTGGACTCGCGCAAAGTAAACGCAAGGACCAAGAAGTTTGCATATCCACTTCCACATATTGAAGGAATAATAAGTAGACTGCAAGACACTAGATTCATATCAAGTATAGATTTAAAAGATGCGTTTTGGCAGATTCCTCTGGAGATCAAATCGAGAGAGAAGACAGCTTTTACAGTCCCTGGTCGGCCGTTATATCAATACACGGTTATGCCGTTCGGATTGTGCAACGCCGCCCAGAGAATGTCTAAGCTAATGGACAAAGTCATACCTGGTCGTTTACGCCAGAATGTCTTTGTCTATCTCGATGACCTTTTGATTTGTTCTCCAGATTTCGAATCACACATTAAGTCACTAGAGGAAGTTGCGTTTGCTTTGCGTCAGGCGGGACTTACTTTTAATGTAGAGAAAAGTAAATTTTGTTTTAAAGAGATCAAGTACTTAGGATATGTGGTAGGAGACGGACACATACGTACAGACCGAGACAAAGTGTCGGCGATTGACGAATTTCCTATTCCATAATCTCCAAAACAGCTCCGCAGATTTCTAGGCATGACGGGCTGGTACAGACGCTTCATTCCGAACTACGCGACAATAGCAGCCCCAATGACTGATTGCCTGAAGAAGGGTAAACATTTTGAGATGTCGGATGAAGCGATTAAGTCCTTTGAAACACTTAAGACGAGACTGGTAGAAGCACCAATACTGAACAATCCGGACTTTATGAAACACTTTTACATACAATGCGACGCTTCAACCACGGGTGTAGGGAGTGTGATCTTTCAGCTGGACGACGAGAAAAACGAATTACCGTTGGCATTCATGTCCCAGAAGCTAAATTCAGCTCAAATGAATTATAGTGTGACGGAACTTGAATGCTATGCGGCAATTCTGTCGATGAAGAAATTCAGGGCCTACGTTGAGGGCTTACCTTTCACTATCATCACCGATCACGCCAGTCTGAAGTGGCTCATGACACAGAAAGACTTGTCAGGGCGGTTGGCAAGATGGAGCCTTAAGCTACAGGCGTTCGATTTCACCATCGAACATAGGAAAGGCGTCCAAAACGTAGTCCCTGATACTTTGTCTCGCGTTCATATGGAGGAGATCACGACCGAACCAGTGCCTGGACTTGACTTTAGTTCTCCACACTTTTCTTCGGAAGAGTATGTTGAGCTAAAGAAAATCATAGAACAACAACAGGACCGACTTCCGGATGTGTGCATATCAGACGGTTACGTATACAAACGAACTGACGTACGAACAGGTGACGCAGTACAAGAAGACAGGGCCTGGAAACTGTGGATCCCTGAAGGATTGAGAGAAAATTTATTGCAAGCGGCGCATGACTCACCAGCGTCTGGACACGGTGGTATCAACAAGACGTTGGCGAAATTGCGTCAATTTTATTATTGGCCTGGGTTGGCTACTGATGTTCAACGTTGGGTGGGTTCATGTGACACTTGCAAGTGCAATAAATCAATAAACTCGACGACTCGACCGCCGATGGGACAACAAACGATCACTGAACGACCATTCCAACGTTTGTACATTGACCTTTTAGGGCCATACCCAAGGACCTCAAATGGTAATACACATATCTTCATAGTACTTGATCACTTTAGTAAATTTGTGTTTCTTAAAGCTATTAGGAAAGCAACATCATCTGAGGTAGTGAAATTCTTAGAAGAAAATGTCTTTCATGTTTTTGGTGTTCCCGAATTTATACATTCTGACAACGGTAAACAGTTCATTTCAGAATTGTTTACCAGCTTTCTAAAACGAAACGGTGTCAAACACACCCGCACCGCAATCCACTCCCCGCAAGCGAATGCTTCGGAAAGAGTAAACCAATCGGTCCTCGCAAAGATACGATCGTACTAAGGTACAAACCAAAAACAATGGGACCTCCACGTAAGCAATGTTGCATTTTCACTGCGAAGTGTGGTGCATGATGCAATCGCGGTGGAACCTTATTATGCCGTTTTCGGTTCCCATATGCAAGATCATATGAACTACTTAGAAAGCTTGACGCTGTGAAAGAATCCAATATTGAGATTATAAACCGAGAAGACCGATTAGAACTTATTCGTTCGAAAATTTTCGAAAATCTAAAACTGGCACACCAAAAGAGTATGAAAATATATAACACTAGGTGTAAAGATGTTGTTTACACACCCGGTCAAATTGTTTACCGTAGAAACTTTAAACAGAGTAATGCCAGCGAGAATTATAATGCTAAATTAGCATCGAAATTTACTAAGTCCATTATTTTGAAAAGAATGGGAAATTCATTATATGAAGTAGGCAATTTAAGAGGTGAAAAGGTAGGTGTATATCATGCCAAAGACCTTCACACTTAAATTGTCTACTCCAATGACGCACTCAGATGGTGTTGTGACATTGCTATAGTACCTGATTTTTTTTGTATACATATCCATATTTATTTTTATTAGTTATTGTCCATATTTATTCATATTGTTTATTTATTCGATAGCTTATTTATTCATTTTATAGTATATTTATTTATTTTCTTTTATCTGTGATATTTACATTATTTATTCTAGGATAAGGCCCTACTGTGATAACCAACTTGACGATACAACTTCATCAAGTTGAATGTCTGTGATATTTACTTTTGGTTCACTTAACCACAATATGAGTTTCATTTACTCATCCTAGCTGTGATATTTTTTTTTTATTTAGTTTCAAATCGGTGCAATATTTTTTTTCTCTTCTCATTTAACCAGTAGCTTATTTATCTATTTATTTATTTATTTATTTATTTGTTTATCTATATACGATACGGACGATCTATCTATAAACCCCTGAAAATCCACATCCATACAACCTACCAGGTAGTTATGTAAAGTAGGTAGATTAAGTGTATAGAACTTATCAGAAACAGGACATAATTGTAGATAGCAAAACAGTACTTAGAATCAAGCAAGAAAGAAGGAAAGTATAAGCTAAACGAGAGCATGGGACTCAATGTAGTTCTCAGGTAGTAGGCCCAGCCACACACTACGAGACCCCTTTAGAAACATCGCATAACAATGTTTTGCAACGTTTAAATTTCTTTTACGATGTAAGTGTCCTCACGACCACTCAGGCACTTCCATCGAGCCTGTTACGTCCCAGCAAACATTTTGGTGAAGGTTCAGATTTCCTTCACACAATGTGAAGAATATTTTTTCAAAAAACCTTCATTTATTTGATTAAATTCTGACGATACACAAAAAATCTACAATCTTTTACTTGCAAGACAAAACGAATATGTTGACATTTTGTTTTTATTCATGTATGTGAGCTAAATATGAATGTACACAGGCAAATCTCAAAAAAGGATCCTGGTAAATAAATGAAGAAGAAAGAACTTGCGTAGTCTTTGTTTTCCTTATTTCTTTTTGCAAAGGGGTAATGATAACGGCACCTTGTCTCGAAAAGAGTGAAACATTGTTAATACTAACATTCCTGACTTCATCAAAGATTTCGTTTAGAGCTAACGCGTTTAAGTAAGTACTTATATTTATAAATAATATAAAATGTTCAATTATTTTCAGAAAACAAATACGTACATTATTCATTATTATTCCTTTTCTTTTGCAGAATCACAAAGGCGAAGAAACTTGAAAAAAAAAATTAAAATTATGAATTGGTTCAATGGAATTGAACTGAAAACCTTCACTTAAACGAATCATATTATATTCATTTAAATGATTCAGACAAGATTCATGAAGTAATCATTTAAATGAATATATAGAACATTATATACGTTCATTTAAATGAAGAATTCTAAAATCCTAAATGATTCCCTTTAATGATTCAAATCGGTGTCTAAGAGCCCAGGTAAAAGAATGATTCTTTTCTGTATTCTTTTTCGGTCGAGTTGTTCACTTTTTTGATTTTATTATGATTCATTTCTGAATGAAAATGTTTGCTGGGGTGGCAAAACATGTAGAGATTTATTGATAAAATAAGATACCTGATCATAAGGAATAATAATAGAACAAATATCTTTAGGATACCTGTTAAACACAAGTTTTCGGTGTCGTCGTCGTCGACGTCGCTGACGTCGTCGTCATCGTCGACAAGGGTTTGTCCCTTTAGATAATGTCCCGATGAACTGATGTACCTAGAAAGAAAAGAAATAAACAATTAACTATGTTTTGGGGAAAAAGAATGCAAATGAAGGAATCAGCTTTGCAAAGTACAAATTGAGAATCTCAATCTGGATTTTGCAAACCTGATTCACCAAAACACTTTCCCTATATTTTGATAAGGATTATCCTCCTACGATAAGGATTTTACGATTGTATAGCCGGAATCGTCAAAATCTCTGAAAAAAAAGAAAAGAAAACACAAAATATTAGAAAAGAACTTAAACCTTTGATACGACTTCGGAGTTTGTTTACAAAATGCAAGTGCATTTTACACTTGTTTTTTTGCAGACAAAACTCCGAGATATACATGATTTAGACTTACCTGATAAAGTAATAGAACGAATCCTCGATAGATATCCATTTTTATTGACGATTATACAAATTTATTGACAAATATAAAAATTTAAATTAAAGACACAAATCTTTGCACATGCGACATATTTGATTTTTGATGGAAATTATAAAATATTTGACATTTCAAATTTTGTTGAGTGATGTGCGCATACAAGCTATCTCACTCTACCCACAGGGAAAGGGTTGAGAAAGTTATGTATGTGCAAATCAAGTTTGGGACAACCAGTACTGTCGGGTTAGAAATAGTATTGAGTATTTCTTGGCGGCTGGATAAAAATTTGAATTAAGTAGGATTAATTAGGATTCATTAGGGTTGATTAGGATAAATTAGGATTACTTTGATAAGGGTTAATAATATTGTATTAGAAGTAGGCTAGTTATAAATGTTAAAGTAGGAATGAGGGGAAGGTGTATGGATGTGTGGGTGTAATCAATGGATAGACGAGGGGGTTTCTAGATGGTGATAAGGATGGCCAGTCCTACTAACATTTAACATTACAAGAATGGTTACATCTCACTCAGGATAGTGGTTGTTATATACTTTTGGAACAAAAGACTTGAACAAAGAACCCTAGCCTGTTAGATAGTGTTGAAGAAGTCGAAAAGCATTAAAGAATAGCGAACCACATAGTGAAGACGAGTCCAAATTTTAAGTTGAATTCAATTTTTGCAATTTAAATCAGTAATCACTAGTGACAATATAATTTCTTAGTTTTAATACAAGAAAATTAAAATTAGAAAGGAAAAAAGGTAATAAATCAAGAAATCTTTTGATTAAGCAAAAATTAATAGAAAATATAGTCCAGATATAGGATAAGACAAGTGAAAGGAGAAATAATTCTGCACAGCAAGAAAACCCATCAAAAGGAGATTCCCTTTTTTGCTGGAAATTACAAAAGAGCAGAGGTAACTCATAAAAGTATTTTCCTAGAGTCTTATTCTAACATATTTTGTTGCAAAGGTTGGAAAACAACCTCTGCTTAGGATTTTTTTTCCACCCCTTTGGTTAAAACCAAAAATTACACGAAAGATTGGCTGAAGGACGAAGAGGTCAAAAGCATACATATATAGTTAAAGAAGTGAACTTAGAACATACATATAAGAGTGAATTTGAAATCTAAAGAAACTTAAAGACAAAAGACCAAAGTGAAACGAATTAAACGAATTTAGAAATTTTGAAATTAAATTGATTTTTTTTTAAGTTTAAGTATATATTGATGTAAATCCATACTGTGTAAAATTACATTTTTGGTGCATGCCTCTAAACGCTCTTCAATTGGTAAAACATATCTTTCAAAGGAGAAATACGGTAAACCGTTGCTACGAGGTGCTGCCGGCAGAACATCGAAGGATCGAAGAAACCGTAAGTAAGTCTCATTGCATTCCTATTTTTTTGGCACAAAAGGCCTATATACTAATTGAAAACCGTCGAGGCAAAGAATTCACCGTTTGTGATATAATTTCGTTAACTATTTGAATTTGAAATAACTTCTATAATTCGATTTATAAAGAAAAAAAAAACTAAATTCATTCAGTTCATCGTAACTTCATAAACATAAGCATCTGAATTGCATAATTTAAGCTTAATTTTATTTAAATTGAATTACTTATAGATTATAAGACATTAAAATACATATTTTTGGTTTCTTTTGAATAAAATTTGAAATCCATAATGTATGGACACGATTTATGAATTTAAGAGTCTATTAAATTAACCATGGATTGCTAAATTTTAAACGGTAGGTGTGTGGAGGCTGTGCAAAGCCGTCCACTGTAAGTGATGGGTTCCGATCTGTGCGACAGACGATGACGTCATTATAGACTAATGTTGCGGCTGGTTGATCGTTTTAGGGGCTACCTTCGACAACATCGGCCACGAAGGTAGCATTTGGTTGTATCGGACTGATACAAGGGTGGGTCGGCCAGATCATCATCGCCAACATCTGATGAGCGTTCCGGGATTTCAGCAGAGTGTCATCTGGGGACAAAGAAGTGAAGTGCTTTAGTTAGGTGAAACAAATATTTGCTTGGTGTAGGGATTTAGTTAGTAGGTTAGCATAGGGTATTTTGGTGTTGGGTTAGGTAGGCTAGTTAGGTTAGAATTAGGTTAGTTTTCTTTTGTTCACAATATGAAGCACTGATCTTACCTGACCTTGGATGACACTCAGGTACCTTGGTTTGTGTTTTTCTTCTTACCTTTTTCCGATCCTTTTAGCTTAAAATTCCTCATCCTTTTCCTGATCCTTCTCCAGTTATTTTTTTTTCTCTTCTCCTGGCACGGTTTTTTTGTTTAGTCGAGCGGGAGATACCTTTGGAAGTGGCAAGAACCTACCCCATCCGACGAGCTAGTCCGTGCGACCGCAAGCGTGCCACTGCCCTCTTCCAAGGTATCAAAGAACTCCCCCGTGGAATCCTGGCTCCTAACACAAGTACTTCTGGAGTGATCATAAAGAGGGCATTTTTGGTTGGCACCGTGTTGGAAAGCAAAGCTTCAAAAGGGTTTTTCAACAGGGACGCTACAAAAGTAGAGCGACAGGGACAGCAAACAAAGTCATATTTCTTACCGTTTGTTTGACATTTCTCTTCAGTAAGGTTTGCCATTTCATGATGAAATAACGAGTCAAAATTACTAAAATTTACTACCGAAATTCGGAGTCAGTAGCGTCAACGTTAAGAGCGCTACGTTTAATTTATGGTCGTCATAATCGTCCTAGCAGATCAGCTATTGAGCGTCTAGTGGAAAATTTTGAATCCACAGGCACAGTACAAAATGTTCCCGTGCCAGTGAGACAAAGAAGTGCCCGTAGTGTCGAGAATATTGCTGCCACTGAGGCTTCAGTTGCAGAAAGCCCAAAGATCTTGGCCTACATCCTTACTTGATTAAATGACGCAAGAACCGAAGCCGCTTGACCAACAGAAGCGTCGTATGTTCGTGAATTGGACTGAGCAGCAACTTGAAAAATGATTCGGATTTTCATCGAAAAATCATCTTCAGCGATGAGGCTCATTTCTGGCTGAATGGCTTCGTCAATGAACAAAATATGCGGTATTGGTCAGGCAGCAATCTACATGTACTCCATGAGTCATCATTGCATCCCGAAAAAATTACGGTTTGGTGTGGTTTATTTTTATGGGCCGGCGGCGTCATTGGTCCGTACTTCTTCCGTGATGATCAAGACCGGCACGTTACTGGAATGGATAGCCGAATATTTTTGGCCCCAATTGGATGATATGGACTTGGAGGATATGTGGTGCCAACAAGCCAGCGACGATTGATGAACTTCGTACGAATATCGAACGTGAAATTGCAGCAGTATCGGCCGATTTATGCTTGAAAACCGTCGAAAATTGGGCTCAGCGTCTGGACTTCTGCAAGCGTGCCCGTGGTGGCCATGTGTTGAAATACTGTCCTGTGTGCTCATAATATAATAAATTTTATATCAAAGTAGTTTATATCAGAGTTTGTTATTGAAAAATATATTTCTTCACTTCATTAAAATTATTCAAACTGTTCATATTGAATTTAATTTATTCTTCTGGAACAAGCTTCACTTACTACACCATGCACAAGAAATCGAGTTCCATCCCAGCAAACATTTCAGTTCGAAAATGAATCATTAATAATTCTTAAAAGTGAACAAAACATCCGAATATGAATTCATTTATGATTCGATTTGGATCAGAAACATTGGGTAACGTGACACGGATATGAATCTTTTTTACGACTCATTTATGATTGGAAATTCCTTCATTAAAACGAATGTAAATAAGGCCCTCATATATTCAGTTAATTGGACAATAAATTAATCTTTTCTGAATCATATAAATGAACTGAATATGATACGTTTATATGAAGGTTTTCAATTCAATTCCATTCAATCATATCATAGTCTTATTTTTGTGTGCAAGTTTCTTCGCTTGCATATTATCTGCAAAAAAGAATGAAAGCTCAAAAAACAAATTGCTGAAATGTGGCATAAAAATACATACCTATTTATTTTCTGAACAGTTTATATTGCAAATAGACTATCTTACTAAAACGCGTCAGTTCTAAGCAAAATCTTTGATGAAATCACGAATGTTTAAATTCGCTACCTATACACATTGTTTCACCATCTTCGAGACAAGGTTCCGTTATCATAACCCCTTTGGAAAAAGAAATAGGAGAAAAATATGCATGTTCGCTATCCTTTCCTTATAAACCAAGATCCCTTTTTGAGATTTGCTTTTGTAAATTCATATTTAGCTCACGTACATGAATGAAAACCAAATGTCAACATACTCGTTTTGTTTTGCAAGGAAAAGTTGTAGGTTTTTTGTCTTTCGTCAGGATTTACCCAGATAAATGAAGGTTTTTCGAATAAACGTTCTTCAGATTTACTGAAGGAAATCTGAACCTTCACCAAAATGTTTGCTGGGATATGTACATAATGGCATTAAACGTACTTTCATAAGAATAAAGAATGTCATTGATACCCAAAACCGTTTTTGTTTTATTTAAAACGACTTTTGTAGCACTATTATTGAAAACCCCTTTATGTATGACACAACCAACAATAAAGGTGACAAAATGTAGCATTTTCATTAGGTACGTACCTGTCAACCGAATTGATATCGCTGCGATCGACGCAAGGCACTTTTCTAGTATCATTGATGTCCGAAGCTTCAGAACAGACAAAAAGACTCGAACCACACGAAAGAACGGAACGAGCTGAGAAAGTTCATGTAGAGCACATGCAAACAACCGATGAATACTTTTCGAGAAGAGATCATGAAGATCTTGGTGTAAGAGGTATTCTTTAGCGGAATTAAAATTTGGAAGTTTTACCAGAGATTAAAGATTGATTTAAAATATAAAATTCCATAACTCCGTACTTATTAAATTAAAAACTTCATCAGTTGTCAAAAATAAAGTTCAAAGAATTCCCCATAAATCACTCAAAACTTCAAAACATTTTCCAAAAAGCTTCCTTAATTGCTTTTCGTCCCCTACATCCTAGAACATAGAGACTTCAAAGTGATTGACCCTTGTGTCAAATCAGCTCGAGTGCGTGTAACCATGTCCTGTCGAGTTCATATATCAACAACATTGTGCTCCTATACAACAGAGACTGGACAAACATACCGGAAGTGCTCTTCCCTGGTCGACCGGCTTCGGTCATAAAAACATTTCAATTAATCTCAATCAATTAACAAATTATTTACTGATGATATTGTTACCAATAAATCTCACACACTAAAAACATGAATTCCATTAAACACACAAAAACCACCCACCCACACACACTTGCAATATGTAGTAATAAAGAGCATGCCAAATCAACATGATATTGTAAATATCCTTAAATGTCATTTAGATGGCGAAATATCTATCCCAATCCTGCAGTTACACTTCTGGGGCACTCATAAAAACATACACGCATAAACACATCCTGTGATCTCAATAAGCTCCACTTAATTTGACAACAAAATTTCAATTTGCCTAAAACTTGAATTTGAAGTGTAAGTGTGGGACTGGGCTGGGACTGGGACACGTTTGCTCTCTTTCTCTCTCTCTCTCTCTCTCTCCCTCACTATCTGTCTCTTTCATTAAATTAAATCAGTAGGAAAATTATTTCAATTAATTTGCTGATTGCAATGTTTGTTTATTTGCTGACGACTGACCGACGACCGACACGATGCACGACAACGACGTCAAGGGTGCATAACATATTTGCAAATAAATTAAAAATAAATACCACTGGCTGTGTCCCCACCCCTGCCCCCCTGTTTACACAGTGTTTCTATATTATTTGGTGATAGATAAACAAAAGACAGTGTCTATTAGGGTTGACTGAATATTTTATCCTTGACTAAAGAATTTATTGAAATATTTCAGGTATTAGCATAATTTTTGCATGATTTGCGTCAATGTTTTAGATGCTCAATGGATTTGGTGGTGGTAAGGAGCAATTAAAAAAAAAACTTTTGGAAATGTATAAACGCGTACATGGTAGTTTGTTGTATAAATAATTTTGAGCCTACATATTTGCTAAGGAAATAAGAGAGCCAGTGATATGATGTTTTGACGGGACAGGGCTGTATTGAACTGAGGTCAACAACAGAGTGTTGTAATAGGCCCCAAATTTCTATAAAACGCAAATTCTTATTCTAATTCTTAACGAGATAAACAAAAGTTTACACTAATGTAACGGGTGTTTTTTTCGAAATATTGAACTTTAAGTTGGCATTACTTTTCAAGACGTCGACCGATTTAACAGCTGTGAAGTGATTTATTCTCAGTTTGGTTTGGCGATTCATCATGAATAGACTCATGCCTGAACAACGCTTGTAAATTGTGCAATTTTATTTCGAAAATAATGGTTCTGTGCGGAATACGTATCGCGTACTACGTCCATTTTATCGTCGACAAAATCGTCCATCAGAGCAGTCAATTCGATTAAACATGGAACGTTTTCGCACCACGTTTACTCTAATTGATAACTCGCATCCCCAGAGACGACGTACGGTGCGTACAGAAGAAGCTATTGCTACTGTAGAGCGTATAGCATTGAGGAAGACCCGAATGAGTCCATCCGCTATCGAGCACAGGAATTGGAGCCATGATTACTAACTTTTTCATTCCTGAATTGAACAATCATGATGTCCAGAAGCTGTGGTTTCAACAAGACCGCGCAACATGTCACGCAGCTCGTGTCACAATCGATTTATTGAAAGACACGTTTAGTGACCGCTTAATTTCACGTTTTGGACCTGTGAATTGGCCTCCAAGATCTTGTGATTTAACACCGCTAGACTATTTTCTGTGGGGTTATGTAAAGTCATTGGTCTATGCGGATAAGCCACAAACGCTTGACCATTTGGAAGACAACATTCGATGTATTATTGCCGATATACGGCCACAAATGTTGCAAAAAGTCATCGAAAATTGGACGTTCAGATTTGACTACATCCGAGCCAGTAGTCCGCAGAAGACACTATCTTCAACAAATCCACACAGTTCCTAGGCTATGCTGTGCTTGAGGTATTCACACCGATTGAAGAACATGTGAAAATCGTTGGTCTTGAAGTGAATGAGGAAAAAACAACGTACTTGCAATCAACAAACAAAAGAACCGCCTAAGACAAAATTCACTGGTTGTAGCAGCAATTTCGATGTAGAAGGAGATCAACTACCTTGGAACAAACATCAATCGCAGTGACGACATCTGAATGAATACCCGACGAAGAATTTCCCTAGCGAACCGCTGCTTTTTCGATTTGGTCAAACATCTGGGTTCAAAACTTTTCACGATAAAGTGCCTTCTTTACTCTACGGCGCCGAGTGCTGGACGATAAGAAAAACGGGAAACCATACTGGGACAATGCTATAGCAAAGAGCACTTGGTTTCGATGACGACGACATATGCAAGGGACCGATCCCGATAGAAAACTGCTGTGTCTCAGGCTGAGATTCTACATGGATTGGGAGCCGGCTAAGTAATTAAGTATTTTTCTTGGTTTCTATACCTACTCAGCTACTTATTGTAATAGAAGAATTTCTACTGATGCAAATATGTATTTCTACAACGAGAACTCGGATTTAGTTTGGTTTTCTGCGGTAGTCTCAGGTTAATCATGACTATCAAAATAAGTAAAATTTAGAGAAATCGATTTTTCGATGATTATCGAAAACATTTAAGGGCTATAGGTATAACCTTGACAGCATAATTATGGAAAATCAAAATAATTCTTCAGAAACCTACCTTCACTCAAAAAGTGACCTTTTTTCTAAAAATGCAGACATTATATTTTTGTGAGTGTCTGAGTGACAATTTGAATCAAAAGTTTTGATTCCCACTGCTGATGCAACTTGAAGTTGCATTTTTTGTATCCACAGTTTTAATGCGCGTTTGCCTGCAAAATTCACAAAAACACTTAGTAGTTTATTTTATTGTCAATTCCTACAAATCGTACTTAACAGAAACAGGATTTTGCATTAACTAAGATTAAAAAAAAAAAATAATAAAGAGTGATGTGCTTTCTGCTTGCTAGCCGAAGATTCGCCCGCCGGCCTTAAAAAGATCTTTTGAAAAAACACGAAATTTTAATGACAGCTGGTCTTTCTGAACCAAATGACGAATTCTTCTTTGGAAACACTTAATACAGTTTTTTTACTTCAAATTCACCCTTTTACAAATCAAATTCACCTTTACACAAATCAAAATCACCCTTTTACAAATCAAATTCACCCTGTACTTGTAATGAACATTATGGTTAATAATATTACAAATCTTCTCCTGCAGCTGCAGCGGGTAACTTTGCATACATATTTATGTAATAACTGTGACAATTTTCGGAAGTTACCGTCTCGATAGAGGTGTCTATTATGTGAACCAAACTTTGGTTATTTGTTGGATCGGCTAATAAGTCTTGCATGAAACTTAATTTTCGAGAAAACTTCTTCTATTGGATTTAGCGTTAGGGAGGACGGTCGGTTGTAAAAAATGAAGCGTATGAGTTGTTTGATCAACAAGGTTTTGAACTTCTTCCGTTTTGTGAATACTTGCATTATCAAGTATTAACCACTCATGGCTTAAATGTTGTCTCTGTAGCTCTTCAAATAATCCATAAAAAAAATTACAAATACTGGGTGAATTTGATTTGTAAAAGGGTGAATTTGATTTGTAGAAGGGTGAATTTGATTTGTAAAAGGGTGAATTTGAAGTAAAAAAAAACTGTAAGAATATTGAAGCTACATCAAATTTTGCTTTATTACTGGTATTAGAGGTAAGGGGATATCCGTTGGTCGTACTTCCGGTACTAAGATTGCAGTTCTCGCTGTTGCTTTTCGTATACCTGGTTATTTGCCGTCTCTACAGGACCTGATGGTATTTCACCAATTGTTTTAAAAAAATGCATTGACAGCCTTGCACTCCCTTTAACCAAACCTTTTCAACTATCGATATCCGCTAGCGTTTTTCCACAGTTTTGGAAGGAGTCATTTATAATTCCTATTCACAAAAAAGGCCCTAAAAACGATATTAAGAACTATAGGCCTATTGCAAAGCTTTCTTGTATTCCCAAACTCTTTGAAAGCATTTCATTTCTCACTCCAAACAAATCTTTTCCCCTAGGCAACATGGGTTTCTCAAGGGTAGGTCCACCCCCACAAACTTTGTAGAGTTCACATCCTTTTCCGTTTGCGCATTAGAAGAAGGTAAAAAATTGCCGCGTTCGCCACTAATTTTAGTAAAGCTTTCGACAAAATATCACATAACTTAATCCTCTATAATCTTGAGAAATTAAATTTTCCACTTAACTTTATCTCCTGGATCCGATCTTATCTAACCAATCGTAACTATAATGTCATTTTCCGATCGTGTATATCTTACTAAATCAAAGCTTTTTCTGGCGTACCTCAGGGTAGCCTCCTTGGCCCAATTATTTATTATTTGTTCAAGCTACCAACGACGTCGAACAAATTTTTTCCCACTCAAAGCTTCTTATTTGCGCAGACGATATGAAAATCTACAAACAGATAACGTGCTTCAAGGATACTGAATTACTTCAAACTGACTTGAATAAGTTCTTCACTTGATGTAAGCAAAACTTTGTAGAACTTAATATTAATAAATTTCAAGCAATAACCTATTCTAGGAAGCGTCAACCATTATCCCAAAGAACATATTTTTTTTTAGTTATGAACCTATCGTCATAGTCTCTTAAATTTGTGATTTAGGTGTTCTATGTGATACCCAACTCAATTTTACTTCCCATACTGATTACTGACAGCCTCATTAACAAGGCTAACGCTTCACTAGGATTCATTAAGCGTTGGTCTTAAGAATTTTCGGATCCGTACGTTACTAAATCCTTGTACAAAACTTTCATTCGACCAATTCTTGAATATTCTTATCAAGTTTGGTGCCCATATTACCAGATTAACATTAAAGGCATAGATGCAGTACAACGAAGATTCATTTTGTTCGCTCTACGTGGGTTAGGTTGGGATGATCCTTTAAACCTTCCCGCTTACGAAGACCGCTTAAAATTATTTGGGATGCAATCTTTATCAACGCGTAGGAACAATGCTGCGTTATGTTTGTCCATCAGCTTATTAATGGCCTTATTGACTGTCCAGATATAATGTCAAAAATATCATTTTATACCAACCCACGACGGCTTAGATCTAATCCCTTATTAAGAATCCCCTACCACCAAACTGACTATGGCCAAAACGAACCAATCACAAGAATGACTGTAAAAGTTAACAACACCAGCTCTATCGATCTTAACTTCGCAAAAATTGACCTGAAGAAAATTCTCACCTTACCATCCTATTCCCAATAATTACCCTAAATTATTTTATTAATCTTATAATTACTTTGTTAACTAGATTTAAGATTAAACTTAAGATCGGCTTGTATTAAGTCTTGAATAAAATTAAAATTAAAATTAAAGTGAAGCGTGGGTGTTACGCTAGTATGAGTGTGTGTGTGATAGGGTGTGCGTGAGCGGGTGTGAGTGGTTCCGTGAGCAAGTGTTATGATGTAATGATCGAACAGCAGCGAGCGATGTAGCAAAGATGCGTAAATGATGCAAAAACGACGACGAGATCGTTCAGAGCCAGGCGACCAATAAATGTTCAGCCTGTCTACTGATCAAAACAAAGCAAACTGTTTAAAATAAGAAGCCAAGGATGTAACTCCAACGAAAAAGTTGTGTGTTTACAATAGGTCTTTATTCAAACGAATGCTTAATTATTCTAATTTGCTTCGGCCTTTTATACTCAAAAAGTGAAGCTTTTTCCGTTATCTAATACAATGGTTCTAATGCAATGTTGTTTTTCATGTTAATTACAGTACTGTGCAAAAAAATAATAATATGCAATTTACAGTTGTGTGAAAAAATAAATGTTTAAGTTTATAAAATATTTTGTTACTTCATTTGATTATAAGTATTTGGTTAAGTTATGATGCAATATAATGTGTGATGTTGTCTATGGATGTGTGATGATGTGTATGGATGTGTGATGATGTGTTGGGTTATAGAAGGTGGCTGTTACAATAGAGTATACTTTACTTTACCGTTTATTTCCGGGGGATGAACAGGTGTCACTCAGCACTGCAGGCTCTGGTAGATCAGCAAATTTATTTTAAGGCTTGGTGTTACCCAGGTGGAAGTTCCAACAATGAAATGGCGATTGCTGCACTACCGGCGGGGGAAATGACTAAAAACACTGATTTCGTACTTCATGTTCAAATGACAACTAAAAGGGATGTTTTCACTATGAAAGTACTGATCCTCTTATGAATTCTCCTACGAAACACGTTTTTCGAGAATATTTTTTTGGTTTTGTAATACAGTTTTTTACTTCTTCAAATTAACCTTTTTAAAAATCAAATTCACCCTTTTACAAATCAAATTCAGCCAGTACTTATAAAAAAGATAGATAGCTATCAATATTAGAGGAAAAGTCCACCACAAAATAGTCGAACACTCTGCCGTGAATACCTATGTATTTTTTAATTTTTTTGTATGGATTGAAGAGCTACAGAGACAACATTTAAGCCATGAGTGGTTAATACTTGATAATGCAAGTATTCAGAAAACGGAAGAAGCTCAAAACCTTGTTGATCAAACAACTCATACGCTTCATTTTTTACCACCGACCGTCCTCCCCAATGCTAAATCCAATAGAAGAAGTTTTCTCGAAAATTAAGCTTCATGCAAGAAACTTATTAGCCGATCCAACAAATAACCAACGTTTGGTTGAAATAATAGACACTTCTGTGTTCTGTCGAGACGGTAACTTCCGAAAATTGTCACAATTATTACATGAATATGTATGCAAAGTTACCCGCTGCAGCTGCAGGAGAACATTTTTTATATTATTAACCATAATGTTTGAATACAAATGCATTCAATAAAATTGGTATTTTTCGTCTTTAAAAAAAAATGATCTTTTGTGATTTTATTTTTACAAATACATACTTTCTTCATTATAAGTACAGGGTGAATTTGATTTGTTAAAGGGTGCATTTTATTTGTAATACGGTGAATTTGAAGTAAAAAAAACTGTAGTATTAGTTGAGCAAGGAATTACGCCCATCCTTTATTTCACTTTTGTTTTATTATTTTCAATTTGCTTTCAAAATAAACAAAAAACTTTGCTCTTCGGTCGGTCGGTAGAATAGAACAATATAGGTAAACAAATTTAAGTTTTAAATTTGAGGTATGAGTAGCGATTATGTTAACATGTATGTTATTTAAAGAGCAATTCTCTCAAATTTGGGAGATCAATTCTTTCCTTCAAAACTATTGGTCTAGAAGTATTCTTATTGACAATGAAACACAAAAAAATGAAAAAAGGCAATCCTTTTGCACAATAAAAAACGCTATGTGTTAGTTATATAGCATAGGACTGTGAATGTTAATTTTTGCTATGATTTATTTTAATTTGACCGCAGATATGCCTTTTAATGAAGGTGGAATTAGCTATGTTTCGGTCAAATGCAAGAACTAACCTATTCATGTTTCGATGTAATTTTTCATTATAAAATGTTTCTTTTTTAATATTTTCGAACAAAATGCAAACTTAATTATTTGATATAAGTTGAAGCTTAAAAGTTAAAAAAAAAAAAAAAAATAGAGTGGCGCGACAGCTCTTGAAGAGCCAAGGCCTAAGTGACTTACTCTCATCAACAATTCTCTGAGTGCGTGTGAAGAATTGAGGGGACCTACAATTTAACGCCGATTCCGAACGCCAAAGTTTAGAAGAACCTTTTCATGACAGATTGATACTTTGGAAGATTTGAAAGGTCTTCGCAAGAGGCAGTGCCCGTGAAAGATGAAATAAAAACTTGGCCTGAGTAGAGTAGGACTCGAACCAACGACGTTCTGCTTAGCAGCCAACGCACTTACCAACTAAGCTACGGGCAACTGCTTAAAAGTTATTGAATGAATAAAATACACCCCTGACTCCTTGTGGTCGTTAACTGGTATTCAATGAATTACTATATTTAAAAAAAAAATTACAAAAATGACATGCATGGGAATGATGTAATCTCCCCAGAGGAAAGATCGGCAAAGTGTTTTGTTATTTGATGTTTTTATCATGTTCTCGGTGAAGCATTAGTCTAACTACTCCTAGCTTAAAATATGTATGCAAAATAAAATCACTAAACAAATCAATTGAAACAAAATTCAAATTATAATTTGTTTACAGTTCATAGAAAACAAATTTCTATATCGTAGGTATGCTGTCGAAAATGTGATTTTTTCGTGGTGCAAGCAAGCTGGAAGTTCAAAATGTTACTACATATGTATGTAAATAAAATCTAATTTACATAATTTGTAGAATTTGTAGCAACAAAAAAATATATCAATATTGAATATTGACTTATGGTATTGTTGAAAATTATACGAAAAACAATGCATTCGTGAAGTTTAGGTAAATACTGTGTGGGTTGTAATTAAAATAGAGTTAACTTGTATCTCAAGTTTATTTTGTCCTTTGTTATGAAAATTTATTTATATTTAAATCAGGTGCAGGTAAATACTAGCTTAGTGTTCTTCTAATAATGTGAGCGTTAACCACGAACTATGTTAAAATCAAACGAAAAATTAATAATTCGAATCAACGAACTCTAGAAAAACTGACTGTGGAAACACGGAATAAGTTAAAACTAATAGAAACCTTTAACTTGCATTTCGTCAAATGCATAGCCACTTTTTCTTTCCTATTTGCTCAATTATGAGAGTCCTCAAAAAATTCGAACAGACATATAAATTCACTGGATCAAAGGGTTTTCCCATCTATCATTTAGAAAAGATGTTCTTCTACACTCGCAACACCACACTTTAGGCTACAAGAGCTTCTTTACTACCGTAGTTATGGCTGTTGATGGAATGGGTACGGTGGTGATCGGATGGATTACCTCACCGAGCGTTCACTATTTGTCGCATATCCGAAGCTATATAAAGCCGGAGGCTATATCACCTTTTCAGCACTCCTCCACAAAAGGCAGAAGTGTAGAAACCACCCAACACCGTGCAGTCAGAACAATAGAAAAGTCGCTTGCGGTAAAAGAATATACCCTAACATCATTTCTAGACCTCGACAAATCCATTGCGCACTAGGCAACTCAGATATAAAGATTTTCATATCTAGAGGAACTTCGCAAGGTGGTATCCTCCCTTTGAACGAGATTATCATTAAACTCAAGGACAGTGGTGTCAGGATTATAGCATACGCCGATTATTTTAGCGCTTCTGGCCACTGTAAGCGAACAATTAGAAAACGCATTGACCACGTTAAGTAACTGGACCAAGAAATGCGTTCAAAGAGTAAACCCTCTTAAAACAGAACTGGTATTCTTCACCAATAGAAGAAAGATACCCTCTATTGTAATACCAAAGATCGATGGCACCCCACTTAAGATCTCAGACAGAGCGAAATATCTCGAAGTAATTTTAGATAAGAAGCTCAAGAAAGATATAATAAAGCCATGATTGCACTCTACTCGTGTAATAGGATTCTTGGAAGAAATTGGGGAACGAATCCTAAAATAATCATGTGGATATATACTGCCATTGTTAGACCCATTATAACTTATATGGCAGTTTTGTTTGGTTGCAAGCTCTGGAGAAATCCACGAACTTAAAAACCCTTACCAAAGTTCAAAGAATGGCATGCATTACCACTACTGGGGTGATGAGGACTACCCCAACTGCCGGTATCGAAACGATCCTGAACCTCACTCCTTAGATTTATTTGTAAAAGGATCGGCAGCAAACAGCATTCTTCGATTTAGTCACTCCAATTTATCTAGGACAAGTCAAAATAATACGATTCTTACAGAATACGTTGGCAACAATATCTGTACCTACAGATTGCATGACCCCTTCCTTAGACTTCAATAAAATCTTTATTACCTACTAGCTTCCTCAATAGACAAGATTGGGAAAACAGTGTTCTTTCCAATAGTGAATCGAATTTGATTACTAGAGTAGGGGCAGGTTTCTTCTCAGAAAACCTTATCCTTGCCAGTTCATTCAGGCTCCCCGACCATAGCATTGTTTTCCAAGCTGAGATGTTGGCAGTGAAAAACCCTGCTAAACAAATTTGCATGATGGCGATATCACACGCTGATATCACATTTTTCATGGACAGCCAAGCAGCAATAAAATAGATTTCGGCCACTCAAATTAATTCAAAAATTTTTTGTTGCTGTCCCGAAGAGCTAAGGGATTTTGGTATGCAGCTGATGTAAGACTCTGCTGGGTTCCCGGTCACAGTGGTGTGTCGGGATACAAAAAAGCGGATGAGCTTGCAAGAGAAGGCTCAGAACTTGATACTTTTCAGAATCCCTCAATGCGATTTAAATCGAAATATTAGTAACAACATCATTCAAAAAGCCAACGATAGATGATGGATTCTCCTAGAAACCTGCGGTAACAGCAGGAAACTCTGGCCGAATTACGACAATTAACAATCTGATAGGATCTTACTTCTTAAAAAAGCCCTCCCTGAGATCAATCATAACCGTGATTACGGGACATAACCTACTTGGTTCCCACAAAATGAAGATGAGGCTTAGCACAGACGACATGTAGAGGCAATGAAGTAGAGCATGAAAACACTGCTCACTTCTTATGCCACTGTCCAATACTCTGCAAAACTAGGAAAACATTTTTAGGCAACTATTTCTGCAACAAACTAGAAGAGCTATCCAAACTCCAAGGCAATCGCTTACTCGCAATAAAATGAAATTGATCTTGAATTTTTCTCATCGGCCTCATCTTCCATCAAAATTCAAAAAGATGCTGGAAATGAATCACTGAATCATTTAGTGGTTGCTCTTCCAAATAAAAAGAAACCTCAACAGCTTTAAAAAATTAATGGCTCTGACCATTTTGTCAACGGCTAATAAAGAAACGTGTTCATATTTATTTATAAGATTTTTTTGTAGTTGCATTCAATGTGTATACATACACGAATTTATGTTTTTTGTTTATTTTTTAAGGGGACTGTTTTCCTATACAATACCCACAATAAAGGGTTAAAAATCCCTAAATCGAATTCGGCACTAATGACCCTGCATAGTAGGCCAGGCAACCCTGGTAAGGATATAATTTCCACTGTAAATTGTGGCCCTATCTTCTTCGAATTGCTGACACACAGCTTTACTCTTTAAATTATTTAAGACTTAAACATCATTCTACAACTTGAGTCTTATATCTCCTCTGACGCTCTTTTTAATAAGATTTTTTGATTTTAACCTAAAGCTTGTGGAACTGTTTTATGACTTGGTAAAGTATTTTCGTTCTAAAGGCGAATTCCGGCTTTGGTACCAGCAGATCGATTATAACTCGGCCTGAAATATTAAGTCCTTGATTCCGTTACACCTGCTTAGTTCCACTGACAAGTTTTCAAAAGCAGTTGATACACAAAGCAGGGGGGTACCTTGCGATCACTGTTGTGCCTGTTAAATATTCACCTGAGGTTAGGTTAGGTTAGGTTATATGGGTGACGGTTGATCTTGTATCCATCACACTTAGATCAATGTAGATCCTTTGTGATACCCTGAAGTATTGTAACTTCTGAAAGAGTGATTTAGCCTATGAATTCTATGGTTGGTTGAGCCATTTGGTGGACTTAACAAAGAACAGTAGGCGATTGCCTGGGAGTTCAGGTAGTTCTTCTAGTTCATTAAAGAAATAGTTGCCTAAAAATTTTAATCTAGTACGACAGAGTGCTGGACAGTGGCATAGGAAGTGAGCTGTGTTTTCGTGCTCCTCCTCATCCCTGCAGCCTCTACATAAGTCATCTGTACTAAGCCCCATTTTCTTCTTGTGGTAGTCAAGTAGGTCATGTCCCGTTATCACACTTATGAGGAATCTTAGGGACGGTTTTTTGAGAAGTAAAATCTTATCGGATTTTTAACTTCCCAGAGGAAGTTATTGTAATGGGGCCGATTTTATAAATCTCCAATTTTTGCATATCTCCATGTTTCGAGCTACTAGAATCCGAATCAACCGTTTTTATGATGATGTCTGTGTGTGTATGTGTGTTCGTATGTGCGTATGTGCCGATGTGCGGACGTGCGTTACGTTTTTTCAGCTCGATTATCTCGCGAACCACTCGTCGTATTGTCATAAAATTGGTTTCATTCGACGCGGTATTGTGTTGTTAAGAGCTGATTAGGTTTTGAGCGAAATCCGTTTGGTGGTTTATTAATGGCAATTTAATATCTAAGACAACCCTAATATAATGAAAATTATGATAATTTCTGCAATAGTACAAAAAATCTTATAGTTAATGTGAAAAAAAAATATTCAAGAGTATCATAGACTATACTTTATTACAAGCTGACCCACCAAACGCTGCTTTGCCATTTAAATATTAATTTTCGGAAAAAATTACCGATTAGAACAATTTCTTCACTAAAAGAAAACTACAATATTCAGGAGAAATATAGGCTGTATTTTACTGTGCAAAGTAGTTGTGCATGAGTCCACGAGTTGGTACGACCAATTTTTGACAGATGGCACCACTCTTATTCAATAAACTTAATGTATTTCCTAAGATCATCAGATTTATGAATTAGACTTTGAACCAACGAGCGTGTACGATGCATCCATCGGCTGAAAATTTTCTAAAATAACTAATGTTTTTACGTATTTTTCTACTCTGGGAAGATTGTCGTGTGGACTTCATGGGTCGCACTCATGTTTTTTCTTTTCGTAATAAAGCCAGAGTTTCCTGGTGTTACTGCAGGTTTCTAGTAGGTTCCATCTATCAATTCGCTTTTTGAATTATATTTTTACGGATGTTTTTTTTTAATTCGCAATGAGGGATTCTGATGTTATGGTCTATGAGAGAGGGATCAAGTACCGAGCCTTCTCTTGCAAGCTCATCCGCTTTTTCATTTCCTGGCACACCACTGTGACCGGGAACCCAGCAGAGTCTTACGTTGTGCTGCATACCAAGAACCCTTAGCTCTTCGCGACAGCAAGAACCAAGCTTTGACTTGATTTGCGTGGCAGAGATCACTTTTATTGCTGCTTGGCTATCAATGAAAAATGTGATATCAGCGTGTGGTATCGCCATCATGGATATTTGATTAGCAGCGTTTTTCACTGCCAAGATCTCAGCTTGGAAGACACTGCTATGATCGGGAAGTCTGAATGAACTGGCAAGGCTAAGATTTTCTGAGTAGAAACCTGCCCCTACTCCTGTAATCATTTTCGAACCATCAGTAAAGATGGTAAAGTTCGATTCATTAGTGTAGGGTACACTGCTTTCCCAATCTTCTCTATTGGGGAAGCTGGTAGTAAAGTTATTATTGAGGTCTAAATAAGGGGTCATGTAATCTGAACAAACATTGTTGCCAACGTATTTTGTAAGAATCGTGGTATGGCCGTGTTGATTAGATCTCCAAATATTGGTCTGACTAAGTCGAAGAGCGCTGTTTGCTGCGGATTCTTGTAGGAATAAGTCTATGGGAGTGAGATTTAGGATCGCTTCGAGGCCCGCAGTTGGGGTAGTCCTCATCACCCCCGTAGTGCTAATGCATGCCATTCTTTGTACTTTGGTAAGAGTTTTAAAGTTCGTGGATTTCTCCAGAGCTTGCCACCAAACCAAACTGCCATAAGCTAGAATGGGTCTAACAATGGCTGTGTACATCCACATGATTATCTTAGGATTTGGCCCCCAATTTCTTCCGAGAATCCTATTACACGAGTAGAGTGCAATCATGGCTTTCTTCTATCTTTCTTGCATGTTTAGACCCCAGTTGAGTTTCTTGTCCAAGATAACTCCAAGGTATCTTGTTTTTTCTGAAATTATAAGTGGGGTGTTATCAATTTTTGGTATTTCAAAAGAAGGTATTTTCCTTCTATTGATGAAAAGTACAAATTCCGTTTTCAAGGGGTTAACCTTAAGACCGCATTTCTTGGTCCAGTTCTAATTGTTCGCTTACAGTGGTCAGGTATTTACCCGTCACCAGAAGCGCTAAGTCGTTGGCATGTGCTATAACTCTGACACCACTGTTCTTGAGTTTGATGAGAATTTCAGTCATCACCAAAGTCCAGAGGAGAGGTGAGAGGATTCCGCCATGTGGAGTCCCTCTAGATGTGTACATCTTTATGTCAGAGTTTCCTAGTTCACAATGGATTTGTTTGCTTTTCAACACACACGTGATCCATTTTATAGGTGTAGGTTCTATTTTAAATTCAGTGTTGTGGACATTGTTGAATGCTCCTTCGATATCAAGAAAAGAATATTTTTTTACCGCAAGCGATTTTTCTATTGTTCTAACTCCGCAGTGTAGAGCTGTTTCTACACTTTTGCCTTTTGTATAGGCGTGCTGAAATGGTGATATAGATTCCGGCTTTAAGTTGCTACGGATATGCATATCGACTAATCTCTCAAGTGTTTTGAGTACAAAAGAGGTTAGACTGATAGGACTGAAGTCTTTTGGTTCTGTGTGACTGGGCTTGCCAGCTTTTTTTATGAAGACGACTTTGACTTCACGCCAAGCCTTTCGAACATATCCTATCTTAAGACTGTTATGGAATATGTTCATCAGATGTGGAGTGATGATATCACTGCTTTTTTGCAGCATCAAGGGGAAGATGCCGTCAAGGCCTGGGGATTTGTAAGGAGAGAATGAGTTAATAGCCCAGATTAACTTTTCTTTCGTTATAATTTCCCTTGGGATTTCAAGTACCGAGTATATGGTGTTTGTTGACTCGTTATCTAAGTCTGCGTTACATCCCGGGAGAGTGTTTTGACCAGGAGTTTTAGACTTTCTTGACAGAACTCTGTCCATTGATTATTAGGTCTTTTTAGGGAGCCTATGGGTGTGCTTACCTTGGAGAGTATTTTCCTGAGTCTCGCTGAATTGTTTGTACATTCAATGCTACTGCAAAAGTTTCTCCATGAGCTTCGTTTCGCCCTTTGAGTTTCAGTTTTGAATTTTCTTTGACTGGTTTTATAACATTCCCAGTCGCTCTCAAGTCTAGTGCGTTTGGCCCTACTGAAAAATTTCCTTGTTTCTTTCCTAATATTACTGAGCTCAGCAGTCCACCAGGGCGGTTTATTGTTTTTCTTCGCCTTTGTAATGAGTGGACAGTTTTTGTCAAAGGCGTTCCGCAGAATTCCTGTGAATTTCACAGTTAATTCATCTAAACTATCTGTATTAAGATTTGTATCGGTACTAAGCTGACCTATGTTCCTACTAATTTCACTGCTGCAGACGTGCCAATCGGTGCGTCTGTTATTTCTAAAAGGCTTGTTTTCCTGCTTAATATCAGGGATACAGAATTCAATCAGACGATGATATGCGAAAGATTCGTCGTCTAGTACCTTCCACTGTTCTACCTGACAAGTATCTGAGCTGCTTGTTAGGGTGATATCGAGTACCTCCTTACGGTTTTTTGTAACAAAGGTGGGAGTGTTACCCCTGTTAGCTACTAGAAGGTTATTATCGATAATGTATTCAAAAAGGGACTCGCCCCTTGTGTTAGTATCGGTGCATCCCCACTGCTCATGATGTGAGTTGGAGTCGCACCCTACGACTACGTCAAACTTGTTCTTACTTGCAAAGGATATCAATAGGTTTGTGATATCAGCTGGTGGTCCTTCTGTACCGTCGTACGGCATGTACGTGGATGAGAGAATGAGCGATGGGAGCCCTTCTCGCTACAGTTTTACCGCTGTTTGGTCAATATTGCTAAAAGTAGTCAGAGGAAAAATATTAGACTGTTTCCTGGCAACTATGCAAGTTCTGGGATTACTGTTTGGGCTGCCAAGGTTGGGCTTGTACAGCAGAAGTTCTCTTGAGTGTAGTTCCCTAATGTTGCCTCCTGATACCCAGGGTTCCTGTATAAGGGCTACATCGTACTGTCTACTCTCCATGAGGTAGACTAGGTTAGCGCTGGCGGCTTTACTGTGTTGGAGATTGATTTGTAAAATTCTCAATTCCATCATGTAATAAAGTAACTATTTGTTCAATGCTTTACAAACCTGCTTCTTTTTGTTGGCAATCAACCTCAACTTGCATCGAGTTATCCCGACACGCACTTTGAAGTCTGCTTTCCTGAAAAGTGGAATGGCTTTTTGAGTCAGCCTGACTTCCACCTCGGTGCCTTCCTTGGTTTTTTCCGTTTTTATAATCTCCCTTGGCTTAGGAGATCGCTATTCAGAGATAGGATGTATCTCTCTAGCCGTTCGCTGGGGATGGTGGGACCTTTGACCACTAGTTTGAATACCAGTCTGCACAGCTCCTTAATCTCTTTCACCTCGATGAGGCAAAGATCGGCACCTTGCCATGGAGCTGACGTATTTTTGATAAACTCTCGGAGCCACTCGTGAGTCACGTCATTCTCACAGTTCAACACCTTGAAACCATGGGTTGTCGTGAGGCTGCCGAAGAGTGGCAATTGCCTACTCTTAACGATAGCCTCGTTGACTTCCTCAAGGATCCTTAGTTCAAGAAGCTGCCATTCGTCTTCGGTTAGACTAAGTGTGGGCTTACCATAATCAGCTATAGCGACTTGGTGACCCTTAACGATAGCCCGAGATAACTTTATCCTCTTCGTTGCTACGTGTGGCGAAGAGGTGGTTGGTGAGTTGCTGACGTTCCTTGCCTTGTCCTTGAAGCATGGCGTTTCTTGTGGGGAGGAGGTGACTATAACCGTCTTGCCAGCAACTGTAATTTCCGACGCTGTTTGTAAACGATTCTTGGATTGGAGTGTGCCGGTTTTGCGTTGTTTTGTCTTTTTATGTATTACTGTAGTGTAGCTAAGCTGTTGATTGTAGTGTCAATCGTTTGGTTTCCAGGTTCAGACACGGAGGTTGTGTTGAGGTTGCCTTGTGAGCAACTGCCTTCTATAGGGTACCCTCGAACTCCCTTGTATCTTTGCTCTCATCAGGGGTGCCTACCGCATTCACTTGGCTAATCGGACCCCTAGGTTCTGGGATTAGTTCGGCGGGTGAGGTTGACTCCCCGATTTGTTCCATATTGTTGTCGTTCTCTTTTTGCTTTTTGTTCGCTACTTGTTCTTTCTTCCCTGATTGTTCTTTGTTCGCTACGTGTTTTGAGGACTTAGCACCAGACGTTGATGGGGCACACCCTTTCCCGCGCTTGGAATTAGCGTAAGGAGCAGGTGGTCCCATCTTTGTCTTACAGCTCGAGTTTTCTGGAGGGGGATGACTTGATGTCGGGTTGTCCTTAAACAAGACCTCCCTGTCCAGAAAAGCGCGAGCGTTGTGCAGCCTCATTCTTCGGACATCTGGTCCCAGTCTAGTTTGCCCAATCTCTTTATTATGCGCTTGAAGTTGGAGATTCTACTCCGCCTGGAAGTATTCGATACGTTGGAGACGTTAGAGCTAGTGACTGAGGAGACCTCGCTGGCGTCATCGACGTCAGTCGCACTAACTCCGTCTTCCATATCGAGATTCAAAAATGGATTGAGGAGAAGATTTTCTTCCTCCTCAGTGAATGGAATATGCTCCGATGAAGTGCTCATATTGTATTCTGATCTCTGCTTATATTTTGAAACTGTTGAGAAAAATGAAATGAAAAAGAAAAAGAAAAAGAAAAAGAAAAAAGAAAAAGAAAAAAAGAAAAAGTTTCGAAAAAATAGGTAGTAGTAGTAGTAAAAAAAGTGGACAAGTGCGAGATAAACACGCTCGAGGAGGGTTCCGTACTTGATTATCCGACCCTACTTTCTTTCAGTTTTGAAGGATTTTTTATACAAGGATTAAGATTTGAAACCAAACATTTTCTTGGAAAATAATTTGAATGGTCTTTCTGCCTATTTCCTTCAATGACTTCGAAACTGTGTATCTTAAAAATCTGCAGCATTTTGGGATCACTTCTATCTACTCTAGAAAATGTGAACCAAATTTAATTGCAATCAGCTTAGCAGATTCTAAGAAATCGCTTGTGAAAGACAAATAAAAGGAAACCGAACTGATCTTACAGGTTTTCGTTTTCACCTGTGTAAGTAACCTAAAACGAAACAAAAATGTTGGCCATCGGCAAACAAAACGAAACACCACAGTAAGAAAGGAATAAGGAACTTTATTTTTTCTTACATAAAATACACATAAAAAAAACAAAACAATCCCCCGACAAGATTCGAACCAGGCACATCAAGAGC